>LR989927.1:1250000-2500000 GCA_905146935.1 Scaeva pyrastri | reverse complement strand
GTGATGCGCCAAATGCATAATTATTATGAAGCAATTGTAAAAAAACTTTCATTTTTTCAATATCGCAGTCAGAAACTTTAGGGCACGGACAATTTATCGTACAAATAGTGTTCATCCCGTTTACGGATTGACGGCATTCTCCTTCATATTAATCTCACCACAATCCTAGTTGAAACATTTATGTACATTATCTTCATCTTTCAATTTGTTTACGTATTTTAAGTTATATTAAATTTTTTTTTTTCTTTTTCACAAAATTGTTTCAGTATGTTTTTTTTTTTAATAAAGAAAAGGCAACGGCTTAATATTTGTTTTATGATATATATATATAAACTATTATTTAACTATTTTTTATAACACTGATTGAAATATTAACTAACAGAAAACATTAGGTATATAATAATAATTAATTAATTAATTTGGTATAATGAAATACAAATAATTTTCTCTTGATTTAAGTTTATGTTTAAATTCATACTGGATGGTGGTTGGTAAAAATCTACAGAATTAAATATTTTTCTATTTTAATTTTTTTGTTTTGTTTAGTTTTTTTTTTTACATATTTTTACTATATTTTAAATATAAATTGAAACAATAGAGATATGATAACTGAATATTGTGTGAGATTTCTAGTTTTATTTGATTTTTGATTTGATTAATTTGAAAATTGTTCAAAAATAATTGTGAGTGTTTTTCTATTGATGTTGTTTTAATCAACTGGCTAAGTTTGTTTTTTTTTTTTCTTTTTTATTTCAGATTTGACAATATTAATAATAAATTTAAAGCTAATACAGAATAAAAGAAAAAATAAACATTTATTTATAGGTAAAACTGACTAGAAAGCAGTTAAGATTTTATTATTGAGACTGTTTAGAAATTTTTGCACACGCATTATTATTATTATTTTATTTAATTTCTTTTTATTATTTATTACTCTTTTAAAATTTTTACAAATTTTAAGTGTGATATTAATTTAAATTGTGTGGCATTTAAAAAACAGTTTTTACTTGATTTTTAATTCAGTTTCTTTTTTGTTTTTTTCTTCTTTTTTAATAATAAAATATAACAGACGCTTAATTGGGGTTCGGGCACCAGTTGATTCCAGATATCTTTTATTGTTTTTTTTTTTCTCTTTTTTAGTTTATTTTCCACTCACAATGGTTTTTGATTTTAGAATGAAGGAGGATGTTGATTAACAATATAAGTTTAATATGCTAAGGTACATTTAAAAATGGATTTCTCTTTTCTTTAACAAAATTCAGTCGGCCTATAGCTAGTTTAAAAAGAAATTATAATCAAATTAAAAACAGAATGTATTGATTTAATGTTTGTTTTCTTTAAGCACAGAAAGCAGTTTCGTTTTTTTTCACTTAATTACATTTAATTTCATAGAATTTAAATAAATTTGTTTTGTATATGAATGAGTGAATTAACAATTTGTGTGTTCATTTGTTTTAAGTTAGAAGCAAAAAATTAATGAACAATACAACAACACAGTTGGTATTTATTTGTTTGTTTTTTTCTCTTCTTTTTTTTCAGTTTATGCTGGGTGGAAATTTAAAGAGAAAAAAATATAAAGATGTTTTTTTGTGTTTCATTTTACGTGGGACAGATTAACATTTTTTGTATACACATTGAATGTTTTTGTTTTCAGGGTGTGTGTGTGTGGTGAAGAAAATTCGTCTATTCTTCTTCAGACCAGTCAGAGTCATCACTATCAGTTGGATTTGAGAGCATTTCAAGCCAATGATAGTCACGTTGATCAACGAATTCCCATAGATAGATCTAAAAGAAGAGGAAATTCGAAGTGAGCTCAGTATACAGTTGTTGATTTTTTTAGTGGACTTTGAGCCTCTGAGAAAATGGTTGTCATATCACCATTTAATTTATTTGGTTTATCAGTTTATTTTAATTTACATGGAGCTGAATATGTTGGGAGGAAGAAAATAAGGGAAGAATAAAGAGTGACTGTTTCTTATAAAAAACATACCACAGGGAAAATTGCACAAGTAGCTTTTGTTTAAGTCTCTGCGTTGCTTGGAAAAGAAAATTCAAACTAAATTGGTATTCTAACCGAACACATCGATGTTCATATTTTTTTTTTTTTTTGTTTTTTTTTTATCAAGGATTAGGAAATAGAGGAGGAGATGGAAGAGTTAAGTTAATTGATTAATGGCACTTAAATAACGAATATATTGCTAGTTTTAAAAACAAAATAAACTTAGGGCTACTTAAGAATTAAACCTTAAGTACTAAGACTAGCCTAAGGCTTAGAAATCTAATTTATTGGGCTTAAAGAATGATAATAGTTTGTTCGTTTTTGTTTGTTTTTCATTTCGTTTGTATTATTGGTTTCTTCTGTGGCCAAGATTTAGTTTTTATTTTCATTTATGTAATTGTTTTCTTTTATTTGGGGAAATTATATTGTATTTTAGTTATATTTTTGTTTCTTATTTATCACATTTAGAGTACATATTCAATAGCATCAGCTCCGACACATTTAAAGTGTTGGTTCCGACCGATTGGAAGAAGGTTTGATAAGTTTTTAATATATCAGCCCTGTACAGAGTGAAATTAATGGAAAATTTGGAAAAGGGAATAACTGTTACTAATATATTAAGAATTTGTTCTTAAGATTGTTTAAATAATAAAAATATCAATGATAACAAGAATAAACATTTTTGCGATTTTTTTTTCCTCATTACGATCTAATAAAATTAATGATACTTAATTTTAAATCGCGAAAATGTTTCTAAAGAAAACAAGTACGGTTTTACTTACGTCAAGTAAATCAATCAGCTCATCGGTATTTCGAAGTAATTTTCTGGCACGTTGTGGTAGCCCAACATCAACTAATTTACCATTCGGTAGAGCGTGTTTGTAGAAACATTTATTGCCAAAGGGACATTTGCCATCACCCTGTGGAAGTCAAATGGAAATTAAAAAAAAATCCAGTCATGTCAAAATCACATTCGCAAATATTTTGGATTGTGTGATAGGACTCGATGAATACCTTTTTAAAGTACTTGCAGTCTTTAATGCCAAGTGCATTTCTGTAGTCAACCAAAAGTTTATCCTTTTCTTCTTTTGTTTCCACCCAAAAGGCACTTGGACAGACAAAATCCGAAGCCACGCGACATTCAGGACATGCTCTATAGTAAAATATTAACTTTAATCAATTAGAGACTAGCAATTTTAAATTTTTCATCTGATTCTTACCTAGTAATCTTGTGTTCAAATTGTTTGGCTTGACGCCACTTTCGAATACATTCCAAACAAAAGATATGACTGCAATTAGGGAGGATGCCGAATCTCTTTTCACGTCCGGCCTTTTCCATTATAGTATCAAAACAGATTCCACACTGTTTATCCTTTGAACGGGCAATGGCAAATGACAGTTCCATGTCGCGTTCGTGTTGCTGCAGGCATTCCTGAATGTGCTTTCGCCTCTGTTGCATATCCGTTGGATGCAGGCAATACGAATCGCACATTTCGCAGAGCTCAATATGTTGATAGGTACAAGCTAATCCAAACGGACAGTCATATTCATAAGGACACAAGCCTCCAGGAATAGGGACACCCTGTGGATAGGTGGCGATGCCGGCATTGCCACCACTAACACCGCCTGCCACTTCAGCCCAGCTGCGATTAGGATCAACTTCTTTGCTGTCCAACGTCACCGATTGTTGGTGCATTTTTGGAATGAAAACAGGAGCATTTACCCACGACTTGCTAGTACTAGGCCTGGCAGTTTCTGTGGTTGGACCAACTTTTGTCGTAGTCGTTGTCATTGCGGAGGTGGGGTTTCTTGTTCCAGTTGCTCCTGGCGCTGGCGCTTCAGATCCAAAGAGCAATCCAAAATCATGCGAAAACCGGCACATTTCCCCAAAGCGACATATGCCTCGCACAAAGAATCGACATACAGCTGGATTTGCTTCTCCTGTTCCAGGTGCAGTTCCAGCTGCAGCTGCTACTTCGGCTGCTGATGTTGTTGCAATCGCTGTTGCACTCATTTTATATTTTTAATTGATTAGTATTCTCTTTTTTAATTTTGTTTTGCTTTTTTTAAACAGTTCTTTAAATAATAATTCTGGCAGAAAAAATCGTGATTCCTTTCGTCCTCAAACTTTCGAATATCGAACTTAATTTTTTTCTATGAAGTAAAAAAAAATACATACTAAAATAGAAAAATGTTGGATTTTTAATAAAAAATGTATTTTGTTGACTAAGGTACATATATTAATTCGATTTAACTACAATAAGTACAAAAATTTGGCCCAGAAAGTGACTCACTAATCTAGGCGAATCTCTGAGACTTTTTAACTAAACTAATCGTTAAACTAATGCCTTCCACGAAGCGTTAAAAACTGATATTTTTGTCTAAACTGTAGTTTTTCTCTAGCCATATTTCTTGAATGGTGCTAGCAAGTTTGGTAAACACATTTTTGTTTTTAATTCTCTGCCAGACTACTACTACTTCTCAGTTCCAATGCATAAAAGAATGCATCATAGCCATTTCACATTTCCTTGCCCTTTTAATAAAGTCAATGCCATCTTATGCTTCAACCATGTACATTGACACCAAAAGTATGATGCGCCAAGTGTGGTTAGAGCAAATTAACCCGATTGACTATGCTTTGTTTGTATGTAAATATGCAATTATATTGTTGTAATGGTTGGAAAGCACTAGGTATAAACACCTCGTCACGTGTGATTGGCAAGGCGTTCCTGATCTGATCATACATATATTAAACTAAAGTTAAAATCACTAAAATATCAACCTTATGGATTTCAAGATTTTGAAGATGAAGAACCCCATAATTGAAAAAAACTGTTATAACAGCCTCAGCCTTAATTAATAAAGTGTACTAGCTTTAAATAAAATTATAATTACTTTACTTAGAAGACAAAACAGTGATTGTCATCGCGACGATGCAGGTCAAAAATGTTGTAGATTCAAGGCCATTCCAAATTGGTTGTTTAATATTCAGTAACATGAACTTCAACACACAATCGTATTAATGTGACTATATTGCTCAAGTGCGTAATTTAATTTCCATTGCATCATGGCAAGAGAATTTCCCAGATTCGTCGGGCCACAGGAGCACCAAGCAGGCAAGTACAAAAAAGTAATACTCACACGAGTGGGAATAGAAGAGAAATACAAAAATGTATATCAGATCGGTGGAGGTAAAATCCACAAGTTATTACGAAATAACAAATACAAATACTTTGATTTGGAGACGATTTCAGAATCAAGAAACCTTTTTTCTTTTCCACAGAAGCAAAAGTTCATGCGGAGCAGTCTTTTGTAGTCTCGAAGTGGCTTCTCGTTCTCCGTTTCTTTTTTTTGTTCCAAACTTGAGTGCGAAGTTTGCAACAGCAGTTTTTTTTTTTTTGTCTCAGTCAGTACCATCACCACTACTACCACCATTTTGCAACACAAACAATTTTCGGGTGAAATGCACTTTTTCTCGTCCATTTTTAAGCAATTTGCAGGCAATAAATTGATAGATTTTTGCAACAAGGCGAGCGGAAGTGGATTGGCGAAGACAAATTTTAATAAATTACCTGAAATTGAGGACGTTTTACACGAAAGATGAGAGTTTTAATTATATTTTCTTTAGCAATGGCTCATCTATTCACTATTCACTCACAATTTTTTCCACCCTTCCAAGTTCACTTCTTTTTTGCTTCTGCCTGCCTTTGCCTTCTGTTCTGCTTATATTTCAATTCGTTTTCGTCTTCGTTCTGTTTCTGTAATCTGTTCTGTTTCTGTACTGTCTGTGACTGTGTCTCACTGTCTCTGTCTGTTGTTTTGAAGTTCGCTTTGTGGGCTCTTCGCTCTTTACTTGGACCACCGTTTTACATTTGTGTTGGCTGGCATTGGAAGTTGGAACTTGGAATGAAATTGTGGAACATTGGACGATTGTCTGAAGTTGGCTGCAGTTGCGCTGATTATCATTTTAGGTGATACCAAAATATTCATTAAATATAACATGGATACACACGCTGCAATTGATAGAAAATGCACAAAGTTTCACAATCATGGTCCAATATTAAAATTGTAGCACAGCAATTTTAATTTGCCGATTTCGATGTGATTTGAGTGAGATTTAATCAACGGTTTTACCTCAAAAACTCTAATAAATTGAGGAAGTTAAAACTGTTGCCTTACGGGTCAAATATCGGTCTTAGCCAAAATTGCAGGGCTACCTGATTGATAGTGTTTAATTTAATTTAATTATTTTTTTTGTTCATGATTAATTTTATTTATGAACTTGAACGACAAATTTTGTTTAAAATACAACAATAAAATAATAAATACTATAATTGTTACATTTCGACCCACAATTTGCTGCAAAAACATACCATCAGTTAACTTTTAGTCTGTCGAGTGAAATCTCGTTCGATAACTGATCACATAATTCCAAATTGAAGTACTAGATCGCTCCTTAACGTGAGAGGGAATGCCAAATTGACATAATTCAGTCACGTATTACTCGAACAGGTTAACTGATGCGGTAATTCGGCCCCTGAAATGCAATTGGAGGATGTGCAGGCTGTTGACTACCTTTCATCTTTCATGTCCCAAGTGCTGCCACCCTTCTCCTATAGCAGTAGATCTACTTCGTTTAGCCCAAAATAAAAATCTACTGCGCAGCAAAACGGATCTATTCCTTTTAAGAATTGTTATCGTTATCCAAAATTAGCCCTAGACGCAATATATATATTACATAAATGGAATGTGATTTTTGTTAAATTGGTTTAAGAATTTGTTTTTCTTTGGAATGAAGTAATTTTTACAAAAAAAAGTATTAGGTTATCCTTATGCCATATTAACTGCGGTTGCTCCATTCAAATAAAAAGTATTCAAAGGCAGATGTTTTGATAAATTGTTTATATAATGACATTTTTTATTATATTCGTTAAGATAAAACATTTTGTTTTTATACAGATTTCAAATTTATGCTTTTATGTATCTTTGTTTAATAATTTCTTTACTATATGAATTTTCTTTTTAATTATTTGCTGTTATTTTCTTTTAATTAAATGATTTGTTCTCTTCAAGACAATATCAGACAAATAAAAATAACAATGTATGCGTGAAAAAATTGCTAAATATAAAAACAACATTAAGATTACATAAACTGAAGTATTTCTTTAAGAACGCATTATCCTGTTTGTTTCGATTTCTTAAAACAATGTTTCCATGCACCCGTTTGAGAAATGTTTTACTTTCTGTTTTACTATACAATATATATATTACTAGTAGTTTATTTCATAATAATAATTTTTATTCTTTAAATATACATATTCCGCTCATAATTGTTTGTTATATTTTAATACTATAACATTTTGTTCATTTTTTTTTTAATTTATTTTATTCACTTCTTTAACAATCAAATAGTTTTTGCTTTAAATCATATTTTCTACAATCTTGTCTTGTAATTAATATTTGATTTTACGTCGTTTTTTAAGAATATTTCAGTTTATCTTTATTGATTTTTTTGTTTTTGTAATTATTATTTCAGTCTCTCTCACACCATTATTTTATATTTAAATTTCTTTTCTTACATACATACATGTTAAATTGCAATAATATAAAAATATACAGTTATTTTATTTCAATAAAGAATAATTTTATTATATTTATTTAAAATTGATTTAAAGTTGAGTGAAACTAAGAAAGAAAAAAAAAACATATAATATAAATGTAGGATGTAATTAAATTGCATGAATTTACTTCTTATATATTTTTTTCAATTTGTATTCAAAATTTACAAACTTATTGAGGATAGAGGTTTTTGTTTTGTTTTCCTTGTTTATAATTGTAAAAATGTAACTAAAATTATTAGTTAAATACAGTTTATTTCCTTAAGGAAGAATATTCTTTGTTATATAATTTTTTACACCTATGTTTAATGTTACAAATAAATTTGTAATGAATTTAACAAAAAAAACTTAAATATGCTAATTGTTTGTTTAAGAACAAATATATAACAAAATTATTTATTATATGTTTCGTTATAATTCATTTTATACAGCTGCTGCTAGGCATTGCTATCAATAACAGCCGCTGATGGTCTAACGACGGGACCAGACGCTTGTACAGGCAACTGCTCTTGCTTCTCGCGTTTTCGGCGCATCTTGCTCCAGAGTTCGTGGCAATCCTGCCATGTCGGCAATTCTGGAGTTGGCATTCTACGGGTAAAACGAAACGACAAAATTACTAGTATTCTAGAAGACACCAAAAATCAATTCCAAACTTACTGCTCTGGGAAGACGTTCTTTAGCCATGGTGATTTGAGCGCATCTTCGGCTGTTATCCGTTTGTCTGGATTTAGCTCAAGCATTTTATCCAGCAAATCTAACGCAGGTGTAGGCATAAATTCGAATTCTTCACGTAACCGCCGGCGATGGAGTTTTTTTTGCTTGATCGCATGGAACAGAGGTAATTTGATTACGTTCGGCCAAACGGCTGGTGTTGGAGACCCACAGAGCCGTGCTATTGTGTCTAATTGGGGCATTTCCGAACTCGCCTGGAACAGAGGCCGTTTCATAAAAAGTTCACCCAGTATACACCCACAGCTCCAAACATCAATTGATGGGCCGTAACGTTCTTCGCCGAGGAGAAGTTCGGGCGATCGATACCATAATGTTATCACCTTATTGGTATACGGACGCTCTCGATCTTCGGCATTATAGAGACGAGCTAGACCAAAATCGGCTAACTTGACTTCACCCCTAAGAAATATGCGAAAATTAATTTTGTTTCTATTTACAAAAATGTAGTGAATTGGTTCCTGTTAGAGTAAATAACAAACTATACAAAAAAAATCATTTTTTCGTTATTTAGTGAATCTTATCGTGCCCGATGATTGATTGTGATCAGTAAGTAGGTCATTAGCACAAATAAACTGATTTTTAAAAATCCGAATTCATGTAAATTTATAGGGCGCCCGTTCATACTGAACATAAGTAAGGTATTGGTATAAATACTAGTATATATTTTCAGAAGCTTAATTGATCCAGACAGTAATATAGATTTAAAAGTTTAAGGATATTTATTTGTTCTTTTTAACAAATTCTATGGCCTACTTTAGAATTTATTCACCCCAATTTTTGTTTATTAAAAAAATAACATCACGCGATTATGATAAGGGTATAAAAAATCATCTTACTTGTTATTCATTAGAATATTGGAACACTTTATATCGCGGTGCAGGAAATTGCGTTTGTGGCAGTAGTTCAATCCATCGAGCAATTGTTTCATAATGCTAGCATTATTTTCCTCACTAAAAGCCACCATTCCCGATTCCAGTAACCCCATCAAATCATGGTCCATATACTCGAAAACTAAGTAAAACGAACCCTTGTCTTTGCGAAATTCTAAGGCGTCTTGCTTATCAGTAACTATCTCATGAAGATTCACAATGTTTCTGTGATTTAGCTGCCGAAGAATTTTTATCTCACGCACTGCTGTTATGGGGAAACCTTCTTTTTCGTGTTCCAACCGAACTTTTTTCAAGGCAACTAACTCAGATGTGTGGTTATCACGGGCTTTGTAGACCTTTTATTGTAAATTAAAATTAATTATTTACAATGTAATTTTTAGAATGTTTAAACTTACCTCCCCATATGTACCCTCGCCAATTCTTGAAATTATTTCAAAAACATCTACACACCGTTCACCCCAGTCTCTTACATTGCTTCGGGAATCTCGACGATTTAGGATCACTGGTCGTTTTCTTTTGATTGAACCAAAACTAGAATTGTTCGAGTTCTTCGCACCGCTAACCAAATCCATGTCGTCAGGACTTCCTATAACCTCATCATCTCCACTTAGGTCCTCACTGCCCGGCACCATTGGAGGCATTGGTAGATTTAGAAGACTCTTGTTTGCCAAAGACGCAGGTGTTTTGGTTATTTTCTTTTCTGGAGTCGGTGTTGGAGTTGGTGATTTGGGTGAAGGTATTTGATCCTGTCGTGGAGGGCTTGGAGTTGGAGCATTTACTAAATCAGCTACACTAACTCCTGGCGGCATAGGTAGTGCTGTAAGGCTTTTCGGTTTAATATTGACTTTGGTTTTGCTTAAGACATCATTCTCTCTGTCCGAAATATTTTTGTTATTGTTGTCGTTACTACTACTGTGGCTATTATTGTTACTTATTGGCGCCTCATCGCCAATATTCGGATGCTTTAGGAAGCCTACAGGTGGCGCCGAACCATCTATGGCGTCCAAATTGGCTGTTTCGCCTGTCGGCATAGGAATGTTAACTATATCTAAATTGTTATTGCCTAATTTAACACCATTCGCTACGCGCTGCTGTCCCGAAGAATCATTAAGCCCTTCCTCTTGAGGTCTTATTAGAGTTGTAGAATCATTAGAGAGACTACTGTCGTTAATGTTGATTAAAGCACCATTGCTGTTGCTTTCTTCTTGCTTCTCAATGATTTCCTGTTAACAAAAACATTAGTATAAAATTTAATTTTTTTTAATAGAGCTTGTTTATTTTACTTTTAGAGCCTTCTCTCGCTTGTGCTTGTCTTTGACCAGCTCAGCGAATAGACTTGTTTCACTAATCTTCTTGCTGTAATCCAGTCGCTTTTGTTTCATTTCGTCAATGGGCGAAAGGGAGTAGGACCGTGATCGTGAATAACGTTTTCTCGGAGATGGAGACTCATATTGATGTGATGAGGGACGCGGCGACCTGCTACGTGAGTAGCGATCTCTTCTCGGAGACCTTGATCGTACTGGCGATGGACTGGACACTGTGTATTTGTGTTTATGCGATCGAGATGACGATGAATGTCGACTATACTGCGCATACTGCGGGCTACTTGGACTTTAGAAAAATTTAGTGTTAGCAAGGAAGCAACAATAAATAATAAAATAAAAAAGACACCAACCTTGAATAACGCTTGTTAAAGTATTTGCCCTTACTGAAGCGGTTGTAGCTGTAGAATTCTTGGCGGGAAACTTGATGCCTTGATTCATAAGGACGGCCATCATTCGCTTTTCGTCGTTTGTGTGGTGGAGTGGCGGGTTGATGGTGATATCGTTCTATAACGAAACCGCAGTTCATTATTTGTTTCCTTTTTGCACAAAACAAATACCTATCTTACCTGGTGATATTGCATTCATTTTTCTAGTTTCCATCGGTCCTGCTGACTGTCTATGATGATGATGGTGATGACTACTCAAGCCGCTACTATTCCTATGATGATGGTGATGATAATGCTCCATCCCAGAAACTTTAGGGCTCCCATACATATCGTTCTTTGTTTTGTTGCTATTGTAGAGGGGCGGTGTGTGTGGTGAGGCGGCGTACCTTGTCTTTCCACTACTACTTGGTATGGAGCGCATTGGGGGTGTCCTATGCTTAGGGTTGGGCGTTGTGCGCCTATGTGAAGCTGTCACATGAATGCTTGTAGTGGCGGAGTTCAATGAATTCGGTACAGCAAGGTGTTGAATACCACCACCGCCTCCACCGCTTGCACCGGGCAAGTTTGAGGCCGACTCCGAGTAGTAGCTATTACTGCTGTTGGGGCGTAACGGTGGCGTTTCTACGGACACCGGGCTAACTTCCTTCATGGGTGTATATGTAGTAGTATTGTTGTGGGTACCACCTCGATTCCAACGATCTGATGGCGAACCAGACTTGCCCGACATTGACTTCTTCCCAACGGGCGGTGGAGTGTAATTGGGCCGCTCAAGCAGTTCGTCTAAATCGGACAGAGACTCAATGCTTGACATCGACTTTTGTCGCTTCTTCTTGCGTTTTTTTGATTTTTTAGATTTTTTATGTTTTTTGTCTTTTTTACTCTTTTTGCGCTTCCGTTTGTGCTCCAGTTCAGAATCTTCGTCGTCATCATCTAATAAAGAACCATCATCTGTCGACAGGTACTCGTCAATTTCATCTTCCTCGGCAGCCAATTCCATCTCAGCCAGACGTTTTTGATCGCTACTCGTTGTTGACTTCTGCATCGATGATGAGTTTGAGGAGGAATTTATTGGCGAACCAATGATAATTCGCCGAAGTTGGCTGGGAGACATCTTTGCGACTTTTTCTTCAATTTCAAGGCTCTCCTTACGTTTAAGGCTATAGCCATCATCGCTACTCGTCGAATCTATGGTCCCCTTAGTCTTCAATTCGTTTTTATTGGCAGGCGCTATGATCTTTTCTGTAATATTATCGTTGATCTCACCAGTTTCGGGATCAGAGAAATCCTCAGAACTCACATCCGAGTACTCAACCAATGCGTTAAGGCTCTTTGCTGACTTATCCGCCTTGCTCGATGATGCTCTACGGCGATGATGGCTTGTTGATTCATCTGAGATCGATAATGATTCGGTTCGAGAACGTTTACGTTTTTTGTCTTTTTTTGAACTTTTTTTTATGTGATTCTTACTTGACTTATGACGCAACGATTGCCGGTCTTTGTCCATTTTTTGTGTTACCTATGTTTTTCAGTTAGAAAAAATATATATTATATATATTTATATTTTTTTCTGCTATCTATTGAGTTGAATATTTTAAAGTAGTCTTAAACTTCTGTTCCTGGTCGTCAAATTCAATGCTTTCAATCAAAAGGCCAACAAAATTATCAGCCACTTTTGTTGTTACATTTCTGCCTTTAAATTGATTTCTCAAACGAGTGTTTCAATAGAAAAACTACCACTGATATTGAATCTAGAAATGAAATATGCATAAAATGGATTATTTTTTTTAATTTAAATATAGATATACATAAATAATATGTTCTCCCCATAAATGTAGGATGCAAAATAGAAAAACAATTTGATATACATAATAATAATAATATATTGATATAAATATTCCTAGGTTTGTTTAGGTATTATGAAAACAATTCTCAACATTTGCGGCTTTTAAAAAAATATGTTAGCTTTGTTTTATTTATTGCCGGATAGCTAAATTGTACATATGTAAAGTGGGTTTGATCGTTTTATTATAGTTATTATATTATATAACTAAATTAAATTGGGACCATTCAGCAGCTCAATTTTTTCAATACATGTGTATGTATGTACAAATATGTTTATTTATACATATTATAGCTTTTAACCCTAGAACCTTACACTGAGTATGAAAAGTAAGATCGAAATGTGGGTAAGGTTCCAGAATTAATTGATTACCGAATAAAGCGGGACCACTTATTAGTGATTGATAAATTAGATAGGTATGTACATACATAAACATGCATGCATAACACTTATGTTTATTTTTTTATTTTAACAAATATTTGACAGGTCTCAGTTGTACTTTTTTTTGAAACAGATCAGTTGTGAACTTAAATCTCAACAAATTCTAAATAATTGTCTATCTTTATTCAATTACTAACTTACTTATTTAACTATTCTGTTTCAAATTGTGTCGTTATCTCTTTTTTTTATTATTATTATAACTTACATGTTATCCTTATTTTGTAAAATTGCTCTCAGACCTTGCAATCCTGATTAACATTAACTTCCTTAAAACTACTTACCTTCAGGCTTTTATTATAAATTCAGTTGGCACACAATTCTTAAGAATAGGACATTGTTAACTTATCCATTTTTTTATGCAGTTAGGGAATCATTAAAGGTAATAGATCTTTAGCCTACCATGTTTCATCAGAAGAATATTACTCATTTATGTGGGTAAAAAAGACTCGGTGTGGACTTATTTACAATGCACATGCACATGCGCCCCGCATGGATCAGTTTTTTTTTTATATTCCCAAAATCTGTGTATGTATCCTCTAATATATGTATTTCTTCTTATTTTACATGCACGACTGTTCTTGTAAGTAAGATTTTCATTTTCAGTTTCTATCCGAGCTTTGATTAAAGTTAAAAACAATTCCAACACAACTTAATACAAACATATCTTCTCGCCTGTTGTGAACTTTCAGAATTTCTGAGGAAATTAAACATTTTGCAATAATTACATAAAAGTATGTGCAAATTACATTCATTTGAAACAACATTGAAGATGCATTAGAACTGCATGATTTCTGTTTTATATTTCGAACCAAGCACAACAAAAATTAACCCCTTTAGTACGAAGTGAGACGTACCTATTTAAAATATTTAAATTTCACTTGGTATTTTACTTACAGAAACAGATACGTTTGTTAGTTTGTAGGGGATTTCCAAAAAAAAAAAAAAAAAAAACTAAAATCTTTCAAGCTGTGCTTATCAATTTCTTCACTGGACAAAAACATATTTGGTCTACATTTTCACTTTGAACACTTTTTATTAAAACAAATTATAAATTGAACACCAATTTCTTATGAAATATTTCTGAAATTATTTTTAAATTAAAACTCGAAAAATTAAAAAAAAAAAAGTAAAAAAAAAATCCTAAAACAACATCGATGAACTGGAACCTGTCGTTTGGAGGTTATGTCGAATTTTGGACAGCTGTCAAAAAATGACATTTGAGAAGAGAGTGAGAAGGACGGCCACACTTTATTTTCTTCGGAGGTGATTCTTCATTTTTCAAAACGTAAAAATTAATTTTATCAAAAAAAAAAGTTAAATAAATATTTGATAGAATAAACTGGAAATATAGCGAAATAGATAACAACTCACCTGAGATGAGAAAGCCGGAGAATATGAAAGTTTCACTAGCGTCAACCTGTCATGGGATGGTTCCACTGAGCTCTTGGTCAGAGTGGCCTCAGCCGTGCCTGCCTCGGCCGTATCCCGTGGTCAAGAATCAAACCCAAACCCGTCACTCGCACTCGCGCGACCGCAAAGAAAACAATTTTCTTTAATAAAACTTTTCCTGATATCGTTGTTAGGAGATTCTTTGTTTTTATCACAATTTCACTGGGCTTTCACTCAATTTTTTTTCAACTTTTAGCGAAAATTTTCATTTCTTTTCACTTGAGTTTTTCAGTACTACACTTTTTTAGGTAAATCACTTTCGCGTACAAGTTTTCAGCGAATTGCTCTCTAAATTCAAAAACCTTT
The DNA here is from genome assembly GCA_905146935.1 of Scaeva pyrastri. Lineage (NCBI taxonomy): Eukaryota > Metazoa > Arthropoda > Insecta > Diptera > Syrphidae > Scaeva > Scaeva pyrastri. The sequence continues at coordinate 2,485,014 of LR989927.1, read as the reverse complement.
TCTTAGACACTTTTCCACCAAGTAATTTGTTTATCACGATTTTTCAACGAAATGTACGATTTTCAGCTTTCGGGTTCAACCCAAACGAATGAAGGGAAAAAAATAAACTCGGACTCGAACTCGACGGATATTTTTCAATTTTGCGATGGCGAACAGAATCTTTATTTTCGTGTAAGAGTGCGAATGGGATAGAAATAGAAGTACTTTTTGATTTGCAAAAAGTTAAATCAAGGGAATTCGGAAAATAGTGAACTCGATCACTGGAAGATGAAAATTTCATATGAATTTCATTTCCTTGGGGGAAAAGTAAATGCGTTTGTGATTTACGATAAATCACGAATATTGCATGTTATTTCATAAGAATTTGTTCTTTTTGGGGTGGTGGAAAGGAAAATTTCTTTTTCGATTTTTTCGTCGTTTTTAGCAGGAGCTCTCTGTAATGCGTGTATGATTACGACAGAAAAGATGGAAGAAGAATGTCGTGTGAGGGCGATGGGCCATGGGTGAGTTGTGTGCGAGAGCGAAATGACAAATGATGGAAAACTGTTGCGAACGAAGCAGTTTTTTATTGTTGTTTGCCTAGAATAGTAGTAGATTTTAAATGGAATTATGTTATCTCGCTTCAGTTTAGAACGATTTTGTTTGAGCTAGAAGCAGATGGCAGTTCTTTTCCAATATTTTTCTTCTTATAACCAGCCCCCTACATGTGCTGGGTGAAGGCAACTTGCTTTCATATTTTTTATTTATTAATTTTTTGTGAAAGGTAGTAAAAGGATTTGTTTATTTTCTTTTTATTTATTGATGATCTTAAAGAAATGTCAGTGACGATAGAAGCTATTGGTTAAGCAAAAAATGAATAGTGGTTCAATTTTTGATCCTTGGTTTACCAATTTTAACTCACCGATTTTGTTGATTTCAATTTTTTATTATATATAATACGGAGTGCTAGTTAATATCTCTTACGCATTTTAGTAAGTGAGCTGCTGATAGCAGGCATCATTTATTTTGTATTTGTTAAAATAAATACAAGTAGTGAATACTATTACAATTCGGCATTGACCCATTCAATGTGGACTGCTAGAAGACAGCTTTTGGCCTTTTAAAGGTTCAGCGAAAAAAGTAGTAGACATTTTTACTCTGGAGTTATGATAACATTTTTTTAAAGCCAAGAAAAGTAAAGATTTTGTTATTAATTGTATATTTTCACCAAATCTTAGAAAGACAAGTATTATTTAGAAGGTGGCATTGGAATCACTTATAAGGAAGTGAAAATAGACTGAGTCCACACGCCACACCTAAAATGTCAGTTTGGAAAAATTTATTTGTATGTCTTTATTTTTTTAATTATTTTATTAGTGTTATTTTATTTGTATTCTCATTCAGAATCACATTTCCTTATCAAAAAAAAAAATAGTATCAAACTGTAAATTTAAATTGAAGAGAAGGAAAAAGCTTAAAGAGCATTAAAATACAATTAAATCCTTTTTAAATAATTTATATACTTTTGTTATCATGGTCTTATATGTATGGTTTATATCAGTATTCAAATATGTCGAAAGTGGATTTCATTTTCAAATGTACCTACATTTATTATAAATGAATTCATTCAAGTAGCGAGACCAACTTGCCTAGTGGGATCCAAGCCTTAATGTAAGTTAAAACGTAGACTTACCTTGAACCATCAAATTTAATTTCCGAACGCACTCCAATAGTACTAAATAATCAATTTAGAACGAACGCCATTGATCTACCTTACCGACACGCCACTTTGACGGTTTGGTTTCGGCAGTCTTCCATTTCTATTTGAATTGAAAAATGTTTTGTTTTTATTTACATTATAGTTTTAGAAATGTATTAAATTTCTTTAATTAATCCAATTGAGTGCACTTAAAGTAAATAAATAATGTCTATACATTCCGCCAGCTTGGGTGAGCAAATTGAAGTAAGTTTATTATGACAAATTAATCAAATTCAAAACAAAAACTAATTGTTGTGTGTTTGGTTAAAGGACTACGAAGTCTTGCAATTGTTGGGAAAAGGAGGCTTCGCCAGTGTCTACAAAGCAAGATGTTTAAAAACAAATACCATGGTTGCTATAAAAATGGTAAGCATAAATCAATTTAGGTTTATTAAGATATTACACAGGTGTTTTTATGGTTCTAGATCGACAAAAAGCTCATTCAAGGTGCTGGCATGACCAACCGCGTCCGTCAAGAAGTCGAAATTCATTCACGACTGAAGCATCCATCTATCCTGGAACTGTATACCTTTTTTCAAGACCAAAACTATGTCTATCTTGTTTTGGAATTGGCGCACAATGGGGAATTACATCGCTATCTAAAGCAAAGCATGCGTCCCATGAATGAAACGGAAGCCGCCAGCATCATGAGACAGGTTATATCGGGTCTACAATATCTTCACTCCCATCAGATTCTCCACCGTGATATTTCTCTGTCGAATCTTCTCCTAACCAAAGAAATGCACGTAAAAATCGGAGACTTTGGTTTGGCCACACAGCTCAAGACACCACTTGAGAAACACATGACAATGTGTGGTAAGTTTGCAAAAAATTCCCAGTAGTGTCAATCTCTAATCGAGGATTCCTCCAACAGGCACTCCAAATTACATCTCTCCCGAGGTTGTGTCCAGACTCTCTCACGGTCTGCCAGCGGATGTATGGGGCCTGGGTTGCATGTTCTACACGCTACTAGTGGGACGACCTCCATTTGACACCGATGCAGTGCAGTCCACCCTAACGAAAGTCGTTATGTCCGATTTCCATATGCCCGAACATCTATCTTACGAAGCGAAGGATTTGATTGACAAGTTTTTGCGGAAGAATCCCAATGAACGCATCTCTCTGGAAGAAGTTCTACGACACCCATTTATGACGAAGCATTCGCTTGCGGAAAATAAGAGTTACAACAGCACTGTATCCTCTGTGGACAGTGGAATCATAACATTCTCAAGTGGTATGTTTTCTTCGTCGAATTAATAAAATATTTTATAAAAGGTTATGCAGGTTCCTCTGGAAGTTCCCGACAACTGATACGTTCGAAATCTAATGATAAATTCGCACCGACGGCTCTTGGACAGATTAAAGAAAATGATGCCTACATTCCCTCGAACTACTCATCTTTCCAGAACCAGCAACCACAGCAGTTTGATAGCATGGAAACCGATGGAAGTCGGTGGCCCCTCCAACAAAACCAACCGACTTATCCTCAAAATTTTAACCAATTTTCCCAAAAACCAGTGGATCCTGGTGGTGGATACTTTTGTAACGAAAACCAACCACCTGCTCAACATTACCGGCAATTCGATTGCTTGCCACCGAAATCTCTCCTAACTCCATCACCAACAACGCCCATGATTCCCATAGCTGCAAATATAAAAGAGAAAATAGGTGTTCCGCAACTCAACACGGAGAGACTACTACCGACGAGGCACAAAACTAAGAATGTCATATTGAGCATTCTGAAGAGCGGGGAAGTTGTTATTGAATTCGTGAAATACAAAAGTAGAGTTCAGGAAGATCGCATCATCGACATCTGCTGGATATCTAAGGACGGCAATAGAGTAGTTGTCTTTCAACCGGACCCTGCACGGTGAGTGTCTGCCCACGTCTACATTTCCAAACTAAACTCATTTATTTTAGCGGCCTTCAAATCCGCGATGAACCGCCAGAGATGCCAACAAGTGCGGATGAAATCTTCAGCTATGAAAATCTACCATCGAAGCACTGGAAAAAATACATTTACGCCTATCGCTTTGTCAGTCTTGTTAAAGGCAAGACTCCAAAAATTACTTATTACAGCTCGAAGGCGAAATGTCAGCTGATGGAGAGCATGGTCGACTTTGAAGCTTACTTCTACAATGGCTCCAAGATCACAAAATCTTCTAACACTCTCAAGTTTATTGATCAGAATGGAAGAACACTGACCGAGCCAGTGAATATGTTCCCGGCGGCAATGAAATGCTTACACCAACACTTCGAGGAAAGTCTCAAACATTGTTATGCGATTTCAAATGCCCTAGAATTGGTACAAGGCAATGGAACGTTATGCTTCCCAGTTATTATTGGAAAGAGACCAGTGCAGGAGGTTCCAGGCCAGGCCACAAGCCTAAGAGATAACACCAACTTTGCATATTCAACCCCAAAGTCGCAACAAGTAAGAAAAAACAAAAACGTTTAAATTGGTAACAACCTCGGAAATTTTTCAACGTATCAAAACATTCTTTTTCCCAAAGGGTTCCTTCAACTTTTCCATCAGTACACTGTCCTCTGTTCGGGGAGACTCGCGCAGTCAGGCTGCTGCTGTTCAGTCTAATGTTCCAATCAAGAGGGTAAATGTTCCTGGAATTGGCATCGCAACTGAGGTACTTTTTTGAGTATTTTAATTGATTGCATATTTATTTAAAATCAATTTAGCTATCCCATGGAATTGTCCAAATTCAATACCACGACGGATCGAATATCTCAGTGATACCCCAAGACCAAGGTGGTGGCATTACATTCACACAATCCTGTGGAACATCAACTCACTTCGCCCACCATGAGGATCTGCCACACTTAGTGAGAGAGAAGCTAAACGACTTGCCCTTGGTAACGAAGCATTTAAATAACTCCTCAGATGTGCGAAGACTTCAACGGGATTTCTATCCATCCACGCCACAAACTGCAAAACTGCAGCCTCCTCATCACCAACAAACAAATCATCAAATGAAATATTTTAGATAAAATGTTTTTATTTTTTGTTATTGGTATTTCTTATTTTTATTTATATTTATATATATTTTTTTTTCAATATTGCTGATCTTAGTTTTCATTAGTCTCATTTTTTCTATATGTATATTTCAACAAGGTTTTTGAATAAAAGTTGTTTTTGTAAAACTGTACATAAGACTGATGGTCAAAATGTTGGCTTAAAAGGCAAATATTTCTTTTAAATATTAATTATGTATTTGATTTAAATAATTGAAAACTACCATGGAGAATTTTTAAATACACCAGAGAAAAATTATTTTACTACGCTTTTTAATTGTTAAAAGAATAATTATTCTTTTGCAGACAGAGAGAGCTGTCTGTGTTGAATATCCGCTGAAAATATTCTCAGGGAAAGTTGGTTTGTAAGTCATGTGTATGCAAAAGTATAACTGCCATTAAGAGATGAAAAAGAAGATCAACAAGTTCTTTATCCCTGCTTTCAAACACATAATTTTAAATCAAAATTGCAAAGTACATATGTATATTCATGTACACTATACCTCCAAACTTGTATTTAAAAAATTGCTGACAAAGTGACACCAGCCCACTTTTAGTAAGGTAATAGAAAAAAGGAAAAAGTTCCACATACAATGTAAAACTTAAAATTAGGTCTATTGAATTTTTTCTTGTACTGAATTCACTTCACATGATATTTTAAGTTCAAGTCTTTCATGTTTCGAATCCAATTTTTTTTTTTTAATTCTAAGAAGAATCCAATTTTTGTATTTCCGAATTTTTAAAATTCGGGAATGAATTTTTCGCACTGCTGCAGTATGGCACAATATAAATTTTCACTCGAAAGTGAGGGCTGAATGCCCAATTTTCTTTTTTTTTTGAAATTAACATAATTAAACTCTAAAACCTTATGACAATTTTTAGAAGTGTTTTTAATAATTTAGTAATAATTTACACAGCTTATTTTAATTTACTTTAATATTATCATTTTTCTCTTTTACAACGAATTTACATAATTAATGTATGATATTTATCTAAGAAATCCATCGGTACAACCTTTTTACTCGTATTTATGTTAAATATTTATATTTTAAAATTGAATTTTTATTTTTACAAGAATGTTATGCCTTGAATGGTAATAAACTATTGATCTAATTATGTATAATAAATATTTTATTATATTTTTCTTTTCGTTTAACTTGATATTGTAAAACTATAAAAGATATAAAAGGACGTTTTCCTTGTTTTAAGTCTTTTATTTTGATATTATGTTTGTGTCGGGTATTCCTATAAATATTTGATATTTTAAATGACTTTGCCAAAGGACAGATTCGATTTTCGTTTGTTTTAAATTCTTAATTTGTAATGTTTTGAGTACTTCTAGCTTTTAATAAATTTGTATTTATTAAACTTAAAATTGCTTCTTTTTGATTGTATATTGTTTGGATATCTTTTATTTTTTCTTTATAACATCTTTTTAATAGATTTAAAATTAGTTTAGTAATTTTTGTATATAAGGACTATGTTATATAGAATGTGTATACATATACATATAAACATTTGAGTGGAAATTTTCAATTAGCTAAGTTTGGTGCTTTTATCGATAAAAAGTGATGTATTTATTTCATACTTCTTACAAATATTTATATTTTTTTTACAGAGTTGTTAATAATATTATTGCTTATATTTTAGTAGAAAAGTAAAAAATTTCATCAGGTGGTTGTTTCGTTGAGTGAAAATTTATAAATACATAATAAAACAAAACTAAGGAGCAAATAAGGAGTAATGAAGAAATATAGACATTTTTCGTGCTATCCGACTTCTTTTTCTAACAACTTGTAAAACTTAAACGGCAATAAAAAAAAGAGCTTTTCTAACTCACTGTTGATAGCCCAGAATACACTTTGAGGTTTGAGCTTAAATTGAATTCAGTTTGCTGCAAATGACGCTTAAACCATGACTAATGAACACACAGTGAAATTTGATCAAGAAGAAGCAGAAAAAAAAATACAAAAAACAAAATAAAATTTTTTAAAGTAAATTTTATTGTTATTAAAAAATAAAATCAAACATGAAAGACTTAAAATCTTTACAAGTTTATTGTAAATATTAATTTATAACTTAAAAAATTAACAATTAAAAAACTAAAATAATTCAACTAAAGATCTAAATTCATATTGTAGCTTATCTACAAACAAATTTTAATTTATTTAAAATCCACTTGCTTGGCTTGGCTTTTAGTAAAGTAAAAATTTTAAAATGTTTCCATTATTTGCGTACAAAATTATATATGTATGTATATTTATATAATGCAATTTCATCTTAAATCTAACTTATACATAAAATTCAAAGAAGATTTCATCCTTGCTTCAGAGCCTTACAATTCAATAGACTGATAACATTTAAATGATTACTGTTACTTCGAAGAAAGATGTTTTTTGAATTTGTTATTTTTTTATAGTTTTACACTTTTATACATAAAATACAAATCTATTCTGCAATAAATTTTGTTATGAATAGCAAATTACAGAAGAATCATTTTGAGCAAATTGTTCTATTGTTGATATAAAAAGATTAAAAGAATTATTTTCAAAAATACAAAACCCAAACAAATGAAATGGACGGAATGTACGGGAATTGTGTGGTAGAAATAAAATTGAACGATTATAAAATAAACTAACTTAGTAAAATAAGCAAAATTATTATTAATACAAAAATAACTACAACTAACAGCTGCCTTGCATTTGTTGCACAATCTTAAATAAAATATAAAATATAAAATATGATTTTGTTGTTGCTTGCGCTGTGACTGTGATGTGTCGATGTTGTGTGATTGTTTTATATTACTCTCTAGTGATATGTTGATCTCTTGGTGGCTTGGCAGTTAGTTTTGATTTTTTTGTTTTTGTTTAAAACAAATGATAAAAAACAAAAACAATAACTAAACTTAAGCCGAAGAAAAAATAATAACTAAATTAATCTTAAAATTGTAATATACAAATATAATAAAATTACTAAAATTAAGGCTATGGTTTGTGGCAGGTTGGAATTTAGTGTAATTTATTTAAGCTCAAAATGAATCTTCTGGAATATGTCCTAGAAACGATCTTTCGATTCAGCGCTGTACTCGAGTTCGTTTAGGTTTTGGATTTCTTGGAGTTCTTGGAACTTCTCGTGATCTCTTATGTGTGCATAGTTTGCCGAAAGGCACATTAGATAATGTACCAAGCTGAGAATTACCAATAGTGTTGCCAGAGTGGCTAGGATGAACATGACTTCTGCATTTTCAACTCCATCTTTGCAGAATGCTTTGATTTCGTATTTTTCGCAAATTTTCATTTCTTCAATTTTCGTACTTGCCGGGAACATGAAATCTATATATGAGAGAGAAATTTGGTCAAATACATTATAATTACATATTTTAAATCTAACAACTTCTAATTTCACATAGTTATATGGTAAATTTCTTACAGCAGTAAGCTATTTTAATGTGCTGTACTGAGACTTACATATTATGTTTTGTACAATTTCTGAAATAAATATTTCACCTATAAGATTGAGGGTAAGACTTTTTTATTCTTAAGGATTGGCGAGTCTCCTATAATACAAAATCTCAGGTTGTAGATTTTTAGTCCTATAGGAATCATACATATTTAAACTTGCGTTTTGCAATTTCCGTATTCATTATTTCGATAGCAATAACTCTTTTGGGCTGGTTTTCATTTTTTTTATACAAATTTAAATTTAAAGATTTATCAACTATTCAAAAACCATATAGGTAATATAGTTATGTATGTTTATCATAATGCCAAGTCAACTATGCAGAGAGTGTACTTAAAACTCCTTACCTAGATAGAAGTCACGAGTGCCAAAACAAGAGTAGGCAATTGTACATGTACATATTCAATTGTCCTCTATTAGAGAGGCTCAACTATTGCTAGACACAGAGAGGAGAGTACTTGGTTCCCATATAAATTTGCTTTTATTTCCCCTTCAAAGCCCCCATGAAGGCCCTTCAAGAATTATTACTTTTTACTTCAATACGCGTTTTGAACAAACTCGTATAAACATATTTACTACTTACAGAATTGTGTCAAGTCAATGCAGCTAAACGACCTCTCAACACTGGAGCACATATTCCAGAACATGGTGTAAATGAATGTTACAATCACAAGGAAGCATAAGATCAACGTCCATACGAAATTCAACAAATATGTCAGTCCCATTAACTAAACGCGAAGAACACATGAAAAGAAAAAGGAAAATCGTCAATAAGATAAAGAGCCCTATTTCTCCACCCATGCAAACATACCACTGCACAAGAAATCCGTCCGCCCACTCGAGACCGCCACGCTCGATACACCTTGTAGCGGGTTGCACCAGTTGCCAGGAAGCCCACGAACAGAATCATAAATCCGAGAGCAGCCATCCCTGCCGCAATTATCGTGAATATCATCTGCACGGCCTCAATCCTAGAAAAATAAATAAACAATAATTTATTGCGAGCATATTCCACTCGTATTCAATTGATGGCAAATATTATTCCGAATTTAGTTCGGGGAGCCGGGTGACAGTTGAACACTTACCATATCAGCCGCAAGTGGAAAACTTGGTCCATCATGATTATCGTGAGTGAAGCACCACGATACATGGTCCCACAGAATATTCCCACCCCCAGCAAACACATGAGGGTGGCTATTAGAGTGGCATATGGTATTCGCGCCATGCATGATTGACAGCAGTCACCTAACGGTACAGAAAAGAAAATAATTAAAATCAATGTCAATTGAGTGTGATGCAAACACTCGTCTAGGAACGAGAAGGAGAAACAGAAGGCATCTCTGTGGATGACGGATTCGGTTAAGGGATACCCTCGGCGCGGCGATGGTAATGGCACCCCATTGGGCGCCAATTAAAACCGAATCTGACTTCCAACACAGAAGGAAGACTACATGACGAGAGACGCGACTCGACTCGACGCGACGACGTTAGTACTGTGATGATGGCGTTCGTGATTATATATTTGCCAGGTTTAATGAGCCACAAGGTGGCACTTGTGATGATTATTTATGGTTAAGATGGTAGTGGCAAAAGCTATTTGCTTCTCCCATAAGTTAGCCCTGATGATGCTGTTCATTTAAGTGAAACGGTAAACGCACGGTTAAGTGTACACAATAGACGAGCACTCGTACATACACCATAATAATACACATACAAATATATAATGGAGCACTAGACATTGCACATTAAGCTCACAGCCAAGTGCAGCATTACGGAAAACGACATTTATTAGACAAGCTTATGAAGAAAAAAAAAGAAAAGAAACGAAACAACGAAAATAAAAGACAAAATATAAGATGTGAAGTGCTATAGATGGCGTGAGTGCATGTTAAATGGGTTGAAAAATTGTCAACGAGTGATTCCATTAAGTGGTATTTGCTCAGTTATTGTCGTCAGATATGCGTGGATATGTCAATTGGAGCGCAATAAAGGAATGTATCTATATTAATTATAAATTACTTATAAATGAATTTAACCTAAAAGAGAAAGCAATCAAAAAGTCAATGTAAGTACCACGCACAAGTTTAATTAGAAAAGTTTTATTTTTCGTTGTTTAAAGTGAATTTTTAAATCATGAGCACGTGATGTTCATAAAGACTTTGATAAAGTGCTATTACGGTACTGAAAATTAAAACAGCCACTTTGTGATTTTCAATTACAATTTCAAGAGAAAGCACAATGCTGAAATCTTTTGAAATTATAAAAATCCATTTAACTTATACTATGTCAGACTTAAATTGCCTTCAAAAAATGTATGTATACTAATGTGCTATCTGGAAGCACATTTTACGATAACATAATATGTAGTACCTACATAACAAAAGGAATATTTTATTATAGTTTTGTTTTATTCACTGCTACATAGCTAACGCAGCATTCAAGTGAATAAAGCGATCAAACGCAGCTGTCATTTTTTTGTGGCTCCTTTTTCGCCAGCAATCAAGTTGTTGTTGTTTGCCGAAGGACATTTTGCTGCGCTAACTATGCAGCAGTGAATAAAACACAACTATTGTTATTAAATGTCTTTCGTCTTACAGAATGATCTTACGATTCTTCTTTACTATTATACTTTACAGTTATGGTTTGTTAGTTTTGGTATGGTATGATTTTCAGAATGCAAGTGCTTAATTGACATTCAAGTTAGCACTTTTAGATACAAATTTCACGATCACAACTCTATTATAACTATGAGCTGAGATTTCATTATATACTAAGTTCATTTCATGAGACTATTAGATTATTTTTTGAAAAATTTCATACGTCCCCAAGATTATGACTATGTAGGTACCTACATACATTAGCATCATGCACATAAGCACTTATTATGCAATCACAACAATTTGTGGAATTACACAATTTATTTACTATTGTATGCTATGTACAGTATTCACCTCTTCAACCATTCCAAACTGCACAGTGCACATGCGTACCGCACCGTACGTACCTACCTCACGCTACTTTTTTGTTCTACTTATTTCCTAAAGATGAATCAAAAAAGAATGTCAAAACAAGGTGACTCTGACTATACTCATCTCAAAAGCTTTTTTGGTTTTTGTTTTGCTCGCCGACTTTCGCTTCTTGAACAATACTTTGCATTTCTCTTCAGCTGCGATGACATCACTATCAGTTCGTCACTTTTGTCAATAAAATACCATCTGATATTCAAACGTATAAATTAATATTTGTGCGAATTAAATAAAGGAACTCACTCGTTAATGCAGATGTGAGAAAAAAGAATATGAGAGTGCATTAAAGAACGAGAGGAAAATCAAACAGAACACAAATACGAATGGTTATGAAAGCTTATGGCACGGTTGACATCTTATTAAAAAGGAAAAACAAACATAATTATGTATAAAGTTATTAGGTATACAAAAATTGCACGATCAAGCAAAAGTACATAAAGAAATAAAAACGGTTATACAAATAGAACAGTGCACAATACCAACAACAACAACAATAAAACAAATCAAAAGAAGAATACCAGTAGCTGGATGCACGTATACGAGTTTGTATGTAAGTTAAGCTTTTGAAAGCGTATACTAAACTAAACACATAGCGATAGCACATAGGTGTGGCTGAAGCCAGTGTTCTTTGGGTCTTCTATTTTAAGTGTTCACCTCTTTTGTTATTCCATCCACGATCTGAGTATCGATCCAGGGAGCGATCCGATCGATTTGCACTTCGGTGCCGATTAAGTTGGTGTGTATTATAAGCGTGTGTTAGGACTCCGTCGTCTTCGAAGTTTGTCTCCAAGAGAATATGCTCCCGGGGGTCGCGCACCCGATCGCGATTCATCTTTGACGTCATTCCTATAAGTTTCCTTTTTCTTACGAGTATAAACTCAATTAATTAACAGTACATAGTAATTCAATTAATTTGATCTCATGTGCCTAGGCAATTGTTTTTTTTTTAGTTTTTCGTTTATCGTTTTTCGTTTACTTATAACTTCCTCTAGCGTCGTGTCGTCGTTTTTCTAAAATGAAATTCAAAAAATAAATAAAAAGAACCACAAAATTATGAATTCACTTTCCGGTGCAAGAGCACGACTCAGACTGGGAGAATGAGAGAATGCTCGTTGTTCATAACTGGTGGAGGCACGAAAGTGATTCATCCAATAGCTTGAGCAGCGAATGATATAGCAATAGGAACCTAGTCTACTTTAATATCGAAGTGGTGTTGTTTTACGAACTGACAAACAGTGTAACACACAATTAATGTTAATTTAATCTAATCTTTCGCTTGAACTCTCTTCTACACGCGGACTCTCTGATAAAACGACAACAAGAGACTGGGGAGCCATTATGTTGCAGGTTGGGGCACTGGGGTTGGGAAATAATTAAATGATATCAGTTTTCGACAGATAATTGTTTTATCTCTGATGGCATAACCCTGAGCATAGAAATTGATTGCGGAGGCAAGTAGTGTTGAAATGTTCCGTATTTGGACTTTTGGAGCACTAAATGAACTTGAATAGCATTTGAAATGCCAGTGATTGAAGCCCAAATTGTTATTTAGAGAACACATAACTAGAAATAATGAATCAATCGTTAGTGGTCATGAATTGATTAAGCAACCAACGTTTTCCTGTGCTATTTCATAGGGATGGAGTTAATTATACGAGTATGCCTGAGGAAGCGGCTTCTAAGGGCGGCCTGTAGTCGGTGGAGGTTGAAATCCCATCAATGACAGAAAATAAATGCCAGTTAAGAGGAAATACAATAGAATGAGCACCTGTCTAGTGTCTATAAGCTTGGAGGCATATTAATCGAAAGGAGCAACGTTTTATTTCCAGTGCTTTAACCTTTGATGATTTAACAGAAATTAGTTTAACTACACAAGCTCGAGCAACATCGAATACGTGATGATATACTGATGTAATTATGTTGACGGCATCTTTTATGCATTCATGTGCATTGATTTTAATTTCAGTTGAAAAAGTCCGGGCTATAAACTTAAATCATGAAATGGTCATCGAGGAAAATTTTCAGAAGGTGATTGGGATATCTTTTCACAAAACTGAACTTTTATTATGAGTACCTTACCTATGTATTTAAACTAATCAGTATGATTTAAGCAAAAAAAAACGTTCCTATCTAAATATTCGTATACATAGTACATATGAAGGATCTATGTATCTTCAAAGACATGCAGACTTAGGAGGAAGGTCCAAGCCTCATTTTGAAAAAAATCGATAGTTGAAAATTTGGAAACGCAACCCTATTTGAAGCAGAAACAATTTGTAACTATTGAATACTCATACACCGAATTATTTAAAGTTGTCGTCACGCAGCCTTAACCTAATGAAAAGTGCATGAGACGCCAAAATTCTGCCTTAGACATTTGTCACTCGGAGAAAACACATTATGTTCTGAACTTTTATGCCTATGTAACAAAATTTCCACAGGAAAACACTATTTCCGACAGTTATTAGAATATTTGGTGTCCCTGCGACTGCGACAATTTAAAGTCCTTGCTATGCGAATTAAAGTATTGCAATTTATAATAAACTATGATACTTAAGTATAACATTCACTTATTGTTCGCAATGAAAGCAGCTGCTTTAACGTCTATAACAACTGTGACATTTTGGAGGAATTTAACTGCGGATTAATTCAGTTTGAGGGGTGGTTTTTTCTTTTTTTGTTTGTTTCTATCGAGGGGTTGGGTTCTTTGAGGGGATAGATTAGGACAAGTGATTTCTAAAAGGGATACAAAGGAAGATGGCCGAATGTTTGTCATTCAATTCCGTTTGTATATTGCAGAGGCTATTTTTGATAAGAGGGAGTTTAGCACCAAAAAGTCGTTAGTTTAAATTAAAAATCCTTTAGGATAGTGTAAAGAAATTTATACGATACATAATCTTGGCGATGTGAATAAAATCCACAAGTTCGGAGGAAACATCAAATTTTATTTTTCAAAGTGATAAGCACTCCGCAGAGGCCTTTAAATTTGGAATCAATATGGTAAATGGTAAAACTTGTAAGTAATTTTTCATTTCCGGTTTGCATATTTATTTTAAACACAAAAAAAATCTAGATAAATATCTTTCATGTGTCACTGTCATCAAACCATGGAAACTATAAATTACAGAAACGCGTCCGTAGATACTGATACTGCTGAAGTTTTACGACATCCTTTGCCATAGGACAGAGAAGTCTTGTTCTTGTTCTTCATCTTCCGCCTACTTCCTTTTCCCAACTGGCATTATCTCGTTCGCCGGGGATGTAATTATGAACTGGGGAGCAATGATTCCCTGCCATTCATCCCTCCAGACAATAATTATACTTACACACTGCCATACAGTATACAGAAGAGCTAGGAAACTGGAGTGAGCCTACATTTACAACTATACGGCTACCTTCCTATCTGCGCCACCCATTCAACCTAGATAGTTAGTTAAGAAGAAAAGACTGTGTAAAGCTTTTTGAAATTAATTTTATACTCTCAACGCTCAGTGCTCAGCTGAATATTTTTTTCCTTGCTTTCTGCCTCGTCGTCGTCTGCTCATTGTCATCCAGCTACATAGTTCTTCTTTTTCTTAAATGAACAATTATCATTCAGACAGGAGTAGGCAGGTAGGAACAGAGGAGACAGGCAGCCAGTGCGCGCGGAGAGGAGCGGTGGACGTCACAGCGAAAAAAAGAGAAGAACAACTATTATCATCATCATTATTATATCGCAAGGAAGAAGAACTTTTTTGTTGCTGAACTGAGTACTTGTAGTCGCACTCGTAGACCGTATTTGCATTTTGGATATGGAATTGAGATTCCAAGCTGGAGTTGGTAGCAGTAGCAAAGCGCCGAGCGGTATCCTTCGAGCACTAACATTCACCCTTCACCAGTTAATGGGTTTTCCACTGGTTTATCCGCCCCTCTTGTTTAATTGTTTGAGCTTTGTTGTAAATTTAAACTAAAATAGAGATGGGGGTGGTTGGTGATGATGATGGTAAATTGTGGGATTTTTCTTCATTTTTTGTTCAAGTACTTTAAGTAGTTTTTCCATGGTTTCGGTCTTCATCAACTCAAAGCTCCAAGCTCAAGCTCTAACGAATGCCATAAAGAACCCTCAAATGGATGGTTTAAATTAAAGTGTCATTTACACATGGTGACAGATATGATGAGTGTATGTCTGAGCAAAATATTATGGAACTGTCATTTTTATGCGAGTTAATTTTGAAATATTTTCGTACGACGACGTACACACTCATACTCCTCCGAGAAGATAGTTTGCGCGGTTAGGCTTTGTTGGTATCTATAGTCTCTACACTAAGGAAAGAGAAAAGTCAACGGCCTTTTATAACATTTAAGCGAAAATGAACGGGCATAAACAGTGGGAGGCACAAGTCATATATCCTCGTGGGTTATAGTTTCCTTTGGTTTTCTTATCACACACTTAGTCAAGTGGGAGTTTCAAAGTAAACGAGGAAAGATAAAACCTCTCTCATAGGCACTTTATTTTAACGGTTGAGGACATGAAGAAGACACATCACATTACACATCAATTCGTACAGCATACACAAGAACTTTAGCCATGTTGATGTTGAACTATGTGGCTTCAATTTTAAGTGATGGTTTTTGTAATTTAATCCAGGGGCACACATTTTGTTTGCACATCCAGTCGCACATATCTATGAGTTTGGGGGAAACATTTGATACTTTATAAAAAGTCAATACCCCAGAAGTGCAGTGGATACGGGGAGGAATCCTTGATTGAAGGATAGGATGGATATCGTAAAACTTTTTCCAACAAAGAAAGGAACCTTAAACTGCGCTCTCTTATAAACATGACATGTTACAGAAAAAGTTTTTTTTCAAGTTAAAGACACTTTGTGGCATTCCGAAAGAGGAAAATAGGATTAAAGATGTAACACAAGATCTCAATCTGAGCTAAACAAAAACAAAAACGAAAAGTAAACTTTGTGAGAGGTTTTGCAATTTTTTTGTTTCAGGTGCCAATAACATATCAAATAAGAAGTTTTGTTCGATTACCTACTTCTTTACTTCTTCAGAAGTGTGTTTGCTTTTTAAACAATCACATCTTTACACACATTTCTGTGTCGTGTCGATAAGGATTGATTTCTTTCACATTCCTAATGGATTAATTGGGTCCGGATAAGGATTGTTGTATTTACAATAACATTACAAATTTCCAAACAATGTAATGGTAGGAATTCTACAAATTTATTTGAGTATTACGTAAATTACATGATATAGGCTGACGTCGCTTCAAGTTAAGCCAGGAACACTCAGTGATAGCATGACATTATTGGCAATAAATTCTCCAACAGATGCGCAAGTACTTTTGAGTAGAAGAATGAAAAGTAATGTGCCATTTTAAAAATGTTTTCAGTTTAAAAAGCTGAATGAGTTACAGAGTTATTAACTAATTCATGTTTCTAGCTTATGGGAGAGATATGTAATAATGTATAAGCAGTAATTACATTAGATTTGCACCTTGAGCGTTAAGGTGATATAACACAAGAAATTAATAGAATGCAGAAGGACAGAGAAGAGAAAGGACAACAGAAAGAAAGAACACATGATAACCAGCACGCGGCAGGTTTCTTTCTACTAACCGCGCTCACTGATGCTTGATTTCGGTGATCGATGGGAATCGAGCTTTTTTTCTAAATTCAATCTTTAACTACTTCAACTAGACAAAAAATTTTAAAATCTAAGTTAAACTAATAAACCGATGCCCAAATATAGGCAGTTATATTTTCGACGCTTCAGTAACCAAGACTTCTACAATAATTTAATATTTTTGTATGCTTTTGACCGAGAGCAATCTTCAGTTCTGATAGTCAAGACTATACATAGGTTACAAAACTTCATTTAGTTTTTGTTTGACCTTTCACCCAACGACACTAAAGTTTTCTTAATTTTACTTTAAAATAAGAAACCTAACATTTCAAATTTAAATTAATAAAGTTAGGTAATATTATTTTAATTTCTTTTTGTTGTCAGTAGATATTTTCCTTTTTGCTTGATTGCCTGACAAAACAAATGGATGTAGTGAAACCTATGTAGCGTTAAAATATTCTCCACCCTTATTTATATTTTAAATTTGCATTCTTATTACGTTTTTATAAGTTAGACCTTAGTCTGGGTCTTTTTATTTTATTTATCCCTTTATAAATTTTTGTCTTCCGACCCTTTTTTGCACACTTGGCCCCTTTTTATGGAGCCATTTTGACTTATATTTTGCTATCCAATATATTTGGCTTTAATTGCTTCATAAAGCACACCAAACGTATACGAATAATCTCTTGACTTAAATGGCATGCCTTCATTATTGGAATGTCCCCTGCTGGCGGGTTGGTGGGCTTCCTGGCTATAGCGGAGAGCAGTCTAGCTGTGTAATATTGTATGTGGTGGTTGGTTATGCCCTGAAGGACTAAAGCATTTAATAAAACCAGAACAACAATATTCATGAGGGAAAATTGGAAAAGCATAATAACCACGCATAATTACTGTGTGGAGGCTTTCGTTTTTGGCGCAAAGTTATGCTTATCTGGATAGTGTTTTGTGTGTGCGTTCATTACAAAAATAATTGAACAAGGGTATGGTCTACCAATTTGTAGTACATACATATATAGATACGAGTAAGGATATGAGACTTTTATGGTTTTGTTTATGTTTAAATTTTACCCTAGAGATATTTTCTTTCATTCAAATACCTTAATATTCAATTTATAATTGAAAAAAGATTCAATCTCATTAGTTTTTGTTAAAAAAGAACAAAAAGGATATAAAAGACGTTAATTTTTCTTTGTTTTGTTTTTGCCTATGGCACCGTCTCTTTCTTTTTATTAAAAAATTCACATCCAAAAATGCAAAAGTTTGTCTTAATCTTAGATCTTATGACATCTTGTTTTCAAGTTGTATTTCCTCGATAGTATAGTGGAAAGTATTCCCACAAGCACTTATTAGTTTGTAGGTATCAAATATTTACGTTTTCACAAAAAAATAATAGTGAAAATAGGACTTTAAACTTTTTAATTTTTCTTAAATTTAACTCCCTTTTAGATATAACCCATGACCCGGTCTAAATGGGATATACTAGTCGAGTAACATTTGTTTCATTTACTCAAGCGAAAGTCATAAAAAGGATTCATTTAGGTTTTATTTGAGAAGGTTTTTCAAGCTAAGCTAACCGTATTAAAGCCTAATAATGATTTGAGAAAAAATATCATTTGAACTTGATCTCTTCAAGTAAATAACAAAACAAATTTTAACAAACCTTTTTTGTCAACTTAATCCTAGCAAGCTGAAGCTGTGTACTTTCTTAAGTTGATTGCAGGGAGTAATCCTTAATCCCATGAAACATTCATTTTTTTTATAACTACCAACACATTTCACCCAGTTCTAGTACTCGTCCTGCTTTTAGAAACTCATAAGATTGTCATGCCACAATTGATTTACGTCACACAACACCCCAAATCTAGCAACCTCACAGAAAAAACAAAAAAAAAAAATCTCTAGCAAATAAATCCCCATGCTAAGGAATCATGCAAAACTCATGCAAATGTCTTATGTTTTAACAAGTCTACTCCTCTGTCTTTCGGGGACCACATGTCGTTGCCTTGCCGCCTTCTCTGTTCTCTTTGTAAATTGAAAAGTAACACCAAAACCGAACTGAGCACATCGCCAACAACTTCATTTTCGCCTACAAGTCTTATTCTATTTCACAGAACGGGGGATAAAATACAAAGTAAAAAAAGAAACCAAGGGTAGGGGGAAAACTAAGAGATGCGTTGGCGTTATTCCCATTCCCTGTATCTTTGGTGTGGGTGGTTTCGGTTCGGATTTAGGTTTTGGGCAAATCCCCAAAAGGGTAATGATAACAAAGATAAACGAAAAAGGGATAGTAAAAATAAAAAAAAAACACAAAAAACTCAAAATAAAAAGAAACCAACAAAAAATAACCGTAAAAACCGTTATCTTGGCCATTCGAGTAAATTGGTGTGGGGAATTGAGGTGGTAAACTGAAACTCCCCAAGCATAACGTAACGAGTAACGAGAGAAGACAACAACGACAGGAGACAACAAACAAAAAGAAAAAAACAGGTTTTTATTGGTCAACCAACTTCGACTTCAACTTCAACTCCAATTCATTTTCATTTTTTATCGAATTTCTTCACATTGATGATTGACGGATGGAAATGTTTAATTGACAAATAAAATCTGCAACTATCTTACCCATTGTGTTTGATGTTTGCTCTCAATTATTTAATTCAAACTGCATCCAATAAACAAACTATGCGAGTTCAGGAACCAAAAAAGAAAATACGAAAAACAATAAATATAACACAAGTCAAAACTCAACACTCAACTATTTTAACTGCACTGCACTTGTTTTTGTTTACGCACAATTGTGAATGGTTAGTTAGTACGGAATGGCGATGAATTAAAAGGGGAGTGAGTGAGACAAAGGCTTAACTTGCTACGTAGAATTTATGGGCTGGGCACACTGTACTCTTGACCAAGTGGGAAGATTAATTTGCTTCTTATGCGCTTGGATGCTTAGTAGCTATAACTGCATATTTTGTGTTAAATATAAATAACCAATTGCAATTAATTACACTTGCTAATGGAGGCGAAATGCGAAACGAAAACACTTTAGCGCGAAATGAACTTGCCGTGCAAATGCTAACAAAACTATCGTCCCTCCTCACGAACCAGCCAAACAGAAACTGAAAATGAAATGAAACTGAATACTGAAACTGATGAAAAGAAAGGCAGAAAGGAAAACATACAAAACCCAATTGGGTTGAAATACTGGGAAATGCAGTATGAGTGGTGAAATTATTGATGGCTGCTTGGGGAATAATCTAGTACAATTAGAGATGTGATTATCGACTAAATAACTAAAATAAAACTTAAAAAAAATTAAAATAAAAACAAATAAATAGCTTTCGAGTTATATTATTTGGTGAATTATTATTCTTCAAACAAAGCAAGCATCTGTACATTTGCCAATTACACTTTATTTTTCTTATACATTTTTTTACTGCAAATAGGGTCAAATTGACTAGAAACTGCAAGAACAAAAATCTGTGATATTTTCAGTTTCCATGAAAAAAAAATATTATTAATATTTAATATTAAATATTAAAAAAGGGTTAAAAATCCCTTTGGGTTTTTGTTTGATCTGGAAACTAATTAAAATTAGTTTTTATTTTGTATTGAAATTTGTGCCCATTAAAATTTAAATAATGTGCTTGTGTTTTTTGCTGGCATTTTAAGCCGTTTTAGGTTAAATTTCGTTTTGGTTCTGAATCGTACTACATATTCTTTATTCAAAAAGAGAAGCATGTAGATTTAACTTTCTCACCATATTGGAGTAGATTATTTAAAGTCTCTTCTGCCCATTGCTACACATCCCACTATTTTCTTCTTTTGACATAATTTCCAAAATGTCTCGCAATCAGCTGTGAGCCCGATTCTTTGTGATTATTATTCAATTTTCTGTAATCTTCGTTTTATTTATTTTTCCCCGAACAAATTTCACCATAAATCATGCTACGACAGTGCGTTCCTAAGTCTCCAGTTAAATCAGTAAGTAAATAGTAAAAGAACTTAGAATTAATTTGAACTTATTTGCTATTAAATTAATAAATTTCCATAGCTTGTTTATCGTTGTCAACACACAAGTGCTGAGAAAATCGAAGAAATCCGCGAACGTCTGGCCAAAGGGCCAAAATTTCAGGATTTCGTTCAAAATCCTAACTATACCAAAGAAGAATGGAATGAGTATGAAGGCAAACTACGTCGCGAAAAGGGAGAAAATGAGCGACTTAGATTGCCTCCATGGTTAAAGACCACCATTCCAACTGGCAAGAACTTCAATAAGATCAAGGAACAACTGAGAGATCTTAAACTGGCTACTGTCTGTGAAGAAGCTCGATGTCCCAACATTGGCGAATGCTGGGGTGGTGGCGAACATGGCACTCAAACTGCCACCATAATGGTAAGATGCCGACGTCATAGAATTGAATCGAAGCTGACTTATTGATAACCTTTTGTTTGTATTGTTTGTAAATTAGTTGATGGGAGACACTTGTACACGAGGCTGTCGCTTTTGTTCTGTTAAAACCGCCCGAAATCCACCTGCACTGGATCCGAATGAGCCTGTTAACACAGCTACAGCTATTGCTTCTTGGGGACTCGATTATATTGTCCTCACTTCAGTTGATAGAGATGGTTCGTATTGAATTGCAAGTGTGCAGGAATTCAAGTTTTGCTAGAATTCAAATGATATTTCTTTCGAAATGTTTTTCTTATCGCTTTTCTATATATATATATATATACATGTATTGCATATTTATTGAAATAGAAATATGTATTGGAAAATTACACTTCTCATAACTTTGGGAAAAACAACGGTTAACTATAATTAAATTTAAATATTTGTGTAGATTTGCCCGACGGTGGTGCAACCCACATAGCTGAAACTGTTAAGGAAATCAAGGCGAGGAACCCCAACATCTTCGTGGAGTGTCTAGTGCCTGACTTTCGAGGCAATCTGGATTCAGTTAGGAAGATCGCTCAGTCGGGCCTTGATGTTTACGCCCACAACATCGAAACAGTCGAAAAACTGACACCCTTTGTTCGTGACCGCCGTGCAGAATACCGACAGACCTTGGCCGTTCTCAAGGAAGCCAAACAATTTAACCCAAAATTGGTTACAAAAAGCTCCATAATGCTAGGCCTGGGAGAAACTGATGAACAAATCGAACAAACCCTCAACGACCTTCGAGAAGTTGGTGTGGAGTGTGTGACGCTCGGTCAGTACATGCAACCCACGAAGAAACATTTAAAAGTCATTGAATACGTGACACCAGAGAAGTTCAAACATTGGGAAGAACGGGGTCAACAATTGGGATTCCTCTACACAGCCAGTGGGCCATTGGTTCGCAGTTCATACAAAGCTGGGGAGTTCTTCATAACAAGTATTTTAAAAACTAGACAGGAAAATACCGCCGATAAGTTGTAAATGCACACAAATAAGGAAAGAGCTTAACTAACCTTGTTATATTGTTGTTGTATGCTGATATACAAATAAAAATACAAAAACAAAAAATATTATCTCGAAAATACATAGGTGTTGTTGTTTTGAACTTTTTATTCATTCATAATCAATCAATTCAACAAGTTGTCGTCAGCATCCTTGTTTATGGGCATGCGTCATGCAACGTCATCTAGTTTTACCTTTTATTGACAGCGATTGACGTCCTGGAAACTGTGTTTTTCCATTCGTCTAACAAGTGAGGCGAGGTTTATTAATTGGATTAACTGAAGTCCTCTTATAATTACATCCTTTCTTCAGAAGCAAATTTAAAAGTAACCGCATATCAACTCCCGATAAATTACATCTAAGAGTATGCAATCGATAAAGTAGTCAAACATATGTCGTGAAAAAAGAACTTTGCATAACGTGTAGGCGGCCAAAGTACAAAGTCAAGGAGGCCAACGAGAAAATACGTACATTGAGTGGTTTTCGTGTTTGGTGTTATTTTTTCCCTTCCAAAAATCGAAAAAGAAAGTAAGAGAACTCACACAATACCTGAAATATTAACGAACGAGAAAAATAATCTCAAAACATAAAAAACAGAACAAAAAGTTAATTATATCAACAAATGCCCGGCACACGTCGCATTATACTCGGACATGTCATGTCCGGGTTGTGCTCGAAAATGAATCGCACTAAACCAGTTCCAGCCGATGTCATGGAGACTCCACTCAATCGATGTTTGACTACATTCGATATAACTTTGTTGGGTAAATATCAATCTATTCCATGATGTATGGTATTTTCAAATTCAATTACAATTGTGCATTATAGTTACTTTAAGTATTTATTTAAAAAAATTTATTTGTTGCTGGGAAATAAGATTGATATTGGCTGACCGTGATGGGACTGAAATATTTACGTATGTATGTGGATTTGTAGATTATCATAACTCAGGAAGAGTTTGTTTTGACTTGATTATAAAAATCGATTTCGTAGCACAGTAGCATCTTTTTAGTTGTAATCTGATGCCACAATTTCAATTTCAATTTCTCCTATTTGTTCACGTCCCTTTATCAAATAATTAAGCACCTATTTTTTATTCGATCAAAATACAATAAATTATACAATAAGCTTCGAAAATAAACATGAAGATAATGTTTACTTTTCTGTGTAGCAAGGAAAGACTTTAGTTCTATTTTTTTTTTCGAATAATTATAAAAGAAATAGAAAAAGGACGATATGGTCAATTTTTGATATTAGCAGTCACCATAGATTCCACTATGAATAATATTTACAGTGTGATTTCATAACATTAAAACAACTTTATTCTCTGTCCTCTGTTGAATCAATTTTTCCTTCTAACTTTGTCTTTGCAGCTTGGCCTCTTTAATTAAAATTAGCTTAATAATTATCTCTGTAAATATTTTGTTAATAAATATTAATAGTACATAATATGGCACTTTTCTTAATCTTACGTTTTTGCGGTATAAAGTTATTAAGCAAATATTTTGTATAGTGCTTAAATTTTATTAATTGTTTAAGAACATAAATATTCATCGAAGTTTGCTAAATCTATTTAAAATTCTAACACAAGTATTACTGCCTTTTCATATAAGAGAAAAAGAAGCATTTTTGTAACTATAAAAAGTGATTTTATGTCTGGAATTATTATTTTGTTGTGCACAAATAAATTAAGAAACAACTGAACAACTTTTAAAACCTATAGGTATGTGACTACGTTAACATATTAAGTACATTTTTGAAAAGTAGAAAGGTTATTAACGGTTCTTAGATTTTCAATCCTTAGCATTAGCAACTCCATTTTTCTTTTACATATATGTATGTATATATAATATAACTCTAAATGAAATATATTATATATACATTCATACATAATACTTAATATCTTTAATTAAAATATCGTTTTCTGTTCTCCTTTTTTGTATTTTTACAGGAATTGGACACATGGTCGGTGCTGGTATTTATGTCCTAACAGGCACTGTTGCTAAGGACATGGCTGGCCCTGGTATCATTTTGTCTTTTATCTTGGCTGGTTTTGTGTCCATGCTCTCTGCCCTTTGCTATGCTGAATTCGGAACTCGAATACCAAAAGCCGGCTCGGCCTATGTCTACACTTATGTCTCTATCGGTGAATTCTGGGCTTTTGTCATTGGATGGAACATTTTGCTGGAACATATGCTGGGAGCGGCATCCGTCGCTCGTGCCTGGAGCGGCTACGTTGACTCAATGCTTGACGGTTGGATAGCCAACACTACCGTTTCAATCACAGGAGAACTTCACGAGCAGCTCTTTGCAAAGCATCCTGATATCATGGCGTTCACAGTTTGTTTGGTCTATGCAGCGGCTCTGGGAATGGGCGTCAAGGCAACTGCAGTCTTCAATGGAGCACTGACGGTTGTAAATATATTGGTAATGTTGCTGGTAATTGGAGTGGGATTTTGGTATGCCAATCCCAAAAATTGGTCTGAGGCTGAGGGTGGTTTTTTGCCCTATGGTTTTGGGGGAGTTGTTGCTGGTGCAGCCACTTGTTTTTATGCTTTTGTTGGCTTCGACAGTATTGCCACATCGAGCGAGGAGGCCAAAAACCCAACATCCTCCATTCCCATCGCTACTATTCTATCATTGTGTGCCGTGAGTGTGGGATACATTTTAGTAAGTGCAGCTCTGACTTTGATGATTCCCATTAGGGACATCAATCCAGCAGCTTCTCTGCCCGAAGCTTTTGGTTCAATGCATCTTCCTTGGGCTAAGTATATTATAACTGTGGGAGCGATTTGTGGAATGACAACCACATTGCTCGGATCACTGTTTGCTCTGCCTAGATGTATGTACGCAATGGCATCCGATGGACTTCTCTTCTCTTGCTTCGGCAAAATCAATGTCAGGACACAGGTTCCAGTACTCAATTTGATAGTATCCGGTGTACTAAGTGCCATCTTGGCCTTGCTCTTCGATCTGGAAAAACTGGTCGAATTCATGTCTATTGGGACTTTATTGGCTTATACTATTGTGAGTGCTAGTGTTATTATTCTTCGATACCGACCGCTCCCGTTGGAGGAAACTGCAGTCTACGCTCCTGATACACCTGACGACGACGAGGATAATTCTTCCCAGTCTAGCATCGACACGGCTTCCCCAACAAGTGATCTGATAGAAGTGGCTCTAGCTGGCCGCCTTAAGACTCAATTCCGATGGCTTGACCCTATTCTCGGTCGTTTCGAACCTGGTGCAGCAGTTTCTGCCTCGGTTTTGCTCTTCACAATGCTTAGCTTCGCTATTTGCTTTCAACTAGAGGTTTCATGGTCCGAATTGTATTCAGGCACTTGGTGGGCTCTGATTCTCTATGGTTTCTTGATCTTCTCTGCCGGAGCTTGTGTGGCCGTGATTGCAGTCCACCATCAAAATACCAGAGGTCTGAACTTCAAGGTACCTCTGGTGCCTTATGTACCCGCTCTGAGTATATTCTGTAATGTGGTTCTCATGGTCCACCTCAGCGCATTAACCTGGCTCAGATTTTTCATTTGGGTGTCCATTGGTATGTTAGTTTATTTCCTATACGGAATGCATCACAGCAAAGAGGGTGAAGCTTGTTCGACTTATTCCATGCTGATGACATCTTCAGAGGCAGCAAAGAGCCATTGGGGCGCTACTGGTGGCCGTATGGGAATGGGAGGTGCGGGAAAAAAGTCGGTATTCCATCGATTGATCGGAACCAAAAAGGGTGACGATAAGAAACCTATCGTCGAGGAAGACGAAGAGGTGTCTTAAGTTGATTGCTAAAGTTCATTATGGTGAGGTATTTTATTTCATTCTTTTCTATCCCACATTTAAGTTTTGTTTTATGAACTCTATGAAGTCATTGACCAAGACGATAGATATTTTTTTATTTCTTTCTGTAGTTTAAAGACCTCGATGATTATCTTTCTATATTTGTTTGGGGAGCTTACCTCATTTTTGGAGTGTCTCACATCCATTCCGTATATTGTTTTGTTTTGTCTTTGCGATTTTTGTATGTGTGCTCAGTTGGCGAGACCCAAAAGAACAATGGAATCCTGAAACTTGCTCGATCGTGTTAAGACGTGCTGCCTCTGATTGTGCTAAATGAATTGTTATCATCCAGTTGAGTGAGCAATCGTGTGGATGTCATGGAGAAGGGGTTCCAAAAGAAGGAAAGGCTATAGGTATTAAGTCTACCTACTATGTCGGAGATATATTATATACTTTATACATACATACCTTAGTATAGAAAGAGCTTATGAAGTGCATGGCATAGATAAAGAAAATAACTTTGGAAGAAAGTCAAACGTGCTGAGACTTGGACGTGGTTTTAGTCATCAAATCACTGAAGACTCACAAGGCACAACAAGTTCTGAGAAGATGAATGACTTGAAACTTAAGTGGAAGTGGTTGCTATAGTAAACGGGGATACCCCTGTGAAGACATTTCAATGACAAGGTTTTCTTTGGCATGGAATAATTTTTGTTTGTTTTAAATACTTTAGAATAATGAAGTCGATTTGAGCACTGTATGTACCTACTAGGCAACTAAACAAAGCACATGTATCGACACACTATGAGCTTGCAGAAGTTGAACAAGGTAATAAAATGATTGAGCTTGATCATGTGGCGATAAAACAATTATCATTATTGCTAAAAAGACCTTTGTGTAGGTACGGGTACGAGTATACATACATAGTATCATACTGTAGATATATTCTCACCAGAGCACATATACATACTTTAATCGAATGGCTTTAAAGGTCAAGCTCTTTAACATGATAAATAATCCATCGATTAATGATCTTTAGCGTATAGGTAGTTTAGTTAGGCTGTAATTTAAAAACTTGAAGCAGCTTCATGCCTATATGAAGTCAGGATTTCAATTTTTGATGTAATTTTGCAAGAAATTACTAGGGTGCCATCGGTTATGGTGATAGTGTACTGTACATATACATATATCTACATATGCATATAGGTACATATGTATATGTGATTGTTACATTTTTGTGAAGTCAACATATTCCACTCTCTGTAAAAGGTATGTAATTCTGTTCTATTTCTGATTGGTGATTGAACTCAAATTCTTTAAAAAAAATTCCAATAGCAAATTAAATTACCTACAAGTGGTTCCAAAATCCAATTTGACTGTGACAGTACCTTACTGTTCGTCCCTCTTCACATAAATGTGACAATCGACAGTTGTCATTTGACTCACCATCACCACCCTTGATTTGTGTATCTAAAGATATTTATTTTACATAAATAAATTTTACATAAATGTAAAAATTGAATTCCATAAAAGCTAAAGCTGTTTCATCTGTTAAAATTGTTCAAATGCTATATAAAAAGCGACTATTCACATTTATTGAAAATATTCTGACGAATTTCAACATTCATCCATTAACGTTTCAACGGTCCTATATTTTTAATTTGGTTTTTTTTTTATGTATGTACTAGGTACCTATTTTAAACTACAATTTCGAGGAATATAATCAAACTCTATTTGGGTTTCAGGTAATATCTCTCACATATACAATAGGGTCCAAAATTGTTTGATTTTTTGATGAAAGATTTTATTAAAAACTTGAAATTGAATAAAATTCAGTTTAAATTGCAACATTTAACTAAAGCTAATCCCGAATTTCGAGATCTCAACAATTTAACCATGCACTAACATATAAAAATGCTTTTTTAACCTTTACAACTACCTTTAATCTTTAATTTACAACAATCAAAAGCTAACGAGATACCAGCCATATCTTTAGCCTTGATTATAATTTAAATTTGTTTCTAAAGTGACAAAGTTAAGCACAAACCATAAAAACTCAATGTTTTCATCAGAATATAACGAATTATTTACTTTATTTTTTATTTTTCTTAATGGCACATGTTAAAAGAAACACACAAATCAATTATAGAAAATATTTATAATTTGATATTTGTTTAAAATAAAAAGAATACTTATCTACAAATTGGTAATTGAAA
This sequence comes from Scaeva pyrastri, assembly GCA_905146935.1. Classification (NCBI taxonomy): domain Eukaryota; kingdom Metazoa; phylum Arthropoda; class Insecta; order Diptera; family Syrphidae; genus Scaeva; species Scaeva pyrastri. The sequence goes on along the minus strand of LR989927.1, from coordinate 2,456,706 downwards.
AGAAATACACTTATACATATACAAACCTATATATCTAGTCAAAAAGATTTGGTATTTCGTATTTATGAATTAATTTAGAAAAAGACGCAAACTATTAAATTTATGACAAGAACAAATTATACCAACAAATTTATAAAAGTATTTATATTAGACAAAAATCTATACTACCCATAGATAGAGTAAATAAATAAGTGTTACAGTGAAAATGTCTATTAAATAAAATATTATTTATGTAAAGAAAAATTTTAAAAACTTATTTAAGAAATAAAAATAAATTATAAAATGAAATCTTAACCAAGTACCTAGTTGTGAAAATTCAAATAAATGTATAATCCACTCTATATACCTTACCTACCTAATATATGTATATTACATAAATGTACAAATATTATTGCCTGATTCATGAACAATAAATCTTTGGATGAATATCTTTAAGATTATAATCATACATTGTATACAACTTTGTAGTAGGTTTAATTTTCATGGGTTACAATATCGTTAATTAAATCAAAATCTTATCACTGATATTGCTGACTTCATTCCTAATCTAAGGAATTGTACAACTCATAGCTCAATGTCATGGACTCATGGTCTAAATTACAATCTAAGATATCTGAGTGACACAATATGATGACTTTCGTTTTTTGGAAATCAACGTCGTTCCTAAAGACACATTCACATGACGCGATGATGTTTTGATATCTATTTCTCTCTAGCTATGTAGATACAAATTAAAATAAAAGATATCAAATGAATTTGAACCGATTACTCAAAATGGTGGAAAGAAAGTCACTTCGTCAATCAAGGTATTGTTTTTGACAACTTTGGGTGATTTCAGGAAAACCTGGCTAAATTTTAACCTACGCACCAGCTATTTCCAGAAATTTCAAATTTGAGGTTTTGAGTTATTTAATTTTTCTGAATGAAAGATCAATTCAATATTTTGTCCTTTTACTGAGATAAGTTTCAGCCAAACGGATTATTTACTATAGGATTTTTTTCTTGAATTATTGTCAAAGAAAAAAAAAAAATAGTAGTAGTTCAGGCAATGGACCTTAAGTTTTTTGGGTTTTTGTTTGTTTTCTGCCATTTAAAAATTATAATAAATCAAATTCTTTGTTTGCGATATTCAAACTTTTGCCACCAACAGTCATTTGTTGTACAATTAAACCAACCATCAACCATATTGGACCTACATCATACAAGTCCGTTGGTCACTATATGTGTCATTGTCCAGTTGGTATACCTTTCCACAAAAGTATACATAGGTACAAAGCTACTTTTATCATCTTGTACCTTACTCTTCATGAAACTCAAAGATCTCACCTTGAATTGTCAGCAGGACATGGCACAATTCACTGGTCACTGATTGTCACTGGTCACTGGTCAATGAAAGTGAAAAAAGAAAATTTTAAACAGCATCCAGGGATAATCGATTAGTTTGATTTATTATACTCGTGCAGTGCCTCTCTGCTTGACCTGGTCACAATCACTGTTGACCATCTGTAAGGTGGTATTATGCATCTGGCTGGTTGCAACATCACATGTCAAGGGGAAAATTAAACAAAACACAAAAAACAACACTGCAACGAGCAGTTCACTTTGTCAGTGAGTGACTTGCTCGGCAACATTAAAACCAAGGCAAACTGGTGTTGAATATTTTCAAAATAAAAAAAAAGGCAAAAATAAACATCCATCCGGACCATATACTGACAGAATTTGCAATAATTTTAAATGTGACCCAATCGATTACACGTTTTACACAAGTCACAAGTGAATCGACTTTTGAGTTTGAGTTGCGCCATTCTTGATCTTTACACTTTAATTTTCGGATTTCCGAAAATGGCATCGTATAAATACATTTTGAGTGAAAAGCTCGGCGTTAATGGTTTTGATTCGTGGGATATTTTTAACATCATAATAAATAGAAATACCTACCTGTGTAATGTAAGGGGCTACGTGTCTGGTGGATTGTTAAATGCTAAATAAATTACATGAGAATTTTTTTTTTCAAACCTACTCGTATTTTGATGACAAAAGGGGAAAAAAGTGACGATATCAGAACGATTATAATTAATGGTTAATATAGGTTCTTTAAAAAATAATTTATGGAAACAAATATGATGGCTATCGGAATATCAAAAAGGTAACCCCATTTAATGAGGGTGATTTGGTGTAATGTAATTTTTCTTTTTAAATAAGCTATTAAAACTTATACAACTACGGTTTAGTCTATGGAAAGTTATGAGATACATAATAGGAGGTAAATCAAGGTCGGAAAATAAATAAATTAAATTAAATTAAAGTAACGGGCTACTGCACATCACTGTGCAGTTTACCACACTACGTAGGTATTTCTTAGAGTTATTTCTTTGAGGAACAAATATGGCTCGTAGTAAGTCGATCATTTTCTTAGGGTGTACCTACATAATTCAGTCCTTTTAGTCTTTGGATTTCTAGACACCATAAATACAATAAATCGCTGCAAAAATTCAAACCTTATTTTGCTGACTTACTTAGGTACTCACTGTTAGATCAACAAATTTGTAAAGCACAAAGTGCGATTTCCCAGAGCATTGGAATTTCGCACATAAGGTAGGCCTTGTGGTGCAATTTTGTAATCGGTATCAATTAAAATGAATACCTATCTATTTCCAATTCATGTAAAAGAGGGATTCCTATGTAGGTATGAGTATAGACATACATAGGTATGTACTAAGTAAAATATAACAGTTTGAGATTTTCCACTCAAGATGGGTGGTATCCAATCTATCAATTGTGATTTATATAAAACTCTTTTTTGACTCCTGTAGAAAGACAAAATCATGATAATATAACATGGCATTTACTACCTATTAAGGTCTTACAGATTACTTTAATGGTCCACATATTTTGTACAGAAGGTAACATTGGCTTATGTAGGTATATACCTACCTATTTACGTTTTTGTTTTTGTTTTCACACAGTTCTCCGTTTATCTCTTCCGCACCAGACATCCAGATGAGCTTTGTGGCAAAACTTAGATACATATTTCTATATACATACACAGGTATATCCATATGTATTGACAGCTCCAGTTAAAGCCCGCTCTAGTTCTATACACCTATGTATAATAGATACCTATATTTACCAATTTTTTACGAGAACTTTGAGCACTGCAGCTCAAAAGTACAAAAAAATGAAGGCATCAGTAACCTAATCTCACTCAAAATTTAAAACTAACAAATGTGCCCTAGGTTTAGTATAGCGTGCTCATGCCTATATATGAAACAATTTTAGAAATATAATATCTCCGGCAGGTGGCAACATAAACATAAAAACAACTAAGAGACACCACGCATCGCCGACGCCGCGCTGCGCCACCAACACCAAGTAAATCAAAGACGTCTAATGACAAAAAGGAAACACTTTCATAAAACATTTAACCTTCATATATATGTACATTCCTAGACCTAGTAGGTACCTACTACTTGACCCACTCAAGACATCGCACCACCAGCAGCAGATGTTGACACACTACACCAAAAACCATTTTCTATCGTTTTTTGCTGTTGTTGTTGTTGTCCTTCGGTCTTCTCCTAGATTTAAATGATCCTTTTTCTGGTTAAGCGTGCCACATGCCACAGTGTGTCCTTTTTTTCCGCTATGCCTTCCTACCCCTACACTTAAATCCGTAGTCTCTTCTATCATTAAAGTTCTTCAATAAAATCTATGAACAAAAAAAGATTTCCCTCCTTTTTTAAATCAAATTTTCACCTGGACATTTTTTCCTCAAAAATCATCTCAAATAAAAAATGATTACATTAAACAGCGAATGTGAAGGCGAACAACGAAAATCCGAATCAAGGTGCAATTCACTTTGACCAAAAAAAAAAAAAAATAATAATAATGATTGCATCTGCTCTGGTTGTAACTTGTTGTTTTTTTTTTTTTTTGGATCTTATTTTTATTTCTCTGCTCCTGCATCTTTGCTGGTTCTTGTCAATATTTCAAATTCATCACCGAAAATTCCTTTCAAGGCAGAGAGAAATGCTGCTCTGGGTTTTGGTTACATCACCTTGGAGGAATCACGATATCTCTTCTCTATGTGTGCCGGGTGGTGTTTATCATCGTCATCATCACCATCAACCTCGATGCTCGCTGCGCTGGTATAGACGAAGAGTCCTGTGTATTATGTCCTGGATGGATACATCTGCTGTTCAGATGAAACGAAGGAAATAAAAAAAAGAAGATCGAAAACAGCCGGTGGCTTTGTAACCACTGCAGTACCTATAGGTATATCTTGGATTGGATGCAGCATCAGAGTCAGGTAAAACAGAAAAGTAGCAGCCACCTTCAAGGAAAAAGGAGTTGTTTTTAATGGTAGCATGATCATTATAATGATCACCACCAGAAGGAGGAGTGGATTTGATAGTTTTAAGTTTTTAAATGTTTGGCGGATTTTAAGGTGTTTTTGGTGCATCAGATGAACATAAACTTCCCTGAATCTTTAAGTGATTGTGCAACTTTAAAATTTATAAGTTCTATGGATACAAATATGTCCTGTATTGGTTCTTATTAAAATTCACTTTACTTCATTTGAATGTACATACATAAATGTTAATGTGATTAATATCACAAACCATAAGCTTGATCGTGAAAAATGAAATTCATTTTCCTATTTAACAGCAAAAAAAGCATTTAACTAAAATGGATAGTAGCAATAATTTCAAATCAACTTTCAAAGTATGTTAGTTAGATTATAACTTTTGACGGCGACTTATCTACCCAGTTGTGAAAAAATAGTTTTTTTTTTATGAAAATACATTGTTTAGGGAATTAATCATGAACTTTAATAAATACCAAACCTATTGAAACCAAACAACATTTATAAAATAGACACCAAGGAAATAGATTTAATATACGTATTCTAACTTCCCATTTAGGTACAAAGTAAATTTAAGAAGTAAACTAAAGGTTCATATTTTTTGCTTAAATTTATTATAATACCAATCAGAAATGTAATCAAGACTCTGCGAGAAATGTTTGCTTTCTTTCATTTCATCAAATCAAGAAGCATCCGTTGGACTTGCCTTCTGCTTATTCATATTCATATCCTTTCTTCAAAAAAAAAAAACAACAGTGCATCAAATCCTTACACAACAACGAGTGCGTTCCCTCCAACGCAATCTTGATATTGGTACCTTACACAACTTAAGGTAGGTAACCATTTTTTAAATAAAAAAAAAAAACAAACGAGGAAACTTCTATTTTATCTTGATAATAATTCTTTAAAAAAATTAATAAAAACTTTGCGATTAGAATAAGGTTGAAAACAGATTGATTCTAATTACAATATGGTTCCTTAAAAATCATACATTAAACTTGATAAGGTTTGACAGCTGTCAATTACACTATAAGTCATTATATTTCAAATTCTATAAAATACCCGTATATTAAGTTCTGTACGGTTTTTTAATTTCAGTTGTATACCCACACCACATACATATGTATGTAAATTTATTCGAAACAGTTTTCTTTCTTTTTGGCAGTTCTGAACAAAATGTCAGCAATGTCACTAAATTCTAGTTCTTCAGCCAATTCAAAAATAGAGTGTGACAATGAAAATTTCAAAACTTTAACTAGGCCTTCTACGCCAGTCTTAAGTGTACAAGTATATGTCATCCTTTTAAGCGGGTGTAGGTAGGTAAATATGTACATATAAAGTAGATTTGACTTAAAGGAAATTTGCGTTTGTTCTCGGCGCTCAAACACACCAAACATAGTTTGATTTACCGTACAAAAAATAGGACTCACAAAACAACTAGAAAAAAAAACAACCACCAAACCACGCACAGGACTCTCAGGTCTCTGCCTCTGTTGTAGAAACAGGAAACATTCGCTATGCGTGCATCTGTCGCGCAGGATATCCACACACACACACACACTAAACTCTCATTCCTATGGAACGCACTGTGCCCGTACTCCGTACACCAGTCAATCGATGCATGCCACCACTCAACCGTTTTATTCTACTTGATTCGGATCGAAAGGACAAAGGATTCCATCAGATCGGATGAATACGACCAAGCGACGAATGGCTAAGGCGGTGGCGGCGACTGCGGCGGTGGATGATGGAAGCTATAACAGGATCAACTAACAACAAAAAAAATTCAGTTGTCCTCCTGCACCACGCACCGTAGATACTTTTTCGGTTTGTATTGACATGAAGAAGGTAAGGAAAACAGAATCCACGTATCCACATCGAATCCGAATGGCATCATGGCATTGTGGTGGGTTCCTTGATATAAATGTACATACATACATATGTACATATTTTGTTTGGATTGGAACCTCCGCTCGGGAACATCTGCTCTTCGTTCTTGACTTCTGTGTCTTTCTACACTTTTTTTTCTCGTAACTTGCGTTTTTCGCTTAAGTTATTATTTTCGAAAGAAGAAGAATAACCGACAGCAAAAGCAAATGCGTTGCAAAAAAAAAGTCAAAATTTAAATTTGAAAGCTAAGACATTAAACACGCCTTTAACTTTTCGGTTGCACCTGCTCAGGTTTTGTTATTGTTGGGATTGGGATGTTAGGTTGGATTTATCTTGCAGATTCGAGTTTGATTCAATTAAGAATAAAAAACCGAAATTGCACGTTTCAACTAACGATAGGATTTGAACTTCGCGATAATGTGACGGCTATGGATGATAGTTGCTAGCCGCGGCGCGGCGCACCTGAACTAAAACTAAATTCTCGTACATACCTAAGTATGTTCCAGACCAGACAGGTACCTTGCATCAGGCAAGTAGGTATTGCACTTTGCAAAGTGGCTTAATCGTTTTTTGTATCGCTATTTTGTGGGTTGAAGTTGACTCAACTTTAACATTTCTTTTACTAGGTATCTCCTACCTTGCTAACGAATATACCCTATTCGTATAATACTCAGATCCATTTGGGCTCAGACGCGTGACTTTGCGAAGAGCAAACGTGCGCGTCAGGCGTGCACTGCGCACCCAATGTTTGTTTGCTTTATTGTTGCTGTTCGTATGAAGTTTAACGTTAGTTTTAATTTTATTTAAGTTGGTGTTGATTTAAATATCAATTTCGTTTTGAAATGGAACCATAATAGGATGACATTTGGGCACTATAATTAATTATACATAGTATAGGAATCAACTTTAAATTTGTTAATAAATTCATAGAGCATATACTCATAGTTCCTACAAAAAAAAAAGATAAAAAATGACCTCCTTGTGAATTATAGATTTTTTTTTTAAATTAGTTGTTCGACTCTCAAAATGTCCGGATATACATAATATAAACTGATTTGTAAATCTGTAGCTGCAGCAAGCAAAATTACTGCAGGAAAAGTTAACTCAACTTTAACCTTTTGTTCCATCTACTGCTACAAAGTATATTTCAACCAACAGGTGAGGCGTTCAATACCCTCCTACTTAATTATTCTTTTTTGCAAGGGTCCCGCAAAATTTCTCTTGTATACCCCTAATTTCAATTAATGTAGGTGTCTTTGCTGTTCCTTCAAAAAAAAAACTACATATATAAGAATGTGTCCATATACCTATGTATATCACCACAAAAGATGTACCACTCGAGCACCAGATGAATCTCGTTTACTATACGATTGTGTCCAATTGTTTGACTCCTTAAATAGCCTTTAGCGTAACTGATCTCCTTTCTGCAAATGCCCAATCTTCATCTACAAAGCCGTCACAGAAAAGAATTAGATACTTAGCATCTGCATTCTACGTTCACATTGATATCATATGCAATTTTCCTCAGAGTATACGTACTCAGATTCCCTAATTACCCTTTAAAACTTCTCTGCGTAGGTACGTACATATACGAGTATATCTATAGTGCAGCTGAAAAATGTAAACCCTTTTGAGTATTTGAATATAATAATAAATCACCTGGAATCACTCATCGTGTCTTTCATATTTTCTTCAAATAAATCAACATTCAGCACCTAAAAAAAATAGTATACATAGGTAAAGGCAGAGCTAGGTGTAGACACATTATGTATGTATATGTGTTGGGGTGAAGCTTCAATCTTCCTAACTTAACCCTGCATATTATTTGATTGATCATGTTGACACTCGTATTCCTGAATGCAATTGACCCAAATTACCATCAGTCACCACAATTTTATTTATTTTTTTCCATTGCCACAAGAAATTAACAGTGCAGTAGGAAGGTACCTATAACATGGGGCTTGAAATTGAAGAAGTCTATCACATTTTACAAGATCGAGTCAAAGATTATCTCGATATCGGCATTCGACAGTAGAGACTAGAGACATTCCCCTCACAAAGCAGGGAGAGTTCTCTGTTTCGGGGTAGCAATTAAAAAAAGGGCTTATGAAATAAATTATGCGTATGTTTTTGGGGCTAAAGGTTATCCAATCCAATTAAGAACTGTCAAGTTACTTTTTGAAAACTCCCAATGAAATTATTCAAAAAATTAACCGAAATGTCATTTGCGTCTATGTATATGAGCTGTTGGTTTAGGTTAGGTTCGGTACGCTGGAGTAGAGACCGAAGAACAAACTTAGGAAACAGTCATCTAAAGTGGCTGACCCGCAGAAAGTCTATTATCTGTTACGTAGTTATGCATATTTTATGGATTATACATAATCCTAAAATTTACAATAACTTTATTTCTACTGTTATTCTGAAATAAGAACTTTTTATCTTGCATTATTTTGTAGACAAATCGTGGGAACAACTTCTAAAGCTGGGCCTACTATCTCCCTTAACACATCCTTTCTTATCAACATTTCCAAAAATACAACAAAAAAACGCTGACTCTGCATTTAAACATGTGCGACTGTACCCACAGCAGGCAACATGTCGATGTCACAAGTGTGTTTGTAAACCAAGAGGAAGCGAGACAAATAACACACACTCACACACACCAAAAGTCCAAAACTACAAAACAATGTTGCTAAGCAACCCGATCCCAGCAACATAAACAAAAACCACCACTTTCAAACAAAAACGGCGAGGTTCATTCCGCTGGTGTTCTGTTCGTTTCGTCTGTCTGTTTCTGTTCGAGTTTTGCGAAAAAAGTACAGTTGCGGTCGCATGAGTAGTTATTTTTTCTTATTTCTCTGTCTGTCGGATTGTCTCGATCTCGATCCCGATCGTGGTAATGCGTGTGGCTAGCGCTGGCGTGGTGGTTGTTTTTTTTTTTTTTTTTCTTTAGGCTTTCGTTTTGAATCTGAATCTAGAACTGGATGTGAATGTGATATCGGGATCGGGACTTCGGGAGGAAACAGAGACACTCTTACTCTTCACTCTTTAAAGTTTGTGCCATGAGCATGGGCATCCTTGAAATTTTAGGAGAAGGGATGAGATTCCTTTATCTACACTATACAGTCTACACGCTACACGGTACAGGCTTCAGCTATTCAATAGTGGCTTGGTTATGGGAGCAATGTAGCGAGGTTTTTTCATATTTTTTTATTTTGAAACTTCAAAATCAAGCGTGGCCTATGGGTATGGAATCGGATGTGGCTGGGATTGTTGCTAGGTCATTGGATTACCTACACACATTACTCTATCCAGTGCCAGTGTCAGTGCAGTGCGTTGTTGGTTTTATAATTCCTGCGCTCTATGATTGATGATTTCGATTTTCATTGTCAAGGCAATAGGAATAGGCAATGCCAGAAGGGACGCATAGCAATCTGATTCTGTGACCCGAATAACGCGAAACTATGAGCAATAAGGCATGGGAATGTGAATGTGGGATTCCATCAGGACGACAATCTCCCGCATAATTTTCTATGGTTGATTATAGCCTATGGGAATGAGACATGACAGTTTGTTGTTCTTTGAAAGAGCAAGCACATTTGCTCCTGCTGCAGGGTAGGATATTCAATAAAAATAATCCTCCTACTGTATGCACGGAGAGAAGATGCGTTTTTATACAAAATAGAATTATACATTTTGTACATGATTGGAAGTAAGATACCGACACGGTTATGTAGGCATTTACATACTCGTACATATGTATGAATGTTTGTAGGTGAGTTCGGAAGATATCATACAATAATAAAAATTTAAATGGAAATGATGCGCATTGAACCCAGACAATTGTCGAGGCTGCGATGGTGTTCCTCCGAATTTTGTGGGTTGACGAAAGTATGATGGTTGGTGGATGTTTGGACAGATGCCACGCCAAGGTGAATTTTAGGGATGTGGGAGCGGTAATAGGTACATATGTACATGGTAGCTATTTGGTCCTTGTTAAAATTTGTAAAAGGTGAAGAAGGAAATTTTCTCACGAAGATATTTAAGATTATGTACCTACTCCTACATACATAAATAATTATGTAGGTAAAGTATGTACATATGTATGTAGGTAGGTATGTGAATTAAGGGAGGATTTAATTTTTAACTTTGTTTAAACTATTTTTCTCAATTAAACGGAAGATAAAACTAAATAGGTGTTCTAGATATTTATTTTTTTAATTGAAAATTGGAGAATTTTGTGGTTTTTGGCTCGGACATTATTTTTTCAAGAATAATTCTAGCTTACCTATAGTTTATATGTTATATTTCCTATCTATGTTATATTTAATCATAACATTTTTTTCCTGGGAGTAACGCTAGGTGTATTCATTGATAGTCACGAGAAAAAAAAAGGAAAACAAATGTTTTTTTTTTTTAAATTGGCATGACTAAAATCAGAATGACTAATAGGTATAATATGAATAAATTTCTAAAAAAATGTGTTTATCATTACTTAATTTCATGGAAGTACACATGTGTACATATTATGTACATGTATACCTATACTCAGTTTTTAAGTTACCTAAATAAAAAAGGAACATTATAAAATTTCAACTTTTCCAAATAAATTTGAAATTTCTCTGAAATGATTCGATGTATTTGATTTTTTTGAAATTTTTTCGAAAGTTTCATATTTTTGAAACAAACTCAAGTTTATGTTCTATTAAAATTGTATGAAAGCTGAGTCACACAAACCAGCTTGAAGACTGAGGTAGATGCTTAGTGCATAGTCTAAAATACCGAAATTAAAATAGCACGTATACGCCTGGGTATACAATTTCGTTGCAATTTTAAAGCAAATACTTGATTAAACGTTTTGAAAAAAAAAATCAAATGGTGATCGCTAAAGAAACTTCAAATTCACCAACACCTATTATACTCAATTACCACATTAGGATGATTTATCACGCTTTTCGACTTTAAAAAAAAAAACTTTTTGATCAAAAATATTAAAAGGGAAAATATTGTTTCTTCTTACCTATTTTTTTCTTAATTTTTCTTAATATATGTATGTATGTATGTACAAATGTATGCATGTATGTATTTTTTGTTTTTAATTGTATAGTGTTCATCAGTGCAAAAACCAAAACAACCCACAGTGTATCCGTGTATTTATATTCTGCACATCTCCAAAATTGTGACTTTTTAGCCATATCAAATTTATCGAAATCTGTCAAATACTTTTTGAGAAAATGGTACCACAAAATTTTCCTTATCCTATTTATGTATACTCGAATGTATATAGATTAACAGATCATGTCACTTTTCTATAAAATCTATTCACCCCCAAGAGTGTTCTTCTTCAATTTATTTTAAGAATATTTATCACAAAGTCATGATTTTTAATTAAAAACTTTTAAAGTATGAGAAAAACAAAATTGCCTTTTTCTACATCTAAACAATTTCTAGAAAAAAAAACTAATTAAACTCTAAGCATGGGAGACAGAAAACAATATTAACTGCTAAATAAAATATAATTAAGTTAATTGTTTTCCAATAAGTCACACAGTGAGTGATTAAAGTTCTCGTCCACATATATTATCTAATCTAAAGTTTTTGAATGTCAATACAAGTGATTGGAAGAAGTGATTAAGTTTTAGGCCGTGAAACAGTGTTAAATTTAAAGTAGATATTTTTTAGTTTTTTAATCAACCAGAAGCCCCTAGACTATACAATTTTATTAATCGTTGGTCTACAATAATTATTTCAGCGCATCGAAAAGTAGGGACCAGTTGTTTGATTTAATTTAAAGGTGTTTAAATATTTCTTTCAGATAAAATTTTAATTATTACATTAATTAATTACGTTCTAAACAATGAAACATACATATCTACATATACATATATGTATGTACATTATATATATTCATAGATATATAATATATGTAATTCCAATGTATTGATATATGAGCAAACGTTTTTTCTAAATTTTTATCATAACTTTAAACCCCCCCCCCCCCCATGATAATTTCTACTAAGAATGTCTTATTTTTTATTTAAAGTTCAAAATTTTTAAGTATGTAGTATTTTAGGTAGAAATGTTTGTATCTAAACACGAGAATTACCTTATTGATAATTCGAACATGTGTACAGTTTTCAAGGTCGATCGGCATAAATTTCAAATGGAATTCGTTAGTGTGTTAATTTTTTATTTGAATAATATTCAAGGTAGAAGATAAATATAATGTGTATGTTATACGATGTGGTATTTTGTATACACTCGTACAATACATTTATACATACGAATATGAGTTAGCACAATAATTTTATTTTGTACTGTATAATGGAGCGAGATAATAACGATGTTTTAAGTGAATTTTGTCCATTTTGTTACTCGCAGAATAATCGATATTGCGGCAGAAACTTTATATATTTTATTTTATGGAAGACGAGGCGTATACGTACTTTTTTATTGTTTACGAATTTTTTATGTTTTTTCTCAATGTTTGTTAGCCTTTTCACCTACATAACATAAAGTGAAAAAATAAAACCTAAGTTCATTTTATGAAGGAAAACGAGACTCTAAAGTTATATAAAAACTATTTATACCTATAAATTGTATGCATTTTTAATCGGTAAATTTTTCAAATTATTTGCAGATGAGTCGAATTTTAAATGTACATACGAGTATGTAGTTTGTATACCTACGAAAACAAAGGTCTTAACTTCGAGAAAAATCCATCAACGAGGTTAGATTTTGAAAATTGTAAAGTCGTTTTCATATATTCCATACAAATTAAGACTAAGAATCATTGAATATATTATGTATGTTTATATTACTCAATATATTTTAATATAAGGAACTCGAATTCCTTGTAATAAATACAACATTAGTCAAATAAAAGACACAATATCACTGATTAACATTTAATTTTGATTGAAACCCTAAAAATTTGGAAATAATCAATTAAATATGCGTTAATTTTCAAAGAATTTTCAGCAAAACAAAAAACTATTTAATTTTTTGAACAATAATTAACAAATAAACCATAAAATACAAAATGAAACGTTGAAAGTACAACTCCTGAAAATTCACGAAAAATTGAAAACCCTGTTTCTGGAGTACAACAAGGATTTACCTAGGTTTAAACTTATTTATAATGTAAACAAATATTCCACACGAATCCGTCTTCAAGCTTAAACACTTTTACCCAAAGAAACCCTCCAAAAATGCTTATTGTGATTTCCCTTCAACCAATCTATTTGATAGTCTCGTTGCGTTGTCTGCTCTTCAAAAAAAAAAGAAAACAAAAAAAAAAACCTTGTACGAATATACTCTTATTGTCTACCCACCCACCAAACGAATTAACGATACCGGAAACTTATCACTTCATTGCCATTTCATTATTTTAATGTTCAAACAGACAAACACAGACAGGTAGTTATGTATTTTTGTGTTGGAGTATGCGTGATGACGAAACCTCAGATTCAAATCTCAACGTTCGTTTCAGAAATATGATGACTATGACAGAGAAACCATATAATTATTTTTATGATGTCTTGTTGAGCGGGTCTCGTGTTGTTTGGTTTGGATTTGAAATACATATTTACAAATTGTTATCATTATCATTTTCATTATCATTAAATGTTCATTAGAAAGACTCGTTATGGAAAAATAAACTAATTTATTATCACCATCACTTCACCCAAAACATTCAATGTTTTGATCGGTTTTCTTTCTTATCCCAATTCCGATCCCGACCTATTCTCTCTTTTATTTGCTTTTTACGGTTCAGACTCATCGTCATTTCCTGGGAATTTCCAATTTTTTTTTGTCTTTTTGTTTTTAGTTCCTGATATGTGTGTTTTTGTGATGTTCACCGAAATGACTCATCGGTCAGTCCGCAGTGTGGTTCCCAACACGAAGGGAATGTACATATTCTTACAATGGCAATCAACAATCAAGCTTTGACGTAGAAGAACCTTTTTAAATCCCGCATGCTTCTGATCGTCATCGTCGTCGTCGTCGTCATAGTGATCGTTCGTCGCTCCATTCCTATACATTTTTCCCCACTCTCTGACTCATCTTCACCATACTGTGTACCAAACCAAGCACAAACAATTCCACCATATGATGCGCAGCATTTAAAATCCAACCACTTTTAAAAGCGAAATTTGAATCTCCAACCGTCAACTTGTTGCCGATTCCAGTTTGATGACTAAGCTCCATGAAAACACGGAGAAGGAGCCAGTTGCCAGTTGCGAGTCGGCCAGTGTCATGTCATGGAATCGACTTAGCAACAAGATCGCGCGGTCTTTTCACTCTATCCCCCATTCTTTGTGTTCATAGCGGACGTTATTTGGCGTAGAATTCAAATCGCACGGTTTGAATTTAACGGCCCACTGGGCAGGCATTTTTATTTTGTATACCGCAATTGCGACGGATTTAGGAGACTCTGTCTCTCTCTGGTGACAAAGATGAAATTATTTTGGAACTTACATTACATGATTCCGTCCGATGTCCATGCGGGTGAATGATTAATGAACAACAAATTAGGAGGGAGGGGGGATTAGGTACTTTTGCATACAACTAAATTGTTGGGTTGTCTGGAATTTGTACTTGATTTGATTGCGCTGGTTTTAATTTTAATGAATGTTCTCGTATTGAATCGAATGGAATGGAATGTTCTGTGTTGCACTTTTTGTAATTGTATGCGGAGGTTTCAAATAAAAGACAGTTTCAATTTACTCGATAAAGTATAGAATTGTTGCAGACCTACTTATTTTTTGTTTTCTAGTTGATAGAATTTTTGATTTGTTGTTTTATTGCGGCTACCTACAAATTTCAACGTGTGATAACATGGCGGCAAATTTCAACGGTTATAAAAGCAGTGTTGTCGCTAAAAAAAAAACTAACAAGAGTATATCTACCTGTCAATAATCATTGGTGTAGTTGGCATTAGTTATATAACTGGTGCAGTTTTTTCATCAGCAGAAGAATAATGGTGTACCTTTAAATGATTTATTCGAAAATAATCCATTTATTCAAATTATATAAAATGTATTTGCTCACACTGTGATAAAGAGATTATTCATTAACAGTCACTCAATTTAAAAGAGATCAAAAAATCAAGTTAGTTAAAAAAGGATTTCTTATGTGACATTCATTCAATCCACCAGATTAGAAATAACAAAATGACAACTTAAGGTAAATCAGTGAATAGCGAGCTTTTTTGACAAACAATGTTTTCATAAATTTAGCGATTTGTCATTTGTAATAATCTCAACGTAACGTAAGGCGATATAAAATGTCAAAATTACCTACTATCTATTAAATTATTAAAATTAACTTTTTGCAAATCGAAAATTATGCTAACCAAACAAAATGCCACATACTTACGATTATTGTAATCTCAACATAATCTGGAAATACTTTCACTTTCGTTATTGCGAGTATTTATACGCACTGCGTATTGTTTTGAACATTAACTTTTGTTTACGTTTTGTTTTTACGTCTTTTGTTGTCATTGCCGGTGTGGTGCGGTGTGGCTGGCGTGGCGTTGTTGATTCAATTGTCAGTTATTCGCAAATTGTTCCATTCCATTAGAATTTTTTTTTTGATTTCTTCACTATGGTGAATAAGATGAAGGTATGCTGTGAATTTGTATCATTTGCTTCATATATTCAAAAATTAAAGAATCAGGTAGATTAGTTACCATATACGAAGTGGTAAAGTTTTGTTTTGTTTTGTAGAACAGAGTAGGTTATTATGAAGCTTTTATCTTCATCACCAAGTCATCAACTTGGTATGTATTTATTTTTTGATCATGTGATGAAAAGAATTCCAAACTTATGAAAGTATGTATACAATATACGCATACATAATTTTTACTTTATTGTTTAATGCGTAATACTTAGACTGGCAGTTAAAATTGTAAATATTTGGTGATTTATTTCGGCGCAAATCATTGTTTTCTTTTTTTTTTGGTAGATATTGTTGACTTTGGGTTAGTAATGTTTTTATTTCCTATTTATGTTTATGATTGCAAATAATGAAAACGCGAATTGGCATGTTAAAGGCTTATAAATAGTTTAGTTTTGAACAACTAGATATTGTCATGCATATATGTATACAATGTACATATGTATAGTGTGTTGTATATTATGTACCATATGTTGAAAATTTTATAAATAATTGTGAAATCATAGTTTGAATTGAAAGTTTCGTAAAAAAAAGAATACACATAATACTCGTACGTCATAATATGTATAAGTATGTATCTTTCTAAAAATCACATTAAAACTATATGAAATCATAGTTTTTCCATATTATTTGATAGATTTTTACTTTTATAATGGATTACAAACCATATTTTGACATCCATAAAATTTTTCGTTAAAAATTTCAAAATTCAAATCTATGACTTTAAGACTCAACAAACGTCAGTTTAAATTACCGCGCAATAGAAATATGAATAATACTTATGCGATCTTGTCGTATCAAGTGCATTGACAAAGCAATCATCAGATTCTCTTTTCTGACGCCCCTTTTTAAATTGTTCTTTAAACTCTGCTTTTTTTCGTTAAATATTTTTCTTAATTCATTAAAATACCCTTCATTTTGAATGAAATGAAGGTACATAACTACACCATAGGGTGAATGCACCCTTAATTTTTTAGAACTACAAAAACAACAAGTCTTAGATTTTCCTAATTCATGGCAAATGCACTTAAAGATCAATATAATGGAAATGGGATAGGAAAAGTCTGGAGTAGGTACCCTTTTTTTCTTTTATGAAAAAGATTGTTTCTTTGACTACGGCAGGATATCCTCTTTTCTTTTGTGAGAAGTCCCAGAAAAAAACGGAAAAACTGGAAAAAGATCCTTTATGATGAGAATAATACATATTATATGAATCTCTCTACGTGGGTACTATGTACATATGTATGTATGTATATTTTTTTATTTTTAACGAGAAAATTTGATTTATATTTTGTTTTTTTTTTTCTCCGCGAGTGTATTTTTTTAGCTTTATTAATTTAAAGGATACAAGAGGATGTTTTCCAAGTGAAATGTTATATTATGAAGGGTGTGAACAACTTATCATATTTAAGTGAGGAATTTATATATATGTACATACATACATATGTATATGTAGGTACTTGTTTTCATCTTTTTTTGGTGGTTTTGTATGACGATTATTTAAAAAGGGTCCTTAAAATTCATACGTTGACAGTTAGAAATTATGCTATTTCAAATCCTGGAGAAAATTGATTCGTTTATCTTCTATGTAAAAAGAGATTAATCAATCCTGCTTTCATCGACTTTTAGATCTTAAGTCATTATGTAGATATTATACAGATGAAAAATAGATTTCTATAGTTAGATGACGTATTATACTGAAATGTAATTCACATCATTACAAGTTACACACCAATAGGCACTTTGTCTATGACACTATGAAACTCCATCATACATATATGTATGCAATGACAGAATCAGGTCAAAATATAAATGTCAAAGAATATTATAAATTCTGTCCAGAACTTAAAATTCTGATAAGCGGTTTTTTTAGTTTATATATTTATAGTAGAGCTCTGAAAAAGTCTGAAAATCTGAACACTGGCAAGTATTCTCTGACCTTGATTTATTCAAGAAAAAATCTCTATTAGCTGTCAACTTTATTACATCTCATGGACAATTGTCAAATTATAAGGCAAAGTTTATGTAGGTATTAAACGTCAGTGTCGATAATATCCAAATCCATAATACCCACAATAAAATTATGATTATGTATGTATGTATATGGATCTATACGATTTCACCCCGGGCAGGTTCGGTGGTGTTGGTATTTGGATAGTCCTATAGCTACATAAAAACATTTCCGGCCGGAGAGTTCACTTATTTCATATGAAAGAAGAGGAATCGTCTCGTAGTCATTTGTTTTTATAGTACACTCTATGGTGGACTTATACAGGCGCTGCAGAGATGATGTTAGACCGAAGTTTGGGGTGGCAACTGGGTGGCTTCTGTTCACAATTGGGGTGAATATGCAAACGTAGGTACTTGTTTGAATCAGGCCAAGACCGAATTCCAGTTGTCGAGCCGATAATGATGATGATACCTACATCAAAAAGAAGGTTGGTAAGTCCATTTTTCCTGCAAAGACAGCACACTGATCTGATCCATCAGCTCCATTTATTGCAAAAGCCTATCCCATTTCTATAAACTTTTGTTTTTCCTCCCTTTATTCATACATGAAAGGACCTATGTATGGTATATGCATAATACCTAAAGGTTTTTGATAACATTTTTGGCTTGTTACATTACAATAAGTTATATAGTTTAGCACATCAAAACCAAATAAACAAACAGAAAATTAATGTATAAATAATATGAAAATTTCCCAATTCAATCGGTGAAAGTTGTAAAATTAATCTGCAATTACATTAACAGGTCGGTAGCCTCTTACAAAATAAATATTTTCTTTAGCTTCACCGGATTATATCACAAAAACTAAACCTTCACAATAAACGTTGTGTATATGTTAGCTCGCTGCCACCACCACCATGGGAGGCGGTTCGTTCACCTTTCTGCAACTTTCATAAAAAATAAAATACAGTACCTACTTCCTCATCGCTCGATCACAAATTCACAATAACTGGCAAGTGGCAAGCCAAGACGCAGAAGAAGCAGCAAGCTGCAAGCAAAAACCCAGCAACACAAACGGCAACAAGCCAACAATAGCAGCTAAGCAGCAACCGTCGTCGGTCGCCGTCGTCAGCGTCGCGTCGGTCGCGTCGCGTCTCGTCAGAGGCCGACGAACTTTGGTGAATCGTTCGTTGGATGATGATGATGATTTGGAAAGTTGCGCTAGAGCAGAGTAAAAGTTATCCACTATCGTATCAAGTATTTAAAATCACATTTACATTGTTCAACTTTCTTCTTCGAGAAATTGCTCATGCGCAGCGGCAATGTAAATGCGGAACCGTCATTGTGTGCAACTATACTAAACTTTCATATACGAACCGCAGGGGTACACTGACCTCGTAAAAGTGAGCCATGAAATAGGTAATTAGAAATTCCACTCGAACCTCTCGAAGCCGATGTTGATGCCGAATCCGAAACTCATTCATTCATCAAGATTCAAGAGGAACTCTTTTGTTTACTAAATCACCGCCTTACCGCTTTTGTGTTAGATAACTTAACTTCTGCTGCCCTCTAGTATGGAGAGTGAGTTGACGTGTAAGTGTCAGAGGAGAGGTGCACCGCCCCGCCCGTCACCGCCGCAGCTGCGCCATGGCCGCACGGCTAACTGTTACCGGGTTAGGCAACACTTCTTTAGTGTGTTGATTGCATTAGACGAGGAAGAGACATTAACTTTCTTCGATGAGCATTTATTCATTCAGCATTTCAACACTCAGTGAAATTTTATACATATTCAGCGAACTGAAGTGATGAAAGTCACTTAGTTAAAACCACCGCACGCCGCGCCAGCTCCGTCATCACCGTCGTCACCACCGCGCCGCACAGTACGCGTCACTATAAAAGCCGCTCGCTTCGCGTTAGGAAAATTCTTCACGTTGAGTTCAATCGTTTTCAGTGTGTCTCTCTGATGGCTCTGTTGTAATAGATCATCGACCTTGGCGAAAACCTTCGCCTTAGCACTAGTAGTCGACGGCAGCGGCAGTGCACTCCCACACCCTCTAGCTTCTGGTGACGATGACGTCCGAGACGCTTAAGATACGCAACTTGAATTTCAAACAACTTCGCAAAAAAAAAAACATGTACATACATACATAATGTAGATGATATGTTGGTATTAGCTTTTTGATTAATTCATTTTTATGATATTTTGATTTCACAAGCTTTAAGTAAATGACTGCCTGACCGTGAGACGAGGTTAGGTTCGTTTTTGGTTTAGGTTGATCGCATTCAACCGAGGCGATGCGACCAACGAAACAAAATCACAATCAATGATAAACACTATTTTTGATTTCCTCTCCCCCTGGCCATAGAGGCATAGACTTTGACTTTGAGTTGGTATTGTATACTCTTTACAAATGACAATGACAGCTGTGGAGTGTCAGTGTGCCCTCTATTGTTCGAACATAGTTTAAACTTGAGATTAAATTTTGGACACACGATTGTATTTAATTTAAATTTTTAGAAATAATTAAAACTTTTTTTTTTCTTCAAACACAATGAAACAGAAGTTTTGTCTTGGGAAGGTTTATTTTGTGTACTACTACATCAGAGAGGGCACACAGCAAAATACAATGTCACAATTGCGAAATGTAAGTTCGATTTTTGACAGACGATTTGTTACTCGCGTCAAGGTCTTTTTGGTCTTAATTTAAATTGCATTAATTTCGTATTTTTGAATAAAATTTTATTTGGTGTGGGGAAATAAGCTAGGATTATATCTTTAGCAGTGATAAAAAAAAACAACGACAAATCTAGACTTTAATGTCAATAAAATCTGAAAATTTAAATGTCATATCCAATTATTATAAAAACAAAGTTATGTACATATACTTATGTTACATGTACATACATATGTCAACAACAGAAGAGCAAAAATTTGCAAACCTTTTTAAATGAGAATCAGAAGTGAGATTCTATGTTCATAATATCGAGCTCTTAAAACTGCATTTAAAAGCGCGTACAATATTAGCAGAAGTGAAAAAAAAAAATTGACGTATCAAACTAGCTTTTTCATCAGTGTTGGACCAATTTATATTATTTTATTTTTAACTGATTTTCATTTTTTATAATAAAATTAACACTTTATATTTTTTAATTTAGTTCAAGAAATTCTGAATTCTGAAGTCAATAAAAGGTTTAATTTATTTCAACTATATACCTATGTAGGTTTAAAAAATAGAACAGGTAGGTAGAAAGAAATTGGAACTGACCCCTTCCATAGATAAAGTACCTAACTACCTTTAGTGGTGCAATATCAATTTAAATGTTTAATATACTCGTACATAATTCAGCAATTGAAATAAATAAATTGAAGAAGGAGTCACAAAAAAAAATGGACATTCTTCCGCGAGTCATATGTTCCACTTTTAATACCTATGTAGGTATGTACCTACCTATATATAGATGTATTGCATAGAACAAAAAAGGTTTGAATAATATCTTTCCGGTTGTTGCACACAGTTTCAATTAAAGTGGTCATTTAGGATGACGGATGTGTCAGACACCGGACGTAACGTTTTATAAGTTTAAACTTCTTCTTTAGAATGCAATCTCTAACTAAATTTATACATCCTGAAAAATGTTAAACTAATTAGGTACCTAAGTATTGCCTGCCACTTTAACCAACTCAATGAACAAAGAATTTCCACGGTCCACATAACAAAATCATTCAATATTCATAAAGATCATGCACCCATAACGCACCAGCAAAACCTGTCCATAAAAAATGCACATATTTTCCTGTGCCGAACCCAAAATTAATTAAAAAAAAACTATTCTTCACAATCCATTTATGAACTACTACTATGGGTAAGGTATTCCAAATGCAAATACCTATACCTACCTATTTTTCAAAGTGCACACGTCAATCCCCATTACTTTTTTTTTAATTAGAATTAAAAATAGAGTTCCCCTCTCCGAAAATGGATATTTCCACTTGTCATTTAAGAGCACACACGGACGGGGCGAAAGCGGACCAAAGTGACTATTCATAAATATTATAAAAAAAAATGCCACATTCCATGACGGCAACATATCACAATCCCAGTTCCCAAACAAAAACGGAATCCCTGTCCCTGCAAAACCGCGCAGCAAAATCTGGGGGTTGTTTGGCGGAAAACAGAAAATGCTGTCCGTTCTAGTACCCACCTAGTCATTGGCCAAATATGCGATCTCAGCGCAGTACCTATTTCTTCAATTTTTACCGATACCTACAATGCGTCATCCTTGCCTGGACTCTTTGTTTTTAATTTTAAATTGTGAGGTTTATAACTGACGACACCTCCACACATGGCATAGCTTGGGTTTGGCTGGATAGTTTGGCGTGATGAAAAAATGCCACAACGTCCAGAACCAGAACCCAAGCCAAGACGGCTTACGAAAGGAATATAGGACATGATCGAGGGCTTAGTGGAATGCGCAACAAATCCTTTTTACCGAAATGTATATTTGTTGAAGGCACACATCCATTTGATGTTGCAGCCATAGCGATCGCCATCATGTTTCATGAATTAATATCGGCTTCGGTTGGCAACTTTAATCGTTGTCGCTACCTGCTACCGCATTAAATTCACCTTCTTTGCCATCTGCGCTGCGCAATGCATGATCGATCGAAGATGCACATTTTCCGAAAAACCAAACAAAATAACGTGTAGGTAGGTATGTATATAGGTGTTCGTTGTGCATTACACGTTACACGACACCATACACTGACACTGGCTGGCTACCTGTCCTGGTTGTTGTTACTTTTTCTTCTGAAAAGAAATATAGAGAAAGAAAGAAAATTTATTTTGGCAGATGTAATGAGAAAAACTTCGGATCTTAGGACTGTGAGTGAAGCACATTTAAAATTTTTGAAAGAAAATTTTGCAGACTTCAAAAAGGTTTCAAAAGTAAAAATTTAAATTGAAGAGACAATCTGGTTTTGAAATACAAACTTATATTTTAATTATTTTCTCTGTAACAATATTGTTCTATTTCTTAAGCAAAAAGATTTTTTGAAAACTGAAGTGATCTGAGTATACGTTGTTGATTTGAAACGTTTGTAAACGTAAGCAGGAAATGTACAGAGAAAAACTTTAACTAATACTCGTGATGCTTAAAAATTCGTCTACAGACAAAGGAATGAATAACTGAATGTGATTATGTAACTTAAGATTACTTTATTCAGAAAACCTTAAGTACTAACTTAAAATATACATGAACTTTAAATACATAGTATAATTCAAGTGAACTTTGAATCCTCAATGACATACTTTGTATTGAAGGAGAACTTCAAAGTCATGTTTGTTACATTTTATTGTGAAATTGTATATTTATTATATAAATAAAGCTTATTCTATGCAAATTTAATCAAATAAGTATTAAGTGGGATGTTTTGTTACGCACTCATAGCATACTTACTTAAGAATTAATTCTAAGCCTTCCTTGCAGGTAAATATTTGTATATAAATATAAAGATAGTAATTTGACACCGTCAAAGAATAGGGCTCTTTTGGAGCGACTCACTTTGACATCTCATTATTTTATTTCCCTCAGACTTTAAACTATGGGATTTTGAGCCACCTCAAAAGAGTTCACTACCGCCTTTTGTATGAGGTAAACATTAATAACTGCAGCAGTGAAAAAAATACGTACATATGTCTACAACGATTTAAAACGTAAAAGAAACCAAAAATGTACATTTTGTACATACATATGTAGCTGAAAAAAAAACATTTCAAACTACGAGTAAGCTTTTTAACTGAAAATGGTATTTTCATGCTTCTAAACGTTTAAATAAGATAGGTCGACTTGATTATAGTTATGAGTTTTGATTTTGACAATTTTCTTCTGTGACAGAAGTCATTTCCGTTGCGAAATACGAAATGTAATCATAACTGTGCTTCATAGATAACCTCTAAGGTAGAACAATAGCTGTGACGTATGTATGTATGTATTAACTCTGCGTAATAATTGTGTTCGACAAACTTGAATATAGCTTTTTTCAAAATGTTTCTTTATTTTGCATGAAGTTGTGAAATTCTAAAATTATTATAAGACTACAAAAATCCAACCTCGACAGAAGTGATAACTTATTTAATGAATAATATAAATCCACTGTCTGCAGCAGTGCATTTCACAATCTGACAAACCAAACAAAGAACCTGCCTACGTGAGCAATGTCAAAAAATGTCCTGTCATTACAAGCACAACATTGCACACTCATTAAATTAGAACAGCAGTTTTCTCAAAAACGACTAATTCTAAAATGTGATATTAAATTTTTACCACACAAATCATCATCATTCCTGTGTACTCGTATTTGTGTTGTCGTTTTATTGTTATTCTCTTTCTAGCAGCATAGCAATAGCACACCTTTGACTTATCTACCTTATCAAAAAAAATTCAATATTTTTGATGCATGTGCTTCGCTCTTCTCATTTTCGTATAGCAATAGCTATAGATAGATAGCCCCTTATTTTCTGTCTTCTGTGCAATCTAAACACACAGACACACCCGTACAGAAATGTTGCACACTCAGGCAAACCAATCTTAAAAATGTTGCTTGAAACTAAATGTTGCTAAAAACCGATCGGTTCGGTCATGTTGCTTTTGTTTGTTGTGTCAGGAAATTATAACCGTCTCTTTCTGTACCCGCATCAACCTCATAGCAGCAAGCAGCCATCATAGCTTGTCGTCATCGCCACCGCTTCGATTTCGATTTGAAAATAAAACACAGACAAAAATACAACGCCAAAAGAGCCACAGTCGCAGAAGCAGAGTGGATAAGTTGAAATTTGAAATTTCATTCGCAACGAATATCAGTTGAATACGTCGAGGCAAACAACGTGGACGTGTCCGTTCTGTGATAAATGTTGCTTCCATTAATTTCGTTTTGTTAATATTTAAGTTTTTTCCTTTAATTTATTTTCAAAATTGATACTTCTCGTTTATATACTTCCGTCGACGTTTTGAATTGAAACAAATATTTTTATCCCAAGAAACGCGTCCGTCCCACATGAAACACACAAAAAGAAAAATGAAATTATAAGTTTATTTTTAAAAGTGAGTGAGAACTAAAAAAGCAATACCTACCTACCCACAAAAATTTAACTGAAAAAGAGTGCTGTGCAATTTAAAAAGATAAAAGAAATATATTTTTAAAGATAAGTTATTTTTTTTTAAATTATTAAAAACTGAAAATGGATACAACTACTGCATCTCCCACCTCAAATGGATATACCACCGAATCTACACCTGATAGTAATAAATGCGTTACAGTCGTTCCTGATACCAGCAGTCCATCGTCCTCTGAGGCGACTCGAAATGCCAATCCCTCTGCTCCGGAAAGTGCTTCTGCAGGACAGAGCAACCTTTCCACACCAAAGAAGTTTATTCTGGACGCTTTGACGCGTAAAAAACTCTACTCGCCTGGTGGCTGTGATATTCGCTCTTTGCACATTCGCTCTGAGCCCGGAAGTCTGAATCTTCTCAAGGATCGGTATCTCCTATCAGCAGAGAAAACAACCGTCCCCACCGATTCCAAATCAAGTTACAAGCACTTCGTGGATTTGTCAAGCTCAAATCTTAAATGCGTGGACATTTACTCGGAAGAACAGTACCTCTGCAAAATTATCAACGAACCACTGCACAAAGTTCAGATGGCCTACTTTAAGCTGAAACAGGACAACTGCCAGAGTGACATTTACGAACATCAGCTAGTGCGATCGGTACGCGATGTCATACCGATGTCGAGAAATCGTACCTACGCAATCGTGCCCCAATGCGCGGAAGTCTACGAGGATCTACATACGTATATTCGGAATAAGCGTCGACTTCCAGAATCAGAAGCCCGCTCGCTATTTCATCAAATATGTCAGACTGTACAGGTCTGCCACCGCAATGGGATTATATTGAGAGACTTGAAGCTAAAGCGGTTCTATTTCATCGATGCCGAGAGGTAAGTTCTCGTATTAATGCCTTTCTTAAAAAAAAAAATATTGTGTTTGTCAAAAACGATGTGATTAAGTAAATCTGTCAAAATATCGAATTTTGCAATAAACAGTCGCACTATCACCTAAAAACAGTTGCAACATGTTACTTGAAAAATTCAAGGAATTGGGCAACAAACATGGGTACACTACACATGCTTGGTATAAGCGCTGAGACTGCAGCAGCATGTGGTGCTGCCGTAGCCGCTACCGCCACCGCTGCCATGGTGTGGTGCAATATCATGCCCATTTAGTAAATACGTCCGATTGCTTCATTGCAACAAGAATTCTTATATTTTATTCTCTTTTTCGTTGTTGTGTATTATTTTTTCTTTTTTCTCTCTGTTTCTGTTTTTTTTTTTTTGTTTTTTGTTTTGTTGTTGGTGCGCAACTTTGCAGCTGTCATTGCCATTGCAATATGCCGTTCTTGTGCAATGTAACTGACTGATCACGCAAAGCGGTGTGTAAATTCAAACTGCAGAGTACAGTGCCGTAGGCGGATTTGTAGTGGGTGCTCATTGGGTGTTCATTTGTAGAGGTTGGTTTTTTTCTTTGCTTTCCGTAAAGCAAAATTGATTAAATTTCATCAAAACGTGTGAAAGAATCTATTTTGGAAAGCAATACGCAATAATTTTAGATTTAGATTCCTTTCACCGAATATAGCAACCCCTTTGATATGCAAATTATCTTACAAATTTCCAAATAACGTTCACATTTTGTGTACCTATTATTGTGTGTGAATTTTGACATTCCCCTCTTATATTGTCATTCTTTCCTTGCTTTTGTTTTGCTTAGATTTTTCCATGCCTGATACTTTCCCATTTGATATTCATGTGGTTTGTGCAAGAATGTAAAAGAAGAAAGGCACACAAAAGAAACATTTTGAAAAGAGACAATGTGGAATGTACGAGTGAGTATAAGCATATCAGCTTCAGCGTAGACATTACTCATTGTTTGGCTAAAGAATAAACGAGAAAATGTTTATTTTTTGTGCGTGCTTTAGTTTTAAAGAATTAGGTGTGCTGAAAAATATGGGAAAACAGTCCAGTCAGTCAATACATATCGGAGACACCGATGCCTTCTTAGTAAAAACTGGCTCAGTTTTGTTGTTATGATCAGATAATGAGCAAAAACGTTAATTCAACTACTTGGTACTCTAATCACATAACCGATGATCTTCATTGGCCTAGTAATTTATTTCGAACTTGTTTTCAAATCACCAGACATAGAGCACAGCAATAAATACATTTCCATAAAATTTGACAAATTTCTGCTCAGCTACATGACAGTTCAATGTTAAGCTCTGTTACACTGTTAAAAAAGGGTTTTAAATGAAAGGTCTTATTCTTATATTCAAAATTAATTTATTTAAAATAAAAATAAATGTACACGTTACAGAGAACACATTTATTTTACAATATTTAATTTCTTTTCAACATTGAAAACAGCGAACAACGCCTTTGCAAATGAAATACCAAGGTTAAACGACTACGTCATAATGTTTCCTAAAAATATTCGAATAGATGAAACATTACAAAATTAAACTGGTACTCAATCTATCTACTTTGTGCGGTGGCAATCTGAGGTGATCACACAGCGATTAAATATTTGAATTTTTGTATTTAATTCAAATATCTGTTGTCACACCTCTTTTTTTTCGTTTTACTTTTTAGCATTAGCAACGAGGAGGAGTTATGAATAAAACAATAAAGTTTGGCCATGACTGTGATCCATCAAATTCCTAAATAGGTACACAATAAATGATAAACTAAATTAATTCAAATGCAATTAACTTGCGAGTGTTGTTGCTCTCTCGTACATTTTTCCCTCAACAAAACATCACAACCGCACGCCACTGTCTTCTGAAACTTCTCACAAATACTTGTTTAGATGGGAGAATTCACATAGCTCTGTCTCTGTCGAATTCATTAGAGATTAGAGTGGTGAACTATCGCAACCAATTTGCACAACAATGTTTCCAGCACAACTGTACATAATGTATTATGCATGCATGTGTAGGTACATATGTATGGATATGCTGCCTCAGAGCGATCGTGCTCGTGGATTGTGGAAGTGGATCGTGTACGTGTAAGCTTTGGTTGAAATGTGTGCGAGATACTCGAGGTTGTGTTTTCGCAATTTTTCTTTACCCACATTTAGGTGTATATCAGGGTCAGTTCGAGGTTGCCACATTTTTTTTTTAAACACAACGAATAACAGAGAGCAAATAAAATTTGTGATAACGTGTTAATTTAACGAGAGAAAATGGAAGGTGAATTACAGATGAAACAAAGGCGAATGAGCGGAGGGAGAAGAAACGAAGGAGAAGATAAGACACATATTTATGGATTATCTTTTCGGAAGCTGTGTGGATGCGAATGTATCGATTTCGATCAACCGTGAGTCGCTTTCGTGGTGATGTTGGACAGTGGAGCAATGTCTGTGGGATGTTGTGCAAAGTGAAGGCTCGTGTCTAAACAGTGAATATTTCGGAGGGAGATGTGAGCGGATTTAAATAATTGAAATCAGATACACAACTACAACAATAAATACCAAACAAACTCAATATACAACCTTTTTTATGGCGTCTGTTCACCATCGCTATGCAACGCTGCAAATTTTTGTTGCCCTTTTTTGCGGTTGTTTATCTTTTCGTTCTGTTTTCATTTCCATTTTTGCCTCTTGATCTTGAGAAATGATCTCACTTTTCATTGTTTTTGTTGTTGTTTATTCAATTCGTTTTTCTTTCAATGAAATATGGGTCAATGTTAGAGAGGTGAGGTGGAGGTGGAGGTGAAAAAATGTCTAAACATAGGTATAAGTTTCAAGTCATAGGTACGTCATTTTGTACAATCTGTACCCCTGGGCGTATTTTCGTATGGCACCTACAATGTGTCTTTCCAGAATGATGACATACATAGTTATATTCAATTTATTCAATGGGTCAGTCAATTATAATTGACTCCATCACTGTCATCATATCGTCACCGCCATCCACCGCCCAGTTCCATCATATTTTGTGTTGTCAGAGAGTCACAGAGTTCAGCAATAAATTTGTTGCACGAGTGATTGTGATTGTTGTTGCTCAATTATCTAAACCGTTGAAGTTGTATTTCAAAACCTTTGGGGCTTAGCTATGTTTGTAGGTATTTCATTCGTTCGAGTTATGAGGTTAGATCGATTTTAACCTAAAATGGGTATAAACATACATACATACATACATACTTACCTGTCTACAAAGTGTCAGCTCTTTTCAAATATGGTTAAAAGCGTTAAAATTGTCTGTTTTTGTTTGTAAAAAAAAAGAAAACAATGAAAAACCAAATATTTAGTACAGTCATTTCACGAGCAAGACGTGATAAATGTTTAAGATGTGACATCATTTTGACGTTTTTGACTTCACAGATACGAATGAATATAATCTCTCTCGGAAAATACCTACACATGCGATTGGGCATGGGCATCTATATTTAAACTCTTAATTTAGTGGCGCAATATTGCGACCATCGACCCAGCCCAATTAAGATTTTTTTAAAGTGAGTCCGAATCTCTAAAAGGGGCATCTACCTATTCTCGTACTTTGGGCTCGGGTACGAAATATAAATGTAATTCTTCGTTTTTGTTCGAGTATTTGAAGCTTATTACATATTTGACATTGTACTTAACTACAGATATAAATATGTACATACATACATATAGAGTATACCTACTTGGCTTTGTTCGATTTAAGTATGCAGGTTTTTGTTATATTTAGCTGTTGCTACACTTATGATGTCAATGGCACAGTCTCTCAGAATTCAATGCCAAAGTTTTTTTTTGACTTTCAAGTTTGTATGGATACTTAGTACGTGTGTATGTGTGGATATATTTTTGTATTTGAATGTGAAACGTCAACATACGTATATTTTATTAAAAAATTGGTTGCATTTTTTCGTTTTCAATTATCGAAGAATCGCTTTATCATATTTAAAAATGAAAAAGATTAAAAAATAGATTATGTGACATGTTCTTGTGACAAACCTTAAAAATGATCTTTCTGTGTAAATGTACCGCTTTTATAGCCAACATTTTATATTTTGACAGATCTTAAACACTTTTGACAATTCTTATTTAAAAAGTGAATTTCGTACTTAAACCTGATGCTAATTCGAATTCAACTAACCTAAATTATCATTTATCTTTTCAGAACTAAAATTCAATACGAATCACTGGAGGGTTCAATGATCCTCGACGATCCTGACGATGATACGCTGTATGACAAAATTGGATGTCCATTGTACACGGCTCCTGAACTTCTGTGCCCTAATTCCACCTATGCTGGCAAGCCTGCTGATATGTGGTCCTTGGGAGTGATTCTCTACACAATGCTCGTCGGCCAATATCCATTCTACGAAAAGGGAGGTTGCAACCTTATTACAATCATCCGCCACTGCCAGGTGCAGATACCTACAGCACTGAGTAAACCGGTGCGTTGGCTGCTGCGAAACTTGCTGCGACGTATTCCTGATGAAAGACTACGTGCCGAGCATATTTTTCTGCATCCCTGGTTGGAGGAACTAAAACCGGCTTTCATGCACGTCACTGTTGATGCAGTTTTTTCGGATAGTGAAAGTGAGGGTGGCAAACGTAGGGCGGATGACGATGATGACGGTGAGCAATCTAAGTCAAAACGAGTTAAGATTGACTTCTTTGATGACATTTCAACGGACTTTGCAATCGATGATAGCGGCGAAATGGGATGATTGTGTTGAATTGTCAAATTGTTATCGAGTCCCATGGATTCAAGAAAATCAAATGAGGCGTGTGGCAACTGGCGCCTTAGACATTTGTTGACTAATGTTGTCACAAGCATAAGCCCGCTTTGAAGCTGTTGGCCACTTGGAGCAAAAGATGAACACAGCGGAACCCTGCTTATGAATTATCCTCGAGAAAATTAAAGTTTTTTTTTTTTTCCTTCAATGGTCGTCCGATGACTACAAGAGATAAATAAGTAGGAAGGCGGCGAGCGATTGGTCGCATTTGTTGAATTTCACTATAACTATAGTTTTTTATTACATTTATAATTTGTTAAAAGAAATTGAAAAAAAATGAACAAAAAACGCTAACAAAATAAAACATAAAATGAATTTGAAAATATGTAATTATATTTTTTTTTAAAGTGGCAATATAAGAAAATGGTAAGTGTATGAATATGGTTTCTGATAGGGTACTAGGTACTAGGACTCTAGTAAATGTCTTGATTTCTATTAATATGTATTTATGTATTGCATTGAGAATATAAATATACATACATATATACAAGTTGTCAAGAAAGGTCTTAACTTAAGATCTGAGACACACAGGCAAAAGTCTTTCACGTTTAGTAAGAGTCCGATTAAGATGGAAGAAAGACTAGATTGATTTTGAATAAAAATGTAGCAAACAAAAAATTCCTGTGTTTTTTCTTTTCGCTTTTGAGAACCACTTGAAAGCAAAAAATACAAAAAAAAAAACACAAAAAAAGCACTCATACGACACAGTAAACTTGCCGGCATATACATATTTATGAATATTACAAATGCGATTAATGTACATAATATGTAGTACATATCCTAATTCCGAATCGCAAATATGTATATGTTCATATATGTATGTATATTTGTATTATTGAATTTGATAAAAATCAGATTCAAATACATACATAAGATAAAACCTGATGACTATACGTGAGGAATTTCAACATTTTCCAATTACACTACACGTGCTGTCTATTATCACATTGTTGGCCAATAAATTAAACGTTCTAATCAGAAGGTGAATGAAATTTAAAATTGTTGACTACGTGCAGTGAGTCAGGAAACCCGGAACTATTAAAAACTCATTTTTATAAGAACCTTTTTCTCATTTTGCACAGTTTAAACAATACATTTAGTCACAGCAAGTAATTAGCATACAAGGTCGTACCTATACTCGCCCACTCAGTTTAATGAGCTATGTACATACATTATATATACATATGTAGGTACCGGGTCTTTCATTAGGTGCTTTGTTTTTTAAATATAAATAAAACTAAATGTATGCTGGATGTCATCGAAGTTTCTTATTCATTTGATGGCTTTGGATATCGATGAAACATAACATTGTTTCAATGTCATTTTGGTGTCACGTCTCAGGAAGTTACAATTTTTAGTCATTTGATTTTTCTTCGTTGACTGCTGTGATGGGTGGATTCTTTTTATTTGGCAAAAATTAAATCAAACTAAATAAACATTTTGGCACCTATCAACAATCACAGTTAAATTAATCCTTTATAAACTAATGCAACCTTGCTTAGTAATATTTTAATAATTTTCCATTAGAGTATTGGCGTTACCTTTAAAAAATTACACTAAAATACAATGTCATCTTTTGCTTACATTTCAGTTAAATTTCTTAAAAAAGAAATAAATACATTTTCTAAACTGACAAGCTCAAGGTGTAAAATTCTACATCGTAAGGTATTTGTACATGCTTACTACCTACTTACAAGTTTTTCTCTCAAAAAGTTTCTACAGATTTCTTACCAAATATTTCATTACTAAAAGCAAAAACATCACAAGTCAGCAGCAAAAATTTTCTACATTATTTTGCAACAATTGCATGGATACAAATTTAAGCAAAACAGAAAAGGTGTTTGCGCCTAAAACACAAGACAGAACCAAGTGCAAATTTCGACACCAAACAATTGGTGTTCTATTCGTTGATTTAATCTTTTTTTTTGAGAAAGACACCCACCGAGAATTGCCCTTGAGTATTATGAAATTACACGGAACGACAACGATTGCAGATCAACGTATTTGGTTACTGATCGCGGATCGCGCAATGCCAAGTCAAGCCAAACACCTGACAAAAATATATTCTTTTTTTCTTCGTTTTATTTGTATCTTTTTTTTTGAGAATTCATTTTTTTTTCACAACGACCACCGACCCTCCCGTCCGGGTTCGCTGGGGGAAATCAACAACTACTCGTTCTTTTGACCGGAATAACATTGGCCAATTAGAAGAAAACGTTGGTTCATGATTTAATTTGCATTAATTCAGCCTCAAGAACATGATTGCACCAAGATCGAGCAACGCCAACGGCAACGGTGTAAACGAGGAAATGAAAATATTTCCTCAAGGTATTTCGACTGCCAGCTAGTCATAGACGGAGAGGGGTTCACGAAGAAAATGTTGCACGCAAGAGGAAGTCTTTCGAGAACAGGTAAACAGTGCCAGTGCAATGATTTTAATTAAATGGGATGGGTATGGGAGGTACTTTACACGTGAACTCCAATTCGGCAATTCCCGCTTCGCTTGCTGAAAGATTTAATGTTACATTTACTTGATTATTAAATGGCAATGCAATATTTACAAAATATTAAGAATTCAGAAATATTCATTCAAATAAAATGAATGTAACGTGTTTCAATTGAATTACTGTTGATTAACTAACTCAATGACACAGAACTCCACCATGTAATACTGACAGATTGATGAACTTTATAAATGTTCTTATCCTGAATCCGTCTTAACTAGTTAAAAGCTTGCGGAACGAGTTATTCTGTGATTTCTTTAAAGAAAGTGTTGATTTTTTATAATTTCGTCATGAGAATGTTGCAGAAAAAGATGCGTTTTGTTGTTGCCATACATTATAAGTCATATGCAACGCACTTTAAACCTTCCCTTATCCTGGAAATGGGCAAAAGAGATGTATACTTATCCAAATAATACCTAGCATTTGTTTGATGGAACGCATCAGCATTATTCCTTGGTTTTGAAGAGGCAGGGTATAGGTATCTAAATCATTTTCTTCAATCCTCTTGAATTGGGTGCGTGTTAACTTATTTTGTCTTCTAGACTTTTCAAATGCATTTGGTAAAGCCAATCACTATTTGATTTGGAGACAATTTAAAAGTAGCGTTTTATAGATTTCAGGGAATAGTGGTTAAAAATAATTGTTTTAAATTATTATTTATGCTTATAAGTATGCAATGTGTACCCCAGCTGCAATATTGCGACCTAATCTTTTTGCATTCTAAGTGGGTGGGCTTGTCTCAAACTTTTATGAAAATTTTATCCTCAATTGCTTATTGAGTTCGATTTATGTATGTTTGTACATCCTTGTTTTTAAATATTTCTGATATTTAACCAAAGTTTGAACGAAGATGAAGTTAACAAGTATTAGCTTTGTAAGATTCGTTCGCTATCGTGTTATAACCATATCAATGTACTCGTATGTACAGATGTACATATATCGTTTACCTTAATAACTAAAAACCGAGTCTGAACTGTTCAGAAAATTACATGATCAAAAGCTCACTCGTACAAAATCAATTAGGTAATAATTACTGAATGTAACATGTGATGTGTAATTATAAAGATACATCACTTGTCTACCTAGTTCTTAGCTTAAGAACAAGATTTCAAATAAGAAGCAAGAAAACGAGCTCACTAGGTCAGAACGTTTCAATTACAAAAAAGAAAAAGAAAACTAAAGCCAGAAGCTGATGAAGTACTCGTACGTCGTACGTTTGTTTCTAACATGCTTGGATACCAGCCATCATCGTACCATTTACCAAAACCACTATTTTTTGGTTAGCTTAGAACATAGAAGCCAGAGCAGAAATATAATTTGCCATCAAACTGGAAAGTCTCAAATAAGAGTGATATGCATATGTCAATGCTAACGGGTCCGACAAGCGTAAATGAGATCGAGATCAAAGTTGTGCCATAAGAAGTCGTCATCATCGTCGTCGTCGTCGTCGTGGTGTAACAAATGTCACTCTCGAATCTCAAGAACGTGTGTACTAAGATCAGACAACGAAGAATTAATATACCTAAATCTGAGCTCGGCTTATGATCTGGTGCTTCTGGCGCTGCTGGTGGTATATTGAAAGAGTTGGTTGGCGAGCCACCATGAAAACTGACTTTAAAATTCAAGTTTACTACTCTTTTGGATCTTGATGTGGAGCACGCTGCGTTCTTAAAGATGAAGCAATGTCGAACAGTTCTACATGAAATCGAAATGAAAAGCTGTGTCACCATCATGCCATAATTCTCCAGATGAGGTGGAGTCAGCGGAGACCGACGACGACGAAGCGACGGAGGTATGTATATTGAAAGTCTTAGCCGAGATTCTTTTGACCTTCTTCGGTGTGTTTACGCGAAATATAAGTTCTGGTTTCATCATCGGCAAACACACAATAGGTATCTGTATCTGTTTACATTTGGGTTGAATTGTAGTTTAAATGAATCAAATTTTTCAAAAAAAAAAAAAAAAAAAAACAAGAAAAATTCTAAACGGAATTGCTTAACTGAAAACAAAAAATGGTTTCACAATTTCTTGAAACACGGCACTGCGCACGAGTCTTATATTCGCGCTCCTTTTTCGAAATAAAAACCCGACGAAAAATCGTTTATAGTTTTTTGATTGCGCGAGATAAATATCACTAAAACGATCTATTTTCATTCGAAGTCTTGCCACATGATTGGCACCCACTATATAGCATATTTTGTTGTTTTTGTTTTTAATTTAATTTAATTGAAGGTTGAGCGATAAGCGTTGGGCGTTGGGCGAAAGGGCGCGACTACGAACGACGACGCGACGGACGCGGACGCCCGCCGATGAAGTCTAGTTGTCTAGAACACCTTATGTATGTTAGATTTATTTGAGAAATATTTTGTAAGTGATTGCTTTTGATTGTTCTTTTCGATTTTGAGTGTATCCAACATTATAAAGTTGCTCTAGGTCACCGGAAGTTAGGAAATATGGTTTTGTATTGATGTATGTAGATGTGAATACTTGCGAGTAAGATATTAATATTCATAAATTTATATGTATGTAATTTTGGGGAATTCGGAATACATGTATTGATTCATTGATCAGATTATATTATACATATGTATGTACATATGTATACATACATATAACGCGAATCTTAAAATAAACCTATAAACCTAAAACATTACAGAATATTGTATTTTATTTACATTATACATACTTTCTAATTTCGACTATTTACTGGAAATTAGATTTAAAGAGATTTTTGCTGAAAATTTTAATGTACTACATATGTATGTACATACATACTTATATAATTATCATTTTGTGTAATGTGCAAATTTAATGTTTTGAGGCGACTCAATTTGACGTTTCAAAAACTTATATTTTCCGGGTCACTTCTGTATCTGTTTTTCAGACGTCAAAAAGAGTCGCTTAAAAAGAGTCCTATTGTGAACATACTCGTAGTCTAACGAATAATTTTACCCCCCCACAATTTTACTTATATGGAAGAAAAATGCAAAAAGTCCACATCCTAATTTTAATTTTGTTGTTTTTTTTTACTTTGATCTTGGGCTACTGTTAAAAGAAAATGCTGATATTTACTGGATAATAGGAAGTTATAAGTTTGTAATCAAATTGCGTTTCAGCCAGGCACCTTCACCCTTGCCCGTGAAAAATACTTGGGCTATACGAGCCATGTCGGTTTTAAGATATTTTGGAAACATATTCTGTTTCCATTGAGTCATGTTGTCAACAATTGTGAAATTCATTTTACTATCCGATGATTGAGATGATGAAATAAAATTGAGTAAACTTCTGCAACAGAGCTGATTCAGGTGGTTTGATGTTTTTTTAAGTATAAAAAAGTTTGAATCCAGCCAAAATACTCAAATAAAGTTTATCTTTTTTTATTGCTTTTCTCGTTTGGAGTGCATACAAATGGATTACTGGCTATGCTGATATACATCATATGTATGTATTTGCTAATCTAACTTCAATTGTGTGAGCACATAAGTAATATCTATTAGGTATAATTATTGTTCTTAGAATAGGGACTTCTGAATTTTGACTGTAGACTTTATCTGTCAAAATGACTTTCATTGATCAGTATGTTTTTCTAAATTCTTGACGTTCCTTGCACTTGCTAATGGCACTGGTGAATAAATTTGAGAACACAATCAATCTTCACTTGTACTTTGTACAGTATATGTATCGGTGAAAGAAGCAAGATTAAAAGATATAACTAAAGCTAATTACGAGGCAGTCTATTTCGCATGACGCATTTAAATTTGCAAAATTTTACATGTGTGTTTCTGATCATAATTTTTATAGAAAAAAAAAAACATCTTCAGCAAAGTTTGTCAACAAACAGAATTATCGAATTTGGGAAGAAAGCAATCCACATTAGATCCAAAAACCTCAACAAACTTTCCGAAAAATTGACCGTTTTCTATACTGGTGGCGTCATTGAATAGTATTTCTTAAAGAACCACACGTAAGAAAGTCAATTGCCATCTTCTTTGGTTTGTATTGAATGACATACATAATTCTGCACTAACAAATCGAGACGATATTTATAATTTGAACTGACTCTGTTATTGTGCGATTTTACCCCGTTAGACTTTTTGTTTTCTATCATGGATTTAAAAGTATGCCTCGAAGTACCATATTTTCCTCTACAACTTCGGTTAATCCTTCAAAGTAACTCTTTACCAGTTATCCAGTTTGAAAGTGCATATTTGAATAACAAATATTTAGATTAACCTATTTATGTATAATGTTTGTATTAATAGATACCACAAGTCAAAACCGATAAGGTTAAATTTAATCAAAACTGCATTCTCTTGAATCATTTGTCCAGATAGATTCAAGTTCTTTTAATTTCAACCACAAGATATTCATAAAAGCTCCATTTTTATTTTATTTTCAATCTTAAGGTCTATGCAGCCGTATCATGATTTAAGGAGCTGTTTGCACTGTTAAGGCAATTAATTTCTTAGTACTTAACTACGCAAGCATATGGCGGATATATCCGATAGCGTATTGTTGTTGATTTCAGCGATTTATTTTGCCATTGAAAGTCATTACACACGCCACCATTCTACCATCATGGGAAACCATTTTGCGGTTTCATGTTTCACCAAATCTTTTAGGTGTGTTTTGTTGGCATTTACTTTTTTAAACACAAACACACACACACATACCTTTTAATTATCTTTGAGTAAAATATTTCAACAGACCACAAGTGTTACGTGTTCAATGAACTTGAAATTTGAAAATGATTCCCCATAAGTCGCAATCAGAAATACAAGTAATCGTGATTTTTCCACACAAAAATTTAAAAAATATAGCAATTTTTTATACAACGAAAACAAAAGTTTACTGTTACAAGAGCCTCATTCAATTTTTATTGAATAGAGATTGAAAGGGTGAAGGTGGACGTGACGTGACGTGTCGTGACGTGACGTTTAAATGAACAAAATATATTATCTGAATTACAGGAGGTCATGTAACAACATACATACATACATACATCCGCACTTACTTTCAGTTACATGCATACATACATATATTTAACTGACAGATATGGATTAGACGTCATCTCAAAGTTATACACAAATAGACATTTATGACTATTGCAAAATGATTATATTTGTTCCAAACGCAATTAAAAGTCTTATCGCAATGTTTGATTTGGCTTGAAAAGATGAGTATCTAAAGCATTATAGTTCGAGAGCGTAAACATTACGTTTGATTATGTATTTCAATGACGTGTTAAATATTATTTTTTGATAAGAAAAACCTTCTGTCATAATTGAAGGTTTGCAAAATTCCACAATAGATAATAATGTATAGGTATTGGATACCTACATATGTGACAAAAAACACGTATGTGAATTTTTAGCTACACACCACCATTGCTGTTGCGATAAAAGCAAATTAAACAGCTAGTCTAGAATACCAACCTTATATGGATTGGTTTGTAAAACGTTTTGCAAATAATTTATCTAACTTTATTAGGAAAAACTTTAGAAACTTGTTTCGATAGTGTCATATTAACATCCTAGACTTGAATAGAATATTTCTTTCTTTGGTCACATTGAGAAATAAATAAAAGAAAAATATCCCACTGTTCTTGATGTTACAGAAATAAAGCAGTCAACTTCAACTAATATCC
The DNA here is from genome assembly GCA_905146935.1 of Scaeva pyrastri. Lineage (NCBI taxonomy): Eukaryota > Metazoa > Arthropoda > Insecta > Diptera > Syrphidae > Scaeva > Scaeva pyrastri. Next base: position 2,417,827 of record LR989927.1, on the reverse strand, counting down.
TTAATGAAAGAGTTAAGTAAAAAAAATTGTGTTTTTTTTAAGTTTCTTAAAAAAATAATCCGTTCGTTTGAGTAAGATGAGTGTGTTGAAAATCAATTAGGTAACATTTCTCCAGTAACCCAAAAAACTACTCATAACTTTACAACGTGTCCAAATCACGATCCATTCCCATTCCATGTAGACAACAATGACATCCTTTTGACAACTCAATTGCAAACAATAGCACGCTCCTCTTTGTAAAAACACACTAATATTGATATTAACAGTATCCGTTCGATGTCCTTCAATTTTTTGTTTTGTTTTTTTGTTAATTCAATTAAGTTCGAAAAATATGAATGGAAAACCATCTTTCTTTTGTTGTGAGTTCTGACAAATGGACTGCAAGGGAAATGTCATTGCTTTCCTTAGACAACCTTGTCCTTGAACTGTTTGATGTATACGTATTCCTTAAAATGCATTAAAAATCCGTTTAGCGCAACTAAACATTTTCTTGGAATTTTTGGAAATGTCGCAAACAACGACACTTTGGTTTACAGGTATATATTATGTACATATAGGTACTTAAGAAGTTTTATTATCAAGTACTGAAGTGCCTGAGTAATAGAAACTGGTGTGCTTAACACATGGTCGTGAAAACCATCAGGAAGATATTATTCGGTAGCTTGAGAATTGTAAATTTTGTAGTATTTTGATAAAACAATGGTTTTCACGATGTAAACAAAAACCTTTTCTAAGAAGGACATTTTAAACTAATATATCTATCTCGAAAAAGTAATAAAATTAAACCAAAACTAAAAGAAAACTACAAAGACAATACTTCTCGATACTAAAAGAGCGGGTGGCCTTGAAAGAGATTTATTTCGAAACAAGACAAAATTGTGTAGATTGAGAAAGGTTTAAGCTTTTACAAGGGGAAACGTTTTGGAAGTACCTACCTGATGTGAGGTGAGGAAGATAATAATTTAAATATGTACCTGGGAATAGTAATTAGAACATTTTGAAATAACAAAAGATATTTTACTCGAGAACATAAGAAGACCATTTTAAAGACATTAAATAGTAATTTTAGGTTCGTCAGGATAAAGAACTTGTCAACTATGTACATATGTACATATGTATGTATGTATTTATATTGTCTGTATTTACAAATGAGTTTGAAATTGAACGAAACTTGAATCAATTTTTCTGCCTGTTTCTCATATTTTCTCAAACAGATTATGTTGCTAAAGGAATATTTAGTTCAATACAATCGTATAAACGCTTCCAGGCAAAACTTCTGGTTTTCCAAGAGAAACTTTTTTTCCTCTTAGACTGTATCTTCAACATTTCCATAAAAGCCCAAAACTGCCTAACATCTGTCACAAAGATGGCAAAATCTGCCCTAAAGACTTTCCAGGAAATTGCAAAGCTGACGAATTAAAAAATCAAACAAAGTCTCAAAAAATAAATTAGTTCAACACTCTTCATAAGGAGCTCCAAATGGTTAAGCGAATAGGAAAGGTCTCTAGATCCATGTGATATCATAACTGACCAACTTTAAGTCTAAGTCTAAGTCTCACTTTTATTCAACCTAACCTAACATAAGTCGAACACATATGTATGTATTTCTGCAGCTACTTTTGAAAACCTTTTTTCAATTTTGACAACTCCATTGTGATTGGCTAGAAATCAAACAATGTCTTAAAAAAACAATTTTCATTCTAATCTTCACCGGAACGAATCTTTAATAATAGCGCAGTTTACAAAATATTTTTAATTATTAGCTAGCTAAGGGATTTTATCACTCCTCCATTGTCATAAATAAATTATATCCCTGCAAAATTGTAGCCACAGTCTTTTTTTTACTTTCCAAAATCCTGGGTGGGCAAAGTGTTTATGAGAAAAGAAATCTTTCCTGAAAGAAGGTAGGTAGGTATATATTTTTTACACCTGGTAAAAAACAGCAAGTAATTTTTACATACAAAAAAAGATTGCTCTCTGTTGTTGAATGAAAATTGAGATGTATCTACAATTGAAAGCAGCTACACAAGAGTTCTTTTTTGACTACTTTATTTTGAAAGTATAAAAAACCCCAATTCGCTCTTTTTATTTAGAAATGTTTGCACCGAAGAAAACCATTCTGTGTCTAACCTGAAAAACTACAAAAAACAAATATGTATATCCTTTTATAGATTATTTGCTCCAAATACCAAGCAAGGCACTGCCCCACGCATTCATCTAAATTCCCTGTCTTGAAATAATCATTCTTGCAATCTCTGAAATGCATCAACATGACGTCGTCGTAGGTACGAGTACATAAAATGTGACTTTTGCATTGCTCGAAATATACCCTATACTGAATATTCCCACTTTCCCAGTGATGAATCGAGAGCAAGCATATGAGATCTCACCCACTTGGCAGCTTCAAGTAGGCCGAAATTTATATACATACATATGTACATATGAATACATGTACATAACTGACACACCTTTTTGCTTTTTCGTGCTACAATAGGAATACAAAATTTACTATCACATCGGGGATTAATAAGATCAATCTTATGCGAAATCTATTTGTATACCTGACAGCTTGTTGTGCTCTAAATAGTTTCATAGGTGCGAGGACTTCCTGGTTGCGAAAATGATCAAAGCGGACGTGTTCTGTTTTACTGTAGTAAACATACAAGCCTATAAATATGTACATATGTAGGTACATACATATTTGTGTTTATTATTCTGAATATTAAAATGTTTAATCAAGAGGATCAAGAAGTCCCACCAAGACGAAAGGTTAGTTATTATTCTTAATAGAGGTTTATACTCACAATATGGCGAAACATATACCTAACATAGTTATTAGCTGATTATTAGCTTTGACAATTTTTATTTTTCCATTCTAGACGAAATATTCTTTTTGGTTCATACAAGTTTCCTCTCTATTGTTCTACCTCTTTATATAGTAATCAAAAAGAGGTGACTTCATTGTTAAAATCATGCTTTTAATTATTTTAATCAATGAAGACAGTAACTATTGGAGTTTTTAAAATATTCTAGATAAAAAATAAAATTTTTATCAGAAATAGGTAAACACATGTGTGTACTTATTTTCGTTAGCAGCTTATAACATTTGTAGAGAAGACACCTTATGAAAATTCAACAATGATACGGTAACTGACACTGTTTTAAAATAGACAGCAGAAGGAAATTAAAAGAAGCCGATGAATATCCAAAACAGAATAAGTTCATAAGGTAAAGTATTAGTATCAATTTAATCCTCCTAAGGCATACCTACTTTGTTTCTGAAATGCAACCAAACAGATTAACATTATACTGATTTGTTTCCTTTGACCACAAAAACAAAAAAATGTCCTTGTTTATTTATTGTGTCTGCAAGGACTATAGCTGATTTAGAAGACATCTGTTTGAGCTAAGGACTTCTGTGCCAAGTGTTAATTATTGAGAGCACAGGGTACTCTAGATAAACATGGCCGAAAAGTGAGAAACCATATCAGTGTCAATGGATATATCCCTCAAGAAAATCTCTTAATCCTTTGTAAGGAACTTCTTAGTTTAGGTAGTTTTAATTACAGGCGGTGGAAAATCACTCCTGCTAAGCATACCTTTGTTTCCCTAATCGCGGACATTCCTACTACTTATTTCCAAGATCAAGAGATTTAAAATAACATATTATGGATATTCCAAAAAACCACTTTTACTCTACTTACATACGAGCCTTAGAAAAACTAAAACTACTCGTATACAGATACACCAGCATCCTGTATATCCTTTAAGCTCTTAAATCATAAGATGGGATCGAGAAACGACAATCTGTTTTTCTTATTTCAATCAACATCAAAATAATGTCTTCCGGACAGAAAAAACCAGGATACATACATACATTGGAACATGTGCGTAGGGACCTTTTTTTAAATTAATGAGCGGCACATTTTAACGCTGGGAATTTAAGGTCCAAACAAAAAACTCTTGAAACAGAAGCGGGAGAATGTTTATTATCCTCTGTCAGTAATAATCATTTACGTTTATACCATATTCATACACATTCAAGAGATAGAAAAAGGAATACCTACGAATGGGAACAAGGAGATTCATAAATGTATGAGTAACAAGTGTATAACTAATCAATGCAAGTGATGCCGGAAGGAGATGATAAACAAAAATGTTTATCTCTTCAAGTAGGCTCAATACAAGGCAAGGCAACCACGAGAAATTTTGTGTAAAAAAAAAAAAAAAACATTAAATGACTTTATTCGAATTGTACTTCTCATCAGATTAACATATTTGAGTACACTTTATTTGAATAGGAAATTAATTGATCCCATTCTGATGTGATGACGTTATCGAAGAACGTATCCTAAGGTCATTCCTAATTGCATACTCATTGAAAAGTAATCACATTTTAAGGAACAAAAAATAAAAACTCATCAATACATTTAAAATACATTTTCCTATATTAGAGATTTCCTGCTGTCACTATATCCTTCCATTTGGCAAATGTCTTTCTCGCAGCAAGATAACCTTTGATTGGTTTAGTTTTTGACCTGAAAAATAGGTCAAAAACTCAAAGGACCCTCTAACAATACATAAACCGAATGACATTATGTAATTGGTTTGCAATATCCTTCCGGTTAATGTACGAGTATATGGGAAATGGACATCTGATGTGGTGTAATTTATTTCTCACCAATTATGAACTACATAAGAACACAACAAAAAGCCTTTCTTTAAATTTCGTGTGAATGAATGTTGCAAAAATTTTAGGTATTTCTTGAACAGATTTTGTGGCAAGGGGGAGACGAATAATTGATGGAAAATCAGTGTTGTACAATTTTCACAAAATATATACACGCCTCTTTCTTTGACAAAAAAGAAAGCTATAGTTTCCTTGTCGGCTTTTGTTTAACGGGTTCTCAGAAGAGCAAAATTGATTTCTCACTATAAAGAAAATAAGTGGTTCAAAAGGGCCTATATTTGTGTAAAAATATTCTATTGACATTGCAAATGATATCCTGGACAAAATTTTATAGATCTTTAGTTTCATGCGTGTGTTTGATTCTTCGACTTGCAACCTTCAAACGTTTTCTGAGAATCCCAAGGATCTGACAATACCTTTTAAATAAGTTTTAGGCAGCAGGAACTGATGAATTTTGAAAAATAACAAATGGAAGACAGGAGTTTTGTATCTATCTACTACGTTATGTTTTATAAAAATTTTCAATGTTTTTAAGAAGAAAGAATGGTATCAACTTTAGAATAATTGTATACACTATTATAGGAGACATTTTAACCATGAGGTAAATATTATTAGAAAATTAGTACTAACAACTTTAGGCTTCCCCTAGCTTTTTGGTAAAAACATAGAAGTAACTTCGTGCTTTGAATAGAAAAAAGGAGAAGCTATTGAAAGTAAGAGAACAAATGAATGGGGCTTAGAGATTATATTACAAAAATCTCTATGATTTTTAAATGAATGATTTCTATTAATGAATACATTAGTTTCATTTAGAATGACCATACGGTTTTAATTTATTATACTAAGAAATTTGAACATTACTGTACTTTTGGTTGTTTCTTCAAAATGTTTGATCAAACAAACCTAAAACGTTGACAGTTGCTTGTCATCTAACTATTTGACAACAAATACCCAAATTCAATAGTCTGTCAACAAAAACAAAACTGAGAAAAATGCGTATGCATTTGCATGTAATTTTGAAATTCTTTTAAGTTAATATTTATATTTTAGAAATTAAGTTTAAATAAAATGCTGACGATATGTGATTTGAATCTTGATTGTCTTGTCAAGATTTTCAACTACTGCAATGCATCTGACTTGGTGAATTTGTGCTACGCCAGTTCATTTTTCAATTCTGTCATAAACAATCATATTTATTTTGCCAAAACACTGGACCTACTTCTCTGTGGACATCGTGATGATCCGGCTATTTGTGAAAGGTTGACTTGTTTTTAAATTTACATTACTTAAATTAAGTTAAATTAACTTAACTATGGACATCTGCTTAAAGAACCTTCAACAATCTTTCCTACCGAAGTCGGCTTTCAATTGGAGCCAATTGGATCAATGGACGCTACAAGGAAACAACATACTTCAATAGTAACCGAATGTATGCTCCGAGAATTCATATCGATAAGGAGAATCTATACATTACTTACCAAAGATATCTCAGAATTCATAAGCGATTGAGGGACGAACCAATAAGACGACGTTACACCGAGGAGATTTTCACAAGTGCCAAAGCCGACATTTCCGATTTTGTAAAGAAAAACGACACAATATTTGCTGGTCATGTTTATGGCAGTGGGTTTATTTATGAGGATGGAATTACTACCGATGTGCGTCTCCATGACGTCAATGAGTATCTTTGGTGTGTTGACTTCAGCAACAAATTGTTTCTTTCGAGCACAGACAAGTGCACAAAATTGTGGCAGCGAGCTGATCAATTTGGTATGCTCTATCTAGACTTGGCCAAAACATATCCTGAGTCATACAAGTCGGTTCAGTTTACCCCAGACAGTGATAGGTTCTATGGAGGCTTATACACGGATAAAGGACAAAGGGCACTGAGGGAAGTGGATGTCGCAACGTAAGAATGATCTTGTAAAGAAACTCGTCAATGCCTTATACTTTTTTTCTATTTTCAGTGAAACTACGCTCACTCTTAATTCTAAAACTTTTTCTATCTATGACCTCAAACTAAAAGATGACAACGTACTTTTCACCGCTAATTTTGACACCACATTCAGGATGTACGATCGTCGAGTAGACGCTGATGTAGGCATATGGGAGGATCAATTTGGTTCGTCAATCTATTGTCTGGAATACGATGGCCTGTATGCTGTTTTGTGTGGCGTTAAACATCACTGCCGAGTAAATTTGTACGACATTCGGATGCCCCAAAAATGTGTCCAGTTATACTTCCCATCGGCAAGAAATGGTCGCACATCGCCTGTTTACAGTATTGCTTGTGACAGTCGGTATTTATTTGTGGCCACTGATTGTAATTTGAAAGTACTTGATTTTAAGGCAGATTGGGCAGCCATTCGGGATTACCGAAATTTATTTAAGACAGTTATAAGGGGTTGACGTGTTAATACAAAAGTTGATTTTGAATTGGTCTGTTTAATTTAGTTTCTTGACATTTTTGCATTAGAGACCCACTAAGCAATAAAAGGAATGAAACGTTATTTATGTTAACATAGTAAGCTTTTAAATAAGTACAAAATTCGTCTGGTACGATTATAATAGTACAAGAGAGCAATAATGGTTAATAAATCAACTCATCCACGTTTGTTCATGAGTTAACATAATTTTAAGTTGTTTTCTTGTTTGCTAAATTCAAGTTACAAGTTTTAAGACAGCATCATTAACAACATTTCCACATGTGCGAAGGTTTTAAAAATATTTAGACTTGACAGTTATTTGTAATCTCAGCATGTTATAATTAATTGGACCCTGTAAAAATCAACGAAAGGAAGCTCACCAATAAACAAATACAAAAGGGAAGTACTTTTTTAAAATATAAAATACATTAATTATAAATAAACATAAATTTATTTGTGTATTCTTCACTGCTTTTGTTATTATTTTTTTTTTCTTTTACTTATCTCTAGAACGAAATACATAATTTAAATCATACATACACTTCATATATAAAAAAATATATTTTATACACAGAAACAGAATTTATCTAAATAACACGTTTGACGGATTGATTTATGATTTGTCTAATATTTTTTTTTTTTTTAATTTAGTTGTTCTTTATCTATCATCACTGCTCTGGAATTCAAAACAAAATTTGAATTCTTAAAAATTAGAACGTGGCTATTACATATGTAAATGAAGCTTAAAACTTTCTCGTAAACAGAAAAAATCATGTACATGTATATATAAATATTGCATTAATGACAAAATAAAATATATGGTGAATAAATTGTAACAAATCACTTAAACTTAGGTTTGCTGCTCAGAGATATAGAACAAATGAAGAATAGGATAAGATCACATATTTGTCAGGAACACGATCAACGTTAATTATTATGATCCTTTTTTATTTGTTTTGTTGATGATGTGGATGAAGAAGCGTCTTCTGTTGAAGATGATGAAGCGGTTTGTAAGACAGCATCATCCGTATTAGATGTTGCCTGTGCGTCGGAATCGTCATCGGTCTCGTTTAGTGCAGCGGCTATTTCTCCATTAAACTGTAGCAAACAACCCAGAGCTCCAAAGTAACCTTCGTGTTCAAGGAAGAGTGCCTTCATTGTATGATCGGACCAAAAGTCCATGGCATAGGCAAGCAGTTTCATTGAAATTGGATTCACGCGTAGAAAATTTCCGACAAAGACTATCTGTTAAATGATAATAACAAATAAATTACATTCTTTTCAGAACTTGAAATCTGTTGAAGGTACACATACCTTATCAATTTTGGCATTTAGGGCACACATTCTAGCAATTGAACCAATGTTGTTTGTGATTGTTACAAGAGTGGCATTGGCCAGATCTTCGCGAGACACTGAAGCTCGTTTATCCTTCAAATGCATTTGTCCATAGCTATTTTTAAGAAAAATGACACACTTTCTACCTCGTAAAATTTTGAATTACAATAACAAACCTGGATGCAACGAGATCACCAGTCAGTCCAAATCGCTCATAGTCTCCACCATAGATGTCTCTGACTAACTTATCGACTTTTCTGTTGTCTCCCTTTGTGGCAAGCTGAATGGCTTCGTCGAATGTATTGCATCCTGTAAGTAGGCAACATAATCCTAGAAACGTTCCTCCACCTAAACTGTAGAAAAAAAGTTAAAACAAAACCCGAATAGCGAGCCAAAACTCAAAACTCACCTTGTACCAGAAATACGTTTATAATTCTTCGGTCCATAAACAGCTAATATGGAAACTCCGGAGCCCACATTCACCAGTACGAAGGGATATGGTTGAGAGAAGTCAAATGCACATACCTGGCTCTTTCTACATTTTCGTTTGTGGGTAGGAAAATATGCTTTAATTTGTAAAGAAAAAAGTAATTTCATCAACTTACAAAATATCACTGGCATTTTCATAATAATAACACTCGGTTTTGTTTTGAATCTCAGCAAAGAGAATTCCTTTGATTAGTGTGTCTAGTTCATCGAATTTAGCTAATTTCATGTTAACTTCCTGAAATTGCCATAAATCGTTAATACAAGCTTTTTAATTAGAAATTCAGGTTGATTGGAATATTTAACTCACATCTCTGAAATTCTTTTCGAATTTATAGGCACCACCACCAGTCGCACACACTGTTGTCACCAATTCGGCCATGCCTTTCGCTTTGGCTAACGATAAAAAGTTACCCATGTCGGAGGTTTGGAATCGAATAAAATGCAGGGAACCACGTCGTTTGCGAATAACAACATTATCCATCTTAAAGAAAAGTATGTTTTTGTGTAAAATGTAATGAAATTATCATTTCAATATTTTAGAACAATAAAAAACGCATTTTTGTAGGATAAACTGATGATTGATTTAACCATATGCTCAAACGGTATGTCTTTTTTGTTTTTAAAAAATTGGCAAACATTTGAAACTGTTGTAAAACAAACCTAAAACGCAATCTCGAATAAAACAACTCTGCAATTCAAAAACTATTATATCTTCAATTACCATATTTTTATAATATAATTGAGTATTTTCCTGCTAAATTTCAACACTTCTTTTTCAATGACAAAAAAAATAAAACAGGAGTAGTTTTAGTTTATAAATGTATGTAAACTGCCTATGTATAATGGCAAGAATAACTTACGTATGAATATATATATATATGGATGTTACGTGCATCTTAACCTCTCTCTTCATTTACATATTCCAAAATCTATAAATAATAATAATTATTATTATATTCTCTTTGTGTAAAATGCTATGTAATTCTGATAAACAGACTGATTTTCATGTTAAGCTGTTATTTTTTGTATAGGTCATGTAATATACATCTTATATATATTTTTAACTCAAATTTAATAATCTGCTACGCAACATTTCAAATAACATTCCAGTGGTTAATATGCAAAGCATCATTTACCTTAGTTATTTTGCTTGGTTATATTATTTTGTTTTAAGCTTTATAATTTGAAATAGCTTTCGTAAGCTTATGCATATGCATGTACATATGTATGTACGAATGTGACGTTTTGATCATATTCATAATTCCCAGTGATTTTAAAAGATGTGAGCAAGGTGAGAGATTTTTAAAGCACACAAATAGTTAATCTAGGTTTGTCTCATTTTTGATATTTGCTCTTTTAAATGGTAAGCGTAAGCGTACATGACATCATCACTGCTACATTGTTTCAAGGAGGAATCAAAAAGGAGAAATAGATGTGTACAGCGCATATAGTTAAAAGCTCTTGAACTCAAGTGTCCTTCATACAAGTGATGGTTCAGGGTTAAAAACATTTTTATAGTTGTTTTTCTTTTTAAATTCAATTGAAATTTGACGCAAACTATTCACTCATACATACACACATCTAGAAGAAAAATTGTTTAGATATCGAATTCCTTTTTCTAGTTAGTACGTCATTGTTCGAACTAGTATAACAGTACAAATATTTCCCTGCAATTTTGTGACGCTAAATCCAAGGTGTAAGTTATTTGCACTATATTTTCATGGTTCAGGCATTTTGATTAAACAAATTAAGGTCCTCGAAATACATACATAATTTGAATTTCGAGTACGATTAGATGGTAAAAATATTATTTAAAAAAAGAAGCTAACATACTTTCAGGCGCTTTAAATTTTCTATTATGATATGATCCACTTGATCTGAAATTGTGTTGTCCCTTTTAATTTATACCTAAGCAATACCTACTACCTCCATCAATTAGTTTCGATATTTCTATTATTTAACATCTGAATTTTATTTTATCAACCTGCAAGTGTGTGTCACGGTGTCCAGTCTTTCCATACGCTGAATTTCTTGTCAAATATCTTCGAATGTTGCGTAGAATTTCAGCTTCTTGATCTTGCTCATCGGGCGTTATATCTTTTGGTTCAAAGTACACAAGTTTAGTCAGTGTACCTCCAATATCCATGCCAAACCATGGCATTGCTGCAAAGAAAATACAAAATTAAACATTTAGTTCAAAACTGCATTAGCGCACAACGGGGAAAAGCTATGTTTTTTTAAAGCAAATGAAATTTGCATTTTATTCAGACCCAATGCGCCAACTCTATTGATGTGCTCATTACATTATTAAACATTCCAAAAGGTTTTTAACTCTTGTGTTGTTTATTATGCAGATACGTATGTACGTAAACAAAAAAATTATAAATCGAATATCAAACGAACACATTCACATACACTGAATATACTTGACCTCTGTATTTTTGAACTATTTTTAGTTACGTCCGCTCCCGGCATAGCTACACTAAGCACGTGGTTATTTCAGACAAAGGACAGTTTTTTAGTTCTTGAAATATTGAACCTTAATGTAAAAAACAACGAAGAACGAGTATACGCCAGTTCAATGATTTACAAAATATCACAATAAAGTAAATACATGTTCTTGAGTGGATATCGCGTGCCGCAGAATAAAAACTTTGAACCCTATAATTGAATACTTAGATTGAAGTTTTCTAGACATACATATTTGTTGTTTAACCCGAAAATTTGTTCAATTGTTTTGTAAACAAATTAATCAAACTGCTTTTTGGAATTTTTTAAGTTAAACAACGATTAAATAATTGAAAGATCTTTGAGTTTTTTTACGTTTTGATAAATATACGATGCAATCACATACTCACATCAATGTGAACAGATGAAATCTGACAAATGGATTTTACAAACTTGATTTTGTAATAAGAATTAAGACGCTACAATGTGGACTTTCTTATATTATACCACCGTTAAAATCCAATGAAATGTATAATTTTTTGAAGCAACTATTCGAATAGACAATATTTAAGGTTTTTTTTTTAAATGTACTACATGTACGTAAGTAAAGATTATTCTTGAGCGTTCTTAAGTTAAAAAAAAAAAAAACGCTTTTAAAACTTCAAGTATTCTAGACCGGACATTAATAAGTGTAAGTTCTTAAAAACAACAATTTTCAGTTTAAGAGCAACTCAATTTTAATAGCACTCAACAATACCGTCAAAAATAACGTTATGTAATTAAATATACCATTGAAGAATTGCTCAGTTTATAGTTTTGACATTTTTTCAACATAATTCAGGTAGTCTATTCACTATTATAACACTAATTTTCGAAATACAACAAAAATACATTATTGGTTCGCAAATTAATTATTATAATTGAATTTTTTTAATTTGATATTATAATAGTGAATAATTGTATTGAAAAAAGCAGTTGAGGTAAACTTCAGGTCAAATTGTACAAAATAATGAATATGGACACACAACAATTAAATAAACAAAACAGATAAGCTTCAATTGATCACTTAAAAAGCTGGCCGATGGCTGTTCTATAATAACACTTGAAGTGGATGAATGACTTTGCTTAAAATATATCGAGTTTTGTTATTTACTTAAAATTGAAATTTCTAACATCTTTTTCATTGTTTTTTAATACTGTTAAACTCAGGGAGCCTAAGTACACAACACGCGATCAAATGAATAACTGGGATGTCCCAAACCTTATTTTGGAGTTTATTTAATGCGTTAGATCGGTTTTTATGGCAAATAAAATAAAAAAAAGTAAATTAATTTAATCTTTTTTTTTTATTTTTGGGTTTGCTTTTGCATCAAAATGATAAATTGTATTAGTTGATATACAGAGCTTATCTACGATTTTTGACACTGAAATAAGTTGAGGGTGATTTGACTATACTGGCTTTTATATGTATGAAATCGATATTAATGTACAAGGAAGAGCGTCTCTCTTTATTATTTGATTATAAAAATTAATTTTTGAGATATTTATTTGATAAAAGTTAATTAAAAATTAGACAAAAAAATGTTTCTTTTATAAAATACAAGCGAATCATTATGATGTTTGAATTGTGTTAAAACAAAAATAATAGAACTCATTTAGATCTCATGATCACTAGATTTTTAAACATTACAAATATTGTTATTTGCTTACACATAGCACTTATGCTAAGTACTAGCAGATAAAGGATAAGCGACATTATCATATTTTTATAACATTTGAAAAACAACTAATAATACTTGCCCGATATATCTTTAAAACCAAAAACTTTTTTATGCTGTATCCTAAATTTTTGTTTAGATTCTAACTTTTGTTAGTTGATTTAGATCAGATTAAATTATGTTTATGTTTATTAAAGTTCTAAATGTGAACTGTGTGAATGCGACAAGAAATTAATAGTTAGGTGCTGTTTCGTTAGAAAACCGTCTTCATGATCTTGAAAGCGGAGCGGAAACTGTAATTCGCATGATATTGAACGAGTATCATATTTTGGACTAGATGAAAAAAAAAAGAAATTATTTTAATCAGCTATCAGGTATATTTTACATTATATCGCTTTTTTGTTGCTATAAAGTCTGAAAATTCAAGGTATGACGCAGTTTATTTTTGATTTCCGCCTAGGATCTGATAACAGTAATTGAACACACTTGAAAAACATGCCACCAAAGCAAGACAGGGACTTCCGTTTTTTTTTAACAAAATATAAATAATACCAGGATAAATTCAAAGCAATTTGACTTTGGCTAATCTCAATTTTATTCGAATCCAATTAAATGGCAAAGCCGACTATTCCTGTGGAAATCGTAAAAGGCTTTTAGTTTTTTCCTACAATGGCTTTCAATTATGTGATTTTTTAGAAGTCGAGTTTGAATTGTATGTGTTTAAATGATGAAGTGAATGCTTTGCATTGGAGATTTATTAAAGTGATACTGAAACATTTATGTATCTTCGATTTGAAAGATATTTAAAACTTCAAGTTTACAGCGAAGTGAATTTTTACTTGCCTTCAGAGAAGGTTTCTTCTTGAGTTACATAATTATGATGGCAACCGGTAAACTATTACTGTTGCATCAGGACCTTTTTAAAGAGTAATTACGTGCGACACAGTTAATGACTTTACTCTACTTTCCAGACATAAGCAACGATAGCAAATTATTATTAACAAAAAACATTTAATATTATGAATCAGATGACGGTGACGATGCGTGTTAAATGTCAATTAAATGCAAATTAAAAACAACATCCGATCTGCCTCTCATTCAATAACGAAGCACAGAAGGCTCCAGCTCCACACAGTGGTTTTCAAAATCTCTCATCTCTCTCTGGACTGACCCTGAATTCATTCACTTCTTATTTGGACACTTTTACATAGACATCAGTTTGTAGGAACAACAAACGTTATTTAACACACATCTGTCAGTTTTTGACTCCGGATTGGACTATGAACACAAAGCTTTAACTACATTTACATAATACCAATCTCAACTTAAACACAAGCGTTTTTTTATGGCCTTAGTTTTTCATCAATAATAATAAATTAATCTATCTATCCGACCACCTGATACCTACAAAGAATTTATGTTAGCCACAAAATACAAGCAACAACAACAAGTTTGATCAAAGATCGCTCGCTTACACATGAATACATCGTTATTTTCGCTGCTTCTACAACTGCAGCTGGAACTGTTCCTACTGCTGCAACGGCTGATATGGCCACTGTCTGCGTCGCAACAATCTTCACACTCGCAGCTGCTGCTGTCCAATTTGCAAAAATCGTTACTATTAATCAAATAATCACTATCCGTATCCGTGTTGTCAAAGTGACATCGATTATCCTTCGAACGGCACTTTATATTTTTGGTTTTTGAATTTGTGCGCCTAGTCGACTTCCGGTCGGACAAAGTTTTGAAATGACGACAGTTGTAGCTGTACTTCAGATGAAATTCTTTCGCTGGAACTTTCATTTTGACAGCTCCAAAACTCGATGGGTTATATAATTTATTTATAATTAAATCACACAGCACTTTGTGAATTAATAAATACAACAAAAAGTAACTTTCGTAGTTGCTGTGTACTGAAGACGACGACGACGGCGGCGGCGGCGATATAGACAACGATAACGAAAGCAACAAACCAACCAACTCACACACGACCAAATTTAAAAACTGATGATCGAAGAAACTCTTTTTTATTATTATTATTGTTTTGCTAGTGCTAATTTTTATGCGAATGTTTATGCAAAAATTTCAACATAATAAATTGTTGGCAATTTTACCACGACTTCAATTTATTTTGCTAAAGATCCACAAAGAAGTTCGAGAGTCTCATTTTTTCTTTTTTGCTTAATTTTATTTCGGATTGATTTTAATCTTTTGGCTTCCGCAATCTGTGTAGAGAAATTTTAAATTTATTGGATTGGATTTGAATTTGGAGCGCAAATGAAACCGACGACGTAGGTATGTGCAGTGCGGCTCTGGTTGTGGTTCGGATACACAAAAAGAAATGAAAATCGATTATTTTGAAATTCCAAAGAAGCCGAATGGAATGGAAAATAACGTGAAGCTAATAAAATGGAGCTGGAGCTGGAGCCGGAGAGTGTGCTGAGCGCGATTTGTAGACTATGCCCCCAGTATTGTCTATATCTATATGCTGACTGCCAATTGAACTGAGCTGTCTGAGTCGTGTAGATAAAGTCATACGATTCCGATTCAGGGTTGTAAATTTCTTACATGTGTAGGTACTGAGAACATAAGAGGTGTCATTTCTTTATAAGAGAAGACAGAGCACTGGTTTTACATTCAGTTGAACCAGGAGCAGTTAAAGAATTTAATAATTTGTGTTATGGACATTTGCAGTCGTATTTTTACCCAGCTCAATAGTTTTTCGTGTACCAAATTCTACTTATTTATATATACATACATTTGTATGTACATACATACATTATATATTTTTAGGTTTTTGTCAACCCTGGTATCGTAAAGTTACTACTAAAGAGTATTAAATTTGTTGTCTGTCTTTTTTTGAACAAATTTCTCTTTATTGAGATTCTCATTCTCAACGTTATCGTTATCCATTCGGTATGGCGTATGGTATGGTTGAAGTGAAAATTTGCAACAGCATTTGCTATGTACTTAGTGAAGCTGAAAAAGAGAATTTTCAATTGACTGCTTGGTTTTGTATAGAAGATAAAAATAAAAATGTTCGATGATAAGGAGCCTATTTTAGTTTAACATAGATAACTTATTGGTTTTACAAGTCAAAAGAATTCTATTGAGATCTAAAATACCTACAACCTATATTCAATAAAGAATAATAATATTTAGAAGTGAATGATTACTTGGTGAAACCAGTTCACCAAGGTTATGACTTTTTTATCAGTTAAACATTTGAAATTTTTATTTTATAACAATGAAGAAAGAATAATTATGGGGCTATAGGAATATATGTAAGTTTTGAGGCCAAATGTTTGCATACAAAGTTTAAAAAATCCGCTTTAAAATGTATTTTACATCAATATTAAAAATTAAATTAAAATACATATTCGAATTAATGTCAAAAATGAAGACAAGACCTTTTTGGGAGAAAATTCAACAAACAATATAATAATAATAATAATGATATAATAATATTTTATTAGTACCTAGAAATGCTTTTCGTCAAGTTTCTTCTCTTAAAAAAAATATTGCTACATTCAGTTACATACATACACATGTATATATCAAATAAAAAAACCAAAATACGAAACATAAACTTTTGTGGAAAAAAAAGATTTTCAAAGCTAGCTATGTATGTATTTTGAATAAATTTTGAATAACTGATAAATATATTTTGAGCAAGTACCAATTTTTTGATTGAAAGTGCAATGACGTTTAATAAATTAAATCATTGCATGCGATTCAATCAATCCAAACATGAAAGCAATGCATGATAGTGATACGAGTCTAATCATCGCGTCTGCATTCATGAAAACGTTTCCTTTATTATTATAAGTGGCGCATGTTAACGAAATTGGATAAAAAACAAACTTATTTTAATCAAAACATCTTGTTTATTAATATTAATATCGACTTATTTTGCTTCTCCTTAGAGTGTTGCCTTATCAAGTCTTGAATAGATTGCTTATCAATTCAAAATTTAGTTTTTTATTTTTGTTACGATTGCAGAATTGTTTTAGGTAACGATCAAGCAACTGCATTTGATTCATATTTATTATAAAATATTGCGTCGTAAGAAAATAATATTTGTAGCCACCAGAGTTTTTGAATGAAATCTATTTTTAATTTACCTTCAGCCAATAAAAAAATGGTAGAGATCATTTAAAATTTTTATTTTTTTCATTTAATTTCGAAAACAATCACTATATATGTACATATGTACATATGTATGCACATATATAGTTTAAACCTTTTTAACTGAAGTAATATCGATTGCAAGTTTTAAATCTTGTTGATAAACTCCAAAACTTAATAATGTTGTTTCGTTGGTGTTTTATGTACATACATATTTGAAAATATATTGTTTTGTTTTTTAATTTATCCAAAGTCGGAAATATTTAAATATGTATGTAGGTATGTATGTTATTTGTGTAGTGAAAAAATATTGGTGTCAACGAATTGTATCAAGGTGTCTTGAAAACGGTTCTTACGATTCTATAGATTTATATACGTGAAAAATACCTGTTACATACCAGGCCAAGTGGAAAACATTGTCCCTAATTTGTTAGAAACATTGTTGGAGTCGTATTCCTCTTCTTTTTCATTAAGTGATGATGATGCAGGTGATGCAGTTAATTTTCTCTTGCAGGAGTTTTCCAAAAAGCCAAGATTGCAAAACTCCCAATACAGTCACACCAAACTTCAAATTTTTCAGAATTCAGAAAAACTGTTCAATTGGGATTCTGCTTCTACTTCTCATTCCGGATTGCCAATTAAAAGCGACATAAGTGTATCATCCTATTCAAGGTCGATGACATTTTACCTATTAAAGCCGCACTCAACATAATTGCATGAATGAATGTAACATAAATGTATGTAAATTAAAAAAAAACACAAACAACAAAATACATGTTCTTAAATAAAGCGGTACGGTGTATAATATAATAAACGCAGAGACAGCCTTAAACAAACTATAGTACACGTTAAGTTCTTTTGTTGTCACTTTGGTTTCGCATTACATTTGTTAGGCAGAGTAAGAAATTTCTTTTTCCTAGTTTTATAAATTGAATCCGAGTTTTGAAATATTTCATTACAACCTGAAAACTAAATCTCCTTTCTGAGTCTGAAAACGTTTTTTGATTATTGCAAGGTAGGTTTTTCAGTGCGCTTTTTGTGGATAAATATACTCGTCATCGTCGCCCCAAGAACTTTCTCAAACCTATAAAGTGTAATAAAATGCAAGATAAACAAAACGATTACAATCAATTAATTAGTCACTTTTGCGATTTTCCGGATTGCATTTCATTGCCCGATTTTAAACAAATAAAGCACATATGTATATGAGTATTACAGGGCAGGGGCAGAGGCAATTTTTTGCGGATAGACACCATAAAAACACATCATAACTTAACTTACCCTTTGCCAATTGGGACTTCAACATTTTGCTGATGGCAGATAATTTATTTCAATTGTTTAAAGTTTATTTTTCTTTAAGGAAAACACAAAATTGTGCAAATCTACACACCAAACATACGAGTTCTTTCTTCAGTAATTAATTGAGAAATTTTGTTGTTTCAGATTCAAAGGGAATATTTATTTCGTCGTGGTCGGAACACTGTTCACTGATGCAATGATTTGAATAAATCTTGGAAGAGCAAAGTTTCTTGCTACAGGTCTTGTTTTTTTTTTTTAACCAGTAAAAGCAAACACTCAGATCACACTTTTTCTTTATTAACCTTTGTACCCAAGCAGAATAATGGAATGAGATCTTCTCGTTTGCTTAATTATTTAATTTATGATGTTTTTTTTATCTTACTTTGTAGTAGGTGCGTGTATTTTTGTTCGAAAATTGAAAAGGAAAACAAAAATCTTTAGCTTTTGCTATCGGAACTGGAGATGAAGAGGAAAAAGCACTATGTGAAGAAATTTCGATTTCAGGTTGTTCGCTGACTACGAACTGACATAAGTCAGATTTGTTATGTGACAGATGTGGTGAGTATTTGAGATACAATTGAATGCGTTAATGTTCAGTTTAATTCAACCAGAAAACGGTAAGAATTACCTGAAACCCTGAAGAGAGAATTTACAATCCAAATTTGCACAATGAAGTAAACTGAAAAAATGTTCTCAAGGGAGATTCTAAGAAGTACCATAATGCAAAATAGTGAAGGCACTGTGATTCAAAATTTAATCGGTTGTTAATTTAATCCATCACATTGGACTTTTATCATATATGTGATTATTTCTGTTGTTTAACTCACCAGCGAGGTAAATACTGGAAGACTATTGTGCAATTTGCCGTTTTTCGGTTTTTCCCAGTATTGGCTTTTGATACTTGGAACTTCTCTATTTTTTTACCTCGTTTTAGATAAAATTGCGTGTTTTTATGTAGCCTGTTTGTTTGACATTAATTTTCTTAGTGTTGATAAACCTGAAAAATGTTGCCTTAAAGTTGGTAGCATTTGTAAATCGACATCTAATTTAGGATTTCGATATTACGTTGATGTCGATGTTGCTGTGTTAATGTATTCAAAGCCATTTAAAACCATTGACTCTTAAATCATTGAAAAAAAACTAATGTGTAGCAATTAACTTTCATTACTATGTGAACTCGCCTTTAGTTGATCTCTTTCAATTTTTATTAATGTGCTAACATACCTGGCAAAACCATGATATGTCAAAAACTATTCCCCACATTTGAAAACTTCAAATTTCACACAAAAAATTCCAAAAATAGGATCACCAATTCACAAACAAAACAAAAACAGTTCACACTTTCGCAATACTTCAAGCTTAATTTTTGTTTAATTTATCGTTACAAAGCTCAAGTTCCACATTTCAATGGTCAGTACTAAGGACAAAACACTCCTCTACCCACCATGTTGGTCCGACGATACCCGCATGGATGTTCTTATGGCTCCATTTCGTTTGAAATCCGTAAATCCTGAAAACTACGTATCAAAAATGATTTTCTGGCAAGAAATGATCGCAAAATACTGTGCATTCAATGGATCACCATCGTTTAATAAACGCCAATTGCAAGTAGCTTTCCAACGCAAAAATAAAACACCATATGGCTTAGATAATGTCCTGGAAGAAATGCGTAATAGCCGAAAAATTCGAACGAGAACCGAATACATGTATGACCCAGAGAATAGTTGGACTGGTTGGGCTATAAATAGTTTTGTCAAGAAACCTCTATGGTGGGGTGTTCGCAAGGTGTGGATTGGTGGAGAGGACGACGATGCTTTGCTTGATTTTATACAGTTAGAAGTGGTCAAGGTAAAATATTTTACCTTTTGCAAAACAATGTCATCTTTAAGCTTGTTCTTTTATAGAAAATGTGTAACGACCTGATCATCATCCTACAAAAACATTCTGGCAAACTTTTGCATTACGACGAAGTCAAGTCGATTATCAAGGATGCCATGAACTTGAGTGATGATGGACTCCACATTTGTTTGCATACCTTGTTTTGCCAAAAGAAAGTTGTTCTTGAGTTTGTTGTTGAAAACAATGAAAGAAAGATTCATTTGGTTAAGATTCCTGGTAAGCATAAGTAATTTTAGGCAATTTTGATTGATGTAACGGTTCTCTTTTTAGGCAAAATTGATCAGAATCCCGAAATTACGGAGACCGACCGGGCATTCCACAATCTACAGATGACCCAAAAGAATCTCACAGCTCAGTTAGAAACCCTAGAGGCAGATATCAAAACAACAGACGATAAAGCACGGCAATATTTGAAAGAAAACAAAAGACAGCTTGCCAAGACCTACCTAAGGAAAAAGCATTTGTTGGAAAAGAATTATGGTAAGTTAGTTGTTAGTAAATTTATTTTTTTTATATCGATTTTTTTTTTAGAAAAACGAAGCATAGCATTAAACAATGTCGAAACTTTGCTCTCGAGTGTTGATGAAGCTCAAAACAACGGCGTCATCCTTGAAACTTATAAAATCGGTTCAAAAGCTTTACAAAAAGTTCTCAACGATTCTGGCCTTAAGTACGATAACGTTGATGAAATTATTTCTGACATCAAGGAGGCAGTGGATAGCCACGATGAAATTCAGGACACCATCGCAAGTGCACATCTCAACGAAAAATTCGATGATTATGATTTGGAAAAAGAACTGAGAGAAATTGTCGGTGAAGAGAAAACAGAAGAGCGAACGGTTCAAACACATATTGACAACAATAACCTGCAAAAAATTGAAGTGACCGACGAGGAATTGTTGGCCATGTTAGAGGGATTAGAAGTTGAAAATGATTCACCAACAAAGTTCGATCCAAATGCCAATGAGACTGCCTAGTGTTTTGCTTATGTTTATACTTAATTAATTTTTTTGTAATTAAAGTCCAACGATCAATATTAATTAACATGATTTATGATGACATAATTTCTAGTTTAATATCAAAACCAAAAATATATACATAGGTATTTAATTGAGAAATGATGGTGCAAAATCCAGTTTTTAATTATTTGTCTTTGATTGTTCTGAACACAGTAATCTTACATATTTTGCGGTTGCAAATCTTTTTGAGACAATTCTCTAGAGAAGTACGAAGTTAAAAACTGAATAAAAATAAAAGGAGCTACTTAGTCCTTGGTCTAATTGTACAAATATGTAGATATAAAGATTAGACAGATATCCAAACTTATACACGTGTAAAAGATATCGATTAACATTTGTACCTTTTTGGCCTTTCTAATAAATGCCTTCAGTGAGTTCCCGAATTGTTTGATGTACCCTCACTTTAGATGCTGTTATACATACATATGTAATATGTTATGTATAAACAATAAAATTAGTATTCAAATAGAAAAAACACCTGTTGCTTTGTTTATTTTTTTTTATTTCTATTCTTTGATTTTACAAACCAAAATGTATTATTATTATTTTTTTTTTGTAAGGGAAAAAATATACTTATGCATCTCTTCTTGTTTAAAGACAGTTTATATTATTTAATTGTTTTTGAAACATAAACACGAGTACAAGATATAAGGTATATAATAAAATTTCTATTAAAATGTTTTGTATTAATAATAATCCAGCAAATAAGAATTAAATTCTTCATTTCCTGTGTTTAACATAAAACAAAGAGTTTTTAACTGTTTGTATAAACTCGACACTTTTTTAAACTATTTTCTATTAATTTTGTTTGCTTAGCAAATCATTCTGTTTTCGGTACTCAGTCTCATTTATGAAGTAACATATTTCTCTAGTTGCTGAATAAAATAAATGTTTTAACATATTTTAACAAACATACATACATATCTTTCTTTTTTGAAGAAGCGAAAAGAAAACAATCAGAAAGTGACACACATGAAAGAATTTAAACTAAAAAAAAAACGAAGATACTTAAACTATTCAAACTTCTCCTGATTTTATCAGATAATTTCGAAGTACTGGAAAACTTATGCTTGATGAACATTTGATATATTTTAGTGCGGTTATAAACTATCACAACTCTGCTCTTTATATTCTTATCATATTTATATTTTTATCAAAGACTCATAATATGTACATATGTATGTACATATATGAATCACGAATGTGATCAGATTTATACAAAATAATGGAAGATGTGGTTCAAGGGATTTGCAAAATTAATCGCAATACGTTAATATTTATTTTAGTCGATAGTTGACTAAGTTTATAATGGATGAATCTTTTTGGAAACACTGGTTTTGAAAGCTCACGCACGTTTCGTGTTTGGTGTCACTGTCAAACACCTTCATTTTGGTCTATAATTTAACCATGAATCGTCTTACAAAAGGAATAAAGTTTCCAAAATATTAGATTTTATTATCAAATTTTGTGTGACTAAATTTACATTGTTGGACATTAAACCACCAACACATACGTAGAGTTCGAACTGAGGAAAATATTGCAGCTGTTTCTTCCAATTTTAGTGATGACCGTAAATTATCGAATCTCTGTTACTCCACTTCGTGGAAAATTTTGCGAAAGGATTTAGACGCGAACCCGTACGATCTAACACAACTTCGATCTTTTGGTGAATGGGCTCTTGAAAAGTTCCATTTGTTCAGCGACGAAGCTCATTTTTTTCTGAATGGATACGTGAAGCATTGCAAGAGCTACCAATGCATCCAGAAAAAGTCATTCTTTGGGAATTTGGGAAGCGGGTGGACCAATTGGGGAGCAGCCGCGGTCAACATTTGCATAAAGTAATCTTCAGACATTAAATTATATCGACCGTACTATCGATTGAAATAAAGATTTCATGCATTTTTCTGAATACTGTTTTTTCACTCGTTAAAAGAATGTGAACAAAGATGTGTAGGCCAATAAACAAACTAATTTTCTGAATAAAATCTCTTCACTTATTTTTTGATATTGATGTTGCCATACAAAATAATTATCTTTTCTTTATTAGGTATATCAAATCTCATTAGTTACACTTAGTCAGTGAAACATAAAAACTAGTGTTTGAGCGCCTTATATTATAAATATTTCTGGTAAGTAAACTAAATTTATCTTTCCACTTCTGGAAAGCTTTATTACTGAAGGAAATAAGAAAAGGTTGCGCAAAAGTAAATCAAAACAAATCAAAAACAAAACAAACATTTATAAATTATATTTAAACAACATTTAAAATCACAATATTTCTTTTCAAAAAGGAAAACAATAATTTCTTTTACAATTTACATTCCTAGATTATTTATATGAATTTATTTAGAGAAGCATATTCGGCAATTGTTTAATTTAAAAAAATATGTTTTCTTTCGATTTAACTTTATGTTCATTATTCTTTGTTTAATTATTAAATAATAAAAAACTGGCAGCTAAAATGTATTTTTCATTTTTTATGTATTTGTATATTTTTGTGTATATGCAAATGGACAATATTTGTTTTTACTTTTTTTTAATTAATTTATTTATATTTAATAGTTGTTGACAAGTCAAACAATATAATAATATAATATACTTGTTGTTTGGCATTGTTTTATCAAAATGTTGGTTAACCAAACACAACACAAAATAAAACAAAACAAAATAATTGTTTGTAATGTTTTAAAACAAACAAATTTTGAGTATTGTGATGCATAAAATTCAAACAAACATTTATTTACCGGAATGTTAATATTTCTAACGGTAGTTTATTTGTATAACAAGATTTTATAATTGTGTATGTCCCATTACGATATTACTTGATTTAATTTACTTAGTAAGCATTTTGTGTTTTCTTTTTGTCTATTTGAATTATTATAATTGCATTATTTGCATAAAATAACATAGATATAATAATTAAACTATATAATAATGTTTATTGCATATTTAAAACAAGAATAATAACAAATAAAATAATACTGGTAACAATAACATTGATTCTTATTTTTGTTAGTAAATTTCATTAATTTTTGTTTAGCATTTTTATTTGGTTTTGTCTTCTTTTTAGTACTTTTTTTTGGCGAAATTCTAATATCTGTTACTATAATTATTTATACATACATATCTGCGAAAATGGCGGATTAGTTAAGCCTAGATAAGACTGACTACAAACTTCCTACGAATTCCCTAAGGCTTGTTTTGTTTGTTACAGATGTAGTTTTGCTTTTATTTTTAGTTTATTATCGTTTGAGGCAAATGATTATATAACTTTAAAATAGTAATCTCATTTGTAATCGCAGTGTTTAAACAAAATAAGCTAGGAATTCAATTTTTTACAAATTTGAAATTGATAAAGCCTAGTTTTTGTGATGTTAGCACCTGAGCAGTTTCTTTTTTGAACTTTTTAAATGAAAATCAAGTTTCTGATGCTTTAGAATTCTAATTACATAAATAAATCTAGATCCTAGAAGGTGTGGTTGCACAGTTTTGTAAAAAATGTAATTCGAAGCTCACGAGCAACGATATCAAAGATTAACAGATTGTTATCTCTAACAATGTGTAAAAAAGTGTCAAATATTTAAATAGTTATAGGTATAAATGCCTGCGCTAAAAATTTTAAATATTTATAAGCCTCAAGCGGAATGTTAAAATTTAAACTTCTTTCATTTTTTCGACACAAATAAAAATTTATTTATGAAAATGGAATCAAATTTTAAAAAGAGAGTAGCATCTTAGTATTGTTCTTTCGATTTCTTTTTATTAAAAGATTGATTATTCTATAGTAAAGATAGGAAGCATTCTAAGGGTCTGTGAACAACTGCGCATTACATATGAGAATACGACGGTGTAAAGTAATGAATTGTTTTATTATAATTTACAATAAGTGGTCATATTGAACAAAAACATTTTCATTTTTTAATACTCACTAATTTCTTTTAAATACATATTTATGCATTTGTATACATGTATGCATGTGAATTAATTAATAAAATTGTCATACAGTAAATTCATTAATTGGGATGTTTTTATTTTAAACAATTTGTTGTACATATACTTTTAATTAATTCGCATTTGCAGTTGTGCAATATATTTGGATCTAAATGTATACGTATAAATAAAAATGTGTATATACTTTAAACTTTGTTTTTGTAGCTGAATTAAGGTACTTAAAAGGATTGTTTTGAGATTGAAACAGAAAACATTTCGTTAAGTTTTTCTAATAATTATTTAATACAAAATGGCCACTTATTTATGATGTGGGAGAAATTAATATTTATTGAACAATTAGTGAACATCAAAAGATATTTGACTTTTTTAAAGAAAGAATATTTGTATGAATAGTTTTAAAGCTTAATTGTTTATATAAATATACCAGCTTATTTTGTATTTGTATTATAAATTGTAAGGGCTAAAAAAATAAAATTATGTGTGTTTATTTTTTTAATTCATGTCTTTATGAATTACAGTTATATTTTATTCAAATTAAACTTGTTTATTTTCGAATTTAGTTGGTTTGTTGACAATATATAAAAATTTGATTTGCTATGTGTAGATTTGGAATAAAATTAATATACTTAAAATAGTACAGATAAAACAAATCAGCACGGGCAGAATCACGATGAAGCGCAATGATCTATTGGGAGAAAACATAAAAAACGGAAAAAAAACACTAGGATAATACATGTATGTATTTGTAAATCGAGAACGTAGTTTTTTTTTTATTTAACATTAACAATCAATGAATTTTAAGCAAATGTCTGTCTAAATTTCGAACATTATTTATTCACTACTAACCTTCTCTGCCCCAAGGCTGGATGTCAGAGATTCAAATCAACTTCCTGCTCCATGTCAATGTGGTTAATTGAATTTGCAGTGCTGTTAAATATTTGATTCCCCTCGGCATCGTTGTTGTTGCCATTATTACTATCGCCTCTTCGATTTTTACCTATTAGCCAAGAAAATACTTTTTCCAAATTTCACAATTATTGCCAAGTAAACTAAAAAGATAATATCATTCAATACAAAAAAAAACACACGCACACATTCGGAAAACCTGAAAACTTCATGATACATTTCCATCAGAAGAAGATTTATATAATGCGAAGTGCATCTTTCTTGAAGTAAATCACGCAATCCAAAGTTTTGTCAAATTTTCTTTTTCGTTCTTCGATACTCTTCTCCAACAATTAATATACAAATATATACATATGTACATACAAATGTTTGTAGTTCGAAATTATTGTGAATACATTTTTCATAATTGATTTAATTTATAGCATTCGAAATTGACTTGCGAGGGTTTGAATTAAACGATGATAACAAAAATTCCAAAAGAGATAATAATTAGAAATCAAAAGATAAAAACGGAAGTATAAAATAATAAAATGAAAGGCCGAAACTAAATCAAGATTTCATGCCAATATACCCTATAAAACCCATGCATTTAATGTTTTCGGATGAATGAAGCATTGAGCGTGAGAAGTTGTCTTTCGCTGTAATTTACATTTTTAAACGTTTGTGAGTCTAACCGCTTCCTCGCGAGCTTTAATGATGCCTTATATACATATATTATTAATGATTTTAACATGGCAACCATTTCTTACCATTTTTATTAGCTTCCGTAATTAAATGTAAAACAATACTAGGTAATTGAACAAATCAAGAAGTTAATAAAAACAACAACAACACAGTATTAAAAAAAAACTCCATTTGAAAAGAAAAACCATTTCTACCACAAAAAATTACTCTAATCAATCGCTTACCTCCGGTGAAGCATAAGCATCCCTCATCGTCACTTGGCGAATCACCGCGTGCATCTTTCAATTCCTTATTCATCTCATTAATACATCGCTGATAATAGTCATAGTCTTTTAAATACCACACCGGTGGCCATCTATGCTCACGCAAATATTCCTGATTATCCTGATGCAGGGCTTTTAAGCCCTTTAATGAGAACTTACAAATAATATTGTAATTGACACAAAGATAAGACATACACCATTCGGCCAATTGGTGTGCGTTGTGAAGCTAAATTAAAAGCAAACACCAATATTGAAGCAAAACAATACAATAAAATCGTACAGCAAAATTATCACCTTCACTGCTTCCAGTAGCTTTAAGCAATGATCAACGGTTTCATTTGTCTCGTTTTGTGATATTAAAGTCAAATCTTCAATCGCTCGACATTCTACTAAATTCAATAGCCTCGGTAGACACAGCCTATTTGCCAATTCTAAAAGATTTAGACATTTGTCCGCAGAAACTGCAGGGATTTCGTCTGTATAAAGATAACATAGAAGCTTGTGGAATGTATAGACCGTAACACCAGGAAATACAATCTAAAATAAAATAAGCATCATATCAAAATTAATTAAATCAAAATTAACTTTGAACTTACAACACTTGAATGTGCTTCTCGAAAGTCACCAGTTAACATTGCACGCATAACATCACATCTGGCCACTAGAATTGAACGATGCGCTTTCATGTGACCGTCATCCAGTTCAAAGGTTACATCACTAAAATATCCGTCGCCTATGCAATGCTTTTCCATATTCTCCTTAATACTCTATCAAAATAAATACAAGTATAAGAATTTAGAAACAAATCGATTCACATTTGCATCAATAACAATATGTAATTTCGTTCGTGTTAACATAAGATATTTAATTATGTATTGTCAAACACTCACTAAGCAATAATGTTGAATTGGTTCTTCTGAGAGACTAGCTAAAACATTTTGCGGCTTAGAAAGGAGCAGTGTTAGTTGAGGCAGTTCTAAGAAGTCAGCTGCTTGTTTTATTTCCTAAAAGGGTATATAGAATGGAAACTTTGTCTTGATGAAATGATAAAAAAATCGTTTATGAAAATTGATATGCATAATGAATGAAGATGATGAGGACCATGTTAGTAAGTTAAATTGTAAATTTGCCTAGCACAATTGGATGTACAGATTTACACCATATTTCTTACTTCCAATTTATATGTAATGAAATACATACTTAAATATTAAGTACACCGCGTTAAAGATCATATTGGTAAATGTTGTCATATTTTTAAATAGAATTTGTGAGTTTTTTTAACAAAAAAAAATATTCAAGGCAGTCAAAATAAAAGCTAAGCTCTTTGGTAAAACTTTGCTGTTAAGTAGTAAATTTAAATTCACTTCTACTTAAAAATAATGTTCTTTGAAAACCAGTGTACAATCTTTAAATATATATGTATGTATGTACTAAACTTGACTTGCACTTAAAAACAAAACTTTATAAAAGCTTATGATAGGTAAAAAGTATGACGAAACATCATTATGAATGCAACAGGTAATGTTTAAGTAGTTTTAGTTTAAATATTTACCAAAAGTAATCCGATTGGAGCAGTCTGAGAACATTATAAATTTGTCATTTTCAATTTTCAATTTTAACAAAGCAACAAAAAATTAATTACTTTTCTAATTAATTAATTATTCTTCTTTTCTCATCTCTACGAGTACAACTCCTACTCTCCACAAATATTGACTACAAGTATAAATATAATAATTTATTTTAAATTTACCTGAAGATTGTGGAATTCTTTTTCAATTGTTCCAGTGTATATGAATTTAAGACACTGATTCATGGCTTGTGGTGTGATGATTTTTGTCATTGTGACAATTGTCTGGGTAATATTCACTCCACGATTGTTTTCCATTTGAACAATACGTATATTTTGAAAAATTGGATGATGTAAATCCTTGTAGAGATCTGTTGATTTCTTTGATTCGATTAGTGGTAGAGCTTGATAGCTGGATCGGCGTTTCAAATGTTCCCACATTCTGATTGCAGGCATGAGAAAACGCGGTCAATTTTATTAGAAACTAAGGTTTTTACTTACAAGTCTTTAAATACCTCAATGTTCTTGATTCATTGCGAATGAGACACTCAGTGTCATCGTTAAAATCCGCAGTTGTTGCTTCGCCAAACGTAGAACTTATCTGCCGGAGTAAAGAGTAACACATAGTGAAATTTTGTATAATGTTCAGCTACCTACCATGCTCGATTCACTGCTACTTCTACCTCCCATATCCGAAAGCTCTGTGGTGAGCAATCGGAAGAAGACATTTGATGCTGCGGCCAACATAAATTTATGCACTGCAAACTTTGTTGAACCAACAATGAGTATCAGATCTGTATAGCATTGGGATACTAACATGCTATACATGTCTTTTCGATAATTGCCCACAACAACAGTCACCTCCGGTGGTGGAGGCTTTGGTGGGCGAAATGGTGCCTTGGGAATTTATGTGATTTAATTTTATTATTCAACTACTTATATTAGTTGTGTTTAGTACCTGTAACAAGGGTTTTTGCACCTTTTTCAGGTTTGTCATCCAGAATCGTTGCTGTCGCCTTGCAATCAACGCTGAACGAATAGCATTTTCAAAAAGTTCATTTACTCCAAAGTATGTGAACACACTGGTTTCATAATATGCAACTCCTAGTTCCTTGGCTACAGCTCTTGCTTCGTCTGGCATAACCAGATCACTTTTTAAGGCAGCTCTATAATAGAAAACATTCATAATTTTTGCCAGCTGAAACAAGTGATTTTAATTCTACCTTACAAATGGACTTCGCTCCCCAAAATATGATAAATATTTCTCATCCCGATACATATATCGTAAATCATTCTTACAACCTACTAAAATAACCGGCGTATCGGGACAAAAACGACGTATTTCTGGATACCACATTGCCTTACAATTCCTTAAAGATGTCGGACTAGCTATCGAGAAACACAACAAAACTACATCGGACCTGTATTTGAAAAATCCTTATGTATTGGGAATAATTAACTGAAATAATAAGTCTACAATATACCTTCCATAAGCAAATCTTCGATCCTTGTCATGATCACCAAATGTGTCCCAAAGTCTAAGTGATACATTTACTCCATCAACCACTTCCCAAGACCTTTCAAGGACCTACGTTTGCAAACAGAGAGCGTTGTATAAGAAGCAATGGAATATTTTATTTTCTAAAGTATAAATATTTACTGTTATTTTACTTACGTCTTTGTATATCCTATACTGATCAATTGCCCAAACAGTTGGCACATGTGTCGATAAGAGCTGCGACAACGATACATGTTTATTGCAAGCTCTTGCACAAATTAAACGTGTTTTTCCAACAGCTGTGTCTCCAACGAGTACACACTTTACCAATTCTTGATGCGGTTGTTCGTTATCCATGTTTCCATTACCGTTGTATAGATTCTAAATTACAAGGCATAGTTTATAGTTTTAAAATTTAAAGCCTTGTACATTTGTACAATGTACATTTATGAGATTAATCTAAGAAGTATGTTTTTCGTAGTTTCGGTACAGTTTTGTGCATTGAGAACTACATTTTTTTCTACGCGATTCATAAACCGATAATGATAGTGTTGAATGTTTTTTGTATGTCGGTTTATTAATGGTGTTGACATTTTTTTAAGAGTGTCCAATTTTTTTCACTAAAAAACTATATCCTACTGGATTTTTCTTACATTTAATTTAAACATCAAACACTACAATAATAAAAAATATACTAAGCCCGCTTGGCTGCTCCATAAACAAAACTCATCATGCTGACAAAACAATTGACTACTAGTATCAAGCAATAATTTGTTTAAGTGCACTTTTAATCATCTTCATTCAATGCTATGAGAATCGACTTTAAGGAAACACAAAATATACTTAAAATGCCAATTAAGAAAGTCTTGCCTTCCTTATCATACCAATCTCCCCTAGATCTAAGTTTTATACCTGAACAAAACTGATAACTCAATTATTTTTAAGTTTAATTTTGCTGCCCAGCTAGCCGTAATAAGTTCTTTTTTAGAAATTGCTAATTGTTTGAATTGATGCAATTATGTATATTTGTAGAAAAAATCCACTCACTACATAGAAAACATTTCACACCGTGTGGGAGTTGACAACATACATATGTATGTACGTACATATGTGTAGATAGTAAATGAATATGATTATGTGATGCTTTCCTTTTCGCTTGTCATATATCAGGACATGAAACTAATAATTATTTTATTTGAAGCATCACTACGATTTTAAATGTTGTGGGCGTCCGCATCCCTTTTTATCGGATATATTGAATCAGTGTTCTTGAGCACGTATTTTAGTTTTTTTTTGTTTTTTTGTTTTGTGGTGATGATGACATAGCCTGACAAACCGTGACAATAAATGCCTTGCATATATGTATGTACATAAGGTAGTTATCTGATTCATACTTGTTTAACGACAAAGTGTGACGTACATATTGGTAAAGAATTTATGCCACTAGCACTTTAAGAATTTAATTTTATTGATTTTTATTGTTGGTACCTATAGGGTGAAAAAATTCAATTTTGAATTAAATATTTAAACGTTAAGGATTTTTAAAATTTTCTAAAAGACTACACACACTGATCAGGCACACTGAACAAGTCAATCATGTAATGCTTGCACACTACCTAATCAATGTTTTCTTTTTTTAAGTTATTCTTATCGGTGGGAAATACAACTTTTAGGAAAATGAATTGATGAAGTTTGAAAAGTTTTTACAAGCTGATACTGAATAAGTAGAAATTTTATATAATCAGATTCAGAGTTTCAACCCGAACATATTTTGTTTCAATTCTTTATATATGTATGTACATACATACATACATACATACATTCATACGTAAAAACATTTGTGTTTGTGTATTGAGAGCTCATTATCAGTTTTAGAAAAAGGTTACAGCATTAATGATAAGTGATAAGCATGCTTTTAATTGTTCAATATGTGAAGACAACCATTTTTGACCGGTTTGCTTGCTTCCGTGTAAGGCACCTTGGATAAGAATGGAGCGTTCGTATAATTCAAACATTTTTGTGAAAACAAGTGTTTTACACTTATCGAAAAGTAAAACATAAGAATTTAAATATTATGTACATACATACATAATTACATATGTACATGTTGAATATTCATGTCCCGCCCCTTAGAAGCAAACGGATCTTAGTTAGGGTAGGTCTATAATTTCTGGGAAAATAAAGTAAAAAAAGGTCCGCATACACCACGGACTCGTTACAGTTTCATTCTATACAAATCGTGTTCATATATGTACACATACCAATCGTCAATTTGGAGCACAAATAGCGCCATCTTTGTTGATTGAAAATGATTGACATTTATTCAAACGAAATATTTTTTTGAAACAAGTCTTGATAGTCTTGTATCACTTTAAACAAGACATGTTTTTTATATAAATATGTATTATGTACATACAAACCGTTGTAAAGTTTTAAAATAAAGTTAATTAAATCAGATGATATACATAACTAGTCGCATGCGGGAAAATATTTAAATTTCGTTGTACATGAGGCCAGTAATCATTTTGAAAATACTGCATTGTAACAAAGTTGTGGTTTGAACTGCCATACCGCAACCCAAACCCCAAACTATTTAGATTTCTCGAAACCTGTACTCTGTTTTATTAAATAAAACTACTCTTCTTCCTCTACAAAGCACTTCTCTAAAAGTCCAATACATATATGTATTACGATTGTTGCTCCCGCTAATTAGAAAACCGGCTTCATATTTAAATGAAAACGAAAATAACAATAAAGCAAATGCCCCTAAATATTAAACACATAAATACAAAAAAAAAAAGAAAAGTAAACACACTATAATCGAAATCGAAACTCGGATGGAAGAAGGCGTAGAAGAGGAGACGAAAATATAAAACAATAATAAACGATCGATGGAATTGCTTATCGCGCATATTGTTGTAACTACTCGTTCCCGGTCACGCAACAAAACAAATTTCAGAAAAACTAAATGGAAATATATTTTGCCAGCTTTAACTGTTTTTATTGAGTTATTTACATTTTTTTTGCTAGAGCCTAATGACGCAAATGCGGATTTTATTACGAGATTTATAAATGTATCGGAACCATGAACTTAATAAAACTTCCTTTAGGGGGTGTGGTTCAAAACAAGCGTTGTTCGAGGAAGAGAAGAGGTCAATGATTTTGCAAGCAAATCTGTTTCATGTAATCAAGTCGTTTAAGGTTGACCGGGCGACTTATTTCGATTGTTTGCTTCTAAGAGGTATTTATTATAGGGCTATCGGTAAAGAAATCTTAAATTTTGGTTTTTAATTTTACCAATAATATACTTGAACAGCGTCTTTGAATTTAGAACTCTTTATCAATTAATCATGCTTAAACGACACCAATTTATTTTACGATTTTTATATGGGGCCCAAATTAAACAAGTGCCTAACGTTATTACATA
Source organism: Scaeva pyrastri (assembly GCA_905146935.1). Lineage (NCBI taxonomy): Eukaryota > Metazoa > Arthropoda > Insecta > Diptera > Syrphidae > Scaeva > Scaeva pyrastri. The sequence goes on along the minus strand of LR989927.1, from coordinate 2,384,080 downwards.
TGTATATCTTTTAGCATGCAAAACTAAACATTAAAAACTAGCTGATTTAACGATATTTTATCCTTTACTACTATTTTAAATATACATAAGTAAGACTTTGTTTATGTTTTTATTAATCTCAGTAACGGTATTTTTTTAATTAATATAAATAAACTTAAAGCACCACAAATAAGAGTCTGATGATCGCGTGAACATTAGTGAGAGATGGTGCGAAACCTTTTCAGCCCTTACTACTCGTACCTTCAGATTGTCTTAAGTTAATTTTGTTCTTTTGCCTGTGATAGTAAGTCAAGTTTCTCGAGACATGACATTTAAAAATGAAGAGCAATGCAGAGAACTCTGGACTCTCAAAAGTCAGTTGATATGAAAAGCTAAGTAAGGTTTTAGGTTTTGAAAAATAATTAAGCTTTTCCTACTTTATCATGTCTAAAGTTAAATAAATAAAAGCATATGATTATATATGATTAGCTATATTGTAGGTAAAAACAAAAGTTTTTTTGAATAAATTAATACATTTGGGATTTGAAATCCTAGCCCTTTAAATAGCCTTGATCTTAATACTATGCAGGTACATAAATCACGTATTTGATTCATTTTGTTTAAATGTCTTTTAAACTCAGAAAAGGTAACATATTCTATATACGAGTAGTTAATACGTTTGAAGTTTTTTTTTTCCTAAAAAATGCTCATTAGAAACTCTACACTGAATTGAGCTCAAACGTGAAAGGGTAGTTAGCAATAAAAGTAGGTAGTTCTTCCACCTAGATATTGATTTTGCTAACTACGAACGTATGACATACATGTATGTATGTACATACATAATGTACACTTGTTTGATTATCCACTGTAACAGAAAGTCCCCCCGTTCTGGAAAGGATAAAACTAACCCTTCATATACAAACGATAATCATATTGCTGTTTTTTAATTTTCCATGAACTTGTTCATACAGAATATTAAATACAAGCTACCTTGGACCTACTGCCTCCTCGTCTGCCATCATGAGATTCTTTGAGAAAAGTGTTTTGTTTAGTACAATCACCTTTTTATCGTTCTCAGTTTCACTTGTCACATAGTCAAGTCATTCGTTTTGGCCTAGACTCTTGTGTTAATGAACTCAATGCGAATGCGAATGCTCGCCTTGCCATTAATGTACTCGAACGATGTAAGGGCCTCGTTCGACATTGAGTCAACTTTTCAATGCACCATAACACCACCCAGCAACACCATACCCCCTCTAACACACCCCTAGCCAACAATTCGAAGAAAGCCTTTTTCTATTTAAAATTAATTATTTTTTTTTTAATAAAAAAAATTAAATTACGAAATATAATACATATAAGTTTACACAAAATAAGAAAAAGTGTCTTCTTTCCTTCCTTCTGCTTGTGCCTTTGTTTCGCACAATGTCCACCAATTAAAGAGTTGTGTCTTGTATTGTACGAACGCTGTAGGGTCTTTTCTTTGAGGAGGCACTCCCCTCGAAAGTCCAAAACTTCTACAACTTACCGATTTAGAACTGCAGTCTTTTTTCTCCCTTAGCTTTCGAAAAATAGTTTTTCCTCTTCAGGGAGATAGTTATTATTGCTCAGAACGATTTTATCCTTTTCGCCTTCTTGTTTTTTTTTTTTCAATCGTTGAGTACTTGTTAATGCGTAATATGACTTTTTTCAACTTCCTTCCTTTTGGGTGTAGAGGATTTAAACGATTTTTTCACATATTCGCGAGTATTATTTTTTTCTTCACAAATTAATCAAAACTAATCACAATTGTGCCCCTTTCGTGTGAATTGTGTTATTTAATTAGGTATGTATGTGGGTTTTAAATTTTATTCTTTTTTTTCTGAACAAAGAACTGCAGGAGAATCGAAATTCAATTTTATTTCAAAAACTCCATAAAGTACGTTGAAAGACGAAAAACACCTTTGATTTGGGTTCAAAAACTAAACAACGAGTTTCGAGAGCAGTTTTAATTTGATTAATTAGCCCGTTTGTTTAAAATAAGAATTTTTTAATTTTTTCAATTTTTGCAAGTGCTGCCGATTTCTTCGGGTTTTTCAATTTTCACCGTTTTCACACAAGACGACGACAACGAAGACGACAAGTGAGTGCAAGTGCATAGGTACTCAATGGAAGAATGGAAGAGCAACGGTTTTTTACTCTATGTTTTCTTCCTCTACTCTTCCTCTAGTGCTCTCTTTTTCGAATTTGGTCATTTTCTGACATTTGGTTGAGACGAATCATTCCAGTATTCGAGTTGGAAATCTTTAGGTTAGTTAAGTTTAAAAAGGCAAAAGAGGTGAAAATTGTCATGTCCCACAAAAAAAACCTATAAGAAATACTATAAGTAAGATTAGAATGTTAATCAAGAATCAACAATAATAACTCACCATCGTCGTTGATTGATATGTGGTAATATTGAATTTTTATGCACTGAACTGATGTTAACATCCGTTCACCTTAGTGGTAATTTAAAAATACTGAACAGCAGGTAAAATATTGAACCACGATTATAAAAATGGTCCAACAGACAAATAAGTTCTAAATTAAATTGCATGATAAATATTGAATGGATGAATTTAAGTTATCGTGGCAACCAAAACAGTAGTGTAATATTGCAGCAAATAACACTTTCCCCTTGTACAACCCCTATCCAATATGTTATAAGTGGTTCAGTAATAATAATTCACAGATATCGATTTCAATAAGATTAAAGTATGAAAATAAACTTTATATCTACATTACAGTCTTGAATCACTACTAAAACTCCCTAAACTCATCAAAATCCACCACGATTGTGCAACTTTTTGGATTGTCATGTATAATTTCATAAAATCATGATAGGAAATTGTATTTGTTTGACTCTGTAGACATAAGAAAATCTCAACCAACCAATATCTGCTGATAAGCTACATCATACTTTCGGTGATTCATAGACGTGGATTAATTTATAGCTTGCAGTACAAACAGTCCTTTTTTAATTTTCACCATGGATAGGAAGACTGAACACACCCACCCAACCTAATTCGAATCAGCTGTTCTTCTTTATTCTGACATTTGTAAGTTATTGTCATCATCTACTTCTTTGAGGCTTTTTCGTTCCTATAGAAAATTGTGGCAAGAAATGCAAAAGTTCATCCTTTTTCACGAATCGTAATTCTTGATCGCTTCATCAAAGAAATCCAATTTCAAAATCTAAAATCTAAATTATCCCCGTAATTCCGTAAAACGTAAGTACTAACACGGTTACACGTAACCCCCAAATTAAGATGAAAATGAAATAACAAAAAAAAATGCTAAAATCGATTACACCAATTGAAACAGAATTGTGTTTTTTGTATTGGCCTTTTGTGTTGTGTTGGCCAAGAAAAGTAATTAAGGTTTATCACATATCAGCATCATCCTCATAAATAAGCATAAGATGTTGTAAAACAAACTCTAAAATACCTTCTCCTTAGGTACGCGCTAAATGTTGATTCGTCAAGCGACAAAATTTACCTTTGCACTATGTGAATCGCATTTATCAAGGTTTGCCAAACAAATATTTTGATAGAAGTTCTTACATTAGAAAAATCTTTCTAGGCAATCGAATATATCAACGCAAGGCTTCAAATTTAAGCAACGTTTTATACACAACAACAACAGCAGTAGCAGTGCCAGCACTAACGTTAGAAGCACAACATTAAGTATGGAAGGAACATGCGTAAACAAAATCCCCGTCAAGAAACCAAAGGAGTTCGAAAACCTTACCAGGTTAGTAAATGTTACAGTTTAAATAAAGTTCTAACTTTGTCTGTGAGTTAATGGTGATGTCACAATGAGCAGAAAAGACATTAATATTTCTCATCCTATCATATTGACGTTTGAATCATGAATTCATGAGACACAAACTGCGTCATAATTAACTAACTTACTCAAATGTATGCATTTCACAGGTTAACTATAGCAAAGTCGCAACAGGATAGCCGGGACTATCGCGGACTTCAACTCGACAATGGCATGAAAGTACTACTCATCAGTGACCCGAAGACGGATGTTTCAGCAGCAGCTTTATCCGTGGAAGTTGGGTTAGTATATTTCAGTTAAAATGTCACGGTATCCATCAATCCATCCACAAAAAAGTTGAATTAGTGAAATGAAGAGTTGGAAGTGACACACAAAACACAGTCTAAATTTCTTTGCAATCTTCTCGAAAGTACATTTAGGTTGCAGTGAGCGATGAGTAGAAAATAAAAAAAAAAACAATTTCTTATGCCTTCCTTTAGCTCTCTCTAACTGGTTTTAGAAAAGTAATTTGCCATTTTTTATAAATGATGATTCATACTTCTTGGGAAACCAAATGTTTGTAAAGAAAATAGCAAAGATCTTTTTTCCCTTAGAAAAACAAAATTAAATAACCTTGAATCAAAAGTCGTCTTTTAATTGTAGATTTTATATGTTTGCTCGTATTGTTTGCATTTTCCGTTAATGAAATCTGTTTTTATAATTTATAATATAATATAATTTTTTTTTTACAGTCACATGTCCGACCCGGATAACTTACCTGGGTTGGCTCATTTCTGTGAGCATATGCTTTTCCTTGGTACAGAAAAGTACCCAAATGAGAATGGTTACGCTATGTATGTGTCGCAAAATAGTGGCAGCTGCAATGCAGCTACATACTCGCATATGACCAAATATCATTTCCATGTTGCGTCTGATAAACTTGATGGAGCACTGGATCGTTTCGCTCAGTTCTTTATTTCACCATTATTCACTCCAAGTGCTACTGATCGTGAAATTAATGCTGTAAGTTCTGAATTTAAAATTTAAAATAGTCTTGTTCAAATTGTTTTTCGTAACCAAAGGTCAATTCAGAGTATGAAAAGAATCTCTCAAGTGACATCTGGAGAGTGAGGCAAGTTAACAAACACCTGGCTAAACCAAATCATCCGTATAGTAAATTTGGAAGTGGTAATAAGAAATCGTTATGTGATGTACCCAAGAGTATGGATATTGATGTTCGAGAAGAACTATTGAAGTTCCATAAGAAATGGTACTCGTCTAATATAATGAGTCTGGCTGTTATTGGAAAAGGTTAGTTTGATTTGCCAGAATTGGTTAAATAGTTCCTTACAATATTAATTGAATTTTTTTTTTAGAGTCTCTAAATGAATTGGAAGATATGGTCATTTCCAAATTCGCTACAATCGAGAATAAGAAAGTCGAACTGCCAGTTTGGAGAGGAAATCCATTCGATAACGACCAGTACGGTAGAAAACTGCTGGTGACACCAGTCAAGGACATCCGATCATTGACAATTAGTTTTACCACTGACGATCTTAGCGAACACTATAAGTCATCGGTAAAAAACGTTGAAGATATTGTGTGTTCTTCTATTATTTTTATTGTCATCCAATTAGCCTGATAATTACTTGATACACTTGGTGGGGCATGAAGCAAAGGGTAGCATTCTTTATGAGCTCCGTAAACGTGGTTGGTGCAATGAGTAAGTCCTAGAGGTTTTACTCCAATAACTCAATAATTTTTTTCTCGAAAAGTTTAATAGCTGGGCACAATAATACAGTTCGAGGATTTGGCTTCCTTGAAATTGTTGTTGATCTAACACAGGACGGTATGGAGCACATCGATGATATTGTGCATATCATATTTCAGGTAAAAAAAAAACATTGAAATAAGTTTGACAAAAAATATAAACAATATTTTTAGTACATCCGAATGCTGCGAGAAGAAGGGCCTCAAAAATGGATTTTCGATGAATGTTGCGACATTAACAAGATGCACTTTAGGTTTAAGGAAAAAGACTTGCCAGAAAATCTTGTTACCAATGTTGTTGCTTCTATGCAGGTTTGTCTAATGTTTCAAGTGGAATCGAAGTTGTTAATTTGATCCTTTTTACAGATGTACCCATTAGAAGAAGTTCTTACGGCACCATACTTAACCAATGAATGGAACCCAGAGTTGATAACTAGCCTTCTTAATGAGTTGGTACCAGAGAAATGTCGCATCATTATTGTGAGTCAAAGTTTGGAGCCACAATCGTTGAAGAGTGAACCTTGGTATGGTACCAAATATGATACAGTGGAAATTGACCCTGAAACAATCAAAGTGCGTATACCTACGTTTGATTTAATCGTCAGCTAAAATATTTGTTCTGTTTTGTTTCGTTTCGAATTTTCAGCGTTGGAGCCGCTGCGAGCGCAATGAAAACCTAACTCTGCCCGCCCCGAATGATTTTATTCCAACCGATTTTGATCTCATGCCACTTGACCCGGACATGACTAAGAACCCTCTTGTTATATTGGACACACCGATTCTTCGCGTTTGGCACAAACAAGATGACGAGTTCCTTACTCCCAAGGTTGCAATGAACTTTGACTTTTCCAATCCAATGGTTTATTCCGATCCCCTTAATTGCAATCTTTGTCGTATGCTCGTGGCATTGCTAAAAGATCAACTTAATGACTATCTTTATGATGCTGAATTAGCCGGCCTGAAATTAGAAATTATGAATACTTCATCAGGAATAAGTGTAAGCCTTTTATTATTATTTTTAAATAATATTTTTATGTTCTTGGTAATTTTAGGTAAATATTAAAGGCTACAATCACAAACAGGATATTTTGCTTGCCAAGGTTTTGGAGCATCTTTTCGATTTTAAAATCGACGAAAAGCGTTTTAATATATTAAAAGAGGATTATGTAAGGTCGTTGAAAAACTTTAAAGCAGAGCAGCCATTCCAGCATGCAATTTACTATCTGGCTCTAATACTTACCGAGAATGCATGGTCTAAAAATGAATTGCTTGATGCAATGACATGTGAGTTCGAAAATTTTCTTGTATTGTTTCTTTGTTTTAGTTTAATTTTTTTTAGTGGTAACAAAGGAACGAGTTGAATACTTTGCCAAGGAATTCTTTTCGAGACTGCACACAGAGTGCTTCATTTTTGGTAATGCTACCAAACAACGTGCTCTGGATATCTCGAGCATTATATATAAGAAGCTAGAAACGACAAATTCTATAATACTGCCACTGTTAGCGCGACAAATGTTGAAAAAGAGGGAATACAAGCTTTGTAATGGTATGATACAATTAGTAGTTAAATATTGTGTTATTATTATTTATTGCCATTGGAAATTTTACAGGTGAAAGTTATTTATTTGAGAACACCAATGAATTCCACAAGACGTCTTGTGCAGAGTTGTATTTGCAATGCGGCCCACAAAATGATCGATCAATGGTGATGGTGGACCTCGTTTCACAAATTCTTACAGAACCATGTTATGATGTCCTTAGAACAAAGGTATGTTACATGTCTTTGTTTGTATTAGAATCTCTGTGTATTAATCTATTTTCTCTAGGAACAACTCGGCTATATCGTTTTCTGTGGTTCTCGAAAAGTAAATGGTGGAACTGGTCTGAGGATTTTAGTGCAATCAACAAGACATCCATCATACGTTGAAGATCGTATTGAAAATTTTATTGAAGACATTGTGGTAAAAATTTAAATTGATTTCATCCGTGCAAAACAAAAGTCTTTTTTTTTCTAGAAAAAAGTTGAAGAGATGCCTGGTGATGAATTTGAAAACCACAAAGAAGCACTTGCCAATAAGAAACTGGAGAAAGCTAAGAGTTTTTGGGTAAAGTTTACGGAACTGTTCAACGAAATTACTCTCACTCAGTACCACTTTGATAGAGCCGAAACTGAAGTGGCCATTTTGCGCAAACTCACCAAGGAAGAACTTCTGGAATATATGAAAGTAAGAACACTAACAATAAAACGATATCCAATATTCAATGTGTCTGTTTGATTTTTTTTTTCACAGGCCCACATCAGCCGTGACGGTCCAGAACGCCATGTTCTCTCAGTGCACATCGTTTCAACGCAGTTTGACAGAGAGGCTGACGCTGCAGATTTAACGAATATGGAGCGTCATTTGAAGTTGAACGATTTATCAGCATTCAAGTCAAGCAAAGAATTATATCCAGTAGCTAGACCGTATTTGGATATAAGATCCAAGGGTGCTAGAAGCAAATTGTAAATTATATACATATATATACTAGTATCGCCAAGTGTCGAAATTTTTGACTTTTAATTTCAAAAGCAATTTAAGAAAATAGTACATAGACATGCTATTTTTCAACAGTTTTTGATCAGTTTTTTTTTTTTAATCTTATAAAATTAAACATTAAAGTTACAAACATTATTTAGGAAAATTTCTAGCAGCATGTAATAAAGAAAAGAGGGATTACAATACATACAAAATTAATTGTTTAATCTTCTTAATTTTAAAATAAAAATCATAAATACAGAGAAATTTGAATGAGTAATGAATTATTTTTTGAATAAATTGGAGATAAAAGCGCACTCATTGGAATCGGAAACCCACTATCCAGTGTACTGAATTCTTGAGATTCTAAATCATTCGAACCGTTATTCTGGAGAAAGAGAAATCTTTATTATTTTACATAAATGTACGTGAAATTTTAAATCGAATAACTTACCTGGTCTAAAATTGAGATCTTATAATTGAATAGTACTTTTTCGTCAATATGTTTGAATATACCTCCAGTGTCTAAAACTATGTTGTTCATTAGCTTATCACGGTTCTCAAAAACAGCATAAACAAGATGAAGATACAGAAAATCTCGACGGAGGTGGTTGAAAGATGCTTTGATTCGAAGTGGCTTTCCTATAAGTTTGAGTTTTATTTACTACATAAAAACAATTTGGAAAATTCTCATTTTTTTAAGTTAAAAGATTATACGGTAATATTTTTTAGCTTTAAGCTATGACTTAATGTACATAATTAGGTATTGTGAAATTGATGTTAAACGTAAACATATTTCTTTCTTACCTTTTATTGAAAAAACTGGACTTTCAACTCTTCCACTTGAACCATTTATATGTTCTGTGAAATTCTCAAGCTTCCAAAAGTAAGAAAAAGATTTCTCTTTGACGGAATTACTTTTCGTAGTTAGTGATTTCAAATTAGGTTTAGATTTTTTGAAAGTAATTGTTGTTTCTTCTAATACAGGCGAAATAGTAATTGGTTCTGTGACAGTGTTAGGAGATTTTGTAGTGTATACAAATTCCTGATTCGAAATTGGTTTGGTTTTGATTGAGACGTCATAAACGTTTTTGCTTCGAATATCCCTAAGCAATAATTTTATTTCTTGTAGTTCCTTATACAACTTTGCTTCCAAATTGTGAAGAGCCAAATTCATTTCAGCTATAAGAATGTAATGACGTTAAGTTTTTTCTACATTATTGGTTTCCAATTTTTTTTTTGTATATAGTTACCGGATCCACAAACACCTTGTAGAGTTTTTGTTGTAATTGCTTCGGCACTGGCCCGGACTTCACCTGCTGTAACTGTGCAGACAGCTTTTTGTATCTCATGAGGATCATCTGTACTTGTTGAGTTATCTTGAGAACACGCAATTAGAAAAAAAATCGAGTTACATAAGTATTGTTTACGTTATGTAATTTTTAATTTTATAAGATTTTATATCTACCTATTTCATTTATATTATTTTGGTAATATTGATCGATATATACAAACAGTCTATTAAAACTGTTTACGAAAAGGCCGAAAGAAAGAAAGTTGGAAGAATATGGAATAGAATTTATCGAGTTAATGTATAGCTCTAATTTTTCTACTTGTCATCTTTTTTTTCAGAACCAGGAGTAAAATGTGTTCAAAGGCAACGTGGACACAAATTTTAGCAAAAAAACATTTTCTCCTTTTTATATATAAACATACATATGTATGCATATGTATATTTTTTTCTGTTATTTCATAAATTTTTAATATACTTACATAAATGTACATGTACCAACATTAATTAGTATCTTGCTGCATTTGAATTTACATAAATACAATTTTTCTTTGCCGTCGTTATAGTACAAAAATAGTCTTCAATAAAATATAATAAGGCTTTGCAAAATCTAATACATATAGTTTCGTTAAAGAGCTGAGTGACAGAGTCATCGGATTAACAAACGACACTGACACTGTCCTCAACATTGAACGCTTATAGTTGCACTTATCCAGCTTCCACAAAGAATCCTTGAACTGGCTTGAGAAACGTATGTACATAATGTACAGTAAACAAAATATGAGAGGCAACGGAATCTACGTGTATAATGTACACCCACCAGAAAATGTTGATGGGGATGGGAATGTTTGCAATTGGGTGCATTTAATAATAAGAACAATACATTTTCTAGCTTGTATTTAACACGTACATTATGTTGTCCGATACCATTCTAATACAAGTGTTTCCTGTGGGTTAATACGAGATATTCGTCTTTTAATGTCATTATATGGATTCTTATTAAGAGTGTACTTCCTGATGATTAGTTCTCCCATGAATGTACATACATATACACATATACACATTATACACATTCTTAATGCTCATTTATAAAAGCGAAGCAGCTAATAACCTAAATGGACTTACCTTAAGTTCAAAAAAAGAAATACCGTTGTATTTCAAATATTAACGTTTCTGAAGCATTTATTTAATTAGAAGTTAAATATTTTTAGCTTTATTTTTCAAACATGGAATTTTATAGTATCACCTCGCAATAACTCGAGAACGGGTTAATCGATTCTGATGAAATTTTCTTTGGTTCTATTTATCTCAATCAGCGGAATTTGCCGATAAAAACCTTTTAAGTTATATTATACTAGAGGGTCCAGCAAACTTCGTCTCGCACCAATTTAATGCAGAAAATCAAGCTATGGAAAAATATTGTTGGTGCTGTTGGTGGTTGGCAGGACAACCGAAGTTTTGGAAAACATCTGTTTCGTTATGCTGAATGTAAAACAATAACCGCAGATTGCTTCAATTTGTATGTAAAACTTGTTCAATGTTTATTCCTAAAAAATTAGCATACATGCTTTTTAAGACTATAATCTATCTCTGTGCCAAACTTCATGTTATATATGTATATTTCAAATAGGTATATATGTAACTATTTGATAATACTTAACGCTAACACCAAAAATTGAAAATGTAAAATTCACTGTATTTCGGTTTACTACAAACTAATGTCGTTTTCAATTGGCAATCTGGAATCAGAAAAAAGCATTCTCAAAGCGTTCAATTGGGCAAAAGTGACAGTTCTAATTCTGAAAAAGAAGAGATTTCTCTTCTGGATTTGAAGTCAGAAGCAAAAACAGAATCACTCACACATTCAAAGATTTTACATGTCACACTTGACAAATGGCATGTTTTTGAATTAACAAATTGTGCGAACTGTGAAGTGATTGCTTGAAATTAAAACTAAACTATAAAAAAATATTGACAATATCTTAGCAATTGTTCCTAATTTGTTAGAAACATTGTTGGAGTCGTCTTCTTCATCAAGTGATGACGATGCAAGTGATGCAGTTAATTTTCTATTGCAGGAGTTTTCCAAAAAGCCAAGATTGCAAAACTACCAATACAGTCACACCAAACTTCAAATTTTTCAGAATTCACAAAAAGTGTTCAATTGGGATTCTGCTTCTACTTCTCATTCCGGATTGCCAATTGAAAACGACATAAATTTAACCTGTACTTAGCCTCAGCAACATGTGGTGATTATGCTATCAAGTTGTAGCTTATATGGAACGTTTAGACGTTTGACATAGCGCCATCTATTGAATTCTTAACTTACTCAATCCAGTGCATAGATGTCGCTATCTGATAAAATCGTTTGAAGCTAACATATAATTGTGACTATCAAATAATAGACAAATAATTTGCAATAAAATAATATTGTGATCATAAATTGAGATGTGAGCGATCCTATATTTTAAGTTGGATCAAACTGCACACGGTGTCCAAATTTGATTAAAATCGGCTTAGTAGTTTAGGAGTCCATCGCGGACAAACAACGTGACACGTAATTTATATATATTAAAATTTACTCTGCATATATGCTTTCATGTCACTTAAGTCGGAAACAATGTCATACAAAGTTGTAGATCTTCTTTATTTACCTTTATCTTTATTTACATATATTTTTTACCTTTGCAATGTTTTCTTAAGTGTAAACTGCTGTTTTTGCTTTAAAGCGATTTCAAGGCCTTTATATACGGAATAGAACCGTATTTCTAATTTCAACAGTACAAAAGCAAATTTTAGGAGGGATTTCGATGTTTTCTCATAGTCTTTTTTCACTACTAATACAAATCTGCCAAAATATACCAAATAAAACTGTTTTTTTTTTTTTTTTTTTTGAAGAATTGTAAAGCGTACATTTTTATACATATTCTATTTTTATTCAAAGACGCTCCCATTATTTAAAATATTTGTGAATTGTGAGAGAACTTCATTCACACATTTTGGAGTTTAGTATATTCTGTGGCTGTGTATTTTTATGATTACTTATGAATAGAAAAGGTTCATTTTTATAATGAGAACCTGATTTTGATGTTTTCATATTTATTTAATATTTAAAAATAAACTACAGACATACAATATACTACTATGTATCTACATACATAGTATATGTACCTAATGTTTATTTGTTTGTAAACTAATATTTTTATTATTTTTATATTTATACATATTTAAAACCAACTCGAGTTTTCTTTTATAATTTTTTTTTTTAATATAAAAAATATTACCATAAGATAGTCAAATAAAAGTCATTGAAGCTATTCATGTATGGGTAGTTATACGTAAATCCGAAAAAGCTTCTGAATCGGATTATAATTAAACTAACCACTTTAAAGATATAATTTTCAAGTTTATTTATACAAAGCACATGTCCAAGGCTAAATCCACCCCATTTAACAGTATAATTATTTTTCCGATTGTTTTTTTTTTATATTTGATTTGAATCACGATCAAAAGTACATATTTAGTTTATATTTAAGTCATAGACCATAGAGTATAGAAATACTTTTCGTCTGGAGGAAAAGTCAGGTATTCTTATAAGCGATTATGCACTCCACTCGTAACTTGCTTCCTCTCACCTGTAACGACGTCTGCATCCGAAACAGAAGCACCTTTACAGCCCACAATAACAATAATAATGCACAATAAAATCGAATAAAAATTAACACTATAATAAACCATTTTTCTTATCAGACAACAGATAGCTGCACCTATGTACATATGTATATATCTTTAATAAAAAAAAACACGTAATGATTCCTTGGTTGTTTGGAACATAGAATAACGCGTCCGTTGTCAACCCATGCTAAAGGGATGAAAAGTTCTCTTATACTAACGGTGGCTGTCACTGCATTACAAATTTTGATGGTGTCTCCAATTGTGAGATTAAAATCGTCTCGAAAACGAAAACATGTTAAAAATAGAATTCTTTGCAGCCTTTATAGTGGACTTAGGGAACCCTCCACTCAAGAGCTCTAGACTTTTGCGAAGATTGTCATTCGCATTATGTGTCGCGCAGTGTGTTCCTTCTCAACCCACTACCACGAGCCTCAACTAAGAACAAATATTGTTATGGCGGAAATAAAAACATAGCCCAATCGTATTGTATGTTTGGTTGTTTGTACACCTATATATGTATGTACATACATACATACATATGTACATAAATACGTCTGATTTTGAATTTGGTGTTCCAAAAATAGAATGTTTGAAACTGGGCATTGGTATGGGCATTGTTCGGGCTGACATCTTTTTTGATTTACTTTGGTTGTTGAGGATTTTTTATCTGGACTTGCTCTTGAATCAATAGTTTGTTCTTGTTGTGTAAACAAAAAACCATGAATGAATGGATTTCTCCCATCATGGGTCGTCGAATCGAAGAGACTTCTGATTTAGGCACAAAAAATGAAACCTATTGCAGGCGTTTCAGATAAAATTCCAATTCCAATGCTTTGTGTAAAGGTGCAAAATTAAATTTAGTACAGGTTGTTACGACGTTATGTTCTAGAAACAACGTACATACATACACAAATTTAAAAAAAATGGTAATTTGCTGTTGATAACAATTAGGTACCCTTTTCTGCCGATTAAAAGCTGAAGATAATGTTTTTGAAACAAAGTCAGATAGCACTTATCCCCTTGTTAATCCAAACAGGTGGTGTCACATGCCATTCATTTATGTCACTATCAAATTCTTGACAAGAAACATTTAAGAAATGCTTTAAAATTTGCTTTCACTATCTACCAACATACATATAGGTACATACATACATACATTATGTACACCTACTAACAAGAAGAAATTAATTTCGAATTTATTATTGCCAAATGATTAAACTATTAAAACTTCTCTCAAAAAATCTAACGACGAGCATTATGACGTGCACTATCGTATTTATAAAAAAATAGGAATTGTTTTTATGTTAGATCGAGAGCTAACCGTCGAATAACCTTTCTCATGTGGAAATGGGTTTTAAAAGTCACTCTTTCGAAGGGTCAAAAGATAAGGAGGTACAAAAAACCACATCAAAACCTTTTTGAACATACACTTAAAAAAAATTTCATTGCAAAATCAATATAAAAAAAACAGTTTTTTTTTTAATTAAAACAGCTTAGCGACTCACAATTACATACTACCAAATAGAATTCGTTTTTAATCAGTTCTGTATTTTTATTCTCAACTTAAAATGATCTCTTATACTATTAATATAAGAATTATGTACATTATCATTAGGTATTCTAAAAAAAACCTAATTTTGTAAAAAATTTTTTAAGATGCCTCTTAATTGTAATTTTAGGCAGTACAGAGTAGGTATATCACGGATATCGATCGAGGTAATATATAAAATTAATTGCGTTCCATTATTTAAATCGAATAAAATCAATCCAAGCTTTAAGAAAAAAAACAATTTTGTTTTTCTCTCTTGTTGACATCAAAATTTGATCGATGGTTGAAGTACGTAGTCCGAGAATCAACAAAAAAAATAACAGTAAATTCTAATGATTAGAATTTTAAATATCCGATAGAACTTTACATAAATAAGGCTATAATAATTCATGTTTTATTGCAGCCGAGGTATTCATTTATCACCAAATAAAACTTTATCTGAGTCCTTATCGGCGGGCGTAATAAGCTGGTATGGAAATTTCATAAATATAGAACAAAATGTTAACCGCTATTTAAATTTCGTACAATGCTTTATTGGACATTTGCTAACATTTGATTAACAAATGGTATTGATTAACTGTCAACGTTTAACCCTTGGGACAACAACTTGACTTTTTGGATTAAAACAATTGCATTGTGATTGTCAAATCAGAAAGTTATTGTCACTTCACTTCTGCGTATTCAACTAATATGCTTTTAATGGCGTATAGTTTGCAGATAAATAGGTAGGTAAAGCAATGTAGTGTAGGTGTATTATCAGCACCAAAAGATAAAACCCCTAATCGCCGCTAAAGATAAGCCGAATCTCTTCACGGGAAGTTAAATAAAAATATAAATAATGTTGTTTTTGGTCTCTGCCGTGGAACTCGATAAGCTTGCCCAATCAATGTTTTGCCAATATAATCGATAATGGTTTTCTGCCTCTGGTTAAAATGACCATTTACCTTGACTTTAGTCAGTGAAAATAACGTTTTGGAATACTCGTATGTCGGGGAATATGTCTGAGTTTAAAAACATGAACCATCGCTACATGATCCTGGTGTTTATCCTATTGTTTTATTCAAATAATTGCAGAAAAAGTGATGCGTCCCCTCTTATTGATCGTAGTCTGGAATTAATGAAAAGTGAAGTTAAACAAAGCTCGGTTGTGCAATCCATTGAGGATTTCAAACTAAATTTTTTCAAAATAATACATTTAGCAAAAGTGAACTTAAAAGGTGCAATAATCTCAAAAATCGACCGTAATAGAAATCGAAATCGTTATAACGATACATTTGACGATATTGAATATGACGAGGAAGATATTGACTGGAGTGGCTTCGATGAGAGCGCCACAAGGGATATTTTGAACGAATATATTTTTAAATTATTGTCAAGTGAAGGCGGTCTTTGCATGATGGATGGACTTAAGGATCACATGCAAACCTGGGCTCATTTTAATGGAAGTTTAGTATCAAATTTAAAAGGTACCCAAAGTTTACACCAGAATAGATGTTGTAATAATATTATTAATATTAAATGTTAAAACAAAAACGAGAGAGGAGTAGGTACACATTTTAGCAAAAAGTGTATGTGTCGTGAAATTACTCGAACATATGTACGTCATACTCGTACATATGTTTAGATAACTTATTTTATTTTAAATATTAGGTATTTAAAGATATTTTGTAATAGTGTTGCTATCATTTAGTTACCCAGAGAGAACGATACAAATATGTTTTCTATTTTTTTTTTATAAAAATGGTAAAGAAGTATGATGTACATTTATGTATGTTTGTACCTAGTGGTTTTTAAGATACAAACAATGCACTTTTTTCTAAGAACATTATTTGATATATTTGTATAATATGCAAGAGTATTTAGCTTTTAAAACATCTGTAGCAAAAAAATATTCAGATGAATGATGTAGTTTACTCAAATAAAAAAATTATCTGAAGATCACTTCAGTTTTCGGTATCTATTATCTACTCATAATTCATTTAGAAAGTTGTCGCAACAATTTTTCTAAATTCTACTAGGGAAACATGTTTATAGCATGAGTTTGAGCGACAAGTAGAATATACATACATGTTATGTATGTACATACATATGTACATAATTATAGTATCATGTTATACAAATGAACTGTAATAATAAATTTGTATATTTCTTTATGGCTTAAATAAATATACCATATATACATACATATGTATGTGGCCCGATAAATGAAGTAATAAAAATGGCTACGATTCAATTGCACTTTTTCCATCGTCATTGCTATTTTAAAGTCTGTGAGAATTTGAGAATTCGTTGTCTGACCATGACCTGAGCCAATATTCCAAATAAAATCATCGTTTTAGAGATATGGAGAAATGTACATAATATAGGTATGTATATTAAGAGCTAACAAAATTGGTCAACAAAATGCAGTTGGATAACATATTTGTAAAGCAAAACGTTTCTATTTCAAAGGTAATTATGCAGTCTTTCAGGAATAGGGATGTCTAATCCCCATATTTCAATACAGTCAATAAAGTTCCTTTAAATGTGTATGTGTCTAAAACTGAGGTTAGTTTTAGAGAATTCAATATTTCAACTTATGTAGCTTAAGACTTATTTACCCCTACTCCATAACTTTTAAAGTTTTATATACATATATGTATGTATATATATACATACATATGTAGGTACCATATCAATTTAATTTAGTTATCAATGGAATAATTTATTTGCAATGCAAAAGTTAATGATAAGATAAGCTTAAGGCCTCACAAGGAATCACTTTTGCTCTCTTTGTTTTAGGATTTTCGAAATTGATTGTAGACAAATCCCATCGAAAACGAAACACCGACGAATTGCTTGAAGCTGAGGTTACATTTGAATGCGATAACAAGCTGAATAACGTTATTGCGTTTTCTGCGGCTTATAATGACTTAAGAAATGCGCCATATAAAACTCTACAAAGATTGGGCCAAAAATTACAATATCTTATGCTGAAGGGAAACAATTTTTCATCCAATATACCGAGCGGGGACAAATTGAAAAATGGTAAATAAATTAAGGAATCGTATTTTAGTAAAATATACTTTATTAATTTTATTTCCAGAACTGAGCATTGCGTGGTCTACATTTCCCAAGCTGGATGCTCTTAAGGAAATAGACATTAGCAACTGCAAAATTGAATTCATCTCATCGAATGCCTTTCGAAACTTAACAAAACTGACTGCACTCTACATCTCAAATAACAAGATTTTGCGAGTTCCATCGCAAGCATTTACTTATGTTCGAAATATAAAATATTTAGATCTATCCAATCAAAATGCCCTGGATTTAGACTTTAAAATTCCTATACCACCTCTCGAACAAATACTTAATCTTCTGGTTGGGGTTAGAATTGAACAACATGCTTTTAAGGAACTTTCAAAGCTGATCTATTTAGACCTCTCGTTTACGAAACTAACAAAGACTAGCGGAGCAGCGTTTAGCTATTTACCAGCAAGTATTAAACATCTTAGTCTCTGTTATACGTCGTTTCCAGCTATTGGAACAACGTTGTTTAAAAATACAAAACTCCAGGGGCTGGATATGTCAGGAAACTCATTTGCAGTTTACTCATTGGTTGAGGATTCTTTTGCGAACTTAGCAAAGTCCTTGCAGGTTCTTTTGTTCGATGAAGCGAATATAAAAGAGCTCAGGTGGTTGAAAAAGTTCAGTCGTCTATCCATCTTAAGTTTGGCTAAAAATAACATTGACAATGCAGGCTTAGAGGCATTAACATACTACTTAAAAAACATTAAAATCCTTGATTTAAGTTCAAATCACGTTGGAAACTGGTATAATCGTATATTTACAAATAACACCAAGCTTGAGGTTTTAAATCTTCGCAACAATAACATTAATATTCTCACATCGGAAATGATGAAAGACTTTCAAGGCTTACGCTACTTAGGTATTGGTGATAACGATTTTGTTTGCGATTGTGTTCTCAGAGACTTTGTAGACATAGCAATTGCAAATAACAAAAAAAACGACTGTCTTAACAATGCTCTTGAAAACACTCAAGACGTATTTGAATGGCAACATAATGCCCTAGAGATTCCGATAGATCTTCCACACATGGATGAGAGTTTTTCAAATGCATCAGCCGGTTATTTAGCAGCAGTCGATAAATACACACCCATGATCAAAAAAAGTTACGAAAACATTCGCAAAGAAAGCAAGTTGCATAAACTATTTAATGTGCGTGTAATCACTAAGTACTTCAAGAACTTAAGCACTAATAACTGCCCGAATCCGAGTCAAATAATTCTGTACGACAAAATCAATGGATCTTCTATGAAATTTCAACTGCTCGACTACGAAGATGTTCATTATTGGTGTTTCAATGAGACGGAGAAGATGGCCTTCATCCAGCTGGACTGCCAACCGAGATCATTTGATGACATGATTATTCAGAGTATCCAAAATGCAACAAAATACGTAGTTATTGTGTCTTGTGTTATTGTATGCATCGCATTAGTCACAATAGTGGCTTACATCAAGCGATGGCACATTCATTACTATTGGTCTTCTTTGAAGTCTGCAGCTTTATTGTCATTAGCCGCAAAGGAGAAGAGTGATAGCCTATACAGTTTATCGGAATCAGAATCTAATGCTATGTATGACATTTTCATAAGCTATTGTCAGAACGATAGGCAATGGGTTTTGGAGGAGTTAATGCCGAATATTGAAATCGCAGGAGATATCTCTATTTGCATGCATGAAAGAGACTTTGAGGTAATTTTTTTCAAATATGTATTTCAAAATAACATACATATGTAACAGGTCAAGCTGATTAATAAATTCATAAATAAATTATAATACTTATTTATTTATTTTTTGTACATATAATATGTGTACAAATAAAAATAAAATAAACATTTTTTTTAAATTAAAACAAATTATGAATTACTTTTTTTCTTTTAGGTTGGAGTTCCAATTCTTGACAACATAATATCTTGTATGGATCGATCGAGATGTTTAATGCTACTCATATCAACAAATTTTCTTCTTAGCCATTGGTGCCAATTTGAAATGCGTTTGGCTCAACATCGGTAAAAAATCGTTTTCTCTATTTCAACAAAATAAATACATCTACCAAATAAATTCTCTTACAGAATGTTTGAAGCTAGCAAAGAACATGTTATCCTTGTCTTCCTGGAAGACATTCCCAAGCACAAACGTCCCAAGACTCTTCAATATCTGATGGATGTTAAAACATACATCAAATGGCCAACAGGATCATCAGCTAACTCCAAATTAGAGGAAAAGAAATTATTCTGGAAGCGCCTCCGAAGATCGCTTAACAACATCTAAAAAGTTAACCATTCCCTCAGACTTCACAACGTACCTGACACTAAGAGTTTTCCGCATTAGTCAAACAAAACTCTTTTTTTTCTATTAAGTAACTTAAATTAATTTATTTTATTTTGCATCCAAAACACTTAATAAAAGCAATTTTTTTAGTGCAATTTACTTATGTCTTCGTATTGTATGCCCTCGACTATTCTGCCTTTGAGTGGTCCACGTGATATTTCTATCGTCACACAGAAATTCTTCTCATCCAGTTTTTTAAGAATAGCATCATTCCCTCGATAGGCTCCATTCACCACTTTAATTGGTTTATCTAGGGCAGGAATCACAGTCTCTAAGTGAGCCTATAATTACTTCAATTTATTGAGGAATATTAGAGAGTTAAAAATTATAGTCATACCTGATCTACTTTAACTTTTTCGCCTGATTCCAAGAACTTGATCTTGCCCCTGTATTTGTCAATCACCTCTAACACGACAGCTTTTTGTTTGTAGAACTTTTCGCCTAATGATTTGTCTATGAATTTTACTATGATTCCTTCGGTTAGCCAATAGTCCTTGCGGTTTTGTTTTTCCTTTTTTATTTCTTCCATTTTCATGATTTCACTTAGAGCAGACGTGTTTGAGGAAGCAGTTGAAGACGATGATGACGGTTTCAGGGGTTTTGGTTTTTTGAAATATTTTTCATCGTCATCGCCGGATGGTCGCTTTAGCAAACATGATTTACCCAAAGCTGTGCCTTGTGGATTGAATTTCTTTTCCAGCTTGATTCCCAAAACAAGTGGTTCATCTTCGTATCTAACAAATTCTGTATATTTTTCGTCTTCGCTAACTTCTTCTTTTTTTTCCGACTGTTTCGCCTTTTCAATTTGTTTTTCTATGAATTCCATCATTCGCTCCTGATCATCTTTTTCCATTTTCTCTTTTTTATCTAATTTATTTTGTGCCTCTAAGGCTTCCGGACTACGGTCGATGTAGGTGACGAACCAGCCTTTTTCTGTCTCGTCAACCACACACTGTCCACTTCTTCCAAGCCATTTAACATAGTCGGACAGTGTTAACCAACGAGTAGCGTTCATGTGAATGTGATTCTTATCTGCAATGTATTCCTGATATATTTTATTTGCTGCCACTCGCTTTGTACCGAAACGACGACGCAATAGCTCCATGTAGCCGTCGGAAAACTCTTTGGAAAAACTGAAGATAAATTTACCAGGGGAGTCAGCAAATAGAAGTAGCTGTCTCTGATGGGCCTCACTAGTTGTGTGGCATTTAAAACCATTTTCGTCACGACACTGCTTCTGACACATTTGGCAGTACCACCTAAGTTTTTGCAATCCCTTGGCTTTCATTTTGTTAGCCAGGTACTTAGGAGTACCAACTTCTGCCTTGCCCATTTTGGTTTCGAATCGTTCTCCAAAAAAACAGAAATTAAATTTTGTCTTTAATAAACAAAAGAAAAACTTTTAACTTTCTACAAGCAACGAACAACGAAAACGTTAAACAGAACTGTCACTTTTTTTTCCTGACATTTGACAGTTAAAAAAACAGGGGTGGTCGCTTTAAAAATGAGCGCATTCAGCAAGTAATATACTGAATTTTTAAGTTTAAATTAGAAAATGGGTTTGTTTTGACAACAACATCACTCATTTTAGAACCAGTGGTTTTAAATGGCAACATCGACGTTAGAGCTAAACCCTTAATTTGATGTTGCTGAGCAAATGCTCCCAACTTTAAAGCGACATTTTTCAGGTTTATCATCACAAGAAAATGAAAATATGACAATGGAAGAGCGACTATAATTGAGCTTGTTAAAACAAATCCCTTTTTGATAGAATACGTACATCATACAAAAACATTGACGCCAAACAAAATAATAAATATAATAATTTTACAGCAAAATAATTTTTATAATATTTGAATTATTTTGTGTTATTTAAATAAATAATCTTTAAATTTGTTTGCTGTCAAAATCGCTGCTGACTTTGTAATGTTTCATATGACTTTTGCTGTCGAAGTTTTCTTTACTGTCGCTATTGAAGTTGCTGTGTCAATCTGTTTCTCGCATTACGAAGCAGATGAAAATGTAACTGTAACACGAATAAATGGAAACAATATTCCGAAAAAATGTCCGCTTCAAACGGATACCTCGCTAGGACCGATTATATATTTTGTTTCTACATGATCCATTTGTTTAGATTAAATTATGAATTTGTTATCCATTAAAATAGAGGACCTTTTGAATTCTGACACTAATGGAATGCATTACATTTTTAATTCTCTTTTTGTAACGATTTTATCATCAAACTGCTTTGAATTAGTAGTCTCGGTCCGAGTACCTCATTGAAGTAAATATTGCTTAGCGAACCAGTTAACCAAAAAAAAACAACAATTTTTCGGTTACAAGACTGTAAAGAAAATAATTATGTCAAAAACGAAACGTTGAGAGGATTTTTTCTTCAATTTTGTAGTGCTGGTGCCATCATTCAATAAGAATTAAAAAAAAGAACAATTTTCTTGTGTGGAATTTTTTTTATTATATATTCTTTTTTTCTATTTATTTGCGTCACTTTGCTGGCTCATTCTCTTTTGTGTAAATCGCTTTTTTCATCTTCGCTACTTCGATAAATATGAAATATAACATAACATTGTAATGTCTTGGTTTATATCGATTTTTTCACTTTAAAATGTTCTCGCTCTTTTCTATCTAGAGCTTATTTGTTATTTTTTAATGTTATAATTTTCTCTGTAAATATAAACATGGTCTGCTAAATTGTGTTTTCGTTTACATTTTTAGTTTTTTTTTTTAGTTTTGTATTTGCTAACTGAAAACATTTCTTAAGTTCATTCTTTTTTCGTTTATAAACCTCTTTATGTTTGTATTCGTATTAATTTTTATTTATATCAAAAGAATTAAACAATGCATTATTGTAAAATAGATAATGATTATCAGAGTTGCATTGCTTGCCAATCACACATCCGTTTCCTTTTTTATAATTTGAATCTTAAGATAAATAAAATTTATTTTTATTATTTAAAAAACAATTTATATGGTTAAATTAAAAAAAAGAAATCAATATACTATATATAATATATATAAAAAAAACAGTTTAAGAAAATGAACAGCGATAGATTTCAAAAGCTTAAAATAGGCTTCTGTCAGAGGCACACAGCTGATATTTTCCTTTTTTCATTTTTCCTAATTTCTTATTTGTTGTTGTGGTTTAGAAAAGATTGTTTAGAATGTATGTAAGTCATTCAATTATATTTTTTTTATCTTTATCAATTAATTTAGTAAATAGTGTATATGATGTTTGTTTTACAATTTAATATTCTATACAATTTTATATTTGATTTTAAATTAATGTTCTTGTATTGGTTGACGCTTTTTTTTATAATTTTGCATTTATAATTTATATTTTACGGTATTATTGTTTTTACTTCTGCAAAAAATCTATTTTTCTGAGGTATGAATTTACCAAAAAAATTTCAAGAAAAAATAAAAAAAAGAAATCAATTTTAATAATCATCCAAATCGAAACAATCGTTGTCCATTTCATCTAGCTGCATACTCTGGAAGTCTACTTTGTAACGTAAAATGCCTGTAAAAGAGAGGAATGAGGAAAATGTCTAGTTAGTTTCAGCTTCAGTTAATATTGTAATAAATCAATTTAAATTAAATATTTCTCGCACTACGGAATTACTAATAAAAAAAATAATTTAAAATTATGAAATCATAAATTAATTAGAATAATAAAATTAAAATATAAACAGAGAATGCAAATTTCGTTCTATGAACTGAAACTGATTCCAATTTCGTTGTTAAAAGTTTTCGAAGAATGATTAAAATTTAAATCAAATATCAAAATAAATTAACCAGAGGTATTATTAGTTGATGAGATTTTCCAATAGTTGTTACGGATGTTCCATTGAAAAACAAATTTTTCGTCCCGAATTTAAAAGATATATTCCTTTCTTTCCGCTCCGTAAAAATAGTGTTTTTCCGCATTACTTACTACATTTAAGAAAAAAATTTGTCTCGAACAATTTAAGTAAACGAATGGATTAGAAAATACCCATGGTGAGGCCGAAAAGTATGCTTAGTTGATTCATTTTGGGAAAATTGTATCTGTTTTTAGTTACAGAATTTTGGAAGTACAATCTCGTTTAATTTCGACTTCACATCGACCTTGGCCACAGGCCCCATTTGCCAAAACGCAACTTAAATGCTTGGCTTAAACATAACAATTTATGTGGAGTTTTTGCTGAGAAAAAACAAACATGTTTCTTGTGTGCTACTTAACTCAATCATTTGTTTTCTCCGCATTTGTAGGGAGTCTAGTTAATTCTGCCAAAATCTGAAAGTGATGTTACGGAATCTTATACGTCTGTCACAACTGAACTGATATTTTTGAAATATTTTTTTTTGGTAACGCTTTGGCGAGTTAGTCCTCGCTGCACACGCATCGTTTTTACGTTTAATGTAATGTTTGATTAAATGACAGTAATATAATGTTCTTAAAATTGGCATTTCAACATCAAAGAGAAAGCCGTACTTTAACGGAATCGATATTTTTATCTATTGTGTGATAAGTTGTATAGAATAACCGAAAACAATTCACATGTTATGTTATTTGTTAGTCTAATTTTGATGTGAAAATGTGTACTGCAAAACAAAAACTCAAAACGGACACTTATAGAACTACGTGCTGTTAAGCTAACTTAACAATTAAAGAACTACACAACACTACAACTCAAGAGTACAACATGCAGCAATAGAAAGTAAAAATAAAATAAAAAGAGGAATACATCTATTAAACATAATCAACACACAAATATCATCTTTTTGTTCAAAATTACCTTAGTCAAAAAGACGCGATTGTGACTTTAAAGTTAGAAGAATGAAGGGTTTAACATTTTTTTCAGGAGTATTAATTTGAATTAAACTTTTAAGTGTTCGAACTGCATGGCAATTTTTTTATACAGTTGGGAAAATGTTAGCCTTTTATCATAATTTGTTTTGAGAATCATGTCTATTTTTATATGCACGACAGGTTTTTTTCGTTTTTTTTTTATTTTTTTTTTAAATTAATATTACAATAAAAATTCACGCGATCTAATTTATTATTATTATTTTTTAAAGATTTAAGTTTAATTTTTGTTTGTTTAGTAAAATAAGAAAACCGAGAAAATTCGACGACTCTTCCCGTGTTCTTTCTTTGTGTGAAGTTTTTCACTTCACATTGCTCTCCTTTTTTGCTTGTTCTTTTGTTTTATCATTAATGTGTTTTGTTTTGTTTTTTTATTTTTATTCATTTTTGTTTGTTTTGATTTTTAATTTTTTTAGTAATCATCAAGGTCAACATCATCCAAAGGTTCGTCGGCTTGAAGCGATTGGAAATCTACTTTGTAGCGCAAGATTCCTACGGTTTAAGTGTGTGTGAGGAGTAGTAGCATTGTAAAATTTTAACAATAGTAATAGCCCAAAAAACGCAAGGGGATTTGGATTACAAATATATATTATTATTTTTTTACGTGGCAGCATTTTAAAAATGAAAAAATACAGAAGAAAATAGTTGGTTTTCGTTTAAAGACATATACAAATTCATTATAAAAATATATATTAAAAAATATATATAGAAGTCAGTGGGGTTAGCAATAGTGCCAGGTTTTGTTTTGTTTTGTTTTGTATTCTGTTGTTTTTATGTTTTTATGTTTTTATATAAAAAGAAAACTTTTTACTTACCTCCGATTCCACCAAATCCTCGGACAAACTGACTACCTTCTTGAGATTTGTCGGTAATAATCTCAAGAGTAGCACCGAATATTTTGTAATTGTTCGCAAGCCATTCCAAAAGGGGTTGAGACTCGATTAATTCCATTTCGACCCCGCTCTTAGGACAAAAAACAAAAAAGTTAGAATGTCAGAATTTAAAATATCAATACAAAAACAAAAGCCATTCGAAACTTACTTCCTTATCAGTGAAATGTGATTTATCTTTTTCTTGCTCTGGGGTTAGATGTAATACTGTGGTCGAGGTTGAGTTCGCATGATTCTTTAGCACGTAACGTTGAATGTCCAAGTTTTCCCAGCAAATCAATGTTTCCACTGAACCCAGTTCCAATGCTCTTAATGTATCCTCAACTCCAAAGCAATATTTGCCTGTATCCTATTTTTATTTATTTATAAATTTAATATTTATTATTTTTAAAAATGAAACAAAATAGAATAACAAATAAGCAGATCCTTACTTGAGAAATTTCATCAAAGTAACGGCCAATAAGCTTCTTTTCCTGAATAAATTTGACATTTTGCAGTGATTCAGCGGCCAATTCAATCGCCTGATTAAATCCGTTTTCGCCTCCATAGGAAACGTCCACCAACTTAATAATTTTTGATTGCAGTCTCTGAACAAAAAAAAAAATAAAATAAGAATTATTGTTGCCAAGATTGTTAAACCATTTTCATCTACTTACAGGATCAAACATATCGGATTGACTCAGTTCAGTTTTGAAATCGGCACTACCAGCTAAGATCAAGCCCGCAATATTGGGCTTATCATTTGTAATGAACAACTGTGTGGCAACTTCGGCGACCTTTCGCACGTAATTGTGACGCTTTTCCATACGCAGACGAGCAAAACGTAAAGCAGATTGACCACCACGACCGTGTTTCTTCGGCAGATCAACGGTAAACTTGTGCAGCACTTCACGGGTGTTGCCTTGAAGTGTACCAAACAATGCTCCATTACCATCCATAACTATAAAACCGAATTTATTGTCGTCCGCCAGGAGGGCGGTCAACGCCTCCGTATGGAACTTATTGTCGCACAAATAGAGCGATGTATTGATGGGCTTAAATGGCTCGAAATCGATGTTGACCTTTTTCTCTTTGCCTTCTTCAGTGACGATTGTGCCACAGTATATAACTAAACCGTTGGGAGGCACTACATGATAAAAAAAAATGTTTAATTAGTTTATTAGTTGTTTTTTTTGCTCCAGGAAAATTATGGGCATTTGACATTTACCTTTGGTGTATAATTTAAGTCTATGCTGCACAGATGTAATGGCACCCAAGACAGACAGACGATTGACACGAGACTTGATATTCGACGCCGTTCCAAATTCATCTGCCAACATTTTGCTAACACGAGATATTTGATCTTTTGGTGGAATAATAAGAGAAATCATACTGGTGCCATTGCTGTGGACAAAATTAAATAAACAACATTAAAAAAACGAAAATATTTTGACATCTCATAGTAAAAAAATTCAAATTAAATTTTCTGCAATTTACTCATCAGATTTTATAAACGACAGGATGTGTGTAAACCTAGTTCCTAAGACTATACAATTTTAAAATGCTAATCTACATATGTACATTACATATCTGTCGATGTGTAACGCGTGAACACTACAAATTAGATATATAGGGCATCGAAACAATACCCATTTTTTTACATTCTTGCTTTTTTATGGAATCGAGGCGAAGCTAATGAAATCTTTAATAAAACAAACCAATGGCATATAATTTCTGAAATTGAAATAGTTCTTTGTACATATTACTAAGTGTCTTAATTACTATACAAATAAAAATAACAGACAAAGCAACTAATATTTTATAGCTTAACAATACTTATTGCTGGATCAAACGAAGCAAATTCTTAGAAAAAATCATACGTGAGAGAACAACTAAAAAATTACTAAAACGTTTTACAGACGGCATGAAATTAAGTATGCAAAAACTAATATGTAATAGTAACGAGCCTACTTGCAAGCCATTGTTAACTGAATAGGCACCTAAACATCCTTAGCCTAACAGGCAATGACTATTATTGCAGGTTTTGTAACAATTATTTTGGGGAAATATAAAGTACTCAAGAACCTAAGACGGAAATACTTGGGAAATTACTCAACACTCAAATGTCTTACGAGATTAATTTAGAAGATGAACTGTAGTTCTCACGTTCAGTTATTTGTTGTCATTTTGTGATAGATAAGATACCAAGTTGATGAAATGCTGTCATTGGATACGATATGATATGTTAATCCATTATCAAAATAAAAGTATTGTATATCTATTATGCGTGACCATGGCCAGCCATTCATGGTACAAAAAAAAATTGCGCAAATCATTTTGCTATTTGCTCAGGTTAGTAAACTAAATTTGCGCAGTTATTTTGTATTGGGAATAGCCGGCCTATCAGATTTTTGCGTATTTTATGCATTCATTTTTAAACAAAGATTTTTTTAAGTACATATCTAAATAAAAAAAGAAAAACTGTCAAATAGAAAGTGAGTGTTTTTCTTGTTTGTTTTCAGGAGCGAATGAAACAAGTAAAATGATGTTATTTCAGTATGATTTTTGTGAATCACTGCATTTGCGATAAAATAATTTGAACATTAAAAAGAACTAATATCAACATGATAATTGAACAGTTTTATGTATACATTTTTAAATATTTTCCTTGAGAAACGGGTGAAATCACCGAAACATAAATCATTCAAATAAAATAACTCGCTCTACTAATTATACGTTAAAAATGGGTGGCATTTAGGAAGAAATAATATTAGGAGCAATGTATTGGTAAACTATCCTAAAAAACATTTCGCATACAAAAAAGTAACATTCCCATTACTTTTATATAAATAGAATATGGCTGAGCTGGTACCACTAGAATACGATGTTATATCGGATACACAAATTTGCTGAACAAATAGTTCATAAAACCAAAATAGAAAATATAGGTATAAACTACATAATTGTACTATAAATTGGCAAGTTTGAAACCTACCTTACGATCAAAATTTATTTCAACTGAATAACTAACCATTTAATAACATGTTTAATATTGTCAATTGTCTTCAAATGAATAAAAACTGCACTATGAGTTCAATTTCATATATCTCCATTTTATTATTTTACAAGGATTAATTTAAACCCAACACACATAAAAAACTTCTCGTTATCAATATTAGGTACTTAACCAACATTTTTCAGGAATAATCCAGTATTAAACTAAGACAAATCCACGCTTTTCCTCTAACATAAAACCGTTGCCGCCGCCGCTGTTGAGCAATCAACAAGAAGCTATATAAAATACAGTATTACTGTGCAAACACGTTTTATCATGGTCTACTTAAATCAAATATCTATTCCAAAATATAAAATCTTAATATAGAAATAGACACCTAAATAGTTTGCAAGACGTAAGACTTCTCATAATCTACGTCATCAAAAGTTTTAACACATTTCTAGCTCTTTTTGCATCAAGCAATCAGAGCAAGAGTAGCAAAAAAGGAAAAAAGAACCAAAATATTACTCAAACGCACACACCCATATACAATCATATCCGAAAAAACATGACAAACAAAACAAACTCCACTGGGCTCAAACTGGATTTAACTAGATGCCTCCACCTAACACCGTACCAAACATGCTACCACACAACAAATCGCATTGAAAATGGCCAACGTGTTGCTTGTGCATTCACTTTGGTTGTCAGTTTACAGTTTACGGTTTACAGTTTAAGTTTATTGTTTATGCCCACCTTATAGTTAGACTGGTCGATTAAAATTGTATAGATACAGAGATGAATTTATAGAGTTACCAGTTACCACTAATATATTACAACAGCTGACCATCGCTGAAATAGGTTAACTTACATAACGCAAGCGTGTGTAAATAAAACAAAAACTAAAAAGTTTCAGTTTGCAATTTTGTTGAAGGAGAAATTCTACGTTAATGGGATTTGTTTACTGTGGTGGATGTGGCACATGCTGCACGCAAATTAAAAAGAAAATTACAAGTGGAACGACTTCAAGTACCTAGTATTGTTGAGGGATTTCGATTATAACGTAAAAGGGCGAAGTGCACCTTAAGACATAAAAGCATCAACAAAGCGACAAAGAGCAAGTTATGCCAAAGTTCAGTAGAAGAAAAATATAACACATAGCACAAGCAATACTGCCACATGCCGTCTTCCGTCTGCTGTAGCTGCAGCCAGCTGAAGATGAACAAATTTAATTAAACAACCTTCAAATAACTCATTTTGTATTTTTGCTATTTTCATTTAAATACGAATACAACGCTGCGGTTGCTTTTGCTTGTTTCTTTCCCTTCATTTTTTATTTCGACTTCGCGCACCAAAAAATGCAAAGAAAAATCAAATGAGTGACAGAGGACGAGGAGTGGTAGACCACTCACAGCCACAGCACTACAATAGCACCCATCAGCCACTGTTAAGCAAATAGCAAAAGCAACTCCCACTAGAGAGGCGTTTTATTATTTTTTATTCAAGAACGCAAAAATAAAATAGCCTAGATGTTACTACATCTATTGGATAGCTACTGGGAATTTTTGTTTTATGAAAAATACATTATTTTTTTTCAATGCCAGGGAATTTGGGACAAAGAAAGAAAAAGGCACAAAGAAAGTTTCTGCGCTCTAGCTAGCCTAGCAACTTGCATTACACGGAGTTGTTTAATTTTAACATCACACACCGTATTTGGGAAAAGAAATATTTTCAGTTCAGCATTAAATTTCACTTACCCTCGGGCCATTTCCAAACTCTTGATGAGTTTTTTTATTTTCCAGATTTCCACATTACGATCAGCGGACGTCTCTTCGCTCATTTTGATTTTTTCCTTTGAATTCCTTGGATAAGTTGGGGGTGTAAAACGAGCGAATTCGATTTATTTTCTTCACACTTGAATCAACTACAATAATTCACAACAATTAATTAAAGTATTTGATTAAAGTGAAGAAAAAACTAAAAAAATGAGCAGCAAACAAAAGACGAACGAATTTCGTGTCCTGCGATGATAGATAAAACCTCGGTTTAAATTGGAAATTGCCTCAAGACGAAAGGTTCTCGTGGCAAAATATGGCGTTTGACTAGGCACACACACGTTCTAATTCAATTCAGTTCCAAAATAAAGAGAGACCATTCAATCTATCACACATTAAACTAGTTTTGTCCTTTTCTTTTGCTTGGGCGTTTTAGTGTATGTTTCACTTACAACTGATATAACTACCCTTGTTGTAGTTCCTTGAAGACGTTTCGTTTTCTCAGAATTACACTTTCTTTTTTCAGTCGTTTTTTTCTCACAAATCAGAAGACTGTCGAAGTGTCGATGAATGAATTTCGCGAAAATCTACGGGGCAAGGGTGAGGTTATATGTCAAGCAGTTGAACGAAAGTGACCTGAAATGATTTATTTTTAGTAACGATTTCACCAAGAGTTCAATCATTTACTTACAATGGAAATAAATCGATTAAGATCGTCTTTGCGAACGAATTTGTAGAAAAACTGTGTTGAAATTTGCCCAAATTGGCATGAGTAAGTACGAGTAAATTGAGCGAAACTTCTCACGCCATGTGCAGTTTTCAAAGGAAAGGAATTTATTTGCAATGGAATGGATGGGAACGATGTGAGTGGATGATGGAATAATTATTTTTAGTTCATGGAATGCGTTCAAAAAATGAAACCATTTGTAGATGAGGAGATTTTGTTTTGAAAGTTGCATGTTTCATGCAATCATAATAAGTCTGCTATTACACGATGAATCTAGATGCATGCGACATCTTCGAATTCTTCTTTGTTATCCTATCCTGTTTCTCAAGTGCTATTACACGATGAAACCAGATTCATGAATCTATTTTGACAGTTCTCTTTTATTTATATTTCGTTGTTTGACTTGTAGGTTTGCTTATGAGACTTTTTAAATTCAGATGATTTCAGTTTTCTTTGAAATCAATTAAACAAATATTTAAATTTGATTTGTTTTTATTTATTGATGAAGAATATAAATTTTGGAATACAAATTAGTATAAAAAACATTTATAATGTTAAGATGCATCGAAGTTTCCTTCTCGAAGAACGAAACCATATGAAAGAGAACAGTAAAAAAGCGAACAAGAACAAAGACAAACGTCAAATTGTCGCACGGAAAATTTTACCCGTGCGACACAGGTCGATTTTCTTGCGTCTCATGTTTTCGAATTTTGTCTCTCTTTTGCACTTATGTTGTTCGAAGTGTCGCATGCATCTAGATTCATCGTGTAATAGCAGACTAAGAATTTCTAACGTATGGCTCTTGATTGTCCTTTGTTTTGTATTAAAATACATATTAAAATAATGGAGATGAGCTTGACCTCTAAAAGCTCACCCACAAAATGTTGTTGTGTTGTTAATATTTAAGTTAAAACAGAACGCTCTTAAGCTAATAGTGATCTGTGCTAGATATTACGATAAAAAATGGTTGATAAAAAAATGTGAATAAATTGGTCACAATTGAGAAGTACAAACTTTATTCTTTAAAGCAAACAATTAGTTTTCAATCGTTTTAAGCTTAAAGGGTTATTAACAAAGCTATTTGAAGGTAACTTATGTAGTTTTCCCATCAACAATCGAAAGAAATGACGATATAATCTAAATTTGTTACTCCGAATATCACTACTGTCAAACTCGATCAAAAATTAAATGTTTAAAATAAAAAATAAACCAACTTTTTAAACATAAAGTTGATTCCAAGAAAACTACCTACAATATACGATAACACAATTATGTATTCGTTTGAAATTTAGACCACATGGGCGTCCCAGGTTACAATCTAGATTCTAGACTCTACGGTTAGCTTTGCGGGACGCTTTCTTCTTAAATTCACATTGGGCGCATTCACTAATGTAGTCACTACGTAGTCGAAAATCAACTAGCTTTGTGAATGCAAAATGCACTACAATCTACAAAGCTAATCAATCGTAAACTGTCATATTTTTGATAGATGTGAGAGTAAAATGAAAATCATTTGTGATTTTAAAATATGTAAATCAAATCAAATATAAGATATAAAATGAATGATTTGGAACAAGATGAAGTCATATGTATGCAAAATAATTAAATTTAGATCATATTTTAGTGGTTTGGTAAATTAAAATTTCAGCTGAGAGTGAAATGTCAAAATCGCTGTCAACTACCTTTGAAGTTGAAAATTTTTACAGGGAAAATTTCAACTAACTTTTTAGTTGTATTTGACCAATCAGAGTGAGTTGACTACATTAGTGAATGCGCCCATTCCTTTTCCTTATTATTTTTTTTTTAAACTTTCATCACTGAATGCACACATTCTTTGACATTTTGCACCGCGCTTTCGTTGTCGAATGTCGTTATTGTAAAGTAATAATTATTTTTATTTATCACTTCTTAATACACATTTAAAACAAAAATCAGCAAATATGCCACCCAGCAATCGGAAGACGCTCTATCCCGAATCTTCAGTTCCGTACACGATTTACATCAAGCCAACTGAAACAACTCAACCTCTGGTAAACAATGAGAAAGATCTTAAACTTGATCCCAGGCCAACTTGTAAGCATCGAGGTCAGAAAGTCGTTCTTCGAAATTAAAACTTTTTTGTTTCAACAGTCCTAAAAGTCGGCATCCTATCCCAAGTCAAAGGCTCTGCCTATTTGGAGTATGGAAATACCAAACTGATAGCTGCCATACTTCCACCTCGAGAAATAAGCAAACAATCTAAGAAAAAGTTTGTATCCTTGAAATTTCTACATGATTATATGTCCTATACCAAAAATTTCTTGCAGTGCGCTTGGAATTATATCGTGTGATCTAAAATACGCTGCCTTTGCCACCAGCGATCGTACTCAGAACCTCATCAAAAAGGAACAGTTTCTCAGTGTAGCACTGAAGAAAGCCCTCGAACCGGTCATCTGTTTGCACGAGTTCCCCAACTTTCAGATAGATATCATGGTCTATGTACTACAGGATGATGGCTGTGCCTTAAGTTCCGCTATAAACTGCTGCGGAGCTGCCCTAGCTGAGGGTGGAATCCCAATCTATGATGTCATAACTTCTTCGACAATATGCAATATTGGCCAGCATATCTTTATCAATCCAACTGGTAAGCATGTAAATTGAAAGATGTCAGTTATCCAACATACGTCTCCATTTTTCAGCTGCTGAAGAAGAACTCGTCCAAATGAAGGTCGAAAACGGCGAAACAACTGTGGAACATGGTATCTGCGTCATCGCTAGCCTTGCGGCCGTCAATCAAGTTGCCGAATGCTTTCAGAAAGGCTACATGTCCTACCAAACCATTGAGAACCTGACGAACTACGCTCTGGAAATCAATCAGAGGCTTCTCAGCACTGTGAAACATGTTTTGGTACACAAAGTAAAAAACCATCTCAAGTGATGTAATTCTTGTTCAAAAAAAATATTGTTTCTTTTATTTTCCTCCAAAAACTAGTCTACAATTTCCTTATGCGTCTGTGGCTGCCTCAAGAACCGCACCCGAGTACGCTAAATCCCAATAGTGCTCCACCTGGTGTTTCTGGAAAAATTCGCGAGCCATCTTCTCCATTGGAAACACCTTGAATTTGATCTCTCCAAAATGCCGCCGTTGACTAGTTCCTTCCCAAACAAGCACGCATGAATTAGGGACCTCCTGTCCGTCAGGATTCTTCACCATGTCTTCCTCCCACTTGACTCTGGTCAACATCAACCGGCGGTACTTTTTCTGCTGCT
The DNA here is from genome assembly GCA_905146935.1 of Scaeva pyrastri. Lineage (NCBI taxonomy): Eukaryota > Metazoa > Arthropoda > Insecta > Diptera > Syrphidae > Scaeva > Scaeva pyrastri. Next base: position 2,349,641 of record LR989927.1, on the reverse strand, counting down.
TCGGTCCCCCTTCTACCACAACTACGCAACAATCGCGGAACAGAACGACAGAACCAGTCATGTGGAGTTGCTTGGCATTGGTTTCTACTTTGTATTTCTTGCTGGCGTTGTCCTGGAGGTCTCGGATACGATAAACACTAACATGAACCCCACACGAAGTGTCCTCCTTGATTTTACGAATCTTCTTCTCCCGTTTTTGTTCGACAGTTAGTTTTCTGGCGTTGTTCGCATCTTCGTGGGCTTTTTGCCGTTTGGCCATCTGTTCCCTGACGTGGGCTTCGATCTTGGTAGGGTCTTGGACTGCCTCGGAGCCCAAAACACGCATCAGATTTGAAATTCGCAGCTTCGGCTCTGGCGGAGGAACCAAACCCAATCGAACCTTCTCTTGTTCCTCCTTCCACGCCTCCCGACGGTTCTGGCGACGCAGCTTCTTACGCTCTTTCTTGGTTAGGAAGACGGGCAGGTAGACAGGCTTGAGGGGTTCATCTGAAAAAGATTAAACAATTATTTTGATCTCGGTCCAAAGCTATATTACTCTACTTACTTGGTGGTTTTATTTGCGTGGGATGTTCAATTAGATTGGTGATGGCCGAGCGTCGGATGCAGATTTTACCGGTGTTGTCCAATGTATTGAGGTCATTGGTCAGGATTACTGAATCCCACCATTCCATGCTTGGCACGTCATCTGGGGTGTCTTGTTTGGGTGCAATTAGAGCTAATTTGGTGGCCGAACTTATACCCGTCTTTCTGGCAATCTGAGAAATCTCGTTCTGCAATTTCTCAAGCTGAGACTTCATGCGCATCCGCTCGGCCATTTGTAAGAACTTACCGGGTTCGTGGAACCGGAGTGTTCTTTTGTTTCGAATAGTGGGTTTCAAAGCGATTCGGTCGTCGAAGAACTTGACAGTATCGTCGGTTCCTGATTTATCAACAACTTGGTTTTTCGTGAAGACTTCACGTTTCTTTGCTCGTATATTGGCTTTCAGAGTGGGTGTTAGGGTGGGAATGTTGACTGTTCTTCCACTTTTATCGATTGTTCTACCTTCGTCGTCTAGAATGAGTGGCTTAGGACGATCCTGCACCACCGGTGGTATAATGTTGGCCAAAGTTCCCGACAGTTTTGCTCGGATTTGGGCCTGAAGCTCTGCAATTTTTCGTGCCTTCTCCGAGTCTTCGGGTTTTTTGGCTAAGACCTGCGAGGCTAACGCCACCGGGAGTCCTATTTGAGGAACTGCGGCCAAGATCGGGTCCTGAGATTTAAGATTGATCAAAGCTCTCTTTCTTTCTTCAATTTCTCGCTGTGCGTTGGCCATCATAAGCTTAATTTGAGTGGAACTAAGATTACTTGGAGTTGGTTTGGCGTCTACCTTTTGTGTTGTAGTTGTTGGAGGGGCCTTTACTTCTTCGACACGCTGCTTCTTAACATCTTTGTCACGAGTCTCCTCGTTTGATCTCTTCTTGGCCTTTTGGGACCCATTCCGGTAATCTTCTAGATATTGTAGTATTTTGTCTGTTAGCCGTGAGGCCTTCTTGGAATCCATCGATGAGGCAATCTTATCACCAATCCGTCGTTTGTCGTAACCATTGTAGAGACAGTGCTCGATTGCACTCACTAAAGTGCGATCTTCGGATCCCAGCGACTTAGATACAATCGATGATATGTCCGAGTGGAGATCTTCAATTTCCTTGCGAGAGTAGTAAGTCATTTTTTGTCGTATATCTTATGCGATTGATAATATTTTGGTTTTAAACAGCTCCGCACCAAGAAAATAAAAAATCTTAAACGTTTTCAACGAACAAGTTTAACTTCAAATGTCACTTTGGCATTAATGAACTGACATATGAGTGAGTCTGTTTCATTAAATTTCTTAAAATTAAATAGTACAGTTAGAGCAAACTATGGGCGCATTCACTAATGTAGTCACTACGTAGTCGACATTCAACTAGGTTTGTGAATGCAAAATGCACTACAAACTAGTCAATCGTAAACTGTCATATTTATGACAGATGTAAGCATGAAGTGAGAAACATTTGTGATTTGATAAACTTTTTACACTAAATCAAATAAAATGAGTGATTTGGAAAAGTTGAAGTAATAGGTATGCATAATAATTCAATATGATATTGTAGTGATTTGGAAAACTGTAATTGTATTTTTATCTAACAGCAGAGAGCGAAATGTCAAATTCATTGTCAACTAACTTTGAAGTTGAAATTTTTGAACTACGTCGTCGTAGGGGAAATTTCAACTCATTTCTTAGTTGTATTTGAACATAAGAATTAGTTGACTACAGTGACTACATTAATGAATGCGCCCAATTTTATTAAACAATAGAAAACAAAAATGACGTTAAGCAACCGTGAAGATTTCTCATTTTGTATGCGTCAAGCAAAACAATGTCCAAAATACCCTTTATTTTTTTAAAAGACTCTCTATAATTGTTAGACTAAACGTAGCTTGAACATTAATTCCATCTCATTTATTTTTGGACATCCCATGATAAAGACCACACTTGGTAACCAATAAACCAATCTTGTTGAGAAGAATTGTTTTGTTCGAATTCCTAATTTACTGCTCAGAAATCGTGGTTCAACACTGGTTATATGAGAGCGACCAACGAATAATAAAAACAAATAGGATTTAAAACATATATAAGCCTAATTTATTCACAAAAACTTTATAATAAGGTAGAAATCTAGTTTAATTTAATGTTAATATATTAAAATTTGAGTTGTAATTGCTAAAATGAGAGGAATTTGAGAGAATAAATTAGTCGTCGCAAATTGCAATATGACTGCTACGAATTGTCAGTTTTCGTGTTCCACATACAATCTTGAACAAGGGCTAAATAAAATTTCTAAACAATGACCTTTTGTGTTTGCTGAGTTTGTATAACTTTCATTCAAAAAGTCTAAACCCTTTAATCGGTTGCCGTTAAAAATTTGGATCTGAGACAAAGAATACGAACTTGCACAAATACTAAGTGCCTAAAGTTTAATTCTTTTGTAATTCTCGATCCACATAAAATATCCCAAACATTGTGTTATAACCTTAAAAGTTCAATTCTATCCCAAATCCCAATTAATTTCGATAACAATTATTTCAGTTCCATCTTTTGTTTTGACTTTCAGTGTTCTGTCTACACGCACACACACTCCAATTACACCATTCCGCCATGTTAGAAGCCGCTTTTGGACAGATTTGACGTCCATTGCTTCTTGCTGTTGAATTTTCGGCAAATTTTGCCAATTAAAGTTTGTTAATTAAGTGAAAACAACGTTAAACTTGTAATATGGCATCCGAGGAAGAAAATGAAGATACTTTACAAGGTGAGTACATTCGTTTTAAGCCGGTATTTGTTAATTCCAAATGGTGTGCCAAATTTGCTTTGTTCCCGCGTGCCGTGCTCATGATGCAATTTGTGTCTAAACAAACCTATTTCAATTGTTCGACTAGGTCAGTTTATTTTCTAAAAAGTGCTATTTTTAATTCCATTAAATAGGACTAATTAAATTTTGTGGAAATCTTGAGTGCTAATTTGCGTCAATTTTGGAAAGGAAAATGTTGAATTTTCTTTTTTTTTTTTTAGTGAAAAGAAAATTTAAAAAATATAGTTGTCTCGCTCTGATGTGAACGCATCGAGAAAAATTGTTTCAAATTCCAGTAAACATATCAAGGTTGTCGTTGTATAGGAGTAGGAGCTGCTGCCATGATTTGTTTTTGGGAATAAATGGAAATGGTTTGTTGCAGTATTTTTTTAAGGCGCATATCGGTTTACTTGTTGACAGGTGCAATCGAACGGATAATTTGTGGCTTGTGCTTGCGCCCTCAATAATCATTGCGATTAATTACAATTATGTAAAGCGATAAAAGTGTTGGAAGAAGATGAATGTATGAGGGGAGGGTGACATTTAATTGGGAAATTAATATTCCACTTTGTTCTCTTAGAGTAGTGTTCATGACGGTCAAATGGGATATATAAATGAGTAACTAGGTTTTTTTTTTGATTAGGGATTTTTTTCCCCGGAATTGTTAATTTCGATTTTATATCATAGTTCTAAGGTAGACTGTTCTAAGGTTGTTTTTTAAAGAATCATCAAACTCATTTATCGCAGTTTGACTATTTTGATCATAAATAGCATATGTACACATGTATATTATATTTTATAAAATATCAGCCCTATTCTGTTATTCACGTGAATCGCATATCCAATCCACCTATTCGATTTCATTTCACACTTCCTGTCCATTCTGCTATCCGTGAACTACATTATCCCGAACCAATTTGACAATCACGTGAACTGATTTTCCATTGAACATCTTGAATACATTTCTTTTTTGTTTTAAAATTTAAGTTCAATCGCTCCACCTAATGAATAGTGTTGTGCATTTTTTTCCAATCATAAGCAGAGGATAAAGAAAATTCTAGAAAAGAGAGCTTGGGAGAAATGTTAATAAATAAAAATAATAAATAAAGTATGAGTTAAACTGTTCCCATAATATGTACTTATATAGAGAACATGTAATTTTGTGTCTACCTATTTCAAGAATAACTATTATTATATTTTTATACAAAAATACTATAGCCATTTGGATATTATAAATGTTTAAATATGCGTTTGAATGCGAGAAATATGTTTAAATGTAATCTTTTTCAGCACCAAAGATTACATGTAAACTTTTCTCGCATCACATCGCATTGCTTTCTATCACTACTGTACGCGAAGCATAAATAGTTAAAAGCTGTTGCTAAACGTTATACAAAATCCTTATATTATTTTTCTTTTCTTTAGAATACAAGATGACGTTATGGTGCGTTCACATTTAAAAAATTAATTAGTATAAGACATGAGCATAATAAACCGGGTTTTCTATTTAAACTTCCAATTGAAATGTTGATAGCTTATTCTACATTTGACCATATGCATTCAACAAATAAAAAATAGTGCATAGCACATGTGCATAGATGCTTACACCGTTTTATGAGCTTGTGATTTTGCATAGTCGGATTGTTACAGGTTGTGTCTTAAGTCTAGCCCTAATAAATTAATAATTATTCCATATTAAAATAATTTGTTCATATTAAATGATCATGTTGTGTAAGTTCACAAACGCATCACTGCAGTAATGATGCCCAAATGTTCAAAGTCAAACGTTCACAAACGCAGATTCTGGCATCATTTTTCTCGTCAACTGTTCATTATTCCAAACTTGCATAAACTGATGCCCAAAAACTAAACAAAAAAGCATCACTACGACAGCGTGATTAGTCGGTATCGCATCAGCAACAGCTGCATCAGCAAAAAAGCAGTGATGCGGAATCACTGCAGCAAAATTTGACGTTAGTGAACTTACACGTTTGCTTAGCTAAGCAAACGTTTCCTGTTTTGCAATAAAATTTTAATTTGCATTCGTAGTTGCTGCATGTTGGAAAACTGTTATTGCATTTAAGGATGTTAAAAACCAAAAATTTAAAGAAATTCAGTGTAATATGCAGTTAATACTCATGAGTTTTTTTTATCCTTTTCATTGCAATAAATAAAGAAATGGAACTCAAGTTGAACCAGCTAAAATTGTCATCTTCCAATTATTGTCAATTATAACAAAATAAAAAAAGATGCTGTTATTGGCAAACAGTTATATTTTAAGGGTTAACCAAGTGTAGACAAGGGACAATTCCTGACGAGATGTAATTGTTTGTTAGAAGTAATTTGAAACTCATCAACACCAAATATCCCAACACCTTCGAGTACTGCAAGTCGCCTTGAAAACAATGCGCACTGACATTTTTCGCCCTCTACCTCGCCTACCCTTTATCATTTGGAACTATTCTCTATATAATTCTTCCATCTCACTCGTGCATATCAATTCCACACATTCCGCTATCTCTGCAAGCTAAGTTAGAGCGAGTACACTCTATCTGGCACATACATAATTCCATACAATTTCGATTCATTGTTGCTTGGACGTGGCAGCCATGACGTGATTTTTGACTTTGACTTGGGTCTCTTGTTGGTTGGAAAAATTTAATTTTACAAATTTACTCATTCTAAATGCCAATTAATTACATTCTCAAACTTCCATTACCTAACAACAATCTAGTGTTTAATTTGCATTAAAAATTCCAACTCCATTTCAAACGGTTCGCATTGAAAAATAAAGTGAAAGTATTGCTCCTAAATTCTTTTTTCAAAGAAACTGACTTGACTGTGTGCTTCTTTTCTGACTGCTCGTGTGTGCGATTTTTCTCCTTCAATATTAAATCAGTTTCTACTTCGTGTGAAATTAACAAAAAGGCCAAACTTAAATATTCAATAAACCATAAGTTTACCAAAATTGAATAATAGAAAAATACGAATCGACGACAAGAAAAAAAAAATAATAAAAAAAATTATGAAAGTGCCGTGAAGGTTCGTCGTCGCGGAATTTTTCCCTTTTCCAACGCCGTCCTGCGACTTAAAAGTTTAATCCCCAAGAAAAACAAAGAATATTAACCCAGGAATAACATTATTTTTGGATTTTCAATCACAAAGTATCCAAAAAGGTGTCGAAAATAGTTGAGAAATTTTTGCAGAAAAAAATAACTTGGAAAAGAATTGAAATTTCGATTGTTGCTCTCTTTTTTTATATTGTTTTTCCTCCTTCCTCTCTGATATTGCTGCTGTGCTCTAACTCTGCAGTTTGTCCGTTTGTTGAAAAAGATAGGCAGATACAACGAACAACATCAAGAGGATTTTCCTTTTTTTTTCCTAATTATTTAGGGGATTTTCCGAGAGTGAATTGACGGTGGATGTGACTGACTGCTGCTGCATCGCGAATCGAATCGAAAACAGATCACAACATACCGTTGAAAGTTTACACGTCTGTTTGTACCTTAACCCAATTAATTGGCTTGTTGAAAGTAAATCGAACTGCAAATCAAATTAATAATCGTAAAAGTCGACCAGAACAATAGACAGTGAGTGAACATAGAAAAAAAAAAAAATACAAAAGAAAAAACAATAAAAAAAGTATCACCCCAATCATAGCTCCGAGCTCCGACCGTAGCAGAGGCAGTGGCAATCAAAATCTTGATACGACGCAAGGTACGAGGGAGCAGTGGACACTTCGGGAAGACGGTGAAGGAGGGGGCTTCTAGAGTTTTTTTTTATAATTTTATTTAAAATAAGTAGTCAAATCGAATCGAAAAAAAGATAAAGCAAGATAGTCATACGACAAGTGAAGGCCCACCACCAAAGGCACACAAGAGAGAAAGAAAGAGAGCACTCGCAGTTTGACGAGTTCGCACTCAAAAAAAATAAGAAAAAACCATACACGACGAACTAACAAGTTATGACAAATTCATGTGTGTCGTCAAAATGGCTTCCTCACATACAAACTGGCAACTATGGAATGTCACAGAATTCGATAGATGAGAGCAAGCAATATATTTTCGTGAAATTAACAGATTCCGCGTATCGTGCCGTTGAGGAGTACCAGAAGAATGAGAACAAATGCAGCGCCCGAGCCAAGATCCAGGTAATTGGCAATGGTGGGGTGATTTCGTTTCCCACAGCCGATGATAGTGAAGGCCAGAAGTTTGGATTTGCCATTGATGATATTGAGGGATCGTTCGAGTGTATCAAACAAACTCAGAATGATCTGGACGTGTTGGGGACACTGCCATACAAGATGCGGATACAGGCGAATGACGATGTGTATGAGAAGACTCGACATCGAATGGCTGTGGCCGAGAAGACCCAGAAAGACAAATGTACCAGGGAGATCAAGCCCAACCAGACAGACATTGGCAGAAAGGTTAAATTGAAAAATAGTATAGGGGGAGGAAGTGGGGGCTTAGGAGGAAGCAATATCAATGGAAATTTAAGTAGTGGAAGTAGAAATGGATTGAATAGTAGTAATGGTAGCAGCAGTAGTAATAGCAATGTGCTTCCTAAGCGAGATCCATCAGCTTCCAATAATTGCAGTCCGCATGCATCGATTGTGAGTAATAGCAGTAATATCACCACCAATAGCCACCCCCTCAAGATATCATCAAACTCAAGATCACCAAATCCATCAATGTCATTGTCGTCGTCGTCCAGAAGTTCCAACATCAACAGCAACAACAACAACACCAACAATAGCAACAGCAATCTCGTTGGCATGCCAACATCCGCTTCATCCCTGTCATCAGCCTTGTCATCGGCTGCTGGTTCAGGTACATCAGGCATAAGCAATGGTTACTTCCGGGGCAACAGTCCAGAGATGAAGATGAACTCGAGCAGCAATAATAAAAACGGTCCAAATCTAGCAGCAGCCAACAATCGCTCGAAAAGCGGTAAGGCTTTGGGAAGTGGGAGTAGCCTCGGCGGAATTGGGAGCAACAACTCTAATCAAACTCGCCACAAGGGCAACGATATCACCAAGCGCAACATTCGGGAACGATTGATCCACTTGCTGGCATTGAAACCCTTTAAAAAACCGGAGCTGTACAATCGTTTGACCAACGAAGGCATCCGTGATAGAGAGAAGTCTTTGATAAGCACGATTTTAAAAGAGATATCAACCATGCGTGACAACACATACAACCTGAAACGACCAATGTGGAACGATGTTAACGAGAATTGGCAGTTTTATACAGAACAAGAGCTCCAGATGCTTAAGCGGCGTAAGCCCCAGAACCTAACTCCGCCAATAAGTTCGGATGCTGGTAGTTCAACGTCCGGACAGAGCCCAACAAGTACACACAATGGCAGTCCGCCACCAGCTGTTAAACGGCCACCTAGTCTGGACCATCGAGATCGCTGCTACGAAAATCCCAATGCAAAGAAGCAGCGAATAAGTCGCATAAACAAAGATAACAGCAATATCAGCAGTGCGAGTTCAATACTCGTTGCACCGCCTCTTAGCAGGGACAGTGCCAGTGAGAAGAACCAACAGAACCTGAATATGAATAATCAACAAAATCAAATTGATACTGACGAGAATTCGGTTGATCTGAGTTACTCGGTATTAGATAATGATGACTTTATAATGGCTGGGAACACTATTGGCAATAATAGAAGAGGAGGCGGAGGAATAAGTGCGCCAGGTGCATCTTCTGGGGGTCTTAAAATATATCACAACAATAACAACAAGAGTCCCTACAGTGATGCAACGGCGACGACAACATCGTCTTCGTCATCGTCGTTGGTAGATAAGAAACGATCATCGCCTTACAGTAACAACAGCACCAGTGGTAATAGCAGCAGACAGCAACAGCAGCAGCAAAAAATGTCACCGAACATCCTAAACAGTAACAGCAGCAGCGGTAGCAGCAAGCAGAGTGTCATATATTCGCCTAATAACCAACAACAGCAATCACAAACACCGACAGCGTCATCAAATCACCATAGCAGCAGCAGCAGCAGCAGCAGCAACTATGGTGGTCACACTAAATCAACCCAGCAGCAGTATACACATCCTCAGCAACAACAAAGCCACCAACACCAACAACAACAACAGCAGCAACAGCAGCAACAGCAACAGCAATCCCTTCATTATCAGCAGCAGCAACCAAAACAACAGCAGCAGCATCATCACCATCACCAAAAAAATACGCAACAACAACAACATCATCAAAATCCGCAACAACATCATCAATTGCAGTCGCATCAACAACAACATCAACAACAACAGCAACAGCAGCAACCGTCACCCCGCTACGACTTCAGCAATTATACGAAGATCCAAACCATCGAGCAGCGTCGTCAATACAAGACTGAGTTTGAGAACGATTATGCCGAGTATCGCCAGCTCTTAAGCCAGATAGACAACGTTGGTAAGCGATTTCAGATGTTGGCTGAACGTTTGCACAGCGCTCGTAATGACGCTGACTACAGCAACATTAAGAAGGAGATAGTGAACCAATACGAGCGAATTCGCAACGAGAAGGCCCACCAACGCGACAAGATGAGATTCGACTACTTGCACGTTAAGCTGGCCCATATTAAAGGTCTTGTTAGTGAATATGATAAGATGTTGACTTCAACGGCAGCCTCTGCAGCAGCTGCTGCGGCAGCGCAGCATCAATCTGGCCAAACTAATAGATTAACAGACCCAGCGGCTGCCGTGCAACAGCAGCGTCTCACGAATGGTAACCACCAAATGTCGGCGACAGAACCTAGCAGCGGTTATTTTCCTCGGAGCAACAAAGTGTACAACATGACCCCGTCGCCGCCTCTGCAAAGGAACGATGGTGCTGGCGGCGGTGGGGGTGGAGCAGGAAGCGTCGGAGGTGGTGTCTTGGACAACGGCCCAGCGATACATCATCAGCAATCACACCATATGATCGACGATGACACCTACTGACGACGATTGTTCGATGCGAAAATTATTTTGTAAGAAAACTGAATGCCTAGACCGACTTGCACTTAAAAAAAAAATAAAAAACAAAAAACAAAAAAATTACAAACAAAAATTAAGATACAAAACAACACGCTGCAATCTGCAACTCTTTAAAACCAACAACACAACATCTCAAGAAATTTAACTAAAAACTAGAAAATATTCTTCACCAGCGATTTTATTTCATTTTGGTTTGTTACTTTAAATTTGATCACAAGAGTGGATTTTTGAAGGACGATAAAAATGGGGCCGGAGGCGGCACCGCCTGAAGCTCTGCAGAGATTAATGTTGTACCTAAACAAAAATTCCCAACCAGACCTATTCCCTTTTTATTATCCTATTTGTTTCTAATTTTATTTATTGATGGCAAGTCCAACTCAAAATTTGTTAAACCTTTTTTTATTACGTTTGAAAAAATAAAACAAACATATTTACAATTTTAACATTTTTAAGATCATAGTTTTGTTGTTTTCCCTTAAAATTTAAATTATTTTTTAGAGCATTTAAAAAAAGAACGTAGAAGAATCGAAGAAGATTAAAAAATATTTGGGCGGTGTGTCGCATGCGCAAAAGTTTAGAAGGAATTTGTTAAATATTTTAAAACAAAATTAAAAAAGGCAATGAACATATGGTAGAGAAATGAAAGAGAATTACATTTATTAATAAAACAAAATTATATAATATATAAATACATATATAAATAAAAATCAATATGATGCGGTGTTGTAATGTTTTTTATACCAATATTAGAAAGATGCAAAATTATGCAAATAAAATTTAAAAAAATACAAAAAAATATACTGAGGAATTTTACATAATATAAGTTTTATTTTATATATAGTAATTATTATTCGTTTCTTCTTTGATTTTTTTTTATTAATTCTACTATTTGTTTTAGTTTATTATAATTTTTTTTAAAGTTGATAACTACAAGAAAAAAAGAAACAAAACAACAAACAAACACATATTACATTACATGCATATATAGTGAAGAAGGAAGATTTAAAAAAAAAATCTTAAAAAAAATATATAAGAAAATGCGCGAGAAAAACTAAAAAAAATATTAATTAATAATACTATTGTTATAATAATTTGAAAGATGAAAAAAAAAAACAAAAAAATAAAAAATGATTTTATTTTAAGCAACCATTTAAAAAATGAACAAAAATTATTTGTGGTTCTTATTTCTAACTGGGTGGCTTATTGGGAAGTTTGTTTTCATCATCACATCGTTGTCCCTGGAATTGCTGTGTTGACTTGGTCTTAATATGTATAATGTTTTGGTTAAAACAAATGTGTTGGTTGAAGCGGAAAATGTCATCAAAACAAAAATTTTCACTTTTAAAGTTACAGAGAAAACCCATATTTTTTTTGCTAATGGCGAGGATATGTAAATAAGTTAAATGGCGATCAGATTGGTGAAAAACAGAAATGTTAACAGTTCGATTAAAATAGAAAAATAAAAATGCGCCAAGGAAAGAATGTAGGTATTTGTTGGAATGCCCTAGGAATAAATATCTGGACCTCTGAAACCTACTACATAAATACCTCTTTCGTGCATAAAAAACTAAGTTTGCAGAGAATTCGTAATTCTCAAATATGTATCGAGAAGTTAGATGAATGAGAAAACATTATTCTTGGTTTATAAGTGTGTTTAGAAATTTAACTGAATAAATATCATGAGTAACGTTGTGACTCAAGAGCTTTATCCCTTGCTGTCAACATCTAAGTAGGGGCCCTACTATGTAACTCGATTCTAATTTTGATTTTATTTGAAACCTATTTGCGATTCTACTTTTAAATGCTACTATGCATGAAAAAAGAATAGAGCGCCGGTAATGCTAAGCATTTTTCAACAAATTTGCGATTTTAGAACGATCTGCTCGCAAACACATTTAATGTTTGCTTTGTTTTGACATTAACTTTCGAGTTAGGTGGTTCCGATTATACGAAAGTACATAAAAACCATGCTGGCACGACTATAGCTGTTCGATTATCGCATATTAAAGCGTCATTAAAAGAGTGATAGAGTCCAGAATTTGCGAATTCGAATATTTTTATTATAGAATCGGGTTACATGGTTGGGCCCCTGAATTGTATTCTTAAACTTTTTACTCGTTTTGAGTAGAGCATAAGGATCGTCTTTCTTTAATGTATGTTTATCGATGATCACGGATTACGAAGCATTCTTACAATTTAATTATATTGTCAGTGTGATTTGAAAGTTTCCAAAATATTCAGTAGACAAGATTCCTGGTTAGATTAAATTCTCTTTAAATTCGGTATATGACTAGAAAATACTCTACCATAAAAGAACTGTAATTATGTATGTTGTATGTTAAATCCACGACACAACTATATTTTATGATGTCTTGATTAAATGATGGTTTGGCACAAAGGAACAACAAAACAAAAGCAATACATGATTTTTTATCTTTTTAAAATACGTTATTATTTATAAATCATTCCTTTTAGATGAAGAGGAAGCCCAGGAGGAATCAGTTAAAGCTGCAGAACTATCCAATGATTCTGATGTACCTTTGAAGCCAACGGTAAGAAAGAAGGTGGTGTATTACATTTATTTTTCTTTTACTTTCATTTTCGAATAGCAAATAGTGCATTTTGATGACCTTGCATAGTTGTTTACTTACAAAAACAATCTTAAATGCAAAAAAAAAGAAAAAAAAAAATGCTTAAAATGTATTGTATACACTTATCTATTTAATAAAACAAGTTAGGGCATAATAATGGAAGAGTATTTAATATGGTCCATAACGTGTGGAAATGGGATTATGATTAAGACGCTCATAGAAGCCATGACTGGTTCATAGCCAAATCGCAATAATGAATACCCAATATCTATAAAAAAAGTCACATGAAGAAAAATAAACCATCAAGAGAAATGAGATCAACTTTTTTTTGATGCATCTCCATTCTTCGTGTCATTTTCTAAAGAATATATTGAGAACCTCTTTTGCGTAATGAAAACAAGTTCAATTTCGAATAAGAAGCCGATCTAAGCAGTTGGTTTTCGTAGCAAAGGATGAAAAATAATTTAATATTTGTTGCCCTGATTATTATTTTATATAAACGTCAATGTGCTGATTCTATCTAACAGAATATAAATGTCACCTTTAAAATATAAATCAATCTAATTTAAATAAACATTCTCTAAATGAATCCAATATTTAGTTTTAAGTTATCATATTAATCACACGTACATTAATTTGTTTTAGCATACCAAGAGAATAGAAGTTATGCTGATTCATCAATTGAATGTTCATTGATGTCACAATGAACGTGCATTTGTATTTCTTAAAAAAAAAACAGCGTAAAAGCGATTTCGGTTAGCGATCAGCTAGGCCGATAATATTTTAATCAAATATACAACCCCAACTTTTATCTAATATGTAGAACTGAGAACTTAAATGTTGATTATTTTTTTTCGGACTAACTATTTAAGTAAATGAATTAAAATCCCTTTTTTTTTTGCTGGGGTGTTGATATTTGTAGAAATTATGGTGGACAGTTTTTTTTTCTATTTTTCAAAGGGTTTTAATAAATGTCGAAGAAAAGGTGAAAACGTTGCCACTAACTGTGGATTTCATTTATTCTTGACAGATTTACTATAAATTCAAATTATAACATGATTAGACGTATGTATGTATGTATGTAATTGTTGTTTTTAGAGACACCAAACTATTAATACAAATACTCTTAAAAATTAGCTTAGCCCTAGTTTGAATCTGATCTCGGCGTTGATCAAACCCTGAGTACCGTTATGGGTTGTTAATGTTGCAATTTGCAACACGAAAGCACTCTTACAAAATATAATTCCCCAAATGTTTCTTTATTGAAATGATGATGATAACATCCAAATGGCCATGTGTTTGTAATTAATCAAATGGTTTCTTACAAAATATTGTCAGATATTTATGTTTTTATATTCTCATCAGAAGCGATAGAAAAGTAAGAAATGATGTGCCCTTAAATTTCAAATAAACAACAAAACAATAAACAAGTTGCTATTTTTAGTCAAATTGACTTTTATCACTCAAGGTCTAATGACGTAATTAGCTTCAAAAACAAGTAATACAAACAAATATTTTGCATTTTGCGTTGCTCGTACATTCGAAACTTTTGTATTTTATTTGGAACCCTTTTTTATAGTTGTAGCCTTTTTAGCACCTAAAAGAATAAAACATTGATAAGTAGTCTGCCACTTTCCGATTCACACCAAAAGCTGGCTAGGTAGATACTTAGGTAGAAGGTAGGTTGTATGTTCTTAGACTGCTAATTAAAAATCAATAACAACATTAAAGTATTTGAATAAAAATGACGCACATTCATTCATCTTTGACTTTCACTTTTTGTTTTTTTTTTTGTTTTTGCGATGTATGTTGTTAATTTGTTTACAAAATTCGTGGTGTTGCTTATACACAGGAGGAAGATGATGACTACGACCCTGAAGATAATCGTAAAAAGAAAAAAGGTAAAAAGCGTAAGACTAAAAACGAAAAAGAAAAAGGTCGCAAGAAGAAAAAGCGCAAGAAGAACGAAAGCGAAGAGGAGAGTGATTTTCAGCACGAAGAAGAGGTTGAATATCCAACAACTAAGCGTGGACGCAAGCGCAAGGATGCTGAGAAGGCAGCGGCTAAAGAAAAAGAGGCATCATCCTCATCAGGTAGAGTAGACTAATAACAAAATCGTATTGTCTGTTCTTTAAAATTACCGCGATGGATCGATCTTAACAAAACCTTATCACACATTCATAATTCTGCCAATCTTTTGTTCTGTTTATTGAAATGTTTTCTTTATGGTGTAGGGATGCCATCGGTGGAGGATGTTTGTACCGCATTTAATGTGACCGACGTTGAGATTGAATACACTGACAGTGACATGCAAACATTGACTTCGTACAAACTATTCCAGCAGCACGTACGTCCAATTTTACAAAAGGAGAACGCCAAGGTCCCTGCTCCTAAGCTTATGATGTTGGTTGCGGCCAAGTGGAGGGATTTCTGTGAAGTAAATCCGAACATACAGAATGAAACTGGCAGAGACGAGGAGGAACCGCGTTCATCTCGATCTTCACGCAATGAAAAGGCAAGTTAAATTTTCATGAAAAAGTAAAGTTATGATTTATTTGATTTTATGCATTCTCAGCCCGATGACATTTTTGAAGAGGACGAGGAGGAGGAGGAAGAAGAGCAAGAGCAAGAACAGCGCTCTCGTCGCAAACGTGGCCGAAATGCTAGCAAAAAAGGACGTAAGTCCGGAAAAGTACCCACTCTGAAAATAAAGTTCGGCAAACGCAAACACCAAAGTTCAGATGATGATCCGGATGCAAGTGGAGTGTCTGAGCGTGATTCTGACTTGGAGTTTGAGAAAATGCTTCAAAAGTCTGATACGAGCAAAGATGAGAATTTCGATGAGAATGACGACGAAGAACCGGAAGAAGAACCACAACCGGTGGTGAAGAAAAAAGCAAAGACCAAGTTTGGCAATAAATTCAAGAAGAAGAAGAAAATGCACAAGACAAGTCGATTCCCCGATGGTGATGATGGCGATCACGAACACCAGGATTATTGCGAGGTTTGCCAGCAAGGTGGAGAGATTATACTTTGCGACACATGTCCAAGAGCGTATCATTTAGTTTGCCTTGAGCCGGAATTAGATGAAGCCCCGGAAGGCAAATGGTCTTGTCCGCATTGTGAAGCTGATGGTCCAGTTGAAGAACAAGAAGACGACGAACATCAAGAGTTTTGTCGAGTTTGCAAGGACGGCGGGGAGTTACTTTGCTGTGATTCCTGTCCATCAGCCTATCACACATTCTGTTTGAATCCACCATTAGACGCAATTCCCGACGGTGATTGGAAATGTCCTCGTTGTGGCTGCCCATCACTTACGGGTAAGGCAGAAAAGATTCTTACATGGCGTTGGATGGAACCGAAGAACGAACCCTCCACATCAAAGAAGCAACAACCGCGTGTACGCGAGTACTTTGTGAAGTGGCACAATCAATCTTACTGGCACTGTGAATGGGTTAGTGAGGTACAGATGGACGTCCATCATCCCTTCATGTTGCGCTCTTATATGCGTAAATATGATATGGAAGAGCCGCCCAAGTTCGAGGAAACACTGGACGAAGCTGACAGCCGTTTCCAGAGAATTCAGCGCCATAAGGCCAAAACTCATGGAAAAGATGAAGAAAACTCTGAGATTGATTTTGAAGAGCGATATTATCGTTATGGCGTGAAGCCTGAGTGGCTTATAGTTCATAGAGTGATTAACCATCGCACAGCAAGGGATGGTTCGATCTTGTATTTGGTCAAGTGGCGCGATTTGCCCTACGACAAGTGTACCTGGGAAGATGAAGGTGATGACATTCCCGGCTTGAAGACTGCAATAGAATTCTACATGGATTTGAGGGCTGCATGCAATTCGGATGCGGTACGTAGTAGCGCTAAAAAAGGCAAGAAGGGACGCAAGAGCAAGGCCAAAGAAGTTGACGAGGATGAGCGGTCTGCCATTAAACGTTTCACACCCCCTCCAGAGAAGCCAACAACTGATTTGAAAAAGAAATACGAGGGTCAGCCACCGTTCTTGGATGAAACTGGAATGCAGCTTCATCCTTATCAGATCGATGGTATCAATTGGTTGCGGTACTCTTGGGGACAGGGTATCGATACCATCCTTGCCGACGAAATGGGTTTGGGTAAGACCATTCAGACTGTAACATTCTTGTACTCGCTATACAAGGAAGGCCATTGTAAGGGTCCATTCATCGTGGCAGTTCCTCTATCTACGGTTATCAATTGGGAGCGAGAATTCGAGCTATGGGCACCAGATTTCTACTGTATCACGTATGTGGGTGACAAGGATTCCCGAGCTGTCATTCGAGAAAACGAGCTGACATTCGAAGAAGGTGCTGTTCGAGGTTCGAAGCCAGGCAGACTTCGAACGTCTTCGTTTAAATTCAATGTACTCTTGACAAGCTATGAATTAGTGTCTATGGACGCAGCTTGCTTAGGATCGATCGATTGGTCCGTCCTCGTTGTGGACGAGGCTCATCGTTTAAAAAGCAACCAGAGTAAATTTTTCCGTATCCTGAACAGCTACAACATTGCTTATAAATTACTGCTCACCGGTACACCATTGCAGAATAACCTAGAGGAGTTATTCCATTTGCTGAATTTCCTGTCCCGACGTAAGTTTAATGATTTGAATGCTTTCCAAAATGAATTTGCTGATGTAGCCAAGGAAGAACAGGTAAGAAGATATCCTTGGATAATATAAAAATTTATTAAATTTCCAATTTGTGTCTCAGGTAAAACGATTACACGAAATGCTCGGACCTCACATGTTGCGACGTCTAAAATCAGACGTGTTGAAGAACATGCCATCAAAATCAGAATTTATTGTACGCGTGGAATTGTCGCCTCTACAAAAGAAGTATTACAAATACATTTTGACCAAGAACTACGAAGCTCTGAACTCTAAAAGTGGCGGTAACTCTTGTTCTCTGATAAACGTGATGATGGACTTAAAAAAATGTTGCAATCATCCATATCTATTCCCATCGGCTGCCGAGGAAGCACAATTGGCACCAGGAGGTGGCTATGAATTAGCTTCGATGACAAAGGCAGCTGGAAAGCTTGTACTTCTTTCTAAGATGTTAAAATTACTTAAAGATCAAGGGCATCGTGTGCTGATTTTTTCGCAGATGACCAAGATGTTGGACATTTTAGAAGACTTTTTAGAAGGCGAGGGCTACAAATACGAGAGAATTGACGGTGGTATCACAGGAAATCTTCGTCAGGAAGCTATTGATCGATTCAACGCCCCTGGTGCGGCACAGTTTGTATTTTTGCTAAGTACCCGTGCTGGAGGTCTGGGTATTAATTTGGCCACTGCAGACACTGTTATTATTTATGATTCAGATTGGAACCCTCACAATGATATTCAAGCCTTCTCGCGTGCTCATCGTATCGGACAGGCTAACAAAGTAATGATATATCGTTTTGTGACCAGAAATTCAGTCGAGGAGAGGGTCACCCAAGTTGCAAAGCGCAAAATGATGTTAACTCATTTGGTGGTCCGTCCAGGAATGGGTGGCAAAGGAGCAAATTTTACCAAGCAAGAACTTGATGATATTCTGCGCTTCGGAACAGAAGAACTCTTCAAAGAAGATGGCAAGGAAGAAGAAGCCATCCATTATGATGACAAAGCAGTTGCCGAGCTCTTGGATCGTTCGAATAGGGGCATTGAAGAGAAAGAAAGTTGGGCAAATGAGTATTTGTCTTCATTTAAGGTGGCATCTTACGCTACAAAGGAAGAGAACGAGGAAGAAGAGACAGAGATTATCAAACAAGAGGCAGAAAATTCTGATCCTGCTTATTGGGTAAAATTGTTGAGACATCACTATGAACAGCATCAGGAGGACGTCAGCCGAACTCTTGGGAAAGGCAAGCGAGTCAGGAAACAGGTAAAAAAGTTTTCTGTGTGTATGTACGAAAATTATTTAACAAAATCTTTTAGGTTAATTACACTGACGGTGGGGTTGTGGCTGCTGAGCCGAGAGATGACAGCAACTGGCAAGACAACGCATCTGATTTCAACTCTGATTACTCAGGTGCCTCTGATGAGGACCGGGAAGATGACGACTTTGATGAACGTGCTGACAATGGCGAAGCTTCTCGAAAAGCTAAGAGGCGCCCTGAACGAAGGGATGATCGTCCATTGCCACCTCTTCTTGCTCGTGTTGGTGGAAATATTGAAGTTCTGGGTTTTAATGCCCGACAGCGAAAGAGTTTCTTAAACGCAATCATGCGATATGGAATGCCACCACAGGATGCATTCAACTCTCAATGGTTAGTTAGGGACTTACGTGGTAAGTCGGAACGTAACTTTAAGGCTTATGTGTCGCTTTTTATGCGACATCTGTGTGAGCCCGGAGCTGACAATGCCGAGTCATTCGCTGATGGAGTGCCTCGGGAAGGACTTAGTCGTCAGCATGTTTTAACACGTATCGGAGTTATGTCCCTGATAAGAAAAAAGGTACAGGAATTTGAGCACATAAATGGGTACTATAGTATGCCAGAGTTAATTCTGAAGCCATGTGAGCCTGTTAGATATCAGCAGCATATGACTGCAGAGGCCATGAGTGGCGATAAGAGTGCTACTCCCAGCACAAGTGCTACACCAGCCACCAGTGCTGCACCCAGCCCAGCTCCGAATTCAGAAAAAGGCGAGGAGAAGTCTGCTGCATCTGGTGATGACAAACCTCGTGTAGAGGGTTCATCAGAAGTTGAAAAAGATGAAAAATCCGCCTTAAAGAAAGATTCGGGCGATGATGATGTTCAATCCGTTAAATCTGAAGGAAAAGACAAAGACAACTCCGAGGCAGATTCTTCTTCGGTAAAGAAGGATGATGAGAAGGAAGAGTCAAAGGCTGTGACCGAGGACGACGATGATGACGTGCTGATCATAAAGGAAGACGGAGAAGTTGAAAAGCCAAAGCCAATGGAGAACAAGCGGCACGACACAACAAAGATCGAAGAGAGCTTGGAAGTTCTAAAGCGAAAGTTCATGTTTAACATTGCCGACGGAGGGTTCACAGAACTGCACACTCTGTGGTTGAATGAAGAAAAGGCCGCCGTACCCGGTAGGGAATATGAAATCTGGCACCGCCGTCATGATTATTGGCTATTGGCTGGTATTGTGACTCATGGCTACGGTCGTTGGCAGGATATCCAGAATGATATACGTTTTGCAATAATCAATGAACCTTTCAAAATGGACGTTGGTAAGGGAAACTTTTTAGAAATCAAAAACAAGTTTTTGGCTCGTCGATTTAAACTGCTAGAACAGGCGTTGGTTATTGAAGAACAATTGCGAAGGGCTGCCTTCTTGAATCTGAGTCAAGATCCCAGCCACCCAGCTATGTCGTTGAATGCCCGCTTTGCTGAAGTTGAATGTTTGGCAGAATCTCATCAACATCTGAGTAAGGAATCGTTAGCAGGCAATAAGCCAGCCAATGCAGTACTTCATAAAGTATTGAACCAATTAGAAGAACTACTGTCCGACATGAAGAGTGACGTGTCACGTTTGCCCGCCACTTTAGCACGCATTCCTCCGGTTGCACAACGTCTACAGATGTCTGAGAGATCAATTCTATCTAGGTTGGCGGCCACCGCTGGAAATGTACCCAATTCCGGTAATTTTTTAAGCTTTATTACTAGAGCAAACAAAGTACTTATATCTCTTTATTTAAAGCTCAATTGATGACACAATTCCCCGCTGGATTCCAAGGTGCAGCCCTGCCAGCATTCACCGGCAGCCCTGCCGCTAACTTTGGAAATTTCCGACCACAGTTTTCGGTACCTGGACAACCGTCGACCAGCTTTGCCGGCGCAAATTAAATATTTTACAATATTTTATAAGTTATGCTCCAAAAACAAGAACTCCCCTCAAAGGCTTGTCCCACTTTAGTTCATTTTTGTTTTTTAAGGTATTCCAGATCACACGGTGTTTACAAACCTATGTGATCTTCTCATCCCCATTTTCCCATCCGAGGCTCTTTCTTCTGAGGAAAGACTTCTTTTGTGTACTATTTGTATTTGGGTTTTCTTTGTGATTGTCTTATTTTTTACGTCACAATAAGATTTTTTAATTTATCATCTCATGAGATATCTGTAATGAATAAAAAAATATAGGAGATAAATCCATTCCAAGAAAAAGTGTGTTTCTGTTTCTCTATTTCTCCATTTCTCTTTTTATCAACATCTTCGTCATGGTTTTTGTCTGTCTTTTGTTGAACATGATGAAATACTAGAGGACAATTCCTGGGATTTTTTTGTTGCATGTTCTTATTGCTAAGGATGCTGATGGTTTCTGTCGACTTATTGGGCTATATAAAGACTTCTGTGGCGAATTGAGGTGTTTGGTTTTCTTTGAACTGAATGAAAAAAGGACAGATTTTCTTTGTTCGGGTGCACTGAGAGATGCTGTTGCATTTTATGGAGAACTGCAATTGAAGTCAGAATTCAATGCTTCCTTTCCCCTTCCTACCGGATATGGAATATGAAGGTGAACCCTAACTGTGACTGTGATGAACAGCGTCAGGAATACAAAATTTTGATGAACAGGTGAGTCCTTTCCATTTTTAAAGACACAAAACATTTAAATATTATGTATCTTTAAAATATTAGAAAAATAGGTGGATAAAAGAGAAAAATGAGTAGAAAAACATACCAATTGAAAATTTAAATTCGTATTCCATTTTTTTTTTAATTTTCTAGCACTGTATATTTAAATATGTATGTATGTATGTACATAGATTTAAACCCCTACCCATTATATCTACGGCCACGAACAAATGGGAAAAGTTGTCAACCCAGCTTGCATCCATAAAATATGCAAAAAAACAAGATTTTCTAGCTTGATCCTTGCTCTTTAAACTTCATACATCAAACACAGTGAAATTAATTTTCCATTCGCGTAAAACTTATTACTCTTTCTGTGGCTTTACTAGTTCAGTGTTCAACCCTTAACGACGCAACGCTGTTAACCCTTGGGGGTATGTATCTCATTTATTTAATTTTTTTTTGGGCTCAAACATAAAAGTTTAAATTGGCAACCGCGACTGATGACGGATATTTTGCTTAAAAAACACCAGAAAAGCAAAGCCTAAACCATTAGTATGAACAGCACGATTATGAGATAAATGAATGTAAATTCTCTTTGATAAGTTTAGAATTTTTTCCTCGTTGAAAAGCTGTCCTCTTAGGATGATAAAACATCACGATTTTTTGAATGCGGGATTGATGTGATTCGCTCAAAATAAATGTAACTTTAAATTCGTTACCATTACCAAAAAAAGGCGCCTGTTGTTGTTGAAACCGAAAAGGGTTAACAGACTGCATGAACGTCATCAGCGAACCCATATAATTAATTTTCATAAAAAACTTTTTTGTTCGTTTATATGTACGAGTATATTGGGTAAACTTACATACTTTTGTGATTATTAAGGCGATTTTTTTTAATGATGATTGAGTAGAGAATGATTAGGCGCGATTAGAGAGAGAGAGAGAGAAAAATATGGAAACCGAAAAAGGACTTACAAAATAAGTCCTGCCAACCCTTGAGTCAATTTACGGCCTAATTAAAATATATACAAAATGCAACCGCATAAGAACTTCAGTTGGACGTGGGATTGTGCGAGTTGTTTTTTCTCACAATGTGTAAATATATATTACTTTACTGTTTTTATAAAAAAAATTATTATCTCGTTGTGATTAAGAAAGTATCATTGTTTTGTTTTTGTTTTTGTTTTTTGTAACCATGAAATCGACTTGTAGCTTTTTTATATCACCTTTTTCCATGAACAACCACGTTCTTGGTATCTTCACACACCTGTAGATCCTTGCTCAAGATTTAATTGGATTGAGGTTTCCCTGTTGGTTAAAAAGATACTATGTTCAAAGTTGCTTAATTATTTAAGAATGACCTAGAGATTCGCATTGTGACATTTTTTGTTGCTGTGTATATTTTTGTCGTACGAATATTTTCATAGTAATTTAACAAAGTGTTAGCAAACTTATACTTACCACTGTATATTTTTATATGTGTGTTAATAAGTTTACCTCAGAGTCTCAGTGGTAATATTCGTACATCACTCTGCCAAGCAACTGAGCACATGATATGTTTTTGTTTTCCTTTGCATACAATTAAGGATAAGACGCTGGCGCTGGCGATAGTAGTCTCACTAGGTTTCACACAGGATGCACCAAACTATTGCACTCTGCGTCCTCCTCGTCTTCCATCATAATACATCTTCCCATCCCTGTCCACTTTCTCAAATATCAACTACGTTAAGTGAGAAATGCATTTGAGTGGGTGAGCAGATAGGTGACTCTACCTGGTGCCTTTTGCCTATTCAGTTTTGCAGTTTTGTTAATTCAGAAACTTTTAGTACAGTGTGTTTTTATTAAAACCGACCTGTTTGTCCTTTACTCTGCTGCGCTTCAGGCATATGTTGTCTAAATTTAAATGTATTAGTGTCGAGCGATAGTCCTTTTTGTGTGTGTACCTATGTATTATTGTTGTTGTTGGCGTTGTTTTCATTTGCATTTGCATTGCTGCATGAGCACACAATCATTCACTATTGCTGCCACCCACTCGATTGCAGTCGAGTAGGCACCATATTGTAATTAACTGAATTTGATATACAACTCTAGATACGGACTAAGGATTGAACCTTGCAGTCGAGCCAGAGCTAGAGCTACAGCTAGTAGATGGGCGACAAAGTTGAGAGTAAGCAAACAATTACACACATACTCGTATACCCAATATCGACGAGCGAGCGGAGCGATGCAAAATACGAGTATACTACACACTATGGAGATGACTCTGGAAGTCTAAATGCGGTCGTAAGGTTCAATGTGAGTGAATAGGAATTTCATGCAAATTAAGTGTGGATGCAGGAAAAAAGAAAAAGCTACAGGATGTTAGAAAAAAAGATCTCGGATAAGGCAAGTGGAACTAAAAATAACATCTACTTCTAATATGAGGGGGGCGGAATTGATAGTAAATATAACATACCCTTCCACCACCATGTATACTTATTTCATTATTTTCAGTTTCTCCACTTGCATTGTCCTTGTATCCCCCCCCATCAAACCCACCAAACCAGCTTCGTTCGGAGTGCATAATGTTCATAATTAATTTTGTGCCCCGGCGCGCCCTGTACCTTTTGTGTTTAATCGTTCTTCTACTCTACTTTTGCACTCTGAGTAACCGGGACAAAGAAGCCCAGCAAACGGATAGGATTATTATGTGGACGACTAAGAGGGTACATACACATACATACATACATACAACAAGCTCAGCGAGCACAATCTCACAACGAGCGACAAGCACACAAATGAGTGGAGTTGTTTACGCTTAATGGGAGTGACCTTAAATGGCCATCAGAACAAAGTGAAGTACGGCGCGAGTGGTACTTACTACTTTCTAATTTTCTCACGCCAGCCTCTGAGATTGAAGCAATATAATGGCAATCACCGATTCATAGAGGGATAAAAGCAATTTCAAGCGTCCGCCACCGTGAAGTGGTCCGAAATGGCGAATTGAAAATAGCTTCAAGGGATAATGATGCGATGGTAAAAAGAGAAAGGTCAAAAAGAGTTGACACAACCAATTGGCTTGTTAGTTGAACAAAAGACCACTTGGTTGCGTTATCTTTTCTCCTTCGTGGCATAAGGATGCCGTGTTTTTGACATCTTTGGATAATTTTTGTAGTGCAGTGAATAAAAATGTATGAAGAGGGCAAATTTTTTTGAAAGCTTCTTTTGAAAAATAATTAGAATTCCAAATGTAGGGAGAATGTGGTAATATGTACTTTTGATTTTCACTATTTCAATATAAATATTTTAATTTGAATCGAAGTCGCGTCTTCGGATGGTGGTGAAGTGGTGACACGGAACTGGAGGTCCTGTTTTCAATACTAATGTCGTTTTCAATTGGCAATCCGGAATGAGAAGTAGAAGCAGAATCCCAATTGAACACTTTTTGTGAATTCTGAAAAATTTGAAGTTTGGTGTGACTGTATTGGTAGTTTTGCAATCTTAGCTGTTTGGAAAACTCCTGCAACAGAAAATTAACTGCATCACTTGCATCGTCATCACTTGATGAAGAAGATGAGGAAGACGACTTCAACAATGTTTCTAACAAATTAGGAACAATTGCTAAGATATTGTCAATATTATTATCAATTTTTTTATAGTTTAGTTTTAATTTCAAGCAATCACTTCACAGTTCGCACAATTTGTTAATTCAAAAATATGACATTTGTCAAGTGTGACATGTAAAATCTTTGAATGTGTGAGTGATTCTGTTTTTGCTTCTGACTTCAAATCCAGAAGGAAATCTCTTCTTTTTCAGAATTAGAACTGTCACTTTTGCCCAATTGAACGCTTTGAGAATGCTTTTTTCTGATTCCAGATTGCCAATTGAAAACGACATAATATACTACACAGATCTTAGATCATTGATGTTCATTTGAATAATCTATAAGCTTAAATATAGCGATCGACTATATTTTTGTTAATATTTTAATATGCCCTTTTTTCACAGAACATTATTTAACAAAGAAAAATCAATCTACTCTGAACGGAGTCACCTAGGAATTACACATTTTCACTATCATTATTATTTTTAAAACATTGGCTATTCTTATTATAAATTCACTAACCCAAAAACTATGAGATGGGTTTTCTTTATTGAACTTTCTAAAAAATTGTCCTTCTTTCTTGTTCGTGTTCATATATTTTTACTGCAATACCTAACTTAAGGCCAAGTTTTTTTTTTTTTTTTTTTCTGGGTGAGCTAATTCAAAAGACGAAAGTAGGTAGTAGTAGTACATTAGTTTTATGGAGATTTTGTGCTTCTATGTATGTATCCAATATTTTGTTTGACCTTAATGACATTAATATTCGTTTGCCTTTAATGTTCCAAGAGGTATTCTTGTCATTCCTTCTTATGCAAACAATTTAAGGCTGTTACAAAACTTCAGTTTAACACATACGTATATGTCCATATCCATAACATCCCAATTGAGGGATTGATTGTACAATAATTCAGCATGGATCTGCAGTATGCGTGATGTAGAAGTCATGTCTCGTTAGCTTTTATATATTTTTTAGCTATCGAAATTCTTCCTCCATTTAGCTTGACACGAATTACTAAAACAGGATATATGAATGAATGTCAGGGATCCAGATATGTATATTGGATGAGCCCCAAGCCTATGAACGGTCCTGATTTCATCTTCCATTACACATTCTTCAATATTCGCACATCGATCGCATGCCGTGCATATAAATGGCCCAATAAACTCAGCTGCCACTAGGTACCTACTAGAAAAATCAAACGCTTGTTGGCCTCGTGGCGGGGGAGCGACACAGAGGCAGTTTATTTGTGTGTTTGTTGTGTCGGTGTCGCTCGGGGTTCTTTAGTGCCATTAAGGAATAAACCTATAAAAAGTTTTGCCAGGGAATAACAAATTGTCTTCACATTCGGCGACAGTATTGACATGTAATCGATTTGCCGGTTCATTGAGTTTTAGTTGGAATAGAAGAACCGACAATAGAGCCTTCAGAGGAGCCACTAATGTGGCTATGTGTTGTCTTCACACATTAAACGGATTATCCTTAAATACATCCCTACATAGACACACTCTACCATATTCTGGGTTGAAAAAGGCCTGGAGGATGGAGCACAACAAGAATTGTATCCTATTTTATAGTTAGGTCTAGTTTATAGTTGCAAGAGATTTGCAAAATTAACTAAAGAAAAAATGATGACGTTGATGATGATGCTGGGCATAAATCCAACGATTCTTAATGCTAATTCGATCTGATGAGAACGTAAGAAAATGGCTGTTGAATTACGAGTTCATTCGAAATAGGATTTTTTTTTTCATCCGAAATTGGATTTTTTAATTTTTCTAAAAAATGATAAGGATTCATCCTCCTAATCTGCAAAATTTTAGGTTTATATTTTGGAAAGTCGTGCTTGTGCTAAAGTTAAAAAGGAAAACTTAAATTAAAATTAAAAATAAAATTGCATTTCGATGATTAATTAAAGTTAAATTAACGAAATTCTTTGAATCAATGAAATTTGGAAATTGTCTTGAAAATTTGCAGTCGCGAAAAGTATATAGTACATAAATGCAAGTGTCAGTCCTTTGAAAAAAACCTCCCTGAGGCTTATTGTGACATGTTTTAGATGCCTTAGTGGTGATCTCTTGATACTTACTTACTTACTTACCTACTTAAGTCCTCAGACCTAAAAAGTCCGTTGGTGTTCTCTAGCGGGAAATAGGGCCTCAACTACTCCTACGCGCCATCGTGTGCGGTTTCCAGCGATGTATTTTAGCTCCCTCCAGCTCCTCCTCTTACACAATCTCGCAGATTCCTCCTCAACTGTTCTTCTCCACGTGCTTCTCGGTCTACCTACTCTTCTTCCTTCTTGTGTGAGTGGGTTCCACTGCATTGCTTGGCTTGCAATGCAGTCATTACCTTTTCGAAGCGTGTGTCCAATCCACTGCCACTTGCGCCTTCTTATAATGGTATCTATACATAAGTTCCTGACCTGTTCGTAGTAGGTCCTCGTTGGAGAAACGATTAGGCCAGAAAATCCGAAAGATGTTTCGAAGACACCTAGTAACGAAGGTTTGCAGTTTCCTGGTTATTGTGGTTGTTATTTTCCAGGTGCTGCAGCCATATAGCAGAACTGATTCGACGTTAGAGTTGAACAGTCGTAGCTTTGTGTTCAAGCTGAGAGATTTGTTCCTCCAAACATTGGACAACATCCCAAACGCAGTCTTTGCTTTTCCGATGCGGCTGGCGATGTCTAATTCGGTTCCTCCTTCAGGAGAGACGATATTTCCAAGGTATTGGAAGCTAGCTATCTACTTTCTCTACTGCTTGTTGACCAATGTTCATCACAGCGGATGATTGCAAGCTCCAGAGGCTGAACATCTTTGTTTTTCCCTTATTGATTTTCAGCCCCACGATTGCTGCTTCTCTCTCCTCCCTTGTTGCCATTTGATGAAGATCCATGATCTTATGGGAAAGCAAGCATATATCGTCAGCGTAGTCGAGATGTTTAATGTAAGTTGTCAGAGTCCATCTAATACCTCCGCTTCCTGTCAAAGCCATCCGCAGTATTACATCAATTATCACCAATCTTGATGATGAATCTTAATTTAATCCAGAAGCAAGCAGTGAAATCAAATTTAATAAAATAAAATTCTGAGGTTCCAAAGCTTGCAGAGGCAGACCCATTAAACCAAAATCAATATCTGTGATGAAAACAGAAGGACACAGTATACGATGTTTTGAGTCTTATGCAGATGATGGTGTTTGTGTACACTTTATAGAGCTTAAATACTCAGCTTTAATGAATTTTTAAGAGCGGCACTAAAAACAAGGACATAGCCCCTACCCGCTGGTGAAAGTAGTGCCTGGAGCAAAAATTATTATGTACAATACACACTTTGCTTTGTTAATTTTATGTGCGAGTCTCATATAAGGCATCATATCCATGTCACGATCTCACAAGCTTATGTCTCATTAAATCAAAACTCACATCAGTAATGTTTCCTTTCACGCTTTCCCAAAATTTTATGTTAGCTATAATAATAACAGACTGTACGAATGTGTGAACACCACCTTAACTACATATGTATGTATGTATATAATATTATACTCGTACTTCCTAGTATATTAAGTCGCGTCCCACCCATCATTTTGAAAACAACATTCGCATCCATATTTGGGTTGTTTGCAAATTGTCAACCACGTGAATTTTGTCAGTAGACGAACACCCCCGAAGGACGCCCCCCAAATTGCGGCTTTCAACACACGGCAAATAATAGGAGCCATCGTCAGCGCCAATTACTCGAGTACAATAAATCCAAAATTTTGACTAATTTTGGGGTGCAACCAACCGACCAAGAGTGGAAAATAAATGGCCTCATGTTATGAGCACCACCAACACCGGAGGGCGCTAAATCCATGGGCATTGAGATTCTTTTAACTGAATATTCAATAGGGTCCCATATGAATGTACTCTTAGAGGCAGGGTATTGGTGAATGGAGACAATTCAAAACAAACAGAGGACAAAAACGGGATGTAAAAACTTAATGTATCGTCAGATTTTGACAGATTGATTTATTACAAAGCCGCTGATAGATGGTGTGGGTGTCGCCCATCACATGTGTCACAGCAAAGAGACAGGATAATAAAAAGCAGCGTGTCATATATTACGGCACATATGACAGCAAACAGAAAGTGAACGGGAACGTACACAGACACATCTGTACATAACCATCATCATTCGTGAGTGTTGTATAAATGTAAACGGAACGTAGGTAGTGTTAATAAAATTATATCTACACAAAAAGTCGCCTGCAAAAAATGGTTCGCTAAACGAATAACACTGCACAAACCCGTTGTTTCTACGGATCAAATCTCGGGTTTTACGTTTCCAAAGGCTGTCGGATGAGAAGATAGAACGTCACAGACACAGCCGTGGGCCATGAGCAGGAGCAGGAGCACCCAGCAAACCAATCTAAACGAGCAGATTGTCACGTTTGTGGCTGCGTGTATGAGTGAATGGTTTTGTGGTTAGGCGGCAACAATGGCAGAAGCTGTAGCTGGTTTAGGTGGGCTGTGTGATTGGACAATTCAACAGTTGGGATGCGAGACGCGTAGGGTTTTGGTTTTCGTTGTGACGAAATGGGTGGGAATGGTTTGGCAATTTATTCCCGTTTGCAATTGCACTCGAAATTGTCTGAATGAAATAATTAATCGTTTAATCAGTGTGCCTGATAAATGTGTAAATATTGAAACGTGATCTGGATTGGATTGGAGCGACAAACCGCGACAGAAAAACTGGAACGGATGTGAGGCTTTTGTTTGTGTACCTCTACTCACTTGCAGCGTTGCAGCCTCTGGCAATTTTGCTCTCGAATACAATACCAGCTTTGTGATTAAGCAATTGTAGACTCATTAGTTTGTTTTTTTATTTATTTTATTATTATTATTAATTAAGGACGACACATGCATTTTGATTATTATACATATTTCGGGTCAAATTTAATTGATTATGATTATGATGATTTTATTTCAGGAATCCATAAGTTATTTGCTAATTGATGGGAAACAGAGGCAAATCCTGTTATTAAAATGAAATGAGTAAGGGAACATTAAAAACAGTTAGTAATTATGAACATGTGTTACTGCTGGGCTCCAAAATGCATAAGATGTCTCATAAGTTCTGAATGTCAAAAGAGTAAATGTTGAAACTCAAACGTTTCTAAAAACAAAAAGCTACTTTTAAAGTGCAGCAAGGCACAGAAGATCATTAACAAAACGGACAGCGAATCCATATATTCTAATTTCATTTCACAATTTCATGACAAGTACCAAACAACATCTTCTTCAAACAATTGTATTGGAGATTTTTGAAGACATAGGGTGTATGTAATCGCAGTTCTTTTCTATTGCACTTGTGAACGCACTCAATTTGCAGAATCAAAAACAAAAACAAAAAGGGAAACAAAAAGGCCTGATTTAGGCCAATTTGTATGTTAACAGTTCATGAACCTCAGCTCTTTCAGCATCCATTTAAAAATAATAATTTACATTACTTTAAATACCAGAAAATTAAAAAAATATTTGCAATAACTTACATTTTTTGCAATCTGTTCCCATTCGTGCTTCTTGATGACTTAAAAACAATTTTAGACAATTGCACCCTTTCTGCAGCCAACAAATTATTTTAGCTGCACAATCTGCACGACGCTGACGAAAGAATGACGTTTATGAACTGTAGGTACTGCAGTTCGCCTAGGTTAGTCCGATCGGAAATCTGACTTCATGAACGCATATAACACAGTTCTTAGTTCGGCTGACGTTTATGAACTCACCCATACATATGTAATAAGCTGATAGTATGGCACAAGTTTACTTTCGTTTTCTTTTCTTGACTTAATTTTCTGACACCTGAACAATCATGTGACCAATAAGGACAGCTCAAGCTTCACTTTGATGAAATTTATGTTTCTTTATACGATTTAAAAACAACTTTTATAAACTACGAAAGTCAAAACAGATTTACATATCTATCTATGTATGTATGTATGTTTGTATAGGTAAGAAATAAGAACATACAAACAAAGCAATATTCTTACCCGTTAACGAAATCATTTCGCAACGGATCCCAGGTAGAACGCTTCCCAAGTATCGGCGGCCTCCTTTTTGAACTTAAAATACTCTTAAGAAATATAGTTTTCACCGGAAACCACATTTTTAAAATTTAAATTGATCAATGATTCAACCGACCCTAAAGCTTATATACCAAAGAATAAATTTCCTGTGATTAATTTTAAATTTATTCCGAATATAAAGTAGAGTAGACAGACGGATATGCATACATTCGCCCGTCCGTCCGTCCTTTTAAAGACTCATCACAACAGTATTTATGCTCTCCATGAAAGACCAAAATCCAATTTCCAATAATGAAATACCACATCGCACCTGGGGCCCATTTCAGTCAGTGTTGGAATAAGTTCGGTAGGCATCCAGAAAGTTAGAGGAAATCCAATGGCTGCATCTTATGCATAAATTAACTTAATAAAATCAAAACCTTGCGATAAAAGAAAAGGGCTTTTGGGATGTTTTATACATTTGGAAGCAAACCGATAACAAGAGATTTCTCGTTACCTGGAAATGATGATAATTTTAGAAAATATGAGTCTTGGCTTTGGACGTTTTTCCCAGACAAATTTAGAAAAAATATATAGGTATGGTATACTCGTAATGTGAGCTCCAAGTTATGAAGGTATGTAGATGCAAAAAGCTTTTAAGGGTTATTTTTTGAATGAAGATTATCCTAGCTCAATTTTGTGTGGTTTCAAGTTCTTTTAGCTATTAATCTTTCTAGGCCTGTTTTTTTTTACTTAAAAAACACACAATCCCTAAAGCCTAAAGCCATTAGGCTAGAAGGTGCTCCAAGGAGAAATCTTTGATAAACACACAATTGTGGTGATTGTCATCTTTGATGTGGATACTGGATACTTTTTATTTGTATACGTTCTTGTTTTAGGGATAAATCAATTGGTACATAAAATAAAATATTCATACGTGACCTAAGGCACGAGAAAATCCTTTTATAGACAAATGGTGCCTTCTTTATTCCATATATGTAGGTATTCTGACTGCTCTAAGCTGCACAGCTACGTCGTCGTGGTTATTTACATTGAGAAGATATAAGAAAAGCGGTAGAAGTTCTGGGCTCTGGTGGTTTCCTTTGGGAGGATTCGCATCCGCATCCGCATCCTCATCCTCACATAGACATAGTGCTGTGCAATGTGCATACTTAAGTGCATCAGTGATTGTGTATGACTTAAAATTCTTTTTGAATCTTTGAAAATGATTCACTATATATTTGATTATAGCCCATAGGAAAGACCGACACTGAGCGGTGCAGCACGGTGACAAGGATGGCAGTGCTGTGGCAGTGCAGTCCGATCTTTTGTTCGTTGCATTAGGCGCTTCAATTGTGAAAGTAGGAAGTGAGGCAAGCTAGGTGGCTGGTAGGCAAATGGAATAAGGAAAGCAACAGGGCGGGCGGTTCAATAGAATTATTAGACCGCCACCGTTACCCCCATTTGGCTAACCGCAATTCTCGATTTTATTCGCAACAAAGTGTGTCCTTTGTCTGCGTGAAGCAAACCTAGACTCCCTTGGATGAGGCCATTAAAATAAAAATCCTTGTCACATGAGAACAAAGTGTACAAACATTAAAACATAGAAGACTGAAGCCCGCACCACGTTGCACGTTGCACGATGCACGATGCACGACGATAGTGGTGCATTGTGCTCCTAATGTTCAAAGAAGCATGCCAATGTGCATGCATTAGTGTGTAAGAGTCCGTAGCGGAACGGGAATGTGCTGTACTGAGCTGTGCTGTGATGTGATGTGCTTGTAGCTCCAAACAATTACTACTTTGTTTTAATTAAAAACCTCGACAGGTGTATTGTCCTAGGTTCTAGGGTAATGATGACACAATCCACACTCATCCTAGAACTACATATACATACATACATATGTATCTACATATATTCGAGTATCTATCGTTACATACACACTCGTACTCGTACTCGTAGATACGTTTTTATTTTACCGTCCTCGCACAATGGAGGTATCTCTCTGAAGCATTGAAAAGGAGTATAATGTCCTGACATGCACACACTCATGAACACGCCTTATGGCTCTCCCATTCCATCTAGCGGCGGCGGCGGCGGCGCGGTGCAACACGACTGAAGTATGCATGAAATCTTGTTGCTTTTTGTAAATAGTCCTGTGGCTTATGTTGTGTGTATTTTGGAATTTCCGGACCAGAATGCGAAGGTCGAAGTTTTGTTTTAGTTGTAAGAAAAGTTCTAAAATTGTTTAAGGATGATGAAATTTCTAATAAAGGGCCCATATTCCTGTGAATGTATATGTATAGATACCTACTCGTGTATGTTCCTACTTATGTCTTCTATAGAACATGACATTTTTAATTAATACTTTGGCAAATAGGTTGTTAAGCTTGGAAGGAACTGTTTTTATATGCGGGGCAGGTTTTGAGGATAAATTAAACATTAACTTTTGTAGAAGTTATATTAATTTGGGTACTACATTGTTTATTGAAATGTCATTTGGATGTCCATTTGAAAAGAAACCTGTCAGTCTGTGTTGACGTTTCAAATGTCACAAGAAAAGAATTTATGTGACCTAACATGTGAGTGATTAATATATGAATAAAAATATGTAAATTTCATAAAAGGATTATTTAGCAGGGAAGTAGCACTTTTGTGTTCCAGGACAACTTTGTGCGAGAGCCTACGAAAATAGTTTTAATTATACGATTCTGAATGTTGATAAAGCTTAAGTTAGATTTTAGTTAAATGATAGTTTTCAGATAAGAACTATTTATTGATTATTCTTGTATATGACTTTTGAACCTGTTTATTGCAATATAATATAATAATATTCATTAATATTAAGTAAATGTCAATTTATTTCCATATCAAAGCACCTGGATCGATGGCGATGGACTGTTCTCTTCCTCTTTCTTCTCGAGTACAATGTAAACGAGTTCATATTCTCTTAAGTAAAATGATTGTAATTAAATCTTTCGAAGTCTCAATATGTACCTATTGTATATATTAAAGACACAAATCCATAAAGTCAGCAGTTTAATAGTTAGATACTATATATTAAGGAACATTTAAGTGAAATGTTGCTTTTTTTGTGTGTGTAGTTTCATATTGATCTCCATAAAGAACTTTGAATTTATGAAACATTTTGCGTTTAGAAAATTCTATTTGAAATCATAATAAACTCTTTTAACTTGTTGTGATAATTTTCGACTTGCAAATTATTGATAAATTTGAAAAATAAATTGCGAGGGTTTGTCAAATACCTATAGAAGACATATTATTTCAATTGAAGCCTATTATTTATTTATTCTTAAGTCTTTTTGTCCTACAAATTTTGCATTCAAACAGTTTTTAGTAAATTTAATTATTATTTATTATTTTAATTTAAAATAAAAGCGTCTTCTCATCAATTTACATTCAATTCCATGTGAAGACAACAATTTATTAGTTCAAGAACATTCTACCTTCTTGAATAAAGATTATTTTTTTAGTATTTATAAGATGCCAATATAAAATACTGAAGTTTATTGCTATAATATTTGAATAAATATTAAGTTGAACCATTTAAAGTTTAATCAAAATCGTGAGTAAATTAAAAGTAAAAGAGGAAAAGCTTTTGACTAATTGAAACTTAATCGATTTGCCATTAATCTTGATTTTATTTCAAATGCTTTTATTTATGTATGTAAGAGAATTCATAATGATAACTAGTTTAGCTCATCTAAGCATACATAAATTTTGATAAGGAGTAATAGCGCATTATTAATTTACTAAAAGCTATTTTCCCATTACTCAGTGCAAGTACGAGTACCTATACTTTTGAGAACACATTCAGGAATTTAACTGCATATGCAACCATCGTTACTCAACCAAATTAGATAATTTTATTTTTGATCTCAAGCTATCCGTGTGTATATCTGTATACCAACAAAACGCATCCCACCTGGTTCGGGACATAACTTAATTATGTATTATCAGGTCGAATAACCTTTGATTCATTAATATTAGACGGTTAATGTGCCAGTAAAATTTCTCCAACGATAACCCGGGCCAACACAAAGCCGAGAGAAAACCAAAGTACCTGTTAGATAAAAAAAAAATATAATAAAAAAAAAATTACGTATACGCCCCAGTGCTCGATGGAAATTTCGAAAACGGTATAATAGACTCTTCTCCGAAAATTACCACACATAACGGAAGCATAATTTGCTCCTGCTTGAACCATATATGATCCTGTTTGGATGAGCGTTGTTAAGCGCTGCTGTAGCTACAACATTCATTCATTAACAACATTCCGACGCAAAGATAAAAACTTTTTTATTACCCTCCTACCTGTGTAACTGCAGAAAGAGTACCTACATCTCCAATGTTCAATCCACCTAAGGTGAATCTACACATACATGTGTACACATGTGTACAGAGTACAGAGTACAGAATACACCTCTCATTGAAGCTAACTTATTTGGCGCCCGGGACTAAAACAATAAAACAACAACGAAAACAGTAATAACCGTGAACCGAACGGAACAAATTACCATTGTGAATGTGAATTCGCTTAATGTTTTATTAGAAATCGAACATTTTGGCAAAGGTGCACAATGAGGTTAGGATGAATAAAAATGTGAGGCCGAGTATTGGGGTAAGGGGGTATGGTTAAGGCAGGCAGATAAAGGTATAAGGCAGGCGCGTTCGGTGCTCACGTTTAAATGTTCATAATTTGGGCTTTTACGAAGGGTTGGGCAATATATCTACATGTGTATATGGTTTGCCATTAATAATATGAGTATGCACAGCAACAACGCAACGGTGGCGGCGGATGCATAAAATTTAACAACAGGTCGTTTTCTTTATAGGAACGTTTGGTGTTGTGTGCCCTGTATGTAAAGGTTTTCGCTGTTTTTGTTATTGTTTTTTGTTGTAGTTTTAGAAGCAAGCACAGCTAAGCAAAGCAGTAACTGGGCCATTTTGCATTGCTAAACAGTCAATCTCAGCTTCCTTTTCTGGTACTGTGCACGGAGTAGTTACCAATTTTACAATCAACCGAATGGAGTTTGGGCGTATGTACCTTTAGAAGGCAATTCTTCTTCTAACGATCATTTCTAACATACTGGGTTAACAATCTTAGATACGGTTAGGTAAGGGCGGTTATTTTGTTCATTTTACCTGTACAGAGAATTATAGTCAGGTCTATAATTTGAGAGGATAAAATGAAAATCTAGACTAATTTGTGCCTGATAAGAGGAGAAAATAAAACTACCATAGAAGTCAAATAAAAGGAACTTTAAATGGGGGAGTTCTGGTTTTGAACTCATTCAACTTAAGCACGTATGTATGGTGCATGCAATGGCTTATAGGTGTTAGTGTTTCGCTTATGTACTTAACGTTATGTTCCCTCTGAATTTACGAGAAAATAAGGGAGAAGGAGCTGATGCCATAGTTTGCTAGCGTAAATAGTTTGACGAAACATATTGATGAATTTTTATGACCTGATGGGGTTGAATCAGCTTGACATCTAATTAATTGAGTCTGTGCAAGACAACGGCCATGTGTGATAATAAGAAAGCTATCTCAGCAAATAAAGATTGATATTGATTGGCACTCTCGAATTTATTTGACGTTTAATGTGACCAGAGTTGCCAGACGCTTAAAAATGCCTAGGCATTTTCTAGTTTTTCTTTCTCTTTTACCAGAAAAAATATAATTTTAGCACTTGTACTTGTGATAGAAGTGACGTTTCAAGATTTCAACTTAATCGATTTTAACCTAGAATTCGAGCTGATTATCAGCGGAAGATAATTGGTTCGTGAATTCATCATATTTTCGTCAGTTTTTCGGGATTTTGTTAGATTTTCATCCGAGCTTCAGTAAATTCTTAGTTAAACCCCGTAATTTGGGATGAGAGTCCGGATTAACTCTCCGAATAAAGTTCTGAAGGAAATATGTAAATAAAGACTTATGGAAAGTTGATGGTTGGATTGTCTTGTTTGTTCACCTTGTATGCACAGGACATTTTCCTCAAACAAGGCGAAGATTAACAATTGGGAGACGTCGACTACAGAGATCCTACTGATCTAATAAATTCTTGCATCAATTGTCTCACAAGCTTCCAAAGGACTTCCAGATGGTGTTTAGCAAATAGGGAAGATCTCTAACTGTTTGGGCTAATTGTCTGAGCTTTGAGGCCAGCAGCCACACTTCGACATAACCTAACTCAACAGAAATAAATGGAATATGGGGAAGCCCATAAAATGACAGACTGTCAACTGTAAATTGGACACCGCAACATCACAGAAAGGAAACATATTCGATTACTAATTATTTAAATACATGATTATTTGTTAAACTTTACCATAGCTTAACATACGCTTACGCTTCCGTGCTTTCTGGCTGCACGCAGATACAACTTACAAGGTTATGTTTACAATTCTCTTCCATTATGTTTTGTAAGCCTAAATTCAAACACAAAATTTCTACTTTCTATGGCCTCTATCCATATGCTCAACTCGAGAAGATTAACTTGAATGGGGAGAGGAAGGAAATGAAGCTGTTTCCGAAGCCGGAGGATTTTCATGCCAAGAGAAGCATTAAACCTCGTACAAAACCAACCGTTTTCGCTGTGCTTTTTTTTGTCCTCTCTTAACATCAAGGCCAACGGCAAGCTACAAAGCCTGCCTGGCTTTTTGGAATCAGCAGTCGCACCGCCGCGCCGCCGAAATGATGATGGTGATGGTGAATAAGATTGAATTAGGCAATCTACTTAATGCTGAGCCCTCGCCAACGGCAACGGCAAATGCAAACCTCTATCGTCTTCTGTATAAATACACCCATCCATCCATACACCCGCCCGCGCTCGAATTTGGGTGCGATGGCGATGGTGTGTTTTTTGGTTGTGTTTTGTCGCCTTACACTTGTCGCTTATCTCGGGGCTCCAAGCTCTGCAGCCTATACGCCCGGCTCACATATGGTTGATGATGTGATTTACAAGGCTTACATGAAATAAATAAATAAAAATTTCCCAGTTCCACTTCCACATCCACAGCCCGACAGTCGGCAGTCGGTAGTCGACAGTCTATGCTGTTGTTCGTCGTTGTCGCCGAGTATCGAAATCCTTTTTATAAACCAACCAAAACCTCCCCATGGATGTTGGGGTCCTGATGTGTAGAAGACCAAGGGGCCACCCACTCTGACTCACCAAGTAGCTATATAAAAGAACAGAATTGGTAAACCGAAAAAAGCGAGAGGGGGACTGCGGGAGCATGGTAGTAGTAATTGCCAAATATTCATAGGAGCAGCTGGTGCTCCCTATTCGTTCACGTCTTCTTCCTCTTCCTCCTGTTCCTACTCCTGCTCTTGGTCCTGGCTTTGTTCAGTGCCAAAAGAAGCAATGTGCGCGGTACATGTGTGTCTGTTCGGTTTGGGGATATCTTTCACTCTTCATCCAGGACGTCAAGCAGTTACTTAGAGCATTCCGTCTGCCTTATCCTTTTGTTTTTTTTTTTTTTAGTTCCGTCACGCTTTTCATTGTGTACTTTTCACTTGTTAAAATGAACAAGACGATTCCATCCTCCGTTCTCCGTTCTCCGTCCTCCCTGTGTTATATCTATTTTATACGAGCTAAGAGGTCCCTACACTTTTCGGGCAGATTTTTTGGATGTGTTCCAAAACGAACATACTCGACGTGTGGGTTTCCCGTACAAACTACTCGTACTCGTTACAATGTGTTCTCGGTTTGAATCTGGTGTTTTTGTATTTTTGGTGTTTGTTGTATGTTTCATCCTTTCGTTTGTTACTCTAACACTAACTCGCTTCAATCCCTTAAGTATCGTGTCCTGGATTTTATACTTAGAGAGTGTTGCCTGCATAAAAAGGCACAAAATAATGCTATCCAGCTTAGGGGCTACTTTTACTCGGACATCTGTAAACGGCCAGAAATACGACCAGAAGGACGACGACCGGCCAATTGAGTGGGTGAGGGTCTAAACAATAAAAAAAGAGTTTACTTTGTGGTGGGGAGCTTGGGAGTGGGAAGAAAGAGGTTCTTCCCTAATTCGGCTTTTCTGATGGAAATCCTACTTTTAAGAGAAGGCGGAGTGCCGAATGTCGACAGGGGCTAGGATAATTGGCATGTTGTATGTTGATGCAGTTTTGCTGCACGGTCTTGAGATTTTCGTGAGGAGAGGGCTGCAGAAAAGGATAATAATCGTTTAAGTGTTGCAATATAATTTTTTTTCCACTGCAATGTTAGTGTATATGTATATTGTATACATCGAAGAGTGTATATACTTTTCGGCTATAGTGTTCTATGGGTGTGGCAGGTTTTCAGTGCTCTGTGCTCCTTCAAATATTTTTCATGTATTTATTATTAAATCCTTGTTATCGACGTGGTGGCGGGGATGGTGGCGATGTGGTAGGCGATTGTGGTAGTAAGCGCCAGCAATGGAAGTGGAAATAAACACCAGGGAAAAAATGAATAAAATACTTGGCGGCGGCGGTGGAGGTGCGGTGGCAACAAAAGCTATTATTTGGTCACATTTTGTGTGAAAGTAGGAAACGAATGCCATGTGTTTTTTTTTCTTCTAAACTGAAATCATACTGCAATAAAATAGAACAAAATCCAAATCGGTTGGTTTTTGGTTGTGGGCTGTTTGGTTGGCGTTGGCGAGGGGCAAAGGTTTTTTTGGGGCTTAGACTATGAGCAAACTGTTTTGGTGTGAAATTGAAGTAATATGGCGACGGCGGCGGCGGGTGTTGGAATTGTTTTTCCCTTTTTTTCATACAGACACGGGTGTATAAGATAATGTATAAATATGTTGAAGGAAGTTTTTTTGTCAAAGTTTTGTGTCTGAAATTATTATCTCTGACTTGTAGTTCATTATTACAAATTTTTTTTCTTCTGATTATGGTTTTTGACATTAAAATTCTGAGGTAGGGTTTAGGAGAAATTGTTTTCTTTTTTAAATGTCCTTTTGCATATTTAGTTTTGGAGAGGATTTTTCATTTTTAAGCTCATGCACATTATGTATGTATATGGGTACTGAACTTGATTCCGATTTATTAAGAAAAACCTAATTTTAAGCTAACGCTTGTTTAGAAGAACTTGACTAACCCCACGTTTTAGTTTAAACTTCAGTTCAAGATTTTATTCAGTTTCATAGTTTTGTTTAAACTGTGTTTATTTCGAAGTTCAAGTAAACCGAGTGTATTCTACCCTTAAACTCTAGTTGAGCAAAAAAAACTGACATTTCAATTTAATTGAAAGGGGTTTGTGGGGAAAAATGTCTTAAAACGTAGCAAAATATTAGTTTTTTTCAGAAAACATTATTTATTTAGAATTAATTGTGAATTAAAAATTTAATCGAGTAGTGAAAGTGATTTAAATGTAACTAAAATGAATCTCTCAAGATTATCAGCAAAAAAAAACCATTTCTTATTTATCCTTATTTGCTCACCTCAGAGGAGAAAAGAAAGACGGAAAAGACAAGGATAGATAGTTAACAAACTATATAAAATTGATGTCTGAACACGTTACGTCACATTACTTATTTAAACGAAGTTTCACTAATCAGAAGTTAAAATTTGACTATGATACCGAACGAGTTACTGAAAAACTTGAACGCGCGCCATTTAAGGTTCAGCTGAATTGAAGTTTAAACGTCCACAACTGAGAGTAATAGCTTTTAACTGCTCTTAACGATGAGGCCACTGACTCCGAATTTCAGTAGTAAATTTAAATAATTTCGACTCGTTGTTGGCTCGTATATCTTTCCATCATGAAATGGCAAACCTTACTGAAGAGAAATGTCAAAAGAGCAGCAAGAAATATGGCGTCGTTTGCTGTCCCTGTTGCTCTAGTTTTGTAGCGTCCCTGTTGAAAAACCCGATATTAGCCATATTAGCCACATGAAGGCAGAGCTAAAGCGGCCCAAATTGAAAAAAATGTGAATTTTTAAAAAATATATGTAATAATTACCAATTCCCAAATATTTGTTGTTTTTGACTTACTTATGGCGAATGCGAGATCCTAATTTTTAAACAGATTTTATAATTTCGATTCGTCATTCCTAAATCTACCGTTTTCAGGTGACGTAATCACCTTTTTTTAATTTTCTAGAAGGAAATCTTAGTCTAGAACTGCAGACCAAGACAGAAAAGAAGTTGAGAGCAATTTTCCTAAAATGGTCTTTTAGCCAATATCTACTGATCACATCGTTTTAAAAGTGTAAGGTAACCTGGAAGTCCACTTTATCAAAGAGCTTTAGTGTTCCAAAACGACAGTGATCTGCTTTATATTAACAGTTAACTTCGCTGTTACTTATCCTTAAATACCTTCATCGAAAATTTTGCAATTAAGTACCCTTCGAATACAAAAGGACTTTCTTGTGTTAAGTATAAATCCACTCAACAACTGACACTTCAGATACACTCGTGCGTAGGTATATTTATGTATAAACCAGCAAATAGTTAGGCGTTTTATTTAGCCAAAATCGCCATTTGTGTC
This sequence comes from Scaeva pyrastri, assembly GCA_905146935.1. Classification (NCBI taxonomy): domain Eukaryota; kingdom Metazoa; phylum Arthropoda; class Insecta; order Diptera; family Syrphidae; genus Scaeva; species Scaeva pyrastri. The sequence goes on along the minus strand of LR989927.1, from coordinate 2,307,990 downwards.
AGTTTCAATAATTCATTCCCATTCGGCATTATGCTGTGTTTATTTTAGATGAAGTGGCCCTAGCTACCACAGTGACAATTCGTTCCATGTATCAATATTAGCCCTAATCACCCATCGTTTGGTTGTTGATGGTCCATCAACAAATAATAATTATCCAGTTCCAGTTCGAGTCCGAGTCCAAGGCCAGGCGGGGAGGCTCAGAGATAATGAATACCTACAGCTTAGGTCACATTTGTCCGCTATATTGACACATGAACGTAATATTTACTTTCATCCCACAATCTCTTTCGACATCGACACAAAAGTTTCGAAACTCTGTCGATGGCGGTGGTTATTATCGTTGTCGTCGTCGTCGTCACAACTGCGACGAATGTCAGCGTAGTAATAATAAACCACAGAAGGACACATCAGCGCGCAAGGACAGCTAAGGACAACATACAAAAACCCAACTACTTTTGGCCAGAACATCACTGAACAGTCGAAGAGAGGCGAGAAGAGGCGAGGCGATGCTATATAGCACCCTCGAAGCACAAGAGTGTCACAAGTCGTACAAGATAATCCTTCTGGGCCAAGCCCGAGAATAGTGGAGGACAGAAAAACTCCGTACGTTGCCGTTGTCGACGTCGTCGCGTCCCCCACACATTCCGAATACTCGTATGTATACGAGCATCGTCAACATGCAGTTAATGTGACAAATAACTTAGTCATATTATGTGTCCGTTCTTGTGCTCGCCGGAAATTAGTTTTTCCGGAAATCCATGTCATGGCACATGATGCCGCATTCATCCCTCCTCTATCACTGTCCCACTCCGACTCTGACTACGACCCGACCTTACCCTCGGCCTCGCCCTTTGCCTTTGCAAATATGGAAGAGTAGTGAAGGAGTGATGGGCACAAACATCATTCGAGTTCGTTGGTTGGGGTTCGGGCTTAGGACAGCAATACCAAACCAACAAAAAAATAACGCCATCCAGGAAAGAGTTGCGAATATCTGTAATTTATCACAAGATTGTGCTTTTATTTTGGCACAGCACAGATTCTGGAGGAGTGCTGGGCGAGTAACGGAGCCGAAAGTGTGAGTGTGTGTGTGCGGATAAATAGCTGGAATGCCATTTGGACAGCACCGACAAGCAGATAGAGCAGAAAGTACCGCACGTCCGGATGGATGACATGTTAACCTCATTGCATGGTTATTTAGTTAGGGAATGGAAACTCATTCGGAATTTGATGAAAGGGGACGTAACATCTGACGATGGCAAATGATGATGTTGTGCTTCTCTCTTCTTCCATTTTTTGTGTACTCGAACTGGTATGGTATGCCAGAGATGTTACACTTCGGGTCCTGGTTCTGGTCCTGGTCCTGGTTTTGGTTCTGTGCATGAATCGGCTTACTTTGAGTGCCGGGCGAGTTGAGAGTTGAGGGAGAAAATGTTATTTATTTAGCTCGGGTCCGAGTCCGATTCCGATTCCGGGTCCGGACAAGTGATGAATTAGAAAGTAATTGCTGGCTAACAGGGAAATTGGCATGCTTTTGTGAAGGAAAAAAAGACAGTCCTCTATTCTGTTCTTTTTCCGGAAAAAGGACTTCGCAATATTGCCTTTAACACAGGACTGGATTCTAAGAAAGCAATGATATGGCTTAGTAGAGTCGCTTTTGTGAGGATGTGGAGGTGGACCGACATATTCTGATTTTCGGAATTTCTATGAATGGCCGGATGAATTGATATTAAAAAGGAAATAGCTCGTTCTTATCAAATTGATAATAAGTTGCGGAGTTTCGACGAGTGTTCCTAATATCATATCCTTACTTAATTAGAAGAAGACTTTGTTGCAACTTAATTAAAATTCATATTGAAGGACAAATAATTTACTTTGGATCAGATTTTGGGTAGGTGTCCCCACAACATTCTTAAGTTTTATATAGAATTCAGAAGAGATCTTCTAAAATGATAGACGATAGAGTTCTCCGTTTTATCAACAAAACCCACTTGAGAACTGAGCTTGCAAAAGCCGTTTGACTCAATCATATTACACGTAAAATCATTGAAGATCTTTGACCAAAACGACCTACTAGGAAGTTGCTGATATCGTAGTTCTTTTCAATCACCGAAACAGAGCATCAGTGAATAATTCGTTTCCAAGAAATATGGAGCAGCATTTGAAATTTATCGTGGGCTGTTGTCCCTTGTTTCGTACTGTCTTGTATTTTGTCTTGTAGCAATGCAATGTGCGGAGTCTGTTCTCCCAATATTTCTTATAAAATAAATCTGGAAAAAAAGTTCCACCAAAATACACTAACAAATTAAGTAATTTTTCAAGGTAAACACTGCAAGGACTCAATTTATAAATGTAACACATTTTCGAAGAAATTTCCACGTTCCAAGCGTTTTTAATATTTCTTTTCCGGAAATCGTTATTCTTCCAAGACTTATGTATGTATGTATGTACAAAAAAAAAAAAAAACCTCTTTGACAAAGATTTTCTTTTCGTCCTTCCTTGGCGAGGATTGTTCCCAAAATAAACTCCCTTTTAAACCTGCTGCGTGAAATAAATATTTACATTGAACAAAATCAATCAGTAAACATGATTTCGTCTTTGGTTGGTCCTTCAAGGCAACAAACAACACACAAACACAAACTCGTGCACACAATTCAGACAAATAAGAGTTCACAAGGAAAATCTACAAATTGAATTCCTTAGATGTCAAGATTATTCATTGAGCCAAATCAATTTACCAAGGAAACAATCTGTTCTTCACAATCTAGCCACGAGATTTTCGATTCGATTGAATTCTGTTCGTAGTCGTAGGTATGTCTGTATGTATGTGTGTTTAAAGCCAAAAGAGAAACAAAGATACTCTTACCGCAGCAGTCCTTCCTTTCTTCCAATACGCCCAGCCTAGGACAATATACAATACCTATGCATACCACTACCACCTCGTATATTAAGGACGAAACCACACAAAAGATCTGTCTTATAGTTTTCGGGGGAGTGCGCCTAATCACTTTTGCAAAACCATCTAAATATACATTTGTGGATACTTGTATTTTTCTGCCATTTTGTGTGTGAGCTTTCTTTTGTTTCCGTTTTCCCAAATTTATCCAGTTAAGTGTTGTAGATTTAATTAACACACAAAATCAAAGCCCAGCCATTCAAGTTTTCTTATCGTTTATCGTCAATCTGGTCTGGGTAGCGTCCGTCGCCGTCGCCGTAACTCCTTTGCGGAACAAAAGTCCACAATGCCGCAATCAAAACTAATTAAGGATTCTCAATAGACAAGGACACAAGTTGGCTTTGAGTTTGAGTCGATACGGTGATGGTGACCGACCAGACTTTGAGGGCCAACAAAAGTAAATATACCTACATACATCGACAAGACGACAAAGGAGATCGTTATGCGCCTCAAACAAAGGATGTAAAAATTAAAGAAACAAAATAAGGACCTGAGAAATATTTAAACCCACAATGCACATGTGTTGTGTATGTGTGAGTGTGTGTTGTATGGTTGTAATTGAATACAAACACATATAATCAAGGAAAGAAAGGTCAGTGTTGGGCAAAAGTCTATAGATGGTGTCAATAGCAAAATAACGAGGCAGAGATTATTATCTTTTCGGATCTGGATCTGACTTACTTAGATCCTTGTAGTACAACCTTTGTTTGTCCTGAAAATAAACCAAAACATACATAGACACATGCATAAGTTTATGCTCGTGTTTACACGCTTAGGATAGTCTACATGTGGATACGTCGTCGTCGTCTGTCGTGTCGTTAATGTCACAGCCAACATGACCTACTGTCAAATCATTTAGGTGGAAGTTCTTTTTGAACGGATAATATCGGAATCGGAAGCGGGACTTTTGACATGATTGCCAAACTCGGTTGTTGTTTGTTTTTGATTTATTTGCTGTAGTGATACGGAGAAACTGTTTTTTCATTTCATTTCGTCTATTAAAATAGTAAAGACAGAATAATGTCCTGTTGCACAATAATGGTCCAATATTTGATACGTGATTTAAAGTTAAAAAGGAAGGTATCGTGTTAGAGTTAGTAAGATATAAGGTGTTTCTTTATACGTATGTATATGTATTAGTTAACCAAAATCCAAGGAAAATATGAAAGAGTGTCTAATCCTTCTTCTTATAGACAACATTGTTTGGATCCTTTGAATTGAATTCATTCCACTTCTTATTGCCAATAGCCAATATCTTAGCTTCAGAAAAACTATTAAACTAAAGTTATCAGACTTGTATGGATACTGTTAGAAGAGCAAAAGACTTTAAAGTGGGCTCAGTACTGAAATTATTCATTTGTCGGGAAATGAGATGCCAAAATTAGGTTCAGTGATGGTAACCGTGATTGTGAAGTACGACCACGAGCATGGCATGACGGACGTTAAACGCCTTCAATCATTCAATTTATACTTCACATTGCTGGTATGTTTTTCTACTCCCAGCATGCACCACATCTATACAAGTACATACATACCAGAATAGGTGGTCAGATCAGGTCTATAAGCAAACATGCAGCTACCAGCTCAGTGCGGCTCAGTTCCAGAACATCAGGAGTAGCTATTAGTAGTAGGATGTAGAATCAGAAGCAGTAGCAAGCTGAGGCCACTCCTATTAGGGTTATATTTTCTTATCTCATTTCGCACCTTCCATTTGACACGTAAATCTGATATCATTCAACCTCAGGACAAGGACTAGGACTATAGTACGACAACAACGACAACGACGTACACGATGAAGACGACAGGCAGCAAACAAGACAACCGAGACTGACACGGCACACAAACATTCCCAGTCCCAATCCCAATCCCAGTCCCAGTTCCAGGACTAACAAATGTCGCATAATTTTCTAAAGCTCTCAGGTGTTTGCACAGGGCATTATCAAAGCTCGAGCACCCTTTCCCTCTTGGTATACGGTACGGATACTATAGGCCAGGCAAGGCCTGTTCGGTTCGGTTCGGTTCGGGTCTGGGTGTGTCAGGTCGACGTTTAAAAAGTCTCTTCCAAATGCTGCCCAGTTAGCCCGGGTCGCTTTTCAATGAAATCTCTCGTCCCCAGCAAAAGATGTGGGGGTGGTGCTGGTGTGGCTCTGCCAGCAAGAACCACTTCCATGTTAATCAATTTTATTTTGTTCCCAACAAAAGGGTTTAGCTAGCGTTATTCTTCGCAAAACCATTCGTCGGCGTCCTCATCGGCTTCGGCATCGGCAATGGTATTGGTATTGGTATCAGAGCTCGGACTGACGGACGGACGGGGGAGAAGCTTGTGAATGAGTTCACATTGCCGGCTATTTCGAGAATTTATTGCCAAGGTAATCGTGAGTGATACAAAACACTATGTACGAGTACGAGCATGTATATTCCCCAGAAAAGAGCCTTATAGCACCTCTTAACGGATGGTTATCGTTGCTTTTTCAAGAAATTGAATTTCTAAGCAGGTAATTTGTTTTGCCACACACACAGTGGGTAATATAGCTCAGAGTCCTTTGTGTGGCTATAGATTTTAAATTCCTTACAAGACTTTAGTTTGGTGTTGGTTAAGGGCCGCTTAGGGTTTGGGTTTGGGTTTGATTCGGGACAGGACGGGACGGGATTGGCCTTCATTCATTCACTAAAAATGGTTTGCCAGTTGAATTAATAGGATCTGGACGTTTCTTTGATTACTTTTGATTATTTGTTCAAGACAACAATGTACGATGATATTTTAAGTGTCAGATGTGTCAAAAATGTTGAAATATTTACAATGGCAAGGAAGTCCGTATAGTGAGTTGGACGGTGCGTTGCGTTCTAAGTTTGTGATGTGGTTAAAGACTATATAGACATTGGATTGATATACATGGTTTCCTTTCAAGGTTTTTTTTTCTTATTTTTATGGAAGTTTGACGTTTATGGTTATGTCTTCTGTGTTGGAGATTAGAAAGATTTGTGGGCAAGGTCGATTTTTTGCTTTTGTTTGATTTTCTTATTGATGACTTATAAATTTTTATGCTAACCGGCATTTTAGATAAGAAGTTCAGAAATTGATAACAACATTTTGGGGAAGTAAGTGATAATAAATGAAATCTAAGGTTATGAAACGGTATTTGTATTTTTAACATTTGAAGTTTTAGGTATCTATCTAGGGGAACAGAATGTGTTATTGATTTTCAATGTATCGTTCATTTTAGAGGTTTAAAAAAGGGGCTGCACTTAGGAATTACAAGTATCAAGTTTTTTCACATAATACTTATCAAAATCAAATATTCATAGAGGTTGTCCCCATTCCTATTTCAGTATTTACTGACTAAATGTTGAAATCGTAACTTCTAGACTTGAGTAACGATAACGATGAGCAGAAAAATAAAGCAGTACATTTGATTATTTTCGACAATTTTAATTGCAAGCTTACAACACCAATGTAGGCTGAAGTTTTTATAGAAACAAAAAGCATATCTGCATACAAAAACATTTCAACAAATAAAAAACTATAAAATTTCAAGATTGCAAAGTACTTATCAGTCAGGTCTTTTTATTGATATAGTTTTGTGTGGAAATTCAGGACTCTCTTCTTATTTTATTGAAATGTTTCCACTTCATAAAATCTTTCATTTCAAGATCCTCCGAAGTCTAAAACGAAGAAACGAAGCGTTTGCATTTATTTCCATTTTATATCCCCCAAAGTATTGACTGATGCCTTGAATAAACACAACTTGACTCTTCGTCTTCCTCAGGAACTAATCAATGTGCATTGATTTTATTACATTCGCACTTCATTGCTCCCATTTACTTATCATCATTGCCTTTTTCCTTGTCTTCAAGTTTGCTCCTTGACGTAGTCCTACATCTTGCTTCTTATTCCAATACAAATATATATTTACCGGTTCCCAAGCTATTTTTCTGCCAATCGGCAATCGGGCATTTCTGCACCCAATCCATTCATTAAAGTAATCTCAAACGATACCTTGTTTTATGTGATTCTAACTTCGGATAATGGCCAAATGGCAATGATGGTTTACCTAAGACTATGTCTATGCCTATGTCTATGTCTGTTGCTATAACTTGCGCCTTTTCGTCTTACATTATTTCTTGCCACAAATTGTATATCTACCTTACATAATAGGCCAAAACTTTTCGTCATAACATTTTATGAATATTATCCATTTGTTTAGCCCAAATGTGTTTCAAGGTTCTTCGTACTCCATCAGAGGCTTTCACTTAAAACGAATACCCAAGCAGAGAAAAAAAGGAAGACAAACAAAACAAAGATGGACACAACCCCTAAGAAGCTTTCGAAGAGATTAAATAGATTTCCGACTTGAAAAGATAAAGAACCAAATAGAGGAGTCCGAGTCACTGTTGCCAATCACACCAAAATTCAAACCTTCATTGAACCTCTGTTGAATGCAAATTTAAGCAAGGAAATGATCAATAAGTCTGTTCACTGAGTTTTAGAGTAGGATAAAACAGAGTAGAACAGCGTAGGATAGGATAGGATAGAACAGAACAATAAACGTCAGACAACTTAGAACAGTCAAATATCTGGCATCTGAAATTGAAAACAAAAAAAAGTTTTGCTTTGACTCACGTTTAATGAAAATTTATTACCAATTTTTGATAAATAAACCAATTATTTAGTTTCCTACATAAAAATAAATTAAAACAGTTCCAAATATAATATTTTGTTTACTTTATTCTCACACAAAACAAGTATAAAGCACAACAGACGAAATGAAAACCAATCACAAATTACAGACAGATGATTTTGACACTTTTCACAATTCTGTTCTACCTAAAAAGCAAGTGTAGAAAATGCTGTTCTAAAGTGTTCCAAACTGTTCTAGATTGCCTCATTGAACAGCAAACTAGAACACTTTAGAACAGCAAAAAGCTGTTCTAATCTGTTCTAAACTGTTCCAAACGTTCGGAACAGCTTCATTGAACAGACTTTATATAATAAAACGAGAAACGTCAAAATGAGTCCAATATGAACACATTGCTTTGGAACTTAAAGAAATTATCTGACAACTGACACATGCCAAACGTTATTAAGATTATTATTTCCATTTAAAAAATTGACTCATTGCCATTCTCATCTTCGAATCTTTTCAAAATTCGCTTATCTATGTACACTTATGTACATATGTATATATAAATAGAATTTAAATATAAACAAAACTGCCAAGACAATCAACTCTCCTCGCTGTCAAAAATATGGTTACAATCTTAACTAAGTTGGCATCCGTCTAACGGATGAAGACGCTGCTTTGGGTGGTGAGGGAGTGATGTGAAATCACAATTTTCCATCGAACTTTGCTTCGAGCTAATGTTGGAGAAAAGGCAAGTTACTTTTTGCTGCCATGCCATTATTGAAGGCATCGATGAGAGGTAGAGTATAGCTATGGCACCCCTAATCTCCTTCGATGAGATTGTGCTCCTTCGGAATTATGTTTTAATTCAATTATGAAATTGGCAGGGTGCAATTAACATCACCTTTATCCCTCGCTGCCCTCGGATAGTCATCCTCATCATCATCATCACCATCATTATTATTATTATCATCATGCGAAAGCTTCCCCCCTCGTCGCCTTATTTTAATTATTATGCTCAACGATAATGGTAGGACAAAGTCTTCTAGAAAAGTATTGACAAACCTACCTCCCCACTTCGGCTTTGGTTTCTTTGCCCAAGGATCAACAAATAAAGGCCAATTATATAATCTTCGTCTTGAAAGCGTAGTTATTGCAGTGCCGTTTGTGATCCTAGTAAAAAATTGTCATCGTCATCGCCATCGCCATCTTCCTCGTCATAAGAATTTATGCCAAGCACAAAATAATTTTAATGAATTCAAATCAAAGCTGGTGGCCGTGGCACACGAGAACCAAAGTTGCAAATGTAGATACAGCCTTAGGATTTTGTCGCAGCAGCAGATACCGATGTTATACCACCACCACACTAGCCCTTTTAAAGGGGATGTTTCATTGTTTTTTTATTTTAATTCGTTTTTTTCTTTCTTATTTTTGTGTTTCTACTATCTACTTGAAGACAAACGAAGTGTACTGAACTTTTTACCATAAGAAATTAACATAATTAAAAGTTCTTCTTTTGTCATTCGTGATAATAGTAAGTCGTGTGGAAGGGGAATGGGAATGGGTAGAGGAGGCAACAATTTAAGTTTTGTGTTTAAGCAAGTCCAAAGTGTATGAATGTGACCAATGTAGCTTTTAATATCATTAAACTTAGTTTAATTATGCTGCTGCTTATTGAAGAAATTAGTTTGAAGTCGAATAGACTGCAAAGTTATGCTTAAGTTGCTTATAACTTAAATTAGGATTATGAGTTAATCAGAGAATTTTATAACATACAATCATGTGGCTGAAAATTTTTGTCGTTAGACGTTCGGGTTCCGTACGGTAATGAAACCAATCATTGGATTTTTTTTTGACAAGTTGGTTATAGCTATCATTGCAAAATATGTCATTGAAAATATCTATCATTGAAATAAATTTTTTTTTTTTTATACCACCTCTATTGTTTGGAAAAAATACAAATTAAAATTTTAACAACCGTGTAAATGATAGATTTATTTAAATTTCTTTTAACACTACATAAAACTGCACAATTTAAAAGAACACAAAAAATAAACAAACATTTTCCAAGAATTTGAGGTTAGAGTTGATCATTGAAAGAAAAAATGATCATTGAAAGAAAAACTGACAGGTGGGAATACAACGAGAATGGAATGCTTTCATTGGAACGATTTCGTTCCAAATCGAATCAGCTGTTCATTGAAAATGATTTCATCATTGAAATATTAAAAAATAACTTACAGAACAATTCTGGGTTCAAATAATTGTTTTTTTTTTCACTAAAAAAATTCTCCAACTAATTACTTTTATTTTGATACCAAACATGACAAATTTTAATTTCGTTATCGCTTTAAAATTTTCAAACAAATTTTTCAATGATGAAAACCAATGATAGCTATAACTGGCCCATAACTCAGAAAAGAGCTCTGAACAGAGCCCTTGCATATCAACCAGGCTCAGAACATGCTCTGAACAAGCTCAGAACATATTCAGAACGAAAAAAGAAACACAAACTTGATGCTCTGAACGTTCAGAGGTAGAAAAGAAACACAATTTTTTGTTTGACAGTTCAGGCTCTGCTCTGAACTACAAAAGAAAAACGCCTTTTGTAGGTTAACAACTGTGTGAAGTTGGAAACACTTTAAAATGGGCTGAGACTGTCAGTCATATTATGATTTTTATTCTTAAAAATCTTAAAGAACAACGCTCGGCACGGCTAAGCCATAGTTCCCGATTAAACCATCAAGAATGGTCACACTCCCACGATGATGTATGTGCTTAAGAATGTCTGAGGCGTGCGTTTATGTACATTCCTCAAAACTAGCAATTGTTTCGTCGTGGGAAACAGGGTGGCAAAATGAAAAACGTCTTGCTGTGTTGCAGTGTTTTCAATAAACGTCTACCCCTTGACGGGGGAAGATTGCAAAACTTTTTGAATACACTTGGTATCTTCCATAAATCCCATAATGACACTGATAATGATGTTGATTCAAGTCATTTCTCTAAGTAGCGACTTATATAAATGTTTTCCTTTATCATTTGCAATTAAAATTTATGTATCTTTTGTGTGAGGGGATTGATTTTTTCTCGTCGGCGCGGCGCACCACAACCCCGAACGTAGTTATTTGCCATTATCCCTTTCGTCCTAACTCCTGTTTTGCTGTCAAAGAAATACTCAAATTGAAACAATCCAATTCCAATAATATTGTGATTGTGTGGCTACGTAGTTGCGGTTGGCGCATAGAATACCTCTAGATACGAGTAAGTACTTTTTATCGGGAAGAAGATACGCCGCGGATCAGTCCGATTGAGTGCGGGGTCTAGGTTTGGGTGCAACATTGCTTACCGTTACGCCGCGCCGCGCCGACCGTTTCCCTGTGGATGCCTTCTGATCTGATAGGATTCTTGTTGCCATTGTGCATGAATAATTGGAATTGGTTTTTATATTACAGATAATACAGATTTATTTTCAAAGCTCGAAGAAATTGTAATAATAACGAATAATTGTGGTACTAAAAGCATTCCTCTGGCTCCCAGTGTGCCCTGCTCCTGTGACTGCGATGCCAATGCGTTGCGGTTGGTTGGCTGATACTGATGTTGCCAGTTGCCATCGGAGTAGTTCTGGAAGTGCAGATGGAGATGGTAATGGAGACTGCAGACGAGACGTAGGGACTAGCAGGGGCCTGTTAAGTACATTTTATGTGGTAATAAAGTTTTGTTCCAAGGAATTTTGATTACAATGATGACGGAGAGAGATAAACTTTAAGATTTTGCTTTTATTTAAATAAGTTTTGTCGTTTGAGTGGGGTTTTTCCTGTTCCTGTTCTTGTTCCCTGTTCTTCGTTTTTTTCTTGTTGTTTATACATACTTTCATGCTTGCTTGTTGTATAAAGCTAGTCTTGGAGATTTATGAAAATAGACGATGGCACACTGTTGCAAGAAAATGGAAGACATTCTTGGAAGTTTGAATATTAATACTCGTGGAGAAAGGAAAAGAACGAAATTTAATCTTAAACTTTGATCTAAGAATTCAGTTAATATATTAAAAACTAAATTCTTTGAAGCAAAATTATAAAGTTTCCAAGAGAAATTGTGGGTTGAGGGGAAAAAAACAACATGAGTCCCCAATGGCTTAGGTCAGAGAATAAAGAGCTCAGCTCTAATGAGGAAGAAAATGCATATTTTTGGAAATAGGAAAAATAATCTACATATTTATTTCATATAGTTTCTAATTTCCTCGATCGATGTGATTTATTGTTGAAATTGTTTTCTATAACTCATAATTTAAATGAAATGAGTACTGAGTACATAGGTGTATCTACTTACAAATTTCGTATCGGTTTCTTTGTCAATTGAGTATCTATCAGCAATAAAATTAGCTAATGTGAAATTACCATTTTTGAAACATGTGTCCCCAAAACCTTCTGATAGTAGGCACGTTCAGGAAACATAAGGAAGTTTGTCTTTAATTTACCCCCATTAGAAAGAAGCAATTTAACATTAGTTGTGTTTTATTTACTGCTGCATAGCTAGCACAGTACAATTTCCCTCTTCAAACAACAACAATTTGATTAATGGAGAAAAAGAAGCCAGCAAAAAAAGTGGCAGCTGTGCCATAGTTTTATTATTTTATTAACATATGCCATGCAGCAGTGAATAAAACATAACTATTGTTTATAACAAAAAGTACATCACTCCAAACTATAAATTCAGTGTTTTTCAACTTGACGGAAAAAAATCACAGAACAATTAAATTTGGCTTAAGAAACGTATTCAGCTGGTATTTTGACACGAAATGGGAAGTGTTTTTTAACTGACTTTCCAGTCAACTTTCCAAAAAGGTTACATTAATTGGAAGACGTTTTTTGACAGCTTACTTATCAGAGATTAGAAACTCTCATTAAAGTCTCTTTTTGTCGTCAGAATCTGTCCATTGTGCTATATTATAAGTTTTATGTAACATTCTATCAAAAAATTATTTGTTTTTTTCTATAACCTTGCATTGAATATGCAACGTCTTATAAATCTGATATGGAAACAATGCTTAATATTCCGAAGCAATACATCGACGGGATATAACTTAATCGTTATATAATATCTCCAATATATTCGTCCTGTAATAAAAATCAAAAGTCAATGGGTCTTTAATAAAATCTGCAGTTTCTCTTAAGGAGCTTATATTGAAAATCATTCACACTTTGTTGTAGTCGCAATGTTGTGCTGCATGAATTGTCAGGAGGACTTCGTTACAAGTTTACCATAAATACATTGGAAATAAATCTTCATCCAATTGGCTTTTCAGCCTCTCTGCCTTTTGATCCGCCCACACCTCCCGACGACGCCACCCAGTCTCTTATAAAACAATGAACTAACACAATTCATCATGTTCCAAACGGCTATAAATTCTAACTCGACCTTCAATCAGCGCGCCGTAAAAGAACCCAATTTCCATTTCATCACTTCATCTTTCGTCCATGATATTTTTATGACCAGAATCAAAGGACTTTGTCCAAAAGATTAATGGACCTTCAAATAGTGTGAAGATCTTCTACACTATAAAATCTCCCTATCGGTATGTTCCAGAGAGTCAACATGGCACACATAACCTCTGCTTCTGCCCCCAACGTCCTTCAGTAGGGATATCCGAAAAGGCATTCAGAATCGCCAGGACGGCATCGGCAGCGGCAGCAGCAGCAGCAGATCCAGAGGAAGCGGCACCCTCACAAGGTCTTTGTTTATATGTCGCATCGTATATTCTATGATTTTTCCTATAAGCATCATTTTTCATCGGAAAACGCGTCACTTTAATAACTCAACAGTAAATATGGTGGCAAGCAGAGGCATGGCCTTATCAGGACGAAAGAAATAATGGCTTCCAATAATTCTACTTGAGGATAAATTACATATTTTTTTGGTTCTTGTTTCTCTTTCATTTACTTTTGTTTTCGTGCTTGTATAGCGAAGTCCTTGTCGTCCTGAAGGAAAAACCCAGAGCAAAACGAAAACATAAAGAAGCGAGTAAAAACAACAGAGAAAGCCAAGCAGGACATGTCCAAGAAAAACTGCTGACCGTTGAGGAAAAAAAGAACCTTACCCCCACTTGGATCTCTGAGCTAAAGTACACACCACATAAACGGAATGGAGTACTGTCTAAGGGAAAGGATTTTTTTTTATTACGATGAAGATATACACCATTGGTTGTAACGACTTGACTCCGACTGGCGATGGCGGTGGCGGAACTGGAACCGGAACGACATGTATAAGTTTTTATCACCTTTTTAGTCCCGATAGTCTTATTCGTTCAGTTTAACGACTCAACAGATGCGAGACGATATGAAAGTAGGTTCTTTTTTAGTTTGCTTGTGCTGCCCTCTGCAGGGCTTTTTCGATGGCTTACAACATTCTGTATAGCGACAAAAAAACCATTAGAAAAGTCTGGAACCATTTATCAAGTGATGGCACTTGATGGGATTAAGTGCGGTCTGTTGATAGTTTTAATTAACTTTCGATGTAAAATTATGAGTTTTGTGAATAATAGGTTCGTTCGATGAACTCTAGAGTAGAGCTGATGATGGAGTCGTTAAAAGGCGGTTTTCTTTTGGAATTCAAAATCTCCGTTTTCTTAGAACTCTATTCATCCTGAACTCACCCTAAGATAGCTCCATGTTTTTTGCTGGGGCGAGTTTATTGTATGTAATATATTTCTTTTATGATCAGTTTATTATTTAATTTTGAAAAAGAAATAAAATTTAATCTCACAGTAGTTAGCTAGTTTAAAAAATCGCTCAGAAAATCATTCACAACCATTTGTTTTTGTTTTAGTGAACGTATCCAGACTAAAATGTCGAAGGTAAATTCTAATGTAAAGCCCCTTTTAGACGATCAGTTTTCAGTTCAGTTTTCAGTTTAACTATCAGTTCAGTTAAAATGAAACTCAGTTCGGTGTTCAGTTTATCAGTTTATTTAAGAACTGAACTTTCAACTGATTGGAATTTCATTAGTTTCAGTTAAACGTTTCAGTTTTCGTGTTTAGGGGCCAGTTATAGCTATCATTGATTTTCATCATTGAAACCAATCATTGGAATTTCATTGAAAATATCTATCATTGAAATAAAAAAACTCGGTTTTTTTTCACCACCTTTATCGTTTGGCAAAAAGAACAAATTAGAATTCAAACAACCGTGAAAATGATAGCTTTATTTAAATTTCTTTTAAACACTACGTACAACTGCACAATTTAAAAGAAAACAAAAAATAAACAAACATTTTCCAAGAATTTGAGGTTAGAGTTGATCATTGAAAGAAAAAATGATCATTGAAAGAAAAACTGATAGGTGGGAATACAACGAGAATGGAATGCTTTCATTGGAACGATTTTGTTCCAAATCGAATCAGCTGTTCATTGAAAACGATTTCATCATTGAAAAATTGAAAGTTAACTTACAGAAGAATTATGTATTATTATTGTTTTTTTCACTAAAAAAATTCTCCAAGTCATTAGCTTCATTTTGATACCTCCAATGACAAATTTGACTTTCTCTATCGCTTTTAATAGCGAAATAAAATTTTCAATGATGAAAACCAATGATAGCTATGACGGGCCCCTTAGATATAAGTTTAACTGAAAGCTTTACTGAAAGCTCAACTGAAACTGAAACTGAACTGATCGTCTAAAAGGGGCTTAAAGGAAACACGAAGCATTGATCTTTCATGTTTTTTAGTTTTGTTTTCAATTTAAAAATTTGAAATTTGGGTACGATAAAAAAAAACATTCATTGCCGACAAACCAATTTGAAAGTGGATGCTTGAAATACATTGTATGTATATGTAAATAGATATGTTTCAAAAGAAACCGGTACTACGTGTTGTTGTTAGATTGATGAGTTGCAAATTGATCTCATCCAGGTCATGTGCGGATAATAAAATTAAGCTAATTAGTAATTTATAGGATTTTGCTCAAATTGACATTCACAACAACGCACACTCTCTGTCAAAGCAATGGAGGTAATTGCTTGAGATTGAGGCTAATCTAATCTAGCCTATTGCCTCCTCCTAAAACTCCTACTCAATTAAAGCTAAATATACCTACTCCAATCTTTTATAATCATCCCCGCATGAGTGTTCATTTCATTTTATTTGTTAATATGTATGGCCTTTGGAAACTTATTGAGGATACCAAATTAATGACAGGACTCGTAATAAAATAAACGTCACGTCTATGGCTTAATTGAATTTCACTTTCAACAGATAAATTTCACGTATGCATATAATTGCCAAAGACAACTTGCAAACCTTAAATTTTTAGAAAAGACACACAATTTATACCAATCATTATATGTATGTATGTATGTCGACAAAAGTAAAAACATACACCTACAATCTACATATGTACGAGTATGTATATACAATGTACATGTGTCATGATTGGGTCGACGTATCAAATTGGATTAGTTTTCAAGTCTTGTAAAAAAGGTATATAGGCTAAATTTAACAAAGAGACAAAAATAAATAAACATCTTAAGTTGAAAAATAAACTTCATTATTGCAAAACAAGAACAACCCAAAGATCTCATATGTCACCTTTTCTTCAACACAAATAAATGTGTCATCCCAAATCAGTCATCTTAGAGGATGTGTATGTGAATATATCCAATAACATATACCTAATGTTCCCCACCTCTAAACTAAAGTTCATCAACCTGTCTTAGTTGAAACAAAACAAAGTAAAAGATCCGACAGCGAAAGGAAAAAAAAATACTGAACAATTTTTCTTTATTTGCAAAAGGATATGAATCTTCATGTGTGTTCCTAACTACCTATATAATGTATATATAAACAAGTAAAGATAAGAAAAAAAGTTAGACTTTACAAACATCCGTCAGTGCAATGACTTGACTGCTGTCAAAAAGACAAACAAACTGTCAGTGCCTTGTCTATAATTCGTTTTCAATTAAGCAAACTCAAATTAAAACAAAAGAATGAACAACTCATACACGGAGAAAAAAATAATTCAAAGTTCCAGCTAAAATGTTGTGTCTATTGAATTCGAAAAGATGAACGAGTTTTCAAAAATAGGTAATGTTGTCAATTTTAATTTAAATACTTTTGTCTACAAACTACTTTTTTTTTGGTTCAATTTAAACATTTCATAATTTCATAATTTTATGGAATTTGACATTAATAATCTTAAGCCCCTTTTAGACGATCAGTTTTCAGTTCAGTTATCAGTTCATGTTTCAGTTTAACTGTCAGTTCAGTTAAAACGAAACTCAGTTCCGTGTTCAATTCATCAATTTAACTGAGAACTGAACTGACAACTGATGGGAATTCCATCAGTTTCAGTTTTTGTGTTTAGACATCAGTTTAACTGATAGCTCAACTGAAACTGAAACTGATTGTCTAAAAGGGACTCTGGAGTTTCAATGACATCTACACAATTAAATTAAACACAATTAAAAAAACAAAAACACCTAACTTCTGTCATTATAGTCAGTTTGTAGTCTAGGTTTGAGAAACAACTTAAGATCAGAATTACCAGATCATAAATTTAAAATTTATTACTACTTCTAATACTACTACATATGTACATACTTATTTAATAATAGTTTACAGTTAAATATTTTTTCGTCAGTTTTGAATTTATGACTGACAGTTTTTGACAAGTACCTTCATATAATGTATTTTGTTTGTAAAGCAAACACTAAAACATTTGAAGTGCAAAATGTACATAAAAAAAATAGCATTGCCAAAACTAAATATTTAAAATACCAAAAATCCCCTCTTGGAATACAGTACGACTATACCTGCACCGGTTTTCTCTTAGTGCACACAACACAGAACTGCAGGTACATATTTGCTTAACTCTAATGAGGTTCCGCCAAGCTGGATGTGGTGGAAATGATTTTGTATTTCATTTCTCCATATATATACATATAACAAAAGAGAAGAAAAAACAAACGTTAGCCTAGTTTGACATTCGCGCCACGTTTGGCATGGCACATGGCACGTTTGTCGAATTGAAGGAGGGCCAGGCCATATGAAGAGAAGATGGGCACTTATACAGCAACGAACGGCAGCTCAATGTTAAAAAATAACGCTTAAAAAATACGAGATGCTCCAAACTTCATGGAGAATTTTGACAGCATCCCAAAAAACACAAGCATACCGGTACAAACTCGTACGATACCTACAAATAAAGGTAGGACGTATGCAATCTGGGAAATCTGTTATTCATTGGCAATTTGTAAGATTCATGCGTTCTGTTTTCGATTTCGTCGTTGGTCGTCGCTGTAGAATAGAAACAACAAATTTGCTTTTCGAATGCACCGTTGCAATAATCACTGTTAATTCGATGGTGCATGCAAATGGCCACCCACGCTCCACGCCATCCATCTCCCTGTCCGTAGTCCAACGAATTGTATGTATGCATATACTTCTTTGCTGAATGCACCCACTGCAATGCATCAGTTCAGTGAGGCAAAGGGCTTTGGCATGTGTTCCGTGTTGCTATTGCTGTTGCGTCATCGAATGCCGAATGGTAGCATTGTTTGGCATCGGCGGGATGCTACTGCTACCGAATGCAATTACGAATTGGGAAATTTGCTTCCTAAATTACTGTCCGATGTCCACTCTCCGCTCTGCTCACTCCTCACTCCGTTCGAATTGCACATCGTAAATTGTTTGCATTCTGGAGACAAATACGAGTACGATTCCGCTGCCATTAGCGGAGGCCGAGGCCGACTCAACTATTGTCGATATTTTCAACTGCGTGAGGTGGAATTGAATCGGATTTAATTATATCGATATCGATATCGAGAACGCGAACGCGAGAATAATTCATTGAATGCGCGGCTGAACGCAAATGCTAATGCTCCCATTGTGTGCTAGTAAAAATGAATGCATTCAGAACAGGCGAACAGGCGTTCGTCGTTGTACTTGTAAACTTGTATTATAGTATGTATTTTATTATTTATTGTTTTACTCATAATTACGACGAAAGAGATAAACTTTAATTCACTAATTTGTCGTCGTTGGTATGATATTTTATAGATACATATGCGAATAGATATAGGGTGGTGTGGTAAGCCACAGTTGTATAACAGTTCAGGGAGAAATAATAAAAACGTACTCCCCGTGTTCGGTTCAGTGTCAGTACTCAGCAGTGGTAAAGGCAGCCATTCAAATAGTGAATATGTGTGGGTGAACGTAGAATCTAGATCTAGATGGATAGGATATCTATCTAACTCGGCTCCATAACGTTATATTGAATCTGCTTTGAAATTGCCGACGGAGTTAGTTTCGCCGGCCGAAATGTGTTTGCTAAAATGTGGTGATGGTGATTGTTGGGCCACTTGAAATGGGTTGTGGTTCAGCTTGTTGATTTCGAAACACACCTACTTGAGCAGGGATGCTACAAAAAAGGTTAACCTAGTTCTGTTTGTTTTCATAAACTTTCAATCGGGATATACTCGTACATACATAGTTTTTGGTTGCTCTGGCACTTGGAGAGGGTGCCTTTTATTTACTACTACTTATTCAGTAGGTAAAAGTTTTTTTTATTTTTGAAAAAAATATGGCTTTATAGAATTCTGATCTTTTTGATATTGCGTTAGTTTTTGAAATGTTTGGGTTGTTTGAAAAATTATGTTCAACAAGCCGGGGAAAAGTAATTTGTGCAGAAAAATCATATGGCTGATGCGGGTAGGTATCTACACACACATGTACTTATGTATATACGTTTTAGCTACATTAAAACATAATGTAGGTTTGTTAAAGAATTGTTGGAAGGAATCATTTATCTATGCGTAAGATGAATTGGATTCGAATGAATGTTTGAAACTTAAAACATTGCTGCAAGGTTATATTGTTTGGTAGTAGTTTGTAGTAGGGAAAAGTTTAGAGTGCTTTAATATCAATTACTGATTTTAATCTGCTTAAGCAACCTTTTAAATGAAAGATGCAAAAGCAAGACTACTCGTTGGGTAATTATTTTGATGGTTGCAATTGATTGACCAGTTACCTTAACTGTAAATTTGTTACAACTGACTAATATTCTGATTCTTGATTGACATAATTTTTGTCGATGGTCTTCTTTATGTTACTTAGCATTTAATTTTCCAATACTGGGCTGTTGATAGATCAACGGTTAACGTTACCCAAATGAAGTATGAGTGCGTTTAATGTTTAACCAATAATCCGAAATAAAATATTTATAACATTTTAATCTTATCCTAAAAAAATAATTTGCTTACAATTATATGTGAAGCATAATGAAGCCTATAAAAACGTTCTATCAATTAATTGTTGTATATTTTTCCTAATTCTTCTTATTATGTTCATATGTATTCAGTTTAAAAAAAAAATATCTTTTAATTTTTGGTCATTAAAATGCTTTGAACAGTGCCAACAAATTCATTTGACAGAACATTAAAGCACTCCATACGATTTTGTCGTTCCCAGTTAAAAGAAATATGAAGACAGAATGCACACAACAACATAGGTACGCCGGAAACTTACACGCGTGGTATTCATCATCGAAAGCACCGAACAATCCACAGACCAATTATAACCCTAAATGAAACACGTCGCGGATAAAGTGAACGTGTAGATATGAGCAATATGTGCACACATTTTTTGCCGATCCGGTTTGGTCCGGCGATGTCACACCACCGTTCTATCAACATTACCATCACCGTCACCAGTGCAACCTTCAACGCCATGCCATGCCAGGTTTTCCGGTTTCGGGATGGTGTCATTAATTGGTCGAACTAGCGCATACGGATGCGAGTCTCAGTGGAGGACCACAAACATGTCACATTCACACAGCACCCGAACAACAACATTGGAACGTAACATGGCATCACCTGACAGAGCAAATGACAGATACCAGGTACACCATAAATGAACGGAGACAAGAAAAGAAAGCACCTGCAAAGCCACTTTCATTCGCATAAATCTGTCATCACAGCGCATCGAATGCAATACGAATACGACACACTCTGGAACTAGAACTAGAACTAGAACAAGAGAACAGAAACAGAAAGTTCAAAAACTGCAAAATTCTATTGAAGAACATATCTTCATCAGCGATAGGTGTCCCGCAAGTATCTCAAATGATAAACTCACAATACACAATGAGTTCTGTTTCATTTTATTCAATATGTCAAATGGTCCAAGCCAAACCGTAATGACAAAGCCAGCCCCAAACCTGCAGGTGGCGTTGCTATGATGCGGTGGATAGAGAAATGCGCCATACAAAACATCAGAAATGCCAACTGGCAACTATAGGAGCAAAATGTGGATGTGGAATGTCCTGAGGATAACATTCTTAGATCCCGGCCAGTGCAGTGGTGGCGGCGGCGGTGGTGGTGTTAAGAACAATCGAAGCGAACACTGACAACCGGACGGACGGAGACGGACTGAAAGCAGGACATTTTGACAATGGGCAGTGTGTGTGAAATTCTCCAATTCTCTGGATCTGTTCTGTTTCTGGGTATATGCCATGTATGTTCATGCGAGTAAAGGAACATGATACCGGTTGAAGAAGGAGACATCCTTCGGCTTCCAGAACGTCTCCATCGTCCGTCAGCATGGTTTCCTGTTACAACGTTTCTATGTGTTGTGATTGTGATGCCATCCGAGAAATTTCTGAAGTGGGTCTCACCATGACGAGTGAGGCGAGGCGAGGCAAAGGAAAACGAATACCTAAAACCCCTACTGTGTTCCTGTAAGGCGAAAATATTACTTCAGGGAATTTATCTCTCAATTTATATGAAATCCTCAATCATTTGTTAGAAATCCTATTAGAATGGCTAACCGCATTCAGTTTCAGTCCCTCCCTTACGAATGCTTAAGACGTTAACTTAATTAAGCTTTCTAATTAGCCTTGGAAGAGAGAAAAAAAAATAGAAGCAAATTAATTGCAGAGGAAGTGTTTTTTTTTGTTTGCTTTTATTTTTGTTTTCTTTTTCTCTCCTTTTTGTCTTCGATTTCGTTTTCGTTCTTTTTTGCATGATTCTGTATTGTTTGCATGTGCACACGTATTTAATCAGCCAAAGTCCTTATGAAATATATGCAAATCCTGTGTCACCCGTGCGTTAGTATGTACTGAACATACATACATAGATACAGTACAGGCTTCCTACGCTGAATAAAAGGCAATGAATATCATGATTTAGAGAAGTTCTTTAATTTCTCTTCCTATCACGTTGATAGAACGCAAACATGACGTACACAGTGGGGTTGAAAAGAGGAGACATCAACGAAAATGAAATTGTCAGTAGAATGCAGAAATAAGAGCACGATCCATCTTTTGATATAAAAGGAAACAAAGCTGCTGCACATGACAAAAAACAACCTATTGTTAAGGACTTAACATTTTACTAACTAGCAATTTGCTAAATATTTAGCAATTTACAAACGACTCCAAAATTTTAAAGCTTTTTTTTTCGTTTTGTTAACTAATGAATTGCCAACTCCTTTTTATTAAAAAACGGGTATCCGAACATGTCCAAAAAGTGACAGTTCGTTAGAATTAGCAAAGCAAATATACTTAAACAGACCCATTAGTTGGAAATGTCTCAACTGTAAACTGGACAATCACATGCAATCCAATAAGATTAAAACACACATGAACACAGGTTTATTCTCGTATTCCAGATTTCTCAAAAAAAAAGCATTTTTCTGCACAAAGACTTCAAATATTTCGAAATCTTCGTCTTCCGATAACATTTTATTGATTAAAAACAGTTTTTAGTTCCCGAATTATGAAAAACACACGAATCAACACTTTGAAGTAAAATTGGAAAGACATTTTTTTAGGATAATGACAGATGTCATATGGATTTAGCAAATTGCAAAAAGTTAAAGTAGGGTTTTCGGGATTTTAACTTTAGCAATGTGTTAAAAGATAGTAAAATGTTAAAATCGTTTAAAATTAGCAAAACCATCTTTTTAGCTTAGCAACAAATTAGTTTAACAATTTGCTAAATCGTTTAAAATTTTGCGCCAATAACTCAGGCAGACTCGCGTCATCTGTGAAGTGGCTCGTTGACAGAAGGTGGTCATTTGGTGTCGTGAGTTTAGTTCTTAAGTGTAAAGAAGTTGTAGTTTGGCATTATGCCCTACGTGAACGTGAGGTGACCGTGTACATTAACTCGATTTGTAATTCGTCAAAAGTCTAGAGTTAACGGCATCGTATTTTAGCTGAATTTGTTTTACAATTTTTAAAATTAATCTACTACACTTGCGTTCCTAATACGTTAACTTGATTGAAGATTGACGTTTATTAATTACTTAACTGTTCTTATATGCATTAATATATAAATACTTTTTAAATATGACATTTGACATGTGTCAATACTAAACGTTTCATATACATATGTCATATCACATTCGCTTAGAAAATGACAGTTCTATAAAACTGCTCCACTGTGCGAGTTGCGAGTACGTTTTTTAATCTTCGGAGCAGTTATCAAAAAGTTTTTCGTTTTCGTGGGTATTCGTATTCGTTTTTGAGAAAGGCCTTTGGGGGGAGTGTGGTGTGAATATATGTATGAAAATGGATGTGTGTATTTGTACATTGTACTCGTTCATTTATGCCGCACGAACATAAAGGAGGTGTAATTAATATTTTGCTGAGCTCATCTTTAACCCATTAAAAGATAATTTGAATGCTTCAAGAGTTTAATTGAGTTACATAAGTACAATTTATCAATTGTTTTCGGAAGCCTTTATTATGTCGTTAGGTTGAGAGAAGTTTTTCAAGACTTCACATTTAACTATACTTACATAAGTAGATTATGAGTGCAAAGTATTCTTGTTTGTTTTCAGTACAAAGTTCAAGAGATGTGATGAAAATACTAACTAAAGAAGCACTTATTGTGTTAATCACACAAAGATTAAAAGTGTCACTCAACACGTGAAGTTTTTTTTATTTTGTTGATATGGAAACGTTAAAGATTATTTGATTTTGAAGTCGAAATGATGAGAAGATAAGGTTTTAAATGATTTAGTTAAAACCATTATGTTCCTTTTCATGATAAACATTTCTATGACATTATTGTTCCTTAAGAAAAGTAACTCTTGATGAGCTTCTGATGAATTATTAAATAGTGAACAGAGCCATATGTATATGTAATTATTCAAAAATATTTGCAGTCTTGAATGTTTCAAACATTTAAAATCGCATTGAAAACTTAAATACATTTACGTTTCTATTATTTTGAATTACACTCCTGTAAAAGCTGAAATGATGGTATGAAACTTTGCATTTCCATTATGTTGTATAGAGACATATCTTGATGGTAGATCAAATTATATGTCAGCCAACCTTTAACGTTTCAAATTGTCATTGATGTCAAACTTCTGTCATTGAACAACTCGCTATAAGTTATCAAATAAAACCTTGTTTGCTCTGTTGATTATTATGATGGTAGAGTCGTAGAGTAGGTACTGTTTTTATCTACCAAATAACTTATCTTTTATACCAGCTAAAGTTTAAGCAATCAAATCAAGTTAATTCCCATCAGGGTGCTGATTGAATCCATGATGTAACACAATACTTTCCATCCTGTCTTTATATTCGTACAATTGAATAAATTTATACACAAACTTGTGCACTCATAAAAAAAATCCTAAACATAGCTAATCAAATAATATCCCGGATGTTTTGATATGCTCGTATATACAGCCAGCTTCCAGGTCACATGGAACATGGACTAAACTCAATGAAATTGAATTCAAAACACCGGAATTGGATGTTTCCATTTTCTTTCTTTCCTCTAATCAAACAAAGCTAGCGCAATCACTTCTCTCTTTACGGGTTTCCTGTCATATAAACATAACCCACCATCACCCGTTGTCAACAATAAAAATACATAAATAACAACAATAACAACCGATGAAATAGAACAAAACTTTTTCCCAAGTCGTTAGGAACAAATTTATGCACACCTTCTTTTTCTTCTTTTACTTTTTTCTATTTCGAACCGAATTCTAACCTCATCATCGTTTCTATATTCGTCTATGTCGCATTTCTACAGACACCGACACCGTCATCACCGTCGTCTTCGTCGTCAACGCCACCTATGTACATGCTACACCGTCGTATATCTTCAAAGTCTTCGAGGTCTTCGAGCTCTCGTCACTCCCCCCCTCTTGCCTGCCGGCCGGCACTAAATCAATAAAAATAAATAAATTGATCACAATTTACGAAGATTTTGGAAAAAATCATACGAAAAAACCGGAAAAAAAGGACGACAAAGGGAGGAGGAATCCAGGAGCTGGCCCATTCATTGGCGCGAAATCACTTTTCATTCGTTTCCTCTGACAAAGCATTCAAAGATACCGCATACATACACATACTCGCACATAACGCGTTCCGTTTGCCGAACTAAGTCATCACACACACGTCAAATAAAAACCATTCAAATAAAACAAAAAATGGAAATGGAAACAGAAAACCAACAAGAGTCCTTGTCAAGGAGCGTGGAGCGAGCAGGCAAATCCTGTGCCTGTCCTTCTAGCTTTATAGTATGCGGTTTTATTTGACTTTCATGAGAGAAATCCAAGACGACTACGTACATACTATGCGAGACGGGAACGAGTCGACGACGACGAACGACACGACGTGAACGTGAAATTGAAGTTTTCTGCCTTTTACCTTTTAGCCTAAAAGAAAAACACACAAAAAAAGCCAGGGCAGCAAATCGAAAAAAGGACTCTTTCACTTTATGCCTCCATGTCTACTCTAGACCACCCCACCGCCCCGCCGCCACCGAGCCACCCAAAAAACTGTAACTGGGTAAATGAGATGTGTGTGTGCTTAGCTGCGAGGATACGTTTGCTCTATGATTACATACGTTGGCACAGTGGAGTTGGCTGGAGCCCAAGAAGCGAGGTTATGTCAAAGAAGTGTGCAGGTACTTGTCAGGGAGGGCACTACTTTTTCCCCCCTTGTTTCTGGTCCAGGCCCTTATCAAGACCACCACAAATCGTAATAAGCTCTTATAAACCTCAGTTTTAAGAACAGTTATTCCAACTATGGAATGTGAAGCATTAAGTGTTAAGTGTGACCAAAGGTAAAGTTGATTAATGCATGAATTGACATTGCGTTACAGTCAATATTACGAAACGTCAAAAATCACCGAGGAATTGATATTCTACTCGAATGTACATTTATGTTAATTTTATCAACGGATTCCAATATTAACCGTTTGAATTCAGTGTAAAATTTAAGGTTATCTATAAATTGCAGCCAAATACATAAAATCATAGCAGGATGCTTACAACTTAGAAGTTACTGCTTTTATCCTAGAAATAAAAGTCAGCCAGACATTTTTTCACTTTCTCTAATGAGACAAAATGATTAAACGTAGTCAGATCTTTTTAAATTAAACAAGTACCTACTCAAGTTTAAAAAAAAACCGGACTTTGCCGGACAAATGACGACTGAAAAAAGAGTAAAAAACGAGGATAAAATAAACACCTTTAATATTGTAAAAGAAAACAAAATATTGTATTAACATAAAATACCAAAAACACTTTAATATTCTTGACAGAAACAAATTAAATGTACCTAAATATTTAAGAAGTGAAGTGAAAAAGGGCGCTGTTCTAACTTACATAAAGCCACTTTTAAACGATCTGTTTTCAATTCAGTTGCCAGTTCAGTTACAATGAGACTGACAACTTATGGAAATTCCAAACTGAAACTGAAATTATAGTCTAAATCAGGGTTGCCAGATCTTGAACTTGTTCGATAGCCCAATTTAGAAATTTTTTTTAGCCCAAAATATGAGCCGATAAAGTAGCCCAATACTAATAAAAAAAAATGTTTTCATAACTTAAATTAGAATTTATTTTTATTAAAAAAAAAACGAAAAATTAAAAAAAAAAACATTTTTTTGTTCATAAAAAAGAAGAATTAAAAATATTATCACTACATACATACATATGTAACTGTTGAAAATAATTCAAAAACTGTTATATCTTCATCGGAGTCATTGTTATCATCGTGTATATTTTGGTTAAATTTATAGTAATTCCCATTGTTTTTTTTTTGTAAATTTTCTTATATTGTCCCCATTTCCCCATATTGAGGAATGAATTAGTCAGTTAATTTTAAGTTTAATTTGCTTTTTTTTAAGGAAATTCCGGAATAAATGGAATTAAAGTGAAGATTGTTGCAGTTGATTTGAAATGTTGTTTGAAAAGAGTGATGCCAATCTATGCAATGAGTAATAAGGGGTATGTTTAGAGAGCGAATATGATATGATTTAATTTGTACGAAAAAATATATGGCCAAGATTAGATTTGGGCTATTTATAGCCCATTTATTATTGGGCTGTCATAGTGAAATAGTTGTCGGCAGTTTTGGAAAAAGATAGCCCAATTTTCAAAAAATAGCCCAATCTGCCAAGTCTGGTCTAAATGGGGATTAAGAGTCTTAAGACATATTTGTTTTGACGTATATATGACAGCTCAAAAGTTCTATAATTTCTTTTCTTATGTATTGGACTGGACCTGTTCGTTGATTTAATTTAAATGAACAATCCCGGACAATTAACAAAAACTATCCCAGAATTCCCCTATATAGTGAAAAAAGAGTACATATCCGGGAAAATCCGGACGGATGGCAAGCCTAATGAAACGTCAAAATGAGTCGCATCAAAAGAGTCCAATGTGAACACCTCCAATGCTGATATGCTCGTCGTCATTTGTGAATTGGTAATCAAAATCTCTGGAATAACAATTTTATCTGTCAAATTTGAGGTGTAATGAGTCACTAATTTGTCATCTCACTATATTCACGTGAAGTTTGATAAACAGAGATATACTGCAGATCCTACAAGACTTATGGCAACAATATTTGTATACATATGTAAAACCCCATTTAGACGATCATTTAAGTTTCAGTTGAGCTATCAGTTAAGCTATAAGTTAAGCTTTCACTTAAACTGATGTCTAAACGCAAAACCTGAAGCATTTAATTCAAACTGAGACTGATGAACCGAACACAGAACTGAGTTTCATTAATTGAGTTTCATTAACTGAACTGACAACTGAATTGAAAACTGATTGTCTAAAAGGGGGTTTATTCTTATTCAATTTTCGGGATTTATCCACTGTGATGACAGCCTTAACCTATGGAATATGATGTAATGGTATCTTTAAAAATTATTTTTAACCGAACCCCCCTGGAAGATTTCCTGCGACCGCCTATGGTCCGCCTAACTTTCATTCTCCTGCCGAAGACCAAAATAGGTGCAAAGATATCGTCGTCGTCGTCGTCGTCGTCGTCGTCGACAAGACCATCAAATCAAAAGGAGGGCAAAAACAGAGAAACAAAATAGGTATAAAAAATATAAAAATAAAAACACAAAGGGAAGAAAAATCAAGAACAACACCAGAGTTTATCTATTCAATGGCACTCGCCCGATAAAATGACATCAAATTTATATCCAACACGTTAGGCTTATTATTTTTTTTTTGTTTTCCTTTTAACTTCGGGTAAGGTATACCCACTCGGCTTTATCCCCACAAGATCTGATAGCTATCACACTATCCCTCCCTACACAACAAAGGCTTTTTTTCATTCTTTTTTATTCCTCTCCTCCTCATTGTCCTCCAAAGGACAACAACGAAAGCCAACCTTACCGTCGTCGTCGTCGTCACCGCACCGTTGCGTCGTCGCGTCTTCACTGTCCTAATCGTAGAAGTAGTCCTCGTGTCGTTGTCTTCGTGGTTGAAAGTTTAAAAAAAAAACGGAATTCTAGAAAAATCGTGCAGAGCTTGAACCAATTCAATTTTTATATTTCCAGAACAATCAAAGAACAATGTTCTAAATGTCCTAAGACTTCAGAATCCTTGGACTTGAGGTGTGGAGAGGTGTGTTTAACACGACACCTTTCCACACTCGAAAGAATCAGGAGCACTTGGATTTCGAATGGGCCTTAGCGGGTATGGGCTGTACTCAGTGCTGTGCTGTACTGTGCTGGGCAGGGCAGGGCAATCGTTTGTTCTGTTCCTCACGCGATTTTTTTGTTCGAGCTGTTTTTTAAATTGAGAAATTTAGCTTGTGAATTTTACGACGAGTCATGTTTCTGTTTGCTCAGCGGAAAGTTGTCAATTTTACCGTGAACTTCTTTCTTTTTCCCTAAATACGTCGTCGTGGGGAATGGGTATGGGTATATGGGTTTTTCGGATTTGGTATTCATCCCAGACCTACGGGCACATTCTTTCATTTACCCCCGCCCCGGGAGAATGGTGTAATAAATTTTCCAAATATTTAACAAAAAAAAAGCAGATTTTTCCCATTGCCTTCCACGCCTTCCTGATGGACCCTTGTACAAGACATTTCAATATTTGCGTTAGGGTCCTTCTGGTTGATTATGCTCCAGCGGACGAATTTGTGGGTAAAAAAAACTTGTCAAGTGAAATTCATCTCGACTTTTTTTCGTCTGTCGTCTGTCGTCGGTCGATCCAATTTCTATTTATTGAAGAACTATTTCAAATTGGATGGACGGACGACGACGAACGCAACGAACGGTTAGGTTTTCCTGTCGATGTCGGTGAAATTTCATATTGATATTATTCCCTTCCATGTTTACATTCTCATTTGCTAGGATATTGAATATAAAGTGCAGATGTGGGCATGGGGAGGGGGATTTGCATGAGGAGGGGTTGGGCAAGGGCCGCAGAAAGTTTTAGACTTTTCGCGAAACAAAAGTACACTTAAGGCATATTTGAGATATAAAATACAAATAGGAACAAAAAAAAAATACATTTTTAATTTTCTGGAGTCGTTACTTATTCAGATTTTGTTGGACCTGGGAGTTTTGTGTTACAACGTATTTTTTTTTTTTTGTATTTATTCTTCTACTTAGGAATGAATTTTTTTTTTTTTGTATATTATTTAAATGTAATTGAAAGGCTTATTTGGTTATTTGGGACTTGAAGGATCTAATTGAGGTTTTGGCTTGAAAGTTTATGTATAATTTATGAAGTTTTTTTTTTATTATTGAGAGACGTTTCTAAAAGTCGTTATGGCGGTTTTTTGAACTTTTTCCTGTTTTTTTTTTGTTGTTGTTGTTGTTCGATTTAATTTAATTTGCTTTTTTGTGGTATTTACATTTGAAATGAAAAAGCAAATAGCTCGTTCATCGGAAATCAGAAGGGAATCTAAATCGGAAGTAAGTTGTTGTTGATTTTGAAAGGGGAAGAGGAAAAGTGCGGGTTGCCACTTTTTAGGGTTTGTTTTTTTTTTCCACACTGAGAGTGCACAATATTGAACAGTACATGTACTGTATTAAAATATACATTAGAAAGTCAGTATTTTAAACGTTACGGCGAGTTACTTACTGGGAAGGGGGGGTCTAAAATCTTAAAAAAATGCGTTACGTAATACTTGAAAGCTCCCTATAAGGATATTCCTTATGTCTTCAGACTATTGCGATATCCTTTTGGAATATCTTCTCATATTTTAATTGAATATTGTAGACAATTTTTATTCTAACAAGTAGAATTATATTAATTCCATACTAATATTATAAATGCGAAAGTAACTCTGTCTGTCTGTCTGTTACTCTTTCACGCCTAAACGGCTGAATGGATTTTGTTGAAATTTGGTATGGTGATAGATGATAACCTAGAAATGGTCATAGGCTATAAATAACCACGCCATCGTTCTTAGGGGGTAGGCAGTAGGCAGATAACTAAATTGAGTTAGTGATTTTTAATCGTTTGCTTTAAAAATTTACCTCATTCACGCCTTAACGTCTGAACGGATTTTTATAAGACTTGGTTAATTTAAAGATAGGATCCTAGATATGGACACAGGTTACTTTTTACCTCATTCCCGCGGAAATCTAGCGTGATCGTGTCAAGAAGCGCATGACGCCATAACTATTGAAATGATTTTGATGTTTTTTTTTTTTTAACTGAGTTTTACTAAGGCTTCAAGTTAGTATTTGATCACTTTTCTAACTTAGAGGGTAGGTAGGCGCCATAATTTAGGGAATTTATGATAAACTTTTGATGCAACTGTCTTTATTTAACAAAAAAAAACTTAGCGACATTCCAGCACACTACTTAACTTATAGGGTAGGAAGGTACCAAAATTCAGACTACTTTTTACTTCGGGAAAATATCTCATTCCCACAGGAACTTATACATAGCTACATACATATCTACAACATTAAAACTCTGTCTAGAATCACACTACGCCAAAACTATTGATCTGATTTGTATACTGACTGTTACATTACATACGCGGGTAAAAGCAACATTCGGAGCTATCAATTATGTGCTTAGGTTGCTTTTGAACAAATTTTGGTGTGAAGTTGAGGACCGGAACACGATAGTGGGAAATTGTTGCAGGGGGACTTACAGCCGGGAGAAAACAAAAAAACGTAGTCGCGGGTAAAAGCAATTTTTAATATTCTCAAAAAATAATGAGGCTTCATTACGTTTTTAAGGCCCACATATGTACATATACATATATAGTTTTGAAGAAGATGAAAGACTTATATTTTACCTAATATCTAACAAAGTCTGATGGAGAAATTCGATTCAATTTTACAGGGCACAGGTGTAGGATTATTTAAAAATACTTTTAAGAAAAACTCAAAATTAAAAAAAAAAACACACTCACACAAAATAACGGTATTTGATCTCAAATTCGAATAAAGGACACTGCTGCATGTTTAGTAATTGTTTTATGTTGTTGTACTTTGTCGAATTATCAGGTGTCAGCTTCTCTGAATTTTTCAAGAATAAAATATTGATTTGATTTTGAAGAGAATTTAACTTAATAGTATTCTATACTTCAAACCGAACTTCTCGAGACTCATCCATGATTTTCCCAAATTTGTAGAATCATCAGATCCGTTTGTGTGCTTCCATAGTTCGATGGAATTGTTTTTGATTCTACCAAACTTGTCTGTGATTTCCAAGAAGTATACATAACAAATTCCTCTTAATTAATTACTAGATCTCTTGATGTAAGTGACTTAGTTTTCGTTTCAATACATATTTCTCCAAAAGTAATGGATTTAATTAAAAATTAACTTCTTGACAAATCTGCGATGAATTTCGATTTCATTGTTCATTGTTGTTTATATCTCTGAGAATCTTATCAATCAAATTTGCTGAGCGAAGGAAAATTCATTACAGAATTCCTTACCCAGAAGCCAAAAGAACCTCTTTACTTCCATTTCTTTGCCATCTAGAAACCGAAAACCTTTTTTCTTAGAGTTCTATAGCAGCCAAAGAGAGTAATTTGTATGAGAAATTTTTGTTCTGTTTCGGGAATGTAAACGGACCTAATAAATAAGTTCCATTTTCATTAAGTTGGTCATTTCATGCATGTAGCAAAAGCATAGGTATATGGTTTGTATACATTTGTATATTTTATAAGTAGATACAATACCTTTAAAAATATAATACATGCTTATGTATCTACGTTCAAAGGACATAATAACATCACTACCTTTATATTTAAAAAGTTCGTCCTTGCATACATACATATCAAACGACACATTACTTTTAAAAATGTTTTATTAAATTCCTCTTAACAGCCGCCCTACACGTATAAAGGCCTGCTCCAAATGGAAATGGATCTCATTTCTATTCCAAATTCCACCACGCCAAGCGATGTAAATTTAAAATTTAAAATTTAAAATGCCACTTCGTTTCGCTTTTACGTTCTCAAACACCTTTTATCAACTACCAAAGCTTTTATTGGCCAATTTTACATAAAGGAGGAAAAAAAAGAAAAAGGAATAAAGAAAACACACATCCTTCCTTTGCTCTTTGACTTTCACGCACCTTTTTCTTTGAAGTGCACACGATGACAGCAGTAAAAACAAAACTCAACAAAAATAAAAAATAAAAAAACAACAACAAAAACACAACAAAAAATGTCAACACAAAAATATTTGCATATCCTCCACTTGCTCCAAGTACCGCGCTCCTATACACGTATACCTGCTTCCTTTTATGCAAATCGTAATTTTCTCCAGCTCCGCTGCGACGCGACACCTGCCCAGGAGCTAACATGGTCTTTCCTTCCGTTTTCCGTGCAATATAATTCAAATGTCGTGCCACGGTGAGAACAATCGATCATCACCGCAGCAAACTTCCCATCTCCCACTACAGCTCCCGCTCCCGTTGCCGTTGTGCTGTGGGCGGAGAAGTGGAATCAATCCACAGAATTAAATCGACCGTAAAAAAAAGAACGCTTTCTATTCCCACTATAATAAAGAAATAGAAATCGAGAACCCGTGATAAAAAAATTTAATAAACATAAGTTGAATTCCTAAAACTGCCCAACCCCGTAGAACGCCCACATTCCATCCTTAAACAATTTTACGACGACGACGACGAGAACGACAAGGGACAACAGGGATACCTTTCCGAAGGAGCAAGGAGAAAGGAGCAAGGAGGTAGAGGTATAGGTATTCCTATTAAATTAAATAAAACCTCTCCTTTGAGATTCGATTCCGTAGATCATGGTTGCTTGCTCCATTGCTGACCTAATTCAGGTCAACTGAATGCTCCGAATGAATAAAAAAATAAATCCAAAAAAGGATTTCAAAGTGAATAATTAATACGAAAAAGGACGACTGCCAACCGACCGACCAAGGCAAGGCAAGGTCCAGGAACCACGACACGACTCCAGGACGTCCAAGTTGAAAGCAAAGGGGAAAAAAAAATTAACAGCCAAGAACAAGGAAGGAGAAGCCCCAAAGAAATTCACCAGAGTATAAAATTGCTAGCTCACTTCATTAAGGTCAGAACCGGACTTTTTTCGGTTCCAAAAAGAAGGAAAGAACAAGCCGAAGGAAACCGATATGTCCTACCGCAGTGCGTAAACATAAGCAACGGATTCGGATGGATGTTGCTCTCTTTTTTTTGGATTATGCTAAAAAATAAAATAAAATAAGATGACGGAATCAAAACGCCTTTTGACCCTGGGAATGTCCAATGAATATAAAAGTTACAATTTAAATAAAAAAATCTAATATTTATAGTCCTTTTGCCAAGTTGCCACATCCTTGCGAACGGGACAATCGTTGGGGCTACCAACACGAAGCTTATACTTGGAGATGTAGCAAATTTTTATTAAGAAGATTTATTTGGTCCTTCTTCACTCAAGATGTCAGATAATCCCAAGTAAATAGAAATAAAAAAAAGGGATATTCCTTGATGGTGTCCCTTTGGCAGGACCAGATTAAAGATTATCTCCTGTACACCACAAGGCAAGCAGCAAAACGCACATCCAACACCAACCACCTCTCTCTATCTCTCTCTCTCTCTCTCTTTCTCTGTCTGTGCCACACAAAACGACCACGAGCTGGACCACTTCATTCGATACGAGGAGGATGAGGAATTGCATTTGAAATTCATGGGATGATTTGTGGACAAGGATATCAAAGGTGCGATGATGACCAACTGCATTAGCATTAGTGACAACGCGTCGTCGTCGTCGGTCGTCGTCGACGTAATTATCCATCAGGATGCTGCTGCTGCCGGGAAAGGACACATCGAATACGACTACGAGTACGAGTGTATGCATTTATTTACAGATCTCAAAAGACTAGAGGTAATCCTGGAGATGGTTTCAGGCAAATGGACTTACTGTGTTACTTCGATTATCACTTAAATTGCTGGATCCCATTACATAATCGAGTCCTTTATGACGAAGAAGAAGAAGACTCCGAGCGGGAGGACTGGCATCCTATAGAGGATAAACGATTCACAATTATTGTAGATGGCATCGGTGAGGTTCTTTTATCGGAAGAATAAAACAAAATGGTATATGTACTCGTATTAATGGCAATGGGATATGCTCCTGCCTTTGGCCCTGTGTTGGTGTCTTTGCTGGTGTCGTTATAGTTGTTCCTGGTGCCGGCGAATGGGGGTGGTTAGTGGTGCAGGAGGAGGTGAATCGAGTGTGAGTATTTTTCACCATCTCTATTTTGATATTTGAAATTCTGATAAGGGTATTAAAGGATATTTGTGTCATTTGAGGAATGCAATAGGGAAGGACGAGGAATTCGCTTCTTTTCGCTTTGCTTCCTTATCGTTCGGCAAAATGAAATGCATGGAATCTTATTTAGATGTCGGATATTCGTGTTGGAAGGAGGAAATAGCAAATAGGTTAGGTATATATACATACATACATACATAATATGTATGTATATGTGCTCGTGCATATTATACGAATGCTTTTAGAAAGGGTTGCCGTGCAAAAGAAGTATTATAGACATTTCTTTGTTTTTTTTTTCTATTCGCTGAACTTATTGTTGTTATTCCTAGAAGTCAAATAATAATGTTACATTTAATGAAATAGTTTCTATCGAATCCGACGAACATACATAGGTATGCATTTATGTACATATGTGAATAAAGGTTAAAGAATACAAATTTTATTGTATACTTTTGACAGGTAAATAAGATTCTTGAACATATTCCTCAATTTTCTAGAATAGGGTATTTATCTAAGGTGTATTTTCAATATGGGAATTCCTGCAACTTCGGCTTATAATAATGGAAAAGAAAAACAGTACCACAATTGTATCTTTGAGATTCAGTAGGTAGGTATTTTACGTCGACTTTTAAAGTTTTAAAAAAATTATCTTATACTCCTATTTACACAGGTGAAAATCAATTTCTATTTTTTTTTGAAGATGTTCTAGTTTTCGTAATCGATCAAAAAAATGCGAGAAATTAAAAAAGATCTGGACAACGAATTTGGAGATTCAATTCAATTCAATTCAATTCAATTCAATTCAATTCAATTCAATTCAATTCAATTCAATTCAATTCAATTCAATTCAATTCAATTCAATTCAATTCAATTCAATTCAATTCAATTCAATTCAATTCAATTCAATTCAATTCAATTCAATTCAATTCAATTCAATTCAATTCAATTCAATTCAATTCAATTCAATTCAATTCAATTCAATTCAATTCAATTCAATTCAATTCAATTCAATTCAATTCAATTCAATTCAATTCAATTCAATTCAATTCAATTCAATTCAATTCAATTCAATTCAATTCAATTCAATTCAATTCAATTCAATTCAATTCAATTCAATTCAATTCAATTCAATTCAATTCAATTCAATTCAATTCAATTCAATTCAATTCAATTCAATTCAATTCAATTGATTACAATAAATAAAAGTTGATAATTAAGAGATTGACTGCAAGAATAATTCTCTTAATACTGAACCTTTACATGGAGTTATAAATTCATTTAGTGTCTTGTGTATAGGTACAGTCTTAGACTTGAGAAGCAATTAGGTCCTGATAGAATGTCCCCTCAACGTTCATAATTCCTATTCATAAATCTTGAAGTAATAAGATGTTTCAAACATATTTCTCATGATTTTCGGTGTCTAAGACACTTATTGTTTCATAATTTTAAGTGTTCTTTTTACCAAATTCACATTTCTTCTGGAGTTCCTCAAGGAAGCCACCTAAGACCGTTTCTTTTTTAATAAACGATAAATCAGTTAATACCCACTTCTTGTTTATAAATTGCAATTTGAAAATATTCCCTCACCTTAAATCCATCGCAACTTAATCAAAAAATTTTAAATCGGGTTCGTCGTACGACGACGCCAATTTTGTTCTTCCTGCGAGTGCAATAGGAATGTGACGGAAACAATTTTTCACACTGATTCCATTTGCACGCCTTTGGTTAACTTCACTTGTCACTTGTCTTTAATCTTAGTTTCCTTTAAAGCAGGATAAATACACATCAATCGTATATTAGTACAAAAAACTAACTTAAAAAAAGAAAACTAGTCTTCTTCACTTCAATCGCCACTGGGTGGTCACATCATCAATCACAACTAAAGGGGATAAATAGTCAGCTGTCCTTTACGTGTGACATAACAAATTGCATTCGAAAAGGACTTTGTCGTCGAAGTCGATGTTCGTCCTTTTACTCGTCCTCGTCCTCGTCGTATTCGTCTTTATTTTCCGATGAGAAAAGTTCAATCTGGAAAGAAAAAGGATTCATTCTCCCGGATATCTCACCCACATGGTATCCTTTTTTAAAGACCTCCATGTTATCCTACGACCGTCTAGTCGTTGTCGTTTTTGATTTTGATCATTCTGTGCCAACTTTAATTTAATGTACAAAAATATTTCTACATTTTATTTTTAAGTACATAAACCAACAACAAAGATGCAACTCTTAGTCCACTTCGAATATATTTTTGATAGCCCCTTCGCATACTCAATCTGGCATTCATGGCATAGATGTGCATAATCAAGGATCTACCTGATAATGGTACAAAGGATGAAAAAAGGCAAACCCAGAAAATTCACACATCTACATCCTTGTTTGAATAAGAACGAGGAAAAGAAATAACAGAAATGAGCAAAAGTGCTATGCCATTCTACAATATTGCAAATTAAATTCAATCTCACCCGACTCACTCCTCCCGTTTCCAGGAAGTTCAAACGTATAGAAACACTCGTATACGAAAGGGTAATCGAGCTCGAAAAGTATATAGTGAAAAATCCAAGGATCCAGCCCACGCCGGCCGAGCCAGGAGCACAACTCGCTTTAATGAAGTCCAACAAATGCATGTCCTTGGCTAATCTTCGTTGTGGGTAGTTCCAAAGCTGTGCGGAAAAATGGCAACGAAGCCAGACAAACCGAATTTAATTAAAAGCCACACATCATCACAAAGGAGTACCTACTGTTGAGCAGGATAGAAGTAGAAGAAGCTGTACGAGTCGAGAATGGGAAACGAAAATTTAAGCCTTTATTTTGTGTTCCCCATTTGATATTAATTCTGTTCTGATTTTGCAAATCCGAATAAAAAACAAATTATGTACGCAGAGCCAATTCGAGACACGAGTACACATAGACGCCACCGCCGAAATGATGGATTCCTGGCCAATATTCTCGTTCGTCGTTCTGAGTTGTGACTGCGTGAACCATTACCGATGAGAAGGGAGACTTCACATCACAAATTCCCTTCTCGGGGGATATCTGGGAGTACAGCTGAAAAAATTAATGAACATCTATCGTGTTTTGTTGGAGTTGGACTGCTATGACTGCTTCTGCAGAAGTAAAGCAGAGGAGCTTTGTTGAGCTGTTAGTGGTGCTGCAGTTGCAGTAGCATATGTGCCTAAGGCTGACAGACGCAAACTTGGCCGGGCTGCAGCTACACTCATATGAGTTTAATTTCCTGGAACAAGGATATTTATACGATGCTCTGCAAATGTCCTGCAAACCCTGGTCGCTTTCCTCTCATGCGAGATCCTTACCCGGTCCAGTCCACAAAAGCTTGTGAAGCAGAGAAACTCGAGCAGAAGCAAGAAAAACGTCCCGTAAAACATCCACTTTGGACGGAGCTCTCCAAATATAACAGGATTTATCCCTCATATCTTTGCCGAGCTTAAGTCTGAGTGTGTTCATACGAGTATACCTATACATACATCCTGTCACTGCGGCTACATTGTCCAATGGCTCAAGGTGTGGAGTGGAGATGCTCCTGCTTCTTCTCCATCAGTGGCTGCACAGGCACAGAGTACAGGACAATAGAGATGCCAAAGTTTTGTATTTTGTGTGCAATATGCATGCCATAGACACGGAATCCGATGAGCTCCTTCGGTCCTTCGGATGCGTGTGTTGTCGTGTGGTATGTTTTTTTTTGCAGTATTTCTTCCAGGATTGCAACTATAAAGTATATAGTATGTATGTAGCTCTTTGAGGAGTGACGGAAGTACCCTGGGAATATGTCTCCTGAATATTTTTACAGAAGAATTCTGCTTCTGCACTGCAAAATTATTTGTGATGGAAATGATGCAGTAGCTGGGTCGACCTATGCTATACAACGACCGACGACCGACGACGGAGACGATGATGCGATGTCAAGAGCTGGTTCCTACAAAGAGATTCAGGTTGTTTTTTCCCTGCTTGGTTTTTCATTTTTCGTTTTTCGTTTTCCCTTTTTCCAAACCGGCACCGGACGCATCACTTTATCATTCTTCAAGGATATTGCTGCAAATAATGTATGTATGTATATGTTTATGGAAATGGATGTGTGCTAGTGTCTTTGTGACAATACGTCGTCGGTCGTCGCTCGGTCGTACCTGGTGTATGGAGGGAGACACATATCACGCTCGTGTCACGTAGGTTTATATGTATGAAAATGTGTATGGTAAATCACTCAAACGTGTAAAATTGAAGGATATATTCATTTTCCCCGGAGGCCATACTTTTACTTTGAATTATTGGATGACATTAAAGTGTCGAAGGGATTTTTGACAACAAAAAAGGATGTTTTTGTAAGAAATGTTATTCGGATGGAGTTGTTGGTGTTGCTGTTGTTGTTGTAGGTGTTCGTCTCTCTATTTCAAGGGTTGAGTTTTGTGTCAAGTAGGTATCTATCTTGTGAGTTATGGAAATTGATGGTTATTGGACGAAATGCTCAAGGGTATTTTTCATATGGGCTTATGAATTCTATTTTTCATCTCATGTTAAATATTTAACACTAGAGGTTCTATGGATCTGCAGATTTGGTGCGGCTGTGCAGCAGGTGTTGTATAGGTCAATCATCATAACTAATAGACACATCTTATATTGTTTTAGTAGAAGGTAAAATTGTCCTTTTTTTATAAATTTGTCAACTGAAATAGATCGAACGGAGTGAGGCTTGAGATCGTATTCTAACAGCACTCGGTTTAATAGAACCTAAAATTGAGAGACGACACTGGTTATGAACTCATCTGTCAAATTGATTGAAGTTAAGAAATGTAAACTCGAAACTAAAAAATTTGTTTTCTATTGAAACATATTGAATTCTTCGGACTTTTCAGAATAAAATGTGTGATAAATACATACATAAAGGTCTTGTATAAAATCTTCTTTGAAACTTGACAAATCCTAATGTCATTCCATTCCTCTTGTCACTTTGATGTCCACAGCTTGAAAAAATCATTGGAATTAGTTTGAAAAATATGTATGTATCTGTCAGTGAAAGTATCTATCATTGAAAAGAAAATACATTGTTTTTTATACCAGCTCTAGTGATTGAGAAAAAGAACAAATTTTAATCTTAACAAATGTAAATAATATAATTATCTTAAAAACACGACGTACAACAGAACAATTCAAAAGAAAACAAAACATAAACAAACAACTTCCAAGAAAGAAAAACTGACAGATGGGAATACAAGGAAAATGGAATGCTTCCATTGAAACAATGTTCCAAATCATAAAATCAAGCATCAGCTGTTAATTGAAAACGACGTCATTATTGAAAAAGTAAAATTGGGTTAAATAAGTATTTTCTTTTGTAATTCTCTCCGTAACTCACAAATTTAACTTTCTCTGTCGTTTTCAATGAACAGCTGATGCTTGATTTTATGATTTGGAACAAAATCGTTCCAATGAAAGAATTCCAGTTTCTTTGTATGTATTCCCACCTGTCAGTTTTTCTTTCATTGATCATTTTTTCTTTCAATCATCAACTCTAAGCTCAAATGCTTGGAAATTGTTTGTAATTTTTTTTTTTTTATTTCAATGACAGATATTTTTCAATGATAGCTATAAACAACTTGTCAAAAAATTCCAATGATAGGTTTTAGTGATGAAAACCAATGATAGCTATTTGTATAACTTTCAAATTTTCGTGACATTTGAATTCTTACAGGCCGACTCCACAGGACATAATTTATGTCATGCGGTTCGATCATGACTGAAATCTCCAATGGAGTCGCGATATCTCATCTTATGAAATGATGTCAGCGATCTATGTCAGCGGTTCTGTCTTGATATAGATGTCTGACATGAATTTGATAGATGTTTTGTTTTTGTTGCTTTTTTGTGTGCAGCTGACATTTCATCTCATTATTTTTTGAATCTCATGCCGGCAGGTTTTGTTTGGAGTACGAAATATAAATATTTGAC
Organism: Scaeva pyrastri; assembly: GCA_905146935.1. Lineage (NCBI taxonomy): Eukaryota > Metazoa > Arthropoda > Insecta > Diptera > Syrphidae > Scaeva > Scaeva pyrastri. Next base: position 2,267,465 of record LR989927.1, on the reverse strand, counting down.
GTTTGCCAGAGATACTTACAAGTCAGAGTCTTTTGCTTGTATGAAATGTCAAGACATACATATGTAGGTAAACTGCCAAGCAAAGAGAGAAGACATTTCACAGATTTATATGTCAGAGATTTAGTTGGCAATACAGAGTCGGCCTGTTACGCCCAAATCACAACGACAAAGGTTCACCATTTGACGGCCAGGTGTTACTTTTTCTATCTTCGAATTAGATTAATTCTTCTAAAAATATTTATGACAGATGGTCTTTGTTTTTTAATAATGTCAAATGAATTGAAATGTTTTGAAAGCTCGATCTGAAAAGGACAAAATTCGTTTGGTTGAGGTTTGGGAAAGGTTTCAGTTGATCTACGATAAGTCAGTAATAAAACTTATATATAAGGCTGTAGAAAGTAAGTATAATTACTACTCAAACCTCAACAAAGCTCATGTTCCATTTCCTTGTTAATTTGTCTTTCGAATGGAATTGAAATGACAATTTAGAGTCCAACTATGATTGATAAACTATTTCCCAATATCCCTTTTCTTTACCCAATGACGTTCCATTAAACACTACGTTTCAACTCCATTCCACAATTTATAAGCCTTCCATGTGTATTTATCAAAAAACCACATACCATTTACCCAATAATATGAGTTTCTTGTGTGTTGTGTGTGGCTGACACATACATAAGAATGCATTTGACAGATGACATTCTTTATCCCTTTAGCTATTCTCTGTCCCTTATGTTTGTATTATGGTAGTTCTTATAATATAGTTCGTTTTCCAATTTATTTATTTTTTATCCTTTTTCTAATAACACTCGGTTCGGCATCGGCAACGGCACTGATCAATGCTCTCTCAATACACAGGACAGAAGACAGGAACAGGACACACGGCAAAAGATTATATCAAAAAAAAAAAAAAAAATAAAAATAAGAAAAAAACCCTCAACTCTGTTGTTAGGACTTAGGAGCGGGATATAGGAATAGGTGTTATAAAATAGAGGATAAAACTTTTCAGCCATTTGGAGTAAGGGTCTCATTTTCCGTTTGAGCAACTTTTCAAATCTTCTCTGGAGGAGTTCTTTTTTTTTCTTTTTAAATTGAAGTTTTTTTTCCGTTCCATTCTTTGTGTATTTTAAGTTGTAAATGACAATTGAATGTGTGAAGATGACATAAGAAAAAAATACTGTTGTGCAACTCTAGTGTTTGCGTTTGACAGTTTTTAGAGAGTTTCAGAGTTTTACTTGTCAAATTGACAGTTTACACAGCATTCAATATTCAAACCAATTACGGTTTTTAATTGAAGTTTCTTTATATTCCCGGCTACGTACCTCGATTTTATATAATGCTCAATTTATAATTGTTTTAAGCTTGTCAAAAGCAGGCATTATGCGTGTTTAATTAATGGATAGACGGTCCATGGTCCACGATCCATTCTCCTTGCCACCTCGTTCCCCAAAGAATCGTTCATTCGTTTTCGAAATGAAAATTGAATTCAATTTTAAACATTGTTCAATGTTCATATCACATCAGCTGTTGGGATTGAAGAGAGGAGTTGGCGGTGAAGGCGGTGAGTGGCAGGTCGGTATCACATTCACGATTACGATGATGAAAGTAGGACGGGATGACGATGGCGGGCGGTTGGTAACGGTTAGACTTGAGTGAACTGGGTGAAAAACGGAATAGATGGACTGAACTAAACTAACTCTTCAGGACAGGCCGCCCGCCCGCAAGTGAGAATGAATGATGAAAAGCTTTCAATTAAATTTACTTTTGAAACTTAATTTATTTTGCTTTTAACAGAGCTCGAAGCTTCAACTTGCAATATGATGTCCCAGTCATACCCTTACCCGTACCCGTACCCGGAACCAGCATCATCGGAGAGACGGACGTTCTAGTTTGTGGTGAAGAGTTCAAATGTCCGTCGGCAACGTCGAGGAAGAAAACCACACCGACTAAAAGGTTGTGGCTTTTCATTACATAGTTTGCCCCCTGTGTACACAGAGTGCGGGTGCGGGCACGGGTACGGGCGAAATTGTATTTTTGATAAATTATTCCTGCACAAGGAATTTTCATTCACATTGTGCCTCATTTCCTATTCCACATGGCGTTTAGCTTCCTCCGCACTGGCAACGACGGCGACGTCACCGCAGTTCCTTTGCACGTCATCGGTCACGTTGCGCGGGGTGCAGGGACCGGGTGGTGAGACATTATCCCGTTGGCTATTATCTTCACCATCAATGTGGTGAATAAGGTGTATAAGCTCACAGAGCACAGCAGCATAGCAGCAGCGGTGCCAAAGGGTAGCTTAATTTATGGCAGTTAATTTTTCATTTGAAGCAATAGCCTAGGAAGGTCCCGCTCGTCCATGCGGGCATGTAAATTTCCCAAATTACACTCCCTGTGGAGCTGGGTTTGGTTCAGCGTTAGCCTTACCGTTTGTGTATGAATGTAATTATTATTGTGCTGTCGAATTTGTCTATGTCCATAAATGTCGTATAGAAAAAAATCTTGATAAAGAAAATGTTCAAATAAATGTAATGTGTAATGTGTATTTATGTATGTAATGTATAAATATATAATGATACAATATAGTTGTTACCGAAGATGTGTACAGCTTGAGAGTTCGATCCAAAAAAAAAGATTATTGTCAAAAAATTATTGTTCATAGCTAATGAATTTGAGTTACATATTGAGTGATAATAAAGGTAACTGTGATGCAAAATAGTTATTGCATAAAGAGATTAACATAAGTAAAAAAATATAACTGCATGAATATGATTTTAAAACCAAGAGCAATAAAAAATAATAGGGTATAATTTTTATGTTTGGCAAGATAACAAAATAGTTTCGATTATAAAAAAGTAGTAAATAATTTTAATGATTTCAAAATTTATGAAGAAGAATCCTAAACATCCCGGCCCCCCTGGAACGAGTTTCAGGATATTGGTAATCGTGCCAGCTTAGTGATTGGACGAACGAAGGTTCCGCCAGAAGTCTTTACAGTTGCTACTCTTACTCGGCCATCCAAACCTTCAGTTGTAGCTTCAATCTTTCCAAGAAGCCACCTTGTTGGTGGAATGTTTGGCTCCTTAATAATAACCAGGTCCCCTGGGATTAGGTTCACAGTTGATTTTGTCCACTTAGGTCGTTCTTGGAGTGAGGTAATATACTCCACATGCCACCTTTTCCAAAATCCTTGTACCATATTTTGTAGATGGTTCCAATGCGACAAACGGTTTAGAGGTGTAGACAGTGATGTAGGCTCAGGGACAGCGGTAAGCGGTTCACCTATAAGAAAATGAGCTGGTGTTAATGGATTTAGGTCGTTATCAGATAAAACACAAAGAGGACGAGAATTTAAAATAGCCTCGATTTGAGTTAGCACCGTATACATTTCTTCAAATGTAAGGGTGGTTGCCCCAATAACTCGTCGTAAGTGAAATTTTACGGACTTTACTCCAGCCTCCCACAACCCACCAAAATGTGGAGAAGATGGTGGAATAAAATGCCATGTAATGTTATCCTTCGCAAGTGATGCAGCTACAGCCTTGTTATAAGCTTCTGAGATGACCAGCTTGTGCATCTCGTTAAGGCATCGACGGGCACCTTGGAAATTGGTTCCGTTGTCCGAATAAACATTTGAACAAAGTCCACGTCGAGAAACGAATCGACGAAAGGCCGCCAGAAATGCGTCTGAGGTGAGGTCACTCACTAGCTCCAGATGTATGGCTTTTGTTGCCATACATACAAACAAACATATGTATGCCTTTGATGTTTTTGGGTTGCGTCCTCTGGAAAGCCGTATGCAAAATGGTCCAGCATAATCACAACCAGTTTGAGAAAATGGGCGGCTTCGTGATATACGTTGTGATGGTAAATCGCCCATTAGCTGAGAAGTAGTAGTTTTTCGCAGCTTAAAACACACAGTGCACTTAAAAACGATGTGTCTGATAAGGTTTCGAGATCCCAGAATCCAAAATTGCTGCCTTGCGATTGCGAAAGTTGCGGATACTCCAGAATGTAGGTTATTCTTGTGAATGTCCTCTATAATAAGATGAGAAAGTTTATTATTTGGAAGAATATAAGGATGTTTAATGTTATAAGATATATTAGCATTTTTAATTCTCCCTCCAACTCTAAGAAGACCTTTATCGTCGAGAAATGGAGCAAATTTAAGGAGTTTGGATTTCAAGGGCAATTGATTTTTAGTTTTTAGGACGCGAATATCGTCACAGAATGATGTTAATTGGACAGATTTAATGAGGGTTGTTTTAGCGATAAATAATTCTTTTGCTGTTAAATATGATGTACGACGATTGCGAATTTCACTTAGGTAGTTGAAAATAAACCGGATTACGTAAGCGAGTATTCGTTGCATTCGAAACCACGACGAAGTTTTGCCTATTATGTGATTGATAACATCAAAGTTGTTATTTTCTGTTAGGAGTACTTGACGAGGAGATTGTCTTGTCTCCAGTAGAAGCTCGCTGTCGTCGAATTTAGGATTGCTAAATTTAGATTTTGGCCATTCACTTTCGTCTAGCGATAACCACGATGGGCCAGTCCACCAGAGATGATGTTGTGGGAGTTCAGATGGAAGCACACCACGCGATGCACAATCTGCGGGGTTTGACTCTGACGAAATGTGACGCCAACAACTTCTTGGAATGATGTTCAGTATATCCGCAGTTCTATTAGCAACGAAAGTAGTCCAGCGACGAGGTGGTGATGAGAGCCAATGTAGAACAATCTCTGAATCACACCAAGCTACAAATTTTGTGATTTTATATGAAAGTGATGATTTCACAAGGTTGAACAAACGCGTCAAAAGCAAAGCCCCACACAACTCCAGACGCGGAATAGAGACCGATTTCAATGGAGCAACTTTGGTTTTGGCTGCGACAATCGTAATGTTGTATTTTCCTTCAGCGATTTTACAGCGAGTGTATACAACAGCACCATAAGCAACAGTGGACGCATCGCTGAACCCATGAAGCTCAATTTCATCGATTGAAGATGCAAATAAGTTCCTGGGTATTCGAATCTGCTCAAAAAATGGAATCTCCTTTCTATACTTTTCCCAACGATTTGCTAAATCTACAGGTAGTGGGTCGTCCCACCCCAGGTTTAGATTCGATGACCAGAGTTCCTGAAACAATATTTTAAACAGTACAACCGATGGTGCCAATAATCCTAACGGATCGAATATGCGCGATACTTCCGACAACAACGAGCGACGAGTTAATGAACTAGTCGGAAGAGAGTTTGACATGCGAAAAGAATATTCGTCGTTGGATGGATTCCAGTGCATTCCTAGCACCTTAACATATAACTTTGTTCGTTCTGTGTCATAGAAAGAGTATTCACATTCCTCCTTTGGAAGAGAAGCGAGAAGTGGCCAACAGTTAGAACTCCATTTTCGGAGCTCAAGTTTGGCCATGGAAAGAAGGGATACTAGTTCTGCTTGCAATTCAACAAGTTCCTTTATTGATTTTGCTCCCGTCATTACGTCATCTACGTAGACGTCTTCCAATAGAACACGCGCTGCATTAGGGTATTCTGATTTATAATCCTCAGAAAGTTGTTTTAATACGCGGACTGACAAAAATGGTGCGGAAGCTGTACCGTACGTGACAGTACGTAAACGAAAATGTTCGATTTCCTTAGAAGGGGAGTCTCGCCATACTATACGTTGGTAATCACAATCGGAGTCATCTACCCAAATTTGACGGAACATTTTGACCACGTCGGCAGTAAAAACGAACGGATGTTGTCGAAACCTTAAACAAACGCCTATTAAGTCCCTCTGAATTGGAGGACCTATTAATAATGTAGTGTTCAACGACTTTCCCGAAGAGTCCTTTGCAGATCCATCAAAAACGACACGCAGTTTTGTAGACGAACTGTCCGGTTTCAGCACCGCGTGATGGGGAAGGTAAAAACACTTATCATTGGGACTTTTGATTTCATCACGAGGAATTCGAATCATGTGACCTAAGTCGATATATTCTCTCATGAAATCGGAGTATAATTCTCGCAGTTTCGAATTTTTGAGAAAACCGACGTTCCATTGCGAATAAACGAGAAACGGCGAGAGACAAAGTGTTTTGGAAAGATGGATTTGGATTTTTAAAAGGAAGATGAACAACATACTTCCTATCAGGAGACCGAGAAAAGGTTTGTCGAAAATGTTGTTCGGCCTGGTCACAAACATCAGAATTTTGTATTGGAATAACTTCCTCGAGTTCCCAAAAACGTTGTAGCAAAGCATCTGTATCAAGTAACGAGTGAAACGAAGTGAAATGGTTCGATTCATTTGGTTCAAAAAACTGTCCAGTTATAATCCACCCAAACGTAGTTCTTTGTGCGATTGGGCATCCACTAGGACCCCGAATTTGTCCGTTTTGAAGAATATTCCAAAGCTTGTCACCACCGAGAAGAACATCGATTGGGGCAGCGACATTGAAACTTGGATCCGCGAGTTCAAGATTTTGAATATGAGACCAGGAAGAAATGTCAATAGTTTTACTTGGCAAATTTGAAGTCAGTTTACTAAGTATGAATGCATCAACAAGTAAATGAGAAGAATTGACACGAGAACGGAGATTTAACGAAATGAGGCCTTTTGTATATCCAACTTCAGTAGACGATAACCCAAGGATAGGAATTCTTGAATGCTTACGTTTAAAACCGAGTCTTTGAGCGAAAGATTCAGAAACGAATGTAGATTGTGACCCGGAATCTAGAAGCACACGACAGTCTATGAGATTTCCTTGGCTGTCCTGAATTTTTGCCAAAACGGTTGGCAGTAGAGTTTTATGACAGCAGCTTAGATCAAGCAAGTGATTATTTACAAGCGGAGCGGCGGAAATGGATTGAGCGAGGTTTGATAACGAAGATTGAGATTGGTTCGAAGAACCCGATGAATGAGTTTCCTTTTGTGTTACTGCATCATCAGAATGCACGAGCGAATGATGTCGTGATCTACACACCCGACAACGGAACGGAGAATAACATTTTTGTGATGAATGTCCAGCCCGAAGGCAGTTGAAACATATGGCATTTGACTTTACAAAGCTTCGACGTGATGCAATGTCTAACGCGACGAATTTTGTACACTGCGAGAGGACATGGTTTTCTTGACACATTTGGCATTTGGTTTTAGAACTTGAATCTGAAGGCCCAGCTAGATGGGCTCGAATATTATTTGATTGCTTTGTCCGCGATGCACTCGAACGATTGCTAAGCGATTGACATGCTTCAAGAGCATCGCACCGCTGTTCTAAGAATTCTAAGAATTCGATTATAGTAGAGTCTTCCCGAGAACCGATATGCTCTGCCCAAGCTTGCTTTGTGTCTGAATCAAGTTTAGTTAATAATAAGTAAATAAGCCAAGGGTCACGACCCGATTTTCCCAAAGCACTTAGACCCCGCACAACTTCGTCGGCGCCGTCCGAAATTTTTCGTAAAATATGAACATTAGAGTTATTGGCAGTAGGAAGTGACAAAAAAGTTTCAATAAACGACTGAACAATCAATTGACTACGATCGTATCGCTTTTCTAAGCGATCCCAAGCTTCCGAATAATTTGCATCATTTATTTTCAGATGCTTTATTAGATTAGCTGCGTCATCACGCAGATAGGATTTTAAATAATGAAATTTATGGGTAGGACTTAGATTTGCCTTTGTGTCAACTGAACCCAGAAAAATATCCCGAAAGGACGGCCAATCTTTGTAATTTCCACTAAATGGTGGCACCACGATTGTTGGAAGTTTAGAAGTGTTATTATTATTGGAAGATGACGAGGATGCATTAAATTTTTCGAGAAAGGCTGATTGCTGTTCAACTAAACGATCTAAAGTTGAAGAATTCTCGAGAGCTTCTAAAGACTTTGTGGAAGAATTTTCCCTATCGTGAATGGCCTTAACAAGCCCGGAATTTGCAACAAAATATTTTAATTCGTACTCCGAAAATTCAATTTCGAGTTGAGTACCTTCCTCCTCTTCAACATGTTCCAGAATTTCTACATGAAGCTTTGAAAACTCAGACCATGTGGTCTCAAGTTTATTTAATCTAATCTGAAGCATTTCGATTGATGTAGACGAATCAATTGTCTCTATAAATGCTGCCGCCCGAGTTAAACACACCTTTGCATGACCACACTTAATATTTAATGCACCTGCCATCGCGATATTAATTATTCAGTTTTTTTCCGAACAAGAAAAAAAAAATATATTTTTACATATATGTATATACATATATTTATGTATGTATATAACCCGATCGTAATTTTTACAAATTCGTGTGTAAATCTGTTTTTAATCAAAAATGTATAAAGAATTATAGATCTACGGATTACACATATGTATATAACACCACATCAAGAAACCATCAATATGTTAATGTAATTCCACGTAGTCTTTAACACTTTATTAGTTTTTTTTTTTTTTAAACACGAATTCACTACTTTTGTTTTTTACGCGATTGTCTATAAATTATTGTTCTTTAAATTCGGCTTAGAAGGACCAGAATTATGTGTATGAATGTAATTATTATTGTGCTGTCGAATTTGTCTATGTCCATAAATGTCGTATAGAAAAAAATCTTGATAAAGAAAATGTTCAAATAAATGTAATGTGTAATGTGTATTTATGTATGTAATGTATAAATATATAATGATACAATATAGTTGTTACCGAAGATGTGTACAGCTTGAGAGTTCGATCCAAAAAAAAAGATTATTGTCAAAAAATTATTGTTCATAGCTAATGAATTTGAGTTACATATTGAGTGATAATAAAGGTAACTGTGATGCAAAATAGTTATTGCATAAAGAGATTAACATAAGTAAAAAAATATAACTGCATGAATATGATTTTAAAACCAAGAGCAATAAAAAATAATAGGGTATAATTTTTATGTTTGGCAAGATAACAAAATAGTTTCGATTATAAAAAAGTAGTAAATAATTTTAATGATTTCAAAATTTATGAAGAAGAATCCTAAACACCGTTAATGTAAGCGTCATCGTCAGCGCGCGTCGAGGAGAGAAGCCTCTGTGATTCTGGTTGCGTTTTGTGAGTTTTTTTTGTATCCAAGGCAAACACGGATTTATGTACTCTCGGTAAAGCTTAGCGATTGTGCCGAGCTTCTTTTTTAACTTTTCCATTACCCCCCTTTGCCAACTTTTACACAAATTAGTCGAGGGGGAAGTACATACTTACTATTAACGTTTTTGTTTGTCAATGGGGCTTTTCCTAGACCTAGACCTGGAACCCTATTGTCCTTTGGAACATCCTAGTTCGAGAAGATAGAATCGTTCAGTTTTCAGGATGTTCCTACTCGTATAGAGTGGAGTATGGGGCAGAGTTGCCAAGTAAATGTTTCTTTTTTGGACCTTAGGTATACGTTTAGCAAATATTTTACTTTCAGCATTTTCTGCAAACATTGGTGCGGGGTCTATTAGAACGAGGGGGTTCGGCGAGGTTATAGTCTCTTAATTAAGTTAAAGTTATCTCTAAATAAATCAAACATGGCCATTCCTCTCTTCTCGGGCTTGGATTGGAATTTTTTGTTAAGAGCATAAAAATACATACGAGATACGAGTACCTATACATGGAATGGGTACCTATAGGAATATTTACTTTTGGCCAGTTTGTGCCATATTCCACATGATGCTGACATTCGTTTATTTTTTGCTGGCAAGATACCAACGCAAATTTGGAAAGGCTATGTCTGGGCTCAGAGGTTATGACTCCGTATGGAGTTGCTAGTGCTACACATAAATGCACGTTCGTTTTTACATGTAGAAACGAGTATATGCGATGCTTATGGCACAATAAGCTGTCATCTGGTTTGCGATTGCGAATGGCTAAGAGAAGTGTCTTAAATTTTTTGGAAATGTGTTGCTAGAGACTTTTGGCAAGATTCCGACAAAGAAATGTGAAATTCATTTTTTTTGGAATCTGACAAAAAAAGCAAAGAAAGTACATGCATGTACGTAATGTGTGTCGTGTTGTGTGTGTGTCTATGATTTGGAATGTGTTGAATTTAAAAATGGCTTCATCTACAGATATGTATCTTTGGTCATTTTTGTGGCATTTCAGAGGAGGATGTCTTCATGTGTGATTTTTAAATAGAATAAATATGTTAAGACTTCTTTTGGCATCGTTTGTTGTGATGTCTTAGTGATTGTTTTATTAGCCTCAGGGAAAAGATTTAGGAGACACAAACATCTGAAAGGCTCCCTTTAAAATTTCTGCATGACTGCATTTTTAGGCTTTCAAAACCACCGGAAAGTGTTGGTTTTCTTCTATTATTGGAAGAAAACGGCAGCGCTGCTGATTTTGGTGTTGTCAACCGTCTCGTCTGTGTGATTAAGAACATTCCAAGACTCTCTTAATTGGAGACATAGTTTGACGAGTATCAATATAAAATTCAAGAAATCATCACCCGCCATGCATGCGTTGGAAATGATTCAAATCCAGGGAACTTAGGTTCATTCTGAATTTAATCGTTTTGGAGTTTGTTTTTCACCAGGGAACAACTGGTTCAGTGGTAAAATTTAACGGTTTTCTTCTTTTTAATCGTGATTGAGATGACAAATTAATATAAAATAGAAAAATAACGCACTCTTGTTGCATTATCAGAACTTCAGATATGACCTATAGTTAACCTAAGCTCCTTAAGAAATACATTGTAATTGACAATACTAATTTAAAATTTTAGGAATTAATTTAGCAAATGCGAATTATGCTAGACCCCAAACCCAAGCTTCCCTATTCTTTTGTACTGGCAATAAATAGGTATCAATTATTATAGTCTTCTAAGAGAAGTTTGTCGGTATAGGTAACCGAATATCCTTTCAATGTGTTTGTGGTGTGGTGTGTGGTGGCGAAGATTAGTTTCATCAGTCTTCATGTTCATAAGTTTTAACATCTTTCCTAGCCATGTGAAACTAATTTTAATTGGGTATATAGAAATTAATCTCTTCCCAGGTCTCATTCCATTCTTCATTGTGTGTAAATTTATTACCTCACGTACTTAACCAATTTAAACTTCCTCCGAATTATAATGTCTTCCGAGAGAGGCGGCGTCGTCGTGAAATCACTTCCACTATAAACCTTACACAAAGGATACAACGATATAAATAGGAGCTAAATTCTACGACATCCATCCTAGAAGTGCTCCCCGGTGGGAAAAAGTACCTAATGTATGTGTGTACATTTAATTTCTATCAAAAGCCTTCCCATTCCTATTTCCATTCCCGTTGCCGTTCCCAGACTCACCCAAGATTGAGGAGATTTTTAAAATTTAAACGAAGCAAATTTAAAGATCCCATTAATTCTTCTCGATTTCACCATAAAGAAAAGTCGCGGCAAAGTCGTCTGTCGTCTGTCGTCATCGTCGTCGTCGTCGTTGTGTGAACTCACTGACTTACGACTTGTTCTTGGAAGGCGATAAAATGCACTGATCAGCGTTTGAAGATTTGCTTCGCTTGGCTCTTTTTTCTTTTTTTCTTATATTTTTTTATATTCCAAACATAAATATAACTTCCTTTTTATGAACTCTATGTACACAGTACACTGTACAGTTACATGCTTGCAGGATACAGACAAAAATTATGCTCCTCCGGTACCGATAAATTAATGTCATCATTTCATTCAATATCGCACCCTTTCATCTGCAAGGATGGCACTTAACACACAGCAAAAGTTGTTAACTTTTCCTTCCATCTTTGCAGACACACATACATTACATACGTATGCAGTTCAGGATATGGGATGCGGGGGGTGATATGAGGGGATAGGAAGGAGTCACATTTTTTGCAGCGAACACAGCAGAAATCGTAGAATCCCATATCGATGGGTTGAACCAGAGGGGGCGGTTGTTATAAGTACTGATACTGATGCTGGGAAAATATTATCGCTATAGATTCCCTCGGGAAGCTTAAAAGCTATGCCAGAAAGAAAGAAACCAAAGAACGAGCGTTTGCCAGAGATGACAACGAGGACGATGACGATGACAACGACTACGACAGTGACAACGACGACGACGCACGGTATCAAGGACCATACTTCGACGACGAAGACGACGATGGCAGCGATGATAGTAAACTTTATGATATGTCGCACCTGGCCAATGAAAGAAAATTTAATTTAGAAAACATTGCGGCACACTACTTAATGGATGTGCGTACCGTACTCGTATAAGGAGCGGAGCGAGCATGTAGTCGTAGTCCTGCGGGTCCTGCTTGGATATAGCTACTGCAACGCCCTCTGCCGTTCCAATTATTTTCCCTTCGAAAAAACTTTTATAATTAAATTGAAAACAAGCTTGAGTTTGTGGCAAAAGGCAAAGGCAATGGCAAAGGCAAAAGTGCGAAACAAATGCCAAGGCGTTAGACTGCACTGGAAATTTCCTTATACTCGTCGCTGTGGCAGAGGTATTGCCTCTAACCTATACCAACCTAGGAGCGAGGATGATCTTGAGATGGAAGAAGTTGTCCACCCCCCAAAACATACACACACTAACACTTTAGCAAAAGCTAATTTCCCAGAATTGAGTAAGAGATAAGCTAACAAGTTTGGTAATAAACTTCCTCCGAACATCTGGGCGCGGCAGGAAGTCAACTTATTATGAAGTATACCTATGTACCGACGCCGCCGCCGCACCGAACCAGATGTCTCCCGAACTCGATCCTGATCCTGGTGCCATGTATGTTTGTATCAAAAATGGGAGGGGGGGGGGGGGTGGTAAGTGTAAAGATTGAAGTGTCACATTATAAGTAACAGCAAGGATATGGCAAAAACAATTTTCAATCACTCATAAGCGTATAGAGACGAAGTAACTTTTGGTTTACGATTTACCTTTGCTTGAGACGCAGCAGGACAGACGGAGGAGGGCCAGGTCGGAGTCGGAGAACATATAAATTCATACAAATATATGAAATAGGAAATAGTTTTTGAAGAGCACAAAGTTTGGCTTTGGATTAGTTTAAGGATGATGGTCAGAGCCAGAGGATGTATGAGCACGAAGTGAAATTCGATTTGTGTCTTAAGTTTTTGAAGAGTGGGCGAATACGAATATGGAAGTTTAATTACAATGAAGTCTTGGCTGAATGATTTATCTAATAAAAAGTTATCCGTCAGATCTTGGTTTTGTATACAAAACATCCTGCATCCATGTATAAAATGTTGTGTTGTGAGTGTTTTCTATTAACAGGAATTTTGATTGATTGTCGAAGGATTTATATCAACAAACTAAATTTATGAATTAGTAAAGTTTTGGATGTTTATTCGGATCGGAGATGGTGTCTTGTATACATACATACATATATACATTATATAATCGATAGCAAAACGTGTGTTCTTGTTTTTGAAATACATTTTGTTTTTAGTATTTTTTCGTGCGACACACGTTTAATGAATTTTTAACATCTGTATGAACATTTTTATGAAACCAATACTATCACAGGTACACGAAAACAGCCTTAACACGTTCTTGATAAAACTAATCTAATAAATCAATTGACCACAAAAACCAATCGCCCTAAAAAAACTCACAGTTTTTATTGAACTATCTTTTCAGCTTGAGTCCACTTTTTGGGATTTTAAGGACTATTCATTCATACATGAGAGCGATATGGGATTTAAAACATGTACAACTTTACAACATTAAAACTTTACAAAAGGGTAGAAGTCTATTTTAGTTTAATGTTTTGTCAATGAGAGAAATTTGAGATTTGCAATTCGTCGCGAAAAAAAGTTGGGCAATTAAGTTAATTTGAGTGATCGATCAATTTAGTTCAAATCACGCCACTGAACTAGTTCCTTTATTTTAGTTCAATTCAATTCAGTTCAGTTTAAAAAAGTCCATTTTGAAAAACAAAGCTTTAGCTTGTCAAAATTGTTTCCAAATTAAAAAAAATTGAAAATATGAATTTAAAAAAATTCAATAGTTTTACTGTGTTACCTGTTTCTCAATTTATTTATTAATTATTTTTTAAAAATTCAAATAAGATAAATTTTATTTATTAGCAATAGAAAGCAAAAAAAAAACATAAACAAAGAAAAACAATTTAATTTCATTTCATTTTCAGGACAAAGAAAACCATCAACACAAAGGATAAACTGCGATGAGTAACCAAAAATGGTGGACAAAAATAAATGAAAACAGTACGCACTTAAGATACCTCTCTTATAAATTTGAGTTTTATTCATAGCTGTATAGCTAGTGGAGTGAATAAAACGATCAAACTCACTTTCCATATATCGCCAGCACAGCTGACTTTATTTTTGCTGAATAAAACACGGAATCCAATGATTTCTCCGTCAAATTAGAAAGAGAAGACAAGGACAAATGATTTAAATTCTTTATAGAAGGAAACATACAGAGATTATTGAGTGTAGGTGACTGTGAATAATTCTGCGTTATGACATGTCATAAATGACTTCTGTTGTCTATGTCTGTAAATTATTAAATAAAAGACAAATGTGAGATAAAAAAAACCTCTCGCTCTTCGAGAACTAAATGAACTAGTGATCTAAATAAGTTCACTAGAATGAACAAGTTCATTGAACTAGTTAGTTTGCGAACTACACAAGTCTACGAACTTGTCAACCACTATTCGCGTTCCACATATCTACCATCCACACTGCAACGATCGAATTCCGAGCGCATAATCATTCCAAAAGAATTTTCTTTGTTATTTGTCTTGACCATTCGCTAGGAATAAAAAAAATGTATGTGAATGTCTGAACGAAATGTCAAAGTAGATGGATGTTCGTTCATTCGTTAGTCATACACATATTCATGTGAATAGACCTTTAAACTTTATTGGGTGACTGGCTACTTGTTGTGGATTAACTTGCATTCCACAATCCACAATGAACTGCTGATAATGACGAATTACTTTTTTAATATACATATACCTATACATAACCTATCCAACTTTCGTTAATTTTGGGCGTTTTTCTTTAAAAGTTCGTTTAATTGGATCTTGGTTTTTTGTCACAATTTATGCCGTTATCTTAAAAACGATTTAGAGACGCCATTTGTAGTTCAAATATTTGAAAATGACATTTGTTATTCAAAGCAACATCTACTAAAATAAGGCTGACTGTCTGCGTTCCTAAAGTCCTAATTCTTAAACTGATAACTTCCTAAGTGCAATCAGAATCACGTATATGTACACATATGTAATTTGAAAACGTCAAAAATCAAATCAAATAAAAGTGTCCCAATTCAACAAATACCAAATCATCATCTGTTATCTTGACACAAGACAGTGAAAGAATTTAAATTTTGGGAACGCCTTGAAATGTTCTGACACTTGAATCACAGTGTTTTATATTTCAAGTTCTTTTTTGCAGATTTACCTCACGTTAGAAAAGAACATTTTGCTGAGACTTAAAGTACATTTCAATATGGATTATTTATTAGTCTATATAACCTGCAAGATTTTAAGCTATTTTAAAACCTACTGTATAATCCCCTTATCGATAAGTCTATCATTTAATAAGTGTCCAACCGAATTCTCATCTCTTGTCAACACCGAAAACAGATAAAATACAAAAAACCATCAATCTCCCCGACAGAGATCCTTAAAAGGCAAAACATGTCCTGAGAGATGACAACAACAAAAAAAAAATGCAAATTAAATCACATCTCAATTTCATCACCAAGCCTTCATCCTCGTCACAATCTCTCCTACATATAAATACGAGTAGATATACGAAATCTCTATGACAAAAAAAAAAGAAACAATCAAAATCCTGTCATGCGACGAAATTAATACATAAAACCTAATTATGCCAAGGTAAACGTTGATTGGACTAGCAGCCACGGTCAATAGCGCTCATTTTTAATTCAGAGGATTCCCTGTGAGCGATTAATGCAAATTACAGTGTCCACGTAGAAAATTAGTAGTCAACTCGAATAATAACTGACACACAGACACACGCACGCAACAGGGCACACGACGGTGTCGGAGATTGTGGGCTGTGGGGCTATATGGAGGACGAGCGAGAGTGCCTAGCCTATCCACGTGAACTTAACGTGAACCACCGCACCACACCGCATCACACTGAACTGCACTGCTCATAGCACCAGTCCGACTCAGGAGTTTGCACTTGTTCTGTGATGGCAGTCCACATTCAGTATATAGTATATAAATGCCATCATATAGTAGCAGGACTATAGCAACCAGCCAGCGCGCGCCAGCGACCATCAGGAGTATAGGACTAGCACTAGGTCCACCTTGACATCCTGACATCATTATCATCAGATTCCGGCTATCATTTCCTTTTATATGCTCCTCTTGCTGAATACGCTCCTGATGTTGACACTGATGCTGCTGACTACTGCTCTCGGTCCTGCTGCTTCGTCCAAGTCCAACTCATCACTTTATATACCTGTCACTGTTCTATTAACTGAAATGACTTCCTCATTTGCGTATACATTCGCTGGGTCATCCGTTGTTCGTTTTGCACGCTTGAAAGGCACTTCCATCCAGTGCCAGCTCCATCACCAGCATCAGCACCAGCACCAGTTCCAGCGCCTCCTGCACTTCTCTCTTTTCGTATCGTCACTCACCGTGACTCCGCACAATGACATGCCACTCACTATCTCACTCCTTGCATTCGAAATTATCAGCACTGATGCCATCGCCATCGCCATAGCCACCACCACCCCATCTGCATGAATGTGGACAAAATCAGGTTGGATCTCCCTTCTATGTTCGAGAATGACATCCCCGAAGAGAGTTTATAAATTCCAGACCCAAATGAATAGTTGTGCTTGTGCACAGCCGAAGCCCAAAGCCCGAACCTAAAGATCCTTCTTGCTGCATCACCGTCAACGGAGGGATTCAAAAGGATGTACATAAGCCGCAGCGCCACCAAGTACGAGTATTGCCAGGGATAAAGGGAAGCGAAATAGTAATAATCATTTGAAATAAGTTCACGGTATTATGGCTGCTTTGGTGGCGGCATTACTGACGCGGTTTTCATTTGCTGTTCCTGTTCGGGACCGGAACAAAAACAAAATTGAAAAAAAAAGAAAGAAACGGGACTAAGCCGTTTTTAAAATAAAATGCAGACAAAAAGGAATTTTTTTTTTTTGAAATTTTTTGTAGCATCCCTGAATGAGAAAAGCTATTCAAATGTTTTTCCGGAAAAGGATCTTTAGCTTGACAGTTTGTGTGTCTAACTTTTTTTTTTATTTCAATTTCTGCTCCGCAAAAGTGCAATGGCTGCAAAAGTTTTTGTTGCCTCTGCTCGGATGTAAAGTTACATCTTTTTCTTGTGTCTTCTTGACCTTTTTTATATTTGGGAACATTCACGTTGCATTGGTAAGAAGTAAACAAGATGTTTGCCTGAGTTTCATTTTCGTTTCACAAGGATTCTTATGGCGAAGCGAAGTTGAGAAATGTTTTTAACTCGCAGTTGAAGAGCAATGGAAAAAGTAAGAAGTAAAAACGCACCGCTCGATGTAGCCGTTCTAACCGTTCCTTGTTTGCCGTACGTGGCGAGGGGGGCGTGACGTGACGTCCCGAAAACAACAGGGACAGGGCAATGTGTAGGTATTAAAGGGAAACCCGAGGAACTTGAGTTTTATTTGTTAAAGTTGGACAAATGAATGTAAGGAATGTTGGTAAAAAGGTAAGAACAGAACAGAACAGGTAGGTAAGGTATTCCAAGGAGACAAAATGAATTCCAAATAAAGTTAGACACTAATAGAGAAGGCAAAGAAGCTCGAGTGAGTTGAGGTTTTTTAATTTCTTTTTTTTCTTATTTTTGAATGACTTTTATGAGCAAGCATCGAACAAAGGGGGCTTAATAGTTGTTGGCATTCATCTTTGAATGTAAAACAAAATCAAACTTTTCGGTTTACTGGTGCAGATCCTTATTGAGTTCTGGGTCAGATTTAATGAAAAGATTACTTAGGCTTGGCTTAACGACATTCAATAAAAAATTCTTAACCCTGGATCTGGAAAGAGGCCTATAGTAAAGAGGAAAGAAAGTCAATATTGTCGGATCGGAACCCCGGTTGGTGAGTAGGATAAGAAAATTTAAAAGACGAAATCCTATTGGCTGGGTCTGGGTGTTGTTAAGCAAACTTTCGAGAATTAAAAGCGATTAATGCCAAGAAAGATTTTAAGTTAGTTCCTAGTTCCTACTTGTTTTTAGGGGCGAGTATTGTTTTCTCAATTTAGAGAATTCAGTTGTTCTCAAAGTTTTTTTTTAAAATTAAAATTAGCACATGTGACATGGGGCTTAAGTTCTTTTACAAAACTTCAATTTAAGGAAAATTATTCTTGACAAAAAAAAAATAAAATTAATCTCAGCTCTGTCAATTGCATTCAAGTGAATCTGTCTCAAAATTAAAGAAAGTTGTTTGTGTTTTTTTTTCAATAATTGCTCCGATTGAATTATTGATAAATAATTTATACAACTGTGGACTTACTGTCATTGCCTTTGATTGCTTTAGACGATTTTTGGGACGTTCTGAACAAACCAAAGTAAGTTACATTTTTCCTGATTCTGAAGTGATTGATCTTGGAGTGCCTCAAAGCTCAGTACTTGGACCACTTCTTTTATATTCTACTTCAACGGCAGGAACAAAGCTATTTAAATTGCCAGCTTTGTCCGTTTTGCAGATGAATCACATTTTTGTCGAATTGAGTTTCAGGATTGCCAAATACATATTTGATAATGTGATTGTTTATATGTAAAATTCAAAAACATTCAGAAATAATGTTCTTTAGAACATTGCATATTTGTAAAATATAAAAATTTTCGACTTTTTTGATCCAGTCTAATGCAAAGGTACGTCATAAATCGTAAAAATATTTATCAAATAGTCGTTAATATCTTCCAATCCTCATCTCTGGTGGAATCCCTAATGGAATCCCTTTATTCACCAGCGTTTCATCATCCTTACCTCCATAAACCTTGCAATCAAATAGAATTCAAGCCTTAATACACACCTCGGAATCGTACGCAGACCTGTAAAAAATAAACCATCGCATAAACCCTTCTTTTCTTCAAGCATCCCAATTAAGAATTTTATATTACACACTCAATGAAAAAGAGTATCTCTTAAATACCGAAGCGAAAATTAAAATTATATGAACTGAAAAAGTCAATTGTTGCTGGCCCCCGTTTGATGGTAAAATGGTAAAATTCAAAATATAAATTAAACGTCTTAAATGTACATTTAATTTATCCTTAAATATCTAGTATCTATACCAATGTTTCCTTGAGAGGGCGGCCTTTTGCCAAGACATAACCTTAATGTTGAAAAACCCTGCTGAAATCACCTTTTTTGTTATTAATCTGCATCTGAGCATGAAGAAGTTGTATTCTTTTGTGTGTCTTGTCTAATTACGACAGTTAATTGAATTACCTTAACACACAAGCTTCTAGTCCTAGGACATATTATAATATAACTCAAGGCCCTTATAATATTTCATTAGGCATCAGCCTTTGCCAAAAGCCAAAGCCGCATTTTTGGACACATTTACGTGACGGCATTAAGCGTAGACAAAATTACGGCTTATATCTCTTTTATCTTCCCAAGAATAAGGGAGTAAAAAAGCATCCTTATCACCTGAACCTCTGCAAGAAACCTCATTTCCTTTTATACAATACAATTAGAAGGGAGTGGTGAACTAGGGGAGAGGATTCAGCATTCAGACGTGTACACAATTTGTAACAAATTTCGAATGTTATACAGCATAAATTCCTTTTGGAAGTAGAAACCGAGTTCAATTACCAACCTTTGTAATTATAGGGATTAAATAATAACAAAAACACTCCAGGATTAGACTCAACTTCAACTCTCCTCTCGACAAGGTTTTGTCGCTGTGCCACCACCACCGCTCCGTGATCATCATCATTGCCCGCCACCAACACCGCTCGGTTCGAACGCAGGAACCACATCACATCACCATGTGCTAAATGGCATTCAAAGAATGTCCCAACCCCAAAACATCATCTTGGATTCCACATTCAAAAGTCTGCTCCCAAGTTTACATGCTCCAGCGCCATCCCAGCGCGCGCTGCCGCCCGCTACACCATCGCCATCATGTACCAAATTTACGAACTTCTTTACAGGCCCATCAGTCTAGCCCCGAGTATTTGTGCATACATACAAACATACCCACACACGTACTCGTACATTGTACATGTATTTGTATGTATGTGACTAAAAACTTGTTGAATTGAATGTGTGTCAGATAGCTAACAGGGTGCGGGAAGAACAAGAATAGAGTTCCCACAAACCTCGTTTGCATTCCAGCTCGACATGTGTGTTTGTGTGTGATTTCGACAGTGGCAAAATGTGGTTCCACTCAAAATGGGAAGAAAAAGGAGGAAATACCAAATGAACATCCCTGCAATTCGTTTAAGGGATGTTACATGTTTTCTTCAGATCTTCTGCCAATATTCACCCTTTTTTATATCGTAGAACGAAGAGCATGCAAAACATCACGAGATTGAGAAATTATCAATTTATTCAAACAAAGAAACACATTGTCACTTATTGACATTATTGTGACAGTAGTTGTCAATCTTCGTCGTTAAAGGATTTGTATTATGTTTGACAGTTTTCTCATAATATTTTGACACAAACGCAAATGAGGCGGGTGGTGGTACTTTTCGATTTCGAAATGGAATAAAATTGATGGATGTTTTTTGATTTAAGTTTTAGATTGAATATTTGCAGAGCCATTTTTTCACATTGCTAGTTACAGTTAGATATGGGCTTGGACAGTGATTTCCGTTGGTAACGTTAACTGCTCAAGTTATGGTTTAACTGATAAATCTTGAGTTATGAAAAATCAAAGAAAAAATGAGAACAAGCAGAACATAAAAATACAAAGTATTATTTTGAACCCACTTTCACAGCTTACCACCTGTCACATATCAAGTGTCTTAGTTCTGTCACTTGTTAATGTAAAATGTGACATAAGACAAGGTCAACATAAACAAAAATGGGTGAGAATTCAAATAACTGTATGAGCCTTTGTTAGGAGAGGAAATCGAACGCCACCTTGATTAGTGCAAGATGTAACGTGAACCTAAATGTCTTTCTATTTACGTAGGTATGTCAATTTTCATTTATCTTATTACAAATCATGTTTTATATTTCAATTTGTTCCTCTTACCACTGCATTCAATTGTCATTTCTTATTTGCAAAGGTAACGTTTGTCAAAATAGAAAAGGTGTTTCATTTTGGAAAAATAAAATTAAGTACATATTTTCTTTGTGAAATATTGTATTCCTTTGAGTACTTTTTTCCAGTATGGGGGACTGATGACAGCGACATCCCTGATGTGCAAAAGTCAATAGGCTATATAGAAGGAAAGTGGAAAGGCCTATTCAAAACTAACATGAATTTCAAAATTACTCAGTCGATTTTGACATGTTGACATAAATGTTCCGAATGGTCTTATGAACATATGTTATGTTCACTGGGTCAGAAGTTTTTGGTGTGGAAAAATCTAGGCAGTGAATTTTGACACCATCCATGATACGAGTTCATGATTCCCTTCGATTCAGTTCACTCTAGACCTCAAACCAGTTGACAGACTAAAAACACAGTGCAGGAATGGAATGTGTTACCAGCTTCAAAATGTCGTCGAACATTTCATACAAAAGAAAAGACATTTCTTCAGTAAAGCTGCGAGGGTTATTAAATTCCATCAAAAATCGGAACAATGAAATAAAAATTCCTATTATTTTTAAATTCAATCTTGCACTCTCAATGGGTCACCCTTTACATCCTGATGAAGCCTATTAAATACATTAAAGATCAAAGCCATAACAAAACCACTCACCAAAAAGTTCTCCCACAAAGAAATGGTGTCATAAATCAAATTTAAGTGTCTCAGCTTGTTATCTGTCATTGTAAAATTAAATTTTCTCTTTCTTATCGCCAAAGTAATTGAATAAGATTTGATTGATTTTTTGACAGTTGGAGAAAAATACATTTCTTAGATTTCATTTCACTTGGCATTATACACTGGGCTTGATAATTAGCAGAAAATCAGGGCGACATCTCTTGAACAAAATATAAAACGATTATTTTATGTACTTACACATAGTTGTATGATCTTTGACAAAATGCTTGTCAAAAAAGCTTTCGCATGAACTTCCGATTTAAAGAATTTCAATCAAAATCACAACCCAGAACTACAGTCTTAAAATTTAGTTTCGTAGCATTCCAATTAAAAGAATCTATCTTAAATATAATTTTAAACTTTAAACACTTTACAGACTGACATCTAAAGTGGCATAATTTTGCCCAAAATATTGCATGATTGAAATTTTCAACTGTCCCCAGTCAAGTTGCCAAAACGTGATTTTCTCCCAGCAACTTATGCCAATCAAGGACCATAAAGTACTAAGTGAAATACCCGACCACTAACTTAAAATCATCTCTTTGGTTTCCTCCTCCTCGATTCCCCACAGTCCTCGTCGGTTGTCGCTTGAAGTTGTCAATACATGTACTGTACATGTAATATGCTATATACAATACATATGCACTCTATACAAGACAAAATAAGCACAATTTTCAATCCTGTGTAACCACCCTAAACTTTGAAATTATTACAAAGAAAATAGAAAATAGAAAATAGAATACAATGTCTTGTGCGGTAATACCTTAAGGAGTTATATTTTGCCAGCGCAGGAAATTGTTAAACCCAACACAAACACAAACACATACAAAATACAATTGGGAGCGCCAGAGGTTCAAGGAGTCCGGACGAAGTAATAAAATAGAATATAGAAAAGAAAAAAAAATCCCAAAGAAAGCTTAATGGCACATTAATTTGGTGCCACAAACATGTGGCATGGCATCCGAGGAATGGTTAAGTTATATACTCGTACTCGTACTCGTACCTACATGCTGCGGTTGTGTATGTTCGGATCGGAGCATAGACGAAATTCTTTCTGCGCCAATTGTGGAAATTGAGAGGAGAAATAATTAATTAGGAACACGAAAAAGGATCTGCTTTCTGCCCTGCACCTCTCCACCAGCACCCCCTTAAACAGTTCTAATACCCCGATAAAATAATATGTATTAAAAAAAAAAAAATAAGAAAAAAAAAGAAGAACAAGTGCTTTTTGGTGTCTGTCGGAGTCCTGAAATGTAACCTGCTGAGTGTAGGAGAACTCACTAATTGGGAAGCACACCCTGGTGGCGGCGACGGAGACGAAAACGTAGACGGAAACGGAGATGAAGATGAAGATGGAGCTGATGATGTCGGAGGTGTAGCAAATTTATGTTCCGAGGCATACATAAATCATTGGCTTTCAATTCTATAAGAAACGTATAAGTATAAATTGAAAATACTTTAAAGAGGATCTCCTCTCCGTAGCATTAATAAACCAAAAATGAAAAGAGAGCTTAATGCCCTTTCAAATTGGGGTGAAACATAAAGGACCATGTTCGGAAGAGTACCTACAACCCTTACCTAAATCGACGTCAAGGATATGAATGCCTTCGTCCTTTCACAAGAAGTAGGTGAAACTTACGTGCCAAGTGTTTGTAGATTTTTCATGTGTTCCTTTCATACAGATCACATACATGAGTGGGATTTTAAAGCTCGTGGTTCTAACAAGTAACATCCTAGAATTCGAGCATCCAAGCATCCGAGTATCCGAGATTCAGATCCAAAGAAAAGGACGTGTTCGGAATATTTTAAAAATGAAATTGTTTCGACAAAGGAGGAATTATGTTTTGACTTCTTAGTCTAACCTTTCGGGAAAGATTTTTTTTTCCAGGATTTTGTATTTATATATTTGTTCAGTGTATATAAAATCGGGTGTCGGGTCGGGACATCACCAACACCAAACACGAATCCGGCAACATTCCCCCCACATACAAATGCGGAACGGAATACAACGTTTGAAGAATCAAAATCCATCATTTGTGGTCGAGATTTTAAAAATTTAAATAAAATTTTTTAGGGCACGAGATCTTTATGATGTGTCCTTGTACATCAGTTACACATGTGTGCGCTGTATTTAAACTTATGGCAAACATGACCCAAGTTTTGCTTTGTGTTGCATGAAAATGAAGTGATGGGGGGGGGGGTTTCTTTTAGGATACCTTATAAGCCAGAGACTAACATTTTGTCAATATTATTGTAAATTAAATGAAAATGAAAAAGAAAAAAAAAAAGAAATAAGACTAGGAGGCATCTTTGCCTTATTCAAAAATACTCGAAAGTCGATAAAACTTTAAGCGGCTTTAGATTTGATAGCAGCTTCTTAAGTGGAGGATTTTGTGAATGATTGAAAGAGGAGGCAGCCATACATATGTTTATATAGTAGTAAGTCTCAGCAGCTAGTTACTTGGAAACCTTGAAAATGTAAAATGTTCAGAGGAAGGATGATTTGAAATTAAAGCTGTAGCCAAGTTATCATAGAGAGAGAGTTATAAATTTCACATCAAATGTTCCTATTAATAAATTACGAGTATTATTATATTACATTTATATTACTCCGCAGTTACGGAGTAGAGACACTACAACTTAGCTTCTAAGACTATCAGGTGAGTTTATGAATTATGATTTGCGAGCTTGGACAGCCGAAGTTGATTCTATTTCTTATTTACATTACATACTACACAGCACAGAGTAGAGACACTTGCACCTAAAGCTACTGAGGCTATGGAAAGTGATGCAACACATTAATACAAGATAGAAGGACAGAGTAGAGAAAAAACAACAGAAAGAAAGAACACATGACCACAGCACGCGGTAGGTTTCGAATGGTAATCCATCTTTCTTCAAACCGCGCACACTGATGCTTGATTTCGGTGATCGATGGGAACCGAGCTTTTATCAGTGATGAGGCCGTTGCCCTATTTCTATTATCATTTGGTTTCCTATTTAAGAGTAAAATAAATTTTTAATATTTTGATTTGGCGCAAAACAATGTAAAAGAAATCAAAAATCGTTTCATTTTCACTACGAATCAGTATTTGAGTGTGAATTTTTTGACGTTTGTGTAAAGATTCCCATCAAATGTCTTTTCGTCCACATTATTTTTATTTTTGTCAAACAATTCGGTTTAAGTTTCTTAATTTTGAAGCAGTATAAGTCTACCATAAATAAAAATATTCCATATTATAAAAAAGTACGTATACGCCCAAGTGTACTTCCATTGGTTTTTAAAGGGAATGAGTCTATACGAGTATATTTATGTAAATATGTATGAATATTTATACCAAGTACATGTTACATGTTTTTAAGATTTCAATATGCGTATGCAATATTTTGTAGTATGTAGAAAGTCTCGATCTTTCGCTGTGAGACCAAATACAATATACATATATAGTAATAGACAGAAAATCAACATTGATGAAGAATGACATTTGTTACACAATATTCTATCGATGTCAGTTATGCTTTCAATCAATGTCCTTAATTGTTAAATGTTCTTTAAGGATCCTTTCACAGTCGGGATGTGAATAATCATTTTTTTTAAGTGGTTTCCAGGTAAATTATTTTGACTCACAAATGCAGATTTTCCATTTCTACGTCATTAAAGACAATTGAAATTATCAGTTGGTAAATCAGACGTAAATGATTTGATTATTTTTTAGTTGCCTTTTACAAATAAGCTCCTAGCCAAAATACAAATTCGTCAACATCTTAAATTCAATATTTAAAAAAAATTCAAATTATAGAAACAAATCACAAAATCACAATACGAAAGGCTGTATGAATTATTGTTGAAAGACAAACCCGACATTGCACAAAAGGATATACTAAAGCTCCAAAAGAAGAAGTGACGCTTTTCTGGGAACAAGTCAAATGCGATCTAACTAAACGCTCTTGGGTCACCTCCCAAAGAAGCTTCAGTTTGGAGAGAAGTAGGTAACAGATTTATTTAAAACAAATGTATTTTCAAATCCTTCTGGAAAATCCTTCACGAAAACACCACCGGATCAAACTCATATTGCAGCTCATGTAATACATGATGTAATACATGCGTTTTCTCCTGAAAGACTCTGTTCGACCAAAAATGATCGTGAAGGCTATTAAATCCATCTTTAAACATTTTATATTTAATTTGTTTACCGTATAAAAAAGAATTGCTTAAGAACTCGTAAATTTATTCAAAACTAGAGGGCCCGGCAAACTTCGTCTCGCCCCAATTTAATGCAAAAACTAAAGCTATGGAAAATTATTGTTGTTGCTTATTCGATTTTCCATGAAATATTGTTCATAGTTTATAGATGACCCGGTGTACTTCGCAAGCTTATTAAAAAGTGCATCGAGTGCCAGAACAACCGACATGCATGTCCTAGGTGTTGTAACCATTTGTTTCGTTTTGCTGAATGTAAAACAATAACCGCAGATTGCTTCAATTTTTGTGTAAAACGTGGTCAATGTTTAATCCAAATAAAATAAATTTTACAGCGATA
Organism: Scaeva pyrastri; assembly: GCA_905146935.1. Lineage (NCBI taxonomy): Eukaryota > Metazoa > Arthropoda > Insecta > Diptera > Syrphidae > Scaeva > Scaeva pyrastri. The sequence continues at coordinate 2,241,019 of LR989927.1, read as the reverse complement.
AAAAGTAGCCAAGACTATATTCTATGTATCTCTTTGCCAAATTTCAGATAAATCGGTTCAGCCGTTCTTGAGTTATAAATAGTGTAACTAACACTTACTTACTTATCTAACACGACTTTCTTTTATACATATTTAGGCAATATATTTCAATAATTTTCACAAATGAGAAATTTTGACATAAAACAGCTGATTTCGAAAATGAGAATGAGAGCGGCTCATAAGGCAATGCCTTTTTGGTTTCCATTCGGATTTCGTGATTTAAATTTTTCGTAATTCGTAACGTTTCTTTCGTTCGGAGGTTTTCTACGAATGGATTCTGTGATAGGGGTGAATATAAACCATTCCCTGAGTTGTCTAACCACACAGGAGTTTGGAACAAATTTATGCACTCTGTCCAATATTTCATACATTCAATTTAATTTCTCGTAAGACTCATTGAATTTTTCTTGAAATATGGAAACATGATTTTTATTTCCCAGAATTCAATATGCTTGAGTTTTTGTTTTAGATAAAAAGAAAAATCCTTTTTTTATTTGTTTATAAATCACGAGTTTGTATTTTATTTATTTTTTGTCGATTTCAATTTTAAATCCTTTCCCAACCATCAGACAGTAAATAACAATAATATTTCCGTTCTGTCTGGAAAAACCACGTTTCATCAGTTGAAAAAGCAGGAAAATAAAATAAATTCAATGAAAAGCGCTTAGATTGGCGAAAATTTGTACACTAAGGTAGCGGTAGAGGAGGAGCAGGGGTATATAGGCTAGGAACGGTAGGCAGATATATGTAGGTGGGTGCTTCAATCATTTTTATTTTCAAAATAATCCGATGTACAATATGGAGTGTCATAACTCTTAACTAACGATACAAATCGCACGATGGAAATGCGAGCGCAAATCCACTTGAACGCCCGCTTTTCCTAATAGAATCAGTTACCTCTAAGCATCCCGTCATCCCTTCATTGCCACTAAGATACCCCTCGTAATCCTATCAATCATTTTAATCCATATCACACATACATATACATATATATAGCTTCAGTCTGTGCGCCAAAAAGTCAATCTCTCGCACCAGAGCGCTTAAAAAACACCTCCACTCCGGACTCACTACCAAGTACCACTATGACAGGGCCGGAAGGATGATGGAACTGTATAGGAACTGTAGATGGAGCAGTGCAAAAATGACACACACCCAACAGCCAACTAAATTGGTTCGACTAAATTTATAGCGGAGTGAATAAATTCGCGATATCAAAATAGCGGTAATATAAACAATATTGCCAACATAAACAACATCCTGGCAGCGCAGATTGCCAGAATATTGATATCTCATCAATCGTCCGGAAACAAAAAAAAGCAGAAAAAAAGACAAAGGACGAAAAACAAAAAACAAAACAAAAAAAAAAAATTACACAATTTCATCATACAATAATTGAAATGTTATTTTCATACACACTCGAATACTCGTGCATGAATGTCCTTTTCCTTTGTGTGTGGGTTGGGGGCTTCCCGGACGAGATTATAATCTCTTTGTCATAAAAAGGGGATATTTTTCAGCCAATTCAATAAATTACTCGTTGAGAGTCGCCATGGGGGTTGTGGTGGGGGTGGTGGTGTCGGCGAATAGAATCCCAGGTTTGGGCCGTGTGATGGAGTCGGAGTGGGAGTTTATCCTTTGTGACTCGTTGTCGTTGTCATAAATTGAGGCGCTTTATTCCGCTGCTGGTGCCCCCTCACGTCCCCATTGCCACACACTCAGAGTTTTTGTTAGGTGGATTTGTTGGGGGGCGGGGGAAATGTGAATTTATTTAATTTATTAATAAATAGTTTCAATGCGAGCGAACAGCGAAATCAACAACCGATAAAACGAGCGCGAAGACTCTCGTAAAAATTGTTTTACATACAAAAAAAAAACAAAAAAAAAAAAAAAACAGTCCCTGAATAGAGCGGAGGTAGGAATAACAACGGGAATAAAAGAGGGAAATAAAATTTATACACATTTATAATTCTTTTTTGTTTGTATTTTTTTTTTTTGAATGGTTACTGAATCTGTTGTGCATTTGGCTTCGAAACTTAGCCACGTGAAAAGGGGGAATGATCCTGGGCGAGGGGCTGTGTGGGATTCGGGGTTCACACACTAAAAGGTTGGAATCAGATTCGGGACCTGAATTGGGCTGACATCCGAATGGAATGGGGTGATGGGAATGTCCTTGGGGTAATAAAATTTTATGAGTGGCATAATTTCCACAGGAATAAAAGGATGAATAAAATTTTACCTTTTTCTCATCCCCAGCCCCGCCCCGCCTGGCATGTTATATTCGAAAGACTTTTGTCTATCTTTTGCTGTTGGAACCCCCATCCGGCTTCATGCCCTCCAACTAAAAAAAGTAAGCGGTTTCACCAATAAGAACAACAACCACAACAACAAAGACAAAAAGGATACACTCTCGTATTCTGAGAGAAAGGTGATAAAAATAAAGCGGAATCTCGTCATCAATTTATTGCTGCAGATTATTATTGACACACTGAATTCAATTTTAAGGATCTTCCGGCCTGGCACCTGGAACGACAATGAGTGATGTTGATGTGGATGTGATGCATCTATCCCAACGACAGACCTTATTCTACTCGCACGGATCCTCCATGGGAGCTGCGTAAAGTGCAATTCTAGGAAAACCCCAAGCTTGTGGTTACTTAGCCACGACGACGCGACGCGACGCGAGGCGAGGCGACGCGACGGCAACTCGCGATTGCTGTCACATCAAGCATTCATCAGGGATAATATGATTATGTGTAGGTGTGTGGTTGCAGCTGGTAGGTGCGGGTAATGTACCATGGCTTTTTACACGTACTCCATAAACCAGACCAGATTAGCTTTGCATGTGCAGTGCAGTCATATCATTGCTTTGCTGACGCCGCGTTGATGCTGATGCTGTGGCTGTCATGGAGTGGAACTTGTGATGAATACTGTTGGAGAAGACACGTCAAGCGTTTAGCTGATGGAATTACAGTGAGAGCGTAAGGATTTGAAAAACTATTTACACTTTACACAGCAGGTATGAGGATGGCTTTGTTCGGAAATAAATAGAATTAAGTTCGACGATGGAATAAGTAAGGAATAATAAACTTAGGTCTTTTCAAGTGTTCGAGTGTGGAGCTTCGTTAAGTGAAACTGTATGAGAGTGTAACGCCCACTTTTAACCAACAAACTATCAAGCTGGAAGTATTGAAGCACCTTTTTGAACCTTATAATTAAATTCATTTACAATACAGGTGCGTCAAAAAGTGCATATATTAGTTCAAAAAATTTTACATTTTTGTATAAACAGGGTGTTCCATAATTTTAATCGAACTCTTGTTCCAATGAGGTGCCTCAAGGTAGTCATATGGGGCCATTGTTCTTTTTTTATTTAATACAAATTTTTATGCAGGGGATCTTTAATTACGAGGAAAATCGAGTCAATTCAAGTCTGCATATCTTACAAGATCTAATCACAGATAAAAATCGCTTAAAGCATTTTAAGAAAAGGCAACTCAAAAGATAGACTTTTGCTTAATTTGGAGCACATTTTAAATTAGTAAAAGTAAATCTTACAAACAAATGGTTGTGAGTTCTTAGACTTTTCAGCATTGGTTTTAGAATTACCCAGTTTTAAAGAACCCACTTTGATTATTCACGGTCTTAATAACCTCTCTTCTATTTATTAAGATCAATTTATACATCATACTTTCATTTTCTATGATTGAAACAAGTGCTGGAAAAAAAATTTGCAGATAAGATTACACAATCTAAAACTTTTAAATAGCATTTAGCATTTTCCAGTATCAACAAATGCACCATGGTTGAACTCGTATGGTCGTCCCTCAGCTTCAATAAATCAGCTATCCCATATTTCATTCCACGAAAATTTTTTTCCATCCGTTTTCCAAAGTCCCTCTATTATCAAATCAATTTTCGATTTTGCAAACAAAATTAAATTGAGAGTTCCTGCAAACAAAACAGAAAACAGAAAAAAAAAAACAAAAACAACGAATGCGGAAATCAAGCCTGTCAAAACATTACCACGCATCCAGAAATGGCTAAAACAATATTTTTATGCCACATATGAAACCCATCCATTTATAGAAATGTCAGTTTTTGTCCCTTATCGTGTGTTTTTGTTGTTTTAATATGCGATATTGTTTCAATCAAATTCAAATGCAATATTGAATGACAGCAGAGTCCCGCAGCCCGCAGCCCGCAGTGCACATAAACAATCGATTGGCGGTATCTGTCAGATTGAGGAAATTTAAAACCCATATTCCCTATCCCTATGTCTTTCTATTTTTAAATGAACATAGACATTATGTAGATACTCGTTCACTAGGTTTGTGAGTTTACTTTTTACCTATAGATACAAAAAAAAAAATATGATGGAAACGACATCGACTTCGACGAAGGACGGTGGATGGTGAAATGTGTCCAGGTCCACAGAGGCACAGAGGGGTACACAGCACACAGCACACACAAATCGGCCCAGTGCACTCCTGTTTTTGCTGTCATTTTCGTCCTTTTTTATGTTGTCTTATTTTGTATGATTTATATTCCACAATTCACAGGATGCGCACTATTATACACACATACACATTTGTGCATTTTTATATCAATTTCCAGTGATTTGACATTTTTCGTTTTTTGTTTTTTTTTTTTCAATTCAAATGTGCTTTTTCTAGTCCGTGCTCTTCCTCTGCCATTGGCCAATGACCATTTGGTGGAAGTGAATTGCAAAATAATTCTTCAGCAACGATAATTATGTTGAGTGGACATTTGTTTTGTCTGTTGGTTTCTTTTTTTATCAGTTGATATCCTTTTTATTTCGATTTTGGATATGTCCTTTATGTTTTTGCTCCTTTTTTTTCCAATGGAAATCACGATAATCAGAGCAAAAGTGTCACTGCGGTGCGGTGCGGTGTGGTGGTAGGCCGGAAAGCCTGCGAGAATCATTTATGTGAATGTGTGTTGTCGTTGCTTTTGTGTGTGGGTGTGTGTGTGTGTTAAATAGGGACATGTCAGAGATATGCAACTTGGTTGACACTGCAGATGGCGGTAGCGGAAGTTTTATTAATGAAACTTCCTTTTTTATGTATGGTGCAGGAGTAAGTTGTCAGAGTTGAAGAGTTAAGCGAGTAGAATTGGACATAATCAATTCCAGTTCGATTTGGAACGTAATAAATTGCAATTTTCTATCTATTTCCATAGACGGCGGTATTCTTTGAATGAATGCATTTTTCCAAGGTATTTTATATAGTTATCCTCTGGTTTGAGTTAAGTAGTTGCATTATGAAATTAATTGGCAGCGATTGCTTATTGCATACACTAACAGCAGGTATGTATACATGTACATATAGGAGTATAGTTAATGGAAAAATTTGATTTTTCAATAAAGAGCATCGAATGAGCATTAAGCGCTCTTAAGCACTTAAAAACTGTGTCGGTAAATGATTCGCATTGGAATATTAATTAAAATCTACTCACAACCAGGATATAAATAAAACCATTATTATGAAAATAAATATACGGACAAAAAAAAAAAAATAAAACAAAAAAAAATAAATCATTATAAACAACAGTTTGAACTTTTAAATTGAATTAAAGTTCCTTTACATGTGTGATGGGAGTAAATGTTTTATAATTGGACCAACATTGCATACTATACAACAAATATACATACATATGTATGTACATATGCATGTAAATCTAGCTATGGTTTCAGTAATTGAATAAGTTCACATTTTGTACGTAATTTGTAAATTCAATTAACGTTAATGTACTTAACATAGTTTAATTATATTCTTTTGGTTTATTTTTATGAAATTACATCTTATTGATTTCGAATGAATAATACGTTTTTTAAAGGGTTAGTCGGATTGAAAAGTTCATCGAAAACACATACATCTATCTTCCTATGCAAGTAGTTGTCGAGATGTACACTATGGCGTATGCGTAATTTTTTTAGTTCTCGTTTTCTTTCAAATGCTCTTAGGGTAAATTTTGGATCTGTTTCTAATTGGAATTTCGAAGAATTAGAAAATTTGATCATGACATATAATTGTTGCTTTGTGACTTAAGGAAGGTTCTCCTTTTAAATTTTCAAGAATTTAACTTTTCAAGCAGCTATGCTCATTTAAATAACAAGAAACTCCCTCTCTAATTCTATTCCCCGCCAGTTATTACGTTACGTCATACAAAAACTGATTTATCTTTTACTTTTGTTCATTTAGCACTCCCCGTCTTATATCTGACATTGAGTGGTTGTGGATGTCACTTAATCATTTCTCTTCAATCTTGAGATGAGAGTTATGAAGCATTCTAGACAGAATCTAATTATGGAATGACGTACGAGTATACGAGTATTTATGTGCATCTATCGATCCAAGATGGAGTATGAATATATTTTCGAAACAACATCATTCATTTGGTTTGGTTTGAAGAATATTATTATTATTATTTTGACTTAAGAGCCACTCATTGTCACTTCTTGTTTCCATCATTGACGTAAATCCTTTCTATATTTTCAAATGCGGTAAGTGTATATAAATACTTTCATACAAATGACTTTGACAGAAGATAGACAGACATTAGATGTCCCTGTTGTCGTTAAATCGATAGACACATTCAGATAAAGGGGTGTTTTATTGTAGTTTTTGTTCATTATTAACATGCACATACATACATACATAGCTACATGCTCATAGGAGTATATGAATGTATGTTCTTTCCAAATGTAATATGGTAACGAAAAATTATGAAGGTTAGTTTTTGCTTTTCTTTGTTGAGGTTATCCTTTTTATTAATGTCAATGTGACATGAAAAGGTATAGATTTTTTGTTGGTTTCCTTCTAAAGGGTGTTGGCTATTCATAGTAAGGTATTTAACACGAAATTGTGAAGTAATTTGATTTTACTAATTTAGTTTCTTATCATGAACACAATATTTACATGTTTTTATTATATTGGCCCGATTAAAATTAATAATAAGCCACTCACTCGTAATGATTTATAGATTACGCAATAGTTTTCTGATTTTTGAAGAACTATGTATAACTACATTTTCAAAACCATTGCAGAGTTCTGGACTAGTATTAAGTGACTGGATATAAAATTTGATCAAAATCGTCGTTTCAAACAAATTCTTTTACCTTACACAAAAGAATAAATCAATAACAAAGATTAAAAGAAGTGGCCCAAAATGGCTGTCCTGAGGAACCCGAGATAAAGCTCGAGTTTAGATTCATTTTGAATGGAATATTGTACATGGTTTTGGTTAGTTGAAAGATCTTTATTTGTTTGCAAAAAACGACCTTAATGATTAATTAAAAAATGAATTCAAAAATCACGTTTAAATAACTCGGTGTACAGAGAGACATACAGTGAGTTACAAACTATGTATGTATGTATTTTCTGCTAGAATTCTGATTGAAATATTCAACTCAAATAATACCTCCTTACATAAACCGATTTATTTAACATTTCGAAGAATTTGAATAATTTAATATATCATAGTTGAAATATACTAAATTATCATCAAAATAAATAACCCCTTTCCCCCCTGCCTGCATAAATATACCCATACATATACACAAATACACAAATTTGAATTTCAAATCGAACTAACATCAATTCCCCAAATTACCATCACAAGCAACACACAACACACCCTCATTAATTCCATCCCAGACACATCATGGATTTACACATTCACACATAGTAGTTACTATATCGTAGTTTGTTGGCTCGAAAACTCGTATACAAATTAAAATAAAATTATACCCCAAAGCAATCCTTTATCCCACAGGCCAACAAAGTACCCACAAATTATCGAATCAGGCCATAAAACTTCCAAAACACCCAGAACACACACACAAATTACAACCGAGTGAAAAAATTTTACGACTGGTTTATGAGTTGAGTTGAGCCGCGATTGAAGCCTAATGAAGGCTTTTTTTTGGGGGGGGGGGGGGGAAGGGGAAAGGGGTGAATTTTAGGGCTCGTCAAGCATGACGAACTATAACTTCAACACACCATTAATAAAAAAATTATTGTTGGTCACGAGAGAAGTGAGTAAAGTACCTACAAATACAAACACACATCATATCACTCTATACTACTCCTTCCGATCCATTTCCCAAAAGCCTCAAATAAATATTTTATCGATTCCCATTACAGTCATCATAATCGAATTATATTTAGTCAACATGGTCTGGGCCCCGGGCAGAAGTCCGCACAATCCACACGACTATGTGTATGATGGGGAGTTCTTTTTTTTTTTTAATCCGACATTAATGCTCCTTCAGGTACCGTAATCCCTTTGAAGCAATCATGCACCATTGCATGTTACACACATTGGATTAAATGTTCCGAATCCTCACATCAATTAACGAATTAACCGACATCCTTTTGACTTACGACAGCTGTCACTCGGACCCATAAACTTCCACTTGAAGTCACTCGCACTCGCAATATCCATTCCCATTGCCATTCCCATACAAGCACACGCACATCATTCACACGCACGTACACAAATTATTAAACGGCAGTCGATTGTGTTGCAAATGACAAATCACAGGAAATCGCTTGTCATTTGTGTCAAATTCAATTTGGGGCGAGGAATGTCAGTGAGACAGAAAATCAACTCAATGCCGACACTGACACTCGTCGACCTTGTGTACTGCTTCCACCAAATTAAGTTATTCGCTTCGCTCCTTTCTCTCGCCCTCGTTCTCACCCTCGCAGTCGTCCTCACCCTCGCCCTCGAAATTGACTTAACAATGAATTTCAAGACAATTGACCAAAGTGATTAAAGTTTAATTTGAAAGTTGTTGGGTGTTTGGGTATTTGGTTGTTTGGTGTTTGGTGTTTGGTGTTTGGTATGATGGGGGTAGATATTGGAATAACAGCTCTTGGCCTGGCCCAAGCAAATTTTAAGTTAAAACAAGTCAACAGCAAAACTGACAAGACACCATTTATCAATTGCCTTCCACTCGATCAATGAGCTTAACTTAACCGCAAATCAATATCTAAAAGATTAATCCAAAGGCTAAGGAGATCATTGACTGGACTGGCACTGGGGTGTTTGTGTTTGCATGACGATGACATGACGTATCAATTTCCAAGTATTCCGTCAAAGTGACTTTTTGTTTTCCTTTTCTTGTTTTATGTTGTTTTTGTTGAGTAGAATTTACTTTGAATTTAATTTTTGATAGAATTCGTGGTTGACAGCCGCAGCGGACGATGAACTGGTATGATTTAATCTTTGAAGGGTTGAGGGTATGGTTATACTATGAGGCAGCAGTTTTGTTATTGTTGTGGATCTCAAATTGCTTACAAACGGAATCTGATTCGAATCGGATTCCTTGACTTCTGTTCTAATTTCAATGACAATTGTCTTCCAGATATCAGTTCTTCTGTTACTCACGGGCCGTAGGAGCGCTCCTGGATTTCTGCAACCTATAACGGCTAAACAAATGGCTACTCAAAGAAGTAGAACCTGGAAATCTTTCTTGATCTATTTATCAATTTAGAGTCAATTGTAAGTTCCATGTATGACCTCTATCAATGCCAATTTAAATTTCAATAATCTAAAGCCATAAAAATCGCTGCAGAAAATTGAAAAACTAATCTCTATACCTCAGCGCCATAATTTCACTGAATTACACTGACGAGGCATATCCTCGTCGACGATGACTGCGTCAAGGACTCATCGATGTTTATACTAGCGGGAGTGGTAGTGGGACTACCTGGCGCTTAAGAGCTCAACAAACAATTTATCCTTCCTCTCTCTCAACTCAACATCAGCATCAGCACATTATTTTTTGATCAAAAAGAACTTCTTCCATAACGTACTATATTTTTATTTTGCAGAATTTTTCACCCCCTTCGTTATTTTCAACAATAACCAGCGATCCATGGGGCACGGGCGGGCGGTGGTTGAGTTTCAATTAAACTTCCATTTTAATCAACAATAAAAGGACGACCGACGCGACGCGACAGGGGGAATCATCAAGTACACATATTTAACTTAACTAACGTCATGCGTTGCATGAAAACCATCAGGCGGATGTGTCCTTCGTCTTCACGAGACACGAAAACCGCTCCCAAGTGGAAGCACCAAATACTCGTAGTCGCAGCGATGATGGTGATGATGATGGTGCATCCGCATTCCACACTGAGTACAGCACACACCTCTTTTTATAAAGTGGCAGACACTTGAAACAATCACCGAGGCCACTTTAGTGTGGTAAAATGGTCCTTTTGTCCTGCAGTGACGTGTGTCTTCCGCTATCTTAGTTGGGGACGATGACGACTACGACCGACAGACGACGATGGCGACGGACCACGGACGACCGACGACGACGCGACTGCTACTACGACCACACCAATGTTCATATTGAGCAAACATGGTTTCCATTCATGAGCATGCCGAGGGTGGCCAAAGCATCAACCACCCAAACGGACCCCTCCCCCCCAGCTTCCGAAGAGCGTTCCATTTTTAAGTTAAAAAAGGAATACATTTGAGATAAAAATGAAACAACATTGTTTCCTCTTCAACATGTTGCATTGTTGTTGTTGTTGTTATTTTTGTTGTTATTGTGTTTGTGAAAAGCATATGTTGGTGTTGTGTGATGTGTTTTATTCATACAAACTAAACAAAACGCCCGCAGTGAGTCGTGAGTGACGAGTGCCGACGACGACGAGGGGTTCCGGATCCGGTTTGTTTGAATTTGCTTATGTGATGCTGGGGTTCGGGAGCGGTCTCGGGCTGGAGCTCGGGCGGAGCATAATAATCAATAAATGTTTTTATTCCATCATCATCATTATTATTATCGGCATCTCTCATCTCGGCGTAAAGTAGGGGAAAACAGATGCTAAAACAACATTATACACATACATACATATGTATGTATGTATATGTGCATAACAGATGGTACATTGTACAGTTATACAGGCCCGAAGACTCACACACACACTCGCTTAGTATACTCACATAATAATAACATCATCATTGGAGCGACTAAAAGCTAACAGATTGTAAACTGATTGGAAACTTTAAACCATACAGGGGGAGGGGTGGCGGACGGTGTGGCTGTGGCGAAGGGTTGATGGGAGCGATGCGATGGTGAAATATAGAGGGACTTTGAATAGCAGAGTGGAGTGTACTCTTATAGAGCTGCCCTTGAGGATTGTTGAGTTGAGAGTTTAGAGTTGAGAAAAAAGAACAAAAAAAAAAAAAGTAGAAGAAGAAGAAGAAAAACGACCCAGAACCCGGAGAGAACTATCAAACAACGTTGAACTTTGGGAAACTTCAAGGGGATAGATAATGGATTTTTATTTTCTCGTTCGTTCGGAATTTAAGGTTGATTTAACCCTGATCGACTTGTTTTAGTCGAGCAGAGAGTTGACTATGTTTTAGCCCGAGAGGCTTAATTTTGCCTCATTTGACAAGAAAGGGTTAGCAATTTTTTTGTGCTTCTTTTTTTGGAATGTTTGTGTTTTTTTTTTGAAAAAACGTTGTAAGCAAAATTAAGTTGAAGGGAGTTCATTTCAGACTCTATTGATTTAGCTGACTACGACTACGACTACGAAATGATTTGGTATTTGGGTTCGGGCTTATCTATTTCTATGAAGGGAGCTATGTAGATTAAAATTGATATTTATTTACGTACAAAAAAAGGTTTGAATGCATACACCCGTGGCTGATTGATATGGTATAGGTGTGGGTGTGGGGGTATAGGAACACACTAAATTTAGAAAGCCAATTTGATCCAAAATCCACATATGAGACCCAGGTCTATTAAGATTAAGGCCGTGCAAATGTTAAAACTATTGTTCTGTTTTCAAAGACTTACCAAAAAAATGTGAAAATTAAATTCTTCACAATTAATTTCAACTAGGAACATCTGCCGAACTGCAAATCCTTATATAAGGAGTTTTAGTTGAATCGATTGTCCAACTTTGACACTTAAACTGGCTGTCCAAATTTTTGCAATTTAAAAAAATGTGTATGGTTCTTTTAAAGTGATAGAAAGTTGTATTAAACGTACCCCAACATTTTACAAATGTCGTACAGTATAGGTATTCCAGGGATGTCATCGCAAAAATGAGGCATTTTTTTAAATCATTTTGAATAATTTGTCAATTCGCAAAATGACACTTTTATAGCTTCAAAGTGACACCTAATTATGTTTATTTGAAGCTGTCAAATTGTATCGAAGAAAAGCAAAACTTTTCTTCTATAAGCAATTGTTTGAAAACTTCAAACGGAACTTAAAAACCACAAACACTAGTCAAAAAAGGGTAAGATCCACTTTAAACGTATCCAGATCAAGATATTAAAATTTATGGATTTCGCCGTCAAATTCATCACAGATTTGTATGTCTTGAGGTAAAACTTTTGTATATTTTTACACAATACCAACACATTTAACGAGTGTCGGTAATTACCCAACTACACATACCCCAACCGCAAACTAAATTCTCGATTCTCCCCTAAAAAAAAAGGTGGCAAGACTGACAACAAACAGCTAAAACCCTAAACGCTGTCTGTCATTGTAACCCAGCTACAGCAAACTTCTGCTGTGTGAAAAATTGCTACCAATTTTTCTCCCAATATTGATTAATCGTATCCGGGCATCAATTTATTCTTTCGGGGGCCACAAATCAAAAAATGGTTTGTTCGACTTTCCTTACAACACGCATAGGGCTTGCGAATGTCAATGGATCCATCACCATAATGTGTCAACAAAAGGTTGACTGCTTTTTTGTTAGGTGAATAATATAATAAACCAAAAAACAAGCACGAAGTAAATCCTTTCCCTTTTTCACCACCAAAAATGCAAAAAAAAAAGAATGAAAGATTTTCGATTTTCGTTATCTCGGAAAACCTCACCCTTCATACCTAATATTTCTGAATTAAGAGATAAGAGACATTGCAATAAATCTCACAGTAGGAATTAATCATTTTACGTCGAATTCAGAAACACTTAACTGATCCAACGGATAATTAACTGTTGCAATATGCATCAGCAACAGTTATGCATATCAGTTTCGCCTCCCATCAGTTGCCGACACCCCACAACCCCACAAAAACATATCAATTAAAGTCCCTCAAGGAGCAAGGCGAGCGCATGACGCAAGGACATCATGCAAATGAAACCGAAATCAGCGATATCCACGTTAAACGTTAACTGCTTAATTAAAACAATTTCAAGAGACACGCGGTCTCGCAGGAATTCAATTGGATCTCGGGGATTAAAAGGACTTAAATCGAATTAAACGACCACTAGTCTCAGGATTTCGAGTTGTAAATCGAAAATGCCTTCTCATACGGGCACTCGACTCATTGATGACCTTTTGCGCCTTTCCGCACTCCATAACCATAACCATCCCAATCGCCAATGCCAATGCCAACGCCAACGTCAAAACCTCTTTTTGCAGTATCAGTTTCAGTTTTCAGTTCGAGTACAAAAATCCGCATTTCAGAATTGGGATTTCAATTATTGCGACGTATTCAGCCGAAAATCCGTTTCTTCCGCTTGCCTCTGAGTCTCCATTCTCGTCGTGCGTCCGTCGTCGTCGAGTAGCGTCGGTTGGTTGATCGCTCCAACTACCGAAGGAAAACTCAGAGTGTCCTCTTATCCACCGGTGTGTCGCAGATATCCGGTATCATTGTCATCGGGTGGCATTATTATGTCACACGAGAGCTCGTATATCCGCTTCGAGTGTTTCCCCCCTCCCTTTACATGTCGTCCTCACCTTCACCCACACACGCAAACCATACATAAAAGTCATTAATCACTTATTTCACTTTGAGGCTAATTGAGTTTTATGAAAAGGCCACGCTATTAATTATTATCATTCAGTGGGCGGAATCCGTGCATGTTGTTTTTGTTGAAGTGGCCAAGTGGGAGAGTAGGAGTGATGGGAGTGGCGTATAGCCGGAGGTGGGTTGGCAGCTCAAGCAAGTCGATTATGTTGTGCCGTTATTGTGCGTCTGTTATTGGGGTTCATTTTTGTGTCGTCCATAAAACGTTATCATTCGTAAAATCGATGACTGCTCGGATTGCTTTTTCTGCCAACTGCCACGCCAATTGCCCGCTTTGTCCATTGCCGCATGTAAAGCGGGATGGAGCAATGTTTCAAGGATTATATCTACTACGTACATATACATATATAACTGTTGTTGGTTTGTGTCATTTTTTGTTGTTCTTGCTACTCGCTTTGACCAGCTTAGTCCTTTTTTATAGCCAAATTGCAGCCCAGCCGAGGACGGTTTCGGTCCGTTCGCGCTGCTCAACTGAACGCGATGTAATGGCCCTCCAGGCAAAGCAATTAAAACCGAATGAAATTTGAATCGTTTTGTGTGGTCTATCGGCACTTGTGTGGTAATTCGAAAGTAATTTGTATACAAAAAAAAAAAAAAAAGAAAACCGTTAGAAATGGATATTTCGTTAATTATTTTTGCCTCTTTTTTTTGTTGTACTTTTGTATTTTGCCTGCGGAGCAAAACCTTCGTGCTTATCTACGAGTCTACACCCTCCTGTTGATTTGGTGGAGATAATTGATTTCAAGTTAATGGGTAGCAATTAAATTCGGGGAATATGAACTCATTTCAGCTGGATGGCGCATTATTAGGTCGTTTATGCTTACCTTGGTAATTTGAGGAACGCTTAAGGAGCATTAACTTTAATCATTTGCGAAGAAGGAAAATGTTTTCCTATATTCATATACATATTCGTCGTCGTCGATACTTACAAATACATAACGATGCTTCTGAGAACTCATCAAGCAGAAACTCAAATTGGGTTTTTAACTAGAATGTCGATATTGTGGAATTGAAAGGTGCGATGTGCTTATGGAATTACCAATTTCATTGAATGCCTCCTGTTACATCCAGCTCAATCGAATACATCTATACCAAAAAGGATCAAAAATACGTGTATGTACTTTCATTTATTCGACAGTAGCTGGTTGAATTTTTTTGACAATACTTCCGATTTCTGAGAAATTACTCATTCAGAAAATTATCTGTTCCTTGAGTTTGCTTCACATATATGTATTTGTCCTTCTATCTTTCCATCAGCTCGATCCAAAATCATGAGTTTTTGCACAGTTTTATCGTGCCCAAAGCTAATGATTCTCTCAACAAGAGAATATTGATCGATTTAATGATCACATTTTACTATAGTTTTGAAAAAAACATAACAAAGTTCGTTCGCTTATGAGTCTTAAAAGTTGTTTTGCGAAAGGCGTCCTTCAAAATGATGGTCGTCCACTGATTTTCCGGTTTGAATCACTGTATACTTGCCGGCCAATCCCAGCTAGAACGCTCTTAATTGCAGAATTTTGAACTCAATTAAAAAATAACACATTTTAATAGCAAGTGTAGACAATACCTATAAACATGTTTCTAACAAGGAACCATGTTGCAATGACTTCGAACCACGTATGTCAATGAAATCAAGTGACAAGGACAACGTTGACGGATCAGAATATGGCATTAAACACCAAAAGAGGAATTTTAAGTGTTCATTCAGTATATACAAGAATACTAAAAGTCTATCTCTATTTCCTGAAGTCTTCAAAAACTTCAACTATCAATTTAATTTCCCCATAAATCCTTTTTATTTTCCTTCTGACCTCCTACCTCATTAGATTACTTCCGACAACCGTAATTATTGATTCGCTGGCGCTGCTACCTTGGGCTTGGATGTCTCATAAAATCCAGTTATTACCGAATTCCACCCCTTGTCCTGCACCTTGTTTGACTGTCAATAAATAAAGGTTTACATAAACCAGATAGGCTTCGCCAATGTCGGAAAGCTGCCATAACATCTCCTAGCAGGCGCAAGGAAAGAGAGGCAAATAAAAAAAAAGAATCCTCACTGAAACTAAAACTAAAACTAAATGAACCACCACTCCTAGCTGGAAAATAACATCAAATTAACAGTCCTCTTTGAACATGCTTGAGCTACTAGTAGTGTTCACTGTTCATGCTCCTCTCCTCCACCAAAAGGACAATAAAACTTAATAGCCCAACCTTACCAGGAACACCCTACCATACACTATCCATATCCTCGCAAGGACAGCATCCCATGTTTCGTGTCATGTTGGGTCGTAAAAACAAAGCAACAACAACTAACTCACAAAAAACACTGGATTCATATCACCACACACACACACACCACACCAACACATACTCGTAAAGGCTATTAATACAGGACCGTACGTATAAGCCTCTTAGAGGTATAATCGCCTCCCCCTATGCCTTTGTATTATCGCATCGCATCGCACCGGTTTAGTATCCAACCCGATCTTTGTGTCTATTGTTTGAATTGCAAAAGTTTACATCCCAACGCACCATAAACCGCCCAAAAACAAGCAGGATTATACGTCAACAAGAGGCTTTGGCTTTTGTGCCGCTTTCCGCAACCCGACTATCACTACATATAGCAATTTCTCACGCATTCAAAATGAACTCCCATAGTCCTATCGGGATTCGGTCGGGCCTGACTCGACTGGTGCTCCTTCCGGTCGCAGCAGGCCACGTCGCGCCATGCCATTGCCATTGTCAAGCCACATGGCAGTGCCATTTTGCAAATGTAACTGCTTCCATTTGGTATACGAGAATGTGCATACATTAATTTGTTCAATTAAATCCTTTCATTGGATTTTGTGAATGCGGGGATCCTCGCGCGATTTTTATTATTTCGTATTTCGTATTTCGTATTTGGCGTGAAATTAAAATACAATTTTTGGTTTGAGTGAGGCAAAGCGGGGGAGAGATCAAAGGCTTTGGCGCAATTATCCTCTCGAATTGGCGACGTCGCTATTCTTCTTCATCTAAGCTCTTATCCCGGTTTGCCATCAGCGAAATGCTTATAAAGTCCTAATTGTCCTCGTTTGATGGCACTAAAAAGGAAATTTAAAAACAAGGATGTAGCTGAAGGTAGGGGTGTGGACGGATGGAGCCAGGCGGGTATAAAGAAGAAATAAAATACAAACACATATTTCTATTTTATAAGATGGCCGCAGCGGAGAAGAACACACGATACCCGCCATCTCCATCTTCATCTCCATCGCCCTCGCACCACCACTTTCGCAGCTCTTAATGTAATAACTTGTTAGAATTTATGCTATTTTTGTATCACAGACACATTCTCATATAAATCCTGAGATTATGATCGTAAATCAAGTTTTTATTAGGGTCTCACGCACATTAACAAACAAACAAAAAAACCAAAGAAAAAAAGCAGCTCATAGAGGAAAATGGAAAGCGGATGCTGACGGTATTAGCAAGGAATCACATAAAAAACAATAAAAACGAAATTATACTCGTATTATGTGAGCACAAATTTATCTGTTTAAACTTCTTCAGAGAGATATAGAGGATACGAGTAGTGAAATACGCTCTCAGGATATCCTGTCATGCTCTGTTTTCCATTGATTATCATCCTTGAAGATGTTTCCAACCCTCATCGCACTTGTATGCAATTCAGTTTTTAACATTTTAACATTTTATATAAGAAAAGAACGTACATATATTCCTGGTGGTTTCAAATTTTGAAAACCCAAGCATCAATTACAGTTAGAAGGTGCTTTTATTAGTACCGTCTTCTGTTGGAATTGGATTTCATGTTTTTTCCTTTCTGTAAGGAATTGAATGCGAAATCAGTGCTATAACACTTTTGTTAAAGTTTTTTTTCCGTCGCGTCGTTGAAATTAAGTTAAGGAAACAATTAGTCAAAAATCCATTAAGGAATTCATTAGTCAGAGGTGGGATTGCCGCAGAGATTGTTCTTGTGCCTCAGGAATTTCGGATTTTTCCTCAATTTAAAAGGAATATTGAGTGTTATTTAATTTCAAACTTAATTTTTGTTAAACTAGTTAAGAAAATTTAATAATGTAAGACACCAATAAAAGTTCCGAAATATCAATTAGAATAGGGAAAGAGTTCACACAGATTTGACTCTTGGCCAATTGGACTCTAGACTGTATACCGACACTTAACGAAATTCTCCAGGAAATGCCTTAAGCATTGATAGTTAAGATATCGACCTATTTGCAATATTTGATGTTTGAAATTGGCCGTTTCAAAACTGAAATAGTAGGATCCCACACATCTTCATTTTCTTTAACTTTACCAGACTTCCGATCCAAAAAAAGTCTCAGATACAGGCTACTGGACTGAGTGCGATTGATTGGGATTTAAAAACCTTTTTTCACTGAAACCTAAAGGGTTTTTCAATAAGAGCACTACAAAAGTTTTTTTTAAATAAAACAAAAACATTTTTGGATATCAATGAAATTCTTTATTCCTGTAAAAGAACTTTCGATGCCATTATGTGTGAACTCAATTTCTTTTGTATGGCCACCACGGGTACGCTTGCAGAAGTCCAGACGCTGAACCCAATTTTCGACGGTTTTCAAGCATAAATCGGCCGAAACTGCTGCAATTTCACGTTCGATATTCGAACGAAGTTCATCAATCATCGCTGGCTTGTTGGCATAGACCATAGACTTGACGTTGCCCCACAGGAATAGTCAAATCGCGTCAAATCGCACGACCGAGGCGTCCAAGCGACTGCACCATTTCGTGAGATAATACGTTCTCCAAACTTGGTTTCCAATAAATTGATTGTGACGTTCACTGTGTGGCTTGTGGTGCCGTCCTGTTGGAACCACATGTCCTCCAAGTCCATATCATCCAATTGGGGCCAAAAATATTCGGTTATCATTGAACGGTAGCGATCCCTATTCACAGTAACGTGCCGGTCTTGATCATCACGGAAGAAGTATGGCCAATGACGCCACCGCCGCCGGCCGGCCCATAAACCACACCAAACTGTAATTTTTCCAGAATGCAATGATGACTCATGGAGTACGTGTGGATTGCTGCCTGACCAATACCGCATATTTTGTTTATTGACGAAGCCATTGAGCCAGAAATGAGCCTCATCGCTGAAGATGATTTTTCGATGAAAATCCGAATGATTTTCAAGTTGTTGCTCAGCTCTCGTACATACGACGCTTCTGGTAGTCAAGCGGCTTCAGTTCTTGCATCAATTTAATCTTGTAAGGATGCAGGCCAAGATCTTTTCGCAACGCTTGACAACGACGTGTGAGGGACACATTTGGGCATTCTGCAACTAAAGCCTCAGCGGCAGCAATATTCTCGACACTACGCGTACTTCCATCATGAAATGGAAAATTCTACTGAAGAGAAATGTCAAAAGAACGTAAAGAAATATGGCGTCGTTTGCTGTCCCTGCCGCTCTACTTTTGTAGTGTCCCTGTTGAAAAACCCGATAATTAGAATTATTGTACACATATGCAGGGAAGGAGAAAGTTTCATCACTGCTTCATTATTCATTTTTCCTCGTCATTGTTAGATGGTTCAAGCAAGGTCCTTCCACGATAAGAAGTCGTTTCAAAGATTGAACTATCGAACCGTAAGCTCGAGAGAATTTTTGAAAAGAAGTTTTTTAAGTGCTAAATATTGTATATAATTATTTGTGGCTTTTCAATGGTTTTCTGTTATGTTGACCTATTTCCAGTTTTAAGAAGAATGAATACAAAAAATATTGCCTGTGTTGGTCTAAGCTAAAAAAAACTTCATAACCCTTTACAGAAACTAACTTAACTTGTGTTTTTATGTTCAGAGTTTGTTTTTAAAAACAAAATCAGTTTGAATTAAAATCGTTCTAGTCTTTGCTATTCATACAAATACCAAAATTGTATTTTAAGGATGAGTGATTTTAGTTCTTAATCCATCGATAAACTAGTTTTGCTGTCACGGTTTCCAAAAACTGCTGAGGCCTAAAATAATTTTTCCTTCTTTGATTACAAACATCTACCAAAATCTTGCAATTCTGCAAATGCATCTTTGAAAGCTTTCTTCCTTTTTTTGTCTCTTTCTCTCTCTCTGTCTATTATCAGGTCATGAAATTTAATATCCATTTGAAAATGAAACCGAATCAAAACCAAAATGAACAAAATCACTTAAGATCCCGATGACGATGACGGCCTCAAAAAATATGAAAATAAACTAAATTTTTCAAATCCTAAACCATCTCACTCCGCAGTCCTTTCATCTCGAGCAAAATATTTGCTCCATAAAGAAAAACGGAATATCTCAGCATCCTGGTCCCGGACGAAGACAAAAGGCAAACCCAAAATTCAGAATTCAGAATTGAGAATTGAGAAACACAGGAATAAAATTCTATATGTAGGTAAGGTTCATTCATCATCAAAATCTAGGGTTCCACTAATAACACAAAAGGACCGAGCACGGAGGAATAAAAAACCGAGGAAATTCATACCGAAAATAGGAATAAATAAGGAAACCCCAAAAACAGAATCAGAACCAGAACCAGGAGCGAATGAAACCTACCCCCTGCCAGTACCGTCGTCGTCGTATATCAATATAACACTGCCTTTCGCAGCCCGTAGGCAGACAGAGTTTCAATTTCCATAAATATTGCTCCAAGGATTTACACAGACTGATAAAGTGGATTCTAGGTGTGCAAAGTCCCTGCGTTGCGTTGTTCCGTTATTATCATTCAATCACGCTCAATAAAAATTATTATTTGTACCTCGATTTACATTCCATCACCTGGCCCTGCCTGTTTTTCTGCCTTTTGCCCTTGTCTACATCTAACAAGACCTCAGGGCTCAATTATGCGCCTAGCTCCTCCTGCCGCCGCCATGCCAGTTTCGTTTCTGATTCTGATCCGACAACCGTGGCGATTATGATGAAGTTCCCACACTTCCACACCGTACGAAATACGAGTATGATAGGCCCTGGCCCGCATTCGATTCAGAACCCCGACAGCCTCCATCACATCACTGATGGTGTTAGACGTGTCAGGGGGGCGGACTTTTATTTATTTTTGCCAGTTATCACTGTTGTTCCAACAGTAATCTCTGTCAGTCCCGCACTAAACAAAAAACAAACTACACAACACAACTTTTTCATCCTGTACTTTAATGTAATAGATATAACTTCTGGGTTCGGGGTTCGAGGTTCGGTGTCCTGGGCTCTGGACAGCAACCATATGTATCATTTGTGTTTCATGTAACCAGAGAGATACTATATACGAGTGCGAGGACAAGTGTAGGCCTCATTCAAATCTCTGGGCTGGGAAAATGCTGAAAGATAAATAAATAAATGAATACAACAAAAACAAAAAAAAAAAAACAAAAAACAATTTGTGTTTGATGTAATCAGCCATCGTATAAAGGGATAGTTAACACAAAAAAGCAAAGCCTAAGTAGGGAGGGGAGCAATAAGGATATAGATATACGAGTACGTCCCGTCCGGGGGTTGTTATCCTCGTACACAATTGACAGAGAACTTTTTTCTGCTTGTTTGGAGATCACAAAGCGGATAGCTTTCCGGAAGATTTCACTTTTGATAGAAAAACGACCAAAAGACAAAGCAACAAAACAACAAAGCGACAAACCAACAAAACAACAAAACAACAAAAAAATATGAAAATATTGTATTTCCGGAAATTCGTTCCGTAATTTCCAGATATAAATTATTATAGCCATGAAGTAGGTTAATTTACAGACGAGTGAGAATGAGAACTGAGAAGTGATGAGTTAAGGGTGAACGGAGATGGCTGGCATTGGTTCTGAACGTTCGTTTTTTTGTGGTTTTGGTGAAACGAAAGGAGCACCCGTTCCATGTTGTGAATTGTGATAGATGGATGGATGGATGGAGATACAAAGTTAACGAGTATTTTAGCTTTGCCGGAATGGAATAAATGAATAAGACTGGGAATGAGATTGAGACTGAGACTGAGAGCACTCTGTTGAATTGATTTTAAATTGAGGTTATATTTTTTTTGTTTTGATTTTTTTTTTATAAATACATAAATGTATGTAAGTATATGCGAGTTAAGAGTATATGTGTATGAGTGTATATGTGTACACAAAGGATCGCTTTAAAATATTGTTATTTTTTGTTTTTGAGTCAAGACCTTATTTTCATTTGATTGGATTAAATTAAGTAAATTAAGGAAATACATTTTTCCTGGCAATTAAATTCTATTAAAAATGTATTTCCTTATGGTTGATTTATTTAATTTTAAATATTTAAGTGTTCACCGCACAATTACAACGATAAGATACAAGTATGAGTACCAAGAGAATTAAAATTTACATTTAAAAATCTTGGTTATCTCTTTCTGTTTGTTTGACTTGCTAAAACTCGGGGACGGCTTGACCGATTTGGCTTATTTTGGTTTTGAAATGTTTGTCGTAATCCAGGGAAGGTTTAAAAAATGAGAAAATGTGGTAAATTTGCGAGGAAGATGGTAAAAAAACACTACTTCATTTTCCAAAAACAATACTTTTGATTTTCACTTGGTTGTGGAATATTTATATTTCAGTCGTCTGTCCAACTTTACAGGTCGACTTCACTGTTTCTCCAACTCAATGTCTAACATCTCTAACTCTTCATTTTATCATTGGCAAATTATGCACCACGGGATGTCGACAGCATAAAGTGTTCGGTTGTTATGTAAATTATTTGTAAATCCACAAAAAATACACAAAGCTTAAAAATTGAAACGAAAAAACAAATTGAATACGAAAATTAAAGGTCAAACCTCTCGAGAAAACACAAAAATATGGGAATAAAATGTCTTATGTAGAGAAAAAGCAACAAAAAAAAAACATCCGTCAAATTTCATGTCAGACATCAATATCAAGACAAAATCGCTGACATAGATCACTGACATCATGTCATAAGATGAAATATCGCGACTCCATTCGAGATTTCATGTCATGACCGAGCTTCATGAGATAAATTTTGTAATGTGGAGTCGGCCTGTTAACGTTGAATGAATGAAGGTTGGGCGTTTGTGCACTGCGACCTGAAAGATCTATCTTCTAGAATTGAGTGAGGTCCTCACTTACAATTCTTCTACAATACCTGCAAATGTAATGTGCGTTGTCTGTTAGGTTAAGGATGTTAAGGTGCCTGTTCAGTTTACAGTGGCTATAGTGAGTAAACCTGTCACTATTCTTAGGTTATTCTTACTTAAATTTATGCAGTCTTTGAAACGTTCTTGGTTATAGTTGCCAAGTGAAGTTTTTGCCTGCCTTAGTTTAGGAAGTTCTTTCCAGATTTTCGCTCTTTTAGCTTCCTCATCTTTTTGTATCTTATTTTTAATCACATTTTTTCTTAATCCACAGTAAGGTTCTGGTCCTAATAGTGGAGTTGAGGCACCTGTCATCGATAAGGAGTCTGCATCTTCATTTCTCTGAACTCCTACATATTCAGGTACCCAATAGAGTTTGACAGTGTTTACGTTACGTTCACGTTATTAAGTTGCGTGTCATTCTGTTACAAGTATACAGTTATTAAAATATTAAATCATCAGTTTTTACAGTGCCTGAGATTTAACAACAATGCGCGTGCTGTTAGAACACAATTGGGGCGGGACAAGTTCGCTGGGTCCTCGAGTAAATTATAATTATAAGTTCGATAAATCAGTTTTGAGTGCCAGTAAAGTTGTGTAGTTTCGGACCTGTATAGTTCCAGAAACTATGTCCTCTCTCAGAACTATTTCTACTCGTTCCAACATTCCAATATAAATAGTTTCAGTTCCGGAAAGAACGACGCACGTTTCTTTTTTCTTCTTTTCGATCTTGGTCGTGTTGACTTTTGAGAATTGAGTGTAAGCTATATAGTTCCAGTTAATTTAATAGTTCCACTTCATAGTTCCAGTTCAAACAAATACATACGTACCCTCCAATGCGAATGCACAGGCAGAAAGGCAGAAGCAACGGGCAACAGAACTATAAATTGGAACTATATAACTTACACTCAACACTCAAACTCAACGGAATGCAAAAAAACAGTTCCAGGAATCAGTTCTGAACTGAAAATAAAACGAACTAAGGAACCTCTAAGTGGCAGTATTCAACAATACTTTGATAATTTTGTTCGCTATGAAGTTAAAGCAATCATCTTGAAAATTCAGCACTTAAGTCTTGAACTGTCTCTTTCCTCAGCTTCTATTTAGACTGGTTTTCTAAAACGTATAAAATTTTTCCACCTGGTTTTTTAGACTTAATTCAAAACATTATTTAAGACTCTAGAACTTGGTATTTATTTATTACAAATTTAAATCTCAAGTCTTACATACAAAAACAATACTGGATCCAAAGCAAAACCTAAGAATCAAAAGATGGGAATATTATTTTTAACGTTTAAGGTAAGTAACACATGTTTTTGGAAGTAGTCAGAAGCATTCCATGAAAAAATATCTAAGTATATCTTGAACTGAATTTAACTAAAGGGCCTTTAGTAAAGTCTGGGGTTAATTTGAAGATCCAAAAATTATTATTAGTGCCCTTGTTTAATTCGAAGCTTTTAGGGAAAAGAGAAACCATAATAATAAAATTCTCTTTAAGTTATTCACATTTTATCTGCTAGAATAAGTTTATAAAATTTCATGTTAATGGAAATTTTTACAACCCTTTTATCATAAACCGAATACCGAATAACGAATACCGAATACCTAAGCCGCATAACTATCCTATACCGAAAGTATGTTTACGAGGCCATTGTTTCAAGCTGTGATTCAAAACGCCATTGCTTTTAATATTCTCCTTAGCGAAGATACTATGCCAACCATCATGTATCTATGTTCCTCGTAAGTCCTGTATCTCTAAGCCTACTATATTATTCAATTAAAACAAAAAACCTATAAACACAGGATGTTGACATAGACTCTCCCTTTGAAGAAAAGCAATATCATATCCTTTTCTATCTTTCTTATGGCTCACATTGTAGGCAGCCATTAGTCCAAAAATTTATATCCTTAATTTTCCAACGATGGGTGAAATGACGACGACGATTGCTGATATCCTGCTCCCTGATGTAGTTCATGTCCATCCACGATTCCATTAAAATAAGACTTCGTCGGCAGGGTGGGAGTCAAAAGGTGTACACCTACAAAAGGAATCCGAAAACTACTAAGCAAGGTAGGTACCATCAACACGCATATTATAGATGTTATTACAATTGTAATCAAAGGATCATTGCTGAGTCCTGAGAAAAAGGTTAAACATCAAATTAAGTCGTCAAAATGTCCAATGAAATGCCTCCAAATGCGATAAGTCTCACAAGAACACCTCTGGAAATCAACAACTATACGAGCACGAGTAACGCCCGGCATATCTTCCTGTGAAAAGGACACAGCGTGAACTTATTACTTCTCATTCTCATAAGCTACTGTCAGAAAGTTTACTGCTAGAGTTGACGAAATGTGAATCTACTTGGACTTACCTTGCCTAGCTTACGAGGATATCTAAGCAAATCCAAATGGATATTTAATAACAGACCCGCAATGATAACCTCGAAAATTAACTATTCAAAATAATTCTGGTGTCGCTGCCGGACGGCGCGGCGCGGGGGTAGGATGGGGATCGCCTTTCTCTTTTATGTCGTCGTCGTTACCATCACCGTCATCGTCGTCGTTGCCTTCTCAAGCAAAAGGACTTAAAAGGATTATTACAGTCGTACTCGTAGTTGGCAGAAAACATGAATAGAGAGGGACAAATTGGCCCAAAGAGGATAACAAATGAAAATTTTCAAAAATAAAACAAAAAATTTAATAATGTCATGAAAAAAGTCCAAGTCCATCCAGGAAACAACTTTCTCATTTCTCAGGGCTCAGAGAGGTGGAACAATTGGGTGGGACTAAACACAGAACTTAAAACTCTCCCAAAGTTGATACAAAAACTATGCTTTCTTATTCTACCTTGACAACGACACAAAATGACTACTCGAAAACTCCGCAAGTTGTATTGCTGTGTGTTTTATGTTTAGATGTATAGGTTTATGGAGGTACACCTACACCTACACCTACACGTGTGTCGTCGTAGTAGTCGTCGTCCTCACGTCCTTATTGTCGTCCTCCTAGTTTTGTTTTTTGTGCTTCTGCCATTACACAGAATATAAACCAAATAGAATGAGCCAAGTTTTTACTTTTCCACCCTCGGCCCCTCCCCATGCCCCTGCCACTGCCCCTACTCTCCTCTTTCATCCACATGATGATGATGACTATGTTGATGACAACAAAAAATTAAAAGAAAACTTATTGTTAACACTTTTTTGTTCGTCCTCTCAGGCGCACACACTGAGTACTTCCTTCATCTTCATCTTCATCGTGTATCCTTGAAGGATTCACATCTGTTAGTGTAGGCTAGAGAAGGCATGGTGTGCTGTGTGCTGTATGCTGTGTGGATCCAGCATCCAGGGTTAAGAAATTTATTCTCAACAACAAAACTCTTAGGCAAAATATAAAAATTGACTCAGTTAACGACTCTGTGAGGATGACAACAATGACGATGACGACAACGACGAAAAATACGAGGACGACGCACGATGACGAAGAAGAAGACTACGGCAGGAGGGGCTTTCGGTTTTTTCTATTCTTTTTTTTACCAACACCTCGTGTCCTCCACCTCCCTCCTCGTCACTATATCCCTGCGAATTTTACGCCTCCACTAGCTGATGGTGCCTGTGCCATCCAAGGATATGGTAATGGAATATGGAATACACTAACTAACTTACCCACAACCCACATCCAAAATAGTGACTAAGGAGCGGGAGGAGGCGCATGACAAAATCAGTTATAGATAGAGAGGAGCGCGTAGCACAGCCGTCATTATTTTTCACGCTAGTGGAGATGATAAGTTTTATGTTTATTGCGCTGTGCCGCTTCGCGCCGAGCTGAGTGAACCAACGTGGCAAGAGTTTTTCATTCCAGGTGAAGCCGAGACGGGCCGGGCCAGGCCAGAAGTGATGGCAACAGCTCGAGTCAACTATGGAATTTTTCTTTTCATTGCATGTAAACTGAGAAATTATAAATAATTGTTTTAAGTTTGTTGTTTCTTACTGTCAAATCGATTCAGTGTTGCCACTTTATGAGACTTTTTAATAAAACATTCGCTATAACGTGAAAAAATATCTAAATTCAAGTAATCACTCAAGAAGACTCCTGCACGCTCAACCGAAATCTTAAATCCGTTCGAACTTATATTAACATTGAAATTGAACTTCAATTATTTTGAATGTTATTCATATAAACAAGACCCCACCATCGATTTTCTAAAATGAAAAAGCACTTTAAATCGGGTTTTACGAATATCAGAACTGAGCATCGCTAGATCGGGTTTGAAATTGATTTGAGAGTCCATTACTATTACTAGAGTTAAAACTTAATCACAATTTTTGTATACACCATTTTAGACACTTCAATTTTTTAAACGTCAAAACTGAACAACTTATTTCTAAGCTCAAAAAGTTTCCTAGTTGACCTAGAAGAAAAATAAGCTGCACTTTAAAGAAAATACTAACTTCAGAGTTAGTAACCTGGACTTGACCTAGTACATAAACACATTATACTCCTTCTATCAGTTTTCATTGAAAGCTTTTGAGTGTTCTTTAAGTAAGTACATATTTCTTGAAATCTGGAATTTATTTTGCAATCAAGATCCAATAAATACGTTTTCGCCTGACATTTGAGTCTGAATTAATTTACCTTCAAGTGTCATCACTAAAACTAATTTATGCGAAACAAAGTTTAAAACTATAGTGCTACTTTCGTGCATGCTATCTTACATATACATACACATACACATATCTACTCCTACATATATAGTATATGGGAATATAAATAAAGTGAAGCCCATTTTATTTTTTTTTTTAACTTTGAGGTAAAAGTAATTCTGACACTGTTTTCCCCACTTGGAATTGAAAATATATGCATAATGTATATTTTCCTTGCTCTTACTTTACAACTTGCATTTTAAAATATAAAATTCAAGCAGATGGGAGAGTTTTCCATTTTCCAGCGATGTAAATACCACATGTACCCCACCCGACATAACCCACCACCACCATCCCACCTACATGCATATAGCGACCACCCAACTGACTCTCACTCGAGAATGGGTTTGAGTAGGTGCATAATTAGTGTGCCCTAGGTGTATTCATCTTCACATCTTGATGACTCTTTGTGTCCTTTAGCATTCTCTCGAGTCTCACCTCTCACTCTCACTCCCACTCCCACTCCCACTTTCACCTGCGAATAAAAATTAAAAAAAAAAAAAAACTTCGTTCCTCTCCTCCATCGACCGTTTTTCAGGTTCCTGCCGCAATTTTATCAACGTATGCACAAAGCTGCTTTTACTTTTACCGTTCCGTTGAACGTTACTCATATGAAATTGAAAATAATTTTTAACCATATCCTTGGCACTTTTCGTCCTCTTGCACAGGTACGAGTATACAAGTCTGGAGCTTCCACAATGCGGTGCGGCGCGGCTTTGGTGGATTGGGAGCTGATGTTGTTGCTCCTGCTCTTACTCTCGCTCCCGCTCCAGCTCCAGCTTGTAAGGCATTGAATCCTGCTTGGATTCGCAGTCCGCCCCCCGCTGAAGTCGTCATTCCTTGCCGCTCGTCGTCGGTCGTCGGTGCCCGTTATTCATGGTTAAAATGTAAATGGGAAAATTACTTGCATTTTAATTGAATTTTAATTTCATTACTGAGTTTTTCTTTTACCAGAGAAGATACTCGTAGATAGAAACGGGAATAGTTCAACTTCGACAGCTGGATTCTGGAAAAGGATGCATTCGTCGTCGGGTGGGTAGCGAACGACAACTATTGCTTCATTTAAAGTTTTGAATAATAATTTTTTTGCTCACACTTACTTCTTCTTCTTGGTCTTCTACTTTTTTTTTAATACTTTTATTTCTTTTGGCTTATCTGTCATGTATAGAGGGCTCTGTGTTACTTTTTGTTAGCAACATTAAATGTGGGTTTGAATTTCCAATTGAGTTTGTCTTAGGGACAAAGAAGGAAGGATGGTAATTTTATTTAAGTTTCTCTTAAACTTTTCTTGCCTATTCTAACCCAACTTTATAGCTGATGGAAATTTCCATTGAGATGAATTAGCTTCGGGCTATTTAAGTTTTATTTGAATGTGCATTTTGTGAAATTTAATTTTCGTTTGGTTCTATTACTTGGATTTAATTTTCACCTACACCGATAAATCAGTCGTAATTGAAGGACAAAAGTTTAAGTCTGTCTGAATGCCTCTTGAATAGGACCCTTAATGTGATGACATCCTTCGTTTTCGTAATTGGTCATGTTACATTCTGGTTTTGTGTTAAAGAAGTTCGGGGGAGGATTTACGTATATCTACTTGTTAAAAAAATCTACATTTTTTCAATATCAGATATCTTAGTCGATCTAACATTAAAATAAATGAACATTAGATTTTTCTCAAAGGACACTTTCAGTACTAATTTTATTCATTTCATTGTTAAAGGAAATGGTAAGCACACTCGGGCGTATACGCACTTTTTTCATTTAGCTAACTTTCGAAAAATCTTTTCTCAATTTCTACATAATATAGAGACATATATTATGTACATATCTTCATATACATAATATGTGTTTTTACTTTTAAAATTTTAGTTCTGTTTAAAATAGCCTTAGACTTGCCAATTGGCGGATAAAATTAGCTATTTCATTTTTAACCACCGTGTCACTGTTAATTGTACAGCATTTCAATTTTTTGTTGCAGAAATCATAACTTTTGAACGAATTGAGTTGGTACACAGAGTGCTTTACAATTTTAAATTAAAGCACTTCTTTTTTATCAATTGATCATTTTGAAAATTATTTCAAACAGTCTTTTTTAATAGTTACAAAACACCATCAAATTGAGATTTGAAGTATGTATTATATGTATATCAAGGACTTCGCATAAATTCAAAAGAAAAAATATGATAAAAACATTGTTAAATTTTTTAGTTGTATTTTATTCAAAAAAACTTATTACACGAAATAGTAATAATTTAAATTATACAATTTTATAAAAAACGATAATTTAGTAGACATTTAAAGTTTTATTTAAAAATTTAAGTTTTAAAAATGCGTTCAAAAACAGTTTTGGTTGTGGAATTAAATTCGAAAATTTGAAAAAGTTTTAACCAAAGTTGACAACACAATAACTTTTAAAAACTAGTCTTCTATAAGACTCTCGTCTAAATTTTGGTGTTACTTCTTAAAAACTTAATATTTAAGCAAAGTATCGTCCTTGGACATCATTTTAATGTTCCAGACATGTCTGGGAGCTTCTTGAAGTCTTACATTTACATAGTTTAGTACCTAAGCTTCTTATCACTATCACTACAGAGTATAAAACAAAGTCGATTTCTCTGTCCCTATATCCTTATGTATGCTTCAATCCTTAAAACTACGCAACGGATTTTGATGCGTTTTTTTTTTCATAGATAGAGTGATTCAATAAGAAGGTTTATTAGTTTAACTAAATAATGTTTTTTGAACTTAAAAATTATTTTTTTAAATTTTATTCAACATTGAGTTTCATTCAATACTTCATTTACTCTTAAAAGCTGCAATATATTGTACGATAGTTAAGATTTGCAATATATATACATTTTTAGTATACTTTAAGGTGGTACATTAATCTTCTATATATAAAAATTTATTTCTGTTTGTTTGTCTTGCTCAAACTCGAGAACGGCTTAGCCGATTTAACTGATTTTGGTTTCGAATTGCTTGTCGTAGTCTAGAGAAGGTTTAAGTGGAGAGAAAATATGGAAAAATTGCCAGGAAGACAGGTAAAAAGAACAACTTTATTTTCCCATATAATTTGTCTACCTACATATGTAAAAAAAGATGTTGTCAGATGGCTGTCAAATTTGTAAACCTCAGTCGTGTGTCCAAAGTTAACGAAAAACTATAATTATAAGGTTTCCTGTCATTCCCCGCCATTATACGGTTATCTAAATCTTTTATCATTCGAACTTCAACTCAATACAATTCAAATAAGTTTATTATAGATGAACTTACTTTTGAATATTCCGAGAATAATAAAAATGTTGATCGGTTAGTGACATATCGACCAATCTAACATCCGGGCGTGGTATTAGAACTCAATTTGGGCGGGACAAAGTTCGCCGGGTCCTCTAGTAATCTTTATTTTCATGTTCCTGAACTCGAACTGGTCCTGACTGATACTGAATTATACTTTGTCCATGCACCAATATTTTTTGTTTTTGTTGCAATCACTTCAAATTTACAACTACCACGAGTTCCAAAATATATAATTTTGTAGTAATTTCCAATTACATATATGCTAAAAACTCAGATTGAAATTTTTTTAAGATGCTTGAAAACATTCGTGTTCCGCTGTTTAGGTGTTTTGTACAGAGTTTCTTACTCTGAAAAATTTAGATTTACTTTTTTTTAAAACGAAGAACACTCTTTTTGATAATTCCATTTTTTTAAATTTTAAAAACACACCTTAAAAACAGCGCTCTATTTAACAATATATAAATATTTACAAAAATCCTTCATGAAAAAAATTGCATAGCTATGAATAGTCTCTAATCTTCTTAGCCCTTTAACCTTATATCTTATTTAAAAATTAAAATGTTGTTAAGTATTAAACACTTTCGATGTCCTGTTTCCTGAATGATTTTTTGTTTTACTTGTATGCGCAGAACAATGCCATACGAAATTTTCAATTCTCGTATCAATGCATTTACAACTTCGAACAATTAAAAAAATCACCTCAAGCGGAAATTAACTAGATGAGTTCATCGCATAGTTTGACTTAAAAGGCGAATTTCTGGCCAGTTCAATCAGAAATTGATAAGGACACTTTCAAGCCCCCGAGCATTGTAGGTTTAATTTATTTATATTCCATTCCGTGTCCACCATCACCATCAGCATCAGCATCAGCCACACCACAACCACCGTTTTTCGCGAAATCATTCGAAACTTAATCCCAATTTCGATGCAAATATCTTTCCATAGCTCGAGGGCTGGCATGGCATCGCAAAAGATATTATCTCTTCCAGACCCAACAAAAACAACAAAAACAACAAAAAAGTTATGCGAGTAGGACGTATCTGGATTGTGTGAGTTCATGTGGATGGGTTAACTTATTATTAATGCCCAGAATCAAATTGCCAGAAAAACCGTCAAGAGAGGATTTTCCAGGCGAGGCGTAAGGGGTCGGTCGGTCGTCAGGAGGATGGAATTTTGCATGGCTCAGCAGGCACGCTAATTTAAAATTAAAAATGTATATTAAGAATGCCAGCGTGCGAAGGATAGCAAAGGCGAACTGCACAGCACAACAGCCAAAGCGTTTCCATTGTCCGCCGCCACCACCGCGCCGGAACTGTGTTCCCGCACACGCAAAGCCGCCAAACAACAATAACTAAGAAGAATTAAGGACACCAAACGAAATGCCCTGCCCGTATAGCATCAAAAACGGGCAGTTGTAGTTGGAAACACCAAGTGGGCATCAAGACCTGCTTGCCCTTCTCGTTGTGGAACACTGGTCAGAACATTATACCGACCGATGACGCCGCGCCGCGCCGCGCCGCCGCCGCCGCGAGATGGAACGCTAAAGCCACGGACACTGCTGAACTCGTAATTGTAATCGCATAACAAGAGCTTAATGGATGTTTAACTTTTGTGTATTTTTTGTGCCGAGTTTTTGTAATCCTCGCATTAAGAGTCTTCTTCCTTCTCGTCCGTCATAGGCAATATGGCCGACGAAGCAGTTCTTGAAAAACATTCCGCCGCTCCTCGGTACAGTATAAAAGTACGAGTAAACGCAACGCAATCACTTGAGTGGATGGTCCGTTTTCTTTAATAAGGAGCCAAATTTATTGTGTATATCCTCCATAATTTGAGCCCGGGACATTGAAACGAGAACATTCCCTATAAATACATGTGGTGTTTGTGTACTTTTGGGATCCTGCTTTTTTGTTTGCCTTCCTGCTTCACTTCTTGGAAGCCAAGCCAATGAACTGCCGCGGGGCCATTTCAATCAGCGTGCATATTTAGCTGTGATGAGCCAAGGTTTCCGTCCGCGTTTGCAGCGTTTTCAGTGTTTCTAGAGTTTCCAGCACGAAAGCCTCCAGGGGCCTGCTCCAAAATCCAAAATTAAAGACGACGACGACGACGGAACTTAAAGCCTTGAATATTGTCCCTGATGCTGTTGTTCAAGAACAAATAATATACAATACATGTACGGTGTACGGTACGTTACGTACACGTACATCCTCCCTCTACTGTGTTGTCGGTCGCTGTATTACACAATGAGCTGCCAGAGTCTCCCAATCACCCAGGTCCTAGATTCCCAGAGAACCGAACCAGAGAGATTTATCTTTTCGGTTAGAAAATGATTTGTGTGCGGCTGACTTTATGTGTTGTGTATTATAGGCCTTCATATTTTGAGGAGGTTGGAACTTGAAACATTGTCGTTGTAGTAGTCCGTAAATGGAAATAAATACAAATGAGGACATTGTTGTGTTTTTGGGAGGCGAAACGGCCGGCAAACCATCACCGCACCAGCAACCAGCAACTAGCAACCAGAAAGCAGCAAGCAGCATCAGGAGCAAGGACACTCTGAAGCTGAAGCTGAAGCTGAAGTATATACATCTAGGTACTCTCGGTGACAGTATTTGTAGTCCATTAGGAGATAGTTGACATGATGACGGAGTATGCTCTTATTCCTGATGCTGAACTACTCCTCGGCCAACAACATCCATTCTTTATCTTCCAGTTCCCTGCATGGAATTTGTGACAACAAAGACACACTGTGGCTATCTTTGGGTTTCTGGTTGAGAGGAGATTGCAATCTTTAAAGCCTGGAATAAATAATACTCGTACTTGTTTGTTGTCCCCCTTACAACCACCCAACCCAACCCAACCCGAACCATCTGTGTTGGAAACACTTGGTTTTTGGATAAATTGAAAACTTCAATCAATTACCTGAGATTGAGCTAATGAAAATTGTCATAACAGTGATTTCGATTTATATATAAATTTGCGAGACAAAACTTGTGGCTGGCCCCTTCCCCACTCATGTCGTCCTTCCTTCTATTCGTAAAGCTTTGATTCCTGGAAAAGGGGAGAGAAAACATTTTCGGTGAAATACAAATATTTTTGTCGAAATTTTGTTTTATGAGTTCTTGGCAACATAATTTGGTTGAACGGATGTAATATTGTGTCACACATACCCACGCATGTACTCGTACATTAATAAAATAAATATCCTATTCTGAATATGTTTATGTGTTGACAAGGATACTGGTTTATGTATATCTAATGATAGACAAATAAAACGAGGAACAAGTATTGTTATGTTTTTCTTATGGAAACAATAAAGCCAAAAATGCGTAAATATTTGATTTTATCTTCTATTCGTAGAAATGGTAAATTTTATACGCATTTCGGGAAGAAATACTATGAAAATCGTTCGAGCACTTAATTATACAATTTTTATAGTGGTGCCGCCGCTGTTCGGAGAAATTGTATTAAATTAAGATAAATGCTTTGCCACGAGGTTTCCTGTGGTAAGCTGTGAGTGTTACGTACGAGTATGAACTGAGAAGTTAAAATATAAGTCTTGTATTTTCAAAAAACACAATAAATATAAACAAAAAGACGAAAAGACTTAATTCATATACAACACGACTCAAAAAATAAATAAACTTCTTCGTTCCAAGTGTCTGACTTGGCAAAAGATAGATGTTAGTCGAAATTTTAATCGCATTTTCATTTGGTATGGAAATGCAGAGGAACTACAAATCTTCTTCCAAATTTACTAAATTGCAATGAGGGTAACATTTTCAAGATACATTACATTATATTACTTCGCAAGTGGCACAACTAGTACCAATTGAATCACAGTGACTCTTTTGTGACTGATGGAATACAACAAAATGATAAAAAAATGAGTCATAATGACTGCTTTGTTACCAAAAAATCCTACAGTTTTGTTACTACATTTTTGTTGCAAAGTAGTAACAATGCTATAACCATTTTACTAAAAATATTGACAACACATTCAGGCAAGTAATTTTTTGTTACTTAATTGAAACAAAAAATCAAAGGTTTTATTATTTTATTGTCACAAAAGAATAACAAAACTTATTATGGACATTTTTTTAGTTTTCTCTACACATATGTATGTTCAAATTAATAAAGTTAATCACTACTGTGAGTGATTGTTTGGGTTGGGATGATTATTTTCATATTTCGAATTTGGGTCATTTAGAAACTTTCTGTTTCTTTCCACCCCCCGTAAAATTCAAAATTATTTGTTTCAAATATTATTTATACGTTTTGTTTTGCTTTGCTCTGAAGTAGTTTATAATGTTACATGATAGTTACTTTTTTGTTACTTTAAATCAGGGTTCAAACATAAGATTAAATTTGTCAATGGATGAAGGTAACAAAGTGGTTTCAATTCAGTAACAAACGATAATTGTCAAATTGATAACAATGAAACTAGAGTGATACTTTCTTGTTACTTAAGTTTTGACTTGTGAAATAAGAAAAAATTAAAGTAACAAAATATTTGCAATTGAGTAACTTGTAAAGTAAATGTTTAAATCAGTAACAGTGAAACTGGACTGTTACTTCTTTATTAAATTAAAATTTTTAGTTGCAACACATTTTTGTTTAAACCTATTTGTTACTAATATTTTTGATTTTTTAACCAAAATAGTCTTTTAGAACTATAGTGTTACCTTTATGTTACCGTTTTAGTAAGATTTTAGTCACAAAACTCAAATCTGTGCCACTCGGGTTACTACACAGCACATAAATGCACGGCACGTTAGCCGCGGACTGTGGCTTGACCTTAAATTGGAGTATGAATGCAGTTCAAGCGAAGAAGATGCTTTATCAAGTAATAGCAGAATGAAAGGTATGCTCATATCGAAAAAGCTCGCTCATCAACGGAAAGGCAATATTATTCAAAGTGAGTATTTAATTTCAACGACAGAAACTATTTCACCAGCGAATATAACAATTCTATCATTGGAACCATATTTAAAATAAGAGGAGAACTGATCAGACTTAATTTTAGGCCCCATGGTAACGAGGTTAGAGATCGGTGCACACTCTGTAATCAGCATGAGAGAGAGGATGTATTACATTTCGTTGATGCAAGTTGAAGAGGTTCTGCAAGTTGAAGAGGTTATTAACTGCTATCTGAATGGTGCAAACTGGATGAGTCTTTATGAATTCTACAAAGAAGCGATAACATACAGAGCCCGAATCATCGATGAATATTTTTTATCCAAACTATTAACATGCATAAGAATCCTTTCTCCGAATAAATTTTGTTTTGATTTAACTAATCTTAAAGTCCTTAAAATTTGTTTTAACTTAAGTAAAAGTTCCTAAATTCAAGAAAAAATTATTCGTTCTGTAAAACCAATTACAATTTGTTTCTTATCGTCATTTAAAATGATAAATTTAAAAATTATAATAATTATGTTTATTTATGTTAAATTGCTTAATTTCAATATATAAACAAGAATGCCCCTCAGGCAGACGCACAGTCCATGTCATGTCCTTAACAATTATTCAAAAATTATAAAAATGTATTTTTCAAAATAGTTATCACAGAAAAAAAAATATCGGTCTGGGTCTTGCATAACCAAGCCTGTCTGAGTCTCGTGTTTTTTTTTCGGAATAACTTAATTTGTGAGCTCTGATCTTGAAAAAATTTTACTTATCTACATTCTTATCTAATATTATATTTAAAATTTCACATCGAAACTCAAAAATTGCTTTTTCTAGAACAAAAATAAATATAAAAAATTATTTTACTCAGTTAATCATATTTACATTTCCTTATAAGTTTATAACTTTTTGAATCAAAAACTTTATTAACAACTTATTTTAGCGATGATAAAAAGATATGCAGTAAAGTATACCGAAAGAAATAAAGAAATTTAGCTGAAGCTTAAAGTTCTACGTATGTAAGTGTTATTTAATTTTTAAAATTATTTTTATAGCTTATTGCTATTATGAAACGACAAAAGTTATATTATAACTTTTATTTAATTAATAAATAAGTTTTTTTATGAAACGTGCATTAGCCCTTAGTTATAATTTATTTATTTGATCGCAAAACTTTCTATTTCTCAATTATATTTTCAAAATAATATTTTTATGTGAACACTTTCAAAGATACATAAAGATTCCCGGCATTACTCTAATTTTACTCATCTCCGCTAGGACCCACATCCGTTCCTTTTATCCAAATTACAACGTGTTAAATCCAAAAATGTATTTCAATCTTTAACACCTCCAAACAATACACAACACACGTTTTACTTTTAATTGTTGCTACTTTTTTGATGCCACCCCTTAGTCCTTAAAGTCTTCGCACAGGAAAAAGACATTTTTATATGCTCGATGCTCGTATATTTGAAACCCAATTAAAAAGGAAATGAGCTACTCGTAAAAGTAATTCAGTCTTGAAAAGGCGCTTAAGCCATTTCCGCTAAAAGCAAGAATTATATTGGCTCGGGGCAATTTCCATAAAATAAAACCTGCTTTACAAATCACAATGATGCCCAACGCAATAAGCTGTACTATAATATTATTTTTTAAAAAGTAAAATTTTTATAAGAACGAAATAAAATTTAACGACATAATTAATTTTACCAGTATTTTAATTCAGGTTTATGTATTTTCTGTTTTATTTTGTAAGCTATTTTTGCCCCCACTTAACCGCGATGAATGTGTCAGGACGAGGCTTAATCACTCACTCTCCGAGCAAATTGAAATTAAAATTTAATTTGTTGTTGTGTAAAGCGACAGGCACAGGACTAGCAGCGGAGCGCTTGTACAAATACAAATACTTAATATGTATGCATATAAAAATATAATTTATATTATATCATCGTCCTCTCTACAACAACATCAACAACAACAACAACAACAAAAACAACGACTCTCCTTTAAAATGATATTAACGGTACACGAAATAATTAAAACCCTGCTCTTTCGTTTTTTTTTTTTCTTCTTCCCGCTCACAGCTCACTACCAGCCCAGCCCACCCCAGCCATAATCAAAACAAAATAATAAATGGAACCCCACCCCCGCTGCAGCCCACTAAAATATCGCTGTGTATGTCGTTGCGTTGCCAAGGATTGCGCAAACTGAGCACGACAAAACCTTCGGTGGAGAACTGGGAATTAATTAAAAAAATATATAAATTTTACACAAAAAATTAAATAAATAAGCAACAAAAATAAAAATAATAAAAATAAAAGAACTTATAATAAATTCGCACTGGTGTAGGAATTGTGAGTGCGTCTGTGTGTGTTGTAATTGTAATTGTAAGCCAAAACATCACCCACATAGTTTTCTTCCGCCCGCCCGATGAAAATATATTTTCTCCGGAATTTAAAATTTTCCCGATGGATTTTTGTCCTTTGTTGTTTAAAATCTCATTGGGGTGAAATTGCATTTTCTTTTCTTCACTTTTCTGTCTAATATCGTGTGTCCTTGTGTGACACCAACTTCGGCTATCATCGGCAGCAGGAGTAGATTTTCCACTTAAGTGAAATGGAATCACCCCCCGCAATGCCAAGGCAACAATCTAATAACTGTGTGATAAAAATGAAACGTGGGGGAAATTAAAAGAGTCAACAAGGATGAAATAGAAAGTAGACAAAAATCATAAGGATCCCAGTGCCCAAGTGACCTGGTAAGACGTTAAGCTGAATCTATTTCCGTGGGATAGGTCGCAAAGGATGTAACGGATAAGTGAGGACTGTTTTGGGACTTTCCAGGTTCAGTTCATTTTCATTTTGGATAAAGGTTCTCTTTTGAATTTATCTCTCGCCGATAGAGAGGCACTTGCGCAAAGGCCAAAGGGTCGATACCATTAGGACTCTTTCGGTTTGATGCTGAATTTGTTGGGTGTTCGAAATGGAGAAGAATATTTTCGGAGTGCATCATGTTGGACTATAGGTTCGATACATCGAAGTTTTATTTGATACGCGTGGATAAAAGGGAGAGTCTGATTTTACAAAATTTTGATTTAAAAGAGAAAAATCACGTGAACACGAAGATTTCTGATATCCACAACTGATAACGAACTTTTCCTGTGAAGGTTATGAAGAGAGAAGCAAATAGCTGAAATATTTTCAACAGATGATATTTCCATTTATGTATGGATATATTTAGTCAAAAAAAAGTGGCGCCCGAAACATGAACTTCCTGTCTTTCGAATGGAAGTTGGGAACTATTTTGCTTGCTTCTATTTATATTATCGTTTAATTGTTTTAACCATATTAATATCAAAATTTATAATTCTGATTCTTGTTTTTAAGCATTTGGATATTAGATAGTATTTTTTCTGTTTCGAATGAGAGATGTACATCCCACAGCCATATTGACGAATTTCTTCAATTATTAAATAGTTTTACTGATTCCACAGGTTTTAAAGGATACTGGATTTTGAAAGGATTTTAACATACTTGAAGTCTTATTGAATTTAAATATCGTCGCTGTTTAAGAAAACCGTCATAACTCAAAAAACACGATTTTTGAGTTAATGATGCTTATCTATTAAAAAACAATTCTCTAATCCCGCTATATGGATTTCTTTCACATGTCACATTGGATAATAATATGAAAAATCGTATGACTCAAAAACTTTTCGTTTTCTGGAGAATCGTATTTTTTGAGTTATGCCGGTTTTCTTTAACAGCGACGAAATGTATATCTTATACAAATTTCTACCAAAAAAAGTTTGTATACAACATCTAAGACTTCAAATTAGCGGCTTAAAATAATTTATCTTAAATTGAGGTTTTCATTGTTCAAGCTCAAGTTCTAGGTCATAAGAATAAGAAATAAATTTCTGAGTAACATAATTTTGTAAAAAATGTTTAACAACAGTTATTTCGAACATTTTACGACAGTTACATGATTCTGTTTTTAAAAAACGAACACAAAGTTTAAGGTTTTTCTTAATACCATAAAACCTTCAGCTTTTTTTATAAATTTTTCTTCTTGATTTTCCTTTAGCTTTTTATAAATTTGTCTCCTTGATTTTCCCCTTAAATTTAGTTCTTCGAAAATGCCACCCCAATAGGTTTTAACAGCCATACATTTTTTTATGGTACTTCCCCTAATTCACCCTTTATAAATTCTGTTTTGAATTCGATGAGATTGTGTTCTAAAACTCTTTTTCGAAAATGAATCAATTTTTTTTTTTCAAGTTTACCATAATAACATTTTCGAATAAGCAATCAAGGTACGTGTACCGTGATTAA
Source organism: Scaeva pyrastri (assembly GCA_905146935.1). Classification (NCBI taxonomy): domain Eukaryota; kingdom Metazoa; phylum Arthropoda; class Insecta; order Diptera; family Syrphidae; genus Scaeva; species Scaeva pyrastri. Next base: position 2,200,817 of record LR989927.1, on the reverse strand, counting down.
GAACATTCAATTATGAAGATTAGATTAGTATCTACTTTGATTCCATTATGAATAATGATTCGGAATTAAGTTAAACCTCGAATTTTCAGTCAAATTGTTCAACATCAAATAAGGATTATTGATAATATATTTTATTTTACATTTGTTCAAATAGGTGGTATGCTACATATAATTTAAAGAGGAAATTTAAAAATGCTTGTCATAATATGTAAGGTATTGGAATATGGTTTGTGTAAAACATTAGTTCCAAAGGGTGACATCCAACGGCAATTCCATTTCAATACTCCGAAAAAAAACCTTTGGTTCTTGGATAGAAAACACATTTAAAGCTTTCAAACGATAAACTTTAAGGTTTTGAAAATTGCTTCACAAAAGTTTGATATATCCTAACTTTTATACCTAAAGTCTTCTTTTCAGACAATTATTATTGACATTTAAAAGAAGGACGTTAGGAATATAAAAAATCATTATTTGGAACTCTTCTGTTCAATTAAGTAAAGTTTGACAACTTTTGAAAGTGATTTTGTAGTTAAAAACCGATAAACCTAATATTGTTTAAGTTCAATGCCTGAGTCCTCAGCTTTCAACTTTTATAAAACTGGGGTAAAATTCCTCAAAGTAATGTACAAATTTACCATATACAAAGTTTACTCACCAGTTGTGGAAAAAATATGACACTTGCATACAAATTTAGATGAGATGAATTAAGGAATTAAGCATGTAATGTGTCCATTTTTCGAAAATTCATCGGTTCCGGTTGGGTTCGACCTTTAGATCCAGATCCAGAACTGACATAAGGAACAATGAATAACATTTGACAGGAAATCTGTCAAATTAATTTGCCTTATGTTGTTTTTAAGTGGCAATCCGGAATTGGAATTAGAAGCAGAATCTCGATTGAACAGTTTTTCTGAATTTTGAAAATTTTGAAGTTTGGTGTGACTGCATTGGTAGCTTTGCAATCTTGGCTTTTTGGAAACCTCCTGCAAGAGAAAATTAACTACATCACTTGCATCGTCATCACTTGATGAAGAAGATGAGGAAGACGACTCCAACAATGTTTCTAACAAATTAGGAACAATTGTTAAGATATTTTCAATATTATTTTCCATTTTTTTATATTTTAATTTGAATTTCAAGCAATCACTTTACAGTTCGAACAATTTGTTAATTCAAAAAATATGACATTTATCAATTGTAACATTTAAAATCTTTGAAATTCAGAATAGAAATTTGTCATTTTTGCCCAATTGAACGCTTTCAGAATGCTTTTTTTTTGCTTTTAGATTGCCAATTGAAAACGCCATTATTCAAACTGTCTATAACCGTTAATCATAAGGTATTTAATTAAGTTTTAGAAGGACCATGTCTGTATTGAAGATGCTGTTAATTATATCGTTCTGATGATATCATCTAAAACGCCAAATAGTTTTTCAAGCTAGAATTTTGGCTTTTAATCTGACAAATTCTTAATCTTAGAACTGTCGAAAATAAACCACATTGACTTCACTTCCATGTGCTTGGAGTCGGTTATTTTCCTCATGATCTTAAGTTTTAATTGGCTTGAATAACTTACGTGTAAAATCTACAACTTCATTACCCGTTGTCGGAAAAAGAAACACAACACTTCACGTAGGTCTTTTGTATTATCTTTTTTTTTTTATTTATCATAAACGTATCAATATTTTACAATAACTGCATTGATTTTACGCTGACATCCTTACATCGATGCATTCGGCGTACCTTTGTTTGTATATAATTTACCTTTTATTCTGCTTGTGTTTGGTTTGTCTATCAAGTTTATTTAAATAGTGTCTTTGACACATACAAATATGTTTCATATATATTATAATATAGTGTGTTATCATCTTGCTTGTCTAAATATACATAAGGTTTCATTTTTCTTTAAACAAAAAATAAAATAAAGTATCTACTTTAATAATAAAAATAATAATAAACAAAAATAAAACGTTTTTCCCTTAATTTAGTTACTAAACACTATGAGTTGATTTGTTGTTGTGAGTAATGTATTTACATTGCAAAATAAAGTATTTGTTTTTTTTTAGTTAATTTATGTATAAATAAATTACTTTTAATAAATATTTTTTTCTTATCATTTATCAAAATGTGCCTAGAAATTTATTTAAAACAATTATTCACAACGAAATAGCTCTTTAACAATGCCACAAGCGTTCAATATGTTTTTGTTTTTGTTTTTATTTTTCTTTAGTTTTGTTTGTTTTTAATTTAAGCTTAGCTTTAAGACTTTGACAGATGATGTCAAATTATGCATCCCTTGCACTTGCAACATTGTTACCAAGCTCCACTCATCCGTTTATGGCGGTATTCGCAGCATTACCATTACCAGTGCTGCCAACCCAACTTCAAATTAAGTAACAGTTATAATGATATAAGACTTAATAAGGAAATTATTTCAGTTAAGGATGAAAGTTATATAAGTTTGCTTTGCTAAGATTCTGTGGTAGAAGATCTATAACTTTAGGTGTTTGCTGCTGCTGCTGCTTTTGTTGTTGTTTTTTGTTGCAATATTAAAAATATATTTTTCTTTTGTTTTGTGAAAAGTTCATGCTTAAGTTTTTGTTTTTGTTTTTGTGTTTTTTCCGGTTCAAAAATTAACTCGTCTAATTTCCCATTACAAGGCGAGCTTTTTGTAAAAAGTTACTTAAGTCAGTTAGGTTTTTTTTAGATGTTTTTTTTTTTTTTTTAATTCAGTCCGTCGATTTCCTACCCTCTTCATACAAAAAATAACAATTTTGTTCCACTTTGAGTGTAAATCTTCTTAACAAATACAAAAAGGACTCTCAGTACACAGAGACACTACAATTTTCATATTTTCCCTTGCGAGTAAATAAATTTTGTGTATGCTTAGAAATGATCTGTCGTTGAATCTGGAGTTGTTGTCAGAGCCGCCTGGAGGAGTTTCGTGACAGCTTCCTCTCCGGTCTGGGCGCTGTCAGAAGTCATTGTTGTAAACAATGTTGCCATCGTGGTTGGCAGAGTTGCCAGCGACGAAGACAATGTTGTAATAAGAGTTTTTGCGGTTGTTGCAATTGTGGTGGCAGCTGCCGTTGACGTCAAAATTGTTGCCGGAGTTGTGGGCGCCAGAGTGGTCATGAGAATGCTGCTGTTGGGCGTGGTGACATGGTGCAGATTAGAATTATCAATTATCATATGCGATGGGATGTAAGGGTATGTGGGGCAGGGGTTGGTCAATTGGGCTCCCAGCATTGACTCAAACACGTAGCCGATCAGCGAACCAGCTGTCAGCCCGACATTGTATGAGAGCGTCATCATATTGCCCGTGACCTCTTTGAGGGTTCCAGGCACTTTGGCTGGAGCAAGCATCATTGGAAGACTTCCAGCAAGACCGTTGCTTACTCCTAGACCAATAGTGAAAATAAAAGCAGCAGTTTCTCCCGAAATAACTGGATGGGCACGTGGAGCGCAGCAAAGCAAAAGCATGGGCACCAAGACGATCCTCAGACCCGACATCAAGATCAATTGTCGGCGTGACCAGGTGTATGGCACAGCGGCCAAGATTTTTCCTATGACATCCGCTGTGTTAAAGGTGAACATCAACAAGACGGGCAGCCATGTTCCCAAGCTACAGGAAATGATCTCGGACTCGATACCGGGGTACAGTGAGAGAGTGACGCAATATGCCAAGGCTATGCAAACCATATAAGGGTAAATGGCCTGGGCTACTCTCCATCTTGAATCGAAGCCATTTCGGAGATCCGTCAATTTCCCAGGATTGCACTGTCCTGGAGTGAGAATGTGCTCAACTTTATACGCCACATTGGGTGCCTCTTGCGGAGTTGTTGGAACCTCGGGAAGGTTATTCAAGCCCTCAATGACGGACTCCCCAGCTGTTGGGTTCGACAGTTCATACACGGGGTTACTATAAACAAACACAATTAACTGCGTCTTAACTTTTCAACACTAAGGATGCATTGAACTCACCTAAAGCTCAATGCTGTTGGAGCATTGCCAGTTGCTTGCATGGATGGCGGACTCGATTCCAAGGTTAAAACGCCATACTTAGCCGTGGCGGTATCCCCATCCAGGGCATCATTCTGAAATGAATAAAACTTTAAACAATGGTTAGGGCTGAATGCATGGATCCCAGCTTACCAATCGATCTTCGTCAGGCCTCAAGACGATTTTGGCACACGCCTTCATGTGATACCTTACAAAAGGTGAGTGAATGGTCATCATGTGCATCACATAGCTAAATGCAATGTACATAGTCGAAGTCAGAAAGAATATGACAGTCGAAACGCGATCGTTTTGAATAAGCAATTTGGTCACCACGCGATTGGAAGACACCAAAAATCCGGCTAAACTCTCACCGGCCATAACAGCTTGCGTGTATTGCTTTGGCAACATGCTGGCAAATCCGTAAAAGCTCGATTGTTGTACTAAGAAATTATCAAAAATTAATACAACCATTTACGGTAAATAAAATTTAGTTTACTTACCTGTGCAACCAATGGCCACTAATGAAACTGCAGCCAAGTTCACAGAATACGCGGTGTTTGCGGCAAACATATGCCAGGCGACTTCGCAAACGGCCACAAATATCAATGTGGTGAAGGAAATGACGTATCCGAAGAGGACACGTATTCGGAACGGGGCCAGCGATAGGAAAACATTATTCAGCAGGACTGTGGCAAAGGCTACGATTATGTAGGTCATGGACATGTCCAGGGCAACAGATCGTCCTGGAAAGCGGGCTTGCCAATAATCGGCAGCTATAATGAAGCTGAAAGAAATAGGGTATCAAAGTAAATTCGGTATATTCTGGAAAGTGAAAGATGAAACAATAAAAACAGTTTGCAGAATTTAAGGTCGGATTTTAGAAGAATTGTGAACAAATAAATTAGAGTTGCCATTGTGTCACACATCACACATGACTGTCACACATTTCCGGCTCAAATTCCTGTTCGAAAAATGAAACACAACATTATGTAAGTGTAAATTGAGATCTTCTTAATTGCAGCAACTTGAATTGGCCTGGTCGAGTGAACCTTGACAACCAAAACTACGTGTGTAAGACACTTTGTCAAAAGAATTACAATTTCAGAAAGTATGTACATAAGTATTCTCTTGACACCTAAAAAGCAAAACATCATAGATATGTGGACTCCTGCCAGAAAGCAATAATCATTTCCACTTCAACATGTCATTCATTCATCATGTTCATGTGGATGATTGAATTACGTTCTTCGAGGAAATATTTGAGACTTGAGTTGATTTTTTTTTACTCTCCTATTGTTGTTTCAAAGTCAAGGCTTCTCACCTTTGACCATCATGTTAAAAATGGGTGTGAGCACAGCAAATCACGGTAAACTTTCATGCGAAAAAGTGAGGCAAAACGAAAATTGAAAACAAAGGTCGAACTTTAATCAAAGGACTCTTTCCACTCACATTTCAACTCGTAGCTGTACCTATACCTATAGCTATCAACTTATCTATAGTATTTGCAGATCTATATGTGCCACACATTCGATGGCGCCTTGTTAGAAATAAAGGGAGTCCACACCACATATGAGGTGATAGGAAAGAGGAAAATAGATATTTGCCCTCCATAAGCACTTTGTGGCGATGGCGATGGCGATGGCGAAAGGCTATCTATTCATACAATAAGCCGTGCCACTTTCCCGGGAATGGAGCTCTCTGTTGGTGTCATTTTAGATGGGTTAGAGTGTCCTGTTTTTTGTTTTTTTTTTTGTATCCATGATAGGTATTTATTTTTTATTTTTCTTTCATCAAAACAATAAAGCGAGTAAATCGATATACAAATACACAATTATTATGTACATATGTACATTGTACATATAGATAAATTGTGACTCTTTTCCTTGATGTTGTTGATCTGGGAAGCTGTCTAAAAATATATACGAATCGAACAACATTATATCCCCACGTACAGTAAATAAATTCAATCAAATTGAAATACCGACAAAAATGTGGGCCTTAATTCAAAACATGTTCCAGATTTGTATTAAATATTAATAAATGAAAACTTCGGTTCATCCGGAACGAAACAGGGCATAAAATTTTAAAAAATACGAAGTCCTTATAACATTTATTTGATGATAGTTTCGGTATGGCAATATTAAAACAAAAAAAAAATGGTCAAGCAAATAACTGCTGTGCATTGATTTCGAGAAGGCTTTCGGCAGCGTCAACAGGGAGTTTATCTGCGTTCGGGATGTTACCCAATGTTTGGAGGAACAAATCTCTCAGCTTGAACACAAAGCTACGACTGTTTAACTCTAACGTCGAATCAGTTTTGCTATATCGTTGCAGTACCTGGAAAATAATAACTACAATAACCAGGAAACTGCAAACCTTCGTTAATAGGTGTCTCCGAAACATCTTTCGGGTTTTCTGGCCAAATCGTATCTCCAACGAGGTCCTACACATACGAACAGGTCAGGAACCCATAGACACCATCATACGTAGGCGCAAGTGGCAGTGGATTGGACACACGCTTCGAAAAGGTAATGACTGCATTGCGGGCCCAGGAATGCAGTGGAACCCACTCACACAAGAAGGAAGAAGAGTTGGTATACCGAGAAGCACAAGAGGAAAACAATTGAGGAGGAATCTGCGAGATTGGGAAAGAACTGGAGGGAGCTGAAATACATCGCTGGAAACCGCTCGAGTAGTTGAGGTCCTATGTCTGGCTAGGAACACCAACAGACTTCGTAGGTCTGAGGACCTAAGTAGGTAAGTAAGTTAACAACACAACTTTGAAGGCTAAGCTAATTTTCCGAAAAACCTTATGTCAAAATAATGTACCTCCTTCAAAAAATTGTATAGCCAAAAATTTTGGTTGTCAAAAATTCTTGTTTGTCAGCCAATTTACAAATTTTTAAAAATTTAATAAATTGGCCTTTGTACTTAGACTGCCATTTCTTGGTGGAATCTCGGATTCTTATTTGTCCAACTTTCAAGTGATTGTTTCTAGCGCTTTTTCAACATCCACAGAATAATATTTAGAGTCAATTTGGCCACGATTCTGCTCGGCAAAAATGATTTGCTAAAGATAAAGTGCTGCCACATCTGCAATTATTTTATACAATTTTACAATCATCATCAAATTCTAAGAAATTCTTTCCTGGTCAATTGCAAACATTTACACGAAACTAATAGGTTATCCATACCCACCCATCGATTTAGCGAGTTTTCCTTGAACATACTTAATTATTGAACTATAGGAATAAATTATGCAGGAATTCTTTCCGGTTAGTAATAATTTATTCCTCTTGGCTGTGCATTAGTTTAAGCTTCTGTTCTTTTATGGAAAAAAAGTTTCGAAATACAATATTATGAAATACAGTGAAATAAGAATATTTTCCTGCAGGAGTGATTCTATGACCGGATCTAAGCAATACTCCAACTATTTAAAAACTACAATTTGAAAATTCTCTCAAAACTCCTCTCAACCCTTTAACCGCAGACATTTCATCTTTAAAATTCACAGTCGAATAGATTTCGTAGTCCTTATATTTATATACCTATACCCTACACGTAAATGTATATAACTCTAAAAAATTCCCTACAAACCTTCTGCTTGCATTTATCTAAATTATTATTCAACAAAATGGGATCACTTATTCGTACTTCCTACCGCACAAAGGAAGATGTGCAACGTGTAACATCATCTCGTTAAAAATTGCAAAATGGCAAACTTTTTTTGTTTGTTGATAACGAGTCCAACGTGATTATCCTCTTGGTAAGCTCGCATTCATCGCAAATGAGTTCCTTTAGAAATCGAGCTACGAAGGTATAGGGTAGCGGTAGGGATTTAAGTTCTCCAACAAGGAGCACAGTGTACCCAGACTCTGTCTACGAGTTGAGAACTAGGTCACTTCGGATGTCTATACGAGTGTGTCGGTTCATTTTCCACCTTTCTTTTAGCTTTTGGTTTAAATTCTTTAATGGAGTCTTTTTCAGGCATCGCATCGGCAACTGTGTCGCCCTTGTTTTTTGTTCGCGCCTCGCCCCTAAATTCCTCAAATCAAATCAAAAAACCTCCCTCTATCGTCATCGGTGTGATAAAAGTCTAACACATTATATTGGCTTAATTAGTTCATTATATTCATGCCAATATTTACATGACAGCTATTCCTGTTCTGTTGTAATAGTTTGTAGCTGTTGCTGACCTCTGGTTGTCAGAAACGGAAAAAAATTCGAGGTGATATTAAATGAACTACAAAAGAGAAACTTACAAACATGTTCTTACATGAAGGTTTAATAAACTTGCTAATGCCGTTACATTTTACTTATATTTTTGATACAATTTTCAATTGCATTTCAATTAGAGCTCATACTATCTGTCATTTCAGCATTTATTTTATGTTTAAGATTTCTGAGATCTCCATAAACCATAAATTATAAGAAAAATAGAAACAAGACTTTATACAAATTTCTCTGAATTCCTGTAAGTTTTTGTGAATTTTAGTCCCGAATGCTGCCAAATCCATTTTTTGACATTATGAACTTGACAGAATGTGGAAATCCGATAATTCAGAAAATAGGTAAAAGAACGGATTAACTTTTGTCTATATCCCATTGGACTTAATTATTTATGCGAAATTCAGTTTATCTATTTATCCTCTTGATGCTCAACCCAAATGTCAATTTAACCAAATAACCAATCACAGTTCTCTTCTTCTTTCAAAGTATGAACATCATTTTTCTATAAAAAAAATTAAAGTCTGCTTTATTTCCCTTTTCTTTTTAACTATCAAGTTGAAGCGAGATAAAGTGTTGAATAGTCAAAATGACAACTGAAGAGAGGTCAATGGGAACGTTCAGGAGACATAAAAGAGTACAAATGAAGTTAACTTCATTATTGGAACGCATCCATTATTGGAACGCATCATTAGATCAAAGATCCAGTAACTTTTTGACATTATATTAATTTTAAACATGAAACAAAAAACCAGAATAGCTTAATTTGATTAGAAACATTTAAATATTAAACTTTGGATCGAATGTACAAAAAATAATTATCAGAATAATAAAGATCAACTTTTAATTGTTAGCAAAATATGTATACATTATGTAGATTTATAATCAATTGATATTTTGACACAAATATGGTCGATTTCAAATTAAACTAATGTCGTTTTTAATTGGCAATCCGGAATTGGAATTCGAAGCAGAATCCCAATTGAACAGTTTTTCTGAATTCTGAAGAAATTGAAGTTTGGTGTGAGTGTATTGTATTGCATCGTCATCACTTGATGAAGAAGATGAGGAAGACGACTCCAACAATGTTTTTAGCAAATTAGAAACAATTATTAAGATATTTTCAATATTATTTTCCATTTTTTTATATTTTAATTTGAATTTCAAGCAATCACTTCACAGTTCGAACAATTTGTTAATTCAAAAAATATGACAAGTGTGATATTTAAAATCTTTGAATGTGCGAGTGATTCTGTTTTTGCTTCTGATTTCAAATCCAGAAGACAAATCTCTTCTTTTTCAGAATCAGAACCTTCACTTTTGCCCAATTGAACGCTTTCAGAATGTTTTTTTTTCTGCTTCCAGCTTTTTCTGACAGCTGACCATTAAAAAACTTTAACTTTCATTATCTTGTTTTAATCTTCTCAATAAGGGAATGAATGGTAATATGTATGTGTTAATTGTTAATAAAAGGTTTAAGATAACTCACTTTAATCCAACATTCCAAATTTTATATGAAACAAGAACTTGACTATTGTCGGATTTTCATAATTGGAATCCTTACATTTTTCTTTAAACTATATATTTAAGAACCAGACCCCTAAAAGAATCACATGTGTACCTTTTTACTGAAGTAAGCATTCAAACAGTGTTGATATTGATGAAATTAAGGTTAGGTTGTGGGAAAATAGATAAAAGTGTTACAGAATTAGAGGAAATTCCATTAATAGACAATTGCATTTGTATAGCCAGCGAGCTTCCTGTCCTTGAACACAATAATTAAATCATCAATTTATTCACTACCTACGAAAGGTTTGCTTTAATCTTTATTTAGACGTACATATATGTACACATTATGTATGTACATACATATGTATTTGAATTTTGAAATACAAGAACTAAAGTATAATTAAAAAACCTAAACATTTTAATTGAGTTAGAATACAAATCAATACCTACATAAATATTTAAATAAGAAATATAAAATGATTCCACATAATTTTTTGATGATTTCTGGAATTCGATTTAATTATTGCAAATTAATATTTATTTGAATCAAATTCTGAATTTGTTTGCTTCTCTCTATACGAATTGTAATAGGTACATTTTATACATGAACAAATTCGTTTGAAAAATAATTCATTAATATAAATTTCGTTATCACTTTCAGTGCAAACATTATCGACAATTTCCGTCGTTTCTTTGAGACTAATTAAAATCTAATTTTAATCTTTTATGTTTGCATAATACAAAAACATCTATGCACAAGCACAATGCACATAAGTACATAATTATTATATTGACAAGTACGAATATATTAGGGTGGATCAAATTTAACGAAATATAATGAAGCTGCTTCGATTTTATTGATGCATCGAGAAGTTGGTTGCTTTCATATATGCAAACATTCACTTTAAAAAAATCAGCTTTAAACTTTGAAATTCTATGAATACAATGTAAAGGATATTTTATTTACTTCTTCAAATGTTTGATTCTGGAAGAAACTCCGAAAAATAGAATAGAAAAAAGAATGGTTTGAAATTAAAAAGTTTTCAAAACCTTACCTATTTTTTATTGCTGTTTTTCATTTAAATATGATCTAAAATTACAGATTTTAAAAGTTCATTCTTTAACTAAAAGAAACTTTTTATATTCATCCCGCATTTCAAAAAGATAATGTGCGGCCTTGAGCCTGGAATTTGTAAATGTTAATGTCTCTAAACTATTTAATCCGTCACTGAAAGTTAAAATAAGCCCCATAATTCATTGAAACATCTTTACTCACATCCATTCGTACATTAAATTCACATTCGCGTACACAACTTTATCAAAACAACAGAACTCTGATGTTTCATAATGTTAATTCTCCTCGACCTCTGCTATATCATTTCTATTGCCTGCGCTGACTATGAATCCACTGATGTAGATGAGGATGAGGTTTCCTCTTCCGCTGTATAACATTACGTCAACAATGCGGTACACACTGAAAACAACCAATGGAAACATGGAATGAGTCCAAATATACTTGAGGTACACCCTAATTACATATTCATCGCTGGAGCTGAAGGAATTTTTGCAAAGCGGAGGTAGTTCGCAGGAATGTGCCCATACTTACTCGGGCTAAAAGTTTGCAGCTCATTCCTCTTTTGATTTCACTAGGAAAATAATCCCTGCGTGTAAATTGGGGCAAATGAAATTTCTCGTATACAGGTGGAGCCACTCAGAACCCATCCATCACAGTCACTGCGGTGGATTAAGGTCTAGGTATTATAGAATCAGAACCCCAAACCGAATCACCTTGAAAACTAACGTTAACGAACATACTCGTACTCGCGTGGACTGATCACGAAGTTCTGTCCAAATAAATCGATTTGCCATTGAGAAAAAAAGTAATTTTCTTAGGCACTCCCCGCACGTGAACATCCCCCCACCCATTAACTCGATTGACCATGATACCAACCTATTGTAGGGCAAAACGAATCCAATTCCTGCGGCCAATAGAGCCAAGTAGACAACGTGCTTCCGGTCCTTTGGTGGACCCACATCGATTTCTGGACTATCCATTGGTTCGTGGTGATTGACTCGCCGTCCTTCAAGGGGTTCATAAGTTGTGGCCTGGGCACTTTCCATAGCCTGGACTTGGCTGGTAAACAAATGCTAATTGCTTCTTAATCGAACACACCTACACGTACACCCACACGGTTGGTTAACCCGACTCTAGGGTGGCTTCGCGTTATTGGACCAAAAGTCGAGGCCTCACAAGGATTATCTCCTTGAAAACAACACCAGCTGTGATGTAATATCCATACACGCACTCACTGTCCAACTCGAGTTGGCATAATTTTGATTTTGACTCAAAATCTTCCTCCTTCCCGATTATTTTTATTATTTATTTTCTTTTTTTTTCACTTCAGATTCTTATACTTCGGTTCACTTTTTCTCCACTTTTCACTTTGCCCAAGTGGCAAATGGAAAATGTGCAAAGGGAATTTGTTTTGCGAAAGAATCCAAAATGTCATGGATTTTTTGAAAATCCAGACATTTTTCGAATTGAAAATGAATCAATTAACCGATTAACACCGGAGACGAAAGTTCCTGGTTGGAATGATTTGATTTATAAATAGGAACAATTTAATCGAGCAAATTAAATGAAATTTGCCTTTTTCCGCGAACCATTTCGAGATGTGTGTTTTCAGTGGAAAACTGAAATTTTCACTGCGGCGCGCAGCGCATGCATCGAAATATTGATTTTGCACCCAAGTGTCAAACTGAGGTGAATGTTATCGTAATATGAGGCTTTTGGCAAGCGAAAAATAGAGCAGGGAGGTATGGACGAGTTGATTTTGAAATACATGTATGTTGTAACAGCACTGTGGGAAGCTGGAAATGTGGTGAATTTCGGGATGATTTTAACGGTAGCTGAATTTTAAATTGAGATGTTTTATTAAAAAAAAAAGTTTCTATTAGCTAAATTTTAAAATTGTAAAATGTTAGCACTCCCAACCTTGAACTCTCTGTCAACATTAGTCTTTAGGTATTCCATATTTAATCTGCGCTGTAATCGGTAAAGGTGTGTTGCCATGACAGTTAAAATCGATCATTTTCTCCAGTGTAAGTTTATATTCAAAAGTGACAGCTAATTTAGCTTAGCTAACTATTCATACATACATACATACATACATTCATATTTCGCACAAAAAAATATGACACTCAAATCATTGATAAGTATTTTGACGTTTCTGACGCACACGAAAGTACGAATATTTTCACAAAAAAATCGTTTTGACATTACGATATATGTATGTATGTAACAACGGAACCACTTGAACACTTAGCATCAACCATATTCTGACAATTCTCATTGGAAATTGTTCAATAAAATTGAAAATAGCTAGTGTAATCACCATACGGTAAACTCTACGGATATCAAATTTGACTAACTGGCATGGTGGTAATTGGTTGATAAATTTTGTATGAATATGATCTCTTAGCGCCGGTGCACACTTCCATCATTTTGACGAGCGGTGACGCTGCGGTGACGCTTTTGCGTCACACAGTACTCATGAATAAAATGAGCGGTGCACACAAGCTTGCGGTGATGCTGCGGCACCGCGCGTCATTCTTGCGGTAAAAACACTCGCAGGATTCTGTGAGATCGCTGCTTTGCCGCAGACGCAATTGCGTCATTCAGTACATTGTTTGTTATTGAGCAGTGCACACATGCGTCATTTTGACGCAAGTTAATCAAAAAAATGATCATCAACCAATCCATGGAAGAATTCGATGTTGAGTTATTTATTAACTGCCAACTCATCAAAAGATTTTACACTCATTCGAAAATATCTAGTTAAAAAACTTTTACGGATATTCTCTTATATTTTTAAATGATGTATAAAATATTCCTTTTGTTGGTGAGCCATTGAGTTGAGTATTCAAATAGTTCAGAACTGTCCAAGCCAAAAAAAGTCTACACACCCTATCATTGATTTGTCGTCGATCGTTGCACCAAACTCTTCTTGTACTTTTTTAGTGGGTTATTAATTTGCGTTAACTGTTTTTGTTCTTCCAAAATTGTGCCTCAGTCATTTTCCGCGCTTGGCTCACACAGAACTTCTTACTTTTGTAAATTGCGATGATCGTCTTAAATATAAAATTTTTTTAACGTTTTAATTTTGTCTGTGTTAATTTAGATTAAAGTTAAATTTATATCCATTTAATTATTTTGTTCTCAATTTTTTTTCTTTGTTTTGTCATCGCGTGTAAACAAACAGAATGAGTATCAGTGATGAGAGCTTTCCCGATGACGATCTCTACACAACCAAGATCGACTGCAAATGTAACGCTTCGTCGTGCATATCTTCGTCGACGCCCAACGATCGGAACCTTTCAGCATCGACTTCTGGACAATCGTCGTCCGGCCATAGCCGGGAGACAACTCAGAGTGATCCTGTGAAAGCTCCTGAAAATCGTGAGGAAGAAGACTACACACAAAAAGTGCGATCATACCAGGACCTTCATTCGGTCTACACAAAGCGGAGGTATCCACATGTCAAGAGTAAAGTGCGCGAGTTTATCGAAAGCCAGAAAGCAGAGGAGGAGCATAGGAAGTCTACAAGGGAGTATATCCGTCGTTTGGCTGTACCGGAGAGTCAGGAGGTCACCAACAATAAATTGGATTTTGAAGTTAAAAATGCCGAGGAAACTCAAAACGGCTCATCTGATGACATTACCAAGTTTATGGTCGAAAAGGAGCAGGAGTCGTTGTGCCAGAAAGCACTCATAGAGTATTTGCAAGAAAGCCTCAAGGAAAAGAGGATTGAAGCAACAAGGTTGCGCCGAAACATGGACTGCCTACGCGTCGAGCTGATGAATGCCAAGGACAAGGTAAAACGCCATTCCTTGCAAAGCGTTGGCATGGAATATCGTGCTAGTCAGTCACGCCCTCGACTGTCACTTCCAACTCTGGTTTACATGCAGCAGCGGACCACGACCGCAACTCAAACTGATTTCGACGAACAAGATCTACAAACAACCGATGACAACAACAATAGTATCGGGCTTTTCGATCAAAAAATCGTAGCTTCTGTCCAGCCACTGTCTCTGAATTACTCCACAGACCACTTGCGTCACATTCAGCGCCAAATTCGCCATCGGAGCAATTCAAATCCCCCAACACCAACTGCAGAGCTCGTACCAACAAACCGAGCGGAGAGTAATCCCAGTGATTCAGCCATAGACACCGAGGAGGGTGACTCCTCATCGGAAAATGTTCTCCGCGAGGAATTTATGATGTTCGAGAAGAGCCTCGCCAATGATACCACAAACTTTAGCCAGTCCCATCAGACGAAGAAAAAGCGTTCTTTCAGACGTAAATTTAAGTGGATCTTTGGACCGTGTGGAAAATGCAGCGACCAGAGGAACAACAGTAGCATCGGGGAGCAATACAGTCAGACTCCATTATTAGACTCGATGACGTTCGAACACAAAATACGCCTCACAGAAAGCAATTCGTCATAAATTTACATACTCGTCATTATCGTTGGTAAAAATAGTTTTATTTTTTTTTTTTTTTTTAAGTTAGTACCATTTTTTGCTTTTGTAAGTCACTTAATTATTTATTTTGGTTAAAACAGTATCGAGTTAACGTTAAGTTTAAAAATTCAATTTTTTCCATTTGGCAGTTTTGTTTTTAAAATAAATTTAAAGCAGGCTTTAAAATAAAACCAAGTCATACTTAAAATACCTTCACAATAGAAAAATGGTTTCATTTAAATATAAAAATGTTGGAGTTAATTTTGGGACTTTATTCATGGAGGTTTTTGGTTCATTCATTCGTTTCCCAATCTCTATTAAAAACAATAAAAATAAATGGTACTCATACGACTCAGTGTACAATGACAATTACAATGTAAAGTTGCAATTATTTTGGCTTTTCACCGAAAAAAATTATTGAAAACAGTCGTAATGTCGACTATGTAATATATCGGAACCATAGCTCACAGTTTAATTGTCCATTTCTAATGTCTTGTCGAATTTGTAATTCTTGAAAACTAAGTAGAATCTTGAAATCCGAATCGGGTGACGGGTTTGTAAATAATTCGTCAGTTGGTAACCATTTTTTGAAAACAGTCGGACATTTGTAAGCTCTCCAAGAAGATTCATACCACACTCTAGGTGGTTTGTAGGGAGGCAATAAGAAACGACTGATATCAATTCTAATTGTCATTGATATAGCCCAGAGTAAAGCATTGGAAAACAGAACAGCTGCTTCGCTCGATTTGAAGAATTTGTCCGTTAAAATTACCATTAGGTTGAGCTCGTAGTTTTCCACTTAGTGAATTTGAATCAGGAAAAGAAGAGGATTCTTTATCGACAGAAATCTGAAAATAATTTTATATTTTGAGAACCCCGAATTCACTGTTAAGTCTTTTACATATGTACATCATCAATTGCAATAAATGGTACACTTAAGGATTGAAGTAGTTCAACTTTTCTTTTACTCCTGAATATCATCCGGTGAGTAGTCATGTAAACGTAACCAGGTTTTAAATCACGAAAAGGTTGATTTCACTGCCCCGGAAATTCGATAGCAATGTTTTCACAATGCAGGAGAATACTGATGACGAAAAGCATGAAAATAAAGAACCACGTTCTGTAAGTTGAAACTTTAACTGAGTACACAATACTCACGGTTCTCCAGCATGAATCAATATTCCTCTGCTCGTATGAGCGGTATTGATTGATATTTCAATGATCAATTTTTACGACGTTTAGCCAAAATACAATTTATCTAATCCCCAATTTATTGACAGATTTATTTTAAAATAGATGACTAAAAAAGTTTAAAAAAAACTAAACTACGACTACTACGAGTATAGCATTGGTGTTTTTCTGGGCCCGAGCGACAGATACAAGGATCTGTAACTTCAAATGAAATTTTTCCACAAAACAAACAAAAAACGTTCATATTTTACAATGGTGTTCATCGAAACCGGAACTTATGTAACAATTGCAAGCAACCTCGGATTGGAAATAATAGAAAAATATTGATTAAATTATTCTTTATTCTTCTTTTTTATCAATACAGTAATAATTAAAAATATCGAAATTTTAAAATAAAAAAAAAATTGAAGCAAAAACAAATTTTAACGAAACAAAAAAACAATTTCTAACTGGAAAATTAATACTTAAAACGGAACTCTTTTGTTTAAGTTAAACTAAAAACTTTAAATATTTATACTTGTGTTTTATTTAACAGTTATATTTATAGCTTGATAAATGTAATAGTATGTATTGCATGCATTTAAAGGTTAGACATTTATTGTTGTATTTTATGATTTAAATCCCATTCACCGTGGTGCACATACTTATTCTGGGCTCTTTCTATTAAAGTTGATATTGTTTGGTTTTGGATACATAAATTTAATAAAAAAGTAAACAAAATCATCGTTGGAATCGAATGGAATGCTCTTCAGAAGTTTCTTCGGCCATTTAGTGAATTATAAGTTGGTGGTAGGTCCTAGAATAAAGGTTAAATAATTTTAATATACATATGTATACAAATTAGTGATCAACAAAAATTGGAAAACAACTTACACCATAAGATGGTGGTGGCATATCATTCGGTTGTTGTTGCTGTTGTTGTTGGTTGTTCCTTTGGTTTTCTGTTGTATTGAATGCGCTTCGTAATGCCTCAGCTTCCTTAGAATCTAAAAGAACGGAAATTAAATTTAAAAAAAAAGATTAAAACACAGAACACATTTCGCTCAGAATATAAAGCAATTAAAAAGCGAATTTTTCACAAGCGATAACAGCTGGAAAAAGAAAATCAAACAGAAATAAAAGCAAAAACAAAATTAAACAAACTGTCAAAGCTTACCCAACTCATAAGGAAACCTAATTATTGAAATTAAACATAAATTACAGGAATTGGAATAAAACAAAAATTCCTATATGGATAATAGTAACGGTTATAGCGACGATCTGAAAAAAGTAACACAACAGAATTTATGTAACACAACGAATGTTAAAGGAAGTGACAACATTTTTAGTAGTGCGTACTATTTGTGACCTTCTCGGCAGTTTTTGAAAATGTTTTTGAAAAAAAGAGAAACAATAAACAAACGAAAAATACCTTCCAACGGTTTTGGTGTTAACGGGTTTTGTTTGTTTTGAGGAGGAGCTTAAGTAGCTGCAAAGAGGAAGAAAAGAAATGAAATTTTCACTTCAAACTTCGAAATGGTTTTGCAAAAAGTTCGACTTTTCATATTTAAAACACGACACACACTCGTACAAGGACCCTTCACCCAAATCAACATCAAATTCGTTTCAACTTACTTGCAGGCGGTGCTGAGAATCCCATTGCTCCGGAAGGACCATTGCTTCCACTCTGTCCTGGATATCCCGGATAGCCGTTAGGCATCGATGGGGTATATCCTGGGAAGCCGTTCGGCATTGCTGGGGTATATCCACCTTGTGGTGGAGCCGATGCTCCTGGCTGCTGTCCGTAGGGAGGATATCCCGGTTGGGTGGGAAAACCACCTTGCTGCTGGGGAACGGTGAAGCCGCCATAAGACGGCGGTGGACCGTATGCTCCCTGAGGCGGTGCATAGCCACCTCCTTGAGGATACCCCCCTTGATCTGGATAGCCGCCAGCAGTTTGTGGTGCGGCATAGCCTGGCATCGGATAGCCAGCAGCTCCCCCGTACCCACCGGTCTGTGGAGCGTAGCCGCCGCCTCCATAGCCACCCGCTTGCGGCTCACTGGGATAGTTCTGATGGTTCTGGTATGTTGGCGCTGTTTAATCAGTGAAAATAAATTACATATGCCAATTTTTAACTCAATTTGCCGAGAAGGTTAGTGAACATTAAGAGATAAACAAAAAAGACTACGTACGTGTACCAATTCCTGGATATGGTGGCGGATTGTCGCTCACAAACACCGAGTTGGGTGCCGGGCCAGTGAAGGCATCATTCTGAGGAATCCATCCGTAGTAGCCTGGTGGCGGTTGATAAGCTGGTGGAGGAGCCTCATGCCAAGCGCCAGATGGAGTGTATGGTGGTGGATCATCGGGATTTCCATTGGAATTGCGCAGATTTTGCTGGGCAATAGATGCAGCACGCAACATTGCTTGACCATACTCAATGGCTCCGCCAGATTTGAAATACAACTTGAATTTCACCTCACCAATGAAATTTCCATTTGGCTGAGCTCGGACCTTGCCTTTGATGTAGTTAGCACCAAAAACAGGCTGTTCAATGTCAACCTAAAAAAGAAAATGGGTGTGTCCGTAAGTACTACGAATGACGATGTCTCAGAATGTAAGCTCACGTCACTCATAGCGATAAAAGGAGCACTGAACGACATCATCTCTTCATTTTGCTTCTTGCTATTGAAAATCATTCGATGGGATGTCAGGTAAATATGCCCAGTTTTGGTTCCCTTGAAAATCGGATTGTCCTGCCCAGCAAATTCCAAGCTCACATTTTCACTATGAATGAGAATGCTGGAAAAAATCAGAGGGAAAAAGTTTGTTTCTTATTTGTTTTTTCTTCTTTTTAAAATAACAACAATTTGTAGAAAACTAAAAATTTCAATAGAAACCTTTAACAATTTGGCGTTCATAAATGGGCGTCCTGACGTTGGGTAGATACATATATTTATTTTACTTTATATTTTTGTAAAGAACAACAAATTCTTACTTTCCAATTTATCGGCGCGCATCGACGGATCGGTGAATCTCAATCAACGGAGTTCGGGCAACGGGTTCAGATTATACATTCCCCGATGGTGGTTTTTGTGTACACTAGAAATGATCTTAGGCAAATCAATTCATGTGTGGATAAAATTTCCGAACCCTATCCCAGATTGTTCTTAACATGTTTCCTTCTTAGGTAGATATATATTCCTACTTAAGATAGAACTTAGCTCATAACTAAGCGACTCAAATTACATATGTACATATATATATGATATATGGTATATGAAACAGTTGATTGGGGAAGCAATTTAAAAAATACATAATGGACAACGTAAACAACCTCGTCGCCCGTCTTGCTATACTTGCTACTCAAGTGACCAGTTAATATTCTTGTATCTATGAACGTATATCCAGGTACATATAACGGGGGAACTACGTTATTGTCAATAAGAATAACGCCTCTTTATTTTGATTTTGCATCGTTTCTACTGAAATACGACTCTCATCTTGCGAAATAGTTTGCCAATCTAGTTAAATTATAAACTAGAATTTATATACACATATTTTTAATACAGTATTCGTCATTTTTGGTGTTAAAACTTAAATTAGTGTCTGTTTGATCTGCTAAATATGTAGCTCAATATTTAATATTTAACTTAATTCCGTAGACCTTAAAAATTAGTTTTATTGATTAAAATCATAAAAAAACACACGATTTGTTCTTGTTTTGATGTTTTTTTTCTGAAAAATTTAAACTTGTGACCTCATAAAATCGTATGACGTCGTGTTTTTATTGTTTTTTGATAAAATGATCAATTTTTATTAAATACTTACTATTCTCCGTAGTGAATTAGCACTCCACCATTTGTATGTGCTGTATTAACAGACATTTTGTCTGAATTTAATTATTAATTTTAACTTGTTTTGGAAAATTGTATTTTTGCACTGCAAAATAATTAATTCTTTAAACTTCGCCGAAAACGAAAAGATTAAAAATTTTCCAGAAACGTCAAAGAAGTGATTCACTTCGTTTTAATTTCATTTTGTTCCAGTTGTTGACAAATAACAAAGTCTTTCACCAGAGCTTCCAAAACTGTTTAAGGTGGTAATTACGGGTGCGTTTGTTCACTTTTTGGGTTTTCTGGTTATAAATTCAGAATCTTCGACCTTGGGCAAACTGAAGATGAAAAAGGTAAATCAATAAATATTTTATTGATTTTGAAATCATGAGCGCCACGGCATATTGCTTAGAAATTTAAACGGACTTGTGGACTTCTGGAAAATTAAAAGCGTGTATGAGCTTGAATACAATTAAACTTTTATCTGCATGATATTAAAGGAGAGTGTATTGTTCATTGTTTTATAAATTATATTGATTTCGTAATGATCAGCAAAATAATATACTATTGTATAACTTAGAAAGTTTGACTTTGTCAGAATCTATGTTAAGAAACTTATAGCAGTGTGTCAATGATTTTTCGCTTTAACATTAAGGTACCGTTAACATCGCTTTTGGGAAATGTGACAAATGAAACAACTTTTAAATCTTGTTAATGTACCTACATATTACATTTTTTGAAATCTTTATAAATTAATTTAGAAATTTAGATACCTGACCTAAGTCAGAAAACCCAAAATGACATTCAAGTTATCTCAATTTTCAAGTCTCTGTTGCAGTTGCACAATCGTGGTTCAATATTTTTTCCGCCAATTTTAACACGACCATTCCAATGTGTTAAGAGATGTTCAGGTGTGGTTCAAGGTTCGTAAATTTTTGATAAAAAATGTTTAAACTTTAACAAAAAACAAATTTTAAAACACGATTATAAATATGAATCATACTTTGGCGAAAAACATTATCTAATTTAAATTAAAATTGTTTCTATCTTTTAAAGTTAGGTACACTTAATCTAAATCTAAAAAAAAATTAATAATAAAGTTTTTTACTATCTTTATTGCCTTCCCATTGAACGGTTTGATAAGTTAATTCATTCCCACGACCGATATACGCAAATACACACAATTTGTTGACAATAACGGAGAGCCTTACTTTTGAAATCAACTTCAAAGGATCAATAGTAGGCTCCTTCAGAACAATAACAATATGCGAAGCATGGAACACAATCGGATCCCCTGGGTAGACAATAAAGTCCGCTCCGAATGCCTCACCACAAGTAACAAATTTGCCCTTTTCCCAAAAGTCCGTGAAAATTTTGTATTTGAGGGAATTATCTACAGCGAAGTTAACTAGAATTCCATCTGAAATGAGAGATTAGATTATTTTCCAACAAACTTTTGCAATGTGTAGTTGCATATTGCATTCACCATGAATCCTTGGATGTTCACAATTAATTTCAACTAAAGCATTCTTTCGCTCGAATTGAACACTGTCTCGAATATCCTGTAGGACATCATCCTTAGTAATGTTTATATCTAAGCCAAAGGAACATAAACCACGATTAGGAGGAAAGTAAAGTAAAATGCGACACAATAATTCCATTTACCTTTCTCCAGAACTCCTGAATTTAACAGTTTTTTTCTCTTCCCATAAATTATTCTTTCGATATAATTAAGTGATTCTTTTACTTTTCCTTCCTTCAGATGCTGCTCTTGACTCTGCAGGCGATCTTCGGTATCTTTTTTGAATGTTTCTACTTCTTCCTCCGTTGGTTGACGAAGCAGAGATTCGGCCTTACTAACTAATACTGCTATGCCCTTCTCGATCAATAACTGGGTTTCGTATTTGGTTAGTTCAGCAGGAAGACCTTTTATAAATGATTTTTATTGTTTATATTTTAATATTTCTCTTTGATTTTAACTTACAAGTGCTATTTCCTGACCATCCTCGTGAGCAACTAGTACCGACCATTGATCCGATAATTCTGTAGTTTTTTCGCAGGATCATGTAATCTGACAAATTCAATGAATAAACAAAATTTAATATGGATTACTTCGAGCTTACCGTTCGCGTTGAAAACATATCCAGTTCCATTAAGATAAGTTAAAATAATTTTCTTTTCTTCTGAGTCCATGAAGTGTAATTTTTGTTTATTTACATGCGTGAAATGTAAATATAAAAATAAATGTCATATGGTCAACTGTCACTTGCATGCCACAGAGCTTGTCAAACTGTAAAAAAGCTGGAAAATTAAAGGTGGAATCGGATTGAAGCGTTTGAATAAACAAGCAATTTACAATAAGACTTTTTATGTTTTATATCTTTAAATAAACTTGAAATTGAACAATCTTGAAAGAAGTTAGGAGTGGGGGTTTTTTGAAATAAGAAAAAGTTACAAAAAGAAAACAGAGATTAACCACTTTTGAAACAAAATTTCAAAGTCATAATATTCATGTGTTTTTGACAATTTTGCTCATAGTTTAAAAAAATCGATCCTAAATTTAATCATTTATCTTTACACAATAAAAATCATTTTATAGGTTTTATAGGTTTACTTCATATGCACAGAAAATAGCCGAAATTCTCAAGTAAATCCCTATAAGCCAATTAGTTAACCCTGGTTCAAAAAAAATTAGTTGGGGTGCAGCAATTTTAAATCCCCGACACTGGTGGGTTAAGTAAGGTTCAAACTTGATTAAATGTTATAACGCGTGAGAATAGTCAACTTTAACCTAGTCTTAGCCTTAATTCACTCACTTTAATTGGTGGTTTAAAATTGCTGTACCACGGATCAACCACAGAGTTACTAAAACTAAGGCCGAATATATTTTGGCTTGTTTTACCCTTGATTACATATTTTACATTGGTTATTATTTAAATTTAACTCCCTGAACTCATGTATTGCATATATTGAAATTACATCAATATCTGCCATGTTACTGCTTCTGCCTGTGGTTCGGGGATACCTATGTACATATACTATATTGTTGATGAGTTCTTGATATGATTCAGAACCAAAATAGGAAAACACTTATTGGCACCAAATTAGATGATAAAAGTCATGTTAGGACTGAATTATTTAACTGACAAGCGGTAGGTAATCACCCGGAAAATAAATGACACTTGGTCTCTGGTCTTCTAAGGATTAACAAATCACCCTTACAAATGACATACATATATCTACTTAAATCTCCTCTAGAAGAGGAGCCTGTTGTCATCAACAACAAAAGTGTAATGGAGTCACTTCTCAATTTCTTGTATTCATTTATTATGGGTATAATTTTCTATTTTAATAATTTCAATAAGACTCCTTGATGAATTACAGCCATTTATTTTCAGATGCACCTATCCATATGCGGAAATTTCGTAACTTAAACCTCAATTAAGGGTAAGTCTTTTCATAAAATTGATAACTTTGTCCAGATAAGCCATGTCTATTGACAGATGAGGATTAATCAAACCAAATCAGTGGAACTCAATACAGCAATCTCATCCAGCAGATCAATACCACTATCTATCATCACTTAACCCCCAATCTATAAGAAAATAAAAAACTAGGTCAAACAATTTCATTCTGTTCATATGTAAATAGCTAAGCGAATCAAGGAGTGGAGTGGGATATATTTTTGCTTACAAGGAAACAAATAGCTATACAAAGACCACGTGCAGGACACCCATAAGGAAAAATTCAAATGACCTTACATCAATATTGACAGCAAAAATGTTATAAAACAAACTTTTATTTTCCATATAAATATATATACATATGTACATATGTATGTATATGTAGGTACAAGTAGGCAGTTTCGCTTCGTGTGGTTCTGAATATTTGCATAGTTTGGAAGAAAACTTTTTAAAAACCCACAACAATATAGGAGCAGATATACACATGTATGTATGTGTACACTCCAATACATATATGGGTGTGTGTGTGTCACATATGTCCCCATAGGAAACATCACCAACCGCAATGATATACCGACCGACATATAGAAACATAGATTTTCAGTCCGGCAAACATCAACAAAACCCTCCCCGCACCTGTCTCCGACTCAACCACACGTGAAACCAATCCTCTATGGAAAACGCATGTTAAACTGTGCCCCGCTCTTGAGGTCCAACGTCCAACATCGAAGCCATTCATCTTCAAGTTGAAGGACACACATAGATTATGTATTTGAGTGTTTTTGCTGGACATAGAACTGACACGCTTAAAGCATTACTCGCCTCACCGTCACAGTCACCGTCAATAGACAGGCGCTCACCAATCTTTTCATTTATTCATAATTCAAGAGACAAATTCAGAACGAAAATAGCAATAAATTATACCAGCAGCAGCCCGAAAGATGCAAACATCCGAACCAGAAGCTGAAAAGACTCTTTTTTTTTCATTCAATGTGTGACCCACTTTAAGTAGAATATACAAAAAAAAAAAAGAATTAATAAATAAACAAACCTATGAACAACGAACAACCTCCTCCGCAGCTCTATATAACCCTGAAACTGAAAGATACACAGATACGAAAGAGTATATCTGTGCCGTCGTATATGCAGCACACAACCATATACCCCAACTCACATATAAGAAACGCACAAAAGTGAAAAGAAGTTAAAAACCCGTACAAAAGGTGATTGTCCTGAGGGTGCTTCTGCTTACTGCTTGTTCATACGCTATAGCAATGGCAATACGAGTAGAAATTCCCCAATACTCGTAGTAGTCAAGCGGACTAGCTAAGCTATTACTAACTGCTTCCAGGTCAAGTATGAGAAACGCAGCAGAAGCATGCTTCAAATAGACCATACGCAAATCTCCAAAGCCATACGAGAACAGTAGTGCAAAACAGCTTGGATATTGGAAATAAATTCGCAACTGCATAAAGCATGTTAAAACTTCACGCAGGGCTGTAGCTACTACTGAGTCGGGGTCAGCAATTAGGCGGGGCTCCGAGAATTTATTCCGAAATCTATCTGTCAGACAGTTGACATTATTTTAAAATTCCCACTTTACAATATGATTGAATTATTTTCTAATGTTTACCTTTTGTTCAATATTTCATCCCAACTTATACAAGCTTAAAGCGCAGCAAAATTTCCCTCGGCAAACAACAACAATTTGATTGCTCTCGAAAAAGAAGACAGCAAAAATAATGGCAGCTGTGCTGGTGATATGTAAAGTGAGTTTAATCGTTTTATTTACTTGGATGCTGCTCTTACGTAGTAGCAAAATTCTTATCAAAAAATAAAGTTTTCCTAGGCCTGAAACCTTTTCTAACTGTCGAATATTCATAAAGCCGCTTTAACTTTCCTCTCCTAAGCCAAGTTATTTCCAATATCAAGGGCTAACTAATTTCCCCTTCTTTTTAAGTTCAATGGCCTAGAAAGTATATGTAGTATAACGCAAACTTAATAATTGTATGAAACGTACTCGTACTAAAAGTATTATTAAATTTGAGTTTGTGTTTGAACAAGTGAGTTTTTCACCTTACTTCAAATTAAAAAAAAAATATGTTTGAAAGCTTTTTAATGTCAAAACTAATTACTCGACTCTAACACTAGTTCTGTTGCCCCACTATCCGTCTCCTGAAGTATCTACAAATTTCCATACACAGAGGCAGAAGCAGAGGCAGGCAACCTATACCTTTTTAACTTGGAAACAAGAAGAAAAAAAGGTTAAGATACATCTTGATACAATCTTTCATAACTCCATACAGATAAAGATATGAGTAGATACAGAGATATGTACATATGTATGTAGATTTTTCTATTGTTTTCTCCAAAAATGAAGAATAACTTCAAAAGAACGGGATCGCTGGTAATACATAGATACTTTTACTTTCAGATGAAGTGAAGTTTGTAAAATTCTCTTCTTTTAACCGCTGCCGGTTTATTAAAAAAAAAAGAACACCTGAAAAGTAAACTTTCTGCTTCTTTTTTGTAAAGATTCCTCACCACCCGGGTGACTCTTTGTAGACTTTTTGTTGCATTGATCTCATCATAGTTTGGATGCGGCCGGCCGGCGGCGCGGCGGCGGCGGAGCTGATGGGACTTTGGTTCGTTTGTATTTTTGGACAAACGGATTCAAACAAAAAGAATCCCCAGCCACACAAAAAATGACTAGGTCTCTAGGCCTCCAAAGGCAAACATAGAAGGTGTGCGATAAAAGAGGTACGCAAAGTAAACAGACAAAAATAAAAAATCTCACAGATAAATGAAGAAGTAGAAAAAATACTTCAATAGTAGGTATACTAAAGAAAGATGCTATTTCTTAGGTCTCTGCGGGACACAAAAAAAAATCATTTATTTTCTCAAGAGATAAAGTAAATAAAAAAGATTAATAATAGAAGATTGCAAAAGAGAAGATAATGTTAATGATAGCTTGTGTTTTTTTTTTTTAAATAATCAAAAGATTCTTAGTTTTTTTTTTGTTTTTAATTTGAAGATTTTTACTTTTTAGTTGTTGCGAGCAAATTAAAAAAAGCGGTTCACTTTGTGAGTAGGAGGAGTAGGAGCACCCTTTCTTTTTCTTTTAATAAATGAAGTGCTAAAGTTTGAACCTACAATTAATTTTGTAGGTCCATGTCTAATGTAGAGAAAAGTCATGAAGTTTATTTCTCACTAATATAATCAAATTGTGAAAGTCCGTTATATTGACACTTATACCAACTTTCTATGATACATTTTTGAAAGTGGTTTGACTTACGTTTGTAAAAAAACTTTTGCTATAAAGTTCTATTCTTTAAATCTTAAACACCGAACTTTCAAATCCCTGTAGCACGGAATTGTTTTTTAAATAAAATTTGTCGTATTTAATGGGGACTATAGAGCGTATACGTACTTTTTTAAGACTAAACGATTTCGTATTTTATTTTTATTTTGGATAAAGTGGATTTATTTAATTTAAAAATATATGAAAAATTTAAGGTATTGCAGTCTTTTCGTCTAAGAGTTTTAAATTTTTAATTTTTAAGATTAAACAATTTTTTTCGAATGCATGACTTGGGTTTGTTCAACGTTTGAATGTCTTAAATTGAATTGCATTTATTTGTAGAATGCTTGTGAAGAAACTATATCGTTAAATCCTGCTATGCTATTAAAGAAAAGCCCTACAAAATAACACACAAA
This sequence comes from Scaeva pyrastri, assembly GCA_905146935.1. Taxonomy (NCBI): domain Eukaryota; kingdom Metazoa; phylum Arthropoda; class Insecta; order Diptera; family Syrphidae; genus Scaeva; species Scaeva pyrastri. The sequence goes on along the minus strand of LR989927.1, from coordinate 2,173,368 downwards.
AACATAAAAATCATTAAAGCAATAATTAACTTTGGGAATCGAATTACTTGAATGACTTACTAAATTATGGACAACAAATATGTCTTTGACATTTAAACACAACATGTGTGAAGTTCTTGGTTAAGACGGAAGTTTTAACCTATTTTGCAGCTGATGTAATTTAGTGCCAAGGAAAATAACCCTCAACCATTTGACTGCAATCAAATTGATTAACTATACAATTTACTTCTTATCTAGTAATTAGTTTCGATTTATCTATAGGTTGGGTATAACATTGATCTCAATGAGTTATAACTTGGTTTTTTCATAAATTTAAATTGCTTCATCAAACAAATTAATCATTTTAAATTTGGAATGAGCTTCAGGGCAACAAGGTTCAACAATTAGCCTGTAAAACGGTGAAACATCCAGAACATGTTCTTGTATGTTGTCTAATTACTGAAAGTGAAGTAACTTTTTGTTTGTATGTACATAAATAGTATGTATTTATTAGTATACTTTTTTTTATTAACATCTGTTCATCTAAAGTCAAAAACAATTTACACCAATGTATTCAAACAGATTTGGAACTCTAACCGGATCTTGAGAACACATTTCCATTTCGAATAAAATGGAGTTAATCTACTTAAAAAAAAATCGACTCATAATAATTGTTGTCAAATTGGTTTATTGTATAAAGTTTATGATTTATGGATGAAAGTGACGTCAGCAATCAAAATGAGCGCAATTATATGGCCAAAGGTTTATTGTGACAAAATACCACATTCTTAAATTACACGCAGAAAATTTCTAACAAAGATTGTTAAAAGATTGATTTAGGTTAAAACAATGTCAACTAAGTTAAAAATGACCTCCCGAAAAGATTTCATTAATTATGTCACTACATATGTATATTGTATGTATAAGATATTTTCAAGAGTGACAATATTAAACATGATGCTTAATTTAATTAATTAACAATTAAAAGTTAGTTTACCTCATACCCCGTTTAATATTATACAGACTAGTCGATTGGTTAAACTTAAACCACATTAACTAAACCAAAAATAGTCAAATACATTTTAGTACACTTTAAAAGAAACTGACAACTTGTACTAAACTGCAGGCTTTTTCGTATTTTAACAATTCCTCTTATTTAATTTTACAAAAGAGGTGACATTTTTCTGAGTGTATAATAAATAACGCTTAGTTCTCAATTATGTAGATTATGGAGCGTACACAGTAGAAAAAAGTTGATTGGACACGAGTTACATATCCAACACATGCCATCATCAACCCCATCATTGCAGTCATCATAATATATTTTTCTTCTAATTAAATTACAATACTAATAATTATATTTCATTGTTAAACTTTACTTGTCATCAATTTCAATTTGTCTTCAATTTCAATTTGTTTCCCACAATATACCTATTTTTTGATTAATAAACAAAATTATAATATAAAAAGATTGTACATTCAAAATTTGAGTTGAGTTTGTGAATAAAGACAGCACTGGCTGTATCAATAAGAAAATTTTGTTTTTTTTTACGCTGCCGCGGAACTTACCTTAACTCACGCACTTTGAATAGCTGTGAATTTTTCATGATAACATGACAACAGATTCTTTATTGAAGGTTCCACCACAGACATACAAGATCGACTGTGTCTTAACTGCGGTAAAGTTCAGCCGTTCAGTACCGTAACCGGTGGCTCTGTCAAATAGAACTTTTAACTGTCTGTGCTCCCGCCCGTGCATGCCGCGCCGCTCGACACAGATTCATTTAATTTTGAAAACTGGAAAACTACATCTAATCGAAGTATTTTCTTAGTCTCTCCCTTCTCCCTCAGCTTAAATGAGACTCTTTGGTATTTTCACCAAAAGCTCCATTGTGTCAAGTCTATCGTGATCTTCGCGGCAACGACGACATCGTCGTAGTGGTTCGAGAAACTGCAGCAACGGCAACAACTTAACCAACCATCGACGACGACGACGACAACATCACAAAACCAAAAATCTCGTGGAGAGTGAAAATCTCCTCCGCAGTCCGCAATCCGCATCGCATCCAACATTGGCGCGCATGGAGCAACGGGAACCTCTGAAGTTCAATTTGATTCGACGAAAACGACTAAGATCAGTCTGATGACGGCAGTTTGTGGTCCAACGCGTCTCTGTCGGTAGTTTAGTTGCGATTTCTTTTAGTTTTCGCGTGTCGTCGTGTTCGAAAAATATATTCTCCACTGTCGACTGTATGCCCTCGTCATCATCGTCCTCACCGCGCTCTACACCGCACCACCACCAACACGTTCCGATCTTGTAACGTTCGATAGTGTTCTATAGGTGTGTATGTTTTGTGTTTTTTGTGCGTCACTCACTCCCTCTCTCGGTTTCAAGATGAAGTTGTAGTTGTAATAACTACAAGTCCAAAGAAAGTCTATCAATTTGTTGATAACTTTTTGTATAAAAAGGCCAAGGGTGTAAAATCAATATTTATTGTTTTTCTATTTGAACCGTTAATAATTATATGGTGTTTGAATGTTTTTAATTTAAATAATGTAAATATGCAAAATTTAAGCTGATCGAAAGGAATTGTAGCAGTACTACCTATCTATCTTTACCTACAACTGGTTTGGTTTAATTGAGTGTCTATGATTTAGTTTGTATCAGATCGTTTTTTGTTCAATAAATCATTTTGAATGTATAATTAAATTCCATGAGAGAAATTTATTAATAAACATTATACATATGCAGGTACCTAGTTTGTTTTTCTGAGAAAATTTATTTTATATTTATGTATGTAGTATGTAGTTTATCGCTTATAAGATTTAAATGAGTGACGTCTGTTTTGCTTTGTTATAGTTAATAAAGATTTCTTTTTTTCTTATCAAAAATTTAAAATTTTTAAAGTATTTTCGAGATTTAAAACCTCAATTTTAGCAAACCGAAAACGAATGAATTGTGATGCTATAAACATTTTTAAATGTGTAAAAAGGAATACCTAGGTACAAAAGTTTTGATAAAAAGAGTGTCACTGCAACACACCGGTATTTAAACTGATAAAGTTATAAAGTAGTTAAGTAAAATTCTTAAATAAGAAAAATTTGAGGCATGAGCTCAAAGACGAGATGTGCTTTCAGTCATCAGGAGTACCTTCGTTTTGGTAGATTACAGAAAAAAGAATTGTACCTAATTCAACAAAATTTCATATTTAACAGAATACAAAAATGAGCCTTAGTTAAAAAAAAGGAAGAAATTAGGCACAGCCTTGAAAAACAATTTGAGAGGGCAGAAAGAGATCTATGTATCTTCTAGTCTGATAAGGACCACTTCAGAATAGTTAGTTGTAGGTATACACTCACATGTACTAATTCTCTATCCAACATTCGATAGTTATTGTCCCCAAATACAAAACCTCTGAAATACATTAATGTATATGTATAAATACAACATATGTGTATGTAATTCTAAAAGCGCAACTTGAAGAGTCGGATTCTATGAGTCTATTCAATGTATAAGAAATACAAATTAAGATAATTAAAATGAATTCAAACTTTTTTCTTACTTTGCTGACTTGATGAAGAGTCCAAGTTGTCCGAGAGAATAATAGTAAACATCAATAGGATATGAATGTTCCCAATTGATTCCACTTTTTCGAGAAAAAAAAAAAAAAACTAAGACAATAATTATTCCAATTTGAATTTCTACCCATATTGATAAAAGATCACACGCAGACAGATAGTGTTTTATTTGTTGAGGGAGGCTCACTTTTAGTTAACATTATCTCCGTTGATTGCTTCACTTAAGTGAAGATAAACAAAGTTATTATAATAAAACGAACACAAAGCACATCATTAAGATTTGTTTAGTTTAGATATGCATGACAGATCATATTATTATCAACAACAACTGTCATTTCATCAGATACAAAATTATATCTCTCCACTTTTACTGATTGTGAGATTGAAATTATTATTTAAATTTTTTTGTCCTGATTTGACATCAGACGTGATTTTTTTGGTGAAAAGTGTTTAACTAAATCAGTGTCTTAGTTATGAAAATTTATGTGAAACCAAAGAATCTAGATATATGTAAAAAGTTTGGTTCTTATTTTTTGATTATTTTTTTCACTTAAATTTATATGTCATCTTGGATCAGTGAATATTTTCGTGTGTGAGAAGTGAACTAAAAAAAAGCGAAGGAAGTTATCATTTGCTATATTTAAAGCTCATACTTATCAAGTTACAATTTTTGTTGCAAAAGTATAAGTATCGACATATCTATAAATAAGCAATTTCACTTTACTTTGCTTAAGAAGATGCTAATATATTTATGCAGCTCTCCTCTGAGTCTAATTTAAAGTTCGTTGAGGTTATTTCACTCGCTAGTCTCCAATGTGTTCTTGTAAATTCTCCAACAGTTTCCTAAGAAATAATAAAAATAAAAATGCATATATGAATCACGTCAGAACCCTCTCTTACCTCTTACCTTGAAGTGTTCAAACTTTTATTGAATGTAAAACCACTCTTCACAAATTGCCACAGTCCAACAAATCCCCATAATCGAAAAGCATAATATCCCCAAGTTAAGTTTCTTAAAGAACAAAAAGTCACACCTCAACACACAAAAACCAAGACCCCAAAATATGTATGTATATACGAGTACGAATATCCCAAGAGTTCAAAAATGTAAAGCTCCAAAGGCAAAGTCAACATAAATGTGTACGTATGTATGTATGTGTAGGTGTAGGTAGTATACGAATGAAATAAGCTTCGTTATATTTTATGAAAACCTCAACATGACGTGTGTGTCAATATTTGTTCCTATACACGAGTATAGAATTCCAAGTCATTACTGAACATTTTCCATAAAGACACAGAAACTAGTTTTGCAGTAGTTAACCCCATAAAATGTCAGTCATAGGTGGTAACGGTAAGTTATATGGCGAAGAAATCTTTAGACACTTCAAAATGTCTAGAATGTGGGACTTTTGACATTAACCCAGTTGCAACATTGCAATATTTTTTGTATTTTAATTAATGCAATTTATATACTATTTTGTACCGTATATTTATACATATACCGTTATATGAATGACGACTGCAAATCTCACTCACACTTGACTGTTATTTCTAGCGCGCAATGCAAGTTCTTCAAGTTTGGAATTAATTTATTTTCACAAGAAAAACAAAAATGAAAAATGAAAAACTTTTTTTTTCCCATTTTCGCATGAACTACAAAACTATACCTACGAAATATTTTAATTGCTTTCCATATTTTCCCGATTTAGAGCCAAAACGCATTTACCCAAAATCGTCTTTCGAAAAAATAAAACCCAAAAAAAATTATGACGAAAATATGAATAAGTTCACTTCACAGATACAAAAGCACCCCCATGTGGCAGAGAGCAGGCGGCAAAAAAAAAAAACCTACGAGTATTTATAGATTAATCTCAATAATATTCTCTTTTATGTTTCATTTTCCGCTGAAATATGCTTTAAGGCGTTTTATGTGGCAGGTGGCTGCAATCGCACACTAATTCAAGTCTGGAAGGAGGAAATAACTTCGAGCGAAACGTGAACGTGGCAGTTATTTTTATCGCAGCTTTGGTGCGAAATTTTCACTCGATTTCCCGAGTGAAATATACAGCATGCAGCACAGGATAGACAGGGGGAGGTCGGAGGTGGTAGGTAGTATAGGATGTCTAAGTAGGCGGTTTCATTAATTTTAATTATTGGCTTTTTTTGGCTAATCAATTCTTATTTGATTTATGTTTTGTAATTAGGGGCAGCGGAGGAAAATTATTTGGTCCAAGCGGAAGTTGAATGTTTCAATGTGATTTTTGTTGTTGTTTATGATTGATTGGCCAGAACCGGAGATTGGTTATATAGCTAAGAGCTTTTATACACATTGAATGAGTTGCAATAAATTGTTTTGCTTGATGTCAGCTGAATCTGCTCTATAATGGTGTAGCGTATGGATCGAAGTGAATTTGTTTTCACGTATTTTTGAGTTTGGTTCGGAGGAAATTAAAAATTGATTTCGAGATGAGTTAACCGCAGCAGGTGTTAGTTTTTAAATGTGAAATCTACAATGCGTGATACGATTAAATTGTTTTTTTAATTAACTCCAATAAGCTGATATGATATAAATGCACAGGTGACAAAGTTATTCAAATTTACTGCATAAGGAATAAAGAGCTATCATAAGAACTGAAACTTTAGTTTTTTGGTGGAAATGCAATTATAAATTCCGTCGGGTCTCAATTTAAACTTTGATGTTTTGGGTAAGAGCGGAAGTCAACAATTTCATCGGAATTCAACAACAATCTTGTTCTTATAATTATTCAGAATTTTAGATGGATATGTTGTATAGTTTACTTACATATTCTTCTTTTATTTCAAATATTAAAATATTGACTTTAGCCGTAAAAAAATAAGGTGTTAGCAACGAATTTTCTTTGACAATGGCTTAACAAGCTGCACAATTTCACCCCAACTTACAGTACCTGCTATTTTTGACTGTCTAATTATTCATTTCAAAAGATCTTAAATCCTGGTTAATAAATATAAACAACCAGTTGTGGTTGTTTTCAAGTTGTATAGAATATTTAATTGAATATAAGATTTGCTTAAGTAAAAACCAGGTCCATATGAATTTGAACCCAACTAAACTTTGCCGCAATTTACAATTTAAAAACTTATCTTGACTGGACTCTACAGAAAGTACATATATTGTGAATTGAAAAAGTCTATTAAAAAGCTCTTTAACTAAAATAGGTATGTGTGCTACAGAATATTTAACTCTCTTTTGTTTCAATTCTACCGCTGTTTTAAAATTCAAATGTAAACCACTTTTTAAATGCAATTACTCGTTAAATTTTCCATGTCAGTCAAACAAAGTCAACCCTACGTATACACGTATGTATGTAAATCTGTTTCCAAAATTATAGGAAACCACTTCATGTAACCCGATATGAATATTTATTTTTTATAATTGTTGTATCTGATGACTTTTTAACATGCAAATACAATGTGTGGAACATGTACATCTAACAAGGGTCTACAACCAACCTACCAACCTTACTCGCCAAATTCAATTAGGTAAAATAATAATGTCTTACCCATGTACTCGTATATTACAATCAGAAAACAGTAGTTGTTGTAATCTTTTGGTAAGATACTCAAACGAATTAAACCGACACGATTTTGACCCAAAAACCCACTCAAAATGCCAATTAAAATGCGCAACCCTTTAAATTTTAATGTTTGGGGGACGAGTGTTGTAACGTATGTCGGAATACGTATACTCAACCGCACTTAAAAAAAGCTACGTCTATACGGTCTACCCCATGGACAGAATTCTGTTGTAGATAGCCGCATACATTTATAACAGAAAAAGAAGGTATTTTCATTAAAAAATTATCTTCTTAATGAAAAAAAAACAATGAAAAGAACAACAATTAATTTTAAAAAAAGAACCCCTATACTCTTCGCCCCGGTCTTCGGTCTTTGGTCGTCTATCGCCCGCCCGCCGCCGCCGGTCTCTGAGTCTCCATTGTTTCCCTCATTAAAGATAAGCTTCCGTCGACATTTGCATACATATAATAAAACCCAAACAACCTGTTGTTTAATTATTTAATCTTGCAAAGTTGGCACTAAGGAGGGTGGTAGAAGTAGTTCACTCATTTTTGAAGCAAACAAAAAAAATAATGAATTCTCTTTTTCAAATTTAAATTGTAGGTGTTAGAAAATGTATTTGTGTCACGAAGACTCACGATAATCACATTTAAAGTGAAGTTAAAAAATAACTTAAATTACTTCGTTATAACTTATAAATAAATACATAAATAAATATTTAACGTGTATTTTACTATGAGTAAGTGGCTAAATTCTCTAGTAAATTCCAATTCTAAGCCACATCAACTATCACTGAATACGAGTAGGAAAGCAGGTAGTTCAATAGCTGCAGCTGGCGGGAGTGCATTTGCTAGAGGCAATCGTGATCGGTATAAACAAATTGGATATTCGGTCTTAGCAGAAGAGGCTCCAGTTGCAGAAGATAAACAGCATTTGTCGTTGGATTTGAGTGGTTCCAGTTCGAGCGAGGAGGATCTTTTTGAATCGCGGAGGATCAGCAGGGCCGAGTTCAATAGAGGAAGGAGAAAAATGGTCACGAAGAGAGCATATTCCATAAACAATGGGACAGAAAGCAGTCAGGAGGTAAGTTGAGACCAATTTCTTAATTCCTTAACAAATATTAAATCGAAATTTTAAATTTGTATCACAAATCTTTTATTCTTCTTACCCAAAATATATTTAAATTCAAATAAAGAAAAAATGTCTGTGCTCGGCTAATTAAGAGTATTCAGATAACAGATCTACAATTCTACATGCATCTAAAATTCTACATACTCGTACATGCTATAAATGCATGAGGAAGAATTAATTTAGAAACATTTATTTCGATATGTATGTATGTATATCTTTATTATTCATTTCTAATTGGGGTTGTCCGTACATTCATATTGATAGTCTTGTATTGTATGGTTTTGTTTATGCATTTAAGCTTAAAAAGCTATACATTTATGCATTTAATCATCACGAATTCGTTTAGAGCAGGAGTACCTACTGAATTTGAATATTTCCGATATAATATTTTTTAATTGATTTAAATTCGAAATAGGAAACACTTTACCATTTAAAGTGGGGTTTTGAATATTACTTGGAATTGGAATTAGTATAAAGCTAGTATTACACTGTCAACGTAATGGGTCAACGCGTCGACTCTCTGACGTCATCGAAAAATCAAAATTTTCTCTGTCAACGCACCGTCAACGTTCACATTGTCATTGTATTAAACGTTGACCTTCACACGAATGACACCCTTCGGTCAATGCTATCCCAACATGCGTTGACTCATATGTGAGTCAACGTTGTTTTATTATCACAGTCAATGCATTGACTCAAAAAACCATGGCAATCACATGATTTTAAAAGTAATGTGTCAACGTCATACCTACATACAATTAAATAACAAATTCAATTCAACGCGTTGACTCAAAAATGTGCGTCAAAGCTAGTGTCAATGTACTCGTCAACGCGTTGACTGTATTTTTCGTTGACGATTACACGACGTGACACACTTGGGACAAATATTGACGTCATTTTGACGTCAGAGAGTCAACGCGTTGTTCAAATGTGGAAGCATTCCAATTTCCTTTGCATATATAAAAAAAACGTAGATGTTTTCAAGTCAAAAGTTGTACCTCGTTAAAAACAACATAATTTGGGTAAAATAATACTCAAACAATTCTATATACACATTTTTTTAAAGACCTACCTACTGCCATTTTTAGAATAAAAAATAAATATTTGTTCATTCCCCTATGTGATAAAAGGACTAAGATTTAATATTAATTCATGCAAAAATCTAATTCCCCTTAAAAAAGAGTTTCCTTACAATTTTTAAGTTAATCCATTCAAAAAATACATTATTGAAGGATAGAAATATAAGGTGACAAGTCCTTCCTTATCCTGATCATATAATTGTTCTCACAACTACAACGCTCAATTTACTGTATACCTAAAGATGCATACATAAATAAAATTTCAAGAGGCATGTTTTCTCAAACCCAGTCATAACTATTTTCCCAGAAAAATCACAACCTGTAATTATCTTAACTTTTTAATAGCAGTTTAATAAATTAAGAATACCTTATAATTTTTAAATTAAAACTTTCTCTGACGTCAAATTGCACTTCTAAAGCACACTTAACAAAGCTGTACCTATGTACATACATAGATTATTGTGTATGGAATCATGGAACCAGAACCAGTTATTAAATTCATAATATCTCTCAAAGAAATCGTGTAATCGTGACTTAAGAAAACAAAGCAAAATCCAATGCACCCTCATGTCACTACAACATGTCACAATAATACTTGTAATGACACCTCATAGTTTCCTTTTTCAAATGTTGACGGCTGACGTATATTGGAACACAAAAGTCACGAACTGAAGTAAACATTTGTCGTGTAAACCTCTTTAACGGTGTGTTGCAACGAATAATCGTATACCTACATATATTTTTCAAATCTCTAGATCTTCCCATCTCTGTTCATGTTCAAATCTTGTGCATCCCGTAAATCTCCCGATTAATCTAATTTTTCTCTCAATGCAATTCCACTCCAGCATCCAGCATCCAGCATCCAACTCCGGCTAAATAAACGAATAATGAAAAAAGAGAGTTATATTACTCATCGAAGTAGAAAAATCGCAGGAACATGCCATAGTCACACACAACCATTGCTTATGTCAAGTTCAACCCTTCTTTTCCACTCTGGGGTTTCTGTCCTCTGCCTCTGCTCTGTGCAATTTGATCTATATCAGTTAATCGAACGGTACAACACACAACTACCTTGACTGTCATCGATGTCGGTGCCACCGATTATGACGTCACCGGTGCGGTAGAGCAGCCACCCTACGGCGGAACCGCATCAATGAACTCAAATTAACTTTACAAATCAAAACAACCCGCAAAAAAAGCTTTTTTTAATACATACGAGTAGGTTCTCCCACACAACTGTCATCTCTTCTCTCTATATTTCCATCCCTCACACAAACGAAGACAGAGAATGCTTTCACCATAATGATAACCCACCTCACAACGGAGCTGTCAAAATAAAAGCGGCACATTTGGCCTACTCCCGAAATCCACCTCAGGTTTATTTACAATTTGTTAAAATGTCAGCTGTTTCCAAATCGTTTTTGTTTTGTGGTTCTCATTCGCCGCGGAGGAGTGGCGCGGTGGCAGTGCGGTCTCTGTGGCGAATGAGTAACAAAACAAAAACTCAAGATAAGTATCCTCCAGAGACCTCTGAAAAAAAACGACCAAATGGAGCAGGGAGCACATGTTTTGATTCTTTGTCCACCTTTTGCGTCCTCTCGTTCGGAATCGGATTCCTCCCGTTATCTTGATTCTCTTGTTTTGTTATTCTCCATCTCCAATATTATCTTCATTTTCGTCATCTTTCGCTCTCCTGTCTTACTCCAAATCCAAACACCAGAGACTAGAACCCACCTTACCCTACCGCTACCATTCAACTCACTGGCGCTGCCAGTTACCCTTACCATTGCCACTAATCGTGAGTGCTCTCTGTTATTGTTCCGTTTGAATTGGAATGGTGTGGTGGTGTGGTGGCATGGCAGCTGTTTATAATGGGAGTGAAAGGAGGCCTGCTGCTGCTGCTGCCGCTGCCGCTGCTGTTGCTGTTGCTGGTGGAGCTCGCTCCCTCTCCAGTGTGGAGCTGTCAATATGAAGATTGCGGCATCGAAAAGCCAACAAAATGAGTGTCAGTTGGTGCAGGCAGGCAGCAAGGCTGGCAAGCAGCAAGCAAATTCGTTTCAGACATTTCAATTTCAATCAGTTGCAAGTGAGTGTCTGAGAGGAAAGGTTCCTTCTGTGCGCTGGTGATCGACTACCGGAGTCTTTCGTTGTTTTGTCCATTTTTACGTCGCCGTGTTGTCTGTTGTACGCGCGCAATTTCAATTTTTATTCCCAACGAACGAACGTCAGTGTCAAGTCAAGAAGACACATTCTGATTGGCAAACGGGCAAAGTTTAGAAAAAAAAGTAATAAAACAACACCTTATAGTAAATTAAAATTTTGAACACATAATCAAATTGTTTTGTAGTTGGGTTTTTTTGTTTTTTTTTTTGTTTTGTTAGTCAAACAATTTGTTTTTCTTGTTTTGTATGTTTTGAATATACAAACAACTTAGATGTGACCTTGTTATAATAAATAACGTGTTCAATGTAAAATAAAAAGAAATTATTTTAAATACATAAATTAATCTCCTGAGAAGAATTGAGTACAAGTGGTGCAAGTGTTGTTTGATTAATCTCAAGTAAAAAAAAATTGTTTTGATTTGAGATTTAAATCTTAAGAACTCAAATAACGGATGATTGGTTTTGACACAAAGGTTGATTTAAATTGTCCAAAAAATTGTGTGAGTAACTGTTTGTAATGTCATATTGATCTCATCTCGATTGGCGGGGTTTTTTTATGGCATTGTTTTTTTTTTTTCGTCGCAGGTTTAATTTGAATGAGTTATAATTTTAAATTTAAAACTGGCTTATCGCCGTCGGTTGGATGAAAATAACGTTTATATTTAATTACCAGTACTTTTACCCTTTGACTTCGGTTATGAGTAGGTACGAGGTATGCAGTGGCAGTCTTCGTCTTAACTGATCTTGTTTAAAATGAAAAATTAGTGATACTCTACGTGTTGTTTATAAAACAATTCAATATTTTCCACAAATTCGAGAAGTGTTTTAAAATTTTGTTCAGCCCAGGTTTAGAAAAAAGGTGCTAAGTTTGAAAAGTACAATTTATGTACTTTTAATGAGCGTGTGACGTTTTTTGACTCTATTTCTGTTAGATTTTTTTTTTTTTTAATTCTGAAAAAATTGTTCGTCAATATTTGCAAGCACTATTATTTTAATTTATACTTGAGTAATTTTTTAGCTACAAAATAAAAAAAGAAAACTGAAAAAAAACAACACATTTTTTCTCTCAGCAACCCACTTGGGGAATTTAAAAAAATGTTTACCATCTAAAAGGCTGCTGAATTATCATAAAAGATCAATTTGTTTAAATAAACCGCAAAAAAACGCGGAAGAAAAAGTTTAGATGATCAATAACTGATCGGTTTGAATTTTGTATAATGATTAATTTGATATCCGAACTACTTTTGCGATTATACATAATGTAACTGAAAAATCAAGTGTCAAAAAGATCCGATGCACTTAGAAAACTTTAGCTTTTAGTTAAAAGTGTAGTTTTTTTTAAACAATTTATTCGGTATTACCTTAATAGAAGAGAACAGTTTACATGATCACTTTTAAAAACCCAAACAAAATGTAATCTAAAGCAACCAAATGAATAAGCAAACGCAAGGAAAAATTAGATTGAAATACACAGGATCTTTCCCATGTTAAATCCTGCATAAAACAAAGTTCCACAGCTTTCTGGGTGGCATCTGAAGTGCCCGATTTTCCACCGCACTGGCACATAAATCTAGACTGAATTTAACCGACGACGGCATTGGTTATTTTATGGCTTTGAGGGCCGCTTTGATCGTTTGTGGTTTGACCTAAGTCTTCAGAAACCCCACAAAAATCTAACCGGGTCAAGTCACACGATCTTCGAGGCCAGTTAACTTCACCTCAACTCGAAGCGCTCATATATAATTTCAAATGTGGGATGAGAATGTATGTCCATGCGATCCAATTCAGGTTTAGAAGTTTTTAATAATGTTCGTAAAAGCATGTATAGAAAAGATACATATCATGGATGATTAATGGAAATGTGCCAAATTCGAATTTTTTTAATTTTGTATATTATCAAGGGCAATTTTCAACTGCTCCAGAGCCCATTCAGTAAAAATACGTCGAATTTTGTACGGATACGGGCCCAAGCCAGGATTCAATGAGAGTCTCCAAGTTAGGATCTGAAAACGGCTGAGTTCTTGTGAGCTGCACGAAATCGAATGCTATGGATTTGTTTGCAAGTGATAAGTGATTCTCAATAACTCTGTTGAAATGCATGTGTAGTAATCTTCCAATCCTATAGACACAAAGTGATTCAAAAAGAATCTAGAAAATGTGCCAAAAATATAAATTAAGGAACCTTTTCATACAACTTTGTGTGTAAAGTGTATTCTGATATTTTTATAATCGTTATTGTAGGCGAAAGATACGAGCAGTCTTAATCTTATCTAGAAATTTATCACTTGTAATTTGTGTTGCTAATCTGTGTGATTAAAAAATAAACGTTGGTCTTGTCTTATAAAATAAATTTCCACTTTAAAAACAAATACCCACAATTTCTGTCCGGAAGTATCTTTAGCCCTAGCAATAGGGGCCAAAGCAAACATACCTATACATACATAATGAATATATGTAATATCCGTGAAAATGTGTACCATGCTCATGTCAAATAAATTGAGAGACGAAATTCTTTGAACCAATTTAAAATCAGTAAATTATTATATAAACAACAATTAAAATTGTTTTCTTCGATATTAGTCGTATACTCCCGCCTCTATACGAGTACGAGAACGTACATTAAAAAGATACCGCTCCCAGTTTCAGGTTGAAATAAAAACATTGTCTATTTTTAGAAACGAAAAAAGGTGTCTTCCCGTTTTTATGACTTCTGTTGTGTTGTCATTGTCATACCATAAAAAATTGTCATTTCTTTACGAGTGTATAGTATATAATCTGCGGATTTATCTATAGACTATTAATGAATTAATTAAAAATTCCCCACAGGTTGTTTCGTTGAAATATATTTATTTTGTGCAATAAATTTTGTTTATTCCTTGAATACTACGCGCTTAAGCACAAATTTAAATTCACCCTAAAATCAATTCAAAATAATTGTAAACAAGGAAGAAAATAGCAAAACGTAAAAGCTAATAGTCCATGGATGAAGAGTTCAAAGAGTTGGTTTGAACATCGTATTCCATTGCAATTAGGAATTTTAATATACACAAATTTGACAGTGTTGAATATTAATAAGGACTTTTTTTTTGAGTCCATTACCTTGCCGAATTTTCAGAACAACAGAACAAGAATTGTCATTGTATGAGGCTTTGGAATGTCATTTCAGGTCAAGTTTTTTTTGATACCTGACCAGTGTTACCAATTCAGAATTAGGAGTCAAATTTTGCGTTCAAGTCAAAAAATAGTAAAACAGATTTTGATATGAAAAGAAACACATCTATGTACAAAATTAAACGCAATTCAATGAACTGCCATTTTGACATTTGGTTGTTGTCTACATTTTTCTATCTGTCAAATCATGATCTTAGACAGATTTAAAAATGGGCGTGTTCATTGATCGAACTGCACTACATAAATACTGTCTTGCACCTTGTTCACACTGAATTAAGTTTATTTTAAACAACTTCAATTGTTTTATAAAGTAAAGTTTAGGTGAGTGTTGAATGTTTAGAAAAAAATAACACTTCCAGTGAATAAATTTGTCTGGAAACGGTTCAAACTGGCAACATTTTATCAGGGACATCTTTCGTCAAAAATTTAGGACTTATTTTCTATACGAACTATAAGTACCCACATACTAAGGTATAATGATCAATGATACCATTTCTAAGGTCTTTCAAAATTAAGGTGAAATGAAAGTCTTCACACCTCGCCTTTGCAACCCCACCTGCCGGATTATCGAATAACATTCACCAATCGTTCCTTGCTCATCGCACAGAGTGTAGGGCAATAGAATGTAATAGTGAAAAGTTAATTTGCATTTCGCAAAGACGACGACTGTCGTAGTCGACTGCGACGAGCGACGCAAACAATAAAAGAAAGCTCTTCTCCACTCTGTAATGAGAAACCAGATCCGCCCACATTGTGGGTTGTTGTGGTACACCGCCAGCTCGTGGTTTTCCATTGAGGAAGAAATATGCCGGAGTTTGCTGAGTATAATATTTCTTTTGCCATTGCATCTTGCGGATTTCTTTCACGGATGCACATTTTGCGTCCGAGCTTTAGTTGCTGTTTTAACAGCAGCAGCAGGCAGCAGGCGGCAGGCGGTAGCAGTTGCCTTCTTGCCTTCACTTTTCGCAATTATAGAAGACTGCAGTACCAAAAGGGGGACAGACAGGGGAAAGTGAAATCTACATATAAATTGAGATAATATTGCGCGGGTAGCAAGTGATTTTTTCCTCAACTTTTTACTTTTTACTTTTTCCCTTTATTTTAATTTATTCGTTTGCGGTTTGCCAATAGTCGACTGCTGGAAAGTATATTACCAACCCATAGCTGGGTTTGGGTTCCATTCTAACCTGTGTGCGGTGGAACGTAAAGTACGGTAGGCGGCTGACGCGAATCGATTCACACATGTGGTTCGGAAAGGGATTTCTCGATGAGGAAAAAATTCAGAAAAAAAACAGATAGATTGATAGATATAACGCAGGCCAATGACATAAAGTGAATGGGTTGGCTTAGAGGGTTTCTTGGAAATGTTTGATAGATGACGACGCGCGATGACGATGACGGCAACCGAGGCGCCAAACGTACATAGATGACTTGAAGCATTTTAATGAGGTCAAAAATCATGTCCGAGATAGGACCTAGATTACATCCTCTCTCGAACATGCTAACTGCATATTAAACTCTTGTTTTTTTTTTTATAACGATGCATGCATTTGAACTTTCGAACGTTCAGAACTGTATTTTTAAAGACCCGTGAAATTAGGGTATTAAAAAATTACTAGAAATTGTGTGCAAAAATTTAAGCATTCATTTAAATGAAGAGTATTTTACCGAAGATAATTTCAAAACTAAAAAAGTTTTTCACGATGCAAGTCAAGCAGCAAGTTTGCAGCAACGCATTCAAACGATATCATACAAAATGGAAATTTGAAATCTTTTTCAAAAAATTAATTTCGTACAATATTGCAAACGAACTCAAAAATTAATGAATTCTGATTTTTTCTACACATATTACAATTCGAAAATTTTCAAGGTATTTAAGTAAGTGAACATTTGAATTCTTTGTTTTGAATCACCAGAGTTGAAGGTTTTTTCAATCAAAAAATTTGTTTGAGATCATAACATTTGAATATTATTAGTTTCAGGAACAACTAACAATAAAATTTGCTATTAATTTTAAAGTTACTCGGGCATATTCATAGTCATATCTTAAACCGAAGTCTAACTGAACCGGAGTCTAAAGTTAGAACCCGGGTTAGAAACTGGTGATATTCATAAAGAATTTGGCAGCTTTGTTTAATGAGAAACGGGTTTAAGGAAATATTCTTTTACATTCTTACTTCATTTTGCATTTTGAATATGCCAAAAAATAAACTGACAGCATGATTTCTGGTGAATTTCAAAACCCAAAGGCCAGTATCAATATCCAGTCTAAATCTGGATCAAAATTTAAATCATTGATATTTAAAGCCAGTGACATTTCTGATTTTTGTATTTTGTTCTTAAAAATACTTGAAATTAAATCACGTCAAAAATGCGATTCTTTTGTCCAGGTTATCATTCAAAAATATGTTTAAGTTTTCTATTATTTTTTAGCATAAACAAAGTCAGAACTTATCAAAGAACTATGAATAGAATATGCCTCACTATGTTTTTACAAAAATTGAATTTCTTTCATAAATCATACAAAAAATAAAGAAATTTAAAGTTAGGTACAAAAAACATACTATTTTTTATAAAAAAAATAACACTTGATTTTAAAATCAAGTCTTTCTTGTTTGATTAAGGACTTATGCATGTCCTTCAAATTAATAATAAAAACTTGACCAAATTTCCCTTGGCATTGGATATTATTGGTTTTTATGTTTCTAGCTATGTACATTTTTAAATTATTTGAAAATATATAATTTAATCAGCTGAAGTCTATAACTTAACACATTTGTGTGTTTTTTGTTTATTCCAGTTGCCGCCAATAACCAAATAACAAAAATTAGCAAATGCAAATAAAGCACTGTTTAATCAAGTGTGTTCCTTCATTTTTTAAACATAAATAAAAAAACATACATACATACATAAGTGTAGGCTGTAGGTGGGAAAAACGTACGCGTTTACAAAAGTCGTTGTTTTTTTTTGTGGGTAAATATAAATCATGTATAATGGGTTATCTCAATCGTTTAAACTACACAATTGTTTATTTCAAATTGAAATAAAAAATAAATATTGAATTTAAACTTCTGTATACATAATTATAAATTAACTACATAGATGTATGTAAATTTTTGTTTTAATTACAAATAGGAAATTAAATTCTTTAAGACTCTCATTAGCGCGCGTGTAAAGTTGAATTTTGAAAAACAATTGCCGAAAATAGCTAACTTACTTCCTGTGTACTAGGTTCTGTTTTTAAAAAACATTCTTACAAAAATAAGTATACTCTTCTGACAGCTTGAACAGTTTAATTGTCTTATAAAACGTAGCCGTGTAACCAGGCTTTTTTCGTTTTATTATATGTTTTTGTGTTATACAAATATTTCCAATAAAACAAAAAAGATTTTAAAAACAGGAAACAAATCAGATTTTTCTAGTTTTTAGTAAAATTTCTTGTAATTAACAATTATTAAATTTATGAAAATTTTCACTCCGATATATTGGACCTATAACCCAATAACTTTATATTAGAAGTTACTACTATGAACTTCTTATTATATCTACTAATGTAACATGCATAAATATGTATGTGTAAATGTAAATATAGCAATACAGGCTACTAAAAGCTCTTAAGCTCTCCATCTGCAATAAAGTGTCGGTAGTTCAGAATGGTGTGGAATTTAAAATAACACAATTTACAAAACTATAACCTGCCTACATTGCCGACCCCTTGATTTCTATGTCGGTCGTTTAAAGACGCATAACTCGATTTGTAAATGTCATAATGTTTTTAACTTTTATTCTAATCTTTTGCTCATAACATATTGAATTCCGTAAATAAACATTAAACTTATACATAACCTGCATAACAACGAAACCCTTACCCTTACCCTAAATCAATATCTAATCGAATTATAATGTAATTTATCACACCTTAACGCCTTTCCTAGTTGCTCTTATGGTCTCATACTTACAAATATACATATATATTCTGGTGTGCAATTTCAATATCAACATCAACATTCAATAGTACACTAATTTCAATATTTTCCCATTGACTTACACTCAGAGCTTTACCCTCAGAATAGATATCCTTATAAAAGGGACTACAAAACACTCGTATACGTATTTGTATCCACAGGACATAGAACATCTTCTGATCCCAAATATACGTTCAATTAGTTTGCTTTTGCTGTATTATTTACAGATACAGATACCTACCTTCGGTTGTATAAAATACATATCTCCCTTATATTTGGGTTACAGTTATGTGTCAAACACACTTCGACTACGGTATGAGTATAAACATACCTTATTTATGTATCTGACAGCGAAAGATCTTGTTAATCTTATCCGCATTGCCATATTTTTACCGAACAATAAAATTTATTATATTTTTCTGACATAAAAACGCTAACGATTAGATTTCCTCAACAATCATATTTTTATGTAGGTACCAATACATACCTACACATGTGTACAGCTGAAGAATTTTGAGAGGGAATACCCGCGTTCTTTTGTTGTTGTTGGTGAGTTGAATTCCATCATATGTCGCTAGTCGCTACCCTCTGTGGAAAAATGTCATTGCAAGTTTTTAGTCGAATCGATAAAAATCAAGTCGAAGTCGATGACTCGGAAATAATAATAACAAACCCCAAAACCCTCGAAAATACATTACAAAAAATGCAACCAAGAACAACAAAACGATGATGAAGATGACGACGACGACGGGCAACGTACCGTACATAAACGTTCGAGAGCTCGGAATCGGGAATTGAAGATGGCAAGAATCTATGAACAAAAAAAAAAAATAAAATAAAAGATTGTCATGTGCTTATGCGGTACTTAAACTTTCAACTGTTTTGCCTCGTCGTAACCCCAATATGCCATCGTCTCCTCTCCAGTCGCCTATTTTCCGAAACTACACACATTCGTATAAGCTCAAGTGCGACCCCTAATCTGTGCTTGCCCGCATTCACCAATTCACCGCATCTCTCACACAAAATCCAGAATTCAGAATCCGGATTCCACTTCTGCGTGCCCCGATTTACGAGAATGACTATATTCGTGCTCGTATCTTGTTGTTGTTGCCTATATTTTCATTCCAAAACCCTCAAGTCAGCTTAATTCAATTGAACAGACATTT
Organism: Scaeva pyrastri; assembly: GCA_905146935.1. Classification (NCBI taxonomy): domain Eukaryota; kingdom Metazoa; phylum Arthropoda; class Insecta; order Diptera; family Syrphidae; genus Scaeva; species Scaeva pyrastri. The sequence continues at coordinate 2,153,578 of LR989927.1, read as the reverse complement.
TTATTACTTGAGAATTTTCAGATACACAGATACATCTGATACCAACATTCAACATCATGGGTCCACATCCCCACCGGTAGGTGGTTGAGGGTCGGTCGGTCGGTCGGTTGGTCGGTTGGGAGAAGTACTCATCCACCTACCTAGCGAAGCGACCTCCACTATACGAGACGAGTACAACTTGTCTATGTTGCATCCGTAGCTACTTCTAAGTAAGCAGTGTCAGTAGTTAAGTGGCAGTCAAAGTGCAGAGAAGTAGTTAAAGTTGGATTTTTGTGTTCTTATTGTTGTTGTTGTTGTTGTTACTTGACAGCTATACTTCTACGTACTTTTACGTTCTACCGATGTATCGCATTTTTAATTTTTTTTTTCTTTCTTATTCTTTTTTTTTTATTTCTCACACTGTGAGCTGTGAGCCCGCCTTCTCGAAATTCTTTTCTGTTAGGATTTAGAGAAAGAGAGAGAGAGAGAGAGTATCTACGAGTATATTGTTGTTCAGTCGGTTTAGCTCTTTTATGTCATTGTTATACTCCCATGTTCCCTCAAAAGATACACCATAAGTATCCTCATTCAAGATATCTAAATAGTAAAGTGTTTTTCATCATCGTCATCATCATCGTCTTGCGGATCCTCTAGGTATGTTTGTTGGTTGAGTTGTGCGGGCGGGAAGATGAACAAAAAAGAGCTTTAGCCACACGGGTACCTTGGTATAGGAACAAAGCGAAAAACAAGGAAGACTCGCCGCCGCGCCGCACCATGTACCGCCCCCTGGTGAGCAGCTAAAAGAATTACACTACTCATGCAGTGAGGCAGAGGCACACAAAATGGTGACAAGCACTTGTGGTTATTTTATTTTATCTGGAAGCTGGAAGTCACTATTGTCGCCAAGCCAAGCCAAGTCTACTCGTATTAGGTGATAGTCTCTTAGCACATCTCAGGGGGGTGCCTCTACTCTATGAATGTGTCGGGTGTTGTTGTTACTTCTCAAATAAATCAAATAAGGAAAGCTAACGACACCGTATTTTTGTGCGTGTTTATGATTCTCTGATTCTCAATTGGATCTAACGCATGATTTGTGGCATCTTTTGTTGTTTTTTTTATTTTTTACTTCAAAGTATCTAGATACTTACCGAACTGAGCGCATTAGGGGGCTTAATTAGTAATGTTAGATGCGGGCCCATTAAGGAGGCTTTTTTAGGGGTGCGTAAGCGTTATTTGGGAAGTTGTTGGCGTTTTGTACGGCACTGGAAATCCATTGAGACTAATATTAAGGAAGTGCAAAAATACCTAATGGGGGAGAAGGTATATACGTCTTAATGGGGTGTAGGTATGAACCTACGTTATTTGTTTGCTTGTTTTTTTCTGAAGCTAGTCTCTGGGATAATAAAAGCAGTCGTCTGTTGAAAATAACATTTCCCCAGACAAAACAAGACGTATAATTATTTGTGTGTCTCTGGGAGAAGATAAATAACTCAAGGTCGTTAAAAATATATACCTATGTACCTTATGAACCGTGCCGCACCGCACCGCATCGCATCGCACATAGGCCAACATAATTCACCTTCTTTACATGGAAATTGCTTTTAAGGAGCCTTGACTTCGCCATTGTGCTCTGGAGAAGGAAAAAATTGCGTTGGCCATCAACACTGCCAGGAGGCGAAGCAGGGCAGGGGTGTTATATTGTGGTGTTCACGTGTGGAAATTAAATTGATAATTCGCAGAATAAAACCAACATTCAGCATTAACAAGGCAGTAAGGTGTTGGCGCGCCCTTTAAGGCGGTAATTGATTTTTTTAATTTAATTTCCTTTTTTTAAATGCGAAAGTATGAGTACCTACTTTTTTTTTAACAGAGTAGTATGTAATGTGCTGTAATTCGTCATGGGGGGTAAAATATCAATGCGTCTTATACATTCCTTTATGATATTTTTTGTCAAATTATTTATTCATGATTCTTTAATCTAGAAAGAAGCCAAAGGTCCTGTTTTCTAACACTCACAGATTTACTTTCATCAATTCAAAATTCAATTCAAAATTTTTTCCTTAGTAATTGACATGAGTTATTTTTATTATTTGCTTTGGATATTCTTTAATTGACGTGAGAGAGATGTCAAAAGCAAAATACCAGATTCAATTTGATTTTCAAACGTTCATTATCGGCGTTCACTTTAAAATCCTTTGGTACGACTCGTTTTGACGTTTCATTGCTTCATATACTCGCTTGAGAGCGATATAAATGATAATGAAACGTCAAAATAAGTCGCTCTAAAGAAGTTCAATGTGAAGTGAACACCGTCATCTCATTAACATTCATTGTTTAGTTTTATTGGGACGCAGGTGAATTGTATTTTAGTGTCAATTTTACTGTCGCGACATGTCGTTGGAAATTTGTTCACTTATTTTATTAACAACAGGGAGTGGTTTCAAATTCGGTTCTTCATTTTTTGTTTACATTTTATAATCAAATATTTTTCAACATGAAAATAAGTTCTACTTTAGATAACTGTGTTGAAGGTAGGTAGGTACTAACATGGTAATTCATTACGCGAAGGGGGTTGTAGAAACTAACTAGGGATTCATTTAATTACATTCCCAAGAAAGAAGAACTGTTTAATTGGATACAGCTGGAAATTAGAACAACCATTATCCCATAGAGTAGTGCGAAGCGAACACATCCTTAATCGTGACTTTGTTGTTTGTGTTCTTTAAAAAAGGAAAGGATAATCAAGTCATAAAATATGGTTTACTTACAGCTTGTGCAATTCCAAATTCCTTCACAGAACTCTATTCCTGGATTTATTTTTTGAAGTCTCGGAGAGGAAGTTGTTGAACTCATATGAAGTATATTTTTTCTAATTACAATTTAAAAACTTGTCAAATTCAATCTCGAAACTCTGAAATTGCTTTCTTCTTTCATTGAATATTTTGATACAAATATAACTCAAAAATGATTATAAGATTTTTTTATTTTTCAACAATATTCAATTCTTAAGGATTGAGATTGAGCCTCCGTTTTTGTCTGTACCATCATGCACCCCCTTTTTTCTATAATATAAAACATGGCGCTATAAATCCGTCATTCAATCATGAGTTGGATACCTTATGAAGATACCATTTTTAAGCTCCACACATAAGACATCTTAAGACTTCCATTTCCAAGGCTTTATTTTCACTGCAGCTGGTTCTTCGCCTCCAGCCTCCAGTGTCATTCTCATTAGTCATTACTTTTTTATTAAGCCATCTATAATTCTACTTTCTTGCTTTATTTCCTGACGGACTGAATTACCCCCGCCCTCCCCATAGTGTCTATAAAATACTGCCATAAGATACTCGTATATACTTTTATATCTATCTTTGTTACATTGTCTCTACAGGTTTGAATTCCTCTTGGGAATCACCTGACACCTCTTATATTCGAAGTCAGAAGCTATTGTAATTAAAGGTTAATGCTTTTTCCCCAGATGGCACAATATGAAACATCCACCAGTAGGTATTATCATCATAAAAAGAGGTTAGGTACCTACTCTGGAATATTGTGAGTAATGTTTGGTTGAGCCTTATTGTGTATTAAGGAATTTCCTTCTTCGCATCGTAAAATTAATCCGAATAAAAACCTCAGACAGCCGCATAATACAAATAACCTAGATAAGTCGTTAGCTTTTTGGTTTTGGTGTCCAGAGCCAACCCTAACAACATTTCCGCAAAAGAGCAATGACTTAGAAAATTGCAACCTCTGCTCTAGGTAAAATGCTGCTTATTCAACCTCAGCTATCCTTATTCCTGGAAAACCATAGTTTTCTTCTTTCATTGGAATTTCGTCCATAGCTATTCCGCTAAATTTGTGGTTAACTATTAATTTCTGGAGAGCAAACGCTAACACAGAACTCCCAATAGGAAGCAACCCACCTCCTATAGCCGTTCCAACCGTAATTTGTTTCGCGGAATCATTAAAACTTCAACATTCACACCTCATCCTAGTTTGCAATTTGTTTGTAACTTAACGACAACGACAATCCTTTCTTCCATTTATTCGCGCCCCACGTTACAAGTTTTACCTTTTAACCCTTATAACACGGCACAGAGTCAGAGTGGATATCTATGGAAGGAACCTCCTCTCCGGGCATTCCAGGCTTGTGTAGTTGTAGTATAGTAGTGTAGTGTCATTTGTTCGTGTCGTCCTCGTCCTGCCAGGACCCCTCCATTGCTTGGATGGTGCTCTGCTCTCGACAGCGACGAACAGCCCCTAGTTTTATTGTGCAATTTCAACTTGAATTTATGAACAGCTTTGGGGAAGTTATAGTTCTGTCATGCTGCATTCAATTGTTTTTCATTTGCATCCCTAAAAATGTTCACTTATAGCTTGGAACGAAGGACTTCTCCGGGCTTTTCTTATTTGACAAACCACATCGCATTAAGGAGGTAACACAGTGCGCAAAGAAAATTAACAATTCTAATACCTCACCTCGCCTCGCGAACACTGGGGAAATTAGATTCAATGTCAATTGTTCGCACCGTGGAATTGGTGTACCTAATGCTTTGTCATCAAGCTTATACCTTCCTTACAGCTACTTCAGCTTATCGTGTATGCGTTTCTGTTTTGAAGAGTTCCAATGTACATCAGGGTTGCCAAGGCGAATGATTTGTCACCAATTAACAAATTCTAGCTTTGAAGTATGTAGGTCCTTGAATGCGAGGACATCCAAATAGTTTTGCATATTTTACCCGCATTTTCTTTTGGCCTTGAGCTTTGGCGTTGATCAAGAAGTTTCTTAACAAGACTGATGGCAGCCCTGGACAATGACAACCGAAAAGAAGAATTTGAGAAACTTTTTTTCTTTATCGCACATCATTGGGTTTCCGTCTACCTACATATACATTAACTGGCAGAATGTATCTTCTAGATACAAAAATACTTAAAAACGTGACTAAACCTTTGCATTGTTATCTTCGGGCATTGTTCTTATTCTTTTTTCGTTGTTGTTGTTTTGTTTTAATTGTTACTTTTTTGTCTTTTTTTAAAATTCCTCAAAGCCATTGTAGATACATATATACAGTCACAGAGTTAATGTTTTGTTATGTATTTTCGTTATTTAAAAGCCTCCAAGTATGGAAAGTGAAAATATACTCGTAAGTTGTAAGATTGTTTTTGTCTTTTATTTTTATCCACGACATTCCTTTTGTTTCGTGTAGTATCCCTTTTAACTGTTAGATCCTTATGTTTTAAGGCAAAAAAGATTGCCTAATGATGAACAGAAGTCAAATTATAAAATTGTATTATGTAATAAGTCTAGAAGGGTTTTTGTGGGAGTGTGTTTTTTATTTTTTTCCGTTTTTGTCTGTTTTAAGTTAACTTGAAAATGGGTATTGACCTTGGTAGGTTTTGTATAAGTGCTTAAGGGCAAAGCTCTTAAGAATTTATATGGTAGGTATATGTGTATTTTAAGTATAAACAGAGCATTAGCGAGGTCATCAAGTCTCAGTGGTATAAAAGAGAAGAAAAGACTTTGGGGAGAGGTATCTACAAAAATTAATTTGGCAAAGGAATTCCACTTAAGAACTGTTTTTCGTCACAACAATCAAACTGAAACGGCTTAGAATTCAAACATTTAATTTCAAGACCCCAACCCAAACTTTTCACGCCCTGGCTTGGAAGTTAAGAAGAAGTTAAGTCCTAATTACACTGTTTATAATGAAATGACAATATTAAATTTGAATACTGAACAAAGTGTTCTTTTAAAGTTGCATCAATCTGTTCTTTATTTTCTTGTGCCAATTCATCTTAAAACCAAATTAAAATCTCAACTCAAAACCTAAAAAAAAGTGACCAAAATTTTGATCAATTTTAGTTTAACTTTCGGTTTTGAAAGATGAATGTCTTTTGTCCACAGCAGTGTTGCAAAAGAATGCAATATCCTTTGTAATTTGTCATTGCAATCAGTTGACTGAAATTATTTGATGTCTTTGTTGTAGTTTCAAGGAATGGAGAATGCACCCAGTCTCTTTTGGGTGTTTACTGATTGGTGATTGCAAAATTTTTGAAGTCACAGTCTCCGAGTGATTTAAAAATGAATGCAATTTTGAAATTGAGTTCATAAAAGATCGAACTCCCAAGTGATTTCATTTTCATTCATACTTGATTGTAATATTTTTCAAGCCTAGTCCACGGTATATTTAGTCTTTAGTGAATCGGATATTTGACTCAATGATGGTTTTCGATCTCATTCGATTTTACAAATTTTTTGTATCTGTCTGTCAGATTTGTAGGACCCACTCGGTAGCTATTGGATATTATTTATTTAACGTGAATTGAAATCTAAAACGTTATTAATTCTATTCTCTTTGAAGAGTCGATTTATGTCTATCCAACGTGGATTTCCCCCCAAAATCCCAATATGTGTTATCAATCACTAACTATGTCTGTATCTGTAGAAAAATACATCAAGATATGTACATTGAACACGAGTATACACACATAGATGTATGTATCTAAAAATTACAGATAAAATAGTTCGCAAATAATCGAAGCCTGATAAATCATGATAAGTCTTAAATACACAGAACTATACAAACGTGTGTACAATTATGTACATTGAACAGTAAATCAAACATAAACTTATCGAACTTTTCCAATCTCATTTGTTAGCTAATCTCTTTCAAATTTCTGGAATTGACATTGTTTCCAAAATACTTGTCAAACAATCATTTCACAAGGCATTTATTTTATTTTATTTTATTTCAAAAAGTGCTTTATGACTTCCTTCAAACAAAAGACAAAAAAAAAAAAAAATCACATACGAAATCTTATTATGTATGTTATGTACATAAAATCACATTTATGTAGAGTAAATCAAACTTAAACTTTTTAGTCAGCAAAATTTAGAGGACCAAAAAAACACACCCGCACATACGTACAGATAAAATAAAACACCAAATTTCACAGCACTTTGTCGCTTCACATCTTCCTATCCCATGAATCCCTTCTGCCACCCTAAAGAATGTCGAAAAACTTTTCTGAATATTATGAAAATTTTCAAATGAAAAACATGTCAATGTTCCATTTCTCGCCCCGGCCCCCAACTAGCATAAAGTAGACTACGGACGGACGGACGGGCCGGGCGGGCGGACGGATGTGTACATAGGAAGGAAAACAGCAGGCCTTTAAACTGAAGTTTTAGTTTTAGAAGAAAAGACGAATTCAAAAAAAAGAAAGCAAAAAAAAAAACAATAAAAAATAAAAACAGGACAAAAAATATTAAGACTACAATAGAGAGATAACTTTTCCTGCTTTCAACAGATTAAGTTCGGAAAAAACGATGGCACACTGCTTCCGGTTTTCCACTCTCCCTGGCAATCATTGGGCACAAGTCATTGTCCTAAAGTACGAGTACTTTATACGAGTATATGGCATATTTTTGCACTTTTAGTTTGTGTATAATTTTGGATTTAATAAATCTCGGCGACGACGGTGGCGAGCGTGCGGTGAGGTAAGGCGAGGGCTTTTCAAACTTTATCCTCCAAAAAATAAGACCTGTGCTGTGGCTGTGGTTTCAATTGCGTCAAAAAATAAAGTTCCATTATTTAAAGACACTACATCACACTGAAGCACTTGGTCGGGTGTGATTGTCGGTAGCTGAAAACCACTTTTTTTACTTATTGAAAAGAACTAACTGAACAAAAATTTATTAAATGAAAAAAAAGAACATCCTATTATCAGGTTTCTGAATGGAAAATTAAAAATAATTAGAGGTAAAAGTTTTTGCATTTAAAAATGAAAAAAATTATTGTAACCAAGCAGAATTTTGAAATAATGAAACGGTTTTTTCAAAACCATGCTGAAAAATGGAGATTAGAGTAAAAATGACAAAATTTAAATATATACACCAAAATTATATTGAACAATTGAATATTGTATGTCTTCAAATAAAATTGGAAAATCTACCTGTAAGCTTTGAAATATTTCGATTCATCGATTGAATTCCACACATCCAAAATTTTGATAAAGTTTGAATCTCTGATATCCATGATGCATAGGCAGACAAATTTTTCTGGATAATCTAAAGGGATAGCTTTATAAATAAAAAGTATTTTTACATTATTTAAAACCATTTACAAAGGTAATTTCGGACAGAAATTTAAAAATTTAAAGATGAAAAGGCATTTAGTAGTTTTAAAACAGAAGTTTAAGTCTCACGATTAAATACGTAGAACGACAATGTCTGTCCTTTAAAAGTTTTGAGGTAAATCATAAACTTTTTTCGATAACAGTTCCTTGGGAAGAAAATCAATTTAAGATAAAAATTGTATGCTGGAGCTCCGAAGTCGAAAGTGCTTCATTAGTCAGTTACGATTTTGGCGATTTTGGCGATTTTTTCAAGTGCCTCATTTCCGGAACCTTGCCAACCAAATATTCTGAATTTGAAGTTTCTGACTAATTGGTTTTTAAATTAGACGCTTAGCGTCGCTCACCTGAACTTACTCCAATAAAAGAGTGTAGCATCTCATAGCTTTACTGAACACCTTTCGTAATAAATATAACATACATCAAACTAATGGGTGATTTTTTTAGAGGTTTAGAACTTTAAAAAAAACTTTAACAAAAAATTCGAAAAAATGAATGAAATATTTATTTGAATCGATAGTTTGAACCTTGCAATTTAATGTTTAAAGATAATTTCTTGCAAATGTTGACCGCGGCTGCGTCTCAGGTAGCCCACCCGCTGAGTCCAATTTTGGCATACTCTTTCACACATATCGGCCGGTATCTCACGAATGAATGGATGGATTTTGGTTTCCAGTGCGTCAATCGAAACGGGCTTGTCCCTATAGACATTAGCCTTGACATACCCCCACAAAAAATAGTCTAATGGTGTCAAATCGCACGATCTAGGCGGCCAATTGACCGGCCCGACACGTGAAATTAACTGTTCACCAAACTCGCCTCGCAATTGCGCCATTGTTTCGCGTGCTGTGTGGCATGTGGCACCGTCTTGTTGAAACCACATATCATGCAAGTCAAGAACTTCCATTTCGGGCAAAAAAAAGTTTGTTATCATCGCTCGGTAGCGTTCACCATTGACAGTAAAGCTGCAATTCGCATCATCTTTGAAGAAATATGGCCCAATAATGCCGCCGGCCCATAAACCGCACCAAACAGTGGCTTTTTCGGGATGCATTGGTAGCTGTTGCAATGCTTCTGGCTGATCTTCACTCCAAATGCGGCAATTTTGCTTATTTACGTACCCATTCAACAAAAAATGAGCCTCATCGCTGAACACAATTTTTCGATAAAAAAGCGGATCCTCGGCCAGCTTTCCAAGAGCCCATTCACCAAAAATTCGGCGTTGTGGTAGGTCGGCTGGCTATAGTTCTTGCACCAGCTCTATCTTAAAAGGCTTTACGCCCAAATCCTTCCGCAAAATTTTCCACGTATAGTGCTGTAACAAAGGCCTAACTGCTGGGAACGGCGCCGAATCGACATTTCGCGGTCTTCTGTCACACCAGCTGATACGGCTGCAATATTTTCTTCACTACGCACAGTACGTAAACGTGTTGGTGGTTTAATGTCCAACAAAGTAAATTTGGTGCGAAATTTGGTCATAATCTTCCTAATAGACTGCTCAGAAGGTCGAGAATGCCGACCATAAAATGGAAGCAGCGCGCGATGAACATTTCGAACCGAGCACGAATTTTGATAGTAAAATACAATAATTTGCAAGCGTTGTTCATTTGTAAGACGATCCATGGTTAAATTGCAAACCAAACTGAAGCTGTTTGACAGTGACACAAGGTACTAAACACACGTCTATTTCAAAAAGAACTTATAGTATTCCTAAACAACCAAAGCAACTAACTTCATCTTTCAGTCTAGACTCATCTTTTTTATTTCTTTTTCTATTTTCTATCTCGTAACCTTCTATTTCTTTATCTATTTTCTGCCCTCTAGGTAAATATGTAAATCTCTAAAATTAGGTATTATAGATACATATACAATTTAATCTTTAACAAAATTGCGCTATTTTATAAGATTTAACTTGGTGTGTTAGTTTATATAAATACTAAATAAATGAACATGCAAATATAATATTTTTAAGAAATTATAAATTTTTAAATGGAATTAATTAAATACTAAGAAATAACACAAAATTTGAAATGTTGACAGCTTCTAGAATACAATTGATCACATATTCTTTACCTCCATTTTTATCATCTAGTCGCTACTTTTCAAAACTTGACTTAATCTTTATCTTAATTCTAATCTTTCGTGGAATAGAAAGACAATTAACATGTTTCCAGTTTTTTTTTACTGATAGGGACACCCTATCATCATGGTTCTAGGAAAAAGGGTTAAGTTTCCAAAGAGACTCAAATCATTTCTTCAAAAATACAAAATACTTCTTTCAAATTTCAAACTATATACACAAATCGATTTTAAAACACTTCAATTGTGCGTACTGCTCCCTCCACTGCAATTACGTATGTACACACTAACACTACAAACAGAGGAGCCATAAAATTTAAATACCTGACAAATTCTGTGACACAAAACCCGTGTCGTCCTTATAATTCCCAAAAGATTTAATAATGCTGGTTTTCTGTTCCTCGTACCCCGTACCTATATTTCAATATTCACCTCCACGGATTGCTTGGAACACGTTTTTCTCGAATAAAGCCGTACATAAATATGCATCGTGGAATACGTGTCTTTTGAACAGTGACAGGCTCGTGATAATGAATCCTTTCACAGAGGGAGCCTCGGAACTCGGAACTCGGAAGGCTTGCTCGCTTGGCTCGTCTAAAACTTTCACATCAAACTTTCGAATAAATTACTTTTCCCTACTTTTGCATATTACAATCCTCTTAACCTCAATACTATCATCATCAAAAGTGTATTACGAAATTCCAGGAAGACGTTTACGTTATTGTTGTACGAGTATCCTGCGTATTTGTAAGATAAACACATACCTAATACTACTACATACAAATTATATCTCGTACTCGTTCAACCAACGGACATTTTGAGTTATTGTTGACTCAAATGTACTTAACTTTAGACAACTCTCGGTCGGTCGGTCCTATCAGAAAGCAAAACTAATCTGGGATTCTCATAAGCTCTTCTTTTCCTCTGGATTTTTCGGAGAGGGAATTTCTCGAACTATTACACCCATCAAGCGATAATAATCACAGAACAGAAAACATTAATTAAATCCTTGTGTAGAACTTCCTGGTTTCACTTTGGCACCCATCGCCTTGGTGTCAGACTACTGTCAGAGGCTCGGGAATGAAGGGAGCCTGTTCCCTGTTGTGTGCGAAGACTACGAGTATGTCTATGTGCTGTGCTGTGCTTTGCAGTGCTGCTGCTGCTGATGCCGCTTCTGCTGCGGAAGGAAGTTGAAACTTTGCTCTCTTTCAGAATGCTCGCCAAAGAAGATGACAAACAGACTAACAGACAGAGAGACAGACGGGTCGGGTCGGGTCGGGGTATACTCGTAGATAGAGCAATAGGAATAGGAATTCTTCACAACTAACGAACCTCGAGGAATGCTCCATTGGCTCGAAATAAAAAGGTTCCCCAATTATATTCTATGCGGCGCTGTCAACAATGCTTTATGTTGGTTGATCCAGCTATGGGTTGGGGTTGGGTGTTTGGGTCACGTTGTCGTCGTCGTCGTCATAGTCGCATGTATTCTTGTTGAGAAACAGCTTGCATCGAAGTATTCCCAAAGTGGGGGCTTATTGCAATTCTTCTTCCCCTTCCCCTTCCCGTTGCCGTTCTCGGCAAATTGTCATCCTTCTCTCATCTCATCATTACAATCAGAGCCTTAAATTTAATTTGACATTCATTGGATATCCTTCAAGTCTGGCCAAGAAAAGCCATACCGATTCCGTTGCGATGTGATTTTGAAAGTCGGGTAACAGAGATCGAGACGGAGAACAGGGAGGCACGAAACAAAGCTGGTATTTCGTATTTCGTATTTCATTCCAAACACGGCGGCACAATCACAATACAATTAGGAAATTCGAATATTTGGCACCCGTAAAGATTATGCCCAATCCTGAGTACTCGTACAACAACTTTGAACGGCCGGCCCAGGGAGGGGGCAATATCGGATCCTTGTTCTGCCCTCAGACAAAATTGTATTGTTCAAGAGTGGATTGAGTGCCCAGTTGGTCCGTTTGGTCCAGTAAATACATAATCTCTGTATGTGTGTACGTCTGCATGTTGTTTGGACCGAGAATCGAGAATCGAGAACCGAACCGAACTGAACAGAACAAGCCCTGCTCCTCCGAATGGGAAAGTCAATGAATGCAGTTGGCAGCGAGAGGAGTGCAGTTGGGGCATGTTAAGGCACTCTGCCGTCCATGTGCTCAAGTGGACGGAATAATGGTCTGAGAAAAAGTTGTGTTTTCGTGAATAAGGACTTAAACAAAAACAAAACATTATACGAGTATAGTTTACTCTGTGGCTCTACTCGTACTCAACTCATGTCCGCATAGAGTAGAGTATACGAGTGTGATACGAAACGAACCTCAGCCTATTGCCAGATTGCCAACCCAAACCCAAACCCAAACCCAGACCCAAAGGCAGAACTGAGAACTGAGTGTGTCAAGGTTGTTTGTGTTTGTAGGTATGTATATATATTGAGTTGAGAGGAGTGACTTTGGAAAGTATGTATGGATGTATGTATGGGAGGTATTTCGCCGGAAAGGTGTAAGATCGAGAGGGAGGAAAGTGCGCAAAATGAAATGAATTCCACATATGTATTTACTTCGAATTTCTAAAGGATGTCAGCCTTTCTTTATTGCCAGGATTCAGTATTCAGTCTCTCCAAAGATTGCGAATAAAAAAAATAGAAGCAGTGTCGCAATTTTGAGTTGGAGGCCACAAAGTCTTCACGAATATCTTTATAAATAAACTCATGATGTGTACATATGTACATAGTATGTGGTGTTGACAGATGTCAAAAGGGTATTTTACTGATAGAGTTCTGTTCTTGGTATGTATGTATGTATGTATTAATGATGCCATCATGTTGTGCTAATTTGTTTTGGTTTTGTAAAACTTTATTAGACCCATTAAGGGAGACGAAGAAAGTTAGGAACTGAAAACACAATGTTCTTTGATTTCGTCGAACATCTTGAGTAAGATGTGTTTTACTTATTTCTGTTCGAGGACTTTACTTGTAGTCCACTGAAATTAGGCCATCAAGTCGAAAATGAAAAACTTGGTTGTTGGTTCTGGACTCTTGTTATGTTGGGATAGATTTTTATTATTTTATAAGTACAACCATTTCCGAAAACTTCTTTCAATTCCATCATAAAAATTTGAAATGTCTTGAGAACGAGAAATGTTAATGGTCCAATTTTTAATATGGAAATTATGGCGTATACCTACTTTTTTTCTCTTATTTAATTTAATATTGTCAGAATAATAAGAATAATTGCTTTTAATTCGTTTTTGAGTATCATTATTCATTACTCATTATTCAATAGGAAGCGTGGTGGTTAATAAATGTATTAAGGGCTGCGAATCACTTCGATAGACTTAGCTACTAAGCTGCAATGTCTCTTAGTCCGCAGACTTATGTGTCGTCTGTAGTGTTTCCTGAGTTTACTCCGCACATCATTTCATACCCCTATATTTTTGTTCAATTTAATTCTAAAGCAAGAGTTGTTTTAGTTTAAGCCGGCAGATCCCACAATTTCTAAAGGAATAATTTTTTTTGCTCTATAATGACAAGACTAACAGTGTTAAGCTATACATTTCCTCAAATATATAGAAAACATTCTTGAATGTTCTTTTTTTAATAAATTTACATCACGGTTTTTTTTTAAATAAAAATTCAACTCAAGTAATTAAATTTAATTAATTAGAACGCAACATACAATAAAAACAAAACAAAATTAGATTTTTATTCAGCACTGTTTTTCAGTTAATCTTGCTTAGATCCGGTAGATCCAATTTACTTCCCAGGTAATTATAATGTTGAATGAAATTTGAAAGGATTTCCAATGTCTTTGCTTTGCAGTGCAAATTCATTGAAAACAAAATTAAAACTCCAAAGTGATTAACGAGCCAACTAACGTAAAATCTAAATTTCCCAACAGGGAAATTCTATTCTGTGCTCAATTTCCCTCTCTTTAACTTTTCAAATTAATTCCAATCTAATTTCTTGACTCATCTGTGATGAAACAACGAAATACAATCCCAAATCATTTAGGTGTGAATTGTGGTTCTAATTCATTGGATTACACATCAAACCACAATCGAATATCCAAATCATTTTCAAATGAGCTCTGACGGTTAACCCATTCGCCATCACAACCAACAGTGCCAACACGTGGTAAACACTTCGCTTCCCGCCACACTCCCTTTATAATCAATTTCCGGCGAATGTGCATATCAATTCTTTTTTTTTTACCATTCTTCCTGATTTATTGCCGCGGTCTCCCCGAAAATTGCCAGATTTAAGTTATACTCCTCCTAACATTTATTATGATGACATCGGTCTACTTATTAAACTTCAAGTAGCAATAAAATCCCTGAACTCAGCCATTTTCATGTTCGAACTCAAAAATGATTTTTCTCATCGAATCGATTTCGATTGCCGCGCCGCGCCGCGCCGCTCTGCTGTAGCGCTGTCATCCATGGAAGACAGGTCAGGGTTGCTTATGTCAAATCTCAAATGATGAAACCCAGCAGGTTGCCAACTCTCCACACAGTAATGAACTGGAAAATCATTGACGAAAAAAACACATTTCTTATTTGAGAACTGAATGGAACCCTCCTATCCCTCAAAATGTTAATTGGGGCGCAAAGGCGCGACGAATTTTTCCGAACGTTGTTTTTCTCATGAATTTACTCAAACCTGCATCCTGGCCTAAAGGCTGTGCCATCGAACGGAGGTATGGCTATGCGGCGCGGCGTGGCGCGGCTCGGCGGTGTAGAGAGACGGTTTTGACTGTTTTATGCATGCTGCCTCCGGACATAGTCGCGTTGTCGTTTTCCCCTGAGAGGAGATGAAAAAACGATGGAATGAACTTCCACGACAACGACGACGAACATTGCGAAAAATTGCTCCAGCATCAGCCGAAGCTCCCTCCGATGACAAGCAACTACTACGATGACGATTTATAATTATAGCGTCGATATGGGACGGGAGCTGTGAGCCGGCCGCGCGCTTCCCTAGCCGCTAGCGTGACATTAAAAAGTTCACTAAACTATTTTTTTTTCCCTTTCCCATTTCAAGTTTTTGCCACGTTCACACATTCTTGCGTCCCATACTCTCCACTTTCCGTGTAAAGTAAAAAAAGTGTAAAGTCAAAGTACGAGTACTATGGCTGTTAGCTGTCATAGTGTAATATACTGGCATGAGACCGTTCGTTGTCGTACTTGTAGTCATCGTTTGGTTCGTTCGTCGACAAAGTCGTTACGTTTACACAGTTGTGATTGCGAGTCGTCATCGTCATCAAGCATCAATGTACTCGTAGTCGTAGTCGTCGTCGTCGTCGTTCGGCGAATCTGTAGACTTTCACTTTTTACGCTAAATTGGCGCGCACAGTGGTTTATTGCAAATTACGATTGCACTGTGACGGCACAACGGCTTTGGTAGATGGCAGCACAGTAGTTTGGTTGTTGGTTCGTCTCAGGCTCTTATTGTTGTTGCTTTCGCTTTTGCCAGCCAGCGCGCAGCGATGCCATGGCATGGCGCTGGCGATGATGTAAATATGCAGATGCAGACTTGGATATGTTCAGTATATTATTATAGCCAGAACTTTTAGGTCAACATTTTAATCGGGTGGATTGTCGGCTTTAGCTTCGGCTGCCGCCAAGCGCCAGGTACCTACGATGGGGCTTTGCAAAAATATAGAATGAGAAACGAGATAGCGGCAGCAGCAGCGCAGCGCTAAGGATAAGTGAAGGGGCATGTGAAAGCGGATGCGTTCGCAAACGTGATTTGTTTTTTGGAGATGAAAATTTTAATTGGTGAATGCACACTGCACACTGCACGCTGCAACTGCAATATTCAAATTGCTGCTGCAGTCATCCTCGCCGTTCTCGTCCTCGTCCTCGTACTCATCCTCGTCCTTTTCGTCGGTCGTTAAGTAAACTTGCTGCGTTGTAAGCGACTTTTAATTTACATTTAACTAAAACGTGGTGCTAACCGAGTTTGGTTGATATGTGTGTGTGTACCTCGTTTGTTTGGTATTAAGTGTGAATTGTAGTTATGCACTGCATTTAACGGGTATGGGTATTAAATTATATACACACATTTTTACTAACTTGGCTGGATTTACAGTGCGGCATAAAAGGTTTAGTGTTTTACCTTTCTGTTGGTTGCTTAGCATGTCTGTGGACACTCAGCATAAGCTTGTGGCACTCAGTTTTTGTTTATTACGAAAACATTAAATGTACCTATCTGTGTAAAGTGTTTGCAGGTGTAAATCTGTGATGGGAAGAGAAAGTTTTGCAGAGGTGTTTAACACTTGATTTTGTGTACGTTTCATTCGTGAGATTGTTCAAAAGGTCGTTTCGAATTGCATTTAGACAGATTACAAGCAAGTAAAATTTAAAGGTAACTCAAATATCAATTTGACATTTCTAGCATATAGTAAAAATGTCAAAAATTTACTTCGAATTCCTACCTGACTAATTTGACGGATTCTGTAATTGACTAGAATAGCTTAAGCATGTTTAAATCAAATTCATAGATTGGTTAAAGTGTAAAGAAGATTGAACACATGACCAATAAGAGAGCCATGGAGAAAGTTGAAAGAAGTATATACTTATTTGTCTTTCATGTGTAGATTAGCAACTTAGAGTTTGGAAGAAAGACATAGAATTATTATTTGATGGGTGGTGAAGTAACAGACTTGAAAGTAAGGCAAGTTACCATTCCCCGACTGGATCAGCTGTCAGAAAATTGACTTCTACTTAAAGGCAATATTTTTGGAAAGTTTGACTGAAAAGTAAGTTACAAATAACCTTCATTACTTTCAAAGTATGTGTTCATTGTCAAATCAGTTTTAAACTCAATCAAATCGCCACGAAAAAAAAACAAAAAACTGATAAAATAAATTCAGTTAACTAAATGTGTTTTTAGAAGCCATTTGATAATCCGAAAATTAAGACCTTAAATTCAACTTCGATGGGAATGGCTTAACTTTTCATTGGCCTACCTTATTAAACTTAAGTGCTTTAGTTTCTGGCTAGTAATAAACTGGCAACAACAACAACGTATTCATTCATTTCATTTAAAACTTTCTTTTTTTTTTAATTCTTAAAATTAACCTTGCAAATGTCTACAGAAATAACGACTAGCTATTTAACAACTTAACACAAAGTTTGACCTCAATAAACACACCAAAAAGTCTTACTTTCCATTCTAATTACAATTAAATCGTTCCGGATCTTAGAACTTGCACCCGTCCTGACGAGTGACGACGCCGCTCCCGCCGCACCCAAAAAACTTTCTTACGCCACAACAATCAACTATCCGGAAAAGGAAGTTACAAACTGCTAAGAGACATCCTCTTAAACCAACCATTACATCATCAAAACTTCATCAATTAGGAAATTTAATTTCTAGACTAACTTTTGTCGAGCATAGCTTGCGAATTAAAGTTCGAACATGGAAGAGTGCGAGAGAGCTATGGCTTGTCGTTTGGTGGCTTTCATGTTTTTACAATGTATACATAAATATACATATGTACATACATATATATTATAGATATTTATTAGATATGCATGTGTGTATGCTTCCTCTATTTCTATCATTAAACTACAATTTGAGTGTCATTAATGTCCACTTTTATTCAAACTTCTCCTGCTTCTCCTTCTTCTTCTCCGACGACGACGATTCTGGCTTCGTTCGTCGAAAATCCTAAGACCAAAGTTTTTCGCATATTTTGCTGTCGAAGAATTTTCTGAAGGACCGTAAACTATGGGATCGGTATAATGCTTTGCCGCTGGTGTACATTGAAAGAAAAGAGATGCCAATGAAACGTCAAATGATTCACCACTGAATAACGTCAAAATTGTTGAATTTCACCACACAAATTTCCGTTAAGTAAAGTCAAAAATATAAACACGATAAATGTGGAAATCGTTTGTAACTGTAAATGTTTAGGACTCAAAATTCGTCAGCACGAATTCTAATTCTAAAAGTGAATGTGGTGTTTTCATTTCTTGGGAAACGTTTTTCCAATGAAAAAGAAGTTGCAACACAAACACTTTCAGTGTCCTTTTATGCCTTGATATTAGGTCTGTTCCGTTTGTAATGTGCTGCCTGAAATTAAGTACAGTGTAGATGTGACTATGGAACACATAGAAATAAAATAATTTGCATGTATCGGAATTCCCGTACGGGTACTCTAGTTTAAATTGTATTTTAAGTGTTAAAGTATATTTCCCATATTTTATATGGATAAACTTTTTTTCCCTCAGTGTAGGAAGACCCCAAGGCTTGGGATTTTCGTTGGATTGCTGCACATTCCCACAAGAGATATATGTATTCAGATAGTTTTCAATTTCAAGTTGAAGTATCCCAATATTGCAATTTTCAAAAGAAAACGTTTAATAAAAATTGACCTTCTTCAGAAAAAAAAGAGAATCAAATAAAATTAAATTAAAAAAATAACAAAAACATTCTTGACATGCTCGAGACGGTGGGTGGGAGGGGGGTTTGTGCTGTGGAAGGGAGCAATATAATTTCACAGATTGTGCACGAATTAATTTAAATAAAATGTGATGAGTAGGTTATATCATCGGATTCAGCATCAGCATCAGCTTTACCACCACAATTTCCATAACCATCACTATACCATCATCACCTTGAATAAATCCTTGTTTATTCCTCAGTCCCCAGTCCCAGTTCCAGTTCCAGTATTATCTCCAGCCCCAGTCCCGTTCAAGCACATACTCGAATCCTGCTTGTTTTTGAACATGAAAGTTGACTGTCGTCCTTTCATTGTGACAGTGACTGTGAATGTGACTGTGACTACTGACTCTATTTATCAGACAGTATTATTTAAGAATTTGTCGTTTTTTTTTCGCCACTCACATTCAACGGAATTCACCCGGAAAATGGAGAAAACTCTAGACGGGAAAAGCCGAAGGATACTTCAATTAATATTTTTCTGTCAGTGAAACGAGGGGTAATGGGAAGGGGCATTTAACAATTTTGTGAGGACGAGAAACAGCAACAAAAAAAAGAGAAATAAAATTAAAAAATTATACAAAGAGGATATTCTCGGTTTAGTTGAAAGAATGAAGCAACAAAAGGTGGAACTTTTTGGACATTTTATTTGTTATTCATTTTTTTCCATTTTGCATTTTGAGTATTATTTTTCGAATGAAAAAACTTTCATTTGTTCGGAATTTCGTGGGTGACGTGACGGTGAGTGGGGGTGAGGTGGGAAGTATTGAGGGAGGTTAGATTCTAACAATCACCATCCTCATCATCATCATCATCAAAAATCAGTTGTTATGGCCGAGCATCGTTGAAAATTGTGCTTTGTTCAGCTGCTAATTCTAAGAGCCCTAACTATACACTCGTCCTTTAAATAGTCCATGATGGGTTCTTCTGTGCTTAAAGAACGAACGGAATGCAGCTCTCGAAAAATAAATTGAAAACGAACTAATTGGAATGAGAACGGAGGAATTTGCGAAAGGAATTCGGTCCTGGTATTTGTCTGGAATAAATAAACGCTGCCGGATTTTAATGTCTAACTTAGTTATACTCGTGCACGCACACATGTTACTTGCGAACTTGCGATTGCGAAGGAAGTTGCAAGTTGTCTTCTAGGGTAATCAAATACTTATATGCGGGTTTGTACAGTAGTCGAAGGAAATGGTTTGCTCCGGGGGCGAAACCGAATTCCCTAAGTTCTAAGTTGTTTGTCTATAATTCTTTGAAGAGGCAGCCGAATGGGGAAGAGAGATGAATTGAAGTTTTTGTTTGATACTTATGCGAAAGCGAATGCTTCCATCTTCTTGATAGTATTTATGGTGGTGGTGAGTTTAGTTTTGGTGGAAAGTTTTCTATTAAAAGGAACTTATTTCTGTCAAAACTTGCAATATTGACTTTTAAAAGTATGCCTCATGTCAACACTATGTTATAGAAATTGACAACCGGAAAGAATTTTGAAAATATAGAACGAATAATTAGAAAGAGTTTTTATTTAAACAAATTAAAATGGGTGCAAGACAAAGGACATAAAATAATCTGTGATTTACATGTATTAACTATAATTGACAGTAGTAGTGACATTATGACTTTTCTATTCGACAGAATTTTAGAAGTTATTATAACATTAAACTTTTAGCTTTTAACTAAAAAAAAGAAATAATTTTCAACTTTTTAAACAAAATGTAAAAAACTATTTACAGTTTTGTTTAATTCAATAAAGAATTTTGGAAAAATTGTGCTTGCACATGATGGAAATGGGTTTTGAGATTAATTTTACAATATTTGGCTTTAATTTTAATTTGTGTTAATGTGCGAAGAACTTAGGAATTACAATATTGTTATTAAAATAAAATAATTGCGTTCGTAAACGAAGTTTGTGATGATTGCAAGATTTATTAGATGACTGTCCTCGAATAATGTCAAGGTTTTGGCACAGGCCTATACGAAAGTGTAACAAACAATGTCAAAAAGTAAAGCTTCTAAAGAGCTTCAAGAACAATTATCTAATATGTAGAATCTCATGATTGCAATATCAACTTCTTTTAAGAATTTTGAAAAGAAGACGTTGAAGTTTATCCGATCCGAAAACAAGTATGAAAGTTTCATCAAGATTTTAATGCGATATGGCATTCAAGTAAATGATAGTGAGTTTTACTGTTAACAAAACTCTAAAAATGATAAATTTATCTTTAAGTGAGTTACAATTTTTGTAAAATAATAAAGCCGTATTTGTTGCGTTGTTTATGTTTTAATTGTAAAAACTCAGTAAATTAACATATCAAGATATTAATTAATTTGGCGTTCGAAGATTATTTTAAATATATTAATCTGTTAATTGTTTTCTAATGTAATATTGTTAACAAATAATCTCCTAAAACAAGGAATTTTGATTTTCATTGGGTTTTGTATAATATTTGAAAAAAAACGTCACTTAAAATTTCTGAAAAATTATTATCTTTAGTCACATGTTGAAATTAAAAAAAAGGTAATGGCAACCACGATTTTGTTAAGTCTTATTTTATTTCCAAATGTCACTAAATATTCTTTCTAGAGATAAAATAATTTGGCAGATTAAATTGTTATAGTTTAGAAAGTTTATCGTTTTACCTTGTGGAAAGAAATAAAGGGATATCTAAATTCCTCTGGATTATGTAAAAACTAAGCCCACCCTATTAACGAGCTCTGTAAATTCATTCCAAGTCGTTTGTGCCTATATATTTTTTATATATTCAAACTTTCGATACATAATGTACCACCCTAAAGGATACCTATACATATTCACAAATAAAAGGAAACCTTTTTAAAATGTATATAAAATATTTAAAAACTTTATCCCCATTTCAGTGCTGACCCGAATACTTTTAAGTTTTCATAAATATACGCATGTTGTTGTCCCTCATTTGCCCACACTATACTCAAAAACTATATTTATGGCTTATCAAACTTAATCCAACTCAAGACCACCAAAACCAAAACGACGACGATGACAAGTATTTCACGAGACGTAACATCATGTGTAGCTCAGTTCGAAATTGGCATAAAATATGAATTCCAGCCAAACCACCTGATGAAATGCCCCCAGCCACAAATCCTAATCCCAATCGAAATCTCTTCAACATTTCTACCATTATTATTTCCGCAATGGGACAGGGACTGGGAAATTCCGTACAATATTCCCGCACCTCCATCACAACACATCCTATGTTTTCATAAAAATAAAAACTAAAGAAAAAAATAGCTAAACTACAATACCACCTCCTCCGCGCACCGCCATGCAAAGGAAAATAAAAATAATTGCAAATACACCACATAAAATATGTGTGTCTAATGTGTAGCTCAGAGATTTTCTAGGGACTTTATTGTTGTTGTTGTAACATCCGCACACGTATATGTATGTATATGTAGTTGCTTTAGTATTCAAAACTATTTGGGACGACTGTTTAAGGTAAAAAATATACGAGATGAGAAAAATGGGTGCAGTCACTCACCGAAGGACCTAACCATAACCACTATAACAATACCGTTCCCGCAACTTGTGCTAATGCTAGCTAAGGCTGCTTTTGTTGCCACTGTGCTGCTGAACACAAAACGCAAACAATAAGCAAGCTGGAGCGAAATCGCTTAATGGGAAAACTTCGGGACTCCACATAGAGTGGATGTGCGGTGGCATTGCTTATTTCATTTCACATATGTAAGCAGGCATCCCGTACGAGTACGAGTACGAGTCCTCGTGGTAGTGTATCCCGAACCCGATGTTAACATATAGTCATAGTGGCGGCTTCATTGTTATTTGTTGCTGCGTGAAACGTGGTTTTTTTCGCCTCCGATTTTTTGTGTTTTACATTTTTTGTTGATTTTTTTTCCAGTTCATCTTGTATTTTAGGCACAGGGTTTTCCGACCGCCCGCGACCGTGCCCGTGCCGTTGCCCGTGCCCTTTGTGAACAAGCTTGTGGCTTACACAATCAGTTTCGTTTGGATGAGTGTTCTAGTGAATGCGGAATCCGTATTCAAATCCCACATACATATATGTATAATCTTGCATCTCATCCATAAATCACTCTGGCAATTTACATAAATGTAATGAGTTCTTCACCACAAGGGCTCTCTGCAAATCGATGGGAAGGTTTGGGTTTCCTCATTTTACAACAAAAACAACAACCCACTGCCAGTACCCAGTACGAGCACCAGTTTTGATTTATAAAACGATTTCGATTATGTCGATGAACGCACTTGAATGGGTCGTTTCTTTTACAAAAGATATAAATAAATCTATGTGCTCATCAAAGGTAGATTTATTCTGGTATTTTGTAGGAGCATACGAGCCGAGCATGTGTAAGCTGTAAGGACTAAGGACACATGCAGAAACAAGGACCTCTTGTATGCTTTTCAATTCACACCGATGACGATCAAAACTGCATTTCGTAATCCATTAAATTGCGGTTAGTTCATTCATAGATACATTTGGTTAATTGATAAATATTTTACTTGTCTTTGGGATGTTTTGTAATCCTTCGAAGACAATTTCCAAGAGTGTGTGCGTCTGTACCGTATCATACCGTCCCGTCCCGGAGCCAGAGGGAAGATTACCATGAGGATCTGTGTGTTGCCTGGAGCTCTTTAGTATCATATACGCTCTGGTTCTATATAGAGAATCCTCTTATGAGAAAGCAATATGCCTGAAGGGCTTTGAATGTGTAACGGATTTTCATGTTGTTTTTTTTTTTTTTTTTTATTTTTGTGCAGTTTTATTCTTTTTTAATATTTTGTTGAGTCCTTTTGTTCGGAACAAACACTGTGTGTGATGTCTTTATTGTTGCTCATGCATGATGAAATGATGGAATACATTCACTGCACTATCCCATGGACACAGTAGTTTTTTTTTTGTTTTTTTTTTTGTTTTTTGGGTTTTGTTTTTTAGTCCAACAATCAAGGTAAAATATTGAATGAAATGAATGAAAAAGTTGTTGTGTAATTTAATTAAATTGAAATAATGAATATAGAAATAAACACGATTAAAATACCTGCATGATGATACCTACACCTGAGTAGGAGCAGTTATGGCTTTGCCAGCAGATTTTGAAGATAACTTTTTTCGTTAGACCGACCTTGATTGCGTTATGCATCGGTTATGCGAGTGATTCGGGTATGTTTGAACTGATAACCGAATACTGCCAATTAGCGTTTTTGCGCATTGCTAATTAGTTCGATACACGAATGCGATTTATATAAATTTATAGCGCTAAAAAACTTGTTCTCAATATTCGATTTTATATTTTGGTTTCATAAAGATAAAAAGGCGTAAAAGTGGGTCTTGATAATCTGCCTGCATGCTCATGACCTGGATTTCTCACCGGTTTTAGATTTTCCCTCCACTCTTTTTTCGCATGATTTTGACTGTCTGATGCTGATTGGACCAACTTCGATATGAGGTTTTATTAGAAACGTCAGTCAGTATCAAGTGGAAACATATTCAAAGGCTTAAAACTAGATACGCTGACCAAATATAATTGAGAGTCACACTTCATCTTCTTTTAACCAAAAATAGAAAAAATGTCGCCCTTGACGAAGCGAAAACCGTCTTGAAAAAAGGAGACAACGCCAACGTATCAAAGAAAAAAACAATCAAATCTGAAACAGAGGCCAAAAGTTCAAACCGTTGACAGGAACTTTCCAAACAAGGAAGGCTCTACTACTTGGGACACAATAACATAATAGAAATAAAGGACCTCCTTCCAATCCACATGCAAGCTGAAAAAAACATCTTAGCATCCTTGGATTGTAAAGTGGGAGATTAATAATCTAAGGTGATAAGTATTGTCACATTTTTTATAGTGAAAAGAGACGACCAATTTCCAATAGAAGTCTGGTCCCTGTGGGGACCTAAATTCAAAATTTTATTAATGTATTCCAAGAGAAGTGTCTTGGGTTCTTCCAGTTGTTAATAATAGCGAAGTTAGCAACTGTTAAATTCCTTTTGTTATACCTATTTAGCCATCATTTGGGGCTAACCACTTTAGTGCTCTGTATTGTGTTCATAGAGACATTTGACCAGGCCACATTATACCTGTAAGGCAAATGTAGTGCTCTCGTTCTTGTTCACTTGGGACGGATCACAGGGACATTTCCTAAAAGAAGAAAATACATACTTTATCATTTCTAAACATGACTCTAGTACTTTAGTTTCTTAGAAGATAAACTCGTGAATGAGCATTCAATTTCCATATGAAGTCACTTAGTCAGTCAGTCGGTTTATCAATTATTCTTTTTCAAATCAATCCAAACAAAGAAATTTTAATTTTAATTATCAATTTATAAAAAGAAATTTGTTTAAAACAAATCAGGACCTTCAAGAGATTTCAGAGGTTTAGATTTCAGATTTTTAAGTCCTTTTCCAGTTTCTTGTGAAAGACTTTTGTGAGCATTTGTTACCTTTTTCTCTTCTGGTTAAAATTTATTTGGCTTAAAGTTTGTTTCCCTAAAAAACAAAAGCCCTCATATTTTTTCATTTGGCTTTGTTTGCTTTTTGTCTTCTTGTTTAAGTTTCATATTTCCTTCACTAACCTTGGACCACAATGGAGGAGTAGTTTTACTTGAGTAAATATCGAAATATACGTAAACAATAAACAACTACTCGATGTTTACACAAAATGGCTTTACAATTTCAAATAAATTGGCTACATCATTATATTGTTCGGTAAAAAATATCCTTTGCAGTTAAAATAAGCTCTTAGGCGCCAAGATAATCCGAGTTCGAAAAACATAAACCCAACACAAATAAAAACGTGAACAAGAAAAAAATACACACAATAGATGGTAGTTCTCTCTGCCTCCATCTCTCTCTCGCTCACAGTGTGCCTCTGTGGCGTATACGCAATATTTTATTCTTTACAAATTCTTCTTGTGTGCAGTATTGCTTTTAGTATATACTTTTTCTCTCCCACTTTTCATTAAAAAATTTCAAATTAATCACTACCCCTTCTCAAGAACATCCCCCCTCACACCCCATTGCAGCTTGTTTCTTGTGTCAACACCCCTCATCACATCACACCATGTATCCGATAATGCCACTCCACTCTCCACCTCTCTTAGTCTGCCTCCGTTAACGTCGAAGCTTACATTGCTTTATTATTGTCCGCTTCACTTTATCGAGATGCAAGACAAAGTATCGGCAAAATGTTTTCGACCCCGAGAACAGCAAAAAGATTATAATTTACGACAGGGTGGGATGCGGATCGCAGCATTGGAATGCACAAAAAAAAGGGGTCAATGCGATATTTTGTTGTTCGTTTCGCAGACTGACTCCTAGACGACCAAACGACCGACGACGACAGTCCACCGACCAACGACTGGCCTGGTCAGAAAGAAGCTCCCAAAACGACCAAATCCGATTTTCATTAATATTCTTCAAAAATTTCAAAAGTGTTCGACAACAACCTCCAGCGCAGCGTGTCGTTCCCATATTTATATTTATATTCATATTCATATTCAAGGATGGAAAAGAGGATAGGAGCGACGCTGGCGATGGCGATGGCAAGGCAGAAGGATGTCGTACAGAAAAAGACCATCCATGCAGATACTCGTATATGGATCGGGCTCGGGCGGCAGGCAAATGGCAAACGGAACGAGCGAAAATTTGGTTCCGTGCCAATTTGTCAGCAGATAGATGGAAAAGTAAAACGCTTGCATTGAGGTTCTACCCGGTTTGGCCGGTGTATACGAGAGCGGTTCGTTGGTATTTCTTTGTTTTGGATTTTTTTGGAACTTGTTTTGTGTGTCCTTATTTCCTGGCACTCAAACGGGATTTTGAATAAAAAATTTAGTAATTGTTTGATAATACATCATCGGTAAGTTGTCATAACTGGAAATACACTGATGTACCCGTTGCCATTTAAAAGGGTCTTTCGTTTCATGCTGTTGTTGTTGTTGTTGTTTTTTTTTATTGCACTAGTATTTGCAGCAACAATTTAATTTGATAGCTATGGCGATTTATTGCCAGTCTGTGTTTGTGTGGTGTAATAAAATTGAAAATTATTATAAAATTTACACTTTTACAAGAGTTACATAAATCGTTTCAGCTAAAAGCTAAATACTCACCACTGATGCGGTGGAGTGATGATAATGATGATGATGATGGGAGGTGATTTTTCGTTGTATTGTTTTCTGATTTCATAATTTTTTGAAATTGATTTTACGAAGGGCATCAGGGGAGGCAAAAACATCGAGTTCATTGATTTTTGTATGTATTAGTTGGCTGAGGTTGGTTTTCCATTGTTGGAGTTTCAATTTTTATTTTTTCAAATGAACAATGTTCCCATCTGATACGGAGGTAATTTTGATGGATTAATGTATATTGGTTTTTATTTAAATGGTTTGAAAACTTGATCTAGAATCGGATTTAAACAGCAACGTATGTTTTTATAATTTAAAATAATCGGTAAAAGAGTTTACTTTTTAAAACACGGTTAATAACCGGTTAGATTTTAAGAACTTGCTATGATAGACTTCTGCCTTTTCATGTGTCCACAAACGAAAATTGAATAAAGACATTTATTAGGATATTAAAAAAGTACGTATACGCCCGGGTGTACCAGAATTACATATGTACATCATTGTTTTAGGAGAAAAAAAGTTAGAGAATAATTATGTTCAAGGAGAAAGTAAAATTGAATAAAATAGTTGCAAACACAAACCTGACACAGTGAAAAACTGAAACGCGACACAAAGTTTTTTTTTGCGGTTTCAAAAGTAAACGTAAATAAAACACATATAAAATATATTTTTTCATAACATTTTTTTTTATTATAAAGTTTGAACGTTGACAGTGCAACACTAGATCAATAAATTGACCACCACGCGAATTATTGCAAGCATCGATTCATTTGAGGTAATTTTCGACCACTTTTTGACACATATTGGGTGGTATCTCAGCCATAACTTGATGATTGTTGGCTTTTAAGTGCTCAAGAGTTAAAGGTTTATCTGCATAAACACGGCCTTTTGCGCAGCCCCACAAAAAAAAGTCCAGCGGTGTCAAATCGCATTCGTACGAGTTGTGTGGCATGTGCCACCGTCTTTTGTAGTAGGTTTTAACAATTTGTATGTGTTCTGCGATAGTTAAGCGATCCATTTTCGTAAATGTCGGACTTCCAACTGAAAAAAAAATTGGTTTAACAACTTAGTTTGACAGATGTCCAATTCCAGCCCTATACTTTTGAAACCGCGGAATGGATAACCCATTACATTTATTTTTTATTTCGGTGTAACGCATTTTCCTAAAAATTCAGTTAATTTTTTAAATGACAACATGATTTTTCTTACACGCGCCTTAAAGACTGTACCGCTCCTTCGAAAATTTAAATACTTTAAGTTGTGATGATTTCAATGTAACGTCAGCTTAACTATTCAAATGTTACAAATTTCTATCTAATTTACACAACATTTCTGCTATATCTTGCGTATTCTATAAGTAATTGCGAAAATGAATTTTGGATATTGCAAAAAAGTGTTTACTCGGGAGGAGTTGATCTACGAAAAAGTATATAATATCTATTGACTGACTCAAACTTTTATTTTATATAGAAGAAGGAATCAGAAACCAATAATTTTCAATTTTAAATTAAAATAGCTAAAATTAAATCCAAACTAAATCATTTCACAAATGTTTTTGGTCTCAAATTACGTAACCAAAACTATTCCCAGAAAAGAAACAAAATATCGTATTTAACCTAAAAATTCCTACGAAATGCATCTGATTTATAATGAACTATTAGCTACGCATCACAGAGCCAGACGAACAATCATACAAATCTTCCTAATTGTCTCAACAAAGTTCCTCATTAGTCATCATGCCATCTACAAGAGGCCTCCTCCGGCTTAAAATAATCCTCATCTAATGTTCACAATAATCTGAGAATGGAAACAAATTACTCTCAA
This sequence comes from Scaeva pyrastri, assembly GCA_905146935.1. Classification (NCBI taxonomy): domain Eukaryota; kingdom Metazoa; phylum Arthropoda; class Insecta; order Diptera; family Syrphidae; genus Scaeva; species Scaeva pyrastri. The sequence continues at coordinate 2,124,959 of LR989927.1, read as the reverse complement.
CCATTTCACCTTGTTCATTTGCCCCTAATAAGGGTTGATCCCTATACTCTTCTCCGTTTTGTTTGCGCTCCTCCGATTTCAATTTTCAATCATTAAAAAGGTTAACAACCTGTTTTCCTAGAAAACTTTAAATCCCAATCCCTATAATGATTACCCTGGAAGCTGGAAGTACCTACCTTTAAATGAAGTGGCTACCATGGATTTAACAAACATCAAGCTTTACAAGTATGTGGGCAATTCAGCTTGACAAGACTTAAAAAAAATAAAAAAAGAAAAAAAAAAATTGTTGTCGAGAAGTTGACAACTTTTGTTTTATCTTTATATCCCTTAATGAGAATTAATTTCGGATTAACTATTCACTTTCTTTGACCTCAGCTGAATGGAAGAATTTTATGAATTTATTAAATCCAACAAAAACACAAACTACCCCACCAAATACCAAAAGTGCCGCAGTAGTGGATTTTTGAACGCCCTATCGAGCAGAATACACTAATTACGTAATCCTTCTCCGTTCTTATAGATCTAATTATCTTAATTCCCATCCTTCAAATGGTGAATTTTCCTAATGAATTTTGATACAACCCAGTTACCCAGTTTGTGAATCAAAAATACTCGCCCTCTCGACAGAAAGTCTCTAATTGAATCAAAATACACCAAGGAATCTGCCTCTAACCTCGAACTCCTTTTGGATGCCATGGTCAGATCATTATCATAAATCCATTAAATTAGTGATGCTGATGCTTATGCTGATGCTGAAGAGCAAAGATACATTAGGAGAAAAAAAAAAGAAGATATCTTCGTCCATCATAATCATCATCATCATCATCACTAGACCAGGGAGGAGCAACTTCTGGCGCTGCGCTGCTGGCTGGCTAGTGACTGGTGGCTGGTGTCTCTAAATTTTTGAGTGCCTTAAAAGGGTGAATTCCTTGTCATTCTTGAGTTTCATCCTTAAGTCCACTTATTAATATCAAATATCAAATATAAAATATAAAATATCCTTCTTATCCTCACCTCTTCACGCCGGCCGCCGCCGCGCAGCCCCGAGCCGGGTCGACTGGGCAAAGCAACAAACTTATAGTCATCTCACCAAAAAGGATTATCTAATTGGCCTTGTGGAGGCTTAACAGGACTCAACACTTATGTATGTCGGGGTAGGCATCATCGGCTTAGAGTCCACAAAGGAGCAAACCCACTGACTCCCAATGCCTACCACCAACGGTAACGGAGGAAAACATCAATAACTATCATTGGTCGTGTTTGGTTTTGGTTGGTCGTATCCTAGGGGCCCAGTTGCCTCCGAAGGCAAAGCCAGGACGACATCGACACAGAAAAGTCGTGAGGCAGAGATGATACAGAAAATCCAAAGAAATGAGGCAATTACCTTGAACGTTTTCTATTTAATTTTTTTTTATTTCATTCAATTTTTTTCACTTTATTTTATTTTATTTTATTTTCCTCTTCGGGTTTTCCATTTTACCAGCGCTTCATGACATTAGATAAAAGTGTACACAGACCTCAAAATAATTGCTGCGACTTTATACTTTGTGGGGTGGCGAGCACACATAGCTGCACACGTCCGATACCATCGCTCCTTTTTCCATTTAAGCTATATCTCATTGAGCCGAACCGAACTGCTTCTCCGGAGACGGGTCGGCGTCGGTGGCGATGGTTTGGTGGTTCCGACGACGTTTCAAGTGTGGAAGAGGCAGGCACTTTCCATGAGGCACTAAGGCAGGCAATGGCACAGGTTGGAGTGAGGTAGATTTCTTACCTTGTTGTCTTCGTTTCTTTTTTTCTGCCCTCTACTTCTCGTCCTCACCGTCGTCGTCGTCGTCGGTCGGGCTCGGGATATGGCTAGGTATGGAAGGAGCTTTAAAAAAATGAAAATGATATTTTCATGTGAATTTGAAAGACTTTCCTTGGACACACGATTGAGGTTTAATATTGGGCGGATGAACGATGAACTTGTCCCATTTGTGGGGCGAATATATCTGTTTATGAGATGCTATTCCACTCAAGGGTGATGTTTATTGATTGCCGTTCCCGTTGCCGTTGCCGTTGTCGTTTGCCGCTGAATGCGGAAGAGGTGAAGGTATTCCAGCTCGAGTTGTGTATATGTTCTTTTTCCCAATCGCCTTGGTGGGATTGTGTGCAGAAATGTGGCTGATACTTTTTGTGAACAAAACACCTTCGGGTGTGTTACTGGGTTATAGGGAAAACTTTTTAAACCAGATTTAAAAATTTGCATTTCCAGTAGACTTCACCTGAAGATAATAAAATGGATTTAACGATGCAGATTAGTGCGAGATTTACGACGAACAAAGAGGGCGACGACAACGAGATGGGCTTTACTTTGACATTTCATGTGGACATAATGCGTTTCTTTACAGGATTTACATTTCATATACAGTCAAACTTCTTTATAACGAACCTTCAAGGGAACAAAAAATTGCTTCGTTATAAAGAAGTTTTATAAAAAATTCGTTATATAGAAAATTTATTTTTTTAACACTCAAAGTATTCTTTTAGATTTAAAGAAAACAATGGTACAAAAAAGAACTCATTTAAAGGAAATTAAGTAATTTTTATTTTTTAGTTAAAAACATATCAATTTTTGATTGAACATGAACAGTTTTGGTTTTTGTTTTATTATAAAAATCTTCCAATTTTGAAAGATGAAAATATGCATCATCTGAGGTTTCATCTCTTGTTTCAATAAAATTTCGAAGATTATCGAATGCAGCTCTCATCTCAATATCGCTGGGCTTTTTTCGAACAAATTCGATTTCAGCATTGTCATCTGCTTTTTTGTAAGCGATTCACCTGTCTATGTGCGTAAAACTTCTCAAACACATGTACCCTTTTTCGTGCACCCATACCCATACATACATTACATACATTAACTTTTAGAAAATTCTTGCCAAAACGGGGAGTTCCCTATTAAATCTTGGAAAAAAAATCTTAGTAAGCTTAGTTTTCAAATTTGAAAATTGAAATTTCGTTATAAAGAAATAAATTTGCTTTTGGGTCAAAAAAATTAGTTCCTTATAAAGAGAATTTCGTTATAGAGAACTTCGTTATAAAGAACCTAATTCGTATGGGATATTTTTTAAGGGGAAGGGGAACAAAATGAAATTAGCTATAGAGAGAATTACGTTATAAAGAAGTTCGTTATAAAGAAGTTTGACTGTACCTAACTACTAAGAGAGTGTGTTTCTTCTTCTTTCTGGGGTTTGACAGTTTGGCAATATAATATGTCAAAGCTATACAACGCAACGACAGGAAGATGGATGTTTATTTATACTCGTGTTTATGTTGTAAAAAGATCTTAAATGCTTCTAATGTTCTTTTAAGATATGCTGTCAACTTTGTAAAATGACTTTAAAAAAAAACAATAATTTTTAAAGGCTGAACAAAAGTTTCAAAAGATGTTTATAGTATTTTGATGCATTTCCTTTGAGTTGGAGCTTTTTAGTCAAAGAATTAAGGCATTTAGCAAGTTTTATACGAAATATTTAGTATCTATTATTAATTTTTATTTTTAAATGTTTTGTTTTAATTTTTGAAGGACGTGGATGATTTTGATTTTTGAAACTACATGAATTGTGTGAAAAATTCATATTTTTGTGTTTTTACTTCAAACAAATTAAAGCTGAATTTGAAATTTTAGGATTAGGAAACTGAAATTCGGCACGAACAGAATAGCAGTCTCAGTTCTCATTTTAGTCGATCTCAAAGAGTTATTAAATTATTTGCATTTTATGGATAATATTTAAGAGAAAATATTTTAACGCCAATATCAATCATCGAAGACATCAAATGTCAATAAACTAAGGGCTGATTAATTGTAGGCATTATGTACGAATGTTTAACTGTGTTTATAATTATTTACTGGATATTGAGAAAATTAAGAAAACTATAAATACAAATAAGAATTATCAGAAGGGCAATTCCATGTTAACTCACAATACATTTATATAAAATTTCAATCAGTTATTTCGATTTTGTTGGGAATTATAAAAAAAAAACTAAGGAAGTTAAATACAAATTTGAAAGAAGATTCTTGGAAAATGTAACTGTTATTAATTAGAACTCAAAATTAGACTGGTAACTCACGTTACAAACTTTTGCAGTCCTTTTTAAGAACAATAATTTAACTTAAAAATTTTATAAAAATAGCGAAGTAAATCTAAATTTTTGTGGTAACTCATATTACACAAATTGGTAACTAATGTTACATCTGCTTATGAAACATACAACAAATTAAAAAAAAAAACATTTTAATTGTAAAAAAAGAGAGTGGTTGTGACCCATATTGATAGCTTCTTATTTTACCTTTGAAAACTTGGTATTTTTTGAAGTTTTTGTGTAATAATGAATCCAAGTAAAATGATTAGGTATTAAATCCTAATTAAATTAAATTAATTTTAAAATTTCTTTTATATTTTTTATTTTCTTTTTTTATGTAAAAAACTGTGTATTCGGTTTGATTTTGTTTCAAAAATTACCGGTAACTCATGTTACAACATTGTAGACGCAATAACAGAGTTCAGTGGCGGACTAAGGGGGGGCGGTGGGGGCGGTCCACCCCGGGTGGCAGACTAATAGGGGGTGCCATCAGTAATAAAAAAATAACTTTGCACACTACAAAAAATAAAAACACAAATAAAACAATAAATTTGTTTCCCAAATACCTACCTATATATGTATATGTGCGCATGAATTTCGTTACTGGCCTATTCTCTTGATATGAGTAATATAAGTTTCAAGTTTCAACTCTTGAACTCCTTTGTGATCCTGAAAAGGAAAATTTAGATACAAGAGGTGCTGCAACCATACTCTTATCTGCTGTATGCGACTTTACGTTTTTATGTTATCTTTCATTCTGGTTCGATATTTTGGAAGAAGTTGATTCAGCACAGAAATACTTGCAAAAATCCGGGCTCACTCTAGAAAAAAGTGTAATAAAACTTAAGGCACTAGCGAGTTTTCTTCGTGAAAACCGTGATGAATCCGTGAAAAAGGCCGTAATATACGCAAGAGAACAATGCACCGAGCTAGAAATTTCAATTGAAAGGCGGGGAAGAAGAAAATTATGCCAGGCGAAAAGGCTCAAGATGCTGGTTTGACATTGGAAGAGGAAACACGAAGAGCCATGTTAGAATGTCAGGATACATTTTATACTGAACTTGTGCATCGATCTAAGGCCATGGAAGATATTGCGTCAGTTTTCTCAGCTCTTCAACCGAAAATATTGCTGTATGGATAGGAAGAAGAACTGCGGGCTGTGGTTCCAATGCTTACCTCGACATTTACAGAACTTACAGACAACAGTATCATATTGGAAATCCAGCGAATTCGGCGTCACATGGTAGCTTCAAAGATAAATTTAAAAGATGCAGAAATTTGGACAGCTTTTGAATTTTTAAGCTTCATTGTTAAGTGGGATTTTTCAGACTCTTTACCGAGTCTTTCATTGGCGATGAGAATTTATTTAACAATTTGCGTCTCAGTGACATCGTGTGAACGAAGCTTTTCCAAATTAAAATTAATAAAGACTTATTTAAGATCAACGATGAGCCAAAATAGGTTGACTAATTTGGCTATACTTTCAATCACACGGAGCACACAAAAAATATAGATTTAAATGATATAATCGAAACATTCCGTACAATAAAAGCTCGTAAGCACTTTAAAATAAAATCTTTGTTCGTGTTTTTTTCTTAAATTTTTCAAGGGGTGTAAGCTTGCTTTACCGCCCCGGGTGTCACTGCCTCTTAGTCCGCCACTGACAGAGTTATAAAAATTAATTAAAAAATAAATATTACGTTGTTCTTTTTTAGAAACATAAACGTCATAGAAAAATAAAATTTAACAAATTTAGATTAAATATAACTGAAATATTGTAAAAAGAATGAATAATGGTAACTCACGTTACAAGTAAAAGATTCAAAACTCATTTAACAATATAATGTTCAAACATTGTATTTGAAAAAGTTGTTTTTAAATAATATGTTTCACATATTCCCAAAAATTAAAACTAAGTTTTATTTACCGGCTAACACAACGAAAAAACTTAAAATGATAAATTTTTGGTGAAACATTTTACGACAATTATATTGAACACTGCAACTACTTAATTTAAAATGATTTTATTTTGCGATATTCAAAAAAATCCTATTTATAATTGATGATTTGGTTAAGTTTTGTTTTCATGTTTTTTGACCTCTTTGCCTTGGAACAACCCAGAAGTAATTTTTAAGAGAAGAAAATCACTGCATATGCATAAAACTTTTTTTCATGTGAAAATTAAAAAAATTATTTCTGACTTTGATTTGGATACTTTTCAATAAACACATTTCTATTTGTTAATAAATTTAAATTTCTTCTTATGGTTTTTTTTAAGCAAAAATTATTGAAAACAAAATATAATAAACCAAAGGCGTTTTCTTAAAGAATCTCATAAAATACAAAATGCAAAATTTGAAGCAATTACCAGACTAGGTATATCTTTTGTCTATATGTTTACGAAAATTATAGGAGAAGTATGAAAAACGTGGGGGAATTTTAAATATGCCAATCAATCATTATAAAATTGAAAATTTCACGCCAGTGACACTCTATTGATTTGTATTTGATTTTCTTTGATGTTTACTGATAGAGGGTAAGGGTGAGGTTTAACTGACGATTTGTATTATTTTCATGTTTGCTTTTGAACTGAGTTAATTAAAAAAAAAAAAAACATCTAAAACTCTTACATACAACTACGGTTTAGGGTCAAAGATCTGTTTTTCAAAATTCACCAAGTTTTAGATACAAAGTTTTGAAAGTCTTTGTGATAATATAGCAACAAATTTTAATAGATATCTACATATGTATGATGTACTACCAAATACATTGTGCTTAAAATTGAACCAAAACAAAAGAATATGGTTTTGAGTATTCTCTGTAAACCTTGATGGAATTTTTTTCCGCAATTTTCATTTCAAAATTTCAATTTTTTACTATAAACTTTCTTTACTTCACTTTCTAAATAAGTATTGTTGCACTATAAAAAACAGAATAAGCTGGTTTCTTGTGCCAAAAAAGAAAACGAGCAAAATTTTGAAAAATTCAAATTCTTGTTAATCAAAAAAGTATCACAATAATTTTGAAAGCCAGATTTATAAAACCAGAATTTCGGATCACTTCCACGAATATACGATTTATTTAAATTCACTTTCACTTTAACTCAGTGGTAAGCCCTTCACTGAGAACGTTTATAAGTATATGTTCAATGTACATCTAATAAAAACCAAAACGATAATTTAAAAAAAATACTCTTTTTCTTTCAATTCTAATACTATAAAATCTGCATATATATATACCCTGCGGTTTTGTTAAAAGTATTTTTCATTCGCACGATTGCACCATATTCGACATATTCGATTGTGATCCTTGATTTATTTTCAACACAGTTCGAACAAACTGACTCACATTAAAACCGCAGTCATATTTCTGTAAAATGTTTAAAATTCCATCATGTTAAACTAACAAGGACCATTGTTGTGCCTATTGTTCGCCGTGCGTCGTCGATTATTTAACATCGTAAAAACCACAATTTTTGGACAATTTGTTTTAGCCTAATTCAAACACCATCACGCACACACACACAATATTCTAATTACCAATTTATATATGTATGTATGTATGGTTTCGCCAATTTAAACAACAGTTTAGACCATCAACAAATGTTAGAAACCCTCCACCGCAATCGCAAACCACAAATTAATCAGCCAGCAACAACAACAACAACCAACTCATCGCATACATTCAATGAAATAGAACAAAAGGCTCAAACAGCATTGCGTATGTACAATCAACATTGCAGCCCCAACTAACAGAGACTCAACGATAGAGGAAGAATGTCGAGGAGCGAAACATCCACGGCCGAAATAGGCCGGAGCGACCAGGTAAGTTTCAGACAACATTTATTCGAGTATCGAGTTGAACCCATCCCCCTCAGAATAAGCCTGTTTCAAAAAACCGCCCATTTTAAGCCTGTCCTTGCATTTCTAAAATTGTTCTTGCATCTTGTACCTACAGTACCTATGTAATTGTTTTGCAAGTTTTACTGTTTGTTTTTTGTTTTTGTTTTTATTTCTAATTTCTTTTTTGAAACATTTTATTTTGTAGTTCAAATTAATTGAATTCTTTGGCTTTGGAATGTGTAGATCTCGGAAACTGTATTCCGAGTACTGACTGAGTTCGTTTGTACAGTGTACAGTGTACAGTGCAAATGCAAACCCTCGCCTCGTTTCATAGTCAATTAATTTCACGGAGAGTGATGGAGACGGATTTGGCTATTTGTATATTTAGCTCTGTAGGAGTGTAGGAGTGTAGGAGGACTGATTGGATTCAATCTGGTAAAGCTGCTATGCCATCAACTACCTATCTGGTTCCATTAGATGCTTCCGATCAAAAATTGAAAATTTACAGAGAATAAGGATTAAAGGATGCCAGGAAAAAATGTTGATACCTCCACTTTGTATATGTAGATGGTCGTGTAGATAGTGGAGGCTCTGCAGTCTACACTTGCACAATGAGTGCTCGTTTACGTTTTGTGTCTTCCAATCAGCTTGCATCCGGAATTCCGGTCATAAACGACCAGGACAACGAGGACGACCGACGACCGACGAGGACTAGAACGAGAACGAGAAGGACTAAAATCGCAATGAGAATTAATCTCTCTATTTTTCTCTCACAGGGTGTTTTCTTCCTCTTTTTTTTTCTGTTTGTGTGCTTCTTTGGCAGCCATTGGGGCAGGACAACGAAGGCGAAGGCGAAGAGTGCCTTTTTACCTCGGAAAACAGGGTTATGTACGAGTATTCCCTTACCAACTTCACCACATCGTTCTACCAGCTGCCCACCGGAGGGAGTAGTGGTGTAGTGGTGTTAGGGCAGACGGGATCACAATAAAAGCGTCGTCGCTCGTCGGAGTCTTCTTAGTCTGGGCAGGAAAGGGGTGCCGACTGTCGACAGTCGACAATGTGGCAATCTGTTTGCCTGATTTTTCTCGTGGGTTGTTTTTGCCGCTTTTGTTTTTCAACACTCAGCTTTTGACGTTATTTTTGTTCGTGGCAAATAGGAAAAGGAAGAGGAAGAGGAGTGGAGACTTTTGGTTAACTTGGCTTAGCACCAAATTCCGTAGAGCGGTGGAGGAAAAATGTCACTTTTTAGTTGTGATTGCAATTGTTCTTCGTATGAAACGTAAACGGGGAAACAACTGCAGAAGCTGATGGGAAAAGATATGATTTCCAGAGTTACATTATAGTCAGTGGTTTGATCGGAGAATTAGGTTGATTAAAAAAGGAGTCATCTTCGTCTGGGTCCGGGTCTGGGTTTGTTTGCAAGGATCGAAGAGTTTATTTAAGATAGAATTGACGACAAGTGTTTTAAACGTGGTCAGACTAACAGGAGTCAGTTTTGAAAAATGGTTAAATTGGAATTTTATCGGATTGTTTTTTTACAACACCAACAACAAAAAAAACACACAGAGAAGATATGTTTTGAGCAGATGGTCGATGAGATATAAGAACACTAACCAAGGGGATTTGGATTCATACAAATGAAACAAGGAAATTTGAATAGAAAAAAATAGTTTTTGTGGATTTAGTTTTTTGTTACTAATATACTATATGCATACATATATTAAAACGTTTTTTATTTAAAAGGTGGAACTTACTTTATATTAAGAAAGAAAAATATATTTTAATAGTCGAAATACAAACACTATCCCCAAATTTACATAAAATCTTAGACATAAATATTCCCAGAAGCCTAGAACCATCAAAAATCCATGTTTCCACTTACAAAAATCCAAAATCCTCAAATTTAGAGTCTCTCTAAAAATTACTTATTTCAATCAGCTTTCGGCAACTTCAATCCATAAACTAAACTAACGTTGATATTAAGTGAAATTGGGAATAAATTTTCCAATGGATTTTTTCTATCAACAAAATTTCATTTTCGACTTGACAAATCCTCCAAGAGAAAAACTTGATGTCATGAAGAGTGTTTTCTCAGCATAAAAACTGTAGGCCCCTTCCATCCCTGACATTACTCGCACACAAGAATGGTCGAGACTTGAGATTTGTAAGTCACTAGAGTCTGGCTCTCTACTAGCTGTAGCGCCACCTAACTTATTTATTTATTGAATTATTTTGACTATTCCTTGGAGATATGTGCCTCCTTTAGTAGTAGTCAAAAAATACTTGACGCCTTTAATTCCATGTTTATTCCAACTTTGATGACTGTCTAAAGTAAGGGACCAGTTTAATAATAAAAACGTTCAAATTATGATTTAAACATTTTCAAACACTTCATCGGATTGATTGAAAAGTTCTGCATTCTTAAAGCTTATAATATCAAATCGCCCGATACTTTTGCTTTGTGCTAATTTTGTGACTTTTCAACACACTCGTCAATTTAACAACTACTTATGGGTATATTTAAATGATGAATTAATAGCAATAATTATATAATGTTGTGAAATTACAATTTTTAAAAGTGATTTTAGACTTAAACGTAGAATCAACAAAATTCTTGTATATCAATGTTTCTTGTTCTTGAGACAATTTGAACCGTGAAGCATAAAAGTTTGTTTCTTTTTTGTTGGAATACAAAATCCAACATTTCCTTGTATGTACTTCTTTCTAGTTGAAAACCTCAATATGTACCCACTCATTTTAATTAAAAACCATTGGAAGTCCTCAATTAGGCTTGATTACACTAACCATTTCCAAATTAGAATTTGCGAAGGTCCTTTGCGTATAACCCAACCGTAAACGCACCTTAAAACTCATCCAAACACAAGAAAAACTTCAACAACAACAACAATATACATACATACATACATGGTTTGTGGCAAATGGCAATTAAGGTTAAAACACATGGGCTGCAGGAAATTTTCAAAAACTTCTTCTTCTTCAAACGTATAAAGTAGACGGGTTAGACGAAGCAATCTGCTTATTTCCACACCGGTGTTATATTTCAAGTGCTTGCAGAGGTTAAAACTCGTTTTTTTTTTTCTTCAATTTCTTTAATAATTTTAAGCTTGCCTTCATTTTGAAGCTTTTTACTTTAATATTAATTTTATTCGCATTTGCATTCTTAGGCATGTTTTTTACAGCCAATTTAAAATTTCCAACTACAATCATTTTTATAGTGCTATATATATAATTTGTTTTCTTTAATAAAACTTAAAAAAACAAAAAAAATGCTCGTTCCTCATTCACACCTGTTTTCAGCTCGTTGCGTTCAGTTACAGTAATGTATATTCTTTTAGTAGCAAAACACAAAGCGGAAGTAAAGAATTTAACTCTACAACTAAATCTAGCAAAAGAACACACAAAAACACAGAATTCCTCTTATGATTCTTCCCTCAGGTATATGGGCCACCAATGCACAAGCGTAACATATGTTGGAACCCATACGGAAGGGGCGACATTCACGATATCTATTGGAATCCACCCGCCACCACTACAACTCGTCATCACCTACCAAATTGTCCTTGTGAACTAGCATACGAACAGTCCTACGAAAAGGTAGGTGTGTGTGTTTGCTCTGATGATGTGAGTACGGATAAGTGTCGGATGGTGGGGGCTGAATATATCCCCCCAAACACGATACACAATATATATGAAACCCCCCAATCAGGTCAGGCCTGTAAGTAAGGCAAGGATATTTGAAAATGAAGGTACAAGAACATTATTGTGCATTTTAAAGGTTTGCAGTTAATTGTATCCATTTGTTTTGAGTTCGTTCATTCTTTTTCTTTTTTTCTTTCATTACAATTTCAATTTCGTTTTCGTTTGTTTTAACCCACACAATCCTTGGTGGTGTATAGCATCAAGGATTTTTAAAGGAAATGGACACAAAAAACGAAGAAAAGCTAGCACTGATGGGGCGATGATGGGCTCCATCTCCCGCCACCGCCACCGTCCTCATATGCTCCTCCTACTCATCTTACTCCGTCTTGTGGATCCGGTGTGAATATTTCAACGGCTCATACCTCATCACATGCCTTACCTCACATCCGGCGGGCGTCAGCCAGCAAACATATTATTATGGTCCCTCATTTAGCCCTTTATACTCGTATGGGAGAAAGTGAATGTATGTTTTTTTCTCCCACGGTCCCCCGCATATCATTGGTATTCTCTGATGGTTCTTTGCATTTTCAAATGCACGGAAATCCTTTTTATTTTTTTGTGTCTGTATTTGTATGTTATATTCTTTCTTCCTTGAAAACGGATGATGATATAAAAATTCCCAAATGGAAAAAGAAAAATTACATCCGCAGTCCTAAGGCATTCCTACATGTATGTATGTATGTGTATACTGTATACCTACATACATAATACTCGTATGTACGTGTATACAAGGAGATAACTTAAAATCACACAACCCCCCAAAGGAAACGGGTTAATTAAGGCGACTATGTTCGTACCAGCACTCATACTCATACTCTTACTCTTGTACTCATACTCGTACTCGTACTTGTACTCGAACATTGGAGTGCATCCTTGTACCTCTATATTCTGATGGGAAATGGTAAATAGAAAATCATTGACTGTCCTTATTCCAATTTGTTTAATTACACCTGAAATAGTGGAGGTTTGTTGACACACTAAAGGATCGACACTGACACCATGGATAACAGGTGAGCTCGATAGGAAAAGGGAATTTAAAAAAAAAAACGTTAAAAGCGCAAAGACAATACATGGCAAGTTGTTTTGCAAATAAAAATGCCTGATGCCCTATTTTGTGTTATTGTGTTTTGTTTTGATTTTCTTTTTTTTTTTCAAGCCACATTGTGGTTTTATTGAAGGATAATACTAGTAAAAGTAGTTAAAGGACTTAATGGAATTTAAAGTATTGTCATCGCAGATTTACTCTTCAAATACTCCACCGAATTTAAGGAAGGACATCAGTGCTTAGTTAATATTAAAATGAAGGATTGTTTTATGGAATACCTGATAAAAAAAAATACAATAAATAATATTTATTTATTCACAGTTTATCACTTAACTGAATATTTTGTATGTTGTTGAAATGCAGGAGAAGCTCTGAATTTTGCTCTGAACAAAAATCTGAATATCATGTTTCTCTAGCATTAAACTAATGGCCAAAAGACACATTAAAAATTTCCATAGAAATTTCTTTTATATTCGAATGTTTTTTAATTATTATCTTTCACTTGCGGTGGCTATAACCTGATGATAGATAAATACAGTAACGTGAAACAGATTATAAATTACGAGTCAATACTGTCAATCTCTCTCCGATCAATCAAAACATGGTTATTATCGTAAATTTTTGACATGAAACTTCATTTGTACAAGATTATGAAGTTAATTATCATAGCATTTAAGCTTCTTTAACTCACTTTGAGTTGAAATTTGTATCTCCAGATATGTGCACACTCGAAATAATTTCAAAACTTTATTTTTATACAATAAAACAATATATTTAATATTATTGTTGATAATACATCAAGATAAGTTTTATTATGCAGAATATTGAATCTTGTGTCCAAATTTAGGTTAGTCAAAAATTATAATATCACCCACAACTTTAAGAATCAAGCTTTCATATGCTCAGAGCCTCTCTCATAATGTAATGGACTTGTTAGACAGCTAAAATTTACGACTTTTTCGTTTCGTGTAGATAATCCGTAACTGAAATCATTATCCTATCTTCTTTTCATGGCGCAACCTATGATTTAATATCTGTAAAAATTGCTATAAATCTTATCTAATAAATTTGAAGCAAATTCTGCTAACTTTGCTACTTTGGTGTAACTCCACATTCACGCTTACTTCTGTTTTTTTCGTCGTTGTACCATATGAGACATGGAACTCATGAATTTAAGAACACTCGATAATTTTCAACTTCAATGCGTGACAGAAATTCAAATGTAACTGAAAGCCGAATTCAATAAATATATGAACGTGACTATAGAAACGTCATTTCTGCTGTTATCTTCCGAGGTAACCTTGGAATCCCCTTAATCGTTAATTTTGTTGATAATTTTGACTCTTTTTCGACAGTCAATTCATTAATGTCCTTCTCGTTGTAAATTAGATTACGACATTTATTTATGTAAATGAATAAACATAAGAATATACAATCAAAAATATTTTCATGAATAATCGTATTTTATCTTGCTACGGCTCTAACCCTAGGGTATAGGTATACTTTTTTATAAATAACTTTATACTGTCACTAAAACGAGTTTATAAATAAGTCTGTAAGATAAATCGTACACACCTGTACTCTGAACAAATTACTATTATTTAAATGTATGCTGAATCAAAGCTTTAAATTTTATGTTAAACTGATTTCATGCATCCTTTCAAGATCTCGCATCTATACGAATATGAAAAAGTAATAACTTTCGTTTTTTATTTCACTCGTTATTTCCAACACAAAACAAAAAAAAAAATCAAATAAGTAACATCTCTCCGTTGAAACATGCGGAGAAATGTAAAACATACCTTAAATTGCAAACTTGAAATGAAAAACCACAACACCGTTTCGAGTATTGGCAGAAAAAAGAATTACATTACATAAAGAGAAAAAAAAAGTTGAACTTCACCACATTTTCCCAGGTGGCCTTCAATCAAAGTAAAAGAATACAAAATACAACCAACCGACGACGACGACGACGAACGAAAGTGGAAATTTCATTTTCATAACTCTCCACTGCAGTATAAAGTTCATGAGCGAACTACCTACTACCTATACCGTTACCGTTATGTAGCTTACCTACAACAATCTACATTCTACATTCTAGATTCTACAACAAGGTACAACTGTGTGTTTGTGTTTGTGTTTGTTTCTCCATGCATCGTTTCGTTGGGCGCCATTGAGAATTGAGGTTAGGTTTGTTAAAGTCATAACGGCTTTATTTTTTTCCAATGTAGGTATAGGTACCTATGCACGGAATAGATAGATGAAAACATTAAGGTGATGCGAGACGGCAGACGTGCGGCGCAAACACAAATGTTAATTTAAGGATTTGATAAATTGAATGCAGACAAAGGCACCACTGGAAATATTTATATGGAATTGTCTAGGATGTTGTTAACAAAAAATGGGGAAACGGATACTGACATTGGCACGCTGCTTCCGGCTTGGGCTTGGGCTTGGGCTTGGGCTTCAACTTCGGCAGTTGCATGGGTTTTTGTGTTATTTTTTGTGTGTGTGCAGCTTTCTGAAGGTAGAAATATTGGAATAGTCACGGAAGGACCAAACTGCGATGAAGTCAATTCATGTCATTTTATTTGTTTGTTCGCTTTTGCCTTAAGGGGGATATGACGGCAGTGTTTGGTTGTCTACTTTGGCCCTTTGAAGGACTCTACTTTGGAAAATTGAAAATGAAAAGCTATTTGATTGAGGATTTTCATGTTGATATTGAAGTTTTCTTGGTCAATAACAATTCCTATACCTATACATATACCCATCTGTGTAATGTGTATGTATGGATGGATGGGCAGATGGATAAAAAAAAAAAAAACTTTATTAAAAAGGACCAAGGAGATGAGGAAAATTCAATGATGATTTTTTTCGATGATGATGAGGGGATGAGATGTTTTCATTGTTTGAGAGCACAGATGTGGTCATTTTCAATGTTTGTCAGTTTCCGGATTGAATGATTTTTTTTTTGTTTGTTTGTTGATAATAAAGCAGAGAATATTTTTCAGGACTTGAAAAGAAGGAAGATGCTGGCTATTTATTATTTGGTTGTTGGCATCTTTTGTCAGCCTGCCATTTGACAGGTGTGTAGAACTATTATAAGACAAGACAACGGATAATTGAAACATGAAAATAGACTTTCACCAAACAAACTTTGTAGATTACAAGTCTTTATCCTACAGGTAGAAATTTCGTTAGTCAACTGAAGCTCTAGATTGGATCATTAGCTTTTTCAAGGTTCCATTTTCATTTTGTAAAATACAAAGAAATGTGTTTCACCAAATTTGTATTTTTGCACATTTACGTTTCTGTCATAAGGGATATTAATGATATTATGATATTTATTCTTGAGGGCTTAAGTTTTGCTTTCAAAAATTGGACCAATGTACTTTCTCAAACCATACACCATATGCCTTTACCTACTACTTAAAATCATGTCCTGGTTTTTCCAAAAAAAAAATATATTATGTACATGCATATATGTATGTTTTTGATAAATCTCAACCCTTATTTATGCAATATTCCAACTCAACGAAGAAATAAAACGTTATTTGAAGTGAATGACAGTATACGAGTACATGAATTTATTTCAGAATTTTAACTGAGTGTACTCAAGCACAGATATTTATCTTTTGTATTAAACAAAAAGCAGATGAAGTGAATATATTTAATTGCTTCCGTTTTTAAACCAATCATAAAAATCCAGTTGGCATACAAAATTGACGTCGACGACGACGTCAACGAGAAACCTCTTGGAAAATTTTAAATCGCAAAATTTAATCCAGGAGTCGATTGTTCGTAACAAATTTGGAGTGGATTAAAATACACTTGATTTTTAATAATAAATCTTAGGTAGTTAAAAGCTTACGATTTTTATTTTTAATCAAAGGAAAAAAATAAAAAAAAAAAAATATCGAAGTCGAGATTTTCCATTTTTAATTAAAGGAATATAAAATAAAATAACGAAGTTAGGTACCATGCGAGCTCAATAGAAATCAAACTCCCTTTAGTAATTACGATAAGTGTGTCATCGGGGAGTTATTGCTTTTATTGATTTTTCATTGCTTTTTCGTTTTGTGTAAAAAGAAAACGATTTGCTAGACAAATTAAACGCCATGTTATTGGAGAACTTGGGAAACTTACTTCCCATCATGTACCTACATATCGTGCTATATAGTCTAACTGTTCATCTCAAAGTCATTAATAGATTTGCAGATTTTAATTGAATTTATTGATATATTTGTTTTAGTATAATCAAAAAAAAAAAAAACAAATACACTTCGGATAAAATAAAACTTAATGCCAGAAAATCCACAAACTCAACGCAAGTTTATGGAAATCAAATTGCTACTAAAAAGAAAACAATAAAATAAAGCCATTCATTTTCTTATTCCCTATTTGAATTACATCATTATTGGTTTTGGTTTCCTCTAACAATCATATTTTAACTGAAAATGTAAATTAAATTTAATCTAAGTTTATCGGAACTTTGAATGAAAAGTTTACTTAACTATGTACATAAATTGACAAAGTTTTTTCGAACTTAACAGTTTAACCTCGTTTTATCTTCGTATTTGTAATCGTAATGTAAGCAAATTGATTACAATCAATAAAAAATAGATGCCTATACATATGTAATCGTATATTTAATAGTGTCAGACTTCACCATTCTACTGACTAATCACCATGAGTGTTGGTACTTTGTTTGATCGACTTATGCTTAAGTTCAAGTATTTAATGAATTCTTTAAGAATGCATAATTACAATACAAGCAGGGGATAGGTGTTTAAAAAGTAATCCATTTCGAGAATATTTGCTGCAATCCCGCTTTTAAATTTTGATTCAGACTCGGAGATTTTAGAATATGTATATTTACAAGTTTTTGAAAACAATTAAACAAAGTCAAATGCACCTGGTGTATAGAAGTTTCAAAATAAAAGATGTATCTCTCGTTTTTATAAACTTAAGTTAGAAAAAATGTAAAATATAAGTTAAACTCTTTAATTTGTTCAAGAAATATATATAAAGAGTGCCCATATTCATTGAATTGATATAGTTTTTCATGGCGGTGATCCCGGGCGTATACGCATTTTTTTTTTCTTAAAGTTAAATTATTTGTCAATTCATAATTAATAACAACTTTAAAGAATTATAAAAATGTTACAAAAATATTGTTTTTTTTTGAACATATTAATCATTATGAACTTTAATTTCTGCGATATTTATCTAAATTGTACAGATTATTGACTAAAACAGACTTTCATTGTAAAGAAGTGAACTATTGATCAATTACGTTGAGTAGATCCTTAACATATGTATTTTTTATTTAAGAAATTTAAATGTTTCATTATTTTGTGAAACTTAAAAAAACCATAATGAATCAGTGCTTCACAGTTTTGGTTTAATTTTTACAAACACAAGTTTGAAAAATGAAATAATTTAAAAGATTAGAGATTATCAGAACAAATAAAGCACGTATAGTCGTATACGTTTATCTTTAAGGCGGAATATCTATTAAAGGCATAATTTTCATGTGTAGGTACAATCAAAACAAGTTCTAAGTTCAATCTATAGTTGTAAATTAATAAACTTTTTTAGAGTTTTTGTTTATAGATTTTACAAACTTTAAGTACACTAGTTTTATATTTTGTCAGTCAATCAAACTCACGTGATAAGATAAATTTAACGTCGATCCATGTCTGCGCAAAGCACAATATTAAAACACCTCCACATTTCAAGTGCACTTTGAAATCAATCACTTTTCAAAGGCAGATAATTTATGTCGCATGCGCAATAGATTAAGTTTGGTTTAACAAAATCCATTCCAAAATATACGCACTAAGAAATGAAAATATCTTTCGATTCGGGACACGAATTTAGCGGTCTATCGTTATCGAAAACGATTGCACTATGCCACACTTTTCTGGCAATGATATTGAGCATTTGAAAATGCCCCAGTTACCCAAAAAACCTATTGCCAAACATGGAAGCCTTTCTGGAAGTCTAGTCAAGCTTTATCCGATTTCAATAAGATTGCCTAGGTATACAAATATATCGTCAATCTGAGCCAACCAACCAGAGGAGCCACCAGCAGTAAGTTGCGTTCGTTATGTTTTTTTTAAAACAAAAATATAGAAAGAGAAACTCGCATGTGGAATACAAATTCCAAAATTATCTTTCTCCATATTGCACGTCTCGGTTCGACGACGACGATCGACGAGCGACGTTTACCGACCGATCGACGAGACGCAAGTGAACGGACGACGCGCATTGAAGCAAGACGTGCCATTCAATTCATTCATGGGCTTCGGGCATGCACAACAATTCAATGTCTTCCATTTCCGTCACTTTCTTTTCAGACTGTCACTTTTCGTCTTATGATCCAAACCGGGTCTGAAGAAGGCTTACCTATGACGAGTATGGGCAGTTTGAGCTATCTTCTACTGGCCATGCCTCCGACGAAGACAAATTATGTGTTCCTTTCCTATGTTGGAATATCAACAATAGATACCTTTGCAAATTTGAAATGTATCACCAGCTATGCGGATAGTTTGCTGTCAGAATAATAAGATATTCGATTATGTCATTATAATACGCCTTCCAACCAACGACCGCGACGCAACGCGACGTGCGGTACGATGCTTGTTCCATTCGATGATCGGATCATATTTTCAAACGATACGACAAAAATACCAACTTACACATTACATTAGATTGGGTACCTATTATGGAATTTTAAATTTCAGGTGTTCGTAATGGTAGCAAGTCTCGATAAAATTGCAAATGTGAATTGCAGTGCGCCGTTGGGAATGTTAAATTAGCAGGAGGTACATACATACATACATAATAGCGTAAATATCATATGTATACTGTTGTATTAACTTCACACGTGGTTAAATTATTTTAAGTCTATTTAGAACACAGATTGATTTTTATTTTTATTGTGTATATGAATATTTATTCACTTCGTATAAGACGAAATATTTTATGTGCATCTTCTTCGACATCCTCATAAACATATGTACAGTGGCTCACAGCTTATTTGATACACCTTTTATTTTCAAAACAAAAGCAATTTATCTTCAAGGATAAAATGCGATTGCACAAAATTTATATGTAGTTTACTAGCTTATCATGTTGGCAAGGCATAGAGTAGTACGGTTCGTTCATGAATATCGTGAGAGATAAAGGAAGAATTGCACCTAATAAAATTTTCAATCCGTCTGACGAACGATTAATTGTGCGAAAAAGTAAAGCTAATCCGAAGTTATCGGCCCCTAAAATAGCAACAGACCTAAAGAAGACACTTTTAGAAGGGTGGCAAAAATGTACACCGGAAATAACAAAAAACTCGTTGATTGGATGACAAATAGACTTCAAGCCCTTGAAAAGGGTAGGGGATTTCATGCCAAATATTAAAAATACCAACCTTATCTATTAAGTGTTATATTTTTCTCTTGTATGAAATAAGCTGTGACTATAAATTTAACAGTGCTTTTTGTTTTTTATTCTAACTTTCATAATTACCTATGTTTTAAAATAAATTGTTGTTCATTGTTGAAGTGGATTTGTTTTTCCCTCAAATGACATTGCAATTTTATCAATAACCCTTAAAAGTTGGAAGATATTGCAACTTTAAATTTTAACTAGGAGCTGTATCAAATAAGCTGTGAGCCACTGTACATTGTACATACCTTTAATCGAACCAATTTTTTCACAATAAATTATTACAAAACATTTGGCGATTCTCAAACGATAATTTTGAATTGGTTACAATCTGATTTGGTTGACAGTTCTAGTAGACGTAATGAACTCGAAGCGGAATGGATCTAAAATAAAATTAGGCATACTCCATAGAATTGACGATTTAGGGAATCATTTTCTTAAATTTAATTTAAAGCTCAAAGTGTATTTTCTTATTTAAAAATTTCATGGAAAAAACGAGCGTTGGCTTTTGTATTTTCCAGTTCTTGGAGTTATTCCTCATTGCTTGATTCAGAAAAAATATACAGAATATAGTATTTCAATTAAGTTTTTGGTTTGGATTTACGAGGTCTAGTAGATGTCAACAGTTTCCAATTTCGGAATTATGAAAGCAATCTAAATGTCTAGAACAGTGAAGAAAAACTAAATTTTAAAATCGATTTCTCTCGAGTTTTGAAACGTATCTCCATAATCTTTTTATTCCACTAACCTGCGCCCACCAAGAGGTAAAAATTTAATTTCAAGACAAAGTAATATTTAAGTGAATTATTTAATTAGGTTTAAACCCTTACTGTATGTCGTAAGTAAATCACTTATGTCCTTATATCTTTTTTATTTTTCCATTCCATTATAATTTTTGTTTAATCATATACGTTTGGATAAATGTATATCATTTAATTCCGAGATAATTTAAGAGTTCTTTCATTTATTTTTATTCGTTTTTCATGAAGATTTATGTTTCTGTGACAACCTTCCTTATGGTTGGTACTCACTTGTTTTACTTGTATGCAGTACAATTTTGGAGTATCTAAGTTGTTTTCTCCTTCAAGAATGTATAGGAACCTTTATCCACTTTAGTAAGTGGCAACAAAACTTTTTTTGACAAAACTAATGCATCCATATTCAACCAGGCACTAAAATGTTGAAAGTGGCCACACAGAAATATTAAATTTCGTAGTTTTTTTTTATCTCGAAACGTTGCGTTGTGCAACTGCTTTTTTGAACTTATTAAATTTTGAAGTATTTTGTGGAATGACTTTAAAAAAATAAACGAGGTCCTTACCTTCCGAAAAATCCACCGAACTTCCGCCATCCATATCGAACTTTGTACATATAACAATGTTGTATGCAACGAGCTTTGGTTTTTCCATTTTCAAATCTCATGAACGTCACTAACTTGTAAGTCACGAAAAATATAAGTCGCAGCAATCATATCTAATTCAATAGCTTAGGTACCTCTGTTCTTTAGATTGTTGGAAGTCTGTGAATGCAAATTCCTTCTCACTGTTGGTCGTCGGTCGTCGCCGACTGCTGCCGCCGCCACCACTGCACCGCTCGCCACCTCGTTGCTGGCTGATTGTCCATTCGGTTGCCATATTTTGATTCCATAAGTGAAAGCATTATAAGCAAGCATATGACGTGTTACGATGTGGCAATAATTATGTTCAACCCAAACCCGCTGCACCTACAATGGACACTTGCATCATCTCTGTCATATACAGACACGAAGAGGTACACATGTACATAACATAGAATTCCATTCGGGTCACGTTTCATCAAATGCGGGTGGCACTTTGAGTAGACAAAAAGTTTTGAATATTGCAGCTTAAACTACTGAAGAAGACGACACATGAAAGATAGAAAACAGACAGAGGACTGAACTGAAGACGAACAGCGGCATTGGAAATTCGCTGCACGCACTCTTGGTGGTTTAAAACCACCTTTTGCACTTGCATTGCACCCGTTCTGTTGTATACAAAATATTGGATTCCAAAGAAGACACCCTGGGCTGGATTGGATAATTTTGCAGGCAGTCGTTCAATCAGAAAAAACCAAAACGTCCAAGCTTAAAATTGCACAAAAACCAAAATAATTTTGAATCTACTGATTGTATCGGTTTTAATTATAACTGATTGTCAATTTTGTGATGGCATAAAACAGATTTTGTTTTCTAATTGGATTAAGTTAAACTCTATCCTTATCATATAGGATAATAGGATTGTATTAAATCTAAGAAGGCGATCATTTTTATGTCTAAAAATTGCCTATCAGTGAAGTTAAGTTTTAAGAACGTTATCGCTTTACTATCGAGTCAATTGAACGTGTGTCAAAATATCAGCTTATTATGTTTTCAATTTAATTAAGTCGGAAAACTTAACTTTGTCTTTTCCTCCTTTAAATTTTTTTTAAACAAATGAAGCTTGTAATGGATTGTTTTCCCATTTTTTAAAAATATTTTTGCAGATAAACTTTGACTGAATTGTCAAATTCACTCACTGAAAATAGTATTGCCAAATTCTTTAATTAAAATTTTCCATCTCTCAAACAAACTCAAAACTGGTATTAGATGGAAATTTATTTCAAAACAGATTCAGAGTTTTTTAAGGCTCTTAACTCGAGTTCTGAAACACAAACTCTTTGAAACACTGAAGTGAGGTCCAGGTCCACCACACCAAAGTAAATCCCCTCTAATTCGGCCCTGAAACACACAAACTACTACAACTACATACATTATGATGTGTGTGCACTCATATGTATACTGCGAAATAGGCAAAAGGAAGTGTTAATTATCCTTCATTTTGTTACGAACGAACGGGGTTTGTTTTACTTTATGCTAATTATGACGTTGAATATCTTATGAAAAGGCGTCACTTAGGTTCTGCTAGTTTTAGATTTGAGTTCGAGGAGACTTCACACTGCTTTACTCGGTTGATCAAAATTTATGCGACATCACGTCCGATGAGCCTCCCCAGTTCCCAAAAAGATAAAACAGTCAGGAGAAAAACCTTCTTACATACATACATATGTATATACTCGTATGTATGTAGTTAGTTCCTTTGTGGTAAAAAAAGAATAAATAAATAAAGCTGCCGATTGAGTCATATTTTCTTATTTTCCTTGAAAATATGAAAACAAGCCATCAGAGATAAAGATAACCAACAAAGTATCTTTTTCTGCTTTAAACTTGGTGCTTGGTGTGGTGGTACCTACTTTTTGCTGTTTTTTCTTTTTTATTAATGTAGAAATGGTTATGTTTTGCTTTTCAAATGAACTCCATGAGAAGAAGACTTGTGTTTTGCATTTCAATAACAATTGAAGACATTTTTCTGATGACGATTTGAATTGGCTGTTATATGTAAGTGAGGTGAGGTCTTAACAAAAGGGTGGGCGTTGGAAGACTTTTGATTTATGAACCGTAAAAGTAATAATTAGTTTTGAGAATGAGCGGATGCGACGACGTATGTATGTATTTGTTGTTGTATGCTTTTGGGTCTTATCGAAAGTTAAGATTCTTTATTCGAGATAAAGGTGCGACGAAAACTTGACAAGGCGAAGGGAATTCTTAGTCGAAACTAAATGTGTCCATCATTTCTGATGTCTGATGTCTGATGTCTGATGTCTGATGATGGCGATTGAGATGGAGATGGCGAGCAGAGCAGTGATTGATGCTCCTGAACGATTCCAAATACCTACATACATACATATAATATCTCAAACTTAGACGACATACAGTCATTTGTAAATAATTGCGTTGAAGCAATACGACATCCCTTGAAGTGTAAAACTCGGACATAATGGCTGTCAAATTAAGATTAATGAAATGATTAATGTTTTGAAATAAGAAAAAATAATTGAGTTACAACTTTAAATAAATAAAAAAAAAATGTGTTTGAAAACAACGATGCTTTTTGGTTTGACCTTGAGAATTTTGAATATTTTGTGTAAAGACCTCCACCAAATAATAGTCTATAGGCCTGAATTTATGGGTCCAGAAATCCTATGTATTCGTATACTTATACTTTTATAATATACATACATATGTATTTAAGAAGTCTAAATTCTAATGAACTATATAAATAAATTGATAATGTCTATTCCTAATTCCAGGACCTCATTTATTCAAAAAAACGAATTCGAAACATTCGTATAGTATTGGGGGTGATTGGCGCAATCGTCTTAATCGGCCTCATTACCGTAGCTGTAGTCTTAATAGTAAATAGCAGCGAAGCAAATGATTTGCCTTCAGCCCAAACCGGCAATGGTATTAAGCTAGACGATATTCTGACAGGCAAGTTGCAGGCGCGAAGGTTCAATGGATCATGGTCAACGGGAACAAATATTATTTATAGGGACCTAAATGTAAGACACAAAATAGAATTTTTAATTTTTTTCCCACTCAAAAACATGACCGTTTTTTTTTTGTTTCTTTAATCAGAACATTTACGAATATAATGTAGCCAACGGAAAGCAAACCACGCTATGGCATGATAATAAGGTAAGTTATTACATAAAGTAATAGGAAGAGCAAACCGTTATATTTATAAAATATTTATTTTACAGCAACAGTATTTAGTTTTTGAAAAATCTGCCGATGAGAAGTATTTACTTTTGGGAAAAAACCATCTAAAGGTGAGAAAATTGACCTGTGAATCTATCCGAACTAAGCTAAATTTTTTGTATTCAATTTAAGATCTTCCGACATAGTTTTCAAGCCGAATATGATATAGTTGACCTTGAAACTGGGGCTGTCCATCCACTGAAGATCAAGGGAAATCAGGAACATCTGTATCTAGTTCAGTGGTCACCGATTGGCAATGCCCTTATAATCAACTTCGAAAGAAATCTTTACTACAAACCAACAGCCTTAGACAGTGATGAAATTCAGCTTACAACCAGTACAAGTCCAACCATTCTAAATGGCATTCCGGATTGGGTTTATGAGGAAGAAGTCTTTGGCACGAATTCGGCAGTTTGGTTCAATCCGAATGGTACAAAAATTGCATTTATTCAATTCGATGATTCGCCGACAAAAATCATCAACTTCCCTTATTATGGAGAGGCAGGAGATTTGCGATACCAATATCCCTGGAATCAGCCCGTTGCATATCCCAAAGCTGGGTCACCTAATCCTTTTGTTAAGCTCTTCACGGCCGACTTACAACTGGCCCTTAAGTCGAATGACTTCCTCACGGAAGTACCCGTTCCAAGTGCCCTAAACACTCAGAGTCACATTATAACCGTGGTCACATGGTTGAACGACCAAAATGTTCTCTCAGTATGGATGAATAGAATTCAAAATGCCGCTTATGTTCAAGTCTTCGAAGGTCTTCGCAGGGCCGAGACCTTTAGCATAGAATCGAAGACCGGTTGGGTCGATCTATTTACAGAGCCTCTCAAAAACAGGGATGGCAGTGAAGTTGCTTTTCTACTGCCTCATCGACAGGAATCCGATGGCAATTTTAGACACATAAGTCTCTTATCGACGAAGAACGCCAATGGGGCTGTGCTACCCATTACTAGCGGAAAGTATGTCGTAACGGCAGTGCTTCATTGGGACGCAGACAAAAATATCATCTTCTATACGGCCAACACCGAAAATGCCTCAAATTCATTGCATGTTTATGCAATTAAAGCAGCAAAAGACCAAAAGCCACAATGCCTTACTTGTAAACTTGTTATTGATGGTAAGTAAATCCATTGAAGATGGACTTGGCTGGATCATTATTGTGATTTTGTGTTTTGTTCCACCAGGTGTCCAACAAAGTTACTTTGGAGCTGAATTCAGTAAAGCAAATTATTTCGTTTTGAGTGCGCTGGGTCCCGGTGTTCCTTCGCACACAATCTTCGAATGGTCATATTCAAATGGTAAGAAAATACATAGACATTCCAAATTTTTCTTCCAAATTCTATGATTTGTCTGTCTGTCCACAGGCGAAGTTATTATCAATAAAGCCTATGATTGGGAGCTAAATACAAATTTGAAGAACGAATTGGCTACCATGTCAATGCCAGTGCATGAAGTCCACACCATTAACATAGCTAATGGATTCACAGCTAAGGTTCTTTTGCAATTGCCCCAAAACATTGATCGCAGTGGAAACACCAAGTATCCCATGCTTGTTGATGTCTATGGCGGGCCAGATTCATACTCTGTAATTGACAAATGGGGCATGGACTGGGGAACCTATTTGTCATCGAATCAATCAGTGATTTATGCAAAGATTGATGGCAGAGGATCAGGCTTGAGGGGCGACAACCTGCTGCATTCAATTTATTTGAAGCTGGGAACTGTTGAAATTACTGATCAAATCGAAGTTACAAAGTAATTTTTGTTTGCAAAATTAAAATATTTAGACCTATAATCTGAAAGCTTGTTATCACAACAGATCATTGCATCAAAAGTTGCCTTTTATTGATGCCAATCGAACGGGAATCTGGGGATGGAGCTATGGTGGGTATGCAGCTGCTATGGCCTTGGCCAACGATCAGTCAGGAACATTTAAATGTGCAGCTTCAATAGCCCCTGTCACGGATTGGGCCTATTATGGTAAGATCATAAGATCACGTGTTTATTTATTAATTTCCGTCATCATGAAAATCTTATGTAGACTCCATTTACACGGAACGTTATATGGGAGTTCCAGACGATAACCCTCAAGGTTATGCCAACTCCCGATTAAGTACTTTGGCCACGAAGTTCAAAGGAAAGAAATTTCTTCTGGTCCATGGAACCTTAGATGATAATGTACATTACCAACAAGCAATGATCTTAGCCAAAAACTTAGAACGAAGAGATATTCTCTTTAAGCAGATTGTAAGACATTAAATTTTTTTCTGTTACTTGTGATTATTAATATTTAAATTATTTTTTTTTTTTAACAGAGCTACCCTGATGAAGATCACGGTTTGGCCGGTGTGAGGCCACATCTTTATCATTCTCTGGACAAATTCTTTGGAGAGTGTTTTAATCTTAAAAGGCTGAGCAAATGGGGACGCAAATAAAACCAAAACTTAGTTCTGTAGTGTAAAACTAAAATAATTAAACCAAGAAGAAAAATGTGTTGAGGTTATTTGAAAGCTTAAAGGATCGGTTTTAATATTAATCGAGACTTGTACTTAAAGGGATACCCCAAAGTTGTTTTTTAAATCATCCCCTTAAAAGAGAAAAACATAAAAACCAAAACATAACCAACACGCATTTTACAGTGTAACATTTTGTAGTTGTGCCTCTAGGAAATTCAAAAATTATTCAAAATAATTAAATGTAAGAGAAACATATTTAAAAAACAATACAATTTTGTTTTATCAAAAAGTAAAATTAATAAATATAAAATTAAATTAGTGCCAGGATTTTTACCTCCATTTCAATGACCTACCCCCGCGCGTCCATTTTAATGTAACAAAACATTCAGTTTTGATTATTTTGAACCCCCTTCACATGCATTTTCTACAGTTTAAAAAAAAAATATGTATTTTCTTGGATACGTTAGGATTTTTACCTAACTATTTCATTGTTTGAAAATTTCATTTTTTTAATTTGTTATATTTGTGAATGTATATATTAATATTTTTTTGGATTAAGATGTCGATGTAAAAAAACGTAGGAAAGAATTAATAAATTATATTAAAATATTACGGATCTTTTCATTTTAAAGGAGTACTACATTTCTATTTTGGTAAGTTTCGTACAGATGTTTATTTTTATTTTTTACATATTTGTTTTACTTTTACAGAAGCTGAAATAAAAAAGCAAATTGCCTGCAAGTAAAAGTCAAGTTGACGGTTACAGGGTTTATTTTCATATTTAGATTTGAGCCCGTTTTTAAATGTATAATTCAGTAATCGCTCCTAGTGTCAACAAATCGGAATGAAAAGTTTTTCGTTACACCTAAGTTTTACACCCTAGCAAAGGTTATTTTATTATTTTATTTCCTTTAACACTCTACCTAATGTAGGGATAACAATTTCATAGCAATAATACGTGAAGTCTGGAAACAGTTAACGAATCAATCTTTAATTTAAAGAATCATATTTTTCGTGATTTCCGCTTACCAACTTTAACAGTATGGAATAAAATCTTTATATTCATAATGAAATAAAAGCGCCAAAATTTTCGCTTGAACCTTTCGATTTAAGATTAAAATTTTAACAAGAAACAACTTTATAAATTTACGAACAAACTCACTTTTTATTGCATTTTCTTTTTCAATTATATATGTATATTCCACATAATTCTTTTAGTTTACTCTAATTACCCCCGTCTCTCTTAGATTGCAATTTAATTTAAGATATACATAAAATAATTTTAGTTAAATTTTAAACATTTTTTTAATTCATGGTTTTACTAATATTCAATTTAAATACATATTAAAACATTTTACTTTTAATTTATTTGTTAGTTGAATCAAATTCAATTTTTGCATTATTTTAAATTTAAGTTTGTTGTGCTACTTATATAGTTTAAAATTATCTGTTTTTTAAATACTTATTACACCGTTTACAATTTTACATACATAATATCTATATTTTCTTTTTGTTTATCAAACTACGTTGGTAATTTTGTTATATATGTATGCATATTCATATATAGAAATTTTAATAAATATTATTTTTGGGTTCATTATATTTTACATCAAAATTTTGCCTTATATGTCTCGAGATAGAAATATTAAAATTGTTTACATTTAAAAAATACAAATATATATGTATGTATTTAGATTTTCTTTTAAATTTAGTTTTGCTTACAAGTTGACACACATTTATACACAATAAAGTTGATCTTCTGTTTTTTCTTCTGTATTTGTTTTACATTATAATTAATGATTACTCACTAGATAATTAACTATTTACAGCACCTGAACTTAACGTTAAAAAAAAACCATTATGATCAAATTTTGATATTATCTTTTGTATATATGCTTTGTTAATTGTTGTTTCATTTAAGAAAGAATTGCTCCTCGTCATCATCGTCAACAAGAGGGTCATCATCGGGAGGTCTGTCTTGTGGATGACTTCCAGCGGGGGGTGGTTCTTCTTCTATAAGGTGGTCTACCCCGTCCGGCTCTTCTGGTTTAAACTGATCGAGCTGATGGTATTGCTGCTCGCGTTCATCGGCGTCATCCATGACCTCATTCGATTCAACTTGTTGGCTATGGTGTAGTTCCTCAACTTGCTCATGGTAAAACTGTTGAATTACCTGATTATGACCCTGTTGCCGTTGCCGATGCTCTGCGGTTGTTGTGATAGTCGAGGAAGTATTAGTCTCCGCCGTAGGCACCAGGTTTATGAAATATAACCTGTTGTCATCGGGCGAATTTGGTTTTGATCATCATTACGTATTATTGTTGCCTTTTAAAATAAAAACCTTTTTAACCAAAATGTTATGATTTTTCTGCTACAACAATGGAATTTTTAACGATTTTTTGTTTTATTTTATTATTTTGATTTTTGTGGAGATGAAAAGAGAAAAATTGAAGAAAAAAAAGACAAGAATTGGTCAACATGAATTTGGTTATTTGCTATTAAAAAAATTCTATTTTTTGTATTATATACGTAAATATTGTAATTTATTTAAATCACATAAAAGGGGAGGGATATTAAGACCAAAAGACCTTATTTGGGATATAATGTCAAATAGTACAAACAAATGAGATCTACAAAATTCAAAGAAGAAAACAAAATAATGCAATAAATAAAGAAAATTGTTACTCATGTATAATGATAGGAAATTCACTTTTATTCTTTTTTCTCAATAACTACATAAATATATCTACAGACTTAAATATGATTTTTGTTTTGCTTTTGCTTTTTTGTTTTTACGAAATAAAATCAAAATAAGAAGAAAAAAAACTATGTTCAAGACTTGCAGTTGAAGTAAATAAATATGTAACATAATAAAATATATATATACTTGTCTATATAGAAAGGTACACTTGATGTTCTTAATAAACTATACTGTGTTTAGCACCTTGGTTAGATCAAATAAATAAAAAAATAAGGATTTTATTTAAATTCTGACAAGCGAAAGAACAAAATTAGTTAAGTAGAAAGAATTATAATAAAAAAATATTTTGTACAGCAAAAAGTATTATTATAAAATTTATAAACAATCACCATCCGAAATAATTTATAAGTCTGTTTAAAAAAATGTTCAACGGTTTGTTAGGTTTAATTAAAAAGCAATTACATTTTAAGTAGGTTAATTATTTAGAAAATAGAATAATTTCAACCTGGGATTTAATTAAATATGTGTATATCATCTTTGATTGTTGGTTCAGGGTGGATTGGATACATAGGTAAAATTATTTAAGACCTATCTAAATTCAAGTTTCAAACAACTACTCGGCTCTTGCTTTAAACGAAAGCCTATGCAAAGTATTATCTATTATCAAATCAATGGTTTTCGAAAATAATTTCTATTAATAAAAAATATCAAGCACATTAAACTAAAACCATTAATAGCGTGTTTTAAACACAAATGTTTGTAGCCTAACTTTTAGTACTTATATTAATAACTAACTATTTATTGTTTGCACTTTCACTAACCTAAGGTCCTCTTTATTTTAAAGCAATGAATAAATGATTCTTTGAGGTGTAAGTACAAGAAGGAACTTTTAAAATCTAATAAAAGATGGGGGATTTCATAAAATATAGAGATAACTTTGTCAATTCACGCATTTATGTATTTCTTGAACTGATATGAAGAAGGATTAATTTCTTTCCTTAAGGCTTGAAGAAAAACAATATGTATATAAAAACAAATTCAACTAGGTTACTCGCAGGAGTACAAATTTCAACTTTTTTTGAAGGTCCATGAGTTGTTTGTTCTTTACATGTTCAACAATTCCAAAAATAGATTCAGTTTTAAATCCATTTGGTATTCAACCTACCCTACGCCTACAGTATTAATAAACATAAAATGAAAATTAAAAATTCAAATTGTAGTAAAGAACAACATTGATACCTGTATCTCATGCTGATTTGTAGCGTAATTCTATAAGATTTCAGTTTGATAAAATCAAAATTAATAGCTGGCATAAGTGTAAGATCGAGTGCCAACTTTGTATCTTATAAGCTAGGTATAATATTTTAAGGTTAGAAAAATAGAATATAAATATATATGTACATATGAACCATAATCTACAAAAATAGAAACAACTATAACTTTGAGTTTTGTGTAAATTTTTCCAATATCCTTAAAATTAAAACTAATTATTGCAATGCACCCACTGAAGCAAAGAATCCCATTCCGCAAATGTCTAGACAGCTTGCTATACAAACTGAAGCCATTGAATATTTTTTGTAAACAGATAAGGTAGATGTTAAGTATAAAGTTAATTTTACTTACAAAAAAAAGCAAAGAAAAAATAAGAATTTGGAGGTAGGTTGATTGGATTGGTTGATTTTTTAGGTGGTGATTGTGGTTGGATAGTTTATTTTTTTATGTGTCTATGCCTCACAACTGGTGTTGGTGCTGATGGTATTCATGCATATTCACCTGATTGATATTGCCTATCAATTGATGCCCCTGCAACGTTTGGACTTGGGCTATGGACAATGATGTTGTGCCATCTGTGTGCTCTTGCTGTGTCACAATTGTTGGTTGGCCATTGCCTGTTGCAGTCGTTATGTTACCCGATTGATCTATTATTTGATGGTGAACTTGTTGATGCTGTTGCTGCTGCTGTTGTTGTTGTTGCTGCTGTTGTTGTTGTTGCTGTTGTTGTTGCTGTTGTTGTTGTTGTTGCTGCTGTTGTTGTTGTTGCTGTTGTTGTTGTTGTGAAGATGTGCTTACTGCTACTGACACTTGATTGCCCCCACTTGTTGACATCGAATCGGGCTCCTTTTTGACTTGCACTGCTTGAACTGTATGTAATGATTGCACTGTTTGAACTTGTGGTATGGTTCCACTGACTACTGTGGTTGTATTCGTACTAGAATTAGCCGTGCTTGATGATGTCATTAGTTTTTTAGTTCCTCCAGGTATAACTATGAAGAAAAATAATACATTTATGACTTTCGTTTAATAACAAAAAACTACCATACCCTTGCGCTCTTTTTTCATTCCGGGTTTAGCAAAATGTCGAAGTTCTAAATGGCGTCGTAAGTTTCTTGATTGGCGAATAACTGCATAGCAAATGGGACAAGTAGCTGGCTGTTCAGATTGCGACCGTGATCTTCCTTCTAAAAGATTAATAAAAACGAAACAAATTAAGAGCAAAACATTAAACATAAATAATTGTCTTTTGACTTACTGGTTCCAAGTTTTGCTGTCGAGCCATCACCAGTAGTAGAAGCCGATACATTTGTTGTTGTCGTTGGTGTCAAACTAGCATCCGAAAAAGTGATCGATTCGTTTGTCTTGAGAATTTCTGTTTTAATTGGTGTCGACGAAGCAATAGCAATAGTTTCACCATTTTCATGAGTTTGAGTTATAGTTTGTGTCTGATTTGTCGTTATTGGTGATGGCATAATGCTGTCCATTCCGTCAGTTCTGGCTATTTTTGATTCAGTCGCTAAATAATAAATTTTACATATATTTCAAGGACACGGCAATATATGTATGTACATGGGTACAACTTACGTGACATTTTCTTTACACGCGGTCTCCTTTTTCGAGCTGGCAAGAATTGGTTAATAGCATCCTTAACCTCGCCTACGTCTGAAATGATGGGTCCTGTTTGATGAATATCTTCGACTACTTGAGCATGTACGGTTTG
The DNA here is from genome assembly GCA_905146935.1 of Scaeva pyrastri. Lineage (NCBI taxonomy): Eukaryota > Metazoa > Arthropoda > Insecta > Diptera > Syrphidae > Scaeva > Scaeva pyrastri. The sequence continues at coordinate 2,092,014 of LR989927.1, read as the reverse complement.
TTGTGGGGCGGTACTTATTGTAGCAATTAATTGTTCTTGGTCCTGAAAAAAGTATAAGATGTTAATGAAATGTATTTTATTGTATTTATAACAAGCAATTTATAACAAAAATTAACTAGAAAGGTAACTACTCAAAAACTAAACAAAGTAGAACTTTTATTTTAAATAAATCGCAAACTTAAATATATTATGCAATTTACCTCTTCCTGGCATACATCAATAACGGTTTTAACATGTGGTATCATGTGTTGCAGTTGAATTGAATGTGTGTAGTCATCTTTGGTTACTGTTTGTGGGGCTAATCCTTGAATATTAAGACATTGTGCGGCCTGCAACAATGATGGCAGCTGAGCGTGATCAACACTTACTTCACCGCGATAAACAAATTCAAGCAGAGCTTCTAGATCATTTGCATTTACACCGGCAAGCATTACGACTGGATGTTTACAAGGGGTGTTCTGCAAATAGGAAACAAAATAACAACAACATTTAATATGTATTTAAATAAAGGGGTAGGGATGTAAGAGAGGGAAACAAAACACAACAACAACAACAAAAACAATCCAAATGTTTACAAAAGATTGTTTTGAAATTTGAGACCAAAAGATAAAAACAAAAAGTGAAAAAAGACATTTTGAATATCGCCAGCTTAAGAGATGAACAATTTCTCTTAGATGATAATGATAGAGGATAGAGCCAGAGGCAGAGCGTTTAAATTTTCTCATCGTTGTATCATAAAATTAATTACGCTTACGCTACGCTATGAGTGAGTTTAAGAGTAAATAGATTAATTTTGTAAACAGAGAGTAGAGAAAAAATTACGATGGTAAAGTTCAACGAACTGTTAACGAACGTGACTTTTTTTCAGCAAAGTACCTAGGCAACTTAAGAAAAACAAGAGAATTTTAAAAATTCGTCGAAATTGTTTGTCACTTTTGTGAATAGGAGGTCAAAGTTACATTTTAGACATTTATGCTGTCAAAAATTTAATGATATTTCGTACATTTGATATTTTTTTAATTCAAACGTGTACCTAGACCTTCAAAAATTTACAAAACAGGCCTATTTTCATATTCGATTTGATCGAGTCTTTCATTTCAATAGCAGTTTTTGACAACAGTTTTTAACGAAATAGGTTTGATAGATCGACTTAATAATAAGGTGTACAATTGTACATGTCCAGCTATCCTATACTGTAAAAGATTTTACTTTTCACTTTTAATCTAGATTGTTTTATTTCACAGTTTTAAATGTTATCTCATTTAAAAATGATTTCATTCAAAAAAATGTCGGTTTCTTAATTTTGATAAAATTCGAAAATCTTATCTTATGAGAATAGTTTAACTTTTTTATTTCTTTTTTTTTAATCAAATCTAAGTTGTTTCCAAAGAGAAATAACAAATTTATATCAATTTTGATATGAAGTGAAGGTTCTGTATAAATAAACTTGAATTTTTTTGGAATGTATACATATATGTATACATATATGAAGTTTGGAAAGTTTTCAATTCTAATTTTAATTCTATTATGCTTGATTTCTGTAACCTGTTTTTCTTCTTTGGCTTTAAAGTGAATTCTATTGCTTAGTAATCTGAATATCATAATTAACAAATTAGTTATAGAGTAAAAGTTTTATTTGGTGTCTTTTAAAGTTTTCCGTTTTTGAGTAAATTTTTTTCTAGATGGTAAATAACAAAATAACCTGCGTTAAATAAAGCACAATTCATATGAAACAGTCTCTGCAATGCTAAACTTCATTTTTGTTAACAAGTCATTTATTCACCTATAATCGGTTAGAGATCACAAATATACGAGTAAAATGTAAAGTTCATCTTTTAATAGATAAGCAATTCTGTACTTATGAATATAATGTGTACAAGTACTTATAGGGAACAATATTAAAGGCCTCAATTAAGTAGACTTGGTCGTTCGACGTCTTTTACATTGTATGCAGGTATCTAAAAATATATTAAATATCTTTTAATCGAAGATTATACAATCCCTATGATAATACAAACCTTCAAATAATAAAACCTCCTATACCTAAATAATTCTTAAATTCAATTTAATCGGATAGGTATTCTTGGAACTAGCACCATTCACAGCTTACAGGTAGGAACAAGGATAATATTATTATATCGTTCCCCTAATACAAAGTGTAGCCCAAAGCAACCTTTCGTCTTCCACTATCAGACACAGACTACCACTACCACTAAATGTAAATAACTACTTCATAAAAAAATAAACTAGCACTGAAACTGATCAACAGTGCTGCCTTCTGCCCCACAAAAAGAAAACACAATTTACTTTTATTGAGCAACCAAAACAATCCTCGCTCGTTATGTTTTCTCATTTTTATTCCATTCACTCTTTTCAGACCATAACGCACTCGATTCAGAAGAAATCTAAAATTTCAAAAATGTGGACAGCAGCGAAGAGAAACTGTACTCAAAACATTAATTTTAGAGAAGAGCAGCAGAGCATCAATCAATGTACCTAGGTACGTACCTATATACAATGCGTTTATTTATTTTTTCCCTTTTCTTTCCTGAGAAGTAAAATTACCCCTGCTTAGTTTTTTCAAGTTCCATGTGCAATTAAACAACATCTAATGTCACACTTTTAAGGGTTGAATACATTCAAATTCAACGCCGCTGGATGAAGCTATGACCAAAATCTTCTTATTGGGATAATTTCACTGCAAGGACAACGAAAATAAACAACAGCCCACAACTAAATTTTATCACCGCAAGAAGGCTCTTACTTGACTCTTGCTTGACTTGGTTAGGTGCCATGGTGGTGGTGTGGTGGTGGTGGACACCACGAGGAGGATGATTGTAAACAAACTTTTAAGCGAGAGGCTATCCCAATCTCCGTCTCCGGACGTAGTTGAAATGAGCATTGAGCAGAGGGTAGAGCTAGAGCCCCACAAAATAGCCACAAATCTACCAGAGATTGAGAGGAGTCAACAGAGCCAGAGCCCCAGAGCCAGCCACTTATTCTTCTTCTCAGTGAGGGAACTGAACATTTAGCCAAAGAACACCAACACTGCTGTGGCGTTCATCGTCGCTTGTGTTCGTTTTAGTTGGCGTTGTCGTTGTCGTGGCTCGTCAGTCGAGTAGATTTCGTTTCGGCAAGAAGAAAATAGGTACAAGAAAACAAAAGAGGGCACTTCTCTTTCCTCTCTATGGTGCAGAATGCCTTTTATTATTTATCATTATGAATGTGTGGTGCTGCTGACTGGTGGGAAGGCAACAACTGTAAATTAAATGATCTCTGTTTACAAAATATCTTGGGCTCAATCTCGATTCTCGGTTCTCGGGAGCGAACCCAACCTAATGAATTTCCTCCAACTTGCTCTGTCAATTGACACTTGTCTCACGGTCTCGCGTCTCGCCAAACCACACACTAACAACTCGCACTCAATCATGGGTTTCGGTTTCGAGTTCATGCATTTGGGCGGGAAAGACTATCAACCAACAATGCGATGAGACATCACTAATGAATTTATCCAGAAGCACAAACTTTTAACTTACCTTTAGCAATTCCAATAGGAAAGGACTAGCTGCACAGAGAACTATTTTATGAGCTGGGAAACTTCGGCCGCCAGCCGCCAAGGTGCAGTCTACCAAATCACCATGGCAGCGCAAGAGTTGAATGGCCGACACAAGCGAGCTGCCATAGTCGCCCCACGTTAGGGAATATAAAGAGTTCATTGGCAACGCCATCATTTAGACGGCTTTCTTTTCCCTGTGGAGCTGGACAAGCGACGAACAAAAAACCCAAAATGAAAAACGCTTCTGGTTGCGATTTTTTCTCACTCTCAAGTCTCAAAACTCAAAAATCTGTCGTCGTGTACGGCTCGTCTTTGCTTCGCTTTCGTCTTCGTCTTCGTCGTCGTCTTGTTGCCAACAAATTATTGTGTATGTATACGAACTTTGTGAAGTTGGCTACACTAAACTCGAAGAGGTGGATTAAACTGGCAGGGGGCGTGGGGTAGCGATGTGTCGCTTCGCTGTATACGCAGTGCTCCAATTTTCCTCTCCTTCTCTTCAACCTGCTGAAGCAAAAGTTTTTTTTTCACTTCAAATCTTAATTTTTTCCACAGGGGCAGGGGCACTGTTTTCCACGCACAAAACTATCTCTTTTTTCACTTTCCCACTATCGTCTCTCTATTCAAGGGAATCACGAAAATAAAATTTAATTTAAATACATATTATATATGTATTTTCACAAAAATTTCCAATCATCGCAAATATATATAAAATATAATGTAATGCACTACACAGAGAGCAAGCGAGAGCGCGAGAGTCGCCTGCCAATGCAATCCCTCGGAGAGAGATAGAGAGAGGATGATAACGAACGAGAACGACACGAACGAACGGCGAAGTCACTGTTCACTGATATGATAAAAAAAAGAACGAGCAGGAAAAAATTTCCCTCAGCTAAAATGTATCTGATTTCGATTCGATTTTTCACTGATTTTAGTGTTAAATTGGCCCAGAATTTGATCAAAATCCGGTGGCGTCTCACTTAATGAACAAAATTTTCCACAAAAAGTATTTCTATTATTGTTTTTTTCTTCTCTGAGAATTTTTTTCTCCGATTTCACACGTCGAGAAAACTTCACTCTACACGTACACACGCGTACGTTGCACGAAGCTCGACCGAAAGAAATTCTACGTCTACCATACCAAACCAAAGGCAATAGGCAAGCAGAACTACACTTATATACTATGTACTCTCGTGTGTATATACGATTTTCTCTACGTCTTCTCCATCCACTTCTACACAACGATAACCAAGTTCCTACACTACACACACACGTCCCGCTCGCAGAGAATTTTTTTCTCTGCTGATGGAAGATTTTTTTTTCTTACGGTTCTTTTTATGGAGCAGAGCAATAATTTTACACTCGCGAAACCGGATATTGGGGATCCGAAATCAAAAACAAATTTTTTGTTGAGATTTGAGAATTTCGAAGCTTGCAAACGGTTTGGTCATATGGTGGGTTTTCGTTCCTATCACCAAAACTGAGTCGCACGGTCAGAAACGAAAACGATGTACATTGTACAATTCGCCAGCACACAGGAAAGGAATGAAAATGAAGTATCAATATGAACTTGCTGTTGGTATTCGTATTGCCAATGGGAATTGGGTATTGGGGAAAACGAACGAATAACGAAATAAGTGTCGGAAGGCGATGGAAATATCAAGAGACGAAGCAGTCGAGGGAGAGGAGAAAAAATTCTTCATTTACTGTGTAGTGTACTGAAATAAAATATGGCGGCTTGAACACTGTAGAAGTAGAAGATGAACGGTGGAGTGGACTTCTCTGCTCTTTGTAGATCTTATGTACACGTTTGATGTATGGATGTGTGTTGGACAGGAAGAGTGAAATCGCTGAACGGTATGCAAATATGTGTGAGAGAGAGAAAGAGAGACTATTTTTGATTGTGAGTGATGCCAATCTAAACTCTTCCGAGAGACATCTATGTTTAAGTTATAAAACTACTCTTAGATCTAGAATAGGGTGTATAACTTTTGTTGGATAGAATTAGTACTTCCTTTTCAACAATAAAATTTGGGTTTTTGCCAGATTTGGAGCACGGATTTCTGTTCCCTTCTTGTCAACCCAAATATATCACCTTCATGTGGCTTGGGATCTAATATTGAATCCGTATTTCGTGGTTTTATCGACAAAAAGAAATTCAGTTAAATAAATAACTTACATTTTACAAAATGGAACTGGACTTAAATATTATTTAATCAAAGCTTATGTCGTTTTAGCCGGGGTGACTGGAACCAAAACATGTATTAAAAGTTCTGGTTAACAACTTAAGCAATTTACAGCACTTAGCTCGGTTAGGGATTTAAATTTTTCTCAATCAATAGAAATTGTTAAATATTTATAAGGTTCCAATCTAATTCCAACCGAAATGATTATGGAATTTGATAGATGAATTTTAGACTGATATTTAGAAAATGAGATAATCTAGTTAAGGTGGATAGCTTTAACTTTGCAATTAGTACCCTCACTATTAACGTTTTTCACTTAAAATTGTTCGAATCTTTGCTTGTTTGATATTGTTTCAGGCACGTATTAGTCCGCATTCTGTATATACTCGTAAGCCTTAGTTTGCAATACTAAGTGTAGAGTAACAGAAATCATTGCATATAATTTTAGAGGTGGTAGTTGGTGCATGAATTGAATGAAAAATCCGCAATTCTGTTTGTTCTTTTCAGCTTTCAGAACATAGTCAATTAGTGTTTTTATATGTTTCAATTAAATAACGACTTTTCAATTTGGTTTGGGTTGCAAATTTGATCCCTTTATTTTCTAAAGGAACCCCAATTTTCAAATGTTTATTTTTATTTCATAATATATTTATAGGCTTTTAAATTTATAAAATAGAACTAATCAATACATATTTTCTTGTTGCACTTAGATAAAGATGTTTTTGTGTAGATTTGATTCGAATAAAATGTTATGTACGTTATTATATAAATAGAAGTATAATAATAAAAGATTTTGGTTTGTCTTAAGCTGATGCAAAAGATAACAAAATAAAATAACTACAATCATTACACTTAACTGAATAATGCAGCCTTAACTCTTTTTCTTTCTCATTAATATCGTGTCTGGGGATAATTTTTCGAAAGCGTACGCAAGCGAACAATTTTCAATTTGTTTTAAATGATGGATATTTGTTGATGAATTCATATTAACAAGATAGAAGTTGAAGTGAAAGCGTATGACAAAAATAAAAATAAAGAAACATTTGTCGGAGTTTAAAAAACTGGTGGACTGGGTGGTTAAACAAGGATTTAAGCCAATGAAGTGGTGCTCTTGAGGTTGGTCTTCAAATATGTTGACTGCAGTCTTCGAAAACAACTTAATTACAATAGTTTCCAGCCAGCTGTATCTAAATATTGCCGATACTAAATTGTTATGAGCTTTAGTTATGTACTTCGGGTGTTTTTTTTTTTTTTTTTTAACTATTATTTGAGCCCGTGTTCATTTTAATAAACAAGAATACAAGCCAAACACTTATTTACGTCTACTTCCTATATTTATTCCAACCGTGCCTTAAATCTCTCGAAACTTTAAATCACCCCGGTGTTAATATGTTTTTATCTAACTCAGTTATGTCATCTCATGATTCCCATGAATTTACATGGTGAAATTTTGTGTAAAATCATACTCAATTGTAGGTATGACAGTTTGAACGAATTTCAGGAATATAATCAAATAGAGATGCACTCCCAACTGGCCACCACCTTCTTCAACAGTTTGGATAATCTTCTTCATGATATCGGCATGACGACAAGGATGAACAGATGCCATGTTTGGGCCGGGCAAATGTGGATGGCTTTCCATGGTGACAGTCTTTTTGGCGTGATCTTGGCTAACATCTTCGTACATCTGTTCTACCGTCAAGGGTTTACGATTCTATGCGAGACAGATTATAATTTATTAGAGACAAAAATACAATCAATTTTTTTTACAAAGTTTACCTCATCATATCCAACTACCCAGAGACGAGGGGTTTGGTAGTACTTGTCATAAGTAATGTGCAAATCATAGGTTCTTGTGTGTAAAACTGAATCGCCGCCATCGCCACTATCACGTCCATCCGATGTGGATGCTTTGGATGATTCGGGTTTCCTAGAAGCTACAGCCTAGATTGTAAAAAAGTATTTGTTATATATTTTTTTTTGTTTTGTGTTCAACAGAAAAATACCATCACTTTAAATAAAGGTAAAAACGAAAAGAATCCATTTGAGTTTTCAGAAACATTCATATGCAGAAGTTAAAAACTGTACTCCGCTGGTGTGTCTCAACATCGTTAAAATGGACTTTTATGTTTTATTATGTTAATTTTAACCTTATTTATTTATATATGTAAGTGTATTTTGTCACTTGATAAGTTTTATATGCTATGATTAACCAGTAATACTATTGTGTTTGTGCTAAGCCACGACAACAAGGTAGTAAGTAAGTAAGTTGATATCTCCAAAGCTAACAAATACTAAACAAAATACATTTACATATTAAAATATTTGATTGAAGAAATTTGAAAGTTCTACATATGTACATTTTTTAAGTAAAATTAATAATAGTTGTTTTTTAACGAATTTGTTGTTTAAAATAAACGACACAAAATCTTCTGTTGTAGAAACTTTTTATAAAACCACAAACATTTTTATTGAAAACAGGAAAACTCAGAGACTCTCAAACATGAAATACATATGTAAGAATGCAATGGAATGCGACTGTGTTAAACTTGGAAATTTCTTCAATTAATACAAAATTCGATGTTGATTACTTTAAGACAACAAGCAACTATTTATCGGTAACAAAAATCTAGCAGGCGCCATAGAGACGTGCATACAATTCTGTTTGTGCAAAAATATTAACCGTGGTAATTCACGCTGTCGCTTTTCGATACTTGTTCAGTTAGCTAAATAAATGAACTTTCTACTTCATCATAACAGCCATGCAGCAGTCAGTTACTGTTTACAGTAATTATACTCTTCAAAAATTGAATTCAATTAAATTAGTTTTCAAGTAGAAGAAAGAAAAGTTTTTCTTCGAGTAAACACAAACAAGTAATCTTATCGCTCAGTGTCCCCAAACTCGTCTGAAAAATTAAATTAACCTTATCATCGCTCGAGATCAAACTAATTGAAGTGCGCAAATGATGCTTACTATTAGAAACGTGACGGCTGTCGCTGACTCACATGACCTAACAAATAAAAATGCCCCATACTCACTGGATCAACCAGCTCCAACATCCCATTTTCCTCAAACTCCTCCATATCGATGGCTTCATCATCGTCGTCGTCGTCATCGTCGTTCTGCTGGTTGATGTGTTCGTCCATGTCTTGGATATCCTCGTCGTCGTCATCTCTGCCACTCAACGTCATCTCGCACACCTTCTCGTCCAACTCGGCGACCCCATCCTCGTTAAGCTGATGTGTCTCCACCCAACCGTCACCACTCTCATTCTCCACCACAATTTCCTCACCCACATACTCCATTTGCTTGCATCGTCGGGAACAGGCCACATTCCGTGTGATGAGGAATTGCTTATCTGCATCCAAAATAAATAAACAGAGCGCAACCGCATATCTCACCAAATAGTCCGTCTTATGGCGAAGCGTCAAACTCACCTTTGGGCAGATAAGGTTTTGCTTTCGACTCGTCCCCGGCCGCCCATTGCCACGTAGGGCAATGGTGCACCAAATGCTCTCCAGCGGCTACGAATTCTTCCGGGGTCAGAACTCCTGTCTCCCTGAACTTGCTCTCCTGCAAACAACGAACATATGAATCATCGTTTTCTTCGCTTCAAATAGAAGTCTTTCTTTCTTTTCTAGTGAAGCCAGGGGAAAGGCTAAACCTTCGCAATATTAATTTATCTATACAGTTTTTACCTTCAGAACTGGAGTCAAATATTCAGCGACTCCAAGGGCCGTTCCTTTGACGGTGTTGATAACACTCTGCATTTTGTTGCTACTTTCTCAAGTTATGAGCTCGAAATTGATATAAAACTAATCTTTTATTTGATTATTTCCTTTTGTGGAAGAATCAACCAGGGAAATAATAAATAATGAACTTTTTGTCGCAATCTTGTTTACGGATGAAAAAAATACGCCAAATGTATGAAACGTCTAGACACTTTCTGTCATCTTTTCGCCTTTCGCTAGCCGTGAGCCGTTGCTGCCGTGGTCTAGTGGCCTTCTGCCTCTCTTCCTCTGACAAAGGGAAAAGTTGAACCAAAACGTCAAGTGAAGCTTATCTCATCTGTGAGCGAGAACGGAGCGACTAATCTATTTGGATTTGGAAGCAAAAGAAATAAGAGGTATATTCAGAGAAGCAGGGATGTGATGGAGTTGTGTTTGATAAAAGATCAAAAGAGAGTGTATTTTGAACGCATCAATATTATCAGTACATAAACGTTAAGCCCCTTTTAGACGATCAGTTTTCAGTTCAGTTATCAATCAGTTCATTTATCAGTTAAATTGTCAGTTCAGTTAAAATGAAGCTCAGTTCGGTGTTCAGTTCATCAAATTAACTTATAACTGAACTGAGAACTGATGAGAATTCCATCAGTTTCAGTTACAGTTAATCGTTTCAGTTTTTGTGTTTAGACATCAGTTTAACTGATAGCTAAACTGAAACTGAAACTGATCGTCTAAAATGGGCTTTAACATGCAGATTGTTTTTATAAAATGGAATTATGGTATTATACCAGTGCTAAGATTTGTAATTGAAAATAATATATATTTCTCAATTTTGGTACATTATCTGTTATCAAACCAGAATTTAGACTTGAAATTTCAAAATATTATAAGTAGCAAAATAGCCTCAAAGTTTTGGTACAGTTCTATAAAACTATTCACAAGAGAGCGACCAACGATCGACGCATAACCTAACATTCGTCCATTTTGACATTTCGTTCACATGTACTTTATTTTATTCGTCGCGAATGGCGTTTACTTAGGCCAAGAACATCCTTTTACAATTATTTTGAGGTTAGTCGCGCGCAAACAATTCATTCGTTACAGTGTGGATGGTATGTGGAACGCGAATAGTGTTTGACAGTTCATAGCAGTCATATTGGAATTTACGAAAACCAATTTATTTTCTCAAAATTCTCTAATTTCAGCTATTATAACTCAAATTTGAATATGCTAACATTTAATTAAACCAGATTTCTACAATTTTGTAAAGTTTTTGTGAAGAATTTTTTTTTATTCGTTCGTGGTTGGTCGCTCTCATATGTATGAATAGAATTGTTGGAATTTTTAAATTCTTCCAAAAGATTATTTATAAAGATAATTTCACTTTAAATATATGTAAGTTTTTAAGCGAAATACGTTTTTTTAACACATCGTTTAAATGCTTATACACTGTACCGGAAAGTGTTTTACCGAATTCTAGTAAATACGACTGAGACTTGCAGGGTGCAATTTATAATTTATTTTCGGCAATATCATTATGTATGGAAATGGATTTCTAAAAATATATGAACGTCTTTCTTTGATGTTATAACACACCTATTAAATTTAAGTAGTTTAAACACTTCCTCACCATCGTTTAGAAAATCTACACGTTAATAATTCTTTTGAGTCATAATTATCTGTTGTAAAATAAAATTAGTATTTATTCTAGTTTCACCTTATTTATTAAATTATTCACAGCGGCTTACACACACATGATTATCTCAATCACTACCATCGTTGAAATAATTATATAGTTTAAAAAATGCCTTTGAATAAAAAAAACTTGGACAATTTTATAAGATTTCATTATTATTACCAGCTGCACAATTTGAGTGAACTGAAGTTTGACAGTAACCTTCCAGTTCAATTACATTTGCTTACATAAGAAGCTGAATTGTTGACTATTTAAGGTTAAGATGTACAGCAGAAAATACCTGTCTGCCATCGTCATGTAAATGTCAAAACGAATTTTATTAACAGTACGATGTTTTTCTACTAATATAAGTTTAAAAAATCATATAAAAATTAATAAATTAGTTTAAAGTTTGAAGTCTTCTTCCCTTTTGATAAAAATCTCAACATACATACATTTAAAATTTACAACTTCCTCGTGTAACGCAAGGAGAAAGTACTCGAATGATTGAACACATCCCTCTTAACAAATGACAAACACTTCTGCCAACATCAGCACACAAAAAACAGCAACCATTTTCGTTGATGAAAAAACTTTTCCCACAAACCAAACCAGCACAAGTAGCAGTACTAAACTAAGTACCAGCACTCAACTCAGCAGCCAAACCAAAAATCAACAACAAGAAAAAGAAATATATCGACAACGAAGGCGAAGGCGAGTGAAGACGAAAATTTTCATTTTCAATTTTTTCGTGGAAAAGTTTTTTTTAATTTGTGAAACTCCACACACATGAAATTAATCTCAAAACGATAAATTCCGATTTTCAAAAGGGAATTTCCACAAAAGAATGCGAATAAATGCCGACGTTTTAAGAAAGTGGAGTGTTTGTCGACGCTGTTGAAAATTCACTGCAATTGGTTTTCGTGTTTTGGCTCCTCCGTGGATAAAAGAACCACAAAGGTTTGTCGAAAATTTCAGTAAAATTTTTAGTTAATTGTGTGATAAGTGTGTTTTCCGTTTTTTCGAGTGAGTTTGTCAGGTGGAAGTGTGAAAATTTCGCAGTGAAAAAGCTAGGCTGCGTATGGTGTGTGAATTTTTTGGTTTTTTCAGCTCGACGAAATGTGCGCCCTTCGCCCGCCTCCCCCTTTTCGCAGCAGTCTCTCGAATTTCGGGCGTAACACCCCGTGTATTTTTGTGTGTCATGTTGTTTGTGTTTTTCTTCCATATCCATTTACATTCATTTACATCCTCTGCATCCATTTGCACTATTTTTAGGTGAGAAATATTGGGTAATAATATTTTTGGAGTTCGGAGGGGTTTCAGGTTTGGATGGATTTATGTGTGTATCCTCGGGCTCTTCGCACTTCGCACTTCACACTTCACACTTTGCATCCAACCAGCAACGACCAACTACAAAAAAATAAGAAGAAGAACAAAGGTCGTGGTGCAAAGTTGGGAAGAGCTTGAGTCGACTTTCTTTCTTGGCAAAAACTTTGTTGAAAAACTAATGAAAAAAGAAAAACGAGACTATAGGGAAGAATAGCTCCTCCGGTTCAGCGCCGCTCCCTCGAGCCGAGCTCCATTAAGTGTCTTTTGTTAATCACGTTTGCAAGTTGCTACACACAATGATGAATAATTGAGGGAAAAATTGTGTATTGTGGGCGCACCACACATCCGCTGCAAGTTGATTATGAGAGACAGGTGTTCGGGCGGAAGGAGATTGTTATTTTTTTTATTCCATAAATTTGTCTTCGCTCATTTAAGCCCGAACAAATGGTCAAATGTGTTGTAACAAAAAACAAATACCTGAAGGCTGCCTTTGCCATGGATACTCACATCTGCTTCGAACTTTATTTTGAACTTTGTTTACATTCGAGGAAATGTGTAGCCAGCAAGTAGGAGTAGGTAGATAGGTTATCCTCAAGGTTTTATGTCGATTTGATTGCTTTTTGTTTCAATTTTGTGTATAGCTTAGTATACTTTTTATTAATGAAGTTATTGACCTATCTTAAGGAATTGATGGTATGGTTTTTTGTGTTTGAGCCATGCGTAGACAGAAACATAATTTGTCTTCTAATATCTGCAATTGTCTTAATGGGTACCTACATAAACTATACATAACCACATCAATTACTCGAAATGGATTCAAGGACATCTGATTGCTTGTTCCAGTTGCCTCCTACACAGGTATACAAAATGTCAACCTGCATAACAAATTTGTGATAAATCGGTTCAGGGCTTTTTTGCTGCTATTGAGAAACAATGACCAAATTATGGAATATGTAACATAATTCAGGTACTTATCTCCAGCAATTGAAGTTGTTTTCTTTAGTATATCGAATTGAAAAAAAGAAAGGTTATCATTCTGACAATTCAACATAGTTCAGAGAGGCTTATTAAAATTGTCCTTAGTTTTATTAATTCATTCTGTCATTCCTCTTTCCAGTTCAAAATCAAAATTGATTAACATTCGCTGTACGTTATTATACATAGTTTTACGCATTGCAAGTCAGACTTCCTTCTAGTTCCTCAAATTAGAAATAGAAATGAATACAGAGGCCTAGAGCAATAAAACTGTATTTAAGTGTTTCATTTTGTATGGTCCAATTTTGCATCACAGATTTTGAATTATATAGAAAGGAAATGGGATTCTGTTTATATTTACTTCTCTTGTGCTCCGATAGCTTAAATTTGAACCATTCAGTCAGTCAGTCCATTTGGGTTTGTTTTAGCTGAGATCGGTTATAGACGAAATAAAAATCCAGTATTACCATATAAATTCCTTTAGAATACAAGCTTGTGAACGCAGCAGCAAAACTTTAATAATGAAGAGAGTGACGTTTAAAAATCTTCTTTCAAGTCATTCAAATAAAGACTAAAGTTTTTAAGTATTCAAATAACTCACTGGTCCTTTTTCACCTCAAAATTATCTATTCTAAGAACAATCCAATGATAACTTGATCTGATATTGAGATTGTTTCTACCCTGAAACACGAAGTTCTGCTTTGCAATGGTCAGCGGGGCTGGTTGTTACTTGACCAATTCGAGAGAATATAGATCGGAAGCTTCCTTCCGTGATTCTGAATTGTTTCTAAATAATGTCAATTATATCGTTGCTGCTGTTGAGAATTCTTTTTTGAATGTTGAAACTTTTTTTAAAGTAGGAGTTGAATAACTTTTTTTAGACTTTAGAAAATTTTTTAGGTTTTAATTGTGATTTTATGAATGAAATGTTAACTTAATGTTTTTCTTTTATTTGAATTCAGATAGACGCTGTGTGGGGCTGGGCTTCTGCCCCGCTGCGTTTGGCGGCAAACAGAATGGGCGATCCACTCTTGGGGGATCGGCCGCCGTCGCCGGCGCGTCTATCGCACACCTCAGAGAAGCATCCCAAGGTGACGCTGTCGGAGTTGAACCTCCTACGGCGTCACCGTGAGTTGTGCGATGTTGTGTTGAATGTAGGTGGGCGTAAGATCTTTGCTCATCGCGTGATCCTGTCAGCATGCAGTCCCTATTTCAGGGCCATGTTTACGGGAGAGCTGGAGGAGTCACGACAAACCGAAGTCACCATACGCGACATTGATGAAAATGCCATGGAACTTTTAATTGATTTTTGTTATACGGCACACATCATTGTCGAAGAATCCAATGTGCAGACACTGTTGCCAGCGGCTTGTCTATTGCAACTGGTCGAGATCCAGGACATCTGTTGTGAATTCCTCAAACGACAATTGGATCCGACAAATTGCTTGGGAATTAGAGCGTTTGCCGATACACATTCGTGCCGGGAACTGCTTCGCATAGCTGATAAATTCACACAGCACAACTTCCAGGAGGTCATGGAGAGCGAGGAGTTCCTGTTGTTGCCTGTTGGCCAGCTGGTGGATATAATTTGTAGCGATGAGCTGAATGTTCGATCGGAGGAGCAAGTCTTTAATGCGGTTATGTCTTGGTTGAAGTACAATGTCGCTGATCGGAGGCAACATTTAGCTCAGGTGCTGCAACACGTCCGTTTGCCCCTTTTAAGCCCTAAATTCCTTGTTGGCACTGTGGGCTCTGACCTACTGGTTCGATCAGATGAAGCCTGCCGAGACTTGGTCGATGAGGCCAAAAATTATCTATTGCTTCCACAAGAACGTCCATTGATGCAGGGTCCACGCACTCGTCCCCGAAAGCCCACACGTCGCGGTGAGGTATTGTTCGCGGTTGGTGGCTGGTGTTCCGGTGATGCTATCGCATCTGTGGAACGCTTCGATCCCCAGACGAACGACTGGAAGATGGTGGCTCCCATGAGCAAGCGGCGCTGTGGCGTTGGAGTCGCAGTTTTGAACGACCTACTCTATGCCGTCGGAGGCCATGACGGCCAAAGCTATTTGAACAGCATCGAGAGATACGATCCACAGACAAACCAATGGTCCTGCGATGTTGCACCGACTACATCATGCCGCACAAGCGTCGGAGTCGCTGTCTTGGACGGATTTCTCTATGCCGTCGGCGGGCAAGATGGGGTGCAATGTTTAAACCATGTCGAGAGATATGATCCCAAAGAAAATAAATGGTCAAAGGTAAGAAAGAGCATTTAATTGTGTTGACGTTTCTATTTAATACTTTCCTGTTCAGGTTGCTCCAATGACAACTCGAAGACTCGGAGTTGCTGTGGCCGTTCTTGGAGGCTATTTGTATGCTATTGGTGGCTCAGATGGACAGTGCCCACTTAACACTGTCGAACGTTACGATCCTAGGTTTGTTTTAAAAATGAATTGACAAAATACAATGTGAAACCTATGAAATTGTGTATACTTGCAGACAAAACAAATGGTGTGCCGTCAATCCAATGTCAACGCGGCGAAAACACTTAGGCTGTGCTGTATTTAACAATTACATTTATGCCGTTGGCGGACGCGATGATTGCATGGAGCTTTCATCGGCCGAACGCTATAATCCACATACAAATACCTGGAGTCCGATTGTTGCAATGACATCTAGACGAAGTGGAGTAAGTCAAAGTTCACTCTTGTGGGAAGAAGTGCTCGTTATATATATTTTGTGATATCTGTATATCTTAAAGGTTGGTCTAGCTGTGGTTAATGGACAACTATATGCTGTTGGTGGCTTCGATGGTTCAGCATATTTGAAAACAATCGAGGTCTATGACCCTGAAACAAATCAATGGCGCCTCTGTGGTTGCATGAACTACCGTCGTTTGGGTGGCGGCGTTGGCGTCATGAGGGCTCCACAGACTGAAAATTACATGTGGTATGGTTTGCTTTCTTTTTTTTTTTTCTGTCTTAATTCAAATTTCATTTCAGGATTCGCAAAGACTCGGTAGTTTAAACGCTACTCCATCTCCATTTATTAATAAACAAAAAAGAAATTCCAAAATCAAAAATAAAAAAAAAGCATTACACATTATAACCATTCATCAGTTTTTGATGAACAAATTCTAAATAATACAACGCAAATGAAAACCGCCAAAAGTGGAGAATGTTTTGGTCTGCCACATGTGTCTCCTGAAAGAAAACAAAAACTCCTCCCGCCCCATCTTTAGTTGTTTTTCTCCAATTTTGTTCTTAGTTCGTATTCTTACTACCTAGTTTGTAATGCATTATATAGTTTATAGTAAAATAAAAAAAAGAAACAACAAGAGAATGAGAAAGGTAAAGAAGGAAATAACCGAGCAGTTATCTAAAGGACAAACGCGAAAGAGGACGAATTAATAAAACTTTATAATATAAGAGCACCAATAAATTTATGACCTGCAATCAATGAAGAATTTTTTTCCGTTACTCAAGGGAAACCTTTTTGAAATGGTTTTCTTCAAATTTATCTATAAAACATTAATATATATATATATTTGTATTTTTTTTTTAATTATACATATATATTATTGTGAAAACTTGTATTTTGTTAAAAATTGCTACTACATTTTTGATTTTATGATTTTTTGTTTTGCTGAATACGGAATACAATTTACTATAGTTGGAAATTGATGTAAATAAAATTAATAAATAAAAAAAGTTAAAATTTAACTAGAGATAGGTTTAATTCTATGTTTTTTGCTTTTTCGAGTCAATAAATTGGGATTTATTCTTGTTGTTTCACAGTTGTGTGGATTGAGAGCTTGCAGAATTTTGTCTGCATTGTTAAAAGTATAATGTCTTGTTCTGTGATCCGGTTTGATGTATTCTATCAATTCGCGAGAATGTTTGATTCAATTTTTTTAAAGAGTACTTTTATAAATCTACTCTTTCTTTTCAAACACCATTATTGTGTGACTTGTTCTAATTAATTCTAATTCTAAAACCAAGAACATGCATAGGAACGCAATAGAAGAAGTATTAAAATGAGATCTATGTATGAACCTAAGAAATTATTGCAAAGTCACCCAAGTCAGTCGAATAATTGTATCACACAAATAATGAGTTGAAAAATAAATGTCATCATTTACATAAGAAGTAACAATATGACTGTATGAATGACTGTACGTCAAGAACAATTTTCTTTTCAAAATATAAGAAATTTAATGTTTAATTCGTACTTTTATGGAATGATGATTCACAGTTTTATGTTTTTATTCAAACCTGTAAGGGTTTTTTTATTTTATAACCGTTCTTGTGCAAAAATAAAATAGAGGTCTTTATCGATACGAGCACAAAGCTAATGAAGAAATTAAAAAAAAAAAGTTTATTCTCGACATGTCCCTTCATCTGCCGAATTCGAGCTATTTATTGTTACAAAAATCGGAAAGAATTTTTATTTAAAAAAAACTAGATTTATTAATAATTTACATAACCTTTGAAAATTTCTTTGCAAAATAATTGCGTTTGAGATTTCAGTTAGAAAATACATATACCTATCCATATAGATATAAGATTAGTTTTTTGGGATTTAGCCAAGTTAAACCTAATATTTATTTATTTTGCTTATTCCTATCCCCTTAAACATGATTGGCAATTGGTATATACTATAATGTATGTATTTTTTTACTGATAGAGTCATTTATACCTTTAATTCTGAAAAAAGTGTGCGTTTATTCAAACTGTTCTTATTGTTTCTCTAAACTTAAGGTTTTTAAACTATAAAAAGAAGAGAGAATGTCCAGGCAGAATGCAGAACCTTAAGCTCTTTAACTTACCCTAGTCTTCGTTTTTGTGGTCCATTTTCAGATTGGGAAATAATAAAAACATAACGTTAGTGGTAGGTTTGTAATTTTCATTTCATGTTTGAAATTCACTAGTTGATTTATGTACCTACATACAATCCATACATACATTATCTTTATATATAAAAGAAAGTCGATTAGTTACACTATTTATAACTCAAGAACGGCTGAACCGATTTGGATGAAAATTGACACAGAGACAGATTATAGTCTGGAATAGCACATAGGCTTCTTTTTATCCCCTTAGAATGTATTTTATTTTGATTAAACATGGACCACGTTTTACACAAAAACTAAAGCAATATGCGGTTACTATTTTAGGACATGAACTTTATGGTTGTCCTGCCGCTCGATCCACATATTAATAAACTTACGAAGTACACCGGGCCATCTAGAAACTAGATGAAAAAATAGCATGGACAATTGAATAAGCAACAACAATATTTTTAAATAGCTTGAGTATCATCTGCATTAAATTGGTGAGAGACGACGACGTTTGCCGGGCCCTCTAGTCTATACTAATATATAAAGCTGAAGAGTTTGTTTGTTTGAACGCGCTAATCTCTCAGAAACCACTGGTTCGAATTGAAAAATTCTTTTTGTGTTGGATAGTCCATTTGTCGAGGAAGGCTATAGGCTATATAACATCACGCTGCGACCGATAATAGAGAAGAACCAGTGGAAAATGTTGCAAAAACGGCTCATCTTTGAGGGCTTCCGTTATTCGTTTAAAGGCGCTGATCTCAAAAACTACGTGATCGAATTGAAACATTCTTTTTGCATTGGATAGTTTATTTATCGAGGAAGACTTTAAGCTATACAAAATTACGCTACGACCAATAGGCGAAATATAGGTCACTGGTCATTATTGGTCTTTGGTCATAAATGGTCTTTGGTCATAAATGGTCTTTGGTCATAAATGGTCATTGGTCATTATTAGTGTTTGGTCATATATGATCTTTGGTCAATATAGGTCACTGGTCAATATAAGGTCATTGGTCATTGTACCTTTGACCTCTGACCTATGACTTTTGACCTTTGACCTCTGACCTTTGACCTTTCACCAATGACCTGTAGAGGCCAATGACCAATGACCTATATTGACCAATGACCATTTATGACCAAAGACCAATAATGACCAATGACCATATTGAACAATGACAATTTATGACCATAGACCAATAATGACCATTTTCCTATAATGATTCATAACCAATGACCAATGACCAAAGGAGTCTCTCATTTATCCCGATCGTGACGAGGGCTTCCGTTGTTTGTTTCAACACCCTGATCTCAGGAACTGCGTGATCGAATTGAAAAATTCTTTCTGCGTTGGATAGAGAATTTGTCGAGGAAGGTTTTAAGCTAATTAAATTATTAATTAATTAAATAATTAAGCTAAAATTACGCTACTATCAATAGGAGCGAAGAATCAGTGGAAAATGTTGCAAAAGGAAAGAAAATTATTCATCTTAAAGGGCTTCCGTTCCATTGTCAAAATCGGGTTGCAGAGAAAATCCGTATGTTATTCAGCCATAATAAAATAAAACCTAAATATCCTTTACGAAAAACCTACTTTAAAATATATATTTTTAAAAACTTAAAAGGCGGACGAAGTCGCGGGGAACAGCTAGTTGTATATAAAATTTGAGTTCAAAGAATGTTTTTGAAATGTCCCCTATATGTATAACTAACCTACTCGTATTTGAATTTGACTTAAGAACGTACATGTGCAGTGCATCTATCCCTTTTCCCTGAATAATCTTCGAAAGATATCTTTATTGTATGTGTAATAAAATATCACTCCAATATTATTATTTTCAGCAGACACACAAGTTACGTAACATCAATAACAAAGCGTGATGCATCACAAGTCTCGTAAAATTGCAAAATTTATTTTTGAATCCGATCGAAACTGTTAATATCATTAACTTGAATTTTAATTTAAAATTCATACAAAACTCCAGCTAAAGTATGTTAATTCCGCAGTCATATTGCATAAAATCAAACGAGCTATTAAAATCTTCACATGCAAGCATACAAAACAGGAATATCAGCTTTAGACACTTATGTGTCTAATTTGATTTCGGTCGTCTTTCCTGGTCAATGACCGCAGCGGCAAGGCAAGCAAAAGATCGCCAAACCACTTTCACTTTCCCATCTGCTGACAAGCGTTAGATTAAGATTCAAGAAGGTTGAGCCTGAGGTGTAGAAATGCCAAACCGAACCGAGTCGAGCCGATCGGATCCGGGGAGAAGCTATTTTTAGGCGGACTCGTTATTCACACTGATGTTTACTTAAGTGGTCGATGAGTTCTCGCATTAAGGCGGCTCGAGGCTGGCTACCACACTCGCCATACCCATCTCCATATCTACTCGGTCAGTAGTGCGAAGGTAATAATAATATTGTGACAAGAAAAAAAAATATTTCTTTACACTGACAAAGGTATACACCGATGAGGTTTGGCGTTTGGCCCACCTGAAGGCCATTGATCCCTTCATTTCTTTGTCCATGTTACTTGACTTCTTTTTGAAATTATTGCCTTAACAGTTTGGAAGAGATTTCAACAGTTTTTGGGCTTGTTTTTGTTTTTGCTTTGGAAGTGAATTCCAAAAGTTTTATTTTTATGCGATCAGTACGTTTGCATTAAGGAATTTACACCTCTTTTGTTAATGTTAATGTTAATGTTGATTTTGAGACTTGGAACTTTTAAAACTCTCTTTTTTGAATGACTACGGTTACGATTTGATGGTGGGTATATTTTTTGGCAATAAATTGAGAGCACATGCGAAATTAAGAAATAAAAATGTGATGTTTGATTGTTGAAGTTGAAGCTAATTTTGTGTTATTTTTTGGGCTAAAATGGTGTTCCTTTGAAAACTTTAATTGTTAATTGGACTTTGATATTTTCTGACATTTTTTTTAACTCATTTACACATTTTAAAAATTGAAAAAAATATAAAATTTTCTTTTTAAAGTATTCTTTAAATTAACTGAAATTGCATGTTTTTTTTTTATTTTATTTGTGTACTATTTTTATTTTGAAAAACAGAATTTTCCCTGAAAGATTCGAACTGTTCTTTGTAAATATTTCACTGTCTATATATATTTTTTAATTTTAAAACTCGTAATTAAACACACAACTTAGAAAACGTCATTGTTTGGTTTCCCAAACCCAATATTTCAGGTTTCTTTAAACTCAATTTATAAACAAAATTGCACTCAAACTTGCAGAACACTCTGTATTTTATTAAAGAGATAGTGCACTGACATTTTTAACCAACAAGTTTGCAATCAATATAAACAACCAATTAATTTATTGTTTTTGATTGAAATTATAAATGAAAATGAGCACAATCGAAAAAAATATGGTTTCTTTATCATTTTTAATTTTAAGACACGTGTATTTTTAAAAAGTACGGGGACTGTTGATCTGTAAAAACATCTTAGAAATACCTACCTGCATTTTGAAATTCAAAAAACCAGAAAAGACGGATTTTTACACTACTTTGGAATGTCAAAATTACCCTACATAACATTTGGCTTTTTTGTTTAATGTTTGTAGTATGTGCTACCATAACAACTCCTATTCCGTGCCATCATCACATTTCATTGGATTTGTCGTTGCCCTCATCAAGTCAATAAGTTTCCCAAAAATTTCTCTTCTTTATAAAGCTGCACCTACCAGCCTAAAAATTTCGCTCAACACTTGTTGACTCAACAATCTTAACTTAACACGTTAACCGCCATTCGCCTAAAGCCCGAAGAGATTTTGACCGCTTACACTTCATCCATAGTATTCGTCATAATTGTTGACCAAAATTTGTACACTATCTGTCAGCGTGTGTGTTGGTGATTCTATACTCAATGTGTGTTTGTGTTTAACACCCTACATACTTATTTTTCATTTTTCTTAATCTTGTTGGTTCCCTTTTTTCTGCAACCAAAGAAGACCAACACACAAACGCACATTTTTGGATTATAAAAGGGTCCCGCTAACACAATTAGCAGCTTACAACTCAGTTGCTTTTCCGTTGTTTTAGCTTAATGTTCTTTTTGTTTTTATTTTAACTTAGTAAATTAATTTATAATTATTTTGTTTTAAATTTTAAATTACCCTCCATGCACTATACTAGTATGTAAACGGAAAAAAAAGTATCACACAAAAGTTATAAATTTTAGGGCAAAATACTCGGACTTAAGCAAATAGTGACGTCATAAGATTGCTCCATAATCACTCGGGAATGTAACGCGCAGTTTGTTAATTGAAGTTAAAGCATCAATCGAATCATTTTATAGTCTCGTGTCCAAAACTGATTCTTTTTTTTGTTTGTCCTCCAAATATGGGTCAGTAAAACTGGGAAGTCTGAGTGATGCCCTATAATCAATGTGTAATAAATTAATTATTGTCAACTTAGTAGCGTCTTCTGTTTGTACATAAAGTAAGAGCAGACATCTGTAACAAAGGGTACAGTGACTTATTCTAACGATAAGGTGAGTTTAATTTATTTATGTAGGTACCTATGTATGTTGTTTGGATTATTGATAACAAAGTTCCATCAATGGAAATTAAATTGTTGGATTGAATTTGATTGTTGGAGATGAGGAACCTGCCTTTATGTTTTATCAAAAAATAAATTTGACTAAAGAAGCTTACATTTGAAAAAAGTTAGACCAAAGACAGTAGAGAGAAAGATTCCACTGCTTGAGAGTGAGTTTAAAGGAACTTGCAGACAAATAGTCAACTGTTTGCTGAATGTTGAAAAATTTCAAATTAAAAAAACATCCCAATTTTTCACATGTGTAATTTTTCATTTTATAGACAAATATAAAAAATAGAAAATTCTTGTTTCTTATTTTTAATTAATATTCAAAGCTTAATTTTTCCATACAAAAATAAAATCGATTCTTCTGACATTACTATTTCAGTTTCAGTGATGCCACACATGCTATTTTGTGACATTTTATTCAAAACATTTTATTTTTTTGACCATTTAAGAATTTTCTTTATAATAAATAACATAAATTAATCTACATTCTGTATAATTTAAAAATTAAAAAAAAAAACTGTCCAGATTGGTGTTCCTTAGCGGAGGAACGGAGTTTAGTGAGAGGCTAGAACATAGTATTAATAAGAAGCTCGCAAATGTATTATTGAAACCGGATATGATTGATTTGGTTGAGTTAAACACTTCAGATTAATGTTTTAGTGTTTACCTGAACTTTATTTGCATTAGGATAAAGTTTCCAATTAGTAGTTTTTTTTCCATTCCTTAAAATAATTCAACATGCATTTAATTTGACAGTACTTACGAGTATATTAATAATTAATGTTAATTGCGTTTAAAGTGTGGAAGTGAGAAAGAAGTTTGTCATTATGTAAATATAATGCGAGAAACAAATTGACAAAGAAAACTTCGACATCAAAATTAATGTGTAACAGATTAAAACGTGAACAGCGAATTTATAATTCATTTTTTTTTTTAATATTGATCAACCTGAAAAATGTGGCTTTACGGTTGGCAGCACTTGCACAGCAACATCGAATCGGGGATTAGATCTAACGTTGATGTCGATGTTGTTGTGTTAATGTATTCAAAGCCTTTTAAAAACACTGGCTCTAAAATGAGTGATTTGGTTGTCAAAGTTCCTGTTAAAGTTCCTGTGTCAATCTGTTTCTCCCATAAATCCCTTGAATGAATTTGTAACTCAGTTAAGTGGTGTACACTGTAAAAAACATAATTCTTAATTTATGTAAATATTTTATATTCGCATTGTTTACCATATATCATATGCATTCCTTAAAAAACAATATTTTCTTCTTTGTTGTCAAAATAATTATTGTTCGATCTTTAACTACACAACTAAGTAATCGAAATTCATCTGGACGTGTTAATGAGCAATAATTTATTCGTATATGTATGTTCATATGTAGGTACATCCACATTGAAATGCGTCTTAAAAATCTCAAGGTTGCAAGAAAGAACTAACTCTAGGATTACTAATGTGGGTTTGTTTGTTTGATAGGATAAATGCGTAATAACTTTATTTCTTTCATTTTGCGCTTTGGCTTTGCTTATAATAAATATGTACTATATACAAACACGCATATGTAGGTATATGTATATTTATTTTTCATTATATCAAGTTATATTGTATGTATGTATGTATGTATTTCAAGAATGCATGCGATTAGTGTGTTCTTTGGAATAAAATGTAAGACGCAGTTTGTTTTGGGTTGTTTTATTTGTATTGACAAAAAAATAGTTTTATGGGTTATTATGTCCATTAAAATGAAAAACATTGAAACGACCTTGGTGTGAGCTACAAAGGAATTCGGTCACTTCGGGGTGTACAAACACAGAAGACTTGATTCAAAATTAATCAGAATCATATTTTTAAGATTCTATTCTTTGTATGTGTAGTGTACAAATTATTCACAAATGTTTTATTTTTATTTTATTGTAGGTAGATGAATTAAAAATATTTTGTTGCTCTGCTAAGAACATTTAAAGAACTGAGGGTCATATATTCTAAAGTTTTTTTTCTCTACCACTTTTCATTAAGGTAAACTACAAGTTACAATAATTATTGATCTTCCAATATACAGTTGTCCGACCTAAATAAGTATACGAATAGTAGGTACTGCTAAATTTACAGTTGCAAAACGGAGAAAAAAGAAAGGGCATTGTGCTTCTTGAGCTCGGGACTTAACCGAAAAAGGTGACTTACCCTCAAAATACGGAACTAATGTTCACCGTAAAAATACAACGATTTATGCATTCATACATTTATATGTAATTTTCTTTCAAGATTCATCAAAACTATAATTAACCAGTGGAATGTTTTAATTCATTTATTTTCACATCCCCTTTTCGTAAAACAACGACGAAATGGGAAAATCTACAATTGATTACAAATAGGATTATTATTTTTTGTATTGAGTAAAAAACATCAATTTATTTCCGTTTATAATGAAGCAAGACTTTTAATTGTTTAATAAATTATTTTATTGAAAAGAAATTATTTTTTTAGACAAATTTAGCGGAAATTTAATGTTTGCAATTATAATGTCGTTGTTGCTCCGGGACTGCGAAATATTCTCAATTGTGCCAGTGTTGACACTTTTGTTGTTTAATTTTTAAAATTGAGTGCACTTTTCAGTACTGCAATGTGGTTAACTGGGGCGTATGCGTACTTGTTTGTAATTGTATTTTTTTTTATTCAATTTAATAATAAGCAACAAACGCCACTTAAAAAAAAAATTCTGTGATTATACTCAGCTGCAAACTGTAGTTTTTTAATACTCGTTTCTATATTTCTAAAGTAGTCCTTTTCAAACCTAACGTTTATTCCCAAAATAGATGCCTTAACACGTCAGACTTTCCCATGCATACCGATCGCAACAAAATCCCCCTTTTCCTTATCAAGCTTCATATGATTAAAGTCCGACTGCTGAGTAAATGTAAAGAGCTTTTTTCGTATTCCACAGAATTCGCTTCCGCCTTTAATTGTTTACATTTTTTATTTTGCTTGCTTGTGAGCGTGACTCGAGTTCCCACTGGGCTAGTGCCCTACATTGCAAAAGCTCTCCGTACACTCCGTACCGTATCCATATCTGCGGATATCGAACCCGTATACACTCGCACACCACACCACACTACAACACAACACCACACCACACAAATGCACATTCCTTCTTTCTCTTTGCACTTAACGTCGCTTCAGTACGAGTACGAGTACAACATCGAACGTGTATGTGTGGCATGCTTTAGGTGCCGCCGCCGTTTTATCGTTGTTATGTGTAGTTTACCTCAAGGTCGACTCAATTGCAATGTCATTAACTTTTGCAAACGAGCATTTTCTTGGAGCAGAGATGATGATATCACTTCTATTTATTTGCGCGATTTATCTATGAATTCAGGAAACTATCTGCGATCGTGCGCAAACAGAATCGATAAGAATATATGAACATACATACATATGTACATACATATGTATGTATGTATGTATAAGTAAAACTCCCTGCTTGGCTCTCGTCTCCACTCTCGACATGATTCGAGGTCACCCACTGCCACTCTGAGGAATAATTGCGCTTGTTGTTGGTGCAGTCAGTGGGTTGAGCGTGTCGCATACGTCACAATCATATCCACGAGCCACGAAGTGCATTCAACTTGCGATGACAGGTGCTAAGATGAATGTGGCTTTCTGCCACCAACAACGTTGCGGTGGGAGCGGCGTGTCGGTCGTCGGCGAAATGCAAGATGCGAACGAGGAAATTGAACAAATGCAAGTTATGTCATCGAGTGGGTCTGGCGTTAGCCCCGGGGGCGGGGGTTTGCTTTGCATTAAAAATGAAACAAATTGAACGATAAACAAGCCGTTCATGGTCATAAGGTGGATGAACTGTTGCGTTGGTGCAAAATTGCGATAAGATAATAAAATATAAACTTTGAAAAATAGGTGGGCATTGGGCACATAAAGTTGAAGCAGTTTAGGTGAGAAGAAATCATGTTGTTGATTCATGTTCCCTGCTTTGCCGCATCGAACACGGTTCGTATGCTTGCATTGCAGGAGCTTTTCGATTCGCGGAATGTTTGATATGGGCTATCATATCGAGACATTTTAATTGATTAGGGGGGTTCATTGACACCGTTATAGGCATGAGCATGAGCATGAGCATAGTTCAGTGAATTGTCGTTAATTGCTGAAGCCAGGTAAGTTTTTTTTTTTTTTAATTTGAAGCTTTTAAGCTTTTTTGATTTATTTGGCAATAAATATGGTTAAATCATTTCTAATTTAATTTTTTTACTTACATACATATGCATGTGGAATTAAAGTGGAATGTGTAGATATTTGTATTAAAAGCATACATTTGAGAAATAAAGTTATATTTTTCCGGAAGGGAAGTGTTTCTATTAGGAGCATACATCTGTCGTTAGGTAGGGGGGGTTGAATGCAGATTTTTGCTTATAGTTTTTTTAAGTTTTCAACAATCCCAATAAGAATTAAGAATAAAAATGAGTTAAGTTGTGATTTTTAAATCACAGGTGGGATACATTCAATCAAACATGTTTGACACGTTTTTGCGATTTTTTTACATTTTGGCGCGGAAATAGATTTTTCTTTTAAATGTTGAATACTTGAACTGAAGTAATTAAATTTGTTCAAGTGTTTGAAAATTAATGAACGTGCTTCAAAAACTTACATACATATATGTAGATTGTTAACTTAAAATCGTCATTTCTGGAGACATTTCCAAGTGTGCGTGTGTCCGTATACATGCGTTCGTATTTTTGTATGTTTGTACTATTGTACTTTCGTAAGTTTGAGATATCGAATCCAAATAAATTTTGTTTGACAGGTTAACGAAAGATGCAGAAAGGACTTTCATAAAAATTTAGTGAGCGCTTTTTTCACTATAGCAATTTAATGAAAAGTAAAACAATTAATATTATTGACTTAATATACCTACATTTTATTGTATATGCATTGAGACGTTACAAAGATTTGGTACAAATTTTGAATAAGGTTAACATACCGTTATTTTTTTGTAAATAGAAAAACTAAACAAAAAATGGTACTCTAATACAGGAAAAATGATATTATCTTCAAAAATGACGTTTCTGACATTTGGTAAAATTTGGAAAAAATCAATTATTGACTGTTTTGGTTATTTTAAATAAAAAAGTCAGTATAAGCTTAAGTATACCTGGGATACTGGGAAACAGCAAAATGGTACACTGAGGCGTATACTTACTTTTTATAATTTACAAATCACTGTGAGCTTAACTTGTAATTCATGAATTGAAAATATGATTATCTTAGTCAGTTTGATTCTAAATTATGATGATATTGCTAAATTCTCCTTTTCTAGTTTCGAAAACGTTCATAAGGTTCTTAAGAATTTCTTTAAAAAAATATTGGCACGAATTTTGGTAGGTTTTTTTGTACAATATATTTTATGAAGATTAAAATTTGTCTACTAGACTTTCAACTTCGTTGTGCTTCAAATTATTTTTTTTTTGTGGTTTTCTACCTAAACTTTTTCACAGCATGTAAACTATCACATACCAAAAATGCTGAATTACTCCTTCTACTACTGAATTAAATCTATAGGTTGGATTTCAATATCATATTTCTCTAAGCTTTTATTTTTAAACGTGATTTTCGCACCTCAGAACAATTCTTTTTTTGCTGCCGGTATTTCAGACTTTTGCCGAAGTTTGTTCCCTTCCGTTTTTATACAATTCAAAAATTAAATTCATCTTAAATTGATAATTCATCCTAAATTTGATCGCCTGCTTAAAGTCGGACTATTAAAATACTTCAAAGCGAACGTGACACGGTATAGCAAATAGTATTTAGTACCTAATGAGTTTAATGAACCCTTCTAAACAAACAAATTATTCAAAATATGTGTTACACACTTTGAAATCTAATAATAATCTACAAATAAATATCTTCCACAAATTGTTTACGACCAAGTTACATCATGTGTGTAATACTGACCTTCAACCGATCATTCACCCTACAGTCGCTTTTTACCAAAATGTAAACAAACAATATCATACCCGAAGCTACTAGAAACTTGAACCCACAAAAAAAGCTTTTATTCATTCAACAAAACGCTCGAGTTCAAAATCCTATCCAAACGAAAAAACACAAAAAAAAAAAAAATCACACAAAATAAAGTTCCCACAGCAAACGACCTTGGAAACGTACACAACGATTTGTTTTCAATCTCATGAGTTCATTCAACCCACTTACAAGTTTACTCTTTCGAGTGCAATATTACAATTTCCTCTATTTGTAGGTCAGACTGAATTGCGCGTCAACCCTTTTGTGGCACCTTCAGAACCAGAACCAGAAGCAGAACTGCATTCTCAACCTCGCACCTTTGGTATCTGAGTGCACTGGAATTGAAATTGATAGCAGCAATACCCTTCATGGAAGGAGCTTTATTCTAAAAGTTCTGTAAGCTTTTAGCAACTCATACTCACAAAAGCACACCCCTGCTCGTCCACACTCCACACTCACGGTCTTAAGTGCATTTTATAGATATACTTGTACGCCGAACGACGAACGCCTCCGTCATTGGCGCTCAATCAGCATTAGATATTTGAGATTAGTAAAAAATAGAATCTAAGCACAACGCGTATAAAAGCTTTATAGATGTTTCAGTGAGCTATCAGTCAGTGTTCAACCATTAGAAAGACAACACAGTTCTGCAAAAACTTTTAGAAAAAAGATGACTTCAGAGGTACTACCGTCAGGTTTGCTGGAAGCAATATCGAAGATAGTTGAAGAGCAGGGTTTCCACAACAAGTTCATTTTGGAGACGAACCCATTGGCGGGCATCGGAGAGAACTCGTACGGATTGGTGTTGCAGGCCAAAATCAGCTGCCCCAAGAAATCACGAGATCCATTTTATTGCGTTCTAAAAATTGCACCTTCCAATGCGGCCCGCAGGATCCACATGAGGGTTGCTGACTATTACAAGCGTGAGTTCTTCATGTACAACCAAGTTCTCCGAGCTTTTAAAGATATCCAGGAGGAAGAGAGAGTCCCAGTGGAGAAAGCTTTCAATGTTATGCCGAAAGTTTACTACGCATCGCTTAAGAACCTGGAGGAGTTCTTCATCTTTGAGGACCTGGTTCAGGGAGGTTTCAGCAGGAATTCCCGGTCGAACTTGCCAACTTTTGAACTAGCCATAACCGCCTTGAAAGCTCTGGCAAAGTATCACGCAATGTCATTTGTCGTCCAGGCCAAAAGACCAAAGCTGTTTGAAAATCTAATTGGAGAGATTCGCTTCGACGACAATCTTTACACGCCAAACATGGACCAAGTAACAATTGAGTTCGCCAAGAAATATGTTCGACGCACAAAGTCAATGATCGCCGATGATAAGCACCGTTCTAATCGAGCAGAGCTCTTGAAAGTTGTGCAACTTTTCGAGGATGCATTCAAGGAAATTGCTCTGAAAGCAGTCGATGGAGGTCGATGTGCACCGTACTCGGTGATCTGCCATGGGGACTTCTGGAACAACAACATTCTCTACAGTTATGACGTAAGTACCAACATTTTACAATACATAAATGTGCATTGATTAAGCCTTCACAGGGGTAGAAATACGAAATACTGTTTAACCTAGTTTCGATAAGAGTGCGCACTTCGAAAAAACTGCGTTATCGCCATAATAATAAAGACAATAGTTTTCTAAACTTCAAGGGGCGAATACACCCATCAGTAAACTAGTTTGAGTGGGTTTCGCTCGGGATACTGAGCTTTGTTTGTGTTGTTTCTTTCAACAATAAGAGGTCTTCCGAATTCCGGTGAGTGCAAAATCTTATCACGGTTCTCATGGTTCTACGATAACGTTGCAGGCTTGTGTCACTTGTGTGTTTTTTTTTTTAGAATACAACTTTCGCGTTGATAAGAATTCTAGAATCTAGAAGTTTATGCAACAGTCAATGACTTGGGTGCGATTAGCGCATAGAATCCAAAATTAATATTTAAAGATTCGTTTTTATGGTGCCAACTTGTTGTCTCAAATTTAAGACATTATTTTACATTTTACATATTTGAATTAAATAATATAAAATATTAATTTTATGTATATAATATTTCTTTTAGGAACGTAACAACCCAACCGATGCGAAGCTTATCGACTTCCAGATGTCCAGATATGCCTCCCCCGTCCTGGACATTGTACACTATCTCTTTGCTTGCACTGAAAAGGAACTTCGTGATGCTCATTTTGATAAGTTCATCAACGTTTATCATTGGACTCTTTCTGACCATCTAAAGCTCTACAATTTGGATCCAGAGATAATCTACCCAAGGACGGTATTAGATAGCCAACTTAGAACTTATGGTCCGTACGGGTTCTGCATGGCGATATTTTCAGTTCCATTTTTCATTTCCGATCCGAGCGATCTGCCAGATCTAGACGAGGTCTCTGAAGCTATTCATGAGCTTTCCTCCGAAGGATCCGATTCAGAGGACAAAAATCAAGAGCAAAACAACAACCTCGTTTCGGAAATGGAAAAAAAGAGCAGAGTTCTGGTGGAGGAATTTGAGTTATTGAACGAGAAAACAATACCGCTATTCAAGAGGCGCTTAACAGGGATCGTCCTCGACTTGGTCAAGTACGATATGGTTGATGAATTATTTGAATTTTGCAAGAACATCCGGGGAAACAAAATTACAGCGAATTAAGGAAGTTTCCATAAAACAAGCAACATGAAAAATTATACTCATAACATGTTCGATGAGAGTTTCCAATGAGGCGTATGAAAGTAAGCTGTCTAAGGCTACCAATCAATTTAGTACCTTACAAGTTGTGTTATTAGATAAAAAAATAGTTAAAAAAAAAACAGTATTGTATTTAAGTGTTTCAAAGAGTTCAAATCAAATTTTAATGAATGTAATATCTATGTATTTTAAAAGAACAGTTTTAATATCAAACTTAATCTTATACTAAGTTATTGATTGTTCAGATTTGATAAACAAATAAAATGTTATTGTTTAATTGCAAATAAAATATGTATATCTTTTTAGTTAATAAATATGTTAAGTCGTACATTACTATAACCAAATTTTTTCAACTTTAATACTTAGTTTTTTTACTAGTAGACTTTTTCTTGCATTGCTTCGCTTGCTTTTAAGTATTAAGGATCTGGAATAATTTATTTTAATATTCTTACATAAATGTACAGAGTAATATTTAAGATTACAGCTTGAGCAAGGAACAATTTAATATCTGTTTTATAATGACGTTTTTGAAAATTGAAAGTCTTTAGTCAGTTGTACTCACTAAACTCAACAAAATGAAAATATAAATTTTATTGAATTATGTCGGTTGTTATATCGGTTGCAGATTTTGCTTCTCGAAGCGCCAAAATAGTAAATAGAGATAATTATGAAATATGAATATACTCAAATATTTCATACGAATTCTATACTCACTTTTAAAACATTAGTACACATTTAAATTAGAATCTATCAAAGGAATTTAAAAGGCACAAAGTTTAGCTTACACAATTTCAATTCTTATATTCGAATTTGAATTCTTTAATTCCTTATTAGATATCATTATCTCATTCATATCTACATAACACGTGTTGCTAAAATTTAACAAATGCACCACTGTACACTAAAGGTTTATAAAAATGGTCTGTTTCAAGGCTTAGCGATTGCCATGCTGCCCCCTTAATTTGATATTGAACTGAAGTAAACAAATAAAACAAATAATCACTTTTTTTTAAAATATAACCATATGTAGCTCAATGACTTATCTAATCATAACGTCATATTATACTTAATAGTTTTGTGAATTAGTTCTTCTAACGGTAGTAAGCGAATAGGAAAAGAAAAATATTGGTGTATTTACTTTTGTGTTACACTGTTTGGAAGCTTTTCAACGAAAGCTCTGAATCTTTCTGAGTAAGAAAAATCATCGAATCATTTGAGTTGTGTCCGAAATAGTTCAACAAAATTGAAACACAGATGGCAGTGATACGGTAAAATAATTTGAATTTGAAATAAAAGACGTTAAAGCGGTATTCTTTCAAGTTAAATTTTATAGTTCATTTTGTTTAAGAACTACAATCAAAGGGTTACATAAATGCTAATGAAAAATGTACACTTTGGTGATTTAAGATTGTCCACGAATTGCAATTTTGTAATGGGAAATTATTATTTTCTCTGAATCGGAATGGCCAATGTGCAAGCTACTTTTAATTGTTCATTCCATCTCAGATTATCGTGAGTGGAGTTGCAGTAAGAGTGGTATGTCTTCCATATTAGCTAATAAAGTGTATAACCATTTTAAATTTCAGAATTTTTGGTGTACTTTCGAGTCTTGAACATAATTTGGGCAAATTATTTCTGATCCTTGCAAAGAAAGAACATAAGACAAATTATTTGAAAATGGACTTTCAAAAGATTTGTATACAAGTTTGGTTTTATATTCTATAGGACAATCTCCTATTGTAGCTAGCGCTACAATGGATGGCGTAGACCAGGATGCAAAAATTGGATGACGTTGACTTCGTCAAAAAAGCAATGACCTAACCTTGATTGCTGAGCTGACGATTAAAACGAAGATGGTTATACATTTATGTATTTTGTCATTTGTCCTCTTATGCTTCATTTAAACTAATTATGTGAATGTAAGTTTAACCTTTAATGTGCTCTGGATTTTCTTTTAGAACGTTTCTATTAGTTACATCTCGAGTCAATAAACGCAGGGATCTGCCCTTAATTTTCCTGACCAAAGCTGAACATAAAACATACACAAAAACTTAGTGAGAGGGTTCTTCCCTATATATCCTTCGAGAAGTCCCTTAAAAGCTTAAGAAATTCCTTTGAGACATTTCCTTGAAAGTGTAAGGGTAGGGTAGATGCATGAACAGAATAGTACTTCGCGATAAATGGTTATTTCATTTCATTTTATTTCAACACAACTTAAACTGAAATATTTCACGAAATAACTCCCAAGTCCCACGAGTCTACTTTCTGAGCATTATTGGGGGTTATAAAGTATCAACATACCTGAAACAATTTGCAGGATTGTTAACGATTATAGCCAAAGCCAAAGCCAAGTGAGTAAAAGTTTAAACAAAACTTAAAAAAAAAACAACAAAAAACGAGAAAAAAAAGAAACAACTTTCGAGCTGCAAAATAAATATAATAAAGAATAACCTAACTACAAACATTTATCTAATTTCAAAAGTAATTAAAACTGGAAGCAGCTGCACTAAAATACCGTTGTATGCAGTTTGTATATGTGTGTGAAAGTGTGTGAATCCCATTCCTAGCCAACCTATGGGCCCGGGAACGGGGGAACGGTGAGGCTAGCAAAAATCCACACAAAATATAGAGAACGACCGACGACGACGACGACGACACGGAGAGTAACATGCATCCCCCGAAAGTATGCAGGAATTCAATTCAGGTGCATGTTTAATTACAATTTATTCTGCAAATGTAATTTATTTCCTTGTATGTAGTGAACGAGTTCTATTCTGTTGTTGTAAAGTTGCGAAGGTATGTGAACGCGAAAGTTTTTATATCATAAAATAATTAAAACAAAAAATAAAAAAATAAAAATAGAAGGAACTATTTAAATACTCATCCCAAAGTGAAGAGAGCAACAGCAACTGGGAACTGGGAATGGAAATAGGAATAGGGATGAAACTGATGGGATTGGAATGGGGTTGGAAAGTTATCCAATTGCAGCTGCATATTTCACATAATTCACACGCGGGAGTTAACAGCTAATATAGTTTGTATTTATTTAGAGCTTAAGAGTTATGGATATAAATTAAGGGGCTTTAGGTATAAAACAAAAATTCCAATAAAATGTAATTTAGATCCAAAACACTTTAGCGGACCTTAATTAATTGAAATTGACCAAGTTCACCAAATTAAGTAAATGAAAATTGAGGTAAATCTTCCTAGAATCCTGAATGATTTTAAACCATATTTAGAAAATCTTGTATGGTCAAAATGAAGTTTGTTATACATCAAAGGTTTAAATTATTGCAGTTGTATACCATGTTCTGGAATTCCAGGTCAGGTTAGGTCGCACCAGGGTCAATCGTTGGCCCATTGTTTTACCATCATCGCATGAATATAGGGACATTCTTTTGAACTCAATAAAACACAATATTGAAGCTTCTTATACGAAGCGTGAAAGACTAATGATGATTTTAAGATTTAAAGGTTGTTATCCGTCCGGATTTTCCCAGACATGTATGTAGGTACTCTTTTTTCATTGGGTGGCGACATCCGGGATAGTTTTTGTTAATTGTCCGGGATTGTTATTCAAAAATTTGCCGAGTTCATTTAAATTAAATCCACGAACACGTCCAATATATAAGAAAAGAAATTATAGAAATGTTGAGCTGTCATACACATCAAAACAAATATATGTCTTAAGACTCTTAAGCCCGATTTAGACTTTTATGTATTTCAGTTTCAATTGAACTACCAGTTAAGCTTTCTGTTAAACTGAAACTGATGGAATTCTCATTAGTTGTCAGATCAGTTATTAGTCAAACTGATGAACTGAGTCCTATTGTAACTGAACTGATAAGTGATAACAGATCGTCTAAAAGGGGCTTTTATGTAAGTTAGAACTGTCCCCTTTTTCACTTCACTTCTTGAATATTTACATAGGTACATTTAATTTGTTTCTTTCAAGAACATTGGATTTCAAAACTTTGAAAATTTATTAATGTGTTTTTGGTGTTTCATGTTAATACAATTTTTTGTTTTCTTTATCAGTAAAAAGATATCCATTCTATCGTTGTTTTTTACTCTTTTTTTAGTCCTCATTTGTCCGGCAAAGTCCGGGTTTTTAAAACTCGAGTACTAGTTTCATCTAAAAAGTTCTGGGCAAGTACAGAAAAGTTTAGGAATTGTTCTTGTTTCTTGAATGACATTGATGTAATGTAATGTAGTAATCCATCCAATTTATTTGATTTTACTAAAACTAGATTCATTATCTTACCTCTGGCCGTATTGCTACAATGGACCTGGTTAAGCTTACTTTGCTTCTGTTCCTTTTCAGGATTAGGAACGTTGTAATGTCGGTGCAACTTTTCTTTGTCACATGTTTAACTATAAACAATGAACTTGGTTCCAACAAATTACAGAAAAAGTTTAATGAGTTCAACGGATTTAGGTACTATAAGGAAATATTTTAACTGGACAAGTGGTGACTCAACATGAACAGAATATCCGATTTTCGACTGCACTCTAAAATCAGAACTAATGAATTTCTGAAGTTAGCTACTTTAAAACGACACAAAATTTCAAGTACTTTTACAAAAAGAAGAACATTAAAATTCTGATTGAAGTACAAGGATGAAATTTAATAAAATGATAGAACATTGAAAACTTAAAAATTTATACATTGAGGAAGTGTGTCGGCGTTTCACTTGCAAAACTTTTATAAAAGGAGTGAAATATCAGAAAGTTTTCTATTAAAACATAATATTCAAAATATGTACATTTTCATACACCTAAAGTATATTTTGAGATCTCATTACTTTTCATGGCTGACAGGTTTTGAACTTAAGTAAACTTGGATCCATATTTTAAGTTTGAAATCGTTTTGAATGGTGGAACTGCTATACTCTTAGATAAACTTAATCGTTACTAAAATAAGTCTTGTGTGAAAAATGAAAACATAGCCCGCTTAAGTTAAGATTTTTGTTTTGAATTGAAAGTTTTCTTAAAATACTCCTTCCGTATAGGTACTCAAATATATTATGGCATTTTTTCACACGTTAGCGCTCTACTGACAGGGAACTGCTGTGTAAGTGTAGTGATGCACATTTTGTAGGTTTTTTTAAAGCAAAAGTAAAAACATCTCAGTGGAAGAGTTTTGCAAGTTCCGTACAAAACTCACCCGTTGCGTAGAAATAAATCTCCGTGCAAGTGCAAAGGAAAATTTCCTCATATGGATTACGAGTGCTATCACATCGTCGTCATCTTCCCATCGTCTTAAGGTTTAAAGAGAAAAACGCCAAAAGGGCGAAGAACAGCTAAAAAGAAAGAGCACCACCGCCAATAGTTTTCAAAAGCGTTGCTGAAAATGACTTGGAAAATATAATGACGACGACGACGATGAGTTTGATCGGATGCTCTCCACACTCGGCTGGGTTATGGTGGAGCCAAACGTAAATACCTGCATGATGCTGGAAAGCACAGCGCTCCAGTAACTCGATAGATAGATACCTACTCGGAGCTTGGAGGAAAAACTCGTTAAAAGTAATTTTCTCAAGAAATTTTCGGGCTGCTCGGGATGCGGGAGACGCCATCGCCATCTCTTCGCTCCAGAAGAAAAAGGACGCAAAAAAATCTGGAAAGAAAAATGAAGAATTCCGTTTTTCAAAAGCCAATACCTATATACT
This sequence comes from Scaeva pyrastri, assembly GCA_905146935.1. Taxonomy (NCBI): domain Eukaryota; kingdom Metazoa; phylum Arthropoda; class Insecta; order Diptera; family Syrphidae; genus Scaeva; species Scaeva pyrastri. The sequence goes on along the minus strand of LR989927.1, from coordinate 2,054,780 downwards.
TCTGATGCTACCTACCTACATACATCTGTTCTTGGAAGCCGTGGGTATAGGTAGGCGTCCTCATTCTCGTTCCCATCCGCATCCACGTTGTCTTCTTCGTTCAAGCAGCAGCAGTCAAATGCAGCAGGAGCAGGAACACGAGCAGGAGCAAGCAGCAAGCAGCAAGGAGCAAGGAGAGGAAATAATTCCAGCTGAATGTTAAAGTTTTTGATTGTAATGCTTCTCGCATTGTTAAGCGTTAAGATAATCATCCATAATTGCAGCGCTTTACCCTGGCTCCGCGGAGCTCCTCACAGCAATACGTGTGTGTGTGTCTGTGTCTGTGCATGTGTGCGTTGTCCTGGCGCGCTTAACATACCTGCTGACGGTGACTATGACGATGATATACTCAACTCGCGCCATCTTAATTCTCGTTGAAATATTTTTCTTTGCTAGATAAGTACTTCTGGTAACAGAAAAGCATAATAAATGGGGAAAAGCTGAACTGCGAGCTGAGACTGAGACTGATGGCGAGGGAGGGTGATTCACACTCTGTCGAATCTCGAATAAAACAAACTTTTCTCAGAAAGCAGAAGCGGCAGAACCAGGTCCCCATCCAGCCCATCGCGAAATTATGTGTATGTGCACATGAACATAGCTACGCGTTCCACACATCAAAAATAAACAAATGGGACGCGATAGATGATTCCTCACGGTGCGGTGGTGTTGGTGGTGACATGAAGATGGTAGTACGGCGGAAGCTGGAAAAGAAATGAAAATAAAGATGAGAAAGCAGATTTAAAGGAGCTGGAGGATGCATGATCTGCCAACTGCCACCTGCTCTATTTCTCATCCATATTCTATTAAATGAGCGCGAAGGGTTCTGATGCTTGCTTTTATATTCCAAATACCCACCTATACTCCTATGTACATATCTTCCATATCTGCGAAAGCATTTTTCGCGCGCTGTGTGTGTAAAATTGTATCTAAGTGGATATGCTAGCATAGGAGCGCTGGGGCTGCACTTGTTGTTGCTTTGTTTTACGTTGCCATTCCCGTGCCGCACCGCACGGCTCCCTGGAGCTGCTGTTGACTTATAGGCGGTGAAACTGCTTATGGCGGCTACATGGCGATGATGACGACCGGAACTCCGTGGAAAGTGTAATTTTATGAATAAACATATCTTTGGGAAGCTTATGAATTTCTGTGTGTGCAGATCCGCCAGGCGACAGGTTCGAAAGTGTGTTTACAAACGTTTTGGAAAGTCTTATTTTTTTGTAAACCTCCATTATCTAGAATCTAGAACCTATAGAGGCAAGGAAGGTACACTAGATTGAGTGCATCATTTATGTGACAGAAATAGGACTTTTTTCTCGCACCATATTCCTGATGTTAGCAGAACTCAATTCTGGAAGGCAAGAAGTGCCAGTGGCATTTGGAAAGGAGGCAAGCTTTTAAGGGTAGTGTATACTTAAATAATATAATGCGGGGGATATGTAATTTTACAATTTGTAGTTTATAATTTTTTTCGTACAAGTTCTTCATGGATGACGAAACTCTGCATCCATCTAAGGAGATAATCAATCATGATTGGCCAAAGGTTACCTGTCAAAAAAATGCCTTCCAATTAAGTTAACTTTCCTGGAAATCCGACTGGAAAGAAAGTCATGAGAGAGACTTCTCTACTTTGATTTAATAAGTTGCAATGAGAATTGTCAAAATAGTGGTTATCATATTTATCATCATTTGCAGGTAATTCCAATATTCTATCGAAATAAAAGTATCAAACCTGACTTCTTTATGAAAATATTTTTTTCATTTGTTAAAAGTTACCAAAATCAGAAGCTTTACGGATAACAACATAATTTTTTTGAACTGAAAACAAATAAAAAATGGGAAATGGTGTATTAATTTTCATATTTCGTTAGAAACGTCAAATAAACTTTTTAGTTGCAAATTGTGACCATTAACCTTAGCAGATTTCATCGATGTCCATCATTTGCTTTTTCGTGATGATGATGACTTCAATATTCATTGAAGACTTAAGTTTGCGTCCAATTTTTGACAAGAGTAAGAAGACATCACCTACTCATTTTATGTTCCTATTTTAATTTTAATTTTCATTTAATAAATTTAAATCTGGACTAAACACAATTAAAACATGATGACATTTATACAAAAAAAAAAGAAAAAAAAAACAGTTTTATGAGAAATTACTTTTAAAAGCATTCCAAACTGGGTCGCCCTCCTCTCCAATCTCCAGCACGTATGAGCGACTTAACGACGCGTAAAACCGCTAAGGAAGTTAAATTATTCCCATCCAGCCACATTATTCAGTTACAGAAGCATTTTCAAAAACGAAAAAAAAAAAAACAACAACAAATTACAATACAAAAATAACTGCCACACCCCCTTCGACACGCAATAAATCAACAAATTCCTCCCGCCTGCAATTCTAAAGCCGCCCTTCTCCGAATGACTAAAACGCACATTAGACACACAAGGAAACCAAAAATGTTTAATGATCCAGTAAAAATATGTATTTCCCCTCAAAAAACAAAAAAAAAAGAAACAGAAAACGAAGAAAACCAAACCAAGTGCGTATACGTACGTACGAGGACGAGGAGACGTATATCCTTCCGGCGGCGGCGGCGGGCGGAGGTGATTAATTTTCCAAATTACCCCATTAACATAAAGGAAAGGTGTGCGGTTCTGCACGATGACAGACTCATATTACACTCGTACTCGTACATCCTGGGAAGATTTTAAATTAAATTCAAGGCCTTTCCATGGCAAAGTGTTTCGTTCGACACAAGGTCCTGCAGCGGAGGCGACAACAACCATCGTACAGTTTATACCTTGTCAAAATGGCACGTTGACGACAAGTTGAGTCTCGGAGTGTTTCGGTATAGGTATTCTTGTGAGTGTTAAAAGTCGTTATCCGGTAAGAAAATTAATCCCACCCCATCAGCCGACCGAAAAACCAAAAGGTACAATGACTGATGTTCCTGATGGAAGAAATGTCTTCGAATGCCTTCGAGCGGAATCTTCTCTTCACAGCCAACCCACTTAAGGATAATTAAGAAATTCCGATTTCCCAGTTGAGTAGAACAAAGAAGAATAAAAAAAAAAACATCAAAACCAGAAGTAACCTTGGGCCACCTTCAATCAACACCTTGACAATCGGAAACAACAATCTGTGTCCTGTGTGTGCTGTGCACCGAGGACAGGACTTTCCTCAAACATATATCGAATAACTCCTTCTCGAGTATTTACTCAGAGGCAGAGGATTACTGGGAACAAGGCTAACAAACAAACGGGTGTTCCCTATTCTATCTCCCCGAAAGTATTGTCCGATCCGGCGCCGAACTCCGAAGTAGTTCAACATCTAGGTGTACCCGAAAATCTGTGCTGGAGTGGAGATACAGCACCCGGTAGCTGTAGTCTCCACAACTGAATGGAATTTATAGAAAATGCTTGAGCTTAATTATCTCTGGCTAAATTGAAGGTATCGACTCTGTGTATGATGGTGTCGTCCTTCTTCTCAATCTCAAGACTCCATCGCATGGTACTTTTAAGATGGCGAAGGTGATGTTGATATTGATGATGCCGAAGCCGAAGCCGACGACGACGATGGTGTTGTGCAAGAGTCCTGATGTGGAAAACGTGTCCAAATTTGTTTGACTTTACAGTTGGGCGGTTTTTATGATATGAAGGATGTTTTTTTCCTTCATTTTTTTTTGTTGGGTGCTTTTCTTTTATTTATTTTTATTTCTTGTTTTTGTTTTTTTTTTCTTCTATCGAAATAAAGTAGAAAAATACTCGATGGTATCGCTTTTCTTTTCTCTAGGGGATGGTGCTAGAGAGGGCTTTATATCAGGGGCGTCACTTGCCTAGATGGAGCCTGGATTATCAAACAAAGTTTTTTTCGTAAAAAAAAATAAGTTATGTTCTGATCCCCAGTTTCATGGCTAAATTTTGTTTTAACTTTCGACAGATAAACCTTGGACGCATTTTATTTAAATTCAACACAGCCGATTCAATTTTTGACAGCCGATTGAAAGATAAAATAAGTTCTGTCAATTTTTTATTAAACTTGAATTGTCAAAGAGCTTTACTGAAAAACGAAGGTGTCGAAAGTAGTAAGATATTACTATTACTACTACTTTCGAACTGAAACTGACGAAAATCCTTTATTTTTCGTGTATAACCTCAAAACCTGTTAAGTGTTAACGTAAAGGAGTGGTGGAGAATGCCCAAGTCTGGTGACATGGACTTACAAAAGTCACAATTAATTGTCAGTTACAAATTGAAGGAAGTTAGCTTTATTTTTCTTAAGAACAGTTTTTGGTCTTTTTTTATGTCGTGGTTTTCTGGAATGAAGGGAATTTTTCAATTTTGGCGGTCTTCTTGGAGTGGCGCCCTCTTTGTACTCAAAAGTGACATACACGCCCCATTTTACACTTCCAATTTCCGGTCCTCCACACCCACTATCTCACAATTGAGCTTTAAGTATACGAACATTCTTGAAAGTAAACATTGGACGCAAGGGTGGAAGAAAACAAGTGTGTGTGTATGTGTATGTGTGTGTGTGAAGGTGTAGAAAGTAGATGCGTATGGTTGGGTTGTGAAGTTGCGATGGATTTTTGGGGGTAATCAAGTTGAATGAACTCAACGGCAACGTATTTCTGATGGGATGAGTGATGCTGAGAGGATAAGTGGAAAAACAACCTTTGTTCGGGTATTTTTTAGTTTTTTAATGATGCTACTGGTTTTTTTTTCTTCCGTTTTTTATTTTTCTATTTTTTACTCGGAGAAAAAGAAAAAGGAAAAGAAAACGAAAAAGGTAGACAAAAGAAATTGCCTTTCAAAAAGAATAATAGGAAATTGCTTTTATCAATATTATTATTGACAAGCTAAGTGATGTGGCTCTGGCTTATCGGAAATATGTGTTTCTGTTTTTGTCGTTTTCTTAATATTTTTTTTGCTGTTGATTGGGGTAGCGCATATGGTATGTTTTTTGATATTTGGGTCAGGAGATGTAATTAGGTTGTTTTTTTTTTTATATTTCTTCAATAATAAATTTCATCCCATCTGTTCTCCGGGTGTTAATTGTGATTCAAAAATATATGTACCCAAATCGTAGATTCATTCATAAATTATTATATAGTTGGATGAAAACCAAATTAATTCCTTGGATTCTTAAACTTAATTTAGCCTTTAAATTTAAGGATGCTTGAATTTTTTGTATATTCATTTAGGAAACATGAAAAAATATGTTTTTTTCATTGAAAAAAACCAATTAAAAGTATTATAATTTTTTAATTTGAAACAAATACACAGCAACGAAGTTAAACCCTCTCACGCATATGTAATACCACCTCATTTCCTTTCATACAACCAAAAAAGAAAACTTTTTGTCGAAATGAAAATAAATCAATGAAACAAAAGCCTATTCAATTCAAAATGATATTTTCATCACATAATTCCCAATGTAAAAGTGCTTCGAAACAAAAGTAAAATAAAACGAAACAAAAAAGTCGAAACAAAAAAAACAAAAAACAATTCTGATAAAAATGCAGCCATATCAACTTCAAAAATTGAAGATAGTAACAAAACAAAAATTAAAATGGAGAGAAAAAATTAAACAAATACGAGTACACCGACCGACGACGGCGACGACGAACGTTTTTTTGTATTTTAAAATAAAAAGTTTGATTAAAAATTTCGGTGACATTGTCAGAAAATGTTTTTTAATTAAAATGCCGACAATGTTGTTTGATGCTGTTGCTGGCAATTGTATGCATTGTAACCGATAAGGGTTCCCACACGAACCCACGCTCCCTCGTCCTGGATGATGACTCACATTCTGAAACACGGAGAAGAGTGAAGGACAAAAAAACAAAAAAACAAATTACACTGAAACAGGTAAAAATTAAAAAAATAAATACGTGGTCATCCCTTTTGTTGTACAGGAACATGTTAAACCAACCAGAGCCCCAAACCAATCTGTTTAACACAACGGGCTTGTATGATGCTGGGCGTGGATGGGGACTGGGGGACTGGAGGAATTGGGAACCCAATGGCAATGGCATCAAAAGCAGAGAGTATCATTCCGATCCCGCACATTTTGGACAATGACAATTTATTTCGGTATAAAATGTTGGTTGGTATACGAAGGATAACCCACCTTCCAGACCGGCCACCAACACCATTATGCAACCGAGAGTTGAAATGCAAGGAATGTTCAACAAAATGTCCTTTTTTGTTTTTGACCTTATTTTTTGTTTTAATGTATAAATTCAAATTAATTGAAAGGGTGGTGCTCTGCACGGAAACGGATGTGGATCCATAATAAAGAGCGAGTGCGAGTGTGAGTGTGTGTGTCGTTTCGGAAAATAAAATGATTTCATGAAGAAACAAAAAAAAACGAAAACTAAAAAAAACTGTTTCATAATGACGGGTGATGTTGTGTTTGAGATCCTTTTGGGAATAAAATTAAAACGAATTCATGCATGCTTGTGAATTTATTGAGGACATTGTAAAAATTGAAACGTTTTTGTTAATCGTTTTGTACGCTTCATAATTTTAAATGTTTTATAGGGTGACGCTAGATTTAGGGGTCGATAAATCGATTTAAATAAGAATGAATTCAAATTAATGTTTTGACAAAGAACCGTTTTGTTAAAAATGTTACCTTATTAAAGGACTGCTTTGTTACAAGTGCACGACGCCTTGAAAAGTTCGCAAATAAAGAAATCTTTTTTAACGGGCGGGGTTTTCCATTAACTATAACAAAACACCTTCTCTCAAGAAGTTATGCAGACTAAAATATAAATTTAAAAACTAAAAAGTTGCATTTCGACCATGTGTAGATAATAATTGACATGCATATCTTTTAGAGGGATGGAAGTGCACTTTCGAAACTTAAAATAGAAATAAAAATTATCCATTTACATATCTACAAAATAAATTTTCCCAACAGAAATTGTTTTTAAAAACCGCAGTTTCTAGGAAAAAAATTAAATTTTGTTAAATATTTTCACCGTCGTTATATGAAATACAAAGACTTGTGGGGCTATAAAGTTGGGATTTGTACATTTAAATTATTTCTTTGGATTTCAAAAGCTTACTCTAGAACTACCTTTTTTTAAAAAAAAACTTCAAAACTTTAACAAACCCTTTTTAAGATAAGAAACTGCGAATTGTGGAAAAAAAGTATTTAATTCGTTTAAATTTTTAGGATGAAAAACGGATGTCTTTATTTATTTAAGCACATTTGAATATATCAAATCTGTTTCTCAAAATATTCAAGTTTTTAATTTTTTGGGAAAAACCCCGCAATTGGATTATGTTCAATTTTTTACCAGTTGATCTTATGACGTGTTGGAATCGTCGAGATTTGTTCTCGATTTATTTACAAGGAAAATAACTGTCAGCGTTTGATTTTAACAGTCTTCCAACACTATCACTAACGCTTAAATCAACTCCGGTCGTCACACTACCATTTCTGTGTTTTTAGCAGACTTTTTGACTTGGATTTAATATTTCATTACAATGTTTGTTCCCATACTCCTCCTTAACGGCTTGACCGATTCGTATGAAATTTTATATGCATATTCAGTAGGTCTGAGAATCGGCTACTATCTATTTTTCATACCCTTATGTGTTTTTTTGACAATTTTTTTAATTTATTTATAATGTGCCATTTAAAAATCATGCAATCCTTAATTTTTACCCTTTTATCACCGACTTTTAATTTAAGTTTAAGTTATTTTCTTGATTATAAAAATAAATACTTATGTACTTTGGTTTTAAAAATTTAAACAAAATAAAAAAGTAATTTTATAATTTATTTATTCTTCGGGGGTTGTATTTAAACCTGGAAAAATTTCTCCATTCTAAATTGATGACATTATTGAAGTCACGAATTTTTGGTGTGATGTTTATTTGTGCTTTAATTGTGTTTTCTGTTTAGCGTTATACATGATTTTTATTTGGACTAACATTAACCAAAATAAAAAATTGACTAGGATATGAAATTCGGTTGTCCTGCCGGTCGATCAATGCACAGTAAGTAAACTTTTTAAAGATCGTATTTTTAGATCTGAAGAATTACACTGCTTTACATAATAGTCGACATAAGTGTTTGTAATAGAATCAACAAGAGTTTTAGCGAATAAGGGAGAGTTTTAATATCTTTTGGATAAGTGATACGAAACACCGGCCATCTAGAAACTATAAAATAAATATAAACAGCAACAAAATATTTTTCCATAGCTTGCATTTGTGGCATAAATCGGGGCGAGACGAAGTTCGCAGGGCCCGCTAGTAAAATTATATATTTCTGTATCGGTTGAACATGCGTATATAAAATTCTCTACTTTAAGACATAATAATGTAGAAAACCCATTTTTTATTAAAGTAAATGTTCAAAGTCCAAGTTTAAAACATCCTCCCCCTTGTTTTCTGTATACCTATCCATCTATAGGACGAGATTGACTCTGCTTTGAATTTGGTGCTTGTTGTCGGTCTACAAGTTTAAAGATTTCTTCATTGAGTGCCTTACACTTTTGTTCATTTTCTTGAATGGGGTATAGGAGAGGTATACAACATACATAAGCTTACTATAGAATACCCGTTGCCCATACCCCCATACCTATATTCCCAATCCCATTTCGTACAGAAAGACGAAATGTAAAATATTTTCGTATTCATATATGTTTATTAGAAGGTATAATAACATTTCATGAAACGTTCCTTCCGGCCACCCACCAGGCACCAACCACCAGGACAGGATAAACATGGAAACATAAATATGGACTCCGTTTTATAAAGAAGCCCATTTTCAAATATACAATTATTCTTCCTAATATAATATTTCAAAAGGCAGCCAAACCCAAGTTTTGCCTCGACGACGAATTGTGAGTTTATTTCTGGGTTCTTAAAAAATCTTTTTTGTTTTGTCTACGGGTTGAAGGGGGTGGGAAAGGTAAGGGGAGCAGGAGCGGGATGTAAGATTGAGTTTTGGTCCTGGGTACAAAGGTATACCATCAGAGAGTTCCTGGATTTGCTTACATAGTTTTGTTATTTGATTTTGTGCTTCTTTTATCGTATCGTCCACGTCCATGTATTTATTAATTTTGTTCTTGTCGTTGTAGTAGTTGTTGTTGTTGTTGTTGCTATCCTCTACTTGCCAGGTATCCTTAGGCTTAATTTTCGAAAACAACATTTTTTTTGCCTTCCCTGCTGAACTAAAGGTAAGGTTTTTGCATGTTCTAACGAATACGAATAGACTTTTGTATGTATGTACATATGTATGTATGTATGTATGTATGTATGTATGTAGATATAGTGCAATATATCTCTCTTTTAGGCCAAGCAGTGGTGGGTGGGGTTGGGCGTTGGGGTTTGGTAGGTAGAAGATAACAGAAAACAACAAATAACAAATATGTACATTATTCAGAAAGTCACGAAATTGGATTTTGCCTTGCGTTATTCAAAATTTATACAAATTTCAAAATCATGATACATATTTTCGGATCGACAACACAACACAACACAACCGAACAGGCTCGTGGTGGGTTACGTTTATGCATTCCTTTGGGGGGTTTCGATATTTCAAATATGTATTGGAAGAATGTTAACTGTAAATACTATACCTAGCCTCTACAGTGGGGTGCTTAAAAAAATGATTGTATACACAAAGAAAAAGTTATGTAAGTTTGAAACACTGTATCTTAGCAACTGGGGCTATCAGATGATACAACACAAGACAGTTGCACATTGGATAAAAAGACAGTGGATAATCCACTGCTTAGTTCGGAAAGGGTCAGATTAAAAGTTTTAGAGTGAAATTTAAAAAGGAATAATTTATTTATGTCAGAATGTGGTTTGTTTTTAACATTCAAAGTCAAAAAACCGTGATTCCAGTGAATTAAAATTATTTGCTCTAAGAAATCAATTGTTTTATTCGTTGCTTAAGAAAATACTAATTTTTGTAGATAGGTATGTATGTCTTTTGTTCGAAATGTCAAGTTCAGTCGACGAATTACACAATTCTCAACAAATCACAAAAAGTCCTCATAAAAATAAAACACAACATCAAAAGTCAAACCCCACTGTAAAACGAAACGCTTTTCCTTCTTCTCAGAATAACCCTGCAAAATATTCGAATATTGATAACCTACACAATATTTATATATGTATATATAATTATACATATGTACATAAATAAATATATAAAGGTATGTGTACCTATGTGTATTGTGTTATCATGGAAATGAAAAGCAAAGAATTCTTCAAGGTGCCTTTGTCATGAGTATAGGTACACATTTCTCACTCCCATCCCCCACTCTCAAATCGGTTTTTCCATTTGACATGTGAAATAGCAAATCCTGTTGTTTAAGTGTCATAAAAAGAAAATGTCCTCCACAAGCACACACACACAGCTTATAGAGGCATTTTAAAGTGCCCATATACATCGAGCACATCGCCCGCCATCACTGCACCACAAAAACACATCAACTATGAATATCCTTGTAGTGGGAGTCGTTGAAAGAGAGCGGATGTGAAATTTGTGCTCGCAAAGGTTAACACTTTGCGATTTGCTATTTACTATTTGCGAACCCCGCACTGGTACCGCCGCGCCACTGCCACCACCGCCATTGCCACCGCAGCACAAAAATTTCCATTTACATTGCAACTACGTGTAACTTTTGCTTTTGGCAAATCCATACCAAACAAACTTTATATTCGGATATAGTTTTTGTTGAAAGACAAAAAACAAGAAAACGGGCCAAAATGGATGGGTTGACGTAGAGAGGGCGGGCGTGTGGGCGCTTCACACCACCATTCGATACCAGACCAGCAGCGCAGCGTTTGAGAATCACTCAAAAATTTACTACCTCCCAGGCAGTTTGCAAACGGGAAGTAAGCATTTTGCGAGAATTTCGCAATCCGGCTTTTTGAAACAGATAAAAAGAAAATACGAGCAGTAAAAACCTTTGAGCGAAGCCCAAATGACAGTCACTCAGTTGCCGTTTGACAGTTTGGGTACATTTTCTAGGATAATTCAGTGCCGCTGTCGCTGTCGCTGTCATCGCGAACTCTTCGTCTTCATTCACGAATTATATGCTACGTGCTAAAGATGATAACCTTCACCTATCCTCTAACCACCCGCACCGCCCTCCCCGCCCGCTAAATCGTACGACAAGAAAAAGTTACATCAACACAACTTAAGATACAAATTCATATTTTATACATTTCGCTTCTATAAAATCCCAACTTTACCCAGAAGTTGGCAGCTGAAATTATGTTTCAGGTTTACTTCCACCCTTAAGACTGACGACGACGATGAAGATGAAGACGACGGATGAGAGGGGTATTGTCGTATTGTGTCGTCGATGTTGGCTGGCGTCCTGAGATGAAATTTCTTCCTGAACTGAACTAAACCTATCTGCAAAAGCACCAAGCGCAGATAAATCTGATTTAAAATTTGAATTGAAAATGAGGTATGCTGGTTCGAGGGAGTGGGGGTATGGGGATGGGGGTTAAAATTGGGATCACATTCGCATACAAAGTTACTTTTATTGTTACATAGATTTTGGTTGAATTTATGCCGCGAATTATCGCAAGAAAAGTTTACACCAAACGAGGTTAAACAAGGGTAAGATGTAAAGTGCGGCAGCATCCGAAGAGAATGCGGGTATAGATATTGTGTTTTTTTGTTGCTGTTGTTGTTGTTTCTGTTTTTTTTTATTTCCAACCTCGAGGACATGCGAGCAGCGAAAAGTTCTAAAACAACCTAAAAAAATAAATAATTGCTATCGAGAGAGGAGGAGTGCGGAACTGGGGGATGTTCCTTCATCTCTAAATGAATGAGATGAAGCAGAAAAGTATTTACAAAATAAAATATAGGTATATGTATTAGTATAGCAGATGTGAATAGCGTTTTAAATCATCTTCATAATTAGAAGTTAATGAAGAGAAACCAAGATTAATTGCCACAACATAAGGTGTAGAAAAATATGGGTATTTTTGTTTAGGGGTATGTATATGTATATACGCAGATGGAGTGTCCTGTTTTTGTTCTTTTTCCTGTGTTTCTTTCTATGCCGATTTTATTACGCAATTAAACTTTGTTTTCGAGTTTGAATAAATTACAGACAAAAAGAGGGTTTAAATGTTGAGTCCTATTTTTTTTTCTAATTCGAGGACAAAACAAATCAAAATCCATAATAATGATATAATGGAAATAAAACTTTGTGAGCTATTATATATTTGCCCGTTTTGTTGTTTTGTTGCGATATTAAAAAGGAAATTCAATTTAATTGTTTTTTAATTAACCTTATTAACTTAACGCGTTTTCTTTTTATTATTATTATTATTTTTTTTTTTGAATCTGTCTGTGTCATTAATTACCAACATTTTTAAGGAGTTGGACTCTGTGCCTAAAACATTTCTTCTTCTTTGTGTTGCTGTTCTTCGAATGCATATGTAAAATGGTGGTGTGACTTAAAACCCTTAATCAAACCTCAGTAAAGCATAATGTTGGTCTACTATAAGATTAATATATGCATCTTAAATATGCAACTTCTGCTGCAGAGTAATTTTTGCTCGTATCATTTAAATCCTTCATCCCGCCAAAAAACTAGCTTTAGGTCCATCATCTCAAAATCATTTTTCTGGGAGAACATTTTTTAAAGTTTGTCTTTCATTAGAAACGTTAACTCACGATTTTGGAAAACTTTTCCTGTCTAAATTTATTGTCGCTATCTATTCAATGCTTGAACCTAGAAATAGCTTTCTATGATTCAAAAAAATCTCTGCTGCCTCCTCAAATCCTCAACTTCAAGTTATACCTACCTTCCAATTCCAACGCTCTGAGATTTTAAAAAGAAACTGATATTTAAGTAAGAAACTCTACTCAGAGAGTTCTGTCTTTTTGTGTCACACATGAACACATGTTTATTCTTGTATTCCATCATCCTGATATAGATTTCTCCAAAAAAAAAGCATTTGTCTGCATAAAGACTTCAAATATTTCGAAATCTTCGTCTTCCGATAACATTTTATTGATTAAAAACAATTTTTAGTTCCCAAATTATGAAAAACACACGAATCAACACTTTGAAGTAAAATTGGAAAGAATTTTTTCTAATATAATGACATATCATATGGATTTAAAAAATTGCTAAAAGTTACAGTAGGGTTTTTCGGGATTTTAACTTTAGCAATATGTTAAAAGATAGTAAAATGTTAAAATCGTTTAAAATTAGCAAAACCATCTTTTCAGCTTAGCAAATTGCTAAAAATGGGTTTAACAATTTGCCAAATCGTTTAAAATTTTGCGTCATTGAGTAAGTCTTAAGCTCTTATTGTTTCAAAATTCTATTTAAGGAATCACATTACGGCGAATTTTGTTTAAATTATTTTGTTATTTCAAAAATTTTAGTGATTTCAAAGATTTAACTAAATTAAGCAAAAGTAATCGATTCGCATTCTATTTCGATTTCCAAGAAAACTTCCTGAAGTCGCGCCACCTACCTGTCATTTTTCTGTTGCCCAGAAAAGTATAGGTTGATATTTTACAAATAAATTTTAACATAGTTACCCCATCCCTGTTTGAAAAACCCTCATTAGCATAATTTGTACCTAAAGGCAGTCTTTTGCCTAAAAATAACTTTGGCAGCTTATTTTACCTACATACATACATATAAATTTACATTCATATACATACCTACTTTTTGCCGAAATTAAGTCAAATATTTTAGGACTTATTAATTTTTCAAATAACAAGTTTAATACCTAATTTAAGATAAATATGTACAAAAAGGTTTCCCTTCACAGAAATTCCAAGCAAGAAACATAATTCAATACCAACAATAGCCCCTTTTGTCACTCATCTCAACGCAACGCAACGCAACGCAACGCAACGCAACGTCTTGTCATCCAATATTACGTAATTAAACGCACACCAAAGATTATTTCAAAGCATCACGCCCGGATGAATATCTCCCTTCCCTATTCGTGGATCTCGATCCCAAGAAACACAAATAAAAAAATTGAAATGAAAATGAAAACAGCCTCGTACTCGTAAATCACCAACAGACAAGAACTTGTGCTTGTTCCTGGTTCCTGGTTCTTGGTTCCATGTCACAAATTCATAGCACTAACTCAAATGTTATTAACTCTAAAGCCTACTTTGCTCGAAATTCCTCTCAAATCACTTTATACCTCCCATCCTATCCATGTATATGTATGTATGTATGTATGTGGGTAGTCGAGGGAACCTTCGACCCCCATTCTTTGGTATTTGACAATCTTCAAAGAAAATAATCCACTGCCTCCGGCCTCATCAGAAATATACTCGTATATACCTTACCAACTCGATGATGAGGCCCCAGGAAGGACGAAGGTGGGGACAAGGAATAAGAGTTTCCAGCATCTTTCGCTTTCTAATGATAACTTCCAATATTTGCTCAGCTTCGATTTCCCGGCAGTAAATTCAAAACGCTTAGTTGAACACAAAAGAGGACAAAAATGTAAGATGTAAAGGTGTGGGTCGAAAATCAATTCGAACACCGATGAACGATGCATGACGACGACAACGACGATGACGAACGAACGGCAAAGGCAATGACGAACGGTGAAGTGAGGTGAGATGACGTGGAGCGATGAGTCGCGGGGAGAAGGACGAGGACGATGTTGAGGAGGTGGACAAGAACGAGACGAAGAAGACGGACATCAGAAAGGGATTCTGGGATGAGGAATAATAAATCTCTACGGAGACGGATGGCATAGTCCCTGAAGTTTATTTATTTCAGTCTCGTTGTACCAAAAAGCTGGTCTCGCTCCTTATGAAACATTGATGAAAGGCACTAATCAGTCCGTTATGCTACCAGGAATCCATTATAAGGATACTTAAGGATAAATTGGTTATTTTTTCGGATTCGTTTTCGTTTTCCAGTCAAATGAGATTAACATAAGGCGCGCTGCACACGGACTGAGAAGAATTTGAACTGTCGGAATTCGCAACCTGGTGTCGGATTATTAAAGTTTGAATCTTGACGAGATCCTTGCCTATAGTTAGAGTAGTCGTCAGCACTGATTTCCTCCCTAATGTAACTGGGGTTTTAGTGTTTTGGTTGAAAGAACAAAGCGTATTAAAAAAGAGGTTTATTCGTGTGCGGAGGTCCTTACACTTTCGTTCCGTTCTGAGTACCTACGAAAAATTAAATCAATGAATCTCCCCATCCGCCGCCGGCCGCCGCCGCCGTCGTCATATCGTTGTGATAATGATGACGAAAGCAGCGAACGGATGAAGGGGCTGTTTTTGCAGCTGTTGCTTTCACAGGAGTATCATCCACGAATAAAATATTTAAAAAAGAAACTTTTCCCCATCAGGAAGAAGCAAATTAAAGTCATAAGTACATAATGATGATCTCGCCGCACTTCGAAAACCAACCATTAGCGATGCGATGCGACATGGTCGTGGGGATGGTCGTGGTCGGTGGTGGCAGGCCGTAGAAGGAATACGAACAAAAATTGACACACGAATCCATTCCATCGTCGTCGTCGGTCGTCATCGTCATCGTAGCGTTGCGTCCATGTCCTCCCGTCCCAACTCCCAACTCAAGTTTACCTTTCTCTAGGTAAATGTATGTCTCTGGTCCCTGTCCCATTCTTCGGATATCCTCCTGATGTGCTGTCTCCCGGGTCTTGAGCTTTTTTTCGGTCTGCACGAAAGCCTGTTTAAACATAGATTCGCAATTCTCTTTGGCATTCGTGCGATACCTCTGGCAATTAGCAAACATGGAACACTAATGGAAATTTAAAAACTGCACCGGCACAGCCCGGGCTAAGTATGGAACGGAGACGATGATGGTGACACCGACAGCGACACAGCCATCTCTCTATAGCCAGCCAGATGAAGGATGCGAACACCAAGGAGAGGACGGGGAGAAGAGCACTTGGCAAGAGGACAAATGGGACGAATGTCCATTCCATTTCCATGAATGAACTTAGTAATTTGAAGCAATTTTTTGCTTGTCTATTCGTTTACTTTTTTTTTTGTTTTTGCAATTATTTTCTATTTAGTACCGTTTTCTGAGTCCTTTCCTTTCCTGAGGGAATGGATTTTTTTGTCTTTTTTTTTTTTTTAATTTAAAAGCTTGCTTCGTTCGGACGATTTTGAATTGGAAAAGAAGTGTGTGACAGTGAATGACAAGGTGGTCCATTGGAGTTGGAGTTGGTGCGGGACAAGATTTAAATAAATTGATATTGAGAAAATGGATAAGGGGATGGTAGTTTTTCAGTACCCTCTACTCTCTACCTAAACGCGTGCATATACTCGTAGGTACATATGTATATGGTAGGTACAGTTAAGTAGGACGATGGACTGGTGTTGGATTCAAAAGAAAAAATTGCCCCAAGTAATGTGTTTCACTGAGTTTTCCAAAAACGACAAAAACGAAAAAAAAGTTGTAAAAAAGACGGTCTTTATTGAAAAATCTCTGACAGAATGCAGAGGAGAGTTTATAATAAAAAAAAAAACATCAATTGAAATGATTCCAAAGCTAAACTTAAAGGCATATTTGTAAGTACTGTAAGTGCTTCATAAAAAGATTTTATTTTATACCCTTTTGATATCAAGGGGTACTCAGTTAACTTCTTAACACAACCCTCTTTTTGACATGAACAAACTGAGCATGTTTTAGACTCTTTTAAAGTTTTTATAAAGTCAGAAACTTTAAATTTGCAGCAAGTCAAGGACTTGAAATCTCTACCCTATTCAAAATTTCCAATCCAAAAACAATGATTGACTGACTGACTGACATATCATGAAAATTATGAAAGGAAGATGTAATGTACATAATGTAAATAGGGTTTTGAAAATAACTTTAAATTATAACAGAAAGTTGTTTTTAACTGGACAAGCTTCCTTTTATCAATCTGCACTTGAAAGCTTTTGAAATAACTTGACTAGTTTCTTTGTCAAATACATAAGAGAATTCCTCGTCGCCTGATAATCATGTTCTTAGAAAAATAAAGTATTATAAAGCTAAGAAAATAACGGACAGAGTCATCACAACCATCGTTCCATGGAAATTAACAGTTTATGGTTTGACAGATACGTAACCGACTATATTTTGATTTTAAAACAAATCGTTCTAAATGTCACCGATAACTTTAAAATGTTGATCCTTTCAGTGATAACAAAAGGATACAAAAATTGACCTTTTGGCAAAACTATACCGAGTAAAGCAATGATCACGTGTAAATTAAATTCTACTTACATACATAATTTAATAGACAGGCGGGTAAAACCTTTTTCCAATAGCGACTTATTTTATATTTTTAACTTTCCTGTTACTAATAAAAACCGACATTTTACGACGAGGCGACAAAAATGTCAATGATGTCACGTTCTAAAAATAAACCCAATCATCCAGAGCCTAATTTTGTGGAGTTGTTCTTTTTCCATTAAAAACTTTAAGACCATTTTTAGGATTATCAAGTCATACTCTTAAAACTAAAACCCTAATTAAGTAGGTAGGTAGTCGTAGTGTGAGTGTTTTTTCGTGTAACAGCAGGGGCATTGAATTGACACTTACAAATCGTGGTCCCAAAGTCAAATGCTTCAATGACTTCTTTTCGAAATATGTATTTTATCAACGCAAGAAGGAAAAACTTTCACTTAAAAAAAAAAGAAAAGAACAACATTCGTCCTTGATAAATGCCCACAAAAAACCATCATGATTAGGTACGAGTCCCTTTAGCTGATTAATGTCAAAAACAACAATACCTCTTAATGCCCACTTAGCTTAAACAAACAAACAAAATTTTAGCTTAGTTTCCGAAATAAGTAGCTTTGCATGTTCGTCGGTTCCATGGGATCCTTTCCTTTAATCACAAAATAATGTTCACATAAACTTAACATACACATACACATACACATGTACATCATACGCATACCTAAAAGCTAAAGGCTAAATGCTAAAGGCTGAGGCTAACAAAAAAATCCAACTTCCTTATTTGAGAATACGCTCTGCGCGTGGATGTACTGGATCCCAATTGTTTTGACATGAGTAATGAGAACCTAATTCCTCCATTAGAGGCAAATCCCTCATTATCAAAGGATCACAAGTTCGCCAGCTCAAGCACAGGCTTAAAGTAGGTACACAAAGAGTAATAAACCCGGAGAGCAACTGAAAGCGTTTTGTCAATCAAAACACAGTATCTATATAAGCACAAACATTGCAAAAAAAAATATTTTATTTTAAGGATACCTATGTACGAGTATGATGGATTTACTCGCACGTTTCTAAAGGATAATTTCAAATTGTGAAGGAGGAAGATTTACAAATCAATGAATGACGTGGAAACAGGGAGGAACGCGTGCGTTATGCTCCTGGAAGAATAGCATTCCCAGTTAACGCCAGTTAACGACGAACTAAGGAGCAAACTGTGCTGCAGAATAGAAGCGAGCTCGAGCCTTGGGGCGACAAAACAACAATTCGTCTCAGTCGGTGGTGGGCGGTTTTTTAAAAGCTGGATGTGCCAAAAATTCCCAGAGGAAATATGAAACACATTGACTTAAGCAAAAACAACAACAATAACCGAACATCCATTAGGCGGAATTAAATTTGCAATTTTTTTTTTAACACAACATAAAAGTGTTTACGACGGTATTACCCGAGTAAAAAATAAAACCCTATTGTGTGCCTTTTTGAGTGCAAAAGGACTTAGAGCGCATATAGGGTTACATTAAATTCTGGGAGTGTTTTCACTGGTTCCTCTGGTTTGGTCACAGAAACAGCCGTCAGTGTCTGCATTTTGCGAGGCAGAGAGAGAGAGTTCAATCAAATTTCGTTCAAAGTAAAATGCTTAACTCACACTTGCATTCACTGAGTACCTTCAAAGTGACAAAGTGATATGGAAAATAAAAGACGAAAGGAAAGCTCAAGTCCTTAGAAAAGTAAACCATCTTAAAAAACGTCTAATGGAAACACATGTACAGTGTGCAGTGTAAATAATTGAAAATGAACGGGAAATTGAAAAAAATCTCCGATGCCGAAAATTCCATTGGTGGAAGTTTCAAAACTGATAAGGACATTTCAAAAAGCGTGTTTGACAGTAAGAAGAAAAGATACAAATGATCCACCACTGTTAGTAAGTTTTTATTAGAAGTTCATCCACGAATGACCCCTTAGTGGGGATTCTGAAAAGAATTACCACTGCACTGGCTATCCATTACATTGACTGGACCACATCAAACGAACCAACTTTTCCATCTTGAAAACAAGGAAAGTTTTTTCTTAATTATTTGAAAACTGTTAAACTATCTTACTTATAAAACTAAATACGCTTAAAAAATAAATTTATTCATCCACTAAAAAGTTCCTGGTCAAGAGACCTATAGACTTAAACTAGCGAAGTCGAGTTGCAAAAAACCAACTTTCTTGACATCATTAGTAGCATCCTCCGTGTTCCATCAACTACTCACCTTCTTATCCAAATTTTTATGGTCGCGGGCAAAAAAAAGGAAAACACCGCAACTATTAATTTATCAAAACTTAATTTATAAACATCGAAATTTTCCTTTTTCACAGGAAGGAGGATACTTTAACCCAAGGAGGAACACGGTGCGCCCACCCCAACCGTTCCCAGCTACACTGCCAAGTGCGATATTCATTGATGATGTATTATTTTTCAAGCTGGTGCCAGAAAGTGTGGAGCAAAGCAAGAACAACAGAAAAGGAGCAAGGGTGTGCAATTAAACCGGGATTATTTGAAATGATTAATCGGAAGCGGAACGGAATTCCTTGTGAGCTGGAGGGGGACTTCCTAGTCGCTATATTCCAGGGGAGTTATGTTACAAGTTACAACCTTTGTGCGTTCATAGATGCTGCTGTGCGGCTGTGTGTGTGTGTGGAAGAATCCAAACTGATGCTGCCTTCGTTATTTCACTTCCGGTGAGGTAACGATTAAAGTTTAGATGTGCGATATTCCAATTTCTGGTGTAACTCGTCGTAGCGTCGCGGTACGCCTCCGCCCGGCCGCCTCGTGTCTTCCTCGGGCTTCTGATGGAAAAGGAACAAACTGACTTATTTAGAGAAACAAAGTATTCCGAACGAAGAAGAAGAAGCCAAACGATACTGAAATTAAGTACGAGTACGAGTGTACCTAACAAAAATGAAAGGAGCAGCTCAAAAAAAAATACAGAAAAGGAACAGAACAGAAGAGAAAAAGTAAAACACAATAAAAGCGCTTACATTTCAAATTGATTTAATTGGTTTAGTTTAAAAGCTGGGGATGAGGAGAAATTCAATTCGAATTTGAATTTAAATTTTGGAGAAGGATCCTTGAAGTGCTTTGAATAATTTTGCAATTTTGCCTGGGTCGTTAGTTCAAAGTACGTACGGGTATCAGTATAAAGTAGTACGAGTAGTAGTTCTTGTTGTTCTTCAATTCTATTTCAGTTTATATTGGAAAATTCTAGGACATGAAAGGGAAATATTTATTTTAGCTTAATAGTGATTGCAAATCCATTTAACTTTGACTTGGTGCAAAATTGCTTTCGATTTGTTGGTATTTAATTTGCTCAATAAAAGTTTTTCTTTCTTTTATTCAATTTTGTCTGTATAGGTGCTTTTCTTCGAGTGTGGATAACTATAAAGTTTGATTTTGAAGGGATTTTGATACGAACTGCCTTAACTCAATGAATTAGTGAAGGGAGAGTTATACATAACTTCTAAATATTCTAAGGGACTATTACTCTAAGTATCATGTCACTACGATTGAGGTACTTTGACTAGAACTTCGCAGTCTCGCATTGGTTTCGAAAAAGGTCAGTTTATTCGTGGTCTAGCAAATATGTTGAGTTTTGAAAAAATTCCAAATGTCATGCTTCTAAATGTCTTTTCGAGACTCGAAGATTTTATTTTTCTGGTAAATTTACAGATGTAAATTTTTTTGTATGTACAAATGTATGTAGCTAGTTTATATTTCTAAAATTCCTTCGCACATTATTCACATCCAAAAGCCAAAAGAATTCTGACAGCAAAAGTGAGACATTTTTTATTGGAAAACATTTTGTTAATATTTCAAAGAACACGGAAATCCTTGAGTTCTTTAAAATATTAACTGTAAAACTTTAAATATGAGTAGTTTGGAACCACTTACTTATTATTGTGATTCTCAGTATGAGTAGACGAAACATAAAAAGTCTAGAAACTCTCAGTCGATACTCTTCTAAGATGATAATTTTTTCCAACGTAATAATTTCAAAGCAACACCGGTTTGTAAGGTTAGAAGTTCACAATTTTTTTTTAAGTAAGTGACACAAGCATGATGAAGCTGCTAGTCAACAAAGTAAAAATAATAATAAAAGAAAAAAGGTCACAAAACAACTCCTGCAACGGCGGCGGCGGCAACGTGGAGCTGAAATGCTTTTAGCCCATATCCGGTTTGGAACTCCTTCAGACGGAGCTACTATGTACCTAGTATTTCCAACTTTAAATTAATCCGTGTTCTTAGCCGCACGAATACCTCCAAACCAAATCTCAAGGACACACAATCATCACCACCACATCATCGCCATCGTCTTCGTCATAGTCATCAAAAGGGTGTAAGACTGAGAATGGGAATTTTGTAAAACTTTCGTAAAGGTTAATTTCTAAATCGGATACACGAATCCCATTTGGATGTGAGAATTGAAAAGATTTCTCCTTTTTTTTTTGTTAACTCATTTCATTTTCTCTTCCTCATTTCGCGTTACCACAGCCCTCAGCGCAACGTAGGGTACAGCGACATAAGAGCGACAGCGGCGTCAAAAGTAATTAATTCAAGTGTACAAGGACAAAAAAGACTTCATTTTCAAAAACAATTTGAATGAAAAAAAAAAAAAACTCAAAATTATAAAACAGTTGAAAACTTAATAGCTATGCGGTGCGATGTTGAGTTGGGAATATAAAGACCAGCCCACTTTGCACACGGAGAATTTTCATTCGTTTTAATTAGGAGGCAGGATTCCTGAACCGACCGACCGACGTCATCATCCTCGTTCTCGTCCTCGTCCTCATCATCATCTTCGTCATCATCAACATCTTGAGCCTTCATTATATTCTTTACTTTGTGCGAAAATACCACCTGAAGTGGCACATATGTGGCTTGATTCGGTTTGAAGGAGCCAACAGCTTGCTCTAGACTTTAGAGAGGATTAGGAGAAAGCCTTTTGCTTCTCTGGTTGTGCGATGCTATGGCGATGGCGATGATGGTTGCACCAAAAACACTTACCCCAAAAGCAAGCAAGCAAAAAGGAATCCTTTTCGGTGCGAACGAGTTTAGTCAAATATACACACAAAACGAATACATACTCGTACACCTATATGCTCCAGTGAATTCTCTGTCCCAACACACAAGACACGACTGCTAGTATTTGCTGGGATTTTCATTTTCAGGAGGCACCACCAGTTGGCTTGTCTGTGTGCTACCCAAATAATTCGGTGTAATTATTATTTATGTATGTAAAGGTAGAGGGCGCTGGAAGATGGGTAGAGGATGTATATGTATAAGTCTTCTTGTTTCATTTGGAATTTGGGAGCTACGCTAAAGTGGTCTGGTGTTCCAAATAAGTAGAAGCCAACATGAACTGAACATGTCAGAAAAGGTCCTTGCCCACCTGAAGTGTTGAGGCCAAAACATGGCTCTTCATAAAGCAGAGAAATATTGCAGCAGGGTGCTTGGCTTGGCGCACTCACAAAGAGGAACCTTATGAGAGGGCTACTGAAAAGGTGCCTGAGGTCGATTCAAAAAGACTTCATTTGAGGGTGAATACGAGTATTATAAAGTTAGAAAATTAAGTTTTAGTGAATACCTACCTACGTCAACAGAGCTCAAAGTTAAATATGAACCAAAACATAGTTTTAATGAATGTGCAGAACTAACCTAAGGGTCCATTTACACTATTGAGGAGAGTACGAAGAAATGCTGACACGATTTTTTAAATACAAATCATTCGAAGTAGCTGGGGAGTATTTAACGTGAGTTTCAATAGGGATTCGTGAAGTTTGACAGTTGAATAGTTGTCCAGACAAAATTCCTGTTTGTTGTGGGTTCCGGACTACGGCATGTTCAGTTCAAATTTCCTTATTAACGACGACGGAGGGCAGACCATCACTTGCTCAAAGTCAACACAACACATTCCAAAGGTCATGAAAAATTGCACGTTTCTGTTGGGCGCCACTTATCCACCCAGAGAACCATGGAAGACCCTGTAATATCAATATAATGTGCCTTCATTTGTTAGTAGAAGTTGACAAAGTTAGGAGGAAAAGGAGAGCAACTAAAGTTGCAGGTGAAAAGTTATAAGTTCTTTAATACCTTTACGAGCACATTGAGTTATCTACATGCGTGAAAGCTATTTCCGCTCCCTTTCCCCATATTGTAACTGTACGCACATTGAATTGAAATGACAGTTTTTGTCAAATTTCTCGCTATCCTTTTTTAAACCCACATAACTCTAATTTAAATTAAATAGCATCGTTATTTAGCATCAGTAGAGTATACAGTTTAGGAGTTATCCGAACTTTTTCAATTTCTAAGGTCTATCAGCGCACAAACAGACGACTTGGCTCGCACTACATACTAGTATAGTTTTCCCCTCCCATGGAAATTGATATCAGTTCTAAGCATTCAGATACAAGTACATCCGGAGGGAGCTAAAGCCAACACAGGTCTTTAGAGTCAGAGCCAGAGCCATAGCCAGAGCCAAAACCAGAGGACCAAAATATGGGTTAATTTATTCCTGGCATGCGAATGACAAGCTTCGCATCCAATGTAAAACCTAAACCGGGTCGTGCGTAGGAATAAAGGTTACATCTACTGGCAGTTTGGGATTGGGACTGCCTTTGTCCTCTGGAAGCATGAAAGTTGGTTGGTATATTGTGGAGAGTTGTCTCCTGCATTTAATGGATACACTTTTTTTGTCTTTTTTTTTCTCCTTTTTAAATCCTGCGATTTTCTGTATAATTTAGCAATTTTCGGAAGAAGGAAAAAGGACTGCTGATGAAAGACTAAGTCTGGTGGCAAGACAGAAAAACACTGCCACTGTCTTTCCAACATTCAAACCCTAAAACACTAAAACAAAAACAAACACACGAAAAAAAGGACGAACAAGTGTAATCGATTCATTCACAAAATAAAATCTTCCACTTCTACAAAACTTTCACGGCAACATACGAGAGTATAAACAATCTTATGTGTGTTATCCTTGGAGCTTAAGGAAGGGATAATCGTATGGAATTTAATTTACACATCACTTTCCTCCGAGCAAGAGATATTTTAACATAATAACTTTCATGTCAGGATTTTAATTAAAGTGCGTACATATTATTATTATTATTATTATTGTTATGCCATTCCATTAATTTAAGCTTCTTATCGGTTCTACATATCCTATAGTGAATTAAATTCAATGAAGTAAGTACGTATATCGTATATATGTACATATGTACACGAATATACGGGCATGGGAATATATGTACATATATAACATTTACTTTATTTTACGATAAGTAAACCATTATCTATATACACATACATTTATACGAGTAAGTACATACCGTAGACATAAATATATGCAAATACATATATTGGGGGGGAAATTCGTGTGTGGATTAAGTGATGATGATATTCAGGCAGACACAATAGATTATGAATTAATGACATTTGTGATTAGGTGGTTTATAATTTATTAACACTGCTTGGCAATGTTGGGGGAGTAATAAATTCAGTCTGATTAAGATAGAATATTTATTGAAATTGAAATGATTTCTATAAGTATATCTATATATGGGTGCCTTTATCTTTGTATGTAGTCGTAGTCGTATAGTCGTATGAATACATTTACGTCATAATATTGTTGATATTTGAAAATGACAAAACAATCAATTTCGCATGTCGTCCATTTTAAGGATTAAGAATAAATTAAACTTCAATTGTATATCTACCATTGCCATAAAATCCTTAGAATTAGTCTCTAATATTTCAAAAGTAGCCCAAAATTATAGGTCATCTCTGGTGGAGATGGCCGATCAATTCAATATTCACCTAATCTGGGTGCCGGGTCATAGGGAAATTCCAGGTAATTGCAAAGCAGACGAACTTGCAAAAAATGGAACATGTCTACCTCTATTAGATAACAAATCTAATATCGGTATACCACTATAGTTACATGTAAACTCATACTAAAACAAGGTATCCTAAAGACACATCCACTTGTCTGGCAACAAAATTAATTTGGCCAAAGCTTGATACTTAACGCTCAAAGCAACTCATCTCGATTGGTAGACGGCACATTAGCTCCGTTATAGGTGTCCTTACTGGTTAATGCTTAATAGGCAGACATGCCTTCCGATTTGGAGCTCCTGCAAATGATTTCTGCAGAAGCTGTATGGATGATTAAGAAGCAGAGTCAGTCACTCACCTTCTTTGCCATTGTCCTGCACTAGCACAAAAACGAAAATCACACCTCGGAGATTTCTACTACAATGATCCTAGTGATCTAATTAACATTGACCTTCACAGTCTCAATCGCTTTATTGTTAGTTCGAAATGGTTCAACGAGTAGGAGGATCTTATGATCCATGTGGTATCACAATGGACCATTGTTGGTATAAGTGTGCCGGTCTTCTTTTCAGCAGCCACCTTAACCAAACAGAACCTAACCTAAGTCTAAGTTTGGTCAAATCTGCATATGTTGCAACCGATTCTTTGCAATTTGCATAGCAAGTAAGCAAAATACGTTTCTTTAAAATTTCAAATATCAACCTCTTGTATTTATTAAATTTGAAGAAGATGTTACAAAATAAGTTTGGAACTTAATCTTTATGAAAAAACATATTGTAAACTTTTATTTGAGCTGTTTATATTGACAAAATAACTATCAGAATTCTACTGTCCAAAACCATCTTTAGCTAATACCTCATCAGTCTTTAGTCTTTGGAAATACATTTTGATTCGGTAAACAAATTGGCGCAAAATTTTAAACAACCTATTGTTAAGGACTTAACATTTTACTAACTAGCAATTTGCTACATACATATTTAACAATTTACTAACGAATCCAAAATTTTAAACCCTTTTTTTCGTTTTGCCATCTAGTAAATTGCTAACTCCTGTTTTATTAGAAAACAGGCATTCGAACATGTCCAAATAGTGACAGTTCGTGAGAATTAGCAAAGCAAACATACTTAAACGGACCCATTAGTTGGAAATGTCCCATAACTGTAAACTGGACAATCCCATGCAATCAAATAAGATTAAAATACGCATGAACACAGGTTTATTCTAGTATTCCATCATCCTGACATAGATTTCTCCAAAAAAAAGCATTTGTCTGCATAAAGACTTCAAATATTTCGAAATCTTCGTCTTCCGATAGCATTTTATTGATTAAAAACAATTTTTAGTTAACAAATTATGAAAAACACACGAATCAATACTTTGAAGTAAAATTGGAAAGAATTTTTTCTAGGATAATGACAGATATCATATGGATTTAGCAAATTGCTAAAAGTTACAGTAGGGTTTTTCGAGATTTTAACTTCAGCAATATGTTTAGAGACAGTAAAATGTTAAAATCGTTTAAAATTAGCAAAACCATCTTTTCAGCTTAGCAAATTGCTAAAAATGGGTTTAACAATTTGCTAAATCGTTTAAAATTTTGCTTATTGTTTTAGATATGGATACATAAAATAATTTTTATCATTGAATTGCCATTTTTTAAATCGATTGTCCACTGCCTGAGAAAATCTTATGGTACCAATATATTTCGTTCTTTGGCAGAAAGGGTTTTTGGAAAGCATGATTAATATCAACCCTGGATAGTATCAGTCATTGAAATACAGCCTCTTTTTAGCAAAATAAAAATCCCAATTTATAGTAAAGCATATCAACACTTAAATATTTTCAATGTATGTATATTTTATGATCGTATCTGCTCACTTGATACCTTCCTGTCGTTCTTAAGATTTGAGAGTTTTTTTTTCCACTATCCCTTACTTAAAATTTTCTATGGGAAAAAATAGTCGTTAGTTCACCTCAATAAAAAATATCTCAACACGAAAAAGTTATCTTTTCCAAATTGTTCTGCCACATAAAAAATATTCTTCTTATCAGCTCGAAACACCTCGTTCCACTTAATTTAAAAAAAAAAACATAACACAGTACAGTGAACCACCTGACCCTCCCAACTTCTCGTTTTGCAATACACGAGTTTATCTCGGTTCACACAATTCGATTACAAGCACGGCGAAGCCACCTTGCCGCCATAAATCATTCTTCGATGCCCTCAAAAACTAATAGAGTTCGCACTTGCACCTTGGGTAACGGGTACCTGGGTACCAACCAGTTAAACCACAACCGCTTCCACATGGTATCGCCATCGAGCTGCACGACTCCATAACAACTCCAACTCCTAGTGTAACTAACCTTTTGCAACCTCTCGAGTCTCAAGTGCTCGCGATTGCATGCAGCACTGCCATTACCTCGGTACACCGGAGCGTCCGTTACGTCGTCGGTCGCGTCGAGTAGAGCGGAGTGTGGTTCCACTATACAGAAACAGATATCCACTATCCACTATCCAGTACCCAGACCAGAAAGGCTTATTCCAACGAGCAGGTGTTCGAAGATTACACTTAACTTTTCTAGTTTTACTGGTAGTTTCTTTTGTTGGTGCAACTGGAAAGACTCTCGTGTATCACACGGGCACTCCCAAACCGTTAGATTATACACTTTGACATTTTCCAGCTTCGAAGCAGACATGCGTTTCCATCAGTGTTGGCGGTTGGGGCAACACATGCCCCAGATTTTGGTAATTGCTGCAGGCTTGGAGTTTGGGAGCGCCCGCATGTTCTGCAGTATCAGGTTACACAGTTACACTGCAAAAATCACGACTAAAGTTCCGTTTTTTGTTTTTTCCGTTGCCTTCGGTTTTGTCTCTAATGGTTGTCTTAAGGAAATGGCTAAGGCTGTGTGTACAGACATGCCAACCAATTTAACAAAGTGACATTTGGAACAAGCTTGAGTTCCATTTGAATTATTGAGAATGCTCCAGGCGGCCTTAATTTGTTGCAACGTGTGAACGAGCATGATGGAATTTCGAAGCTGCAGAAAACGAACGCATAAAATATCACCTGCTGCAGTTGGTTAGTGAAAGTGTGACATAAAAAAGTACCGATAATCGGAAAAAGACGAGGATTCATCCGAAAAAGTCCTTTTCAGGAAGATACGAGGAAATATGCTCATTCTATGGTTTTTTGTTTCGCAAGAAATTTACGGTTATTTGCAGAAACATTTATCCACCTCTCTCCTCTAGTGGCAATGTCATGTTGCTAACTCCACACGTCCACACATATCGTTTTTCCCTGAGATTCATTTTGCCATTTTGGGTTTCCACGTGTACAGCAGTTTTCTTTTTTTAAGTGTGGAACTGGAACCCGAGAAAACAATAGATGAATGGGCTTGTGGAAAAGGCTTATTATGTGTCCTTAGAGGATGCTTAGGAGATGATTTGTTTTTATAGGGTCATGAAGCGTGTATATGATGGTGAGTTTCGATTGTATGTTTTGCTGCAAGCAGATAGTCACTGAAAGAGATTCGGGGGAATACCGCACGTTTTGAAATCAGAAGTGGGATATAATTTATATAAATTACACTTTAAGAGCAAACTCACAATTTATGGCGTGAAGGCATCGCTATCGCATTCTTTCTTTGTTTCTTCCGATTCCGATAAGGGCTGGTGGTTTTCTCGCTTTGTCTAAGAATGGAAATGGAAACCTCAAAAATTGCTTTCGATACTCGGATAAAAGTCAAATCTCTATCCACAGCAAGCTTTCACTTACCCTTTTATCGGCAGTGATTCTACTGTGGATATTGTTTTTGTTATTCATATAAATTTGTACTGATTGGCCATTTATATATTTTCAATTTTTGATCAATCCTCAAATGTTGGTCTGATTGTGGATTTTGGAACAATACCTAATCCAAAATTTCGAGACTCGATGGATTTTCTATTTGGAGATTTAAGTTTCGGAATTTATATCAGTCAGGATATTGAAAATGTTCTACGCCCAAAATTAGCCCTCATTCCGAACTTTAACGCGGCTTCCTGGATAAATATACAGCCCAATAAAAAAGGTGTTGCTATCAGCGGTTTTATTGTTTATAGGAAACCAACACCCGCATATCGTGAATGTATATTATATATGTATGTAGTAAATATTTACCAACTAAATAAACCCATAAAACAGGAAAATAAACGAATTTTTATTTTGGCTCAACCTAAAAATTTTATTAGCTAAAGTGCACCTCCAGGAAGGATACATCCTTCCACTCCCAGCTCCCTGAGCTGAGTTAACCATCACCCACATCAGACAGCTGACACCACTTATACATATTTGTTGTGTTACTCCGCCCGCCTGGCGTTCACCATGGAAGGAGGGCGCAAAGGAGCGTGCTCCATTTCGGACACTAAACCACAATTTCCTGTAGCACGAAACTCCATCCGGAAGGCATAGGTACGAGTATGTATAGATATACTCGTAGACCGATATACCACCATCAGCATGAACGAAACGAAGACGAAATTCGGTTCGACTTGGAGCGCGAAGCCTTCCATCTCATTTAAATTGCCCACTATCTTCCGCAACACAATTTCCATCTTCCTTGGCTTCGGTTAACTGTGGCTCTGGGTCTGGGTTTGGCGATGGCGATGGCGGAGCACCATCAGCAAGTGAGCTAGCGAATGAGCAGCGCACGGAAACCATGAAAAGTTGTCCGTTCCTTGCTTCGTGGGGATGTCTTCCTGAAAGCGTATTGCCTTGCCTCCGCGGAGTTGCTCGATTAAAAGAGACGGACGGGTTCTACACCCAGAGAACGGCCAAATTCCCCTTCCTCTATACTCCTTGTGCCATCGACTTCACTTCATCGTTGTCGACGTCGTCGTCGTCGTCTACGTCGTCGGTCGTCGGCCGTCGCGTCGCGTCGTAAAGTTGAATTTCGATTTGAAGATCGTATCGCGCGGATGTTTAATTTCTTGATAGTCACGAATCTGTCGTTTGTTGTGTTTTGTGTTGCTTTTTAGATACTTTTTTATCTTTTATGTGTCTTCGTACTTTGGTAGTTGTGTATTTTCGTATTCGTTTTTTCTTTGCGAAGAGTTTTCGGAAGTTTAAGTTGCAAACTAACTAATAATCAAAGCAAAGAGTTTATGCACTGGCACTGGTTCCATCGTTCCATGGCTGTGTCGGGTCGGTGTCAGTGTCGGGATCTGGGAGTCGTACGGAGTACTCCTTTATACACAAAAGATACAAAGTGGGTACTTCTTGGTTTTGTGATTCTTCGCTCATGCAAAAATCTCATAAAACTAATTTTTGTCTTCCCGTTCGCCGAACTCTGTTGTACACATGCAATGGCCCCGGGCCACCGACAACCCACCGACACGACGACGACGACCGACAACGACGACGATGACGACGACGGCGACGTTGTTGCTTGCCGCTTTTCGGTTATGGTTACTCAAGCCATTTCATCTTTTAACCTTCTTCAGTTCTGTCTTCTGTCAGTTAGCCAGTCCCCAGGATAGGTGTGCTGCGTCCGCGTGTGCCGGTAGTGACTGGTG
Source organism: Scaeva pyrastri (assembly GCA_905146935.1). Classification (NCBI taxonomy): domain Eukaryota; kingdom Metazoa; phylum Arthropoda; class Insecta; order Diptera; family Syrphidae; genus Scaeva; species Scaeva pyrastri. Next base: position 2,024,113 of record LR989927.1, on the reverse strand, counting down.
GTGTTTGGACCGACCTGGAACTCCGTCTTATGGGCTTCTATTTGACTTTCAATAATTTAATGCTAATCTCTTTTCGCATATAAAATAATGATAATTCAAAGTCAGGCCATAATGCGCTCTTGGGTCTCCAACTATTTGGAAAGACCGAGTGGTTGCTATATGGTGTGGGAACAGCACCGGGACGCGACGGGGAGCTGATAGTTACTCCACACCACACAATATGGTGGCGGATTGTGTATCTGGATGCGGCTGCAATAAATTGCATTTCACAAAAATCGTGACCAGAAAATGTTAGAGCGCAACCAGATACGACTCCAAGACCAAGTGTGATGAGATGAGCTCGAAACTTGACGACGAAGACGTTTCATGTTGAGAATTGGCAGGGGAAGGGGGCAGGGAATTGCGATGGGAGAGAGCCCGAAATTTTATTGTCGCACTCGGAATTTATGGAGTTCTCAGTCCGGATTATATGGCCGTTCTTTTGTTGAACGATATTTTTTCGGGTGGGATTTATTGTTATTATGTTTGTTTCGTGAGATTCGGCAGATTATATTTTTTTTTTTTGGGGGAGGGGTGGTTATGCGAATGCCGTGCCTTTGCCTGTGCCTCCATCCATGGCATGGCTCCAGACTGTGCTACCTCAAAAGTGGTTCTGAGCGTTTGAGCTCATTGGATACGGATACCGCTGGGGATTAAACTCCGTTTTTGTTGTTGTTGTTGTTTTTGTTGTTTATTTTGTATGAATTTACTCATACTGTCGGTTTGATGACACATTTTATGTGCGTTATACGCTTATTATGAATATCATTTGTTTGTTCGGTTACAGGAGCAACAAAAAGTTACGATCGCATTAGGATGTTAATAATAAAGTAAAAGGTTAGATACGACGATACGAGTAGTATGCGGGTTTAAGATGGGGGGGTTTTATTATTGGGATCAATTATTAAAAAGTAATCTTAAGGCAAAGAATCGCATGTGATGCTGATGCCAGAGGTGGCAGAATATCTGATTTAAGGAAGTACAGCAGCATCGGCCTTAATGTTTATAAAAGAATGAACATTGTCAAGCATATGCCCTCAAGGGCTTGAGTTTAGTACTCGTGGTTAAAAGTGTAATGAAGAAAGTAAAACAATAAAGTGATGTCAGCTTTTAACAGCAAAACCGCGCATCAAAATTAATAGTTGCCAGAGTGTGAATAAATAAATTTGGTAGCGCGACCGACAACTCGTGGCGTAGAATTAGGGCTTATAGGGTGTTACAACTTTTCACCATCATATTCCTGGTGGGTGTGAGTCCGGTTTTGTAAGGTTTATGAGCAGGGCACAAGGTTGTCAGGTCTTGTAATTTGGTTTGTCAGTGTAATTAGGATAAAGTTTTTATGGAAACATTAATCCAGAAATTGAGAGAACTATATTGAAGACGAAATTGGGTCTGCTAAAAAAATAACTGAACTTTCTTTAGTTAAAACTAGAAGACTGAAATTCAATCTGTGAAGGATCAATATAGCTTGTTCCATTAGAAATTCCCATAATGGAACTGAATTGCAAGTGCTCCCGAAGACTTAAAACAGATAAAAGGTTATTAGTTGAAGTCTATGAATATTGTAACCCTTCTTTCCCTTTTCAAATGTATTTGAGGTTAGATACGATGTGTTTGCGTTTAAAATGCAAACATTTTGAAATATCTTCACATCACAGGACATAGAACTACTGAAAACAGAACATCAACGAGTCAGGATAATTCCCTTGTGGAACATTTTTGGAACATGGAATTTTTAAATGATGTGGTAGAATTAATTTTATTGACCGTCAAAATATACATTTTTGAATTCCAGGTATAATGACAAAGTTCTTCTTATACTTAAAAAAAGGCAATATTGCTCAGAAGAGACAAAAGGCCGATTTTATATTTTCCAAGTGACATTTGGACAGAATTTGGGATTTAAAAATATGGTTTGTTATTATATTCCAGAACGATAAAGATACTCCTTCGAAAACTCAAGATAAAACACGATTTCAAATTATTCTTTTCAGACGAAAAAAAGAGGATGGGTGCGACCCACACTGATAACTTCCCATTTTGTATTTATTGTACAAAACTGTAATTTCGATATTTGTCAAAATTGCAGCATATATTAATAATTGTATTTTCTATAAACTTATATAAGTTTGAAGTCAGCACCGGTGCTGATTCTCGAGATATTCAAGTCGAAACACACTTTTTACTAACTTTTTATAGAATTTTTTGTACTTATTTATTTTTTGTAAAAAAGTATCAATTGAATTTTTTCAAAAATTTTATCAGATGTTAATGACAATATTTTCTATAGTAAAAATTTATTTTGAAGATTATATAATTTTTCCTTCATTGTATATTTGCCCTCCAAATTTTTTTTTTTTTAGTTTTTACTTTTTTTTTTAAATAACGGATTGTTGAACTATTTCAAATTTTATACCAAACCTGTATTACATTGTTATCTACACCATTAAATTTATTTGAAGTCAATAACATCTTCCGTTCCTGAGATATTTGCAACAAACTAAAATTTTCACTTTTTTTTAAAACTGCTATGGTGAAAAATCGCTCGACAAATTTTTATAAAAGTCCTTTCTGCATCTTTCGAAGTTATAACCTATTAAATAAAATTTAATTCGAGTCGATATCTTTATTCATTCTTGAGATATCGTTAACGAAAAAGGGTATCTTGAACGTACGCACGTACACACACACACACACACACACAGATATCTCTCTACAAATGACGTATTAAGATTCTAGGAACCATAAAACGTCCAGATTTGTCAAAAATTTCAATTTGACAAATCGGAACGATTACAATAACTCCCTATGGGAAGTTAAAAACGCGAATGTGAGATGAGAAAAGACCGGGCCAATGGTTTGTCGCTAAATTTGTTACGCTTTATTTATGTGAATGACAGAAAAAAATGAATTTTTGTGTTTTTCCAAAGAGTATTGCTTTATGTTCAATAAAAAAACATATGCCAATGAGTCTTAAACCGTTATCATATTGACTAATGATCATTGTCAATTCTTTTCCATGCCAAAAGACAGCTATTGAATAATTCAACATTTCCACATTAATTTTATTTTGACAAGTAACAAAAGAAAATTGTCAGTTGCATAATTCTGAAATATGATAAATTAACTTGTGTCCCTTTTGAATTTGTTCGGAACGTCATCAGTTTTGCTTATGCAAAGCTAATATCAAGCCTTAGACATAATAATTACAATAATAGACAGAAGAGAAAATAGTAAAAAAAAAAAATAACTTATCTGCCCACAAAATTGCGAGATTCATACAATCGTCCACCATTTACCCAGTTTATATATATGCAAAATGTCATCTTCTGCCCCTTTCTGTCAAACTCTAGCCCCATTCTTAAGCCACCTACTCACCAACCGAGTTTTTAAGAACTTTTTTCTTGCATAAGAACTCACCTCACCGGCTCACCACTGTCAGATTACAAGTCACTGCGGTGGGCTTGCGAAATTATTCATAAACTTGCAATTGCAATTCCTATTCTCTGCTCCTCCATTCTTCCGTCCTTGTGTCTTCGGACTTCATCCTTTTGCATTCTAAATTCCCAGTTGCGAGTTTTTGACAGGGTTGAAAATCCAAGATGAATTAAGTACGAAAACAGAACGAGTATCTTCTCTTTCAAAAGTGAGTTCTTCTTATCTAGCCACAATTAGTTAGCTTCATTTAATGGGGTTTTGAACTTGTTTTATAAATTCTAATACATTTTAAGGTGGTTCCTGTGTGTGTTTGTGGTGCGACTTTATCAAGAATACTTCCTACGATGTAATTTGTCATCCCTGTTGTGTAGGTACTATGAGTAATGATTCCAGGAGACACAACACAACAGAAGACACAAAAAAACCAAATGCAAACTTACATATTCATGCAATTCAAATGCAAAAAGCAAATAAATAAAACAGCACACAGCAGTGGCATTACGAGAAGCACAGAACTTCGTCTCCGACCCCAACGTCACCATTCGTCGTTTGGGTTGTCGTCGACTTCATCCTCATCGTCATCGTCCTCGTCCTGATGCTCGACCTCGTCCTCCGTGCGTCATTGCAGCACACAAACCAAACCAAGCCCATATCTCTGTGACTAGTTAAATTAACCCATGTTCTATCTCCAAGTGCAGAGCGATACATTGCGATGGCTTCGTACGACGACTACGACGAAGACTCCTACGAGTATACAGTGCCGTTTGGAGTTGGAAAAGTTGATATCCCCCCACACCATAACTGGTGTGTGTTCACACACAAATAACGGTGAGCCCTCCAGAGGTGATATATGCGAGCTGTTTTGCACATTACTTGAACTAACATAACATGCTTTATTGCCAGCACCAACAATACAATGGAACATCTTTACTCGTACCGTTCTCCGTCGTCGTCGTTGTTGTCGTCGTCCCCGCACCCTGACAGGTCACCCTAGCCCATTCCTTCGGCTTTAGCGAGTCCTTCAGGGATGCATGCAATGAGATATGAAATGTGGGAGGAGAAGTTATGAGAGTTAGGCGGAGAGGGGCGATATATGTAGACATACATATGTATGTATATGAACAAGCGACGAATTACTTGAGAATTATTATTCTCCATTTCAGTTAATTCTTTGGGCCCGATGCTATGGTGGCGGCCGTGGCTTCTTCGTTGTTCGTTTTTGTCTCTTGTTGACTTTGTTGATCTGTTTGGAACGACGACGACGGACGACATTGTCGGTTGTCAGAGGCTATGAAAACAACGACGGCTACGGCGGCGGCGCGGCGGTGGCGATGCAACGTTGGAGGAGCCGGGGTAAATATTCAGCAGTGCATTTAATTGCACAGTTGTAATGGGGGTAATCAAGTGAAAATTGTGTGGAAGCTACTGTCAGTATAGAGAGGCTGACTGTCACGTGATGAGTGAGAGTCAAGTTAGAGACAAATCTTATACCGCCTGCCACTGTGACAGCCTCCCGTCATGTGATGGGGTTGCACCTCAGATAAATCGTATCTTCTCATACGATGACAGTGAAAAGTAATGAATTGGCCCAATACTGCTTTTTGTTTGAAGATCGTAAAGAAGTTCAAATCCCAATTGTACCAATTTAATTTACGTTTGCTTAAGACTTACATACATACATACTTCAAAGCCTATTGCAATACTGTTCGAATGATGTGAATAAAATTGTTTATAGAGAAAACCGAAGTTTTCAAATGTGGGAATGAAAAGGAATCTTTAACCAAACAATATTGTTTTTTTTTGTTACGTATACGCCACAGTAAACTTCGTGAATTAGTGTCTTTTTACTAAAAAGTTTCAATGAAATGTATTTAAATGATATTTTGGAATTTAGTTTAGCCTCTTATCTGTCTGTTCGTCCCCATTCTTATTACCTACGAGGGCTGTTCAAATAACCGGTTGAATTTGAAATTTTGCTGAAGAAATATTAATTAATTCATGAATTTCTATGTTTTCCCTTTCAAAGTAAAATCCCTTAAAATATCGGAAAAACTTTCATGAAACAGGCGAATCAATGTGCCAGAATCCTCAAGAACTTCTTGGAGAGTGCTTTGACAGTTCTTCCTAAAATTTTACATAATTCTTTAGTGTTTTCAATGGTTTTCTTGACCATCTTTCCACTTGTAAGGACTTTTTGATTGTAAGCTAATTTTGACATTTCAAGGACTTTTCGAGCACTTTAAATTGCAATTTGGAAAAGTTTTTCATTTAGTTTTCTATAAACTACCATGGTTCCCAAATGACCAATTTTCTGAACTCACAAATATGTAGAATCATGCTCACAGCCAAAATTGTTACACCCACTCGTGATAAAACAGCTCAAAATAAATAATTCGAAACGAGTTCTAAAATCAGAAATCCTCTTGGAGAAGGTACACAAACAAATTCCATTTCTAAATTGCAAGATTGTCTTCAACTTTGATAAGATATTCACTTTATAAATAAATCTTAAAATGATTTTTTTAAAAGCTCATTATGGTTCCAACCGTAGATTTGACAACGTGCACAGAAAAAGTATATTTTATGAATGTACGTGTATGTATGTACGTTTGGAAATTCAGAAACAATTTTGAATTCATCTAAATAAATAAATAACAATTACGTATAACCCATGAGATGTTCCGATCCTCTGTCTGCCGGTCGTCGTCATCGTCGTCGTCGGTTGGATGTCCTTCGACATTCTTTGACTGGACAAAATAAATATACAATTTCATTTCAAAAATAACATAATGGCATCCAGATTCGCAAATAAACAATTTCCAAAAAACTCCCCCAAAAAAATGTTTCATTTGAATTATTATTACAAGAATACAAGACCCTTACCCCCAGCCTCACCCCCTCATAATCTAATTCCACAAACCATTCATCTCTCTTAAATGTCAATAAAAACAAAAATATAACAAGAAGTAGTCTCATCTTGGAAATACCATTTTTATATAAAAATAATACCACTTATCCCACAGGACCTATTCCACTTGAACATAAAACGTTCCACTTCATGCATTATGCGCTCCTCTCTCTTTTATTCCGGGTGAAGAACACAAAGAAGAGGAAACAAAAAAACAAGAAAAAAAAAAAACAAAACACAAAATCCATTTCCACACACATAATTATATTACAGGAGAAAACTTTTGCATTTAGCCTTCCCCTTACCCACTCCGCACAGCCCACCGTCGACATTCTTAGCTTGTAATGATGAGCCCGTTGCCGTCCCCGTTTTCCCGTTCCCATTCCCACTTTATGCCAAATGTTAATGCATTGTAATAAACAATAAAACCGGGTGAAGTATTCCATCAAAATGGGATCGAAGGATATCCGCTGACAGGAGCAGTCACATTACTGGGTGTGGGTGTGGGTATGAGTGTGTGTTTGTGTGTGTTTATCGAATTATTTCAACAGATCAAAAATGGGGAATTAAAAGCCGCTCGCCCGTCTTCTTCTGCAATAATAAAACAACATACTCCTGCTCGCCAACAATATGGCAGCGGTAAATCCTCCAAAGAGTCAACTGATCCATTTGCTAATTTAATTTGTATTTAATATCCATGCAGGAGCGGAGATGGCTCCCCGTCTATACGAGCACTCGTATCATCGAAATGACAAAGTAGCAGCTGCGAGATAAGCAATTTTATTACATGCTCGTAGTTTGGTCGGAGATTATTTCTCGCATTTTTTTTCGCTCTGTTTTGGGGTCCTTGTGGAGGGAGGTGTGGGTGTGTGTATGTGTGACTGGAAGTGGGCTAGGGTATACGGGTATACAAGTATACGGGTATAAGAAACAACACACATCCTATTTGATATTATTATCCTTACACTTTTGCCAGTAATAACCATAAAGTTTCCACTTATCCTTTATCTTTATGGCGGAGTTTCGTATACCTATACACGTTCAAATGTAAAGCGTAATATTTTGTATTACATATTTTGTTGTTCCCGCTCCTGCTGCACCGGAGTTCTGGCGACATGGTTGCCGGTCGGGTGTGTAGTTAATGTGGGAGTAGGTGCAGTGCTAGACCAGTCTAGTTGTTAACCAGAATCAGGTCTGGAAACTGCAATGCTCCTGCGAAGTTCGGATAATGATGATGATTATACGAGACGAGTACGAGAGGTTTGGGATGCCTCCTTCGCAGTGCATACGGAGATAAGGCTTCGAGCAGTGGCCTACCTTACCTCAACTCGACTCAACTCAACTCGACTCGACTCTACTGATGTGGTGTTGTGCCTGCTCCTGCTTCTTCCTGCAAGGGTTATTTTATATCTTGGCCATAAAAAACGGATCATCATCAACAACGTTGAAAGCAGAATCTACTGAAATGACGTTTACTTAAACATCCTGCAGATAAACATACCTCCGATGTATGTGTGTGTGTACAGTGCTGGAGAAAATTTAAGGCAAAAAAAAAACAGAAGCAATTTTGATAAAATAAAATTCAACCAAATAAGTTTATATAAAATGTAATTTTATGGAATTGAACTCATTCAAACTCTGAGCTTCTGTTTTACAATTGTCTCTTAAAATTAAAAACCTCAATTTGTTTTTCAAAACATCTGAATTTGTCTAATTAGCAGTTGAAGTGCTGAGTATTTTACTGAGTGTGTTATTAAGCAAACTTAACTGTCTTAAAATTTTTTTGAAATTGTCATTCAGTTGCTTCTTCATCAACGGATACTTTTGACAGAAGAGTGTCAAAATTGTGATACAACTTGAATGGCTTTGCTGATATGGGGTATGAGATGAGATAATGAGATTCAGGTCCAGCTGTTGACAAGACGACAACACTTTGTAGGAAGTCTACATTCGACTGTGATATTGGATATTGCTGTGTTTGCTTGGGGCCATAATAACAGTTTATGACAACAGTGAAAGTACGTTGCAGATGATTAAACTTGGTTGGTTTTTGATTCGCCATCCGATTCCAAATTATTCACACTACATTACCATCATTTGTTAACGAAATTTGCCTTAATGTTATGTATTTCGGTCACCTGGCACCTGGCACACATGTGGCAACCTTTTCGAAAATGTTTCCTGATCCGATAGTGTTTTCTATATTTTCCCTTCACCCGCACCACAAAAACGGATACGAACATGAAATCCGCTATAAATTTCAAAGCTATTTCGTTGACAACAAATAATTGCGCCTCACGTTATAATTCAAGTTAATTTTCGGGAATGTATGCCAACAGTTAAAAAATCTCCCCCATTTTGATTGAATAACACAAAAGTCCTTGAAGTGTAACTAATGAGCAAAAACTCTTTTAAATTCCCCGAATTACTGCTTTGCGCGCTTTGGAACAACCCACTACACTATACACAGCAAAGCAACTACCTAAAGCTTTTTGTGTTAATTTAATTGAGCTGATTACGTGCACGAACGGATTATAACGCCATCTTTGGAGGAGCAATATGGAACTCGAAGAAAAAACGTGTACTTATAAATAAAACAAAATTTACCAGGACTCATGCAATTGCGAAGCAAATTATTGCTTTCCTTTGTCCAGGCTAAGTTTATATTACCTCAAGGACTTTAGGTTCTTCTGAGAGAATGCTGGAGTGGGATTATGGGAGATGCGAGAATCCGGGAAGAAGACAGAATTCAAAGACAATTTCGACTGAAGTCAAAACAGAACAGACTGACGACCTAAGAATAATACCTCAGTTGGGTTGAGGTGAGAAAGAAAAGGATTCAGTTTTCCATCATCATTAGATATGGCATGGCGATATGGCGGCGGTGGCGGAGGACATTGTATTCAAAGTGCAAAGCCTGAAATATTTTTCCTAGAATCTGCCTTGTTGGGGGCTAAAACCAACGAAGAAAAGGAATTCCTTGGTAACCGAAGAATGACGTGAAGAAACCTAAAAAAATGCAACCAACAAAAGTAAAAAAAGAAAAGAAAAGCAAAGAAAAAAAAAACGAAAGAAAATATGAGGTGAAAAAGGATCAAAATAAGGGAAGGACTTTGTGCAGTTTTCTCTTGTTAGTTTAAAAAGCGAATAAAAGTTTTTAATTACCCATGTCGTCGTCTTTTCGTCCTCGTCTTCGTCCTCGTCCTCGTCGTCTTCGTTAGTTTTGTCCTTTTAAGCCAGCCTTGAGAGTTTTGTATAAATAGAGGAATTCAGCGTCATCGTCCTGGAGTCCCGTAGTTGGTTGCGGATTCTTCTCCCTTTACAACCAGCTAAAGGAGGAAATCTTAAGGACATTTTCTTTCTTTTATTCAAAACATTCCGCAATGTTTTCTTTTTCTTTTCTGGCATTTGTTTTTTTTATCATTTTTCGTTGCTATACATTCTTACTCGTACATCAGAGGGACTTCTTCGACAAGTCTGTGGTTTCACTTTTATTCGCTCCTTCGCTCCGTTAGTGTGCAGTGTATACCTTACCTACCTAGGAGTAGGTTTTTGACTTTTTTAGCTTGGCTCGGCTTTAAATTTGGCTTTGGCTTTGACTCTGGTTCGACTTGGCTCGGCTTAGCTGATGATGCCTCTGCGGTCTTTGGTGGTTTTCTTTATGAAATAGTGCCGGTGAAATTTTCAATTCTTTCTTCTTATTTGTTTTCCTTAGAATTTTCGGAAAAAGTTTTCTTTAATTACTGTTTGCTTTCAGTGTATGGTTTGCTTAACTCTTTCATCTTCTCGAACATCTTTTGAATAGAAGGAAAAGAAATGAGGAAACTACAAAAAAGTGTCTATGAAAGGTAATAAAAGAGGGATGGAGAGTTAGGAGAGAGATTTTACTTTATGATTAGTGAGTTCCTTACATTGGATGGTTGAATCATTAGTTCATTTCAGAAAACGATTCAAAAGAATCATTCTTAAGGATCTACATTAGACATTAAAAGTAGGAAATGGATGGGATAAGGATTGGCTCTTTGACTTTGTTTGTTGCTTTTTTTTTGTACACAAAAATGTTGGGAGAAATAACTTTAAAAGTGGAAAAATTTAAATTTTATAAAGAATAGAAAATATTAAAGTTCAGTGTTACAAGTAGGTTGATATTTTTGTTGTTAACAAAAGAAAAATCGTGGACAAAATTTACTGAAATGTGTTCTGGACGACTTTTTTTCAACAACACAATTGTTAACATTTAGAAATGATGAAAGCGTTGTTCTTGGCTAAAAAGTTACAAGCAAGAAATGTCAAATTTCTGCAGTTTTATAATGACTTTACTTTCACACGCTGCAAAAAAAAAGATTACATGTCAAGATCCAATCAATACTTCGAAATCGAAGGTACTTTTGAACATATACCTTGTAAAACTTTCAGATGGTATAACTATAAATAGAATACGAGTTGTTCCTTTGACATCCTTCGACATTTATTTCTTGCCATAAGAATTCGACGATCCATTAGGATTTCTACCAAACAAACCCTAGACATTCGGTTTCCAATCAAATTAGAAAATCTAAAACCTTTGCGCGAACTTTTCACTGTCCATATCATAGCCTAACCATCATCATCACTACTTCAATCATTCACTCAAAGCCATCCTCGAAACTCGAATCCTTTTTGCTATGAAAAACCAAGTCAGATTGGATTTTAATTGAAGAGCTGCCTCGTTTGCTCTGAACACTGAACAGGAATTATCGTCACCCACTCAACTCAGTTAAAGGAACCCTGACAAACAACAACTTCGCAACGAAAATGTCTGGTCCATATCCTCCTCCCATCACTGGCGATGACGATGACGGTGTGTTGTGTACCTACGAGTATCAAGGACGTGAAGCACTCTTCCCCGTACCAACCACCAGTCACGTCGACATTTAAATTTCACGTCGAGGAAGACGAAACAGGATGTTCGGATTGATGTTAGGTAGCATGTCTCGCCTTTCGTTTCAATTTGTTTATTTTCAATTAATGATGCATGAGCTGGATTCATCTGCAAATAATTTTAAGTTTTCAGGAGTGAAAAGGGAAGGTATCTTCATTCTTCATCATGGTATACGCTGTCGCTTACGTTTACATACCACTCAAACATATACAGGTACTGGTACATGCAAAACCACATCCTACACATTGATAGAATAACCTGCTGAAGGAAGAAATTGGTATCTGGGTAAAATGATGAAGAAGGTAAGTGCTACACTTCCGTCGCATTTAGATTTAATTTTGTTCAACGTTTCGAATTTTATTTCTCCCATTTCCATTCATTGAATCAGTCCGTATACCGTATAGTTTTGCTCTGGTGCGGTGGTGAGGCGGTGGCACGGTGGCAGTGGAGGCTGCTCGGGGCTGATGCTCTGGCATCTCCGTCGTCGCGTCGTAGTGTCGTTGTTCGTTTGAAGGTGGCAAAGGATTTGGATTCCTATTTTTTCTTTTTTATCCTCGTCATTCTTCGACTTCATCATAGATGGCATCCTCATCCTCATTGCCATCGTCTTTGTCGTCCTTGGACCAATGATGGTGTTTTGTTTTGTCATTGAGGAATATTCCATCCGAGATGAAGAGTGCGGTGCACAAGGAGTCGAAGCAGGGACGAAGAACCAGAGAAGAATACAAATCTAATGGATTCGTACTTTTCTTTGTCGTTTTCATTTTACGTTTTTCGTTTCTCGTTTTCGTTTAGTTTCCGGCATTGAAAGGAGCTTAGCATTTTAGTTTATAGAAGAAGCGGTGATCACCGTCATTATCATTTCAGGGTTTTTAAGTCTTTGCCAGGCAAGGCAAGGCAAGGAACATACTGTGAGTTCTTTTTATTGCATTTGAAAACCTATTTCCCTCTTCAAGAAACACCTGAATAAAATCAATCAATTTGAACTGATTCGTTTTTGCTGAATGGAATAGTGAAAAACTACGATAAAATAGAAGACGAAGTTGTATTCCTATTGTCTTCTGAGGTAGCACCACCGACAATGTTCTATGTTTTCAGTTGTATATAGTTTATGGGGGATGAAGAACAGGCGGTCCAGACTTTAATGCATCAATTCCAGCAATAAGAATATACATAATAATTCCGAGAGTTATTGAACGTCTTATCACCAAGAAAAAAGCTGAACAATCCATGGTAACGATATAAAAGTAAAGTATCCTATCCAGAAATAATCTGCGTTCCAAATAAATCATTAGCAGAGTTTTCATGGCAATACCCGTTAAGTGGAAGGCGGCTTGAGCTTAATCATTCTAAAAGTTTGAGTTAAATCCCTGTTAGTGTCTTCAAAAACTTTGCATGACTACTAAGAGAAATTGATGAATCCTCTGTCGAGTATCATTTACGAAACATTTATCGACGTTTAGATGATAACAGTTTCTAGCTAATCAATTAAAAACAAATGAACTCTTCAAAATCACAAGAATGCATAAATGATTCATTTAGAGTGGTTCAAAACTGACGTTCCATCGTAAAAAAATTAAATAAAAATAATATATGGCCTAAATGACAACCTTGAGGGACACCGCAATAAATTTAAAAATGTCTAAATCACAACCATTGTACAGTATCGAATAAGATTCAATACATAAATTATATTGGTGGTAAGACTTCATGATTTCAAATTGAAAATAGGGGAATGTGCTTAAAAGTTCGACTCGATGGGGTGAATTAGTCTATTCATAACAAAAGTTAGTAACCTACATCTATATATATAAAACAAAGACGGGTTTGTTACAACACTTATAACTCGAGATCTGCTGAACCAATTTTCATGGTTATTGATTTGTTGGATTTGAAAATTAACACACTACGGCTCATTTTTGTCTCTGCACTATTGAAAACTGTACTATGCCAAATAATATACATATGTATGTATTTAAAAAATGTTTGTTCCTTCAATATTTTAAATTAAATTGCTTACGAAATTAAAAGTCTTACAAGATTTGATGAATGGTGTCGAATTTCAACACATATTTTTAACCGCCTCCATGTTTTTGAACTAGTTAATTAGACAGTTAATAGTCACAGTTGACATTTAACATCAATACTTATTATTATCGATAAGAAAATAAAAAAAGTGTCCTCCTGGAAGTAAGATCAAGACAAACGGTTGCCACTTTTCAAATCTGATTTTCTTTATTGAAATAATTTAGACTTGCCAAATAGCACTTTTTACAAAACAGTCATAACATTGAAGATTGAAGTTTAGAATGGTCGAATTGAATTTTTGGCAAAACGGCCACAGTGCCTAAATCCATCGTTTCTCGAAAGAGTTGGTAACATTTTTAAGACTATATAAGGTAATCTCTAGATCTACTGAACCGATTTTTAAAATTCTTTTACTAATAGAAAGCTAGATAAGTAATATGTGAGTAACATAAGCTATATATTGGTGATAAATTGAATATGGAAAGAAGCAGAAAATAGTGCCTCAAGAACAAAATATAAGGTCCATTTATAGGTTTTTATGCTGGATTGGAGCTGGTATTTTCGTGCCATCTATTCTGTAAAGGCTTTTTGAATCTTAAAATCTAATCATATGTTCATGGTCCTATGATGTGGTCCTGTATACGAAGAGAAAAGATCTAGGAGACGCTTTTATTTCGCAAACAAAAAATTAATGGCGTTTCCAGAATTTCAAAAGTCATTAATCGAATTGAGATTAAAAATTTCGCTCATTATTTAAGTTATGAATGCCAAAACTTTATTAGAAGCTGGATATGAAGATTTGAAGCAATTTCTTTCACACAATTTGAAAAATAGGGCAGAACACCGTCTGCGGGGTCAGCTAGTTTCTTAATAAAGAAACGCTTTAATTTTAAAAGTGCTAAAGTCCAGAGCTAATTTGTGGAAGCTTGTTTCATTCGTTAAAATAATTAATAACTTCTTTAAATATTTGTTTAAAAATTAATGTTTCATAATTAATTAATTAAACTTAGCTGATTATTTTCATTGAATTTTTTAATCTGCATTTTCATCCGAACTCAATTTTCTGTTACAATACTGTTTCGTTGTATAAAAGTTGTTTCAAAAATTAATTTCCATTTTATTATGCTCTTTTCGCAAAAATCACTTTTTAAAGTGAATTGTGCGAAAACTATTTTAAGAGACATAATGCCAATGGGCGGGGTGCAGGAGCAGGGTATAGGCACGAGTATTAAGGCATGAATTCGACATTCACGCAAACCAAATGAAACACCATTATGGCCAATTGGTTGACATTAAATTTAAATTGACTCATTTGTGGCCCTCACATTTTCAGCACGTTATATTATTTCCGCTACATACTCTCCACGCAGTCCCCACAGCCCCTGTCAACCCCATACAACTCCTGCTTATGCACGAGAGTGTAGGCATAATATTAAAAATATTTCAAAACCATAGATTGATGAAAAATGTTTTTGATTGGACGCCCGCCCAACGCCGCCGCCACCGCTTTGGGACTGGCAGAAGAGATACGGTCTAGCCTGAAGGCCATTCGGAATAAGCTCTGCCATAATGTTGCGGCGACATGCCATACCCAAATCAATTGTCCATGCTCAGCCCCTTTTCGCTTCCTCCTCCCGCCCACACCCATAATGACTGCAAAAACCGCACAAATTAATTGCCCTTATAAAATTTTATTCCAAATTCCAATAATAGATGGCAACACAAACAACGCCCGAGCCCGACACAGCAGTGTGAGATCGATACAATTGTCCTCCCGCATCACTACTAGATGGAGCACACAGAATTATATGTGGACATTTATAATATATCTCTCCCACTCTTCTGTCAAGCCGCCTCCGACTCCACCGTGTTCGTCGGGTCGTCGTCGGTCCGGTGGTCGTCGTTGCCATTTTGACACATAAATGGGAATGGGTTGTGCGTGTGTGTCCTGGAGAATAGGGATGTGCACGAATAATTAATTTCATAGCTTTGTTTATTGATTCGACGTTAAACTCCAATTAAAATTCGATGGCTCGTCGTTCGGCTATACAAGTATTATAATTATTTTAATATTTCCCAACAACAACAACCGTACACAAACAAACCAAAAAAAAAACGAGCGGCAAATGTCCTGAAAAATTCTGCTGTGTAAAACCAGGACCAAGAGAAAAATGCTACACGAAAATAAACAGGCAATAATACATTTTTAACCCTGAGGCTTTTTCAGCTGGATAGAGTCCGTGTATAGTCATAATATTATGTAGAGATACAGTGTGACAACACTACCACCACCACCACTTCCCCAAAATTGACGGGGTGCTATGGTGTTGAATCCAGGAGCGGATTAAGCGGCAGGATTAATGTAGTATTTTTTAAAATTGTTTTTCGGGGTGTGTATTTCCACTATGCATCCTGTCTTCTTACTTTCTGTAATTTTTTTTTTAAAGTCTTGGAGTCCTTGATGAAAGTTTCGATTGAGCTCGAAAGCTTTTGGAAAGCAAATGGCAGACTTCTAAGATGAGCTTGTTCTTTTCGTAAAGCATGTTGTTGTTCATAGAAACGTCTATTGAGTTTAAAAAGGTCTATAAAGGAGGAGTTGGAAAATTGGTCCAATTTTGATCCTCATACTCGTCCACAAATTTAGCGCCTGAAGTATTGTTGAATTCTGGCCCACCACCGCGACGGTGCACGCATCCCCAATCCACCTCCAATTCTCTTTGCCCTTACCCATCCATTTTCAAGCCATTCGAGCGTTGAGACCAATAAATGTTTTAAAAATGAGAATTTATTGCGGCCCCGGCTCTAGCAATTTCGAAAAAATAACAGGAAGAAAAATGAAATCAATTTGGATCCATTATTATTATTTTATTGTTGACACAAGTAGGTTGGAATTTTATTTTATTTTATTTTGTATTTTTATAATTTTTTTTTTTTTTATTTTGGTGGAAGCTCCAAGTACAACGCCACCGGAGACCGCAAGCTGGCACCTCTGGGTGTTTGCTCATTACTTTCCATAACACAGCGTTCGGGCGGCGGCGGCGGCGGTGGTTATGCGTTGTCTTTTTTATAATTTCCAATGGAATTTGTGTAATTATCTTAAGCATTCTGCGTTCTATGATAAATCATTCCATATAAATTAATTCGTATTTATGTCCTCGATACGTTTTTGGTCCTGTTCGATTTATGCGTGGCGCTGCGGTTCAGGGCTGAGGGTTCAGGCGCTCAGGGAGGGAAAGTCTTTAAGGCGCCTCCTTTGTCCTGGAAAAAATTATGTCATTCATGCGAAAACAAAACGACAAAACGAATTGCTCATTAGAATAACGATGCACGATTTTCTTCGATGAATGGACGTTGATTATGGATGAACTCGGTGCTGGATGGAGATGGATCACTGGAGCAGGACCTCGAGCTGGATCTGAAGCTGGATGGAGAAGAAGATGGAAACGGAGCTTCTGGTTTTGGCAGTTTAAAAGTTCTGTTTCTGTGTCTTGTTTTTAAAATTTGTTTTTTTATTATTATTATTTTTCGTGGTCTTGTAGGACATTTTTGTGAAAGAATTCTAATAGAATGTAAATTTTGTGTCCTTTTTAGCAGAAATACTTCGCAATAAAGAGAAGAAGAAGAAGAAGAAGAATAAAGCGAAAGACAAAGGGAAGAATGGGAAATAAGTAGATTAAAGAGAATATTGTTATGGAAATGATGATGGTGCGACAGAGGTTATATTTATTGTTTTTAATTTTCAGTTTCACAGAAAGCTGGTTGAATTTTATAATAAATTTAGTACGCAGATTGTTTTTGCTGTAAATATTTTTGTTAATGTGAAAGGACAGCGATTTGATTTGCATTTATTTATACTTACTGACACTTTGTTTAACATAATAGGTATATTAAATTTTTAATTTTTGAGATTGTATGTATTAAAATTCATGGTGTTTTTCTTAAATTCCAAAAGTAATTTTATTCGGAAATCATTATACCTATGGGAGAAAATGAAAAAGGGGAATTACTTCCAAAAACTACGTTCATTAAAAATTGCCTTTTGAAATTCAAAAGTGTGAATGATTATAATTTAAAGGCTTAAATGTGAAACGAAAAAAATAAGTAATGACATTGTTAAACCTAAAAATTAAATTAAAATACTAAATTGGACTGAATAGTGGTTCTTTTCAACTACATAGGTATTAATTTTGGACAGAGTTTTGTTTTAACTTGCAATACCCTGACGATATTTAGTGACAAAATTAGATGGAGATATAAAAAATATGAATTCATTAAGTTTATTTTTAACTAACAAAACTGTAGAGGTAGACATACATCCAAAAAGTTACTTTAAACATTCGCCCTTATTACGGTTGTCAAAGATCAATACGATATTTGATATTTATCAATAAAATTAATGAATCAGTAGTATCGTTGTCAAAAATTAAAATTTTTGATAAACTGTGAACGCTTTTCAGAAATTAGATCTATTGTGAATGATTTAAATTGACAGTCTTGGTATTATGGTTGTCAAAATGTTTGTTGATTATCAAATTTTCAGTCAATCACAAATTCCTTGTTAATAAAATATTTTACGGATCGCGAAAGCCAAAAGCATGTCTACTATAGAACTATTTTCGGAGAAAATGAAATTGAAGAAGAAAATACTTTGGAGCAAGCAAAGATTCGAAGAAAATTACGCGATGTGAAGCATGGATTTGGCTGAACATAATATGTATGTATGTAGATAAAAGATCTTTTTTAATCACATTACAAAAACTAATTTGGCTCGCTTCTAGATTCATTCAAAACTTTAGACTTTCGAAAGAAGCCTTCCTTAATGTATTTTTAGATATCAACGACAAGTTAAGGCCAACGAAAAGTCAACAATCCATCCCAAACATACTAAAATTTGCAGCTGTCTTAAGTAAATAGGCACTATTCACAATAGATTTTTAATCTTTGTTCACAATGGATCAAAAAATGATCAACTCGGGTTCATAATACCGATGTATCAATTGATTGACAAGATATTTCAATTATCAATTAATTGATCTTTGACAACCGTAATAAGGCTGATTGACAATAACCAAGTCTCCAATAAATGAGATTTATCGATGTTCTAAACAAATTTAATAAAATTTCAAACTTCTATAAATAAAATGGATTTTTTTTGATAAAATATATTAAAACTAATAGAAGAAAATGCCGTTCAAAGTTCGATTCGACAAAAGTCGATAGCATTGCTTCAATTTTTATGATATATTATGTAACTTAACCCTAATTTAATTGACCAGAGATAACTGTTACTGTGAATAACGAATTATGTCAGTGTCCGTGACAGTGACAGAGTTACCAGTTCAAAATTTTAAATCTTGGCAAGTCTTATAGTGAACAAAATTTCTTCTTTCACATCTAGGTGACAAAAAATGTCACATAAGTCAAACCACAGTCCACTTCCGCTTTGACTTTTGGTCGTTCCGTTTGGTTTTCAAGTGTCAAATCAGAATTAAAAAATGGATGTGTTCGTTATACTATGTACTGCATTATTACTCGCTCACACTTGATTCACTTGTTAACATATTAAAAAATAAGTTCTGAGGAATATTAAATTCTTGAATCCAGTAAAACAAAAATACTTCTTAGCCTTTGGGTCTTAAAAAGAACTAGGAACATAGCAGGGTCAAGACTTTTGCCTTTTAATGTCCGTACTTACCTCCATTAATTCCTACATCGATATAATTTTTATAACTCATAACTTTTTATGTAGAATACAATGATTTTATTAAAATTAATTATTTAATTCATGACACCAAAACAGACTTTGACATTTGACTACGTTCATTGATGAACAAACGACATTCGCAGCAAGGATTGTCACTAAAAATATGTGACAGGAAACTCAGCGAACGCATCTATACAATCGAATCGACAAAGTGAAAATTAAAGGAACTATATACCTAAAACAACAACACCCTGACCCCTTAATTAATTTTGCATAATACAGGATTATGTAGTCCTTGAGTCGGGGCATAGATAAAACGACAATAGGAACATAAACCTTAGAATTCAAATAAATTCACGTGGATAGAAACCCCAAGATGTTCCCAAAACCGGTCTTATGTATATATTGTATGACAACATCAGTTCCTTCGGCATCATCTGTGACACTATTAAACTCAAAACTCCAACTGATGGAACAACAACTGGATTGACAATAACTTTTCGAAAAGACCCGAATCCGATTCTCAAAACCGTCCCTTTTGGGTAAATTATTATTAAGCTCGTTTTATTAAACCAACACATAGTTCTCGAGGCCCCTTGCCCTGATGATGGCGCTGCGCTGGCCCCCAATCACTGAAAAAGCCGTTTCGGTTTTATTGCCTTCAAAACAAAACCCTCATAAATTCCAAAAACCAAAATCCCATATAAAAAACATTAAATGAATAACTCATTTGGAATCCAATAATTAATCCCACTTTTACGACTAAAATTCATTATAAAACTAAGTATTCTACCTCGTAAAGTCTTAAGTATTTTAGGAGTACTCTTTTTTTACGTTCCATACACATTACACATCCAAACTTCAAAAGTAAACTTATTCGTAGTGTAGTCTAAGACATCTCGAACAGAAACCGGGATAATCTTGTTTATATTTGGGGAACAAAGAAGTTCAAATTAAATAAAAAATAACTTTTACTTGACTTAAGTGGGCGGGGTGGGGTGGTAAGGTTTTAGAGTCATTTTGTTTGCAACTAATTAAAAGGGATTAAGTACATACTCCGCATCGTATAAACACACTCGCATGCACCAACACTTTGATTGCATACAAAATCCCTGACCACAATTTCGTCCAGAGGAAAATCCTTTCACCCATCAGTGCGTCTCGTCGGTCGGTCGTTGGGTCGTTCTTCGGCTTTACTCCCTCCCAACCCAATACCTACTTCCGACATTGGACATATGGGAAAATATCAATTTTCATATATATGTATGTAGATACACTACCACAGACACACTTCATGTGCACAGGCACACACACCCACATCTGTAGCCGAATTAATTACCCTGCTTACTAAATAACCTTAGGGGTGGGACTTAGCAAAACATGAGATTTCCATGTGCAAAATAGTTGTTATGGCAAATTAATCCCTAAGTCTTTGTGTACACTCTCGCACCCCCACACCCAACACCCATAACACCCAACATCGAACACCCTCATCTCATGAGCAGCCCCTCAGCCTTGGCATCAGCCTTAGTGTCGGTGATTGTGTTGTACAGGATCTTAAGTTATCTGTGGTTCGAGTCTCGAGTGTCGGATGGGAAGCGTCAGAGAGGTTCCGAATTCCAAACAATGCGGGCAAAATATCTTACAATCGAGTCGAGTCGAGTTGAGATGATGCTAAAGTTGCCCCTTTTTTGCAAAGTTTGAGGTGCCGCAATTTGTGTTCGAATTAGGGCGCTGCCAGGGGTTTGGGCCCTGGGGCCTAGAGCTAGAGCCTGACGGAGTCTGGTGCCTGTAGCCTGGGTGGGGATTAGCAACTTTAAAAGATAGAAGTTTCCTCGTAGTGTGGTGGGTGCCAAGAGTGTGTTTGTATTTGTGTGCTGCTGGTCTTAAATTGAAATTAAAAATCAATGACACCAACTTTTGCTAATCCGTAAGTGGCCAAAATATCGCTTTGCTAGATGCTACGCTTGCCACTACCGCCACCGTCATCACCGCCACTATACCCCGCCACTGCTGCCACACTTAAAGCATCCTACAGAGACACCATCATCATCATCAGGGTATTTTAATCCTTTCCGCAATCATTTGCTTTGCTCCTTTGTTGCATGCACCACACTCAGGATATTAGCGAGGATTAAATTCCGCATACACATATACACACACACACACCAACACATGGAGAAAGAAAAGTTTTATTGTAATTCCCTAATGCATGTTGGTATAGTTTTGGAAGTTGAAATAAATTTGGTTGCCCTTGAAGCTCATAAACGCTTCTCAAGCTCTCTTCCATTAAATTTCGCCTGCAGTATGGTCTCGTGGTTTTGGGATTTAGTTTGTATGTTCATATGTGTATGTATGTATGATGGCGATGTTCGAAACTAGTACTATATAGTTAAGGGGGACTTGGGTGTTGGGTTGAAGCCAGCCCATACCCATGATCGTAGTGAAAATGGGGTTAGCGAGTGAACTTGTGGCACCTGGGTTTTTGTAGGGCCCGCAGTGCTGCTTCGAATTGAGTTTCCGGAAACCGAAATGCAAATGGACTGAATTGTTTAGTTGTATGTACTCAAATATATGCGAACGTTTGAATGGAAATGTATTTGTGCGCGCATTGCCTCAACAATGTTATGTGGTGTAGAACTTAATGCTCTGCGGGGTTTATTTCATTCAAACTTCTGCTGAGAAATATGATGTAATACATACATATATTGAATGATAGTCCTGAAAACAACGACGATTAAAGATTTCAAGTTTGTTTCTTTGAAGATTTTTCAGCTTAGTCTTCAAATATAATCCGAGCAATGCAAAAGGCCTCCTCTTTCCTGAGAAATCTTCGACAAAACTAAATTAACTCTACCTGTCAACTACAATAAGTACACCGGCTCACGGTTTTCTGTCCTTAAATGTGGTAATACCTTAAAGTGTACTTTAAACGATGTTTTTTTTACTGTTCTGATGCGATGTGGTAGTGATAGGAAAACATGCGTCTGCGATTTTCTGAAAAAATTTTATGGAGTTCCTCAGGATTTGATTACTAGGCCGTTTCTATTCTCAAGGTGTGTAAATGATCTTTCAGCAAAAGTATCATCTGCAGAAGAAGTTCAGACTTAAGTCTAAGATTTGAATAAGTGAAAATTGTGTTACCTGCTGAATAATAATTCAAAAAAGTTGCGTATACGTCCAGGTGAACTGCTATAAAGATTTTTGTTGATTCAATTGCAAGGCATTTAAGAAATGATAACAAAATTATTTCCTTGGAACAATATAATCTTTCATCTAAACTTTATTGAAGATTAAATGTTGTCCAGTAAATAATGGGAATAGATTCTTTCAACCCCGAACTCAGGAATTATTTAAACAGGATATTAATGGAAAACCAGTGAACTCATCTTTTTCAAGATGTTTGCTATGTTTTGCATATTAATTAACGAAAAAAGGAAAAACACACAAAGACATAGTTTCATAGCATGTCCTTTGATCGCAATACTTTTCGACATCCGTCCACTTAAATTATTCCCCTTTGAATGAAACAAATGACAGCAGAGCTTTGCTTTTTGTTTCTCCTTCTATAGTGCCACAACATAGATCATTCCTTGTGCTACATTTTTGTTATTGTGAAGTTCTTGTCCAAGCCCAAAGAGAAGGTATTCCATCACCCCCTATCCGCCTTGGCTTTCTCAATAAATATGCATACACACCCAATTCAAACGACCAGCGACCAAACTACGTCCACGCACATCAAGCACAAGGACATTTTAATAATTCCACTTTACCAAATTGAGTTTTTAATTTGTTCCACCACAGTGAACACGTTCGGAAAAATCAACCTCGGGGCTTTCAATAAATCAACGTTAATTAAAAAATTATGCAAACAGGACAAGGCAAAATGTATCTATACAGCTGAAGTCGGAGCTGAAGCTGTAGCTGTAGCTGGAGCTGAAGCAGAATCTGAAAAACAGAGGGAAGAAGTAGGAGCAGTAGCACAAGAAGCAGCAGCCAGCCAGGACAGGAGACAGGACACACAAACACAGTGATACCGATAGAGAGAAAAAGAAAACCAGAGCCATTTTATTTGCCAAAGTCCTTCATAAAGGCAACCCTGGTTCCTGGTAGTATAGTGCGGGTGGAGCGGGCGCCGAGCGATTGTGGATGAATTTCGCAGAATAAATTAAAAAGAATACAAAGAAAAACAAGAAATAATTAAATAATAGAAGACGAAAAAGAGAGCAAAGCAACTAACAAGGAATTCCAATTCATTCCGCATTCCCATCCAGGCCGCATCCTGTGCTAAGGATAAGCGGGTGGTTTCCATAGGCAATAGGCAAGGCAATAGGCAAGGCAATAGGCAAGGCAATAGGCAAGGCAATAGGCAAGATGTTGCCTATTGCTCGGTCTACCGTGCTCGATGATGGATTAAAAAATGAAAATGAAAATGGATTCCTTTCGCTGCTGGGAAATTATTCAACCCATCGCCAGCCATCGCATCACTATCATCCTGTTTCAAATCCTGCTTCCATATACGAGTACGAGTACACTCCTGCACATACCGCGCCGCTGCGCTGCTGCTGAGCAAAATCAAAGCAAAATAAACTTATCCAACGGATATTGGTTATTATATTTACATCGATGGATTTCAATTTGCTTTCGACGGATGTTTAATTGTTTGAGTTGCTGGGTTGAATATATTTTTCTTTCCGTAGTTGCCGTACTTTTTTTTTGCATCAATTTTATTGTTGTTCTCGTTGTTCGTCCTTTGGCTAAATGATTTTTTTGTATTTATTCGCATTTTGTGTTACAAAGCTCACTATCCACGACTGCTCCAACAAACGGAGTACGGACGGCTACGGATACAGCGAAATCGTATCTATGCGTCAGTTTGTTGTTACATTGAAATTAAATTCCGTTTCATCATCAGGCTTCATCAGTTTGACGTTTGACGTTTGAAGGGTGGCATTTCTCCACCCCTCGCAGCTCGCAGTTCTATTCGCAATTGAAATATAATAGCGGTAAAGGAATGCGCGTGCTTTGTTACAAGGTGGGGTACGAGGTGGATGGAAGATGCATTCATCAACATCATGCATTCATCAGCATGTGCAGCGTCCTTAATCTAGCCGAGCTGTAACATCAAGCATAATAAAGGCCAATTTAAGATGGAAAAATTTCACGGAACTGCTTCCCCATGTGCTTACCTTAAAATGGCTGTGTGCAAGGATGCGTTGTCATGGTACACTCTTGTTTTTTCTTCTTTTTTTCTGCTGTGTACTTTTTTTTGCTTCATCTCCTTTTACTACGCATTTTCAGTGCTCTACGTACGAGTATGTACAGGTACACCGTGCTCACTCCTGCGATCCATGTCATACCTTATGTATACACTAAACAAAAGGTACAAACAACAGTTAGGTTTTAGCTTTCGTTTCGTGCAGGATAATCTGCTTCCATGTCAGGATTGGGACTTGGAAGTTTTTCCCTTTTTTGCCTTCTTACTTCTTAGTTCCCACTTTGCCAGAGGATTCTCGGGAATTCCATTTTTATTGTTCAATGTTGTATAAAATGTTGCGATGGAAAACAAGGTATAAACGGCACAGGAGGTAAAAAGAACTAAGACGAAAAAGGGAAATAGAAACAGCACGAGGACGAGGAAGAGAGGTTTTAGATCTGGATCTGGATAAATATAAATAGACTCGTTGAGTTCCTAGTAACAAATCAAGGAGACAACCTGAAGTGAAATGCGCTTCTTCTTCTTTTTTTTTTCGTCCCGTTGCGCTACATACGTGTAGGGTGTAGGAAGGGAAGGATACATACGACATACATACCTCCAAAGAGTCCTTAGTGAAATATTTCAATTATTTTCGCATTCGTTCCCATGCATGTATCTCACACTCATCTCAGGCTACTACATGTGTATAGTATACGTATATGTATGTATGTATATGGAACGTTTGCATTTCGGTTCCGCTTCGTTGTGCAGGAATAAATAAGGACTAAAGGACTGTTGTAGGTACAGTGTATAAGCCAGTGTGTGTTGTTTGTTAGCCAGAGATGCTTTACAATTTGCGTTCGTTTACAGATTTCCCGAGTATAAAAAGATCTAAAATTGCTGTAATGATGGCAATAACATGCAGAGACTGAAAAATTGGGTACCTACGTTTTATTGTTGAAGTTTGAATAAAACTGTCAGATTGTTATCGTTTTAAACAAAGACCAAAAACCTAACAAGCGGAATACTTTTCAAGTAATTTAAATTGGAAACATTTTAATTTTGTTTCTGGATGTCTTTAATTTTTGTAATATGTAATTTTTCAGTAGCAAATGTTGAACTCCGACTTGTGTCTTCTATTTGTAAAACCTTTATCCTTAAAAAGTGTCAACTTCTTAAAGCTTTAGTTCAAAAAACTGTGAAAAAAATCAATTTCAATTTCGTGTCGCTTACAAGAATTCGGCTTTTTGGAGACCAAACCATGAAGTATTTTCGTCAAGTATACCTTTCACCCGTTTAATATTTATTTATTTATTTCATCAATGGATATTTATCTTTGATAACATTTAACAATTTATTCATTTATTGATTACTATTAAAAAATCTAGAGACAATAGTCTTAAAAATACTTTTATCCAGAAGGTCGACTTCAAGATTAATTGAATTAAAAACCAAAATTTTTTCCTGTCACTGGGAACAAGAAAGAGAGCGTTTCTGTTTCTAAGGTTTCTCTCTGGGCATAAGATTTAGAAACTCAGGTGAGTTAATTCTTCCAACAACTTTATCCTTTATAAAAAGTGTACACAAAGTTTCTCGGAGGCTTTTTAAAGATTTCAAATCTATCAATGGTCACCTAGATTCATATGATGGTAAACCTTCTGACCAAAACAAATTTATCAACGCAAAGCGGGAATTTTCTCAATCCTATCGGAAGAGTTTTGATAATAGGGAGACCATATTACACAACAGTACTCTAAAGAAGGTAAAACTAATGATATATAAAGGGCTTATAAAGTATAACTATTCTTAAAAACTAAAGAATTACGCTTTAAAAATCCAAGAAGCGAATTTGATTTCGAAATGATGAAATCAATATGTGATGAAAAAGAATACTTCCTATCAAAAATAACGCCAAGATCCTTTATTTCACTAATTAAGTCGATAAAATTTCATTACCAAGACTGTACTCTTAACTATGTCTATAGATTTCTAGGTGTTGAACGAAAATCTCTAAACATTTTACATTTGGAAATATTTAAATCAAGATGATTATATTTACACCATTGATAAAGTTTATTTATGTCTTTTTGAAATTTTAAGCAAACTTCAATCAGCAAACATTAGACAATCTCCATACTAGCAGGTCAGGAATGTCATTTACAAAAAGATTGAAAAGAAGGGTTCCCAGATGACTACCTTGAGGTAAAACCCGACAATACTTCAATACAGAAGGATTAATCGTTTAAAAAACAACTGACCTAGGGGCGGAATATAAACGATCATTTGAGACGATACCATCAAAAGCATGAGATCCAAGCTCGCCTGAGTCATCTCGAAAAAGTCAATATTTGGTCTGTCTGTCAATGATAACCAAGTTCTTGAGATCTGAATTATAAACACGATACCTATAATGGCACAAATTGGTTTCATGGTTATCTTGCCTGGAGGTGATGTGAACTGTCTTACAAGGAAGAGTGATTCGACCCTATTATAGACTTTTATGCAGTTACCTGCAATTTTAAGTCTATGCGAATAAGCCATAAAGGACATTATATGGTGACACTCAAAGCCTTGTCATCGATCTATCTAGAGACGTCGCGGGGGCATCTGGATTTCTCAATCGATATAAAAAATTGAACCAACGAAAAAATGGTATTAAAATGGAATACAATTTGGTTGAGACACCAGGCATTTAAAAATGATAAACTGAGAATATATGAATTCTGTGATGGTATATTAGCAGATATTTACATTTTTTCAAAATTCAAAAACACCCATTGGGAGGAGAGGTGACAGTCATTTTTATTTCTTTGATCTTAAACATATCTAAAAAAATCCGGCGGTATGAATTTACGACAATGGCTACAGTATACTCCTATAAAGAGCTTCCACAAATGGATTACCATGAATTGTGCCTCCTTCCCAGACACATACATATATGTATATTACTTTTCATTTCGATTAATTTACATATGTCAAAACGCCCCTTCTTGCTGAAAACTCTGCCCTCCTCTTGACCAAACTCACACACTCTATGATTTTTGTTTTTTTTTTTACTTCTTATGCAAACAGCATAAGAAATGGCGTTTATGCAATTTCATTAAGAGAAGAAAAACTCCGGGAATAAATCTGGAAACGACAAGTGACAGGTACTTTAATAAATTAAAATATATATGTCACGCATCTGTGCGTGGTTCTGAGTTAAAAGCACCTAAGTCATACCTCATACAGCTATCACCTTAACTGGCATATATTATTTATATTACTGCAAAACAAAACAATCACCTTTTTATGGAAAACACAGAATGTTCCACGTAAATATGGAAACAAAAAATGGAAACAAAAACACAACCATTTACTTGACTTCTGATCTAAATATAACTTTAGACGAACCAGGACAAAAGACACTTTTAGCGTACGCCACCCTTGTATTTTGTATTCGTAGAGCTGCCATGGCGATGATTGTGATGCCGCGACCGGGGGCGACACGGAAGACGCAATTCCAGGTTTAATAAGGAAAAAGGTTTTTCCAATTCGAGGGGAACACATAGCTCTCGAAAGCCAAAAGCTACTCCCTCAACGCAACAACGAGCTTACAACTCGAGATTCAATTAGAAAAACGATGTTACCACAGAACGAGTCTGCACGTGCTCACGTGTCCTGGGAATGAAAACAAGACCATAGAAAAAAACTTGTGACAAAACTTTAGTCCGCGCCCAGAAATTCAATGAGCAGAATAATCGAAAATCTCCCAGTCCCAGTTGAAAAGGGGAAGGCAAACAACATCCATCATCGAAAAGAAATGAACACAGCACCACCACCGGTTCTTCGAATTCGAATCAATAACTTCCTGTTGCAGGATCAAAATCAAAGCCTACGAGCCTACTCGTCGCATTGAAGAAAAGGGGGTGCGGCAAACGAAAACAAGCAACTCCTTCTGTTGAACATCAAAAGAACAACTGGGATATTAAAATGTCACCAAAGATTCATTAGAACCCCCGCAGGCATCAAAGGGGATGGCAGCAGGAAATAAAAAAAAATAGTATATAAAGAATAATAATGGGTCTTTTGGCAGTCCTTCAGGACAAGAACCAACGTCCTTTCTGTGTGTTTTAATTCCTCCTCCATGGACGGGACAGTTTTTATTGAATTCAGTTCAAGCGGCAACTGAGCATTGCACGCCACCATCACCACATCACCAGTGGATTGAAGTGGAGTTCAATCGGCCTTATTTCATACATATGTACGAGTATAGGTATCCGAAGACTACATAGAAATCTAATAAAAGTCGAAATCAATTTGTCGGACTCTTACAGCAACTTATTTCCTGGATAAGCCTTCTGGCTTTATGGCTCTATCCCGATCCTGACACTCAAAGTGCCAACATACCCGGCAGTAATTTCTTTTGCCAAAATTGATGCCCCTTCGGGTTGTAACTTCCTTTAGTCCTATAGTCAGCACCACTATAAGTGGAGTGCCGGGCGGAATAGTATATATGTAGTACCATATATAGTTGGGAACGCCGCCGACCGCGTCGCGCTTTGCCGGTCGCGCCACCATCGCTATTCAAAGTGGCAAAAAGAATTCCAATATTCGAATTAATTTGATCCTTTTACTTTGTTTCGCATACCAAACAGCATTTCGTCGGCAGATGAGGGAAGAAAGACGATTCTAGTGGTTGGGCAGGAAGTTACATAGTTAGGACTATTGAAACGAGAACGAGAGTTCAACTGATTGGGAATTCGTAAAACAGAGCGAACATCGTACACACGACAAACAAACATCCGTGATAAAATAAGGACGAAACAAAAAAACCATCAGCCAAAGGACGACGACGAATTCCTTGCACCACTAAAGTCGGTATGGGTATGGGTAGCAAGGAAGATCCAATCGAAATATCCATCCAGGCAATATTGAAGTCTCAGCGGGTATAGGTATATAGGGAGGATAGATTCAGAGGAAGAGATAGAGATAGGGATGGAGATAGACATACAGGATGATGGGGAAGTTTGGTGTGGTTAGTGTTTTATGCCTGGAGCCGATGTCGAAGCCAAAGCCGAAGCTGAAGTAGATGCCGCTCCTTGCAAAGGATTATCAGTGATAGCATCGAATCAATTTTATCTTAGTTCACTCAGTGTGATATGCTTAGTATAGTGGAGGGATGCAGGATGAAGGAAATAGGCTTTGATAGCTCACATATTAAGTGGGAAGGTTTAAGTAATTGGAGCGCCTTAAGTACGGACAAGGGATCGGGTGAAGGGATGGATGGAAATATACGAGTAGAGATATAGAGATTGCATAACGAAGAGTGTTTCTCGTCACGATGGGATTCGATATCGATTCGATCATTTCACATCGAGGATGTTTTATTTGGAAGAAGTCTTAAGTGCTCTTGAAAGTTCCACATATTAAGTTTCTTGAATTGCTGGAATTCGGAAGGGTTCGATTCGTCCTCTGTCGTAACTTTTTTTTGTCATTTCAAATACATACATACATACAACTGGGAAAGAGTCAACACGATGAAAAACATAGTTTTTGTACTTGTTTCATTTTTATCTTAATTTTGAGAGAATGGATGTTGTGGAAAACTGTTCCAATCCGTTTTTCTTGTTTTTGGTCATCTTGAAATTAAAATTTCCAAAACTCATTCAAAAAAATTCTATAGTTGCTATGCATGAAAAAGGAAAAAACACAGCAGTAAAGCGTTCTGATTTTGACAAGCTTTGAATTGGACGAGAGGTATGACATTTTATTTGTGTTTTTCTAGGATTTTTTGGGAGAAAATTTGGATGAAAGGTCCCCTTTTTGGCATTATACATTTTTTGTTTTGTGTATCGTAAATTTTTTGAGCGATACAATTTAGAAACTTATGGTTTTGACAACCATTTGTAAGGGAACCTTGAATGAAGGAATTATAGTTTGGGGTCAGTGCACTATAAGATCTATTGTGCCCCCTTCTAGAACTGGTGAGGTTCCAGCTTTACAGTTCTTCCTCTACATTAATTTCCTTTAGAAATTTAAGTATTTGGGGTATCGCCAGAGAGAGAAGGTTGATTTCTTCTTCTTGGTTGTGTCCAAAGTGTTTCCTTCTTTGATGCATGAGTAGGTACTTCATATTTTCCAAAATTCGATCAGGAGTTTTCTAATGGTTGTTCCAAAACTTGCAATAGACATTGTCTGTTAGGCTAAGGATGTTTAGGTGCCTATGTTCAGTTAATAAAAGCCAATTAAAAGTAGGCTCGTTTCATGCAGTCTGTAAAACGTTTTTGGAAGAACCTTCCAGATTTTTACTCTTGTAGCTAACTCATCTTTTTTGATAATGTTTTTCATCACGTTTTCTCCTATAATCCACAGTAGAATAGTGTCATAGAAGTATAGAGTTTAGGTAACTCGACATGTCCAGGCACCCAAAGAAATGTGTCAGCATTAATATTGCCGAGTCTTGGCCTTACATCATGAATCGTCTATACTCGTAGTTTATAGTTTTAGAAGGTTTCAAACTAAAATTTTTCGAGTTCAAGTTTGTTCATTTTTTTTTAGTTTAAAAATACAAATTTTACAAAAAATTCTATCGATTTTGATTCGAAGTTTAAAAACACTGTCTTGGTAAAAAAAAAAAACATTTTCAAATTCATTATTCCTAAAACCTAAGCTTTTTCTAATCTTGTTTCGAAAAAACGCATGAAACAGATTTTAGAATTACTTTTTCCACAGAGGAAATCATTCGGTTGTTATGAATGTTATCTTCTTTTGAAAATTTAAATTGTAAATATTTTATTACTGTCGAAATTAGTTTTAATATATATTAAGTTTTTGAAACACTATCAAATTACTCAGCTTCTGCTGCAAAATTTAATTAAGAAATATTTTTGATTGAAATGAAAAACAAATAATTCTATCTCTATTTTCTGGACAGGTATACAATCAAATAGAAATAAATATTATATTTTCTAGTTTTCAATGAAGTTTACTTTTAGTTTACTTATATTCTTTTCAGGCTCAGATACTGAGATACTCCGAAAAATGTATGGAATTGAATTTCAAAGGAAATTAACAAATTTTATTCAGGTCTACTATTAATTTAATAAAACAACATTTCTTTAGAACCCAATTCTATCTACATACATACATAAATGTATGTATGTTTGTATGGAGGTGGTTGATTTTACTATTGTAAAATTCCTTGACTTTCTTTGAATCTAAAAATATTCCAATTTAATCATAAGTATCCTGATGGTAACAATTGGTTCTGAAAATTCCATTAAATTGTTGTGTCAATCTTATTCTGATTTTCAATTGGATTTGGATCTGCTGGCTATGGAATCCCATTCCAGGCTCAAGAGAGATCTAGGTACTAGAAAACTCTGCCAGAGGGCAAAGCATACAATTTGGGTGGCCTACAAAATGAGATACTATATGCAGAAGCAGCTTTTGTTATGTTTTCCTCTCATTTCCTCTGAAGTCCTTGAGAATTTATTTTCCTACTCTCAAGAAGATCCAGGTACCTATACATATACATTCATATGTATGGTATATATACTTACCTTAAGGTATCTCTGTGTATCTATAGGTTCACATTCAGAATCTGCAATCAATGATAGCTACTAACAAAGAAGTTCGTTTCACTTCATTCAGCTAAGAGATGCTTTTCAGATTCACACAAAATCTGTTCCAAGCCATGTCATGCTGACAGTGTATGTCCAACCAAATAACACATGTGCTGCACCCACACTCACACCCACTCCCACTCCCACACCCTTATCCTCACACCCAACCCTACATAGACAGCCAACAGCTCCTGTTTAATGAAAAAAAAAAACGAAAAGAAAAGAGAAGCAAGGAATACCAAGATCCATTCCTGGACATATTTCAAGTTCAATTCAATTGAAACGTTAAGAATTTTTCGAGTAACGAAACGATTCCCTCCTTCAATTGATTGAAAAAGGCGTCTATATATCCTTCGTAATATCCTTACAAAACGAAATGAGAGAATTCAAACGGACAGCTTCCAGCAGCAGCAGCAATTTCATTCAAACAAGAATCGAAAAAGTAACTATCATCAGCAGAAAATCGAAAAGGACATGAAGAATAGCTGCGAGAAGATTATTTCCCAACACAATCCTCCCACTCTGAAGGAAAAAATAAAAATACAAAAAAAAATCCAATGAAAAGCCGAAGTACAAGTAAAAGCAGAAGCTCCAGCAAGGATTTCTTTGCTTTTTCCAGGAAGGCGAAATCAACTACGACGATGACGATGACGACGACGACGACGATAGAGGAAAACAATCAAGGAAAACTGCACTCGGAAAAATATCCTTCGTCACAGAATTGCAACTGCTTCGGATTTGGATTTGGATTGGGATTTCTTCCTCATTGCCACTGACTCTGCTTGCATCCACCGCACCCGCACCGTATCCTACATTCGTCCTGTGCTTCCCATATGCGATCTGAACACTGAACCCACTCACAAGACAAATGGGGATATCCTGTGAAATTGTTCCGAAAACCCTAACCCAAACTGTGATCATGGATCAGTAAGAACATGATGGCGCTGTGCTGTGAGTTGAGTAGGGAGGCAAGAGCGAAGGCGGTGGTGGTGCAGTGCGGTGGGGTGGGATGTGGCAGCATTGGTTTGGTAGGGTAGTGGAAGGAAATCCCATTTGCAAGTAAATTGGAATTATAAATTTGATAAAAATGGCAAAATATAGGACTTTAACGTCCTTCTTGGTTTTACAGCAACCAGGCATGAGAACCACACACACACAGAACACACACACACACACACTAACAAAACATGAATTGAAAGTTTACATTTCTTTAAGGATTCTCATTTCTTGAAATTTCATCTCATTCTTCCTGCTTTTAGTTCGTACAGAAAAATAAAAAAAATATATAAATGTATACCAGATACGCCGGGGAATACGTATGTATGGGTATAGCATCCAGCAGCGTCAGAAGCACAAGGAGGTCCTGTCGTTGTTATACGTCTCAATGTGTCCGTTTTGAATTTTCTTCTATAGTACATACATATACCTACATATGTACATATATAGGAGTATGTCTTTTTGAACATTTTTATATTTGGACACTTCCTTCCAATTTCAATGTAAATAAATTGAACTCCACGAGGATCCTTGCTTTAGCCTGTGGCGCGTCGGTGGCCAAGCTTGGTCTCTCTGGGTATCCAATTTTTATCTTTCTCATACTCCTATACATTGGCATTGATCTCTGCTCCTGATATCCTTGCATTTATGGTTTCGGCCAGAGGATATCTTTTAAATACAAAAATAAAAAAATGTCAAGGAAAAAACCTAAAAAGGATGTGTATGCATAATTTCCACAAAATTAAAGTTCTGAGTTGTGTGTTTGCGATTTTTTGCTGAGCTTTTCATTTTTTCCGTTTTTTGTGTTATTTTTTTCGTTTTTTTTTTTTTGTTCTCCGTTGTTCTCTCGCAGTCAAAAGGACGAAAATACTGTGTGTATTTCCGTTGCCTTTAAATGCGAATAACATCCTGCATGATGCTGGACGACAGACTCTCCGATGCTTACGCTAGTGTTAAACTACGACTGCGAGTATGTTATCGCGCAGTATACGGCAACGGACCAACGACGGACGGACGGACGCGACGTGACGATATGAATACGGTTGACAGAAATATGTGTTAGAGAGCGCATTTTGCCTTAAAACTTAACCGAGCGTAGGGAATGGAACCGGAAATGAGAATCATTTTGCTGTTTGGTTGATATGGAGTATGGACTATGGAGTGTGGTGCGCAAAATAACAAGAACGGGAAAAAAAAAACGGCCAAGTCTTTTACTGGAAACCATTGTCAGAGTGTTTTTTTGCTTATTTATTTTCTTCCATTTTTTTAGGACAAAAAGTGTATTTGCTTTGATGTTAGTTTGACTATACAGAGTTGATGCCAAATTGAAAGCAGCTCTTAACTAAATTAAACAATGTTCAGCCACAGAAATTTCGGTCAGGACACAATGGAGCAGCAATATTCACAGAAGATTCGGTTTTGGGAACTGGAAACTGGGAACACAATGGGGCAAGCTAAAAGCTATAGGTACTCGTATTGTGGAGAAATTTGTAGCACGTAAAGTTAATTGGAGCGAAAACGTTTGCAAGGAAATACAGAATTTTAAAAAGATATTTCCAAAAAAAACTCTTCCTGAACGGTTACAGTGTTAGAAAAAACAAAACATGGAGTCCTTAAATTGCGACACGAACTTAAAAGAGTTGTTAATGGTGAAAGTGTAAATTCAAAACGAGGTGTTTTGAGAAATAAAAATACCTTTTAATATAATGATGCAGTTCATGCTCATTTCAACACGGTTTTCGAAGGTTTGAAGAAGCCTTTCCAAGGCAGAATCTGTCGAAGTTTTGAATCGTTAAAGTAGGCCATGGCAATGGCTTTGTTCTTTACTGAAAAACCTTAGTTTGGAAAAATGCGGAACATTGAGTTGCAACCTGAAAAACTGTTGTCGATAACTCATAAGTCATGACTATGACTATCTTGCTATTGGTTTTGCTAAAAGTCAAGAACGGCTTGGCCGATTTGGATGATTTTGGTTTTGAAATGTTTGTCATAGTGGTTTGTATATTTCAGTCGTCTGCCCAACGTTAAAGAAAAGTTATAAAGTTGTCATTATACTGTTATTAAAATATTTAATTATTGGTTTATCAGGGACGATATTTGCTTGCTTTCCCATAAGATCATGGATCTCCATCAAATGGCTACAAGGGTGGAGAGAGAAACAGCAATCGTTGGGCTGAAAATCAATACGGGAAAAACAAAGATTGTTCAGCCTCTGCCTCAGGAGCTCGCATCAATTGGTCAACAAGCAGTAGAGAAAGTAGATATAACTAGCTTCCAATACCTTGGAAGTATCGTCTCTACTGAAGGAGGAACCGAATTAGACATCGCCAGCCGCATCGGAAAAGCAAAAGCTGCGTTCGGGATGTTGTTCAATGCAATGTTTGGAGGAACAAATCTCTCAGCTTGAACACAAAGCTACGACTATTTAACTCTAACGTCGAATCAGTTCTGCTATGTATATGGTTGCAGCACCTGGAAAATAACAACAACAATTACCAGGAAACTGCAAATCTTCGTTAATAGGTGTCTTCGAAACATCTTACGCGTTTTCTGGCCTAATCGTATCTCCAACGAGGACCTACTACGAACAGGTCAGGAATCCATCGATACAATTTTACGAAGGCGCAAGTGGCAGTGGACACACGCTTCGAAAAGGTAATGACTGCATTGCGGGGCAGGCCGTATGTCCCTCTATAGGAAACACAAACGGACTTCGTAGGCCTGAGGACCTTAGTGAGGGAAAGACGAACTGTAATTCAATACAATTCAAATAATTGACAGGCAGGCGTGCTGTTAGAACTCAATTGGTTCGGAAAAAGTTCGCCGGGTCCTCTAGTTAATAATAAACATGACAGCACTTGAAGAACGAGGGGTAGTGTGTGATAGTTTTCTTACTTAACAGCTGATATTTTAAATAGTTTTTTTTTATAATTGACAGTTTATGATTTTATCTACATTTCACATATATTTTAGAAGTCTTCAAACACAATATTAAGAAAAAGACAACAACGACCTTACCTTAGAAATGAGATTAATAAATTTTGATGAATCCAGTTTTTGCACGAAATGTTAGAACATCAATCCTAGGTCATCTTGGAATGGGAATCCTTCTAGAAAAAAAAAAAAAACAGAGTTCCTCTGTCTAAGCCTTGATCATAATAAGAAAAATCCTTATACAAATATATCCCATTCTAAACCACAATGTTCTTCCAAGAAATAAACTTAGTCAAAGTCAGGTTTTTCAAAGTGAAAACTAAACCGAAAACTGGATTGTATTTATTAGCAAACAACTACCAATGATTCTTTACAGGATCCAATAGAAATAAGCATCAGCAAAACTAAACTCTATTCCGTCCTGCAGCACTCGCTATTTTCATAGTAAGAGATTCATATTCTCTCAAAAGTTAGTACTAAATTAAAAAGTCTGATCATCTGAAGACTTCAAATAATTCCCGCTGTCTAGAGAAGTACTTCTAGTCAATACTTATTGAAACCGATGTACCGCATTATCAGCGCGTTGCCTTGCCGAAAAGTTTAACCAACTCTTTAAACGTTTTGTCATCAAAAAATCGTCAACGAATACTTACTCAAAATTTTCTTTATTTATAGCTATCGCATCCCTTCTCCCATTTCACAAAAAAAAAAATAAGAAAAAAAAAGCAACCCTCAACTTTTCATATCCCATAAAGTAAAGTTTATGTTTGAAACTAATGGTTTCAGTCAAAATGCTTTTAATAGTTTGCGGCGGCAGCGTTGGCAGCGGCGGCGGCGGTGGCGGAGAGGTCCCGAAATAGCTGAAAATTCCACATAAAATTCATTACAACAGTGTGCGTCGTATTTTAATACTTTCCGTCATCAACATCTCAGTAGGTAGGTACCTAGATCGCTTAACCAACATCTCCATCACCGTCAGCCGTTTGCTGTCAGACCTTTTTGCTCGTTGAACTATGAAAAAAGTTTCAACTCGAGTAAGAGGTTGGATATCAAAGTACCAAGATATAGATAGGTACTTATGAAAGTATCGCCCACCGCCGCGCCGCCGCTACCGCTCCACTCAGTTGAAAAGTTTCCATATACGAGTAGGTATACGTACCATACCGCTCCGCATTTCAGTTTCTTCAGTTTCAGAGCGTGTTTACTTTTCGTCGTAATTTGTTGCTCCTCGCTGCTGTTGTTGGTGCCGCTTACGCCCGCGTCGCATATACATAATTACATATTTGAATACCACATAAGCTGTTCGGGCTTAAAATGAGATACTTTCGAGTCTATTCGTGCGGTGTTTCGCATGCAATTACATTGCCAAAAGATTAAAGCCCCTTTTTAAAGCCTCTCTGCTCTGATGTTGGGGGTGAGGGTGTTGGTACGCCCTGCCTCGAGCTGGTATAGATGGTTCTTGGAAAGAGCCTCCGGTTACCATGCCATTCATATGGTATAATTGCGCCAGTAATTACATCATTTTGTGTCTCGTTATTGCCATCCCATGTGACAGGATTGTGCTCGAAGGTCCTGATGACGGTCTGTGCGTTTGTGTGTGGCTTTGGCTCTGGCTCTGGCCGTGGCCGTGGCGTCGTCGTCGTCGTTGGTTGGTGTGACTATACTCGTATACTATACTTATATACTGTATATTATATACCGTCCTGGGTCGTTGCGAGTTTGCGTCTGTCTCTGTCGAAGTTGCTGCCGATGATGATGTAATGGGGATTTGTGTTTAGGGAATTTTTAAGGACATATTTTCATGGACTTTATTATCTCCCAAGGACATGTAAGCATTTTTACACATTCACACGGCTAAATCTTTATCGATTTATGTGTGTTTGTGTTGATAGCTGCGTACACGGACTCAAACCTTTACTATGTAGTCGTAGTTTACTCTAACTCTAGTATTAGACATCGTGCTCAATCTAATGACACACGAACGGAATTCGTTCGGTGCCTGGTCTCGGATTTCAATGCTCACTGGGCTCGCATTAACCCAGCACGACAGAAACACACTGATATCCTTGTCCGCTGGATGAATCATTGCACTGGACAGGACAGGACAGGACATTGCTGAGCTGGCAAACGTTCTGCTATCGAATACTTTTTTTATGGACATACCGATTGCATGCTACTACAAACTACAAGGGTGAATAGGACGACATGAAATGCGGTCAAACACACCACTTCACAAGGCAAACGGCACAAGCAACGAGACGAACGAGACACGACAGAAAGAGTCACCTATGTCCAAGGGATCACGTACGGTAAATATTAAATTTGTTTGTGCACTTCATCCTCAAACTCAAACTCAAACTCAGTCAGCCGGGTTTGTGTATCACGCTGTGTTTGCATGTCATGCATAAAATGTGTACACACTAACTCTTGTTTAACAGTTAAATAGTGCGTGTACCTACATACATCCCCGTCCTGAGTCCTGAATTCAGAATTCTGAATCCTGATGGCATTCAACCTGTTATGGGTAGCGGTAGGTACGAGTACGAGACTTTTTAAAATAATTGCTTAAAGCTGCCTGCCGAGAAAAGTGAGAAGAGGATAAAAATAAGTTCATTACAAGAAGGATTTATTCTTATGGCAATGGTGTTGTGTTGTTGCGTTTTATGCATGCGGTATATGCAGTATGCATGCATGGAATCGGAATTGTCCTGATAAGGACACTAAATGTTAGTCTTGGCCAGTGGCGGCATCATGCGTGCAAAAAGAAAACATAAATTAGAGTGATTAATGGTTCGGGCTTATTTTTGATATCAGACAATTTCCATTAGCTTGACGGGATTAATGGCTTCACGAGTGGTATTTATAGGCATGATATCCGACTGAGTGGAGACTTTTCAAGGAAGTGCGTGGTATAGGCATAAGGCAGCTACATACATAGATGCTTGTAAGAAATATAAACGGAGAACCTAACGTAGTCTGAAGGCGAAAAATATAAATGCTTAAAAAGTATCCCAGTGATGATTTATAAACTCTTCTAAAAATCAGCTCAAAAGTGATATTTTTATTTAAAATTGTAACAAAAGCTTCAAAAAGAACAAAGTGTGCCTGTGGAGTCTCTTATAATCAAAAAATACTCTTCCTTAAAAATAAAAAATGGATTTTGACTTCAACCTGGTGTTGGAGAAAATAATCCTTCACTTCACAACTCCATAAAAGAACCATCGTCATGGGGTCCTATCAAGAGAGTGAAGCCGCTAAAAACATAGAAGAAGTAATACAAAAATTAAGCTGGGAGCAAAGTCTTAAGGACCCCGTATGTTGACAACAGCGTGGTGCGGATTTCCACAATCTTGAAATCTTATAATTTTTGAAAAAGGTTAAGTTTAAAAGAAATTTTCTTTAAACTATGGTTTGAAATAATAAATAGCAGATTTTTGGTAATACTAATTGCTGTCTACAGTTCTTATTTAGAAAATGATAAAATCCAAGACGATTTCAGGTCCTTCAGCACCACACACCTAAATAAGATTATAAATGGTACAAGAAAATGTGATACACCAAAAAAGCAGGAACATCTCCAGATTAGAAACATATGGAAGAATGTCTCAGTTTCAGCTTTTCCCG
Organism: Scaeva pyrastri; assembly: GCA_905146935.1. Lineage (NCBI taxonomy): Eukaryota > Metazoa > Arthropoda > Insecta > Diptera > Syrphidae > Scaeva > Scaeva pyrastri. Next base: position 1,984,717 of record LR989927.1, on the reverse strand, counting down.
AGTAACTTAATTTATAAGCCCTTAATTTAAAAAAATATTGATGTGATTATTTGAACCATTTTTGTGTGATCTTAAGAATCTTAGTAAAACCATATCAAATTGATAATTGCACCTACCAAATTCTTTTAATTTTTTGACATGTCCTAATTTTTAACAATCAAAACTTTTCATAAGAAACTTAAAGTGTTTTCAAAAACATTCAATAGAGGAATTTGTCATGGCGTCCTTTTTTAAATCCCCTTTAAAATATTCAGATGACAAAATTAAAGTCAAAGAATCGGACGTTCCGTGACAGCCATTTTTGTTCTAAGTTCAAAGACTCTTATTCCACTTGACTTACTTAACAACTTTCAGATTCCAATTACGTACCTTAAATTTAAACTTCGTCAGGGACTCTGGCTTTCTAAACATATACATACATAAATACATACATAGTATACGCGTAAGTAATATAATAATATAAAAATGAGAAAGCTAAAATTTCTTATTCCGTTTCTGGATTTGTCCTACTTTCACCTCGGAAAATTCACTTTCCTTTATGTACCTTTTCCTCTAATCCTTCATTCATTCATTGCAAAGGAAAATTTCAAAAAAAAAACGAAGAAAAATAGAAGAAAAAACAACTTAGTGTTGATGTAAGCCATCATTACACGACTATATACTCCTCGCCTTCGTCCTCCTCGTCGTCCTCGAGCTGCCACCTGCTTCTCGGAAACTTTCCACTAAACTTTACCTCCATCCTGAACTGATGCAAGGAAGCAGAAAATAAAAAGTAAGACACACACTCATCATGTCCATCATCATTGTACTTGTCAAGAGCGTTCTATTTTTTGCGCTGCCACTTTTCATTCTAAGTAAAAATAAATTGCTTTTTGCCCCTCATGTCGCTGCCGCTTCTGTTTTGGGCGTCCCAGAGGATGATGCATGTAATAATGTCAGCTTAGTTCTTCTAAAAATTCATAGCATTTCCGAGAGATGCCTTAGCAGCACACACCTCAGTAAGTAACACTTATTTTCTTCTACTTAAGTTTATCTTAAAGATTTTCTATTCAAATAGGATGTAGCTAGGTAAGAAGTATATGTAGCTAAGGATATACACATATAAGTGTGTATGTATGTAGGTGAACGAACGTAGAAAGAATTGATATCCTTTACAATCACCCGGGACAACTTCGTCGTCATCGTCGTCGTCGGCAGCAGCATCCTTCTACTCTCACTCACTCATCTCGTGTTCAAAAGTTGGACCTTACTTGCCTTGCTCGCGTTCATCAGAAGCTCATTCGTTCTGGAAACAAGATAAAACAGGCAAGCGTTGTCCTTGGTCCTTGGTCCTTGCCTCGCAAAAAGACCAATTTGCTTTTAACAGCCCCGTTGAGACTTAGGAGATGAAAATAAAAAACAACTCTGCCGTCTAACTCTCTAACTTTTCCTCATCCAGGAGCAAATATTTTTTTGGACTAAATCAGCGAGGGAGGTGAAGCTGGATATCAGATATGGATGAGGGATTAGAGAAGGCGGTGCGGTAGCTAACCAGGATATATGCATGTTATATCTTTTGGCACATATGCTCTATCACAGATAAGTTATCTCATATTGCAAGGAGACATTCCGACTTTTCCATAAAGGGTCACCGAAACCGAAGATGAGGTCCTGACGCAAAGGCAAATGAGGAAGACAGTCCTAGTATAGAAGCATAGAAATACTCCTCGAAGCCATATCGTCCTTAATAATATAAAAATACTTCTATCGCAAAGGATAAGCAAATGATATTTCAGCCCCTTCTCCGATTCTGATGCCGTGTTTCCATTTCCATAAACGAACACTCGCAGTAAAGCAGATGTTCCACGACACCACCTTCACTATATGAAGGTCGGTCCTCAGTCGTCTATGTGGGGCCTGGGAGACTCAAGACTCGAGAACGAGATGAAAGTTGCGCTTTCACGTATGACAAAGTTTACTTTTATCGTTTGCCAAGGATACGTGCATAAATTTCGCAAAAGGAACTGATAAGTAAGTTACGATTTAACCCGGGCAGCTAGGTAGGTAGGTAGGTAGGTGCTCAGTGCTCACTGCTCACTGTTCACACACTATGGGAGCTCCAAAAGTTTTCCATACACATATACAGTATACACCCCCGACACATAAACCGCACCGCACCGCACACATTCTTGGTGTTTTTACGCCCTGTGGTTAGGGGGATCCGTTTTTTGGGACAGACAAGGACAACGAAGACTGCGACGAGTTGGGTTGGGTTGGGGTGTGAGGTTTTGGTGGAGCATAACTTAGTTCATTTTATCATATGGGAAAAGTTTGGAGCTCTATGCTGCCTCCATCTACCATTTGTCGTCACCAAAAAGGACCCAACCATCGTATGACGGCACAAAAATTCTATTTCATTCGAGTTAACTAAATGAGTGTTTAAATATTTTGTTTTACCAGGCATCATAGAGATGTGTGGTTTGCACTCTTCCGTATATAGAGAGTGCCTCCTTAGACTCTAGACTCGTATGTCTGCCAGCAGCCTGATGGTGCTAGTGGCGATGTAAAATGATGTTATGTTTTTTTTTTGTTTTTTTTTTTTTTCCTGCAGGAGGGGGCGAGAATAGCACGAGCAGGAGCACATTACATGGTAAGATAACATTGGGGATCGAGAGAGTCTGGAAGCAATTTTTTGTCTGTTATAAGATTCTCTTCAATAATTTATCGAATACCTTTGGTGCTGGCATCACAGCTTGTGGAGCACCAGCGGGCTTGAAGTCCTTCAGATAGTTGCTTATAAGTTTGGTGATAGTTTGTTCTTACTTTTTTCGACATAAATAAAAAATATGTACTACATAGGTGTAAAAAGTTAGTTCTTTTTTCTGACAAGTCAAAGTGATAGAGATACAGAGGTGCCATGAGATATACAGCAGTATAGAACGTTTGGAAGACTTAAAAGGTTTTTCAGAGAAATGGATTTTGTGGGATTTTTTGCACACATTCTCACTTTTGACGAAATGTGTCTGAAACGTTGTATTTTGAAGTTTGGATATTGCATCGTTTCCTTAAGAATTTTGAATGTTCATGGAAAACTAGCACGTCTTGGAATTTAAACCATTTGATAAAACATTTGAAGCAAATTTAGGATGCCACTTAGAGAGTCTTAGCTTTTTTTTTATAATTTTAGACAACTTCTTCTACATAATTGATTTCAAAAATTCTTCCCGAAAAAATAATACTGTCTGAATAGTTTACAGTTTGTAAATTGGTAAATCTCATAATATCTGAAGTGCCAGCAAATTACATACAAAAGTGTACACCTAGGCGTGGACGTACTTTTAATATACATTTTTTTTTACTATGTTCGGAATCTGGACGCTGAACCATATTCTTTCACCGGTCGTTATTAAGTTTTGTATTTCATTAAATTTTAAATTTTATAATAATGGAAGTGTAATATGTGACCATAGCTTCTTCGTGGCAGCCTCTAGAATCAAACTCCAAAAGGTAGGGCAAATTTAGTTGTGCTAGTTTCTCCGGTTGGAGGAAGGATAGAAGGAAGACTCGGAAACAGATCAAATACATGATCAGATGCGCAACTCGATGGCGATGGTGTCGTCGTCGTTGGCTAACGAGCGGGTTAAATAGAGAGACCAAAACTGGATCCCGGTTGTCGATCTGATGATGACGATGATTTCATTTAATTTATATTTAAATAAAAAATAAATATCAAAATGGAACTTTTATAATTTGAACAGATGGCTTAAATCTGCGTTCTGATACTACCAGCCGGTGGCAATGGTGCAGTGGATTTAGTGCCAGGACGCTAGTCTAGAGGCTATATGAGTTCAAGCCCAGCTCTTAGACAGTGTCTTCCATCTATTTCCTCAAGTTTCTACTAAACGTCACCCATAGAAAATACTAATTGTCCACTGCACTGAAATCTTTTATCCTATCCTTCTTCTTCTTCTTCTCCTTAAAGATCATTTAAAGGGTAATCATAACCCCTTGAATGGCAGTTATATATAAAAAAAGAAAAGAATATTTTCATGATCATAACATATGTTATCGTAGTTTATTAAAACAACACATTGCATCAAGTTATAACTTACAGCAAAATGAGAATTTGCGGAAATCCTGTCTTTCGGAAATAAAAACTAGGTAACCAGTTTGCAAATGCATCATGAAATCAAAATTATATTTCGGTTTGTGTTACTGAAAATAGAAAATTTAATTTCACTAACCAGTGTTATTGAATCAAAGTTCTATTTGGAAACAGTGAAATCGTAATGCTTGATACTGGATAATCAATAACTGTTTTCAGCTAACAATGATTTCCAAGCATTTTCCCCAAATACGCAATGCCATTGCAGTATACTCATTTCCAATTTACATATTATTATATTATTATTATTATTTCCAAATAATATTTGCAGATACTATAAACAGTTGGCTCTACTACACAAACAAAAAGATACAGATACTATAGGTATGGATAGATACACTTAAAAACATCTGAGTAATTTGATTTGAATTCATTGCGTTTGAATGCAAATTTATTTGTTATAAGAACTCACTAACTCAGTACATCAAAAAAAGAACAAAACTTTTTCGTCTACACTCGTACACATAACTTTTTCATTTATATTCCATGGAATAAAGTTATGAATTATTCCCCAGCAGTCGGCAGTCGGCAGTCGGCAGTCAGCAACCAAAACCGAATACAATCACTAGACCAAAATACCTTTTTGAACTTATTCCTACGAAAAGCCCCATTTCGTTTCCAACACATAGATCAAAAGAATAATGCGTAGCGCACACACAAGCTCATTTTTAGCCCGACAAAGTTGGTTGGAGTTGGAGTTGAAGTTGGAGCGAGCCAACTTTTCAGTCAAGGGTCATGAATTTCACACCACGTAGATTAATCAAAGCAGAAACTTACTTCCTGCTCCCGTTCCCTTTCCCGTTCCATTTCTCGTTCTCCGCTCTGCTACAATTGTAGTAATGATTATAACTTTTTATTTCGCTATCGCCTCATACAAATGCAAAACTGACTTTGTCCTCGTTTTGCATCCAAATGAATCAGTTACATAGTAGCGAAGGAATGTACATACATATATACGAAATGGTTACCGTGCGTCGTCATCGCCATGGGGTGTGGAATCGGAATGGCCCAAGGATCCACCTCCACAGTTCTCAATAGGCAGACAGACTTCAGTGTGTGGATGGAGTAGTTGTTCTTCGCCATGCTTTATGAACTAGTAATAATTCCAAAGTGGAAACTTAAGCCATTTGTCATTGGGGTGCACTACTATTCGTAGGTTATGCCATCGGGCTTTGCCCCTTCCCCTTTACCCAGGGCCACTGGCTGGTTGCTGCGGGCTGCGGGCTGCAGGCGAGCATCATTGTTTGATAAATGAGGTTAACAAATTTCGCAGTGACTTTTCTGCAAGTTGCTCTCACTCACTCACTCACTCACTCACCGACTCTTCATTCACTTGACTGAATTTTCCTTTCACATCTGCACTCCTCACACGGCACCGACCGACCGCGACCCCAAGCCTGTGCCTGGTGCATCTCCGCTAAAGAAATGATGGCCCTTCTCGTCCGTCATGTCGTCTGTGTGGCATCCAATCGGAAAGGGTTACTTTGTCCGTTGGTTTTTCTTCTGCTAAGCGAGAACCGAGAACAGACAAGCCCCCTCCACATGGAGATAGAGAAGCTGCTCCTGCTTAAAACTTTTTCTTTTAATGTGAAAAATGATTCTTCTAACCTTTGGGGTTAATGGAGTGTTAAGATTCTGTAAGACAGTTAAAAAGCCAAGCGGAGGACGAGTGCTGGGTTACAAAACTTCGATTTGCGACGAAACAAAATATCACAGGAGCCAAGTCGAAAGGTTTCTCAAGTGATTTGCATTTCCTCGATAACATTCAGCAGGTCTTGGATCGATTTTCTCATAAGTTGACATCCTTGTTACGAAAACCCCCGGCTGCGGCTGGCCTCGACTTCGAGTGACGTAACTTGAAGTTTGTAATTCAAAAAGGATTGATTATAAATTTTTAATAGGCCAACATGATTTTGCCGTGTGCAGAGGCAAATCTAGCAATTGCATTTAATTTGGGTATTACATGTAACACTGTTAATCCCCTAAATAATTACATGTCTCTCGTTATTATAAGGTGTACCCTATATAACTACATGCATACCTAGGTATAGCAAAAATTGGCAAAATTTTGACATACCTACCTTACATACATATGTATGTACAATTGTGCATGGTATAAATATGTGAGTGTGTGTGCTGATGGCTTGTATTGGAAATCCCTTGTTAGTGCGGCGTGTGTGCATTAATTTCCGCAAATGGAATTCACCAGAAATACCAGATAATCGGATGAGGTCCTCCCATAGCTCTTATCATTCCATTTAACCCCTTCCCATGGCGTATAGAAGAGCAGAGCACAGCAGTGCAGGAGCGTTTGCACTCACTTACTATAGTATAGGTACGAGTATACGGTACGGTACATGCTCTACATAAGCTTTATATCGAGTCTGAAGTGGACTGATAGCACTCAAACCGGATTGAAACTCGAATCAAATTTCATCACAATTCAGGCAAGCGGAAGGAGTAGCAACCAAGGGGTGAATATGACAAAATGACGAAGTGGGAAGGGAAGTCGGGTTGGGTCGGCTGGGTTCGGATCGGATCGGGGTATTTTACGAGTGAGGGATTGAAAGTCAGAGCGGGTGGAGGTGGGTGGACTGCATGATTGGACAGGAATTACAAGCTCAGGAATTTTATTCGAATTCAAATTACAAGTTAATTGCATAATTCGACCCTGGATGCTAAATCATGCATAGTTTGTTAATTAACACATACATTCGCCCTCTCTTTCTCACTCTCTCACCTAAATTCAAACACACACAGATGCAAATTATAATCTGCTTTTTCGGTCGACTTTGGATTTGGCTTTGGCATCATACACCGATGCACTCTGCACAAAATATCTCCCACACAGATAAAGCGGATTTGTGCTTTTGATGGACGTTTGTATGTATTCGTGCTTACGTATGACATGTGTTGTGCATATATGTATGTATGTAGTGCATATACGCATGCATCAGTGCGGCCGACGCCTACGGTGATCGATTTTTATGCATATATTCTGAACTGAATGTATTCACCACCAGTGATGCCACTTTACTTCGAAATCCGACATTTTTCAACTGATTTACTCATTTAAGCTATGATATAACATACATTGGAAATTAAGGATGTGCAAAACAAACATCATTTGAACGGAAAAGAGTTAAAGTTTGGTAAAGAGTGAATTACAAAGCAATAGTCCCAAAACAGGACTACGTTTTTGCTTTTGATACATCTTAATATATATAAATCTCGTGTCACAATGTTTGTCCTCAATGGACTCCTAAACCACTTAACCGATTATAATAAAATTCGCACACCATGTGCAGTTCGATCCAACCAATTCGATCCAGAGATAGGATAGTTTAAATCTCAAATTATAGTCGCAATTTTAATTTATTGCTAATTATTTGTCTGTTATTATTTGACAGTCACAATTATATGTTAGCTCCAAACGATTTTATCAGATAGCGACATCTGTGCACTGGATTGAGTAAGTTAAGAATTCAATAGATGGCGCTATGTCAAACGTCCAAACGTTTAATAGATGGCTCTATTTCAGAAATATAGTGTAAGTTCACAAACGTCAAATTTTGCTGCAGTGAATCGGCATTACTGCTGTTTTGCGTTGCTGATGCTAATGCAGCTGTTGCTGATGCGATGCCGACTAATCACGCTGTCGTAGTGATGCTTTTTTGTTTAGGTTTTGCGCATCAGTTTATGAAACTTTGCAATAATGAACAGTTGACGAGAAAAGTGATGCCAGAATCTGGGTTTGTGAACGTTTGTCTTTGAACATTTGGGCATCATTACTGCAGTAATGCGTTTGTGAACTTACACATAGGTTAAATTTATTTTGTAGTGAAACGGAATACAGTCAATTTTATTTTTCCAATTTTTAGTGTTAGCGTTACGTATTATCAAATAGTTATATTGGAAATATAATATAGAATTAAATTTGGCACCCCGGTAAAATGTATTTTTTAGGATTAAACATTGACCACGTTGTACATAATAATTGAAGTAATCTGCGGTTACAACGAAACCGATATTTTCAACAACTTTGGTTGTCCTGCCAATCGATCCATTAAACTTACGAAATTCACCGGGCCATTTGAAAAAAAAAAAATTATGGGAAATCAAATAAGCAACAACAATATTTTTCCATAGCTTGAGTTTCTGCATTTAATTGGGGCAAGACGAAGTTTGCCTGGCCCTCTAGTATTTTTATAAATAGTCTTAAGACAATTAAAAACTAAATTTATCGTAGTTCAATATTAGGTATATAAAATCCTCTTCCATCGCCTTAGGTATCTATGTATATGTACAATGATTGAGTTTTTTTTTTAAACTAGTTAAAACATCTTACTTTAGTATTCCCACTTCATCTTCGAGAAGACAAACAATTTTACCAATATTTTATGGAAATTTAAAGACCTCCAGCGTTATAGATCACAATCTGAAACTTGAACATAAAAACCCCAAGCTAATACTAAACTCTCAGTGATTTGTGGTGGAATCATGGAATTTGGTGTAAACGGTCAGCAAAAGCTGTTCAAATTTAATTTGAATCCCTGGAATAAGATTGCATTATGTATAAAAAGCAAGAATCGTTCTATAGCTGCATTTCTACGTGTCTAAGACCAAAAACGCCTATCAGTTCCTAGGTTAAATTTTTTTAAATTATTCTACTAAAACTTCTTTTATCAAACTCAGATTATTTCATAAAATTGGCAACACTTTTTAGTTTAATACTTTTTAAATTCAATATCGCAGCATCAACGAAAACAACAACAACAACCAGCATCACTGTATACCTAGTAAAAAAATTTTAAAAAAATGCACTTCATGTTGTCTATGGCTGTGTATAAATAATCCGAGCAAAAACAAGGTCATAATTCAATTTTCCCTATCTCCCGTCTATCATCCTTGCGATGTTATAGAGAATGTCCAAAGTTAAATTAACTTCGGCAACAAAATAATTAAATATCCCGCCAGATGGTGACTCGTTTATGTGTGTATGTATGTATGTGCCTGTGGCAGAGCTGACTACTCAGAGGCAAGGCACACACATCCACCACTGCGAACCGACAGCCAACGACCGACCATATCATAGCGGTTTGGACTGAAAGCCGACCAATGATGACGACAACGCCATGCCGGGCTGACGAGGAAGACCAGTTCCCTGAGTTTTCGAGCCCATAGCACCAGCAGATGCCAGACAGACTAGACCAGACCGGACCGGACAGTCTAAGTTTTCATATTTTAACAAAATTTTATTTCTGTGTGCAGTCTAGTCAGTCAGATCTTAGGCTGTCGCTCCTGCCTCCTCCCACTCCACCTCCACTACTTCCACCAACTATTCTAGAGAAAGGACTAAAAAACAAATGAAGATATCTCAGTCTCAGGACAATATTGGGTAGGGTTGAGTGGTGTCGGCGGGACTCCTTGCTTCATTGACATCGGATTCCAGGAAGTCCCCTATTCCTGCCCGTCTTCTACTTCGGTCTTCGGCCGTTGCTGTCTTTTTCGGGCCTGTCTCTGCTCGACTGTGCGAATAACTTCATTTGAAAAAGTGCACACAAACTGTAAATTTGCATATTTTCAATAGCTTCTATGTGTTTGTACTCCGTTCGGTTCTGGTTGCGTCCGGAATATGAGGGTTCGAGCCGAACCGAAGCCAACCGATTCGAGTCGAGCCCAGCTGAATGGGATGAGTCGAGACTCGAGAGTTACCCCCTGGAATCGATTTTCAGCTTGAGGTTAGCATTTAAACGTGCCATGGTTGGCCTAAAAAAAGGACATACGAGTACATGCATAGCGCACCATGCATATAATCGGATTCCACACAGGGTTTATGCACACTATACCGTTAAATGGTGCACTCAAGATTTATAAGTTTTAATTTTGGTTCAGGCAGTGCGGTGGCCATTTCAGGCTCGAATCCTTGCAGAGGCCTTCGCCACTGGAATTCCTTCGTACCAAACTGACGATAACGATGACGATAAAGATTGTCCTTGTGTTTCCTTTTCTTTTTTCGATGGTCTGTACTCTGTGCTTTGCCAGGATGTCATTTCGAGGAAGGTCCTTATGTCGTCTCTCGTCACATACCACAAGTAATAGAAGTTGGCAGTAATAGAGTTTTGGCTTAGGCCAAACAGAGTTACTGTCTCCCGTTGAACGCCTTCATCCTACCGACTTTTCCGAAACAGAGACGTCAGACGTGTCCCTTGCAAGACATGGAAGTAATAAAACTTCAATTTTTGCATACACATTGTTAAATTTTGCTGTGGCTGGAACCGAAAGCCTCTCACAAAAAAACCTTCATTACTCCCAGTCCCAATAGTCCCAACAGTCCCAACAATACTCTGTGCCTACTCATCATGTCACAACTGATTGGCAATGAGCCAGTATTACTGCCTAGACCAACATTTTCATTTTATTTTTCCATTTTCCATTTTCCGAAACAACGGGATTTGGTTGTGTGGATTGTTGAGTGTGGAGTGTGGAATGCGAAGGGAGCTGGGGTCTTTTTGGGCTCCGCAAATCCCCAATTCCGTGTCGCTTTCGATTGTACATTTTGGTTGTTGTGTCGTGTCCCATAGGCCACAGTCCCACTGGGTACTTCTGGTTAAGCCGGTTAGCAATGGTAACAGCAGAAGCGCATCAGCAGCAGAAGCAGCAGCCAAGGGAAGCTGCATGTGCGTTATGGTCGTTGTCGACAGTAAGCAGTTTATGGAGAACATTCTTGAGTCCTTAGCTGTATTTTTTGTCGCTTCCCGCTCGGTTTCGGCAGGATATTTCCCTCTTGAAATGAAAGTGCAACATTTTTGTTGTGGAACTTTGGTTTTGGCTTGCAAACCAACCAAGGACATATACTCGTGTTGTGAAAATGGAAGAAGATGGCGTAGTAAATTGTATCCTGCCGGTTTCCTCTTCCTTTCGATGAGTACGGCAGTTCTTTTTTATCCTGATGTATTTTTCTTCCCCTCTCCCTCTCTCTCTGTACAGTATTGTGTGGTCCTTACTGCAGATTTTGGTTTACTTTTATGGTTGAAAGAGTTTATCTCGCGTACATACATATATGGGAATTATAAAATGAATATACAATCACATCTGGATGTGCTTGAAGGAAGACGAAGGGTTCGTCCTTCTTGGATGGAATCGTACTCGTATGTGCTGTGCAGTGCATTCATTGTGGCGTTACATCCTTGGATTTGGATTATCCGAAATTTACAAACCATATCGACAGCAACTGCGACTAGATAGCGCAGAGACGACTGAAAAACGCAATCAGTATTAATACCCTGCTGTGAAATGTTTCGCTAGAATAAGGATTCAGTGGCTGTAAAATGAGTTACAATGCACATATCGGTTAAAGAAGTGGTGGTGTTGAGAGAGGATCGCATAATATAATGATTTGGCTATCAAAATATTTAAGGTTTCCTTCTTGGAAGTGGGAAATGTACAGATAGTATCGGTTTTGACTTCGATGTATGATATAGTGTGACAGTAATGGTGTGACTCCAGGGAGTTCTTAAAAAATTCGGAAGACTTTGAGTAATAGAATGATATGTTAAGTACGAGTATAAATGAAATCTTTTCCGTAAAGTGTTTCGAATCAATACAGAGGTGTTTTTGCTTTCAATATTATTCCATCTTTACTAAATCTCACCAAAAACATAAAAAGAAACTAGATGACTGTATAAAAGCTGTCTAAAATTTAACAGTCTAACAAGTCAAGTTTTTTGACTGTGTCTAATTCAACAAACAAGCTTATTTTAACTTACATGTGTCCAATTGTTCATAAGGCAGTGTAATGTTAAGCTGTCGGCATTTTTGTATGATACAAAAGGTGGTCCTCAAGGTTGAGTGCTGGGTCCTTAACTATTTTCAATGTTCATACTTGAATTACTATTGCAAAACACAAGACAAAAATTTGTAAATTAGGACTTTTTCAGAACTTTCGTTTGCTTATGTTTGCATATAAGACCGTTAGTTAAAAATTCTTCCTACCCTCTTTTAGTTTTCAAATATAAAAATCCATGAGGAAATTCAGATCTTGAAGAATCCAAGGATTTTTTAGGTATTTAAGGTGTTTCCGGTGTGTGTGAAAAATGTTTGGGAGATGAAAGTTAACAAAAACCGACTAACAATTTCCCAAAGGTTACATTTCGAAGGATGAACAAGTTTAAACTTAAATTTTCATTGTATTTCCTTAAAAAAATATGTAGATACGAAAAACACACACTTTTGTATAGTAGACTTACAAATTTTTTGTTTGAATCTTAACAAACAGTTTACTTATTTGTCCAAAAACAGTATCTTTGTCCCTTTATCGTCCCGGAATCAAACAAATAAAGGATGTCCTAATGTACAAGGAGAAAGAATACTCATATCACTATCAAAAGCCATTTCAAAAAAATCTAAACACTTTTTTAGTTAGAATTCTATGATCCATGAAATAAGAATAAACCACAAACAACATGCATAAAACATGGTCCAAAAGTACTCACAAATACACAAGTAGGTATATGTAGTTGTATACACACGTAGATAGAGATCCACACCCTTGCCTTGAGAGGAAATGACCAGGACCAAAATGGATGATGTTTGGTATTTTTTGGATTTCAAAATCTGTATGAATGTTGAATGATGTCCAAATAAACATCAGATACTCGTACAGTGAAATGGAGTTAGTATATATGGATGTATGTGTGTTGTATGTGTGTGTGATGTTGGTATTGTAATATGGCAAAAAGCTGGATCAATATGAAGACAAACGGATCCAGTTCGTTTAATATACACCAGACTATACATATACTCGTATACTATAGAAGACTATGCAGTGCTTCTATTCCCATATGAAATCAAAAGAGTATCCTTTTCAAATTTACAAATGAAATATCTCTCCATCTCCATCTCCATCTGCGCCTTCCTATCCTCGTCCCTTTAATAAGAACGAATATACGACGACCATGAAAACGAATGCCGTTTGTTTGTTTGTTGGTCGACTTTACATCTGAGGAAACATGTAAATGGAATTGGCACTAGGATAATCCTTAACAATACGTTTTATGTTGTGGTTGATATCCTTCTGAATTGCCATCTCGCATATCAACATAATCATTATCATCAACAGCGGCCGCATCATCATTATCTCGTGTCTCCGAAAAAAGGATCATTATACGTCTATCATTGAACACACTCACTCGTACACACACTCATGTCTCATACTCGTATACATATTCGACAGGCGAAATTCGAAAATGAAATTTGAAATTCATAAGGACCATGATGGAGCGGAGCGCGGAGGAAGTGAAAAGCAAATGAACTCACTCTCACAGTAATAGTAATGTATACACCAAAACTTACTTTTTCCTTGTGAGTGCTTTTGGTGAATTTGAATTTTGATACCCTTGCAGGAGCAGCATCAGCACCAGGAATCGCTGTGAACGAGTATAGTTCGCCGCATCCATTATGTTAAAATATTCATTTGTTCCTTTTTGATGTCCTAGAAATTGTCAAATCATTGAGGTTGAGAACGACAACGGTGGCGTCAAAGCGACATTACGTAATGCTATTATGTCCCTCTTCCCCAGTCCAGACATCGTATCAGCATCAGCGAGGGTTTTGCCTTTCCTAATTTTTGTCCTGATGGTGACTGGTGATGGTGAGTAAATTTAATTAATCGCGCGCGCATTGGAAACAATTTAATTTTGCTTGGTTTTCTTTGTCCCAACTCCCAACTGAGCATGAAAATCCACTAAAAATGATGACGCAATCAGGAGAATCAACCGCCAGGTTATTTGTATGCAACGCCCGCCATGCCATGGCCGTGCTCTGCTTCGCTTATTGTTCTGCAATACCCATGAACCAAGAACCCGCAAGAGAGTGTCCGTAGTTCTTCCTAATTTTTTGGAGGGAAATCATTTGGGCGAAAAGCAATTATCCCGGAGACTTACTTTCTAATTTAATACCAAAAACGTGCATTTTAGTTGAAACTTGAAACTACGCTGGGAATCTTGCATTTTACTTCCAAAAGGCAGCGATGTTATAAGCACAGTTCAGTCAAAATAAAAAAAAATACACACACACGATTTCATATAACAACCCTGTGTGTTTGGTTGTAGGTTGCACAGAGAAAATTAGATTTTCACTTCCCTCACAGTTTGGGTTCGACTTAGGTCCTTTTTAAGACCAAAGTCATCAATAAATGAAACGACGCGGCTCCTTGAGTTATTATCCCCCTTAATTTTTTCGGTAGCCGCAAGTTTGTACCTTTCGACGCTGACTTATGGTCCAATTTGAATTCAGTTATTAAGTATTTCTTTCACCACAAAAATGCAAAAAAAAAAAATACTCCTATCGCCCTCTATATGTTGCCGTCGTGAAGAGTTGCTTCCACAGTTTTAAGTTTTTAGTTTTTTGCTCTCTCTCTCTCTCTTCCACTAAGAATTGAATGTCCTTTTTTTAGCCCTCAAAAAAGTTTCGACTTGAAGTAGTTTTTCATTTTCTATTTTTCCTGGGATGAGTTCTCCCTCCCCCCACTTTTGGGGTGAAATAAACTTTTTATCCATGGCATGGGCCGACCGCATTAAGTTTTGAAGTTTTGATATTGAGGAAAAAGGGAATGAGTCCTCTTAATTCATTCCGAGCGCAATGGAATGTCATTTAGAAAAACGTACAAAGGCTTGTTAATGATGAATTTACATTTAAATTGACGTCTGACAAAAGTAAGTCCCTCAATGCTTATGCTCCTCGAAACTATTAACATCTGTTCATGCTTCGCCTTCGAGGCCGAGGCAACGTGGAGTGAAATGTTGATGCACAGAGATGGAGGAAAGTTTTTCGGAACTGCATGGAAGGAATAAATAAATATTAAGTGCGGATGTTGCATTTTTAAATGACCAACCATTTTTGAAATAAATTGTTTTGATTTACATAAAAAAAAATATAGTTTTGTGAATAAGAGAGGAAGAAATTTAATATTCGGTGAAGAACACACGAAACAGGAAATGTATGCAGTCTCAAAAGTAGGAACTTTTTGACTAGATCCATTCATTGTCAAGTTTGGGGGAAGGAACCTATAGAATTTTTGACTTACGAATTTTTTGGAGCTCTGCGAGTCACAAATTTCACATAGCTACAAACTTCTTTGGTATAAGATAATTGTGGCTTGTTGTGTAAGTTTATGATTCCAGAAGCATTTGACAGATAGAATACCATCAGTTTGTAAGGTGTAAGGACTTTTTTGTATATGAAAAGTGGTTTGTAATCTTAATGCGGACCACGAAATCTTCGGAAAACACAGCCTGGTCTTAGATAGTAATGCAGAATTTGTCATTTTTGTCCGAAAGTTGTTGATGGTCAAGATATAATCCTTAAACACAATATTATCATCTCAAAGCCTCTTAAATCAAGCTTATTGAAAGGAGGTGACAATAACGGTAGACAAAATGAGATCAATTTTTAGACTATTTGTTGATGTTAAACTGTTCAAAGGTGCCCTTAGTCCTCTGGCCATTTAATGACATGTATAGAAATAAATAAATGCCAAAGGATTCTCAAAATTGTAATTTGTCAGTTTATTCAAGCCTTCAAGAAAAACAAACTTCAGTCAAAGGAGAAAAACACACAATCTTAAAATACTTAATTTCGAAACCAATTACCCTTTCCACTATACATATTTCTAGAGTCCTTAACTGCAGCTCTGTCTTTATGTATATTTGCCATATATCGGCTGTACATACATATGTTTGTATGTGTATACCTACATCGCAAAGTGTACACATTTAAAAGGACTCTCTGTTACTTTACCTTGTCTTGTACAGTACATGCCTCGTTACTTATTCATTCTAAAATGTAATGATGGCAATTTCAGTTTCCTGTGGCTTTGGTTTTGTATTGAGACTTTTGAATGGGACTTTAGAATTGAGAGAAAATTACATAATAACCAGGACACTGTAAATAGATACACATTGGGATTGGAATTGGGATTAGGACATGACGTTTTACGAGTGTATCCAACTGCATCTAGGTAGATATGTATGTCTACGGTGTTTCCATTGCCATTTACTTCTGTTGGGCAATCGATTTCGTATTCAATGCGCTTTTGTGTTGACTGACTATAGGACGACTAATGCAGCAGGGAGACATGTCCTTGGCGTTCGTAGATATTTGTATCCTTGTAAGGGACTCTAATCACCAGCATTTGAAGTCATTTCAAGCACTTTGCATTCGGATGTGTGTCTAACTCTCTAATTGCAGTGTCGCCCCAAGAAAACCATTTCTCCTGCCACTCCAAAAGCTGGAACGGTGGAGGGTGCGGCGCGGCGGCGACAGCGACAGCGACAGCGACGGGCGAGTGCCGAGGTCTGTTGGCAGAAATCCTAAATCCAGCTGCTGCAGAATTGTTGGTGTTGCTAAATTTCAAACATGGCTAACCATGTGGCTCACCACAACTCACTTAATTTCCTTCTAATGACAAAATAATACCAGGGAAATTATCCTGCGCCTCCGGAATTGGTACTGGGCCTCCTTTATCTACCCCACACCCCCACTCAAAGCTGATGGTGTAATAAACTTAAAAGGCTCGCGCGAAGAAGAGAGACTGTTTGGGGCGGGACGGGATACGGATCTGGGACTGAGTATGGGTATGGGTAATATGGCCCATGTCGTCGAGTCGTCAATGGGTCCTTGTAATTTGTGTGTTGAAAACGCTTGATGACTTCGTTTTCGGCAAACCAATCGATATTTTAAAATGTGTTCCTCCAGGAAGTGTTCCGGTTGCATAAGGACACACTACACACCGACGACGACGACGACGACGGCAACTACGACACGATGATGATCATGATGACACCCAAGGAAAAGGCAGAGCTGTAGGTTTACGTCTACAGAAAGGTTGTTGAAGGTTGCTGAAGGTTGGCGAAGGTGATGGCAATATCGTCGTTGTAGTTGTCGGTTACGATACGACGACAACGACGACGACGACGATGGCAATGATGATGATGATGTAGTGCACCAGTTGTCGCAGCACAACAAAACACATAAATCAAAACGAGCACAAATTAATTTTCTGTCAGATATGTATCTGGGTGTAATAAATTTCGAAATGTCCTTTATATTAAAATGAGAGGATGTGTGTTTGTGTGTAGGTCACACAGAACAGACAGAGATATGGATACCTCCATGGTTAAGTTTTGACTACAAAATTGTAAAGGAGGAGGACGAGTACCGACTGTAGTGGGCGATGGGTTTTGGGTTATGGGTGATGATGGGCACGATGGCAAGGGAAACCATGAAAACCAGATGTGATTCATGGGATGACGACGACGACGACGGATGCAGTTTTGCATTTTGCTTTAAATAAATGGTTTGAATAGTTGGGGGTTGGGCCCAGTTCCATATACGAGTATAGCTAGAGCCTTACCCATGCCCATGTTAAAGCCCAATGATATTGTTTGTATATCCTGTAAGGATGCGACTGGGACATGATGCATTTAAAGTGACATTGGGATTTAATTTTAAAGAATGGCATTCGTTTTAATAATGGTGCACTGGAGTTAAAGAGAGAATACCAAATTTTGGATGCATATCATATTACGGGCCAGAGAGGGATTCCAAAGTCAAAGTGATATAGAGGAAGATTGTGCATAAGGTCAAGCAATTGTACGAGTGCGGTGCAAGCTGAATTTCATTAACTTTTGGCTAAGTTCTTCTTAAGGGATATATATATGCTCGTACGAGCAGAAGTTTGATGTGACCAATGTACAAAGGACAAAGAATAAATCAAAAATTCCTTTATTTTAAAAT
The DNA here is from genome assembly GCA_905146935.1 of Scaeva pyrastri. Taxonomy (NCBI): domain Eukaryota; kingdom Metazoa; phylum Arthropoda; class Insecta; order Diptera; family Syrphidae; genus Scaeva; species Scaeva pyrastri. The sequence goes on along the minus strand of LR989927.1, from coordinate 1,966,776 downwards.
GTGCATTTAATATGTAAGTATTTGCATTTAATCTTTACCAATGTTGACAAAAATCTTTTCTTTTTTCATAGAATAAGGTTTTAGAAGACTTCTTATAGAGATTTTTCAAGCTTCCCATCAACTTTTAAAGTTTATTAAGTTCATGCAATATCAAAAACAGCTCACTGAAACAATATAAATTCGAACAGGATATGTTTTCTATACAAAAATACACGCAAGGATGAATCCTTTATTTTGTTCATTGTTTTTTTCTATTTTGTCTTGTTTAATTTATTTCTTATCTCATATTGTTTGCCTCTAAAAAATATATCTCAAACTCAAACAACGTTAAAAAAGGACCAAAACTTTAACTTTAAGACTTTAACATTAAAAACAACTCTTTCTCGAAAATTGAAAACAAAAAACTAATCTGCTTAAAAGATATTCAACCAAACTCTGGATCAATGGTTCATTATTATCCCTCTCGATGTTTCTTCCGCTTGTTTTGTTGGGAAAAACATTTTCAAAATTTTCAACTGTCCCCTTTCCAATCCCCAACCCAATCACGAAGTTATTTATTAATCCTTCAGCGCACTACCACCACACCGCCACCACCGCGCCATGCTGCCATCCATCAAACTTTCAGAAAAAAAAAAAAAAAATACGCGAACATATTGTGAAGGATCTCTTAAAAAATCAAATTCAATATGTTTTTTTTTTCAATAATCCAGTTTTGTTTTTCGAACATACATATCTATATACTATACCTTCATTCACATAAATATATGTATGTATTTAGATGTATTGGAAAATTGAGAATCCTCCCACCCACATTGCCTGAATCTAAATTAAGGACAATGGCTTTTCTTTTTGAAGAAACTCCATTGTTTTCCACTCGCCGCGACCCCAGAACGAAAATTACTCTCATCTCCCTGGGGGACTCGTTACTTGCTTATTCAAAAAGCGGCCCAAATTCGCTTTGTGTGTGTCTGTGTGTTTGTGTGTGTGTGCGTTTTTCTATGTAGATGTGAGAAAGTTTGTTGGAATTGTTTTGCGAATCAGAAGAAGAACGAACACGACAAAACGTCGAAGAAAACGGCGCAGCGGACTAATAACCATCCATATCCATAACACTTCCCAGTTCTGCCCTTCAACCTTCACACAATCCTCGGAAATCTATTTCTTTTCCATCAATTTATTCGCTTTAGGATTACTATGGATATAGATACGAGTGAATCTAACCAGGATGAGTAGGAGAAAAAAAGAAAAGAAAAAAGAAAAAAATGTGTTACGAAAAGTTACTTCCTGCTTGCGATGTGTCCTCGTGTTCTTACCCCATTACAAGTATAACAGACTCACAGCAGCGGGCCGCAGCTCGTTATCCTCCAAGCGAACGCTTCTTCGGCTGCTCCTGTTGGAGATGAAAGTCAATAACCGAGTAGATTTATGTAATGACATCGCCGCCGAACAAACGCCCGACCGAAACTTCTAGCTCAAGTTTTACTTCTCTTCTCTGCTCTCCTCTTCTCCACAGGACTCTGGAGTGTATTTGCTTAAGTCCTTCTTCCTGCTCCTGCTCTTGCATCAGTCATCGACATTGCCACATCCATAAGATTAAAATTCGGCAGGAAGAATCCCCTTCAATGGATCATAGCTTTGTTTTTCTAGGCAGGCAGAGGCGATCTGTAAGTAGATTAATCTGTGTATCCTTTTGGTCCTGATGATGCCTGATGCTTGTGGATAGAGATTCTGCACATAATAGTGCCAGGACCAGGACATGGGCTCAGTTCTGCCAAATTGATATAGTTTTGGGGAATCAACATCGGCTGCAGATGTTTGTGTGTAGGTATATGGCAAAGGCAATGCCAGTTCCCTTCTTCGTACTCAGGGTGTGAATTACTCTCGCCAAAAGTTACATTTATTAAAATGCCCCATCGGCCATCACCATCACCATGGCCATCACACCGTTCTTCTATATGCACTCTCCGACATACGAACACCAGCAAAAGACAAGGATGAAGCACTTATTATTCATGTTGTGCCACAAAATTAGTATTCCCTCGGGAGTTGTGGAGGAATCAAAAGAGAAGAAGCATCACTGCCGCCGCCCGCCCGGCTAAGCTCGAATCAAGGAAGAATAATAATTAATCGTTTTTGTATCTTGTGTGTGTGGGGATTGATATACTCGTACTCGTACATATATCTGGAGATAGCTCCAGGCATATTCTCGTACATAAGAGGATCATCATCAGCATACGTGTGTGCTTGTGTGTGTGTTAAGTGTAATTGCATAAGTTTTGACAGACGATACATCTAAATCATGTGATTTGACTGGAAGTGGATCCATCAGCACAGTTTGACGAGTGCATCATTATGAAAATTGCTCGAATTTGTTTCTTTGGTTGTCTGGTCAGGACTCAAGACTCAAGAGGGAAAGGAATCCACACAGAGGCCATCGAGAAAATTAAGCTTGGGAAATTAGTTAGATGATTTTCTTCTTCCTTTTTATACCTCCTTCCTACTTTCTATAGGGAGGAAATTGTTAGTTCGAATTGGAATTTCCAGAAAATTGGCAGATAAATGCTCCCCAAAGTTTTGCAATTCAAATAACAGTAACTTTGATGATAAAGAAGGAAGGTTCCTTAAGTCATCGCTTTTAATTGATTCCGTTTAATCTGAGCTATGATAAGATTCGTAAGCTCACAGAATTTCCGTCCGTTACTATAAGTACCTAGATAATAAATATTAAATGTTTTGTTTTGATTTTGCATCATTTGTAATAATCGGTTGAAACTTATCTTAATTTCCGAAAGAATCTTACTCCTTACAAATATATTTGTTTTTCCAAGAAAAAATTTAGTAAAAGTTGTTTGTCATTTTGAAGATTCACCTCACAAACAAACCAATGATACATCAATACCTAAGATCAATCTTTCTACAGTTCCAATTCCAATGACGCCAGTGCAATATCCTCAGATTGAGGCTAAGGGAGTTTCAATGTTACCGAATTTTTAAAATATTTTTAATCAATTTCACGCGTATTCTTACTTTCTTTTTCTCAACGCGAAATATTTCCAAACGACATTCGTGAACTAAAATTTGGAGAATCACTTTTCACATCTAAAGGTTTATGATCTAAGAAAAAGCACATGTAAAGCCTCGATTATAATATTTGTGTCATTGAATGCATTCATGCATTCTGACGTTTGACAAAGACTATATTAATTTTAATTTTTCTGGTTGATAAACGTTATTTTTCTTTGTATCTGTCTTCAATTTCATAATAATAATTTTGGTGTCTTAATATTTGGAATTTGGGAAACATCAAAATGAACTGGTCCAGTAATCAAGGCTCTTAACCACGGATATGTGCTCTGAAAGTCATACTAGAAGAAGACTCTCTGTTTGCGGTTGTATTGTGAGTTCTTTAATGGGAATTCCAATTCGTACGTTGAATCAAAATAAAGTATCTGTTGCATGCAATATAATTCCAAATCTTAATTTTCTCTTCTGCAATAAAAATCTACCTCTCCAATTCGCCACCGAAAAGGATCAATTCTATACCCGTATTCCCTTCTATCCAATTCCAATCTCTGTTTCTAATGCGCTTCGAAGGGTCACGAGTCACGACTGACTGTGGTGGCGCCCGATTATCTTTCCAAGCCCACGAGGACCTGACAGAATAAATGATTAGGGTCGTTATCCGCATCATATTCAAACTTGAATATTACACTTCCATCCATTTCCATCGACCAACCATTTGAACCTCTAATCACCACCTGAAAATGCTTTCGAATAGATATGAAAAATCAAACAGTAGGTAAGCAACCTTAAACGTCTATAAGCCCACAAGTCAGTTCTCAAAGTCTATCCTAGATACGAGTACAAGGTACAGCATCATAAGCATCGGAAATCAATCTCTCAGTCATGAAACCGTTTAAACTCTTTGTGTAGCCCATCAATTTAACCTTTACCTGGGTCTGGGTCTTTTAGGTTTTTGGTTTAAGTTGAAATTTAAGATGTTGTATAACATTGTAACAAGTTTGTATACACAATCCTGCAGACGGATCAATCCACATACCAATTTGTGCAACAATGTTGCAAAGCCATTTCTCGTCTTGAATTGTAGATACTCGTACTTAAGTTTCGTATTTAAGTATATGCGCAGAGAGTGAAAGATAACTGCATATGCAATCAGATAATTGTGTTGGAAACTTAATTTCCAACTTGAGTTTCCAATTTAAGTTGCATGGCACAGTGGGGTCTTGGACAGAAGAACTAGGGGTCTGATTAAAGAACAAGTTGGATTTGCCAATTTTTATTTTTGTTAGTGAAATATAATTTTAAAAGCAAAGAGTATGAAGCTGAAATTGCAAAATGGAGTGAGTCAAAAGTGGCACCAAATTTTTAATGAAGCACATTTTTTCTGAATATTATTTTTATTATGTGCGTTTAATTAAACAAAAATTAAAATATAGACAGAAAGCTACTTTAAATGCCAACATTGTCTGATTTCTTGTAAAACACATAGGTTTTAAGATAGTTGTGTTCACATCTTAAATATATAAAAATGAAGCCGTATTTTCTCTGGTCACGCCATAACTTGAGAACGACTTTACCGATTTCATCCATCTTTTTTGTATATGTTTTCTAATAAATTGTAGAATAATAATTATTTTATGTAGAATTAAAATAATTTTAAATCAACACAACGAATTGGTTGCAATTTGCAATATTCACTGTTTTTGAAATGATTTTTTGAAATTATTTTTTCTTAGTTCTCATTAAATATTAATAGTTAAGACAGCACAACGTCTGTAGGATCAGCTAAAAAAAAAAGAATCTGAATTTATTCTCGCAATTTTTTTTCGTATTTTGTGTTGTAACAATTTCATTTCTTTTTTGTTGGTCAAATACCCCACTGTTTGCTGTTGCCTTACACATAACGTCTTTCTCTGCATATTGACAGTTTGATTCGCAATAATCAGAGTCAGCTGCAGCAGAATTAATGCACCAGGGATTTATGGTAATCACCCTGTCACGACCAATTCCAATTTTGTGGGGGCCATTGTGTTTGTCTTTCGGATCGGTCTCGATTTGTTGACTGATTTCCATCAAATGTACAATGAAATCATACACTAACACATATGTATGTATACGCATCAACATAAATGTATGTATGTATGTATTATTATTGATTTTAAGTTCAGCTTTTATTGAATTGGCTTCGGATTAAATTTGAAAGAGAAATATCCACACGGACACATTTATTTGCAAATTGCAAATATTGCACAAAAATAGGTTTACGTAATTTTGATTTTTTTTAAGTCCCGTTGCAACATTTATAATTTCTCACGAATTTATATTCAAAACTTCTTCAAGCTTTCAAAATAGATACAAAAGCAGTTCTTGGTAACACCGAATGAAAGCCGCGGGCTTATGTTTTTTCAGGCACGTGGTTCAAAATTTGAAATTTGATTCAGCTGAAAAAGATTTGAAGTTGTAGATATAAAAATATTCGATAAATAATTGATTTTAGCGGAGTGAGGGTGTGACGCCACATCAAACTGCTTTAGGAAGGGTTAAGGCATGTGACACGTTTCATATATCTCTTTTTTGTAGAATGTCGAATGACATGCGGAAAAATCCGTCTACTTGCAGGGATGTGTATTTTGTAGAATTTCTTTATATCAGATCAGTTTAAGGGGTTCGCTGTTCGCTGCAAAGGGTAAGATAACATTGATATGGATGAAAAAGTGATTGGCATATTTTTACGATTCTTGAATTTGGGGTGATTAAGTTTGTTATTTGTGTCACTTTGACAGCTCAGACATGAAAAAGGCTCGACAACGAAAACGAAGCTTTGAAAAAAAATTAGAAAAAAAGTAATATCTGTGTTTTAATACAATTTTTTTTGCAAAAGTTAACATTTGAGCAAATTTCTTTAAAGTGTCGAAATTGAATTTGTCATTTTCCAAATGAAATAAATCAGTTACAATTGTTAATCTGGAATTTTATTTCTTTCTTATATTATAAAACATATAATAAACGAAAACGATGACCAAGGACCATCCCGATAGTTGGGGAATTTTGTGTAAAGCTTAGTCTTCGTAGAGTGTGTTTGAAATACACAGGACTCTGTGCAATGTGAACCCTTAAACCATAAACTATGCTTTAGACAAGGCCCAGAAATCATTGCACTTAGGATGTAGCTGTCGAAGTCACTAGAACAGTTGCCAGTTGAATTTAAGTTTAAACCATTTGCATCAACCCAACTAATTGTTACTTGGTTTCTTTACTTTTTATGAAAACCTGAAAGATGATCTGAAAATTGGCTAAAAACCTTAAGAATCATATTAAATAGTATTCAAAGAATATCGAAGAATAATAACAAAAAATTACACTAACCAAGGGATGTTTGTATGTAAGTGAGAAATCCGTTCACTTCGTAAAGTCATTTCTCTTCAATATTTCCACTGATGACTTAATTTATTAGAAAAACAAACCCATAAAACCAAAAACCCTAACTTTTGTAGCGGGTTTCATTTTATCCATTAAGCATCATATCGAAATTGTATTCATCCGAATGCCCCATAGGTCAATAAATAACTCTCATCGCATACAAATTGTCTTCGAATGTACGCTCGGATTAAGAACGATAATCTTCCACTTCCTGGTTAAGTGCCTTTCAATATCCCCTCTTCAACACCCCATAACCATTTCATTTGAGAGGCAAAATTAAAGACCAAAGGTTAGGATAATCCAATTGAAACTTGGTTCTTTTCGTTTTCGTTTCCAAAGAAAGAAAAACCAACAAAATCACAATCGACAATCCTCTGGCCACGTATTACTTATTCACATTATCTTGAAGGCCTTATATCCATCCAACCGTTGTGTTCTTGGTTTCTTTCCGAACACTCAAAGAGCCATAAAAGGATTCCTTATTCCTTACCAGCCATCATCATATTCAATGAAAATGAATATGGGTCGGAAGGGTGGATGGATATTGCTCCATCTCAAGGATACCCTTATGCAATATTATATGACTTCAATCTATAAGCGAGAGAGGGGGCCATAGGACGCCTCCATTCCATACAAGGACCATCATAATATCTATCGGCCAAGTGTCTATGTTCCCTCATAAATATTCAAGATCCAATACAATTTAATTGCCATGCTCCATTCTTTGCCGGGCATTTCAAGAAAAGCAAAAAAGGACCAGGGCGAAGTCGAAGTCGAAGACGAAGACGAAGACAAGTCTTGGTGAAGCTCAAAAAAAAAAAAAACCAAAGGATATTTTTCTTTATTCAGTTATTCCGCACGCTCTAATGAAAATCGGATTTAATGCCGCTGTAAAATACTTTCGCTATGGAATAAGATAAAAATAGTAGAGTGTGTGCGTTCTCCATCATTGCGAATGGCAGGATTTTCCCTAGCTCGCATTTTTTCGACGTTCCGTTCCATCACTCTGGAATTCCGTGCTCCCGCTCCCAGAAAAATACTCCAAACAGAACATGAACAAAAAGCAAAAAAGAAAAAGAAAAAAAAGGAAGAGAAAATATAGAGGACTAAATATATCGACAGGATGAGGACGGAAATGCTATACTTGTACTTGTGCAAAACCATCATCCAGTAAACGGTTGGCAGTAACGGCACTAAAAACATCCATGTAATGCCATTAAACAAGATCTACAACTTTTAATAAGCAACTAAATGAAAGAATTATAATGCCATAGCATCAGCGTCAGCATCAGCATCAGAATCGGCTTCGGCTTTAGCAGCCTATAGCATCAGGACCAGAAGTCGAAGCTGGATCAGGAGCTGGAGCTGAAGCAGGAGCTGGAGCGGTGGCAGTTACAGCGAGCAGCAATGCCATCCAACATCATCGTTATAATTCCCATTCTCATTCCCATTCCCATGGATGGAATTTACTTTCATATCCTGTTCCGGCTCTGCCTTTGCTGTGTGCTTTGTAAGCGAAATTGCTATGACAACGAGCAAGACGACAACGTCAACGACAACGACAACGAAGACAAAAACGAAGAAGAAGGCGTGCGCTCGGGTGCGGGTGCGGGCGAGGGCGAATGATGGGACAATAGGCGGCAATAGTCGCATAACTATTTGACATAAATAACATTGAATTCGCAAGGAAATTGTGGCAATTTCAGAGGACTCAAAAGAAGTTGTTATGGGTTTGTTGTTTTGGCAGAAAAGGAAGACAACAAAATACGAAACTGAGGACGAGAAAGAGGACCAGGACGGATTCAATAATAAGGATATTTTTTATTTAATTAAATCATATCTACGTATGGAGATAGTTATTTAGTATGTCATATCAATTCCTTTTAAATTAACACACATAGATGACAGTTAAAGCTTTAATTGATACAAAACTAATCATTGATCATTTCGCACTTTAAATGAGATGTGTTTGTATGTTTGGAGATATGAAAATCAATGAATCTTAAAAATTCAACTCTTTAAAAATAGAATAAGAAATAGAAGAACAGTATACAAGCTTAACTTTAGTCCATTACAATATTTTTGGCAATTATAAAAGTCTCCACAAGTTGCAGAAATATATTTGAACTCTACTGATGTGAGTTAAGGTTTGATCCTTTGGAATGTCTCGCGATGTGGTTCCAGTCTCTAGTGACTTGAAAAGGCCAATCATGATGACTCTTTACTTTTACAACAGTTTTGTTTTATAATGTCTTGACTTCTTGGGTATTAATATTAGATGGCCAGATTCTAAATCAGAGTAAAAATATCCACATATGTTAGTGTTTCTGGTGTAGCTCTGCAACCGCAATCCCCCCGTCTTAAATTTAACATATTTGTATGCAAAAAAAAATCGCATAACAACGATTTTCGAATGCTAGCAGTAAAGATAACTCAATTAGCGTTCAAATTCATCCAGAAATGAGTTTTCAAAAATTGAAACTTTTTGATTTCTCGGGACAACTTTTAAACAATCGACATTGTTTAAACACCAGCTTGTTAGAATAGCCGTTTTCAGAAAATACTTATTTTGAACAATTTTATTAAACTGTAGAAACCCAAAAAGAATCATTTTTACCGGAGTATTCATTCAAATCCCTTTCCAGAACTGCACAAAAATACACAAGAAATGTCTCCAATATTTGAGATTACTTTTCGCCACCAAACATTTCTCAATTATATTTTTAAACAAATTGGAAACCTAATACCACTGTGCAGGTACCATAAATCCACATCGACTCGCAGTTATACAAATCATTACAAAAAATCTCACAAAGAATTCTATACATTTTTTTTTTTTGGAACATCAAAGATGTATGCTACTTCAATTTGTTTTTTTTTTTTTTGAATTTGAATTTGAGTCCTCAATAGAATGAGAATCCCATGAAGCAAGAAGGTGTAACAGTATCATCACGTTGCAAGAGTGCACTCTCATCGGGATTTCTTCCTCTGATATATAGTCTCGCACACAAAAAGTCGATTCCAAAAAATAATATGACGAAGATTGCAAATTTATGCTGAATATAAGCTTTGTAATAATCGTTGCGTCATCATGCATCCTTGCGCCCGTCATCGTCAGTGTGCAGTATTTGGTTGATGCTGTTCGTGCAGTGCTGGACTTGGGTCATATTGTGGCGCCTTGATATTGTGTTCCCTTCAACTTTAAATAATATTACAAAAAAGGACACTACCTAAACAACTGCAACAATTTACTTTCTAAACATTAAAAGCACGATTTTGTCACCGAAATGAACTTGGAAATCGCCTAGTTTACTTGTGAACTCAGCGCTGCTGTGAAGGTTACATCTGTCTTTATGCATCATCGTCCTTAAAGTCCTCGTCGAGGAGGTGGTACACATTCCAGAAAACCGGTCGACATATTTGTACCGACAAACATAATGGTAAACATAAATTCATATGCATTTCGAGAAAGGATTTTTCATCACGAACCAGAGCGACACAACCGACGACGATGACGACGACGACGACGATATCATATACGATACGATATTCTGATGAAAAGGATACGATAGAAAGAAGTGCAGATGATGTTGAGGGAGAGTGGGGGGAGGAGTGTAAGGTGTTGCTGTGTATGTTATTTTGAAAGGACCTACTACACCAAAATTTGTACACATGTACATACATGAGTTGATATAGGTACATGTGTAGATACGCGAGCGAAGCGATGGTGTATTGAAAGGCGACTTATAGCGATGAAAAGCAATGATAATATATGCTCTCGAATGATATGCAAGGATCAAACATCACACCCTGAACAGCGTCAACTCTGCAGCGACAGCACATATCCATCTATATACCACTTACTACACACATATGCACATACATTACATATGTATTGTAATATGCTTGGAATCTTTGGCAACAAAGCTATAAAAATTGAGAATAGCTTTTGGCATGTTGTATGTAAGTTTATGTGTTGAAGTATGTACGAGTATGTGTGTTATTCAATAGCAGGTGTTTACTTTTAAAAAAATACGGAATTTTACAAACGATACAAGGAACGTGAAGAATGTTGACAGAAAATCAAGTGATACCCTATTGAAGGGAACGGCGCAATGCTCAGCCAAGTTCTTAGACACTGACAGATAATCAAAAACAGAAACAGGAAAATAACAGGACCAAGGATGGAAACTCTTTCATGTCGCCCTATATTTCCCGCTTGAATTTCCAAGACTACGATGTTGAAATAGCAGTATCAATCCAATCTCAGCCAGTTTCTCTGTATAACTCTTCTCTTGACCAAAAAGACAAGCTCACCATTCATCACACCCTAGGCATACCTACGACTGTGTTTAATCAAAATATGAATTAAAAACACGAGTCTGAGGGAATCAGACACAAAGACAAACCTGACAACAGCATTTGTCTCCAATTTTGTATCCATTATTTTTATTTTCTATGCTTTTACCATCATCAGTCTTTGAATGTCAAACTGTGTATTTTTTCTTTAATTATCCTTCAAGTGCATTTATATAGAAGAGAACCCCATACTCGACACTCGTATGCTTGAAAGACTGCCTCCTGGATGAAAGCCACATTATCCATACATACGAGTATGTTTATATTCCCTTCTTCATACATACGTAACGTACATATGTAAATGTACATAGTGATGTGTGCATTCACACCTTTCTGCACCAAAACCAAAGAAAAGCCAATTTAAGTGCTTCTTCTGTTCTGACTGTGCTCCCAGGCTCCTTCCATATGTAGATGCCAGATGCCTATAAGTGAGTACTGTGAGTCTGTTTTGTATATTGAGGAAGAGTCAACCTCCTCGAGCCCGCTCACTTGGTCTTACACCTATTCAGATATCTTTTGAAAACCGAAAAATTCTCCTCATGTATGACAAATTGAGTTCCTTTCACCGAGTCCTGCGTCGAGAACAGCAAATCACTTACCACACGGTCTCAATCAAAGCAAACACAAGAGTCCATGGATGATGACTACAACGACAACGACGTCGACTGCACACAAGGACATATTGCTATACAAACCAAAAAAAAAACTACAAAAGGACTCGAGGAGGCAAAAAAAAAACTTAATTCCAAAGAAAACGATTCGTTCCCCGAAAATGGACTTGCAAATGAATTTTTGACGATACCATCATCATATCGCATCGAAACGCCCACCTAGCAAATAGACCTCAAAAGCGAGAGTTCCTTTCTGTGCTGCATAGTGCATACTCGTTCTTGTACTCGTATTTCGAATACTCAACTTAACTACATATACCTCCTCTCCATTTCCATTTCCTCACACAAGTACTTGTACTGCTGCTTGCTGCTGCATCCTGTGTAAGGATAATAAAAGCATCCATTTGCTGCACAAAGGATATTTATGGAGAGCAGCAGAAGACGACGAAAAATAAAATTAACAAAAAAAAAAAAATGAAAATAAAAATAAAAAACACAAAAACCTCCACATAAACTCGAAACATATTAACAAACATCACCAAAGAATGCGGAGACCGTACTGAAAATAATAAAAACGAAACGAAAACGAAATATGGATATTCCATTCCACAATCCGCACACTGCACTGCTCAAAAAGGACTTCTCATCTCCTTCTCCTTCTACTTGCCCGGCCTTGCCGTTGCATACTGCAGATTTGTACAAACATATGCTAAGGAGTAAGGATGAGGGCTTTCGGTCCCTTTCTCTGTGCAGTTTTTTTTTTGCAGAAAAATAAGAAAAAGCAAACATTTTCTAGTGTATTAGAATATCCTGGACCGAGAGCGGGCTTCCTTGCATTTGGAATATTCGTCCTCGTAGTCGTATCTCGTATGGATATGGATATGTCATTCGCTGTGAATTGGTTTCTCTTTATTGCCCGCTTTTTTTGTTGCATTTCGCAAACATATCTCTTTGCATAAATGTTATCATTTTGTACTGCGAATGTGAGCCGAGCTGCGGGTACGGAGGGGGGGGACTTACTAGCACTTACTGAATCATCTTATATGGAAGGGGGGAAATGTCCATTTACCGGATACAAAACAAGGACACATTTGTACGAGTATGTAGAATATTTTTTTTCTAATTCATCATCATTTATTTTTTGGTAAATTTTTATGTGTGCACTTATGTGGAGTGGTTATACAGCCATAGACACAGAGCGCCAGGGAGCAGGGAAGTAGGTACACATTTGAATTTCTTTTGAGGACGATTTTTTGCAGAGAAATTAATAAAAAGAAATGAAAACAAACAAAACTTACGTTATGAATGCTGAACATCCGCATGCTGACTAGACTGTCTTTGTTTAGGGAGAATAGGATTGAGATTAAAATTTTTCTTTAATTTAAGACACTGGGTAAGAAAAAATACTAGATACTTTATCCCAGTGTTAAAACGTCTTTAAGTCATGACCTCAGTTTTAATACCTGTTCAAACATGAACATACCATTATCTATAGATAACCCAATGCGTGTGTGAAATAAAGATTAGACAGAGCGTCCTAAGCATACACTGACGGTTATCTACAGATACTTACATTTACATTTAGGATAAGATAAGAAAATTGTATATATAGCATAACGCAGTGAAATAAAATTTAGTATTCATTCGACTTACAACCGAGGTTTACTCAACAAGTATTAATTCGACTTACAACCGAGTTTTACTCAACATTTGGTCCTTCGAGTAAGATTAAAAATTTTCCCCCACCAGTGGTAAGAGATTTTTAATGAACGAACAAGTGACAATTTAGCGTTATCAGAGCTACAAATACTGATAAAGTGAAAAAAAGCGTTGTCAGAGCTGAAATACTGACAAGTAAAAAAAGAAAAAATCATATTCAGTGAAAAAGCGTTGTCAGAGCTTAAATACTGACAAGTGAAAAAAAAACATATTAACAAAAAAAAAATAAAAAATTAAAAAATGTCATCAGACCATTTAAAAATAATTGAAAAACAGGTGGAAATCCTAAAAAACCTTGAAAAATTAATAAAAGAAGGAGAAAGTATAACAACGCGGAGCAAAAATCAAGAAATTCTTGTCTATGCTGAAAAGAATTTTCAAGCATTCAAGGAAAATGACAAGCTACTTCATAGGCTCGGTGTTATTGATGTTCCCTATTTTAAGGAACAATGGATGAAAGTAGCAGAGAACTATTTTCAGAAAATTCAAAATATATTGAAAAACAAAGATTTAGACAGTGTAGAACAAAGCACAACCGAAGCAACGTTATCCAGCAAAATAGCAGAAATAAAAACTGTTAAACAGCAGTTAGCAACTGGACTAGACCTGCAGCAAACTAAAGTGAATGAGATGATGATGGAATCAATTATAACAAATCACGAAACTCATAAACAGCTCACTAAAATACATACAATAATGGACAGTTTAAAGAAAACATTAGACGAGGCGAGATTAGAGGCCAATGCCAATGCTTATAACAAAAACATAATGATTGGAAAAGTAAAACGATGGAATGAGCGACTGCAAGTTGAGCTATCTAAAATGAATCATATACAAGAAGAGACATTCAGAGAAGACAACTACATAATCGAATTGGAAGATGATGTAAAATTACTTCTTCACGATTTGGAAGGAAAATATGAGAGCATAAGATCTGATTTATATGCAAATGTTTCAACAAGAGGTCCAAAAATTGAACTGCCCAGATTCGATGGAAAAATTGAAGAGTGGAAGATATTCTCCGACCTATTCATAGATTTGGTTCACAATAACAATGATGTGCCAGATTCTGTGAAATTAAATCATTTGCGATCATGTATAGCCGGCGAAGCTCGAACTTCAATTGCTAGCCTCATACAAGGATCTTCGGCAAATTATAAAGAAGCATGGAAGACTCTCGTCAGAAGATACGAAAACAAAAGAATCAATTTCTCCACACAATTAAATTACTTGCTGGATATGCCAATGATGAACGCTACATCACCTTCTAACGTTAAAAAACTTCACGATGCAGCAAATGAATGTATTTACATCATCAAAACAACAATAGGCAAAGAGAAGAATGAAAACGATGAAATATTTGCTCACCTACTCCTTCGAAAATTTGACAAGGAAGGCTTACAATTATATGAGCAACACGTTAAAAAACCAAGTCAAATACAAAAACTGGAGGATGTTATGGACTTTCTTGAACAACTATTTCAAACCCTTGAGTCTCAACAACAAACAAAGACTCGAAGCAAAGAATACAAAAACCAACATGGAAACTTCCAATCAGACAGAAGGGAGTGGAATTGTGATTTTTGTAAGCAGAGTGGTCATCGAATTTATTATTGTGAGCAATTCTTAAATACCGAGATATCTAATCGATTAGCATATATACACAATAAGCAAATATGCAGTATATGTCTTAAACACAGTGCAGAAACAAAATGCTTCTCTCAAATAAAATGTAAGAAGTGTAATAAATCGCACAACACTCTACTACACAACGACAACTACCAAACGAAGAGAAGGGTCGAGGGAAATCAACACAAAAAATGGAGTCCCTCAGACAACAACAATAAAAAAGAGAAGTCATTATCTTCCCTTATGATAAAAAAGGTAGATAATCCTATGGTGATATTAGCTACAGCACAGATATCAGCCAAATCGTCAAATGGTGAAACATGTCTATTACGGGCATTGATTGATCAAGGTTCTCAAATATCAATGATATCTGAGGAAGCAGCGCAGATCCTCTCCTTGCCAAGGATAAGAATAAGTACAGAATTAACTGGACTCTCAGAGGCAGCAGTGGGTACATCAAAATCAAGAGTGTATTTAGAGATAAGACCAAGATTTATGAGCAACAACAAAATGCAAGCAGAGTTTTTGGTATTACCCACCCTTATAAAACCACTACCAGACGAATCATTTGAATTTAATACAAATGAATGGGAAAACTATATTCTGGCAGATCCAAACCTAAATACAAAAGATCGTATTGACATTATCATCGGTAGTGACTTGTATCCAAAGTTAATTGAAGAAGGAGTTAGAAAGCACAATGGCATCGTGGGACAAAAGACGATTTTTGGGTGGATAGTTTCCGGTTCCCTACACGAGAAACGACAATGTGGCAAAATCATGTCAGCGGTGACTTCATCAATAGAGAAATTCTGGGAGACAGAAGAAATATCTATAAAACAAAAAGAAGAAGAAGAAAACAAAATACGAACAAAGGACGAAGAAGTAAAAGAGGAAGAAGACGTTTCCGATAAGGCAATTGCAATTATAGATGAAGATATAAACAAAAATGTTGAAGACGTCGAAGAAACGAACTTAACTAAAGCTCGCAATGCAATTGCAGGTAAAAAAATTGATGATAAACCTAAATCTGATCGGATTGAGATCTTCTCAGAAGACATAGAAATTAAAAATGCAACAAAACCAACTGAAGAACAAACTAATGCCCTCGAAGAAGCAGAACTTAGCGATGAAGAATCGCTCGAGTGTTTGGTTGGAAATGCAAACACAAGCCAAGCTGAAAGTAAAGTTACATTTTTCTTTGATCAAGCGGTTTGTTTGAAGCTCAGCCCAGAGAAGACTCAAGCGAAAAGTGATGATTCGGAGGAGAATAATTGCAAAGATAATACAGACAAGTCGGAGGAGGTGGTAAAAATTGCAGAGACAACTTACGGCGAGAATCATTCAGAACCTGAGCCGCATGAAAAGAGTCCGAAGATTTCTTCTCCTATAGAAAAGAAAACAAATAAGCCAGCACGTCCTTCGCCAGAATGCAGAGACACAATAAGAGCAGTAAGTGAAAGACTTTCAAATGTTGTCAAAGAAGGCAACACCATGAGAACATTGGGACTTCACAGGGATCCAGATCAAGACGAGTTCCGATTTGCAATTGAGTCAACTAATATAATAAGCAGTTCAAAAACCAAAAAAGGTGTGTTATCAAATATTGCAAAAATATTCAACCCTATTGGATGGTTTGCTACAGTCAATATTAGACCGAAAATATTCATACAAAAATTATTGCAATCAAACTATGACTGGGATGATGAACTTGATGAAATCATGAAGGCGAGAATGATCTACTTAAAATTCAACCGGACTTGGAAAGGTTCAAGGAAGAAAAATACTCGTATTATATTAAGGGTTTGGACGTTTCCCACATAAGTGATCAAAACGGATTTATTTTAAGTAGCATTTTTATTATTTTGTTATGTATTATAATACGGGGCATAATATTCATAATAAGAATTTATCATTTTCTGGCCCGCAGAATGTTCAAACATGAACATACCATTATCTATAGATAACCCAATGCGTGTGTGAAATAAAGATAAGACAGAGCGTCCTAAGCATACACTGACGGTTATCTACAGATACTTACATTTACATTTAGGATAAGATAAGAAAATTGTATATATAGCATAACGCAGTGAAATAAAATTTAGTATTCATTCGACTTACAACCGAGGTTTACTCAACAAGTATTAATTCGACTTACAACCGAGTTTTACTCAACAATACCTACACCGAAAAGTCCACAAAATGCCAAAAAACTGCCAGAACCCAAAGGACTTCAGGATCTTGTGATCTCAAAGAAAGTTGTTGACCGTTCTTGCTTTCCTCCAGTGCTTTCACAGAACTCTTCAATTGAATATGTCGAAACTGCTAAAAATCTAGGTATGGTGTTTAACCGAACTTTAACCTGAAACAATCACATAAATATTTCTGTGGGTAAAACATTTATGACATTCTTCGAACCATGTGGGCAACACAATCCTTTACGCCCTTAAGATTGCGGATGTTATAAGCAAGAAGGCTGTTCTTATACCTACACTCGTTCATGGTTGCGAGAGTTATTCACATTGCGATTCCGTCAGCAAAAGAAAATTAAACGTAGTCTTTAACAGCCTGGTACGTTATATTTACGGCTTAAGAATTTAGTGTATCCAATTTTTCCAAAAATCTTTTAAATATGACTTTTGAAAATTTCCTAAAGTACCGAGCAATAAACTTACTCTCAAAGATACTCCTCAATTGTGAACCCAAATATCTCAGAGATATGATAACTAGGTCATATCCTCGCAAAGGACGCGAATGCTTACCCACTCGCGCTATGCCTCTCTCACATCCGAGCGTCAATTTTTTTATGCATTCAATTAGATTATGGAATTCTCTTCCACGAAACATAAGAGAAATTGACGATGTTTTGCTTTCATAAATCAAATCCTAGCTTTCATAAATTGTTTAACTGTAGCCTGTGCCTAAATTTATAAGACAAGATGTCTAAATGTGTAAAGGTTTTTCATGAAACTGGACAAGGACATCAACCAATATGCATTAACTATAGATGCTATTTGAACGCAATTAGCGATCAGATTGTTAAAATTCTCTATATTTTTCTAAGGCTTCACAAGCTTCTGTGATCTAATACAATTCTTGAAATGTTTGAAACCATCAATCGGATGACTTAAGTCTTAGACCATAATTAACGTCTCAAACTAATAATAAATTTATTTAAAAAAAAAAATACGGTTACAAGCGCACTTTTGCATATCCAACTGAAAGAATTATGGATCAAACATGACAAACATATATTAGACAAAATATAATAGCTGACGTTCTAACTACTCCCTTTAGTCTTGACAATTCAATTTAGAGTAGCCCATAGGATTAAAGATAAGAGGCTTCAAAATGTCCGTTTTTTTTTTCTTTAAGACTATTCTTTTAATTTGTTGTTGTCTTTAAAATCTAATTAAAAAAAAAAAAAAACTGATACCTCCCTCCTAAAACTGCTAAGCTGGCAATTCAATCGTTTTTCAACTTTTTTACCTGATAGGTTGGTATTCTTTTTTGCCTCTTGGCTTAAGAAGAGAATTGACAACGGACCATTCCCCGTTTTTATCAAATGAATTTAATTTGCTAAAACAAGGAATTTCTTCATAACAAAAATAAGCTGTCACACTTCATTCGCAACTAAATAAAATACCCTTAAAACTCTCCCCTCTTTTGTATGCGTATCTGAAGTTAATGAACAATAATAACACACTCTGTATTCGAAAACGGACTATACGAGTATCTGGGGGGGCAGTAAGGAAAAGGAAATGCCTTACACAAATTCAATTAAATTAAAAACGCTTATCTACAATGCCCCGATGCGATACCTATATAATAATCCGAAATTAATTGATTCACTCCATCAGAGAGATAGAGGATTCTTATTCAAATTAATCGAAGGTAGGCTATCCTTCTTTTTCCACCCCTATTCTCATGATGGGATCTTATATACTCTCGGTAGCTTCCTTCGATGGAATTTTAATTGCCATTTTGTATCTTTGTATATCTTTTGTCCATGAACACAGACAAAGAAAAAAACAAAAAATCTGATACAATATTACAATGGCCAGTATACGGTACGGTACGGTATGGTATACCAGCCCGCCCTAACTTTGCAATGCCAAATGGCAGCGGCAGCACAAGCAGAGAACTCGGTGCTCTTATAATTATAATTAATTGATAGAAAAACAAATGCAATGAAGCGGATCGCTGGCGCTGTAGCATTTCACAAAACACACCTCTTCCATTGCTCTCGTCTTGCCAGGGAGTGAGTCTAAAGGGTTTTTAATCCTCTTTTATGTTTTATTATGGCATAAGGCTTCCCCATTCCCATTTGTTATCCCATTCCCAATTCCAAGCCTGATGGCTGATGCTCTACCTGAGATTGATGATGACTCTGCCTTATTACGTATATTATTTTATTATATTGTTGTTCAGATACCAATAGCAGCTAATTAGCTCCGAACAGCTTATATCCTCTTGGGTCCTGTCTTAGAGAGAGCATCTCTCGTGTTGGACAGGGTTTCCTTTCCATTTCCATATAACTAAGTAATTGAACACAATTTCACTGAATTTGCTGATTGTTTGTTGTACTCGTATATACAATAAAAAAAAATGTGTCTTCATGAGAGCACAAGGAATAGAACATAATTAACAACAAGGACGAAAATAGAACGACCAACAAAACACAAAAATCTCTCTCCGAGAATGTGAGAGTGAGTTCATCGACTAAACTTTGAATGTAGAGCTTTGGGTTTAATTAAAATTGAAAATGTATTTGAGCACCAAAATAGAAATTTAAATAAGTGTCTACGCAGGGAAACTGAGGATTTTAAATATGTTAGTGATGGTGTGGCAAAATCACGAATGCAAAGCTTGTAGCGGGCCATTATACGCAACCTTAGAACGTTATGTGTAATTTGTAAGAGCGATCCGAGTTTGGAAAGAGAGTTTTTGGTGGTAATGCTTTTTTAAAGGGAACGTAGAGATACTTTAAATAAAGGGATGGTAAGTATCAGTATAAGACATCAGGCACTAAATCATTGAATATGGTAATTACAGTGTTCTCCATAAATCAACGTAAGGATACGTTTGTGAATGAGTTGAAATAAGTTCTGACTTTATTTTAGAGGTTCACAAATGTCCGAATCCTAAAACTATTCATTTATGTATATTTACAAGATTAACAATAAATCATAAAAATTATTTTAAAATTAACTTTTTGTTAAAACAGATTAAAAAATAAAAATATATGTATACTAGTGACTCGTCCCGGCTTCACATGGAATGGATAGAAAATAATAGAAAAGCACATCATATAAGTAGTAGTTTCTGAGATAAGTCAAAAGTCTCTTTATTAATAATATTTCTGTGGTAAGTTTCATAAAAATCCGTTGAGCCAAATTAGAGAAATTAAAAGAAATCCATTTCACTCGACCCATCCATTTATTCGGGATGTGTCCTATTCCACGCTATGATCTATCTCTGTCTAAAATTTCATTCAAATCCGTTCAGCTGTTTTAGTGCCATTTAAAAACAAACATCCATACATCCAAACTTTTACATCTATAATATTAGTAGGATTTCTTCTAAACTAAAATTGTAAAAATAGTTAGTACCCCTAAGTGAGGTATTGTTTTTGTTTTTGAGATCTTGTACCATAAAGTTAGTATAAGGTTTAATATAATACTCCCTTATTTTATGGCTGCCTCTCATTTAGTTGAAAGTTTTTTCAATGTGCAATTTTCTCAGGTTCGCACAACAGCTCTTTTGTTTTATGGCTGCGAAAAAGAATATATACAATTTTTTTATATAAAACTCAAATGTTTCGGGACTGACTTTTACTTACAGATAACAATAATTTCTAAGTACATAAAATAAATAGAAAACATTATTCGTGTTGTAGGGTTCTCCCAGTTCTATCACACTATGGGTGCTTGTCAGGAAACTCTTTTTGACATCTAGTGATTTTATGTCTTCTTTAATATTTAAATGAAAAAAATGATCACTTCTGTTGGGTTGGGAGATAAAATGATGATTCATTTTAAAGGAGTCCAATATGAACACTGTCTCGAGTAAAGTTTGTAAAGTTTCACCAAAAATGAAATGTCATTTTTAAAATTATTAAATTCCACCCTTCCATCACGATATTGTCTACAAAATCTGAATTATCATCCTATCTTGGCAATCACTATTGTAGTTTTTGTGTTCGTAGGCAATGTATTTAATGATTCTACGAGTATGTATGTAAGACATCAAAAATTCCTCCCCCTCTCCCATCAACCAGTTCCCTGGTATCTACACAGTTGGGAAACTTTATATAGTTTCTCTTTCTCAACAACTTTCATCACTAAATGGCGGTGACATTTCCAAATTGTAAAATTAACGAGAGTGCCTGCCTCTTGTGTCATTGTGTCAAATTCAAACAAGCTCATGTCACCTTACAATGACAAAATGCCAAGAGAATATATGTATAGGTACTTTTCCTCCAACCATAATACACTATATGCGATTCAAGGAAAGACAAATCTGCATATTTATGTAGGTACGAGCCGTTGCTCTGTATGCGCACTGTATCGTCCTTGTGTCTCGTTGTTCTCTTCTTCTTTCAGGACACAAAATAAAGGCACGGAATGACAGATATATAAAGTCACAAAGTTGTTGTGTGTGTGTCAAACTCCATAGAAATTGCATTGTTATTACTTTTTCAAGCTCGTTCGGGTTAGTTCGAACCCGGAATTCAGTTTCCTCGTCTTTCTCCCGCACAATAAAACTGAAGACTTTCTTTCGCACATACATACTCGTATATGGTACGCCGAAGGCAACATAACTCTATTTTACTCGTACCAGCCAACCATCAGCCAACAGCAGCGCCAGCTCTGGCATTAGAGTAATAATTTTAATGAAGCATTTGCGGCGAATAAAACTTTACCCAGCGACACTTCCGCTCAATTGGCGGAGGCGGCTTCAGCATCGGAACAGGCACAGTTATAAAAGCAGAGCCATCAGATGCATTAGGAAGGACTCAAACAGGAAACCTCTTTTGGTTCTGGCTCTGTACACGACACATCAATTGAAGGATATACGAGTACACCGCCATTGCTTACGCCCCGAGAGTCATACCACATAGAGTACTCGTAATACTCGTCGTAGTTATTAGGAAGGTATTCCTTCCTAACCCACATGGAGGAACTTATATAGTGTATGCCCTCAGAAACTAATTACAAATTAAGTTTAGTGTACCGCCCTGCCGCACCACCGCCACCGCCGCCGTTAGCGTTAGCGTTGCCGTTTCCATCAGCAACCACCAAGCTCGAGTATTGAAATTGTCGTCGTCGTCGTTGTCATCGTCGTCGTCCTGAATTGGGCCAAAGAGCGGTAGAGGAGAACTCTGGCACAGAGTTATGTTTTCACAGCTGAGTTGTATTGTGTGCTGGAGAAAGTTTTACCAATCGAGTTCCGAGTAATTTGTCAAAGTTTTGTATCCCAAGAATCGCGAGGAATTAGCTGTAGGTACTCTGATCGTTGTGTGGTTTTCGGATTGAAGGTTGCTCATTACCTTTACCTGGTGTGCACAGAACTTGTGTAGGTATAGCATATTCGTACCTCGGGATATTTCGCCTTCTTCAGCGGGAATGTGATTGTTGCAACGCACATAAAAGCAGCAAGGTACGAGTATGTATTGTACGGCGCGCGTTCTATCGTAATTAGCCTTAAGAAGAAAACTCACATTTGTTGATGACTTCGGCACTTCGGCAGCACAGCGGGGCGGCTCGGCTTAGAGCGGTGCTGTGCGGTGCGGTGCGGTGGCGATGTAGTTGACGCAGAGCTGTGCGAATTGATTTGACGGCTTTTCTGTGGCTTTTATATAGAAGTTGATTAGTTTCCTCGTTCGTTTTTAGTAGCATTAGGAACCCCAATACAAAATACGGTAATACCCCATACCGCGTTGGAAACTTTAAACTTTAAGATTCCGTTGGAGTTGGAGCATGGAAGGTCTTGGCTTAGACGTTTTATTTGTTTGAGTGTTGACTGCTAATAGTGTTTATAGTTTTTGGCAAAGGGGAAAAGTTTGTATCATTATGTATTCAATGAGTTTTCATTGTGTAATTATTTATTCATCAAGGCAGTAATTTTGTTCCTTTAACGAATGGTTCACTAATTTCTGGTGTTAGGTATTTATTTTGACATTATGTTTTAGGAACCTAAAAAAAATCCTATATAGGATTCTTGTACTTAACATATATAGGGTTTCAAAACCCCATATGCAGATTTGTATAAAAATGGATTTTCAATCTAAGCTTTCCACCACTACTTTCCTTTTTCCATTACCAACTTTTGTTTAATCTGTTGGAGAAAAGTAGAAACATTATGTTGAACAAATTTGTACTTTTATTAAATTCATCATCATAGTGTTCGCAGTTGACGTTGACAATTAGCCAATATGATCCTTAAAAATCAGACCAACCAAGATCCACACCATGTAGTGACTTATGACGATCTTGTGTCTGATGGGGAATGATGTCGACTAAAATTCAACAATGTTGCTTCTTGACGTAACATTTAAGATAAATAATTGTTCGACTTCTTCAACAATCGGGGAATATTATGTTCGTCGTTGTCGATAGTCATTTACTTTCAGATCCTGAGTCTGTTAAATTTTGAACCGGCTTAAACCCCAGTCATGACACAACAAGTTTTGTCCTCCCAAAATCAGAGATTCTCCTGAATACTTCTGTCAGCAGAAGCGATGGTCTTTGTTGATCATGTGTTTCGTCAACGAATGGCTTGGGAGTCACCATCGAACTCAAAATTATCAACGAATATTTATTGACTTCAGATCGAGGAACGTCTAACGATCAGAACACTGATTTTGACTAAAAAATTGTATCCAGTTGCACACTTTCTCAATTCATGGTGACTTAGCAAAAGAAACTGATTAAGTGCGACACATTTTGACAACTTTGGTCGCTGTCAACTGCTAAAATTCTACGGAACATCTACGGGTACCTACCTTATTACACCAGTAAAATACTTTTGCAAGAACCGTTTATATGTACTACAAAATTTAAAACCTACATAGGTATAACTGTGAGTCAACGACAATGATAGTTTTTTGGAAAAGACCTTCGTTTCTCGTCATGCTGTTTTCTGAATCGGTTGCTGTTTCCGTGTTACATACCTTCAGCTCTAAAAGTATAGCTTCTGAAATAAATTAAATATTAATAAAATAACTTCGAAATGAGATTTTATTAATTTTTTCAATTGACTCGGCAAAATTTTGCAAGTCATTTAGAAACATTGTTTTTACTGGTCCTAAAAACGTACGTCAACATATTACATGCTATAAATTAATGTCCCCCAATCCAGGACTATTTCCTCAAACCTGTCAAAACTGAACTAAGTTAATGGATTACATGAGTTGACTAATTTAAGGCCTTCGGGGTCCACTCAAACAAGTTTCATTCATCAAATAGAAAGATTTAATTATTGTCAGCTCCAAAATGTGTGCACAAATACATACACACACACACACATATATGAGTTGTTTTTGTGTAATACACGTACATTTGTTCGCATGTATTTATTCCAAAGGAAAACAGCAAAACCTTCACAAGTATGTAGGTTCGCATGTATAGGTATAGATCCTATTAAAAATCGAAAAAAAAACTCATTTTCGACACAAAAAGTCTCTAAAGTACCCTAAAATACCGCCATTCATCGGGCCGTAGTCCTTCATTTCGGCCTTTAGAACAGCATTTATATGTTTAAACATACATCCATACTTGCTTCACATAAATGTGTACACTTCCTGCTGTGGTCAGCATGTGTGATATGATACAGCAAACATGTCCTTTCTCGCACTCTGATGGCCATGCGGCGCGGCGAGGGCAGCATGACATGCAGGAAACCCTCTACGATTAATGGCCAACTCGTACCTAGTGAATCGGCCCATATAGAATAGACCCAGCAGGAGCACGTGTCCGTCTTCGTAACCATACACACACAAACACTCGCACACTCATAAAAATGAAATTTTTCAAAAAAAAAAAAAACAAAAAACAGGCACTTTAAGGACCAAGAGAACCACCGTATTCGCAACACAAATAGCAAAATTGGTCAGAAAAATTAATGGTCTCTTGTCCTTGTGGTCTATTTAAAGGATATCAAGAGCACACTCCAAAAGTTTGTAACGGCTTTTCATATCATACTCGTGCTCGTGCTCGTGATCGTACTTGGATGGATACATTAATGTGAAATGTTTAACTTCTTTGCCTTTTCAGTATGTATGTATGTGTATGTATGTATGAATAATATTGTATTTATGTATGAAGGAAGTGAAGGAAGCGAGTAACAATATTTACTCGCACAAGGGTTAACCTTAGATTCTACTACATACATACATAACATACCTCCCTCCCCCATATTTATGTGATTTTAAAATCTCTCTTTAAGTGCACATTCTCCAGTTTGCCAGGAGTTCTTTAAATTGTAAACTGTATACAGCTCTCGGTCTCGGCGTAGAATCTTAAAAAGAGGTCCCGCGGGACCGACAAACACAAACAACACCGATTAAAGTTTTCAAATAATAGTTCGTCGCCACCATAGCACAGCACCGCACCGCACACCACCACACCACACCAAACCGAGGACCAATCTACCGAACCGAGCCCCGCCCGCCCCGCTTAAACTCCTCGCACCATCAACAACAAACGAAAAACCCCTCAAGGACTATTGTCTTCGAAAACTATTGTCGGAATTGTACAATAATGTACCGGAATAGACCAACGACGAAGTACGAAGAAGTCTTGAAAGTCTTCGCTCGCAATTGCACACAGAAGAAATCCTTGATGAACCTTAAACTTAAAATTGCCAAGTAGGAGTAGGAGTAGGAGTTGCTATGGGAGTTGAGTAGAAAAGGAAGCACTAAGTTTTGGTCGGTCTTTGGGTCTTCTTCTTCTCGGTTCTTTTTCAGCACAGAATCATAGAATGTGTAGACGGAGGAGGTATCGGGGGAGGTTGACGATTCGAATTCACCAAATGACTGTGCAAATATACACACAGTAAGTTAGAGAATGGAAAGCTAGATAGCTAAACTAGCAGGACTATGGTTAAAGAAGCCCGGGAAAGGACCGGTACAAGGGTTTTAGTGCAGGGTGGATGTTGTCTCAAGTGTCTGCTTTGCCTCGGGGCACACCACCATCACCATTATACCACCGTACCGCCCGCTACCACCTCCTACGTTATACTTTTTGGGATAACCGTTTGCAATGTTTAATTTGATTCGACAGTGTAAAGGTTTCTGTATTTGTCTGAAGTTTCTGGTTGGTTTGTTGGTCATTCTCGAAGTATACCCGAGTGCTCCACTGCTCAGATGAACTTTACAAAAATGAAATGCTTCTTCTTCTAAGTTACCAGGCTTAATTGAAGTTTAGTTTTAGTTCTAAGTCAACCTTTCAATTGAATAGTGTTGTTGGTTTTTTAAAGACACAACACAAAAATTTAATCTGATTTTTTTTTGTCAAGAATGGGTTTGTAAAAATATAAATAAATAAGTTTAATTTTGTAGCATCCAAAGGTAGTTCTTGTTTCAACCTTAAGTAAGTTCCAAAAATGTTAGTCCAACAAAAAGTACTATTTTCGAATATTCAAAAATTGGTCGAAATTTGGAAAACATGGTTAGACATTTAGCATAGTTCAGCTGCCAAGTGCATTTCCACATCGAGTAGCTAGGTTATTCCAAAATGGACCTTAAATAAGAACAAAAGACAAAACGAGAAACTGGAAACGAAAAACCTTCACCCATAAACTACAGATAAGGATTTTGTACTAAGAAGCGTAAAGCTAGGCAAAAGTCTTAATTTTATTGGAAATCCGTTTTTTATTGGAGTGTTTATAACTTAACTGTGCCCGTATATGGTTGGTTGGTTGGTTGGTAAAAGACTTTGGGCCCTCTGAACGGGCTCTGGGGGTAACTATGATGCATTATGGCCAAGGAATTTGAGGCACACACACTGGCACACTTAAACCCAACTTAAGTAAGCTTGCCTTCGATCGAATCGTGTGAGGGCGTGATGTTTTATGTAGAAAGTATGTACAAGTGGTAGGTATATAGCAAAGTTAACTTTTTGACTCTATCTATTCCAAATGGCTTATGCAATAATAATCGATTGGAAGGGAATGGAATGGAAGACGATGCATGATGGTGGCCTTACCACGATGCTAACTTTACCTTAAAATGATCTCTTGTTTGTCCTTCTTTGGCAATACCTTCGAATCCTATATGGGGTGGGGAGATGGTGATGGGGGTGGGGTAGGGGAGAGGGTGCTCATGCTCAATACCTTTCTGGTCCTATACTCCGATACCGATGTGAACGTATTTTTTGTGCTTCATTTTTTTTCTAAATTGACAAGGATAAAGTTTGATGATTGAAAGTTTACAAAAGCTATTGTCCTTTTATGGTTTTTGGGGTCGTTCTTTTTTTGCTTTTTTTTCTACTCTCGTTTTATTTTCTCTTTTTCTTTTTTGTTTTTGTTGGCTTACATCTACGTTGGCTTTTCGTACTTTGCCTGGTTTTCTATGTTGTCATTGTGCACTTGTCTCCTTTTTGGGATCGCAAAAGCCATTTTTTTTTTCTGCACCAACAACTGTTTGCCGTTCAAAGGATTTTTATTTCATTTCCTTTTTTCGGTTGTTTTTCTTTCGCTTATTTTGTTTGGTCCCGTTTTATTTTTTTTCTTTATTTTATTTGATGAAATTCTATTTGCTCTCCTGTTATCGCTGTAATATCCTGGAGCGGAGAGCACCTGTAATTGAATTTAATTTGTTCGACACTTATTGACTTTTCCTCAACCCCCGAACTAAAAGATGTATAGATAGCGTTTTCGGGTTGTTCGTATCTGTGTCGTTTATTTAAGCAATATTGCTCGGGTGCCCTGCTAATATACCCCAACCCCTCCTCTTCGTTCACACTCACTCAAATAATATTGTTGATATACGAGTAGGAGTAGTGGCTGACTGTTTGACTGTCTGACTGATTGGTTATAGCGGTGGTGGTGGTGGTGGGTCAGTGTTGGTGGGGGCAGAAATATTGAATTTGGAAAAAAGTTTTCAAGACACTTTCGGGAGCTGGTACATTATCACGTCCGGGGCGTTAGCGAATTGTGAATTGGTGCTTAATTGACAGAGACAGAATTTTGATGGAATTCCATCTCCTTTATGCAATTAGCACGTTTCAGCTGAAGGACATGGCGCGGCACGGCGACTATGACGATGACGATGACGCACGGTGGCAGTGGAGATGGCAATAACGCATTCCGCTGCTGGAGGCACTTCGCCATCGTGCTAACTGTGATGCCAAATGATTATCATAACGAGGTTGTTTTTGCGAGGGGCTCCGCGCCAGTGGTGGTGGTGGTGGTTATGTTATATGATATGGCCTTCACTCCACCCACACCCGTGGCATTTCCCTTTGCTGCTGCTCATATACTCGAGTGAGTATCGCATTCTCTAATCAAGTTTTCCTGTTCATCAAACCCAATCAGCAATCACTTTGTGTCCCTTTTTAATCAATTATTTCCAGTTGCCAGCGACTTCGGGATTGGTTTGGGGGAGGAAGCTTTTTTTCCTATATCTCTGCATCATGTGAGATGCAACCATACCTACCCACTGTCCAATCCACTCCCACTCCCAACCCCAATACAAAACAGTCACAATATCTATAATGAATGCGCTGCAGATTCCGTCGATATGGCCGGATATACTCATACTCGTACCTATGGATAGAGATTCCAATAGAGTTCTGCCTAACGGACTGAGGTGTTGGCCATTTTCAGTTGGTGGTAGCGTGAGTGCGGTGGGAAACGACAACGACAACGAACGGCAACAGAAAACATTGACAACAAGAAAGTGGAATTAAATGCTTAACAAGGAGCTTCATAGAATCGATATGGCCTGGCCTGATGGCCGGCCATATTGGCATCGGATCCGAGCTCTGGGTTTGATGAAATTAAAATAAATTGGTGAGACAGATGTGAATTGTGCAACACCAACCCATGCAATCGGTTAGTCAGTCCATGATGGTGTTTACAAGATGAAGTGAAATCGATTTATTTCGGTCGATTTGATTCGTTCGTGTATCTGCATCTCCGTTGGGCGTCGTTGGGAGAGTATTGCTTGTAAGTAATGAAATGTTTAATTTTTTTTTATATTCCTTAAAGCAGAACGTTTAAATTCCTGCAATCGATTGAGGGTGTTTGATTATACTTCAATTGGTACTTCTCAGCTGCGCCAAATGTCTTCTCAACTTGTTTAAGATTCAAAATATCACGTACTTTGAGGCGAGGAACAAAGAATAATAGAAAACCACGCTTCCTGGCGTTGTATAAGATTTCCAGTTCAAGAAAAACAAAAATTTCAAGATAAATAATTTCGTATAAAACTTGAATTGCTGGAATTCTCTTACGTCCACACATGGACGCTAGAAGTATCAAATCGAGATGCATTTATGACGGAAGAAGGTTAAGGAACCGACGAGGACAACAAGACGGTTCTATGTCGTTGCCAAACTGCTGGAAATAGAAAAGTGATTTTTTGTCAAAGGCCACATAAAAAAATAAAAGTCTACAGTAAAAAAAGGACATTTTCTCATTAAAACACACCCATTGCCATTAAAATACTATACGATCTTGCATCAGGTGTTGCGAGAATATTATCAAAGCATTTTTACGACCTCAGCTAAAGCTAATAATACGACCTAATAGGGTCATATCCACAGCTTATCGAAAAGTCAATTTCAAACCTTCATATATGTATGTATACGACGACGTATAAGAGTAACCAGTAACCGTATAGGTATGCCAAACCTAAAACACAAACAAAAACAAAAAAACAATCAACTTCTTATCAATTATTCAACACCAGTCGTTATTGCCAAGGTTTTATTGTCCTTTTTTTATAAGGACTCTTATATCTAACACATCCATTCACAGAGAAGTATCCAATTTCAATGCCTCCATTACTGGCTGGCTATGATGGGATGGCTGTTGGCTTTTTTATTTCTACCACCATTACGCACACACTGTTCAAATATCCTTATCGGAAATTAATTCATTTTATGTTAGCAATTAAAAAAGGAAATGGCATAGGTAGCCCGATATCCATGTTAAAAAAAAAAACAGAACTCAAAGGCAGTTTCCGCCTCAAAACAGAAAACCAAAAAAAAAAGACGAATAAAATGGACAAAAACGAAACAACAACAAAAAACAATACCCAACCTTTCCAGGTTCCAGAACCATTAAAAATGTCACTGCTGCATCATGTGGGACGTCGTCGGTCGTGGGTGTGATACGCGATACACGAATGTAGGTACTTTCCTGATGCCGTTATAGCCCCAGGGGCTTGCAGCCCACTTTTATAGATGCACACTAAGAGCGGCTGAAAAAAATCCCGGCCCTGTCTGTATCTCCGCTCCGCCATGCATAGCTGTTAGCTATGAGGCCTATGTGTATTGTGTATAGTGAGGTATCAGCTTAACAGCCCATAAACTCTATAAAAGGTAAGGCCTTTCCCACCCGCCCCGACTCCGACTCCGACTCTACCGCCGCCGCCGCCCGCCACCGCTCTTCCTGCAACTGCCTTTGCCATCGCATCGTGTGTGTTTGTTGAACAATCTATCAAAAAAGGAAATTAAGAAAATGGAAAACTCAAAGGTTGACATTTTGGGACTATGCTTTTAATGCACGTTTTGTGTGCTTTTTTTGTTCTTCGTTCTTCATTAAACAGGTCCTTCTTTTGGGGGGAAAGTTAGCTGCCTGTGTTGTGTATGACGTTGCCTTTGGAATTACTCTGCAGGATTTAATCTTAATGATTTGAATTTCGGTTTAGGTGTACTGTATACGTTACGTAGGGTACGTAAAGGAAGTTATACAAGAGGACATGTATGTTGAACGCTCCCCTCATATATTGTCTTCTCTTTTATTATTTGATGGCTTACTCCGCGCGTTTGTCAATATTCATTTTTGTTTTCTTTTTTGAAAATACCGTCGTCGTTCCTTTTGATATAATGTATGTACCTATACATATTTGGGATTTGAAGATATTTCTGTATGGAAGCTTTAAGAAGGATCAACACAAACATCATTTGAAGAAATCGGTTGAATTCTACATCTGACAGAGATCTGTAAAGAGAGAGATGTTATACTTTGACATTGACATGTAATTTAAAATAAATTGATGATTGTGTCGCGGTGTTAGCCCTATGATTTTACAGGGTCCCCCCTTCCCCCCATTACAGGTGAATTGTACTGTGGAATAATACACACAATTATAGAATTTTACAAAACAGATCATGCTATTAAAGATTTTTAGTGTAATCAATTAATTTTAAATAATTAAATTAATATGTGTGTCCTTAAACTATTGACATTGTGGATAGGTCTTATAATTCCAAAAGTCTTCCTCAGTATGGCTTTCATATTTCATTGCAAAATCCGGAGTGCCTCAGGGCAGTCATCTAGGACAACTTCTTTTAATTTAACTTTGAATTGTCTACTAATATTTCCTATAGCGTAATCTCACACTCGTGTCGAAAATTTCCCTTCTCACCGTTTTGCAACTTTCGAAAAATGTATAATCACATCTTTTACCGGTCTTTACAAGCTTTTTAGGACCGTTCAATTGCTAGTAGAAGGGCTTACTTAATATTAATGTTCTTAAAGTTGACAACACTGTACTGTACATCCTCTTGCAAGTGTTCATTTATGATTTCGAAAACTGTCTGTTTTAGTGAATGTAGACCTAGTGAGCAAGAAGATATAATAAACTGTTTGTCGACCTGGATTCCATTCTTAACATCAATTGCAACCTGCAACTCTTGGATCAAGCCTCTTGATGTAATATTCAAGTTTAAAGTGACATAACTTGGCTATGGAATGGAATACTGTTCATATAGACCCACTCAAACACATACCCACACAAAATTTATCAATTGATGTCATTACCAAAAACGACGACACGTGTATGGAAAATTGAAATCCACACAAAATGTAGTCCATAACTCAAAGTCCTTCCTTGCCTTTGCCTTTGCCGTTTGCCATATCGTTTATTTAGTTCGACGTGCGAGTGTGGTGCGTGTGTGCACTGAATGTCCTTTGTCCTTTTAAATTGTGTCAAACTATAGCCACTCACTTTCGGAACTAAATTTAGTCCCATAATGAAAGCTCATAAGCCCAAATGATGACAGAAACAGGCCAACATTAAACCCAGTATAACAAAACACAAAAAAAGGCTGGTAACGCTGATGGCTGCCGAAGTGCCGCAGGCGATGGCGATGACGATGGCAATGGTATGGCGGTAGCGCGCGTCATCATCAACATTCAACATCGGGTAATGGTGGGATACCATCGCACGTGACGTGAATACAAAATTTGAAGGTAATTTCCATCATTGATGCAGAGAGACAGTGTTTTGAGTTAATTTGAAGGAAATTTCATGTAATCATGGGTAATTGATTGCTAACCAATGAATGGCATTTTTTTTTTCTTGTGCGTCCTGATCCTTCAGACCAACAAATCTCAAGATTGTGTTTTTAGGAATACGGAAATAGAATCAACATCAACAGTGCCTGCTGTGGGCATCATGGGACATTGTTCGCATCCCTTTCCAAAATTAACTGTTGGCTCAGAAATGTTGCTTCTCGTGCCACTTGACATGACAAAGCATAATTTCTCTCCCCCTCCTTTCCTCCTTTCACATTCAATCCGAAAAACGGGCAAAAAGAAAATACTGTCACATAACCCGAGTATTTATAGCCGTTTGGTGCTAATTAATTGCTGTGGATAGTAAGATGGATGCACATACAAGCACTGAGGCAGCAGGCAGCATTAAGCACAAAAACAGGACCGAAGAGTGATCCCTGCGGTTGGTTACGAGTATCTATATTGTCAGGGACCGGGCCAGGACCAGGAGTAATAAAGTTTGCTGCTGTTTTAACGTTGACAGTAATGAAACATCCAGGCATGGGACATGGGAGAACTGCCGGGATTGTCGTGTGTCGTGTGTGTGTTATATCCGTGACAAGTTAAAGCAGGACAGTCGGGATATATTGCTCAATTTGGTTTCGTTTGTGCGAGGCTGACAAGCGGAAATAAAGTAATGAAGAAGTTTACTTGTGGGCATAATATTTATTTATTTTTCTTATGTATGTATATGTATGTAGTTTTTTTTTTTTCTGTTGTACTGACATTTCCGGTCACATCAAGGA
The DNA here is from genome assembly GCA_905146935.1 of Scaeva pyrastri. Classification (NCBI taxonomy): domain Eukaryota; kingdom Metazoa; phylum Arthropoda; class Insecta; order Diptera; family Syrphidae; genus Scaeva; species Scaeva pyrastri. The sequence goes on along the minus strand of LR989927.1, from coordinate 1,933,760 downwards.
TGAAATAGAGCCAGAGATGTTCTATTTTTATGTTGTCTATTTTTTCATCAGTGACATGTGTTACATACACTCTTAGACTTATGTACGGGAATATAAGATTTTCGTGAAGCATACAATTACACCATCCAGGCTCTGTCAATGACTTATTGCCTTTCGTTTTGTAGCTTGAAGCAAAAATCCGCTTCCTGATTTGTCAGTCCATCATATATAAAAAAGGTGAAACGATGAATTATGACAATTTTCGCCAGGAATGTTTTTTCCGATATGTTGAGAATTATTCCTCCGGCAAATGCGGAAAAGACTGTGCCTCCTTAATTAGTAACCTTTGACTTTTGCTCATATACATCAGAGTATAGTGCGTGTTTGATGTTATCTGTGCGAGGTCCTATATCCCCCTTCCCCATATGTATACAATACTTTAGTATGGGATAGTATAGGATTCTAACAATATAAACCTTGGAGATGGAATAGGTGTATTGCGTGATTTGTTAGAAGACAATATTCTAATAAATCTTCTATCTATTCTATTATACGATGTAATGGTTCCAAATTGAAATAGAGACTGACATTTTCTTGATGAGAAGAGGGATGTTGCCATACACTACATTTTTGATGTTGGATTCTGATGGAGGGTTAGGTCTTTTCCCATTTTTCGAAATTATTGTTGTTTTTCTGCCATTTTTACTTCTTATACAAAGAAAGTTGTCATATTTTTAGGAATTCACTGGATGTATTGTTTACATCACGCTTGTATCAATTACTAGGTATTGATAGGTCTTTAAATTCCTGCCCTCTTTAATAAAATGATATTCAAAATACTTCTTCGAATTTTCAAATTTGCAATCAAGGACTTTTTTCCTGTGTAATTTAGAGAAACTTCCTCTTAATAAGATTGCCTTATTCTTAGTTGGGGCCATTTCATTTAAATGATATACATATATAGTGGAATATTAAAATCATGTTTAATGATATTCCATAAGAACAAGAAAGAAGATCTCTGCACGCTCTTTTCATTTCTGAATTCGGGAATGAAAATGTTACAAGCCTTGAAATTCCAAATACAAAAATATGCTTCATACAGCTGAGCAGTTACAAAATGCGCATTGTGCAGTTGATTTTCCATAAAGAACTCTCGAAAATCTCCTCCACAAAATGTCATAAGAACAAAACAAAACCCAAAAATTAAAACCTTCCTCTTAAGTCTTACGATATCTGAATATAAAATATATTTAATCAAAGGCATATTGCCTGGAAGCCTTAAGAGAAGACTCTATTTAAATAATCATACATCAGTTACAAGCTTATAAAAGAAATCTTCCCCATGGGAAAACACAATACCGAATACCGAATACTTATTTCCACTTCAATTGCCTCCTCTCCTGCGTTTCCCTTTGTAAATCTTATTCGTTAGAAGAAATACATTTCACAAAATAATATTAAAACCCATTGACTAAGTCTTTTCCAGCACTTTAACCCCCGGCCATTTTCGTGTTTTTGTATAAATATTAAACATAAACATAATTTCAAATCTCACAGCATCTTCGCATCTTCGAATAAGAATCAGCAAAATTTTTGAAGTGGCATTTACTTGGCTGCGCACATTATTCATCTCTCCTTTTAACTTTAACACACACAAACATTAGTTCTTATACCTACTTTCGAGTGGAATGAGGAAAACTAAAAATAAAAACCCTAAACTCTAAACTCAAAATTCACCGCATAAATTTTGTGTTTCTGACGCATGACGTTTCTAGGAACGTGTATTCAAAACGAAGCACAGAAGGAACAATCAGTTCAAGTTAACCGACTTTCAACATTTCAGCCGAGATAAACGGTATCATAGTCAAAGACTTTGCTTTGCAAACTTCTTCCTCGTCTACGACTACGACAGCCATCATCCGCCATTATGATATAATTGATACAACCTAAGGAAAGTGTATAGTTCCCCCCCTCCCCCCTCTCTCTCTCTGTCTCTTCCTCAACATAAACACACAATCTCGGCCAACTCCTTCGCAAACATCACCTGCCATCATTTTTCATTTTCGCATTCCGCATTTTGCTCTTCCCCCGTAAAAGCTAACTCAAACTCAAATGTTAATTAGGTTTCCATGTACCGCACGCAGCCCTTTTAGTCGTTCGTCCTTTTTGTTTCTAGCCACACCCAGTTGGTGGAATCTCAAAGGACTCTAGCTCTCTCCATCACCGCTGCCGCTGCCGCCGCCGCTCCACCATATTCGCCATTAGAATTGCGCGAATGAGTTGCCTTGTCCAAGCAGCCATAAAATATAAATCACTTTTCAACGTGTCACTAAGAATTATCTGCGGTACGCGGTTCCGTTCCCCGTTGTTGGCCCCGAAAGCTATCAACTCGTCTGAAGCTAACGCAGGCAGGGTTATCCCCGGAGGCCTTCGCAAACGCAAAGTACCTACCCCTTGTCCCCTCAACCGGCCACGAGATGAAGAACTCTTGTTTTTTTGATTACCGGAAGATAAATTGTTTTTCTTTTTCCTTCCGCTTGGGTTGGTTTGAGTTGGTTTGAGTTGGCTTGACTACTCGCACTTCTCGCGCCCCGGTTGTCTTAATTAGGACAGAGTAGACTCCTTTTTTCTGTTTGCTTCTTAATAAGGACAAGACTTTCCATCTCCATCCCCATTCCCATCCCCATCACTTGATGTCAATCAATCGCCATAAACTCCAAATGATTATTGGAAGTTGATAAGGTTCACAGGGGGAGTAGCTCGGGGATCGTAAAAATGATAAGAATATTGATTGGTCCGATTCCGACACCGACATCGACATCGACACCGGCACCCCATCACTGCGCCAGTAATCTATGCCACACTCGTTCGCATACGCAATGATGATGATGAGTTCCCGGTAGGTGGCGTTCGGTTATGGCGAGGGTTGTGCAAACTTCGTTTATGATGTATCATTACAGTGTTTTTTTTCCCATGCGTCCTTGCTTATCTGATCGATTGGGTGGCCCATAAAAAATAAGAACTTTCCCACTAACTATTACAGACATGGAAAGTGTGATGGAAGGAGATTGTCAGAAGTGATACCGTCAGCGTAAGCGTCAGCAGCGTCAGGGTTGAACCCCTACCTAGTATGTGTTTTAGTGTTGTATACAGGTATAGGACTCTTGCTGATGCAATTTCGTTTCCTCCTTTGAGTCCGTTCTCTCGGTGTTCGTTTGACTGATGCCGCAGTGACAGGGAAGCTACCAGTATGTGTGCAGTTTTGATAATCTTTTTCAAATATTTTCTTGCACTTCCAAGATGATGACATACCCCAGAGTCCTTTGCAAATATTATTACTTTCACCCTCCCAACAACCGCACTATAGCTCCGCTACCTGCACCACAAAAGTCTTTGATATGGAAGTTCAAAAATCCTCTTCCGTTATAACGCATGTACTCCGGCGGCGGTGGCGTGTATGCCGATATGAAATTGTCGTTTCTGTTGAATTTGCGTCCCCTCCCCCTGCGATTGGATTCTGGGATAAATTTTGGGTCATGAAAAAGAATCTATAACTTTATTCTTTATTTCGAGACGTTAAAGATGTAGATGGCCCCTTCTTTCGGCCGCCTTGATGTGTTTTTTTTTTGCTTGAGGGATAAAGCTTTACGAGCGGACATCGTGTTGTAACAAAACTTGACCGGATGTATTTATTTCGTCAAGTCTCATGCTGGCCTAGTATCGTTAAGTTATTCATTATAGATAGGGATGGGAAGTATGTGATAATAATTGGATTTGTTTTATTAGTCCTAGCAGTATTTTTTGCTGCCTTTGACCCTGTGTACCGCTTTATTATTTATAAAAAAGTACAGAAAAAGTTAAATTTTTTTGTTGCCTGGCCTGGCATGTGCGTGTTGCTCTTCCTAGGACCAAAAAGGGTCTACGCACTTTTTGCCATCAAAAGTCACAAACTTCTTATCGGATTGATGGGATATGTCTTGATGGAATTTTCCATAACAACGGCACAAGATTTGTGCACATTCTCATATGGACCCTGGTTCCTTCCATAAACCTTCCCTCTGCACTGTACCTCTTTGTCATTGGGCCGATGGAAACCATTTTATCTTTTCGGAAAGAGAACTTTCATTGGTTCTTAATATTTGCTGAGAAGTTACATATGTGCTAACGGGAATATCTTTGTTGCTGTTTTTTTAAATATTGACAGATGATGAGATTTGATTTGGAAAATGTTAAACTTAAGTACAAATTTATTTTTAAAACTTTTTGTCAGGGGATGGTCGAATTTTTATGATACTTGTTCGATGATTTATGGGAAATTAAAAACTTTGGAAAAAGATAGGCTTTCTGTGTATTATCTAGTGTTTTGAAGAATCTGATTTTAATTCGATATTATAAATTTTCTTGATTTATTTTTTAACATGATATCCACCGAGGAGTCACTATACGATACCCCCAGATAAAAGTTTATTTCGTCTGCGGAACCAAAATTAATGACACTTTTGGAGATAACACGAATTCGGAGATCATAAAATTGACAGTAAATTTTTTGGAAATTGAGACAATTTTTTTCTTCTATTCTTGTTTTTAATTCTGTAAGAATCATTTGCAGATTTGTTGTGTAAGTTCAGGAGACTTTACTCAGTTCAAGAAGTTTAATGTTCTTTTATTGATATTGAACTTCTAAGGCTTAATTTTTTAATTGGCTTTTCAAAATAAAATAATGAGGGGTAATTCTGTCAAATTGGCCTCAAGTCAAAATGGGGAGTTTATGAAGAAGCCGCCGCGCCGTGATAAATGTTCGACTTTTATTCAAAAAATTCATATCAACTCTGTTTTTGATTTGAAGCAGTTAATTCAATGAATAAATCACCTTTGATAAACCATAAAGTCCTTTTAGTTGACATCATGCTATGAAATTTAAATTTCAGTGGTAATGCACTGAGGCGTATACGTAATTTTTTATTTCAGTTTTTTTTTTTTTTTTTAATGCATTGGTGCACTTTAATCTTGACATTGTATCATAAAACCTGAAAGTATATTGGAATTGCAATAGAAACATTTGAAAAAGAAATTTTGCAACATTTTGCCAAAGTAAAAAATTTCAAAAACCAAAAAATTTATGTAGGTATAATGTAGTCTTGTGGCTATCCATATTTTTTTTATTCATTTGCTTTATTTTTAGGGTACACACCCTAATAAAAATGCATAAGCAAGTTGGTCTCTCGACGCACAACATCATAACTCAAATCGTTCTTGTATATTTTTTACTTCGATGGCCTTTCCAGATCCACAGACGCCATATCTCTATTTTTTTTTTGTCAATTCTTTTCCCTGACAAGGACATTTTTCTAATTTATTTTTGTTTTGGAAACATTTCTTCCAAGGATCAAGGCTCTACACTACAGTGAAAGTTTTTCTATCAAAACCTAACGCCTACTACATATCCTTTTCTGCGAAAAGATTTTCAAAATTGATGACACATCTAAGATAAGGCGAAGTGAAACCTTTAGACTTTCTATATTTATTCCAGTGTGTGTTACTTATAATTAATTTTCGTACTCGTTGCTATTAGTGTCAGAAGCTGTGATTTATATCCTCCAAAAGAAACCAATACTGGCGCTGGCTGCGGAGACTATTCACTACACAATTCCATACACACGCATGAGTTTCCAATATGTACATATGTATGTATGTAATTTTTTTCAGTTAGAAAGAAAAAGAAGTCCTTAGATTCCTTAAAGTTTTATTTGTGAGTTTGCCTTTTTATGACCCATTGAAAACTGTTGATAGGCCAAATTTCTGAGTATGAGTTAGAGGGTGTAAATGTGAACAAACCAACGAAAATAGAAAACGAATAAAACAAAAAGATACACCAGGGCAGGATACGTTTGCCTGCGTGCTTTTATTTATTTTTCGTTGTATACGCGTATATGTATTCCGTAGTTGATTTATGATTTCCAATCCGCATATGTGTGGATTTTTTTTCAATTTAATTTGATTTCAAGGATATTTTGTGGTTCCAAAGTATACATACATACATAACACATGTATGTTTGTATGTATGTAGAGGAAGCGAAAAAAAGAAAAGATTTGAATGTCCGATTTCAATAAATCATCAAAAGTTTGAGGGATTTTTATTACATTGAGGTCATAAAAAATATGTGTAGGTATGTACACACACATGTATGTATGTAGGAGAATGTGTGTGTGTGTTTTTATCTATGCGGAGTGTTTATGATTGTATTTATGAGAAAAGCTGATGCAAAAGTGTGAATGGAAAAAAGTTAGCACTGTTATCCTCGAAGTAATAAAATTTGTGAATATTTTCATCTATGCCAATTTGTGAAAGTACTAAAAGAATAACTCAGATGGAGAAAATAAAAATATGATATACTTGATGAGGTTTTTCGGTTTAGGGATAAGGGAGGAGGAAGAAGGGGTGCAAAATCAATACAATTTCCCATCCATTTTTGCCTGACAACATGACACACTCTGGGTTAAACACTCCTCGACTAAAGCAAAACACAAAGAAAGATATCCCTCAAAAGCAATAAAGAAAATTGCATAACGATAACCGGTGAAATAGAAGGATCCGAAGCTCCAGCCCGTAACCCATACTGGCAAACAAAATATAGCATACTGCACAACAAGGAAATAAAAGTCCTTCCTTCTAAATGTGTGTATGTTTGAGACGTTCGTTCCATTTGGCATGACTGACTGACTGGGAAAGAATAAAATATATGCTCGCACACAAATACGCACCGAGATTCAACCTTAAGCCGGATAGTTTCAAGGACCATCATGTACTCGTAAAGAGGATGCACAGGCCAGGCACACATCGACCGACCGACCGGTCAAGGAGAGAGAGAGAGAGAGAGAGCAATTGCGGCCCAACGAACAGCATAGATGTACACAATCAACAAATGGGGTGTGTATTGTCCATTAGTTGCAAGATTTGGATATGAAATGTCTTAGAATGGCGGAACCGGATATGGATGGAATATCCTTGTCTATATACTCGTTCTCTTATGCTGATAGAATAAGCTTTGTCTTGTCCTTTCAGAATATAGTTGTGTTGCCATATGACTACTGTTGTTGTTTTTCCTTCGTCCATCCATCGACAACATCAATATACGAGTATGTATGTATTATTAGTAGATAGCTATGTATGAAAACATCAATGGGTGCTTGGAATGCCAGAAGGGATTCATGTTTGGGAAATGGCAACGCAGTGGTGCACAGACAAAGACACAGATGATGACAAAAACAAACAGGATACGGACAAGGACTCAAAACGAGGATATTGCTGAAATATTATATACATATGTACACATAGTCATAGAAAATAAATTGCTAGTCAATTTAAATGAAACAAAAGATAGAATGTTTCATACTACAAAGAATTTTGACAAAATTGATGAAATTCAATAAATATATCTACTAGCAAATGTGTTGCTCTCTGTTTCTTTCTGCCTTTCAATTTGTCGGTTGTCAACCACTCAAAGGCTCTTTTTGTTGATGGTGAAAAAATGTTCCTTGAGAAGCTTTAAATTTGATTAAATATGCATTACGAATGGACAAATGAACTCAAGAAAATTCAATATGGTCTAACGTTGGGCGCCACACAAGGATGCAAAGTTATGTTCTACGTTCATCTTAGCACAGTAACAATTCACTTCATTATAAAATTATGGTAAAAACCATGTAGATATATTTTACTCAATTCTTAATAAAAAACTTAAGTCATTAGTTTTTTTTTGTTATGTACATAATAAGACATTACGATTACTTCACTTCTTCCGACAATGTAATTTTTTGAATGTTAAGTAGAGTTTCAAGGATTAGAGCAAGATGCAGAGTTCTTCTGGTATTACTGACTTCAAGGACCTTTTCATAAAACGTGCATTATTCATTCAAAAACTCACACTATTTCAAACTAAAATTAATTAATTTAGCCCTCAAGGAATAATTTTCAAAAATTCGTATGAACAGAAAATGACAAGAGGTCTCTGACTATATACATACATATATGTATGTACATCAAGTGCCTCTTAAAACCTTAGAATTACTCCTAAAGTGTCCAAAAAAATCATAATTTTTGGCAGCAAATTGTCTTCCGCAGTTATTAAGCTGTTGAAAAATGTAAACCCTTCCCAAAATTTCCCAACCAGTCTTAATTCATTTTTAAATTTAGAAGACTTCAGCACATGGAGTGAAGGTGATGTTTTCGAAGCATCTCCAAGGTACCTAGTTCTATTGTGAATACTTAGGCAGCACTTCACTCAAAATAATGACGTCTGGGCTTAAAAAAAAAAAAACTCACACCTCCCAAATTCAAGTAACATTTCAAAAGAATATTCTTCTACGCCACAAAATGCAATTTAAGAACGGTCACATGGTCTAAAGTCGTGGAAGCAAAGACTCAAAGTGCGCGCTCTATTCGTTTGCTTTGCATTTTTTTTTTTTGTTTTCTTTTGCGAGTAAAACAAAAACAAAAAACGAAAAAAGAAAATACGAAAATAAAAGTAAAAGCCCATAATTACATTTTTCTTCTGATGTGATGTAACCATATACTCCGAAAATAAAAGGAGACGGAAACCGGAAAACTCAAAACCGCGCGACCTCAACATCAACATGTGAAAACGGGTACCTACTCGTAGTCGCACACATATTAATTTCTCCCCCAAGTCTAAAAAAAGAATCCTGATGCACGTTGAAATCATCAAATTACACAAAAAAGGAAAAATAGGAATCTATAAAACCTCAAGACTGCGAGGATGATAGCCTAGCCGCAGTTAAGTATCTTAAAAACGAAGAAAAGAAAAGTTTCCGCAATGCAGCATTTTTAATCACACATCACATTCTCTGGGGCAGACCGATGACGACGACGACGACGGCGACGCCGACCGCGACGACCGGCGCGGCGGCGGCGGCTGAGGTAGCGGTTCGGGGTCCTGCAACACATGACTGTACTATAAGCGAAATGATAAAATTAATGCAACTCCACCTAAAGACAAGGGCCCGAACCAGAACGGGGCCGACGCATGACGATGACGACGACCGAAGCACGGGTGGATAAAATCTGCAGACGAATACGAAGGAACAAATTATGCAAAACGAGTGAGTGGGTGGAATTGGTAGAGATCCCGTAGATCCTTGTAATTATTTTCAACGGTTTTTGTGTTTCTCAATTTCAGGAGGACCGTGTTTTACTTTTTTTCGAGCCATGTCGTGTTTCCCCATTGAAACCTCTTGCGAAACTCGCTTGGTTGCGCTTCATACAAAGGACAATGACTACAAGGACTATGTGTCGTCGTCATCGTCGTCGTAGTCGTTGTCGACGATAAGGACAACGACGAAATATGTAAATTTTCGTACAGAGTTCTCAAGAGCACGCCATCCACCCGTCCAAGATTCTCGCCTTCTCGGCATGTGTGTGGTGTAAGCATAAATTGAAACAAGGCACACACAAAAATAAGTGGAAGATGGTGATGTCTTGATGGAAAAAAGCTCATTTGCGTCGACCCTAGCATTCATCAGGCGCACCTATTCAGAAAAAAAAAAAACAAAAACCAATGCTTGCGCTGAACAAGCACCATCACATCACGCCTCCTGCCAAACATAACCCTTTTTTGGGTGGCGGTGGTGGTGGTGGCAGGTTGGAGGCAGGGGAACGGTCCTTGAGTACTGCCACCAGAATCTTCTTTTCAGCAGTGTCTTTAGTTAAAATTCCACTTATTTTTCCGAAAACTCTGAAGTTTCTTTTTTATTACAAGCATCAACTGCGACAGTGGGGTTCAGGAGTCAAACATGGTTTCGTTTGTGAATTTTTGGCTTTCTCAATACCGATTGAGATTGAAGCATCAACTTTGCTGGTTGTTGCAAGGACTTACTACTGTTGATAATATGTATGAATCTTGCGATATCCAGCGTTTGTCATAGTATATGCTGGTTGAAGCCCAGTTAAAGCCACTTGCCTCTTTTTCTAAAAAATAGGCCTTGTAGTTGTGAAACTTTTTTAAGCTGTTATGATTCATAGAGTATTCAAACTACTCCGACGATCAATCTAGTGCGTAGAAAAACTGTATCTTATCGAGTGATGGAGTGAGGCTATCAGATGATACACCACAAGAAATTAATGCAAAGTAGAGGGACAGAGGAGAAATATCAATCAGCAGATGAAACATATCACAAAAGCCCCGACATGTTTCAGATTGCCCTGCATCTTTCTGGTAACGGCGGGATCCTTTCTGACTGACTAGAATGTTGACATGTGTATAGTGTATGTTAATTTCTACCATTCACTGTGCTCACCACTGTCTCAGCATAGTTTGGTGTGAAAGTGGGTGTAGGTATACCCGTATGCGATGCTTAAGTGTAAGGAACGATATTTGACACTTTTTAATTATACAATATGGGAGTTAGTGTACGTACACTTCTGCAGTGCCCCCTCTCATCGCTCGCATTTATAAATTTGCGTATCGCTGTCGCATCATCTCATCAACATCATCATTATCGCTGCCGTAAGCTCTATTTGAACTTTGCGTTTCGTGCCAACATACTCGCAGGTCCCTGATAACTACATATACCCCACCTATGTCACTGCATGCAATAATGACAGCAAACTGTTTTATCCTTCACTTCAGGGCCCCTTTTAGCCATCATACACATACAGACCGTACATTTATATGTTTGTATGCATAATAATCGGCCTAAGCCCCTGTTAAGGGATGAAGGGATTTATATCATGATAATCATTAGGCATATGAGTTTCAACACATCTTTCAATTCGCATCCTACATGTACTGTCGTCTTATATAGGTACACCTATAGCTAGATATCTAAAGTCCAAAAGGAGACAGGAGCCTAACAGAACAGCAGGCATAATGTTGATGGAAGACTTTCATATGGTGTGTCCTCGCTCCTACCACATATGTACGAGTTTATTACATGCATATATACATATGTTGCTATAGAAAGTACATATACATACATACAATGTATAGTATACACAGAATGATGCTGGCAAAGCCTCGCAGACAGGCCTTGAGACTCAGTCATCTATAAGACCAATGATTACATAAAATGGCAAAGAGCATGGATACAATGGATGGAAAGTAAACTACACAGAGTTGACGCTGACGCTGCTGCTGACGCACACATATGTAGAAGACGTATGTTGGTAGGTAGGCAGGCACAACAAAAGCTGCACTAAAGCCAGCCACACCAATAACAAGGACATCACACAACACACAAAGCGCACAGGAACAAAACAAGACCGTGATTAATACCAAGATCCAAAGCGAAGACGAAGAGAAATACGATGTAATAATTACAACTCCAAGCTATCGTCGTCCTCGCCGCACCCTCTGCCTCTATCCATCCATTTACTGTTTCCAAGTTCCCCAACCCATCCCTGCCTGGCCTGTCTCTGTCCCCTGTCCCCTGTCCTGGCCTGATGTAGACACAACGACATTGCTTTGTTTGTACTTACGGTAATTTTCGTAATTTTTTTCGTTCCTTCTTCGTTTCGCTTACTTCCCTCCTTCCCCAAAATCTGCGGGTGGTAAATGAGTATTTGAAGGCAAGCGACGACGACGACGACGACGAGGACGCACGAACAAACATACCTATGCCAGGTTATGTAACACACGATGATTAATAACGGGGTGTTGGAGTCACGAAATGGATAAAATGGCGCGATTACACATTGTGCATTTATGTCGGGAACGGCAAGGGGCAACACGGAGGACGAGCCGCAATGCGGGATGAGAAAAGGGGCTGAATTATAAGGAATAAGGATATGGATATGGATAACATGCCCTCTTCTGATGGATTAATATAGGGGATTGGGGGAAACAATTTGACTTGAAGGAGCGAGTGCCTATGATTTAATCATAAGATGAGTAGCTGTCTAATTGATGTTAAAAGAGTACGTGCATTGAATTGATGATAAGTAATCTTTGCCAGATAAAAATTGGAAAAGATTTCTAGGGACGGGGGGCGTTAGTCGGCGATTGATGTACACATAGGTACAATGCAATGGTTAAGTTAAATCTATACGAATATACTTACGCACTTACATACATACATACATACTAAGAAGAACTGATTGATGGCTTAGCGAAAGCTGATCAATTATTTTTTAATCAAAACGTGTCACATCGAGGGCAAAAGTGGAATTTCTTAAAATTGGTATTATTTTTTATGATTTTAGGAAAATCAAAATTTATCAGAACAATTTACCCACCAACATTTTTTATTTTTGATGAACTGATGTTTAATTTTTAACGGAAGCAATAACCTTCTCGGAAGTTAAATATTAATTTTTGACTAATTTTTCCGTATACCTAACTGTTCAACGAATGGCATCAAGGACGTATGGAAAACCCTTTTATAACCACAAAAAGAAATAGAGAAACATGGAAAATCCAATGCTTAGTTTTCTAGAAGAATTCTTGAAACCAATCGAAACGAACTGTCAACGTAAATGGAAGACCGGAATTTCTTAGAAAAAACGCCGCTTTTTACATTATTGAAAATAGGCTTGAATTAGCTTCCAAATTCAGATTTGAAATCGGCTACGGTAAATGAAAATGACAATTTAATTCGACCAATTTTGTTCTTTCTGATAAAGAGTTACTATCAAGAGACTATGAAGTTTCTGAAACAATTTAACTAGAGCGTTTTAAAAATGCTACAATATTTAATTTTCCCTTCAAACAACACATTCTTGTGACTAAAAAAAGGCTGATAGAAGAAGAACCACCAAAGTCGATTTGGTGAATTTATTTTGATGTAGTATTGGAAGAGCTTGAAAATCTCACAACTCACTCAAAATTGTTTGATAAAATTTTATTGAGTTTAAATGAAGACGTTGATATTTTTTTACAAGTATTTTTGTAAGAATATGGTAACTCTGTATGCAACATTAACGAGGTATAATTAGTGGAATGAAGGACCTTAGCTTATTTCTTGCCAGAATTACAAGTGATTTGTCGGAAATTTAGGAAAGTATGATCCATTCCGACTGAAAACATGACCACAGGTGAGACTGTTAACGAAAGACCTTGAAGAATGGAAAAAATTTGTTGAAATCCTTGCTCTGCATACATACATAATATTAGAATAACGATTTTTAAAGTCAAAAATCAATTCTGAACAAGATTTGTTGTCCCGTATATTTGAAGCTTTCATCCATTTTAAGCATAAAGTGAGAATCAAATGTTTTGGAATTATTTGAATAAAATAATATCATCGATGACTTCTGTGTAATGGTAAAAAGTCTTCTTAAATCCAAAAACGAAAACTCATTCCCCTATTTCAAGTTCACACAAAGCATCGCCACTTTATCCTTGATTAAACCTTAATCCTGAAATATCACTTACCATACAAATTTCCAGTCTAATTCGCACACATTTACCGCTTAACGCCTTAAGTCACTCCGACAAATAAAAAAAAAATCGAAAGTTACCAAATTTTATTGAAAATAGGTACAACCGGTGGCGGTGGTATATATTACTTTTGATATTCTTTTCATCAACCCTCCCCTCGGAATCGGAAGTCCCAGCAATTCAAGCCTTTCCCTTCTTAAACGATACGCATCTATCTACCATTCGATCCAATACCGTAATTGTATTCTCGAATCCAATCTCTCTAAGTAAATCAGCCAGCATATATTTTACATAGTGTAGAACTATGTAGGTTTGTCCATGATACTGTACATGGTACCCTTTTCCAGAAGAGTATTCGAATACGAAACCCATTTAAATTTAATCCTGAAATTGGCAACTTCACTCTCACTTGCATTTTTTGTTTGTCCGCATCTTCTGGTCTTTATTTTCTTGTCCTTCGCTGACTTAACTCAATGCATGAAAGCAACCATTGAAAATGAAAACGCTATACTGACCAGACCACATGTGTGATGTGTGTTAACTTAATCCATCCCTCATCTTCATTTTCATCCTCATCCTCATCCTTCGAGTATGTCTTTTATATCCATAAAATGCAAGATAAAAATGTCCTTTTTATTCTTTGACAAATAGAAGTCCTATTTAGTTTCATCTCGGAGAAGGAAAATTTGTTTGTATTGTCACAGAAAAGGATATACCTATCAAGCAAGCAGAAAATAAAACAGTTTCTCGAAAAGGATCCCAATCCCAATTTCTTTTGCAAATAAAACCTCGTATGTGCAGTTTTTTTTTTTTTTTCGTTTTTGTTACGTTTCCTTTTGTATGGGTCTTCATCGGCGAATGTGTGCTGTGATCCTGAATGACATCCTCTATTACAAAAGGTTCTATTAAGCGATTGTCCTTGTTCCCTGCTCCTTGCTCATTGCTGTCCTGTTGCCACACATACTCGTAGTTACACAAAAAACACCCCCATTTAAAGTGACATAACAAATATACCGCATTAATTTGGGAATAAATAAAATCGTGTTCGACGACAACGCCCGGCTAAAGCGATACATCAAGTACTGCCACTACGAGCGTTATATAGGAAACAGATAGTAGTTGGCTTGGCAGGACGAGTACGAGTATACTCGTATTGCTGTGCTGATCACCCCAGCAAATAAACGTATGTTACATTGCCTTGTTATAACACTCTCCTTGAATGGAAAATGACCAACGAACGTCCGCATCGACCGACATCGACATCGGCATCGGCATCGGGAAAGCAGAGGCAAAATGAAATGTCCTTATTTGCGGCCAAGCCAAGCCAAGCCAGGTCCAGAGATAAACGGGTGACGAAAAAGGTTATCGTTGCGAAAACAGCAATCTAAAGGGGAAATAAAACAACTCCACCAATAGTGTCCCTGAAGCCAGACTAAAAAACTAAAATGATGACTATGATAAAAAACAAAAAACAAAAAAAAAACGGACGCAACGATTTAAAAGAAGAAGGACGTTTTACCAATTCGTATCGCTATACATACTGCTATTCGTTTAAACTATGAAAACGGGAGTTCACCCCCACTCATCTCGGGAAAAAGGTAACAGTGTGCGGTTCAGAATGCACACAAAAAAACAAGGAAGTCGATTTTTCCATAGTCAAATACAGAAAGAGAGCTTTGAACATACGCAGGACATTTTTCGTCGAAAAGTCACTGGACAAAACATAAAAATAGACGACATTTAGAAAATACTCGCACATAACGGTCAGAATGGAAGGAAGTGCAAAATTTATTGGCGAATCCTTGACACCGCATAAAAATTACATAAATCCTGGTGTTTGGAAGACTTAAAATCGCTTCTCTGGGCAATGGGTCTCAAGGAGAGTAGCGACCAGCGAAGGTTGGCAGGTTGGTATACTGAGCAGTAAAAATAGAAAAAAGTAAGTGTGAAGCTTTCAACTATTGTGTTCAAAAATAACCGGACGGAATTTCGAAAACAGCTTAAACGGAAACAGATTTCAATTCACAGGAATGACTACAAAATTCCGAGTGCTACTTAGTTTTTAAAACTTTAAGGGATTTTTTAAAGGGAATCAACTGAGCCATGAAGAGATGTGGAACTACAGTACTCGGTACTGTGTGTCGTAGCTTGTGATTTAGAAAATTCCCATTTTTTGATTCCTTAAGCTAGATTCTAAATAAATTTTGTGACAAAAAGTGGGAAAAGAAGGAAGAGTTCAATTTGCACCTTAAAACAACGATTTAAAAGCTACAATTCACAAGAATGCAACCGAGATCGATGAGGGAACTAAAAATTTGAGCGATTCCGAGACGAGACTAGATAAGGTCTCGCCACGTAATGTCATAGACGGCCATAGAAAATCCTCGAAAATTTTGAAACAACTTTCGAACGCAATAATTACAATCAACAACTTATAAATGTCAATTTTCTTACTAAATATACCTTACCTCGTAAATTTCAGTAAATATTTATGTCTTACTAGCGGCTAGTCCCAACTTCGCACGGGATAGTGAGATTATAATAGAAAAGCACATCATATGAATATACATAGTTTTTGAGTTAATTCAAAAGTCTGTTTATTTATAACTAGCTATGTATTCCCCGCGACTTCGTCCGCCTCAATTTATTATTATAGCAATTAAGATTAAGTTTAAAAAAAATATATTTTGAAGTACTTCGTAAATGATATTCAAGTTTTATTTTCTTATGACAGAAGAACATACGGATTTTTTCTGCAACCCGATTTTGACAACGGGACGGAAGCCCTTTAAGTTGAATAATTTTCTTTACTTTTGCAACATTTTCCACTGATTCTTCGCTACTGTTGGTCGTAATGTAATTTTATATACCTAGCTTAAAACCTTGCTAGACAAATGGACTGTTCAACAA
Source organism: Scaeva pyrastri (assembly GCA_905146935.1). Taxonomy (NCBI): domain Eukaryota; kingdom Metazoa; phylum Arthropoda; class Insecta; order Diptera; family Syrphidae; genus Scaeva; species Scaeva pyrastri. The sequence continues at coordinate 1,917,477 of LR989927.1, read as the reverse complement.
AAAAAGAATTTTCAAATTCGAACCAGGAGTTCCTGAGATTATCGCGTTCAAACAAACAAACTCTTCAGCTTTATATATTAGTAGGTAATAAGTATAAGTATAGATGTCTCTGTGCCAAATTTCATCCAAATCCATTCAGCCGTTCTGGTGCCGTTTAGCAACAAACATTAATGCATCCAAACTTTCACATATATTATATTATAGTAGGATTATATACAAAGAAATTCCAAAAACTCTTACGATTTTTTCAAGAATAAACTCTTCTCGCAGATTTTCGTTATGTTGTCAATGTAGCAAATTTCTTAATCTCGGTGTCCTGGAAAGTCCTCTTTCTTTTGTTGAGGAAACTGTTATGATTGTTTGTAAAATGGATTATGTATTTTGATTTTTGTATACCCAAAACTTGAAAGTGATTCCAGTGTCCGACGATTTTCGTCACAATCTGTTATCAAACACGGGTCTGTCCCAAATATGCCCCCCTATTGAACTATCTTTGTTTCTGGACTATAACCACGAACAAGAAAAGATTTAATAGCTAAATCTCAAGTTGCACGTTTGTCGTATGTAAATTACTACTTTTCGCGAATTGCATGCAACATCAGTTGAGCGAGAGCATAACGTCACTAAAGAATTGCGGATACAAAGTCAAGCTCGTCGACGCAGCTTCGAGCACATAAAAGCCACCCTCTTGGATGCTGCTATACGAGTATAAGTCACAGAGACGAAGAACGACACAAAAATGGAAAAAATGGAATAAGAAAGGAGGACACATAAAAGGATTTTCCTTGCACGATTTATGGAGATTTATTGCCAACAATTTACGCTGTGAAAATTGCTCGAGGATTTTTTACACAATTGTTTTTGTTTTGTTTTTTTTTTCTATATTATTATTTTGTGCTCAAAACTTTCAATATGTCGCACATCCTCCGAGGGCTTCCATTCTTACTTAATATATTTTCCATTTTATTTCCTTACTCCTTACACACAATGTAAGACCACCAAAAATGCGTTGTTTTATTTTACTTGAAGCTTGAAGCCATTTATCATGGAGCCTTCGACGCGACGACTGAGAGAATTTACAAGCTGAAGTCAATCATCATTTCTGTCAAGTTTGCAAGTTCTCCAGAACCAGATGCAGTTGATCAGCATCGTTTGTTATCCCTCGGTTCCTTAATCCTCCCTGCGTTGTTGGACTATCATCAGCTATATCGTATACTCGTATATTTTGATTTGCTCCATTGTCCCATTGTCCTATCAGGCACTGTCATTGTCGACCGACAACGTCTGTCGTCTCGGTGACGTTGACTGTGATGGTGACTGTGACGGTGACGACGACGGTGAAGCAATATATTAGTGTATTAGGGATCAATGGAATGGACTTTAAGGATATTGCAATAATTGAATTTCACACTCAGTGAACTGCAAAAGTTGAATTGTTTGTATTTCACTCAATATTGCATGAATCAGCAGATCCTTTCAACCGTGCACCGGGGGTATCATGATGATGATGATGATGATGGTAATAACAATGCACAGCACACACATCGAGAAGAAAGGATATATTTATGTACCCCGTACCCTGAACCCACCTCACCCACCATACATACCTATACTCGTACACAGGGAGCTTGTGTAACATCGGGTGCATCTACTTTATGAGATTAATGATGATGTGAGTGGGTTTTGGTTGGAGTTGGTGTAAGTGTGGGTATTGGTATGGGTATCCCCAAACGGGCAGTTTTGCCTCAAATATTGTTAAGCCCTTAAAACCATCTCCCAACCACTTGGGAAGCCGAATAAATTATCCTTTTTTGCTTTTAATACTTTCGAAAAAAAAAAAATATTTTATAATCGGAAATAAACCGCATGTCAAGTCGGCATCTCATAATCGTAACCATCAAAATCCCTAAGAAGCTATTAAGAACCAAAAGGCTAAGAGGCCGTAAAAATATCATAACCAAACCAAACTATACAAAAAGCCAATACAAGAAATCAATGAAAAACCCTAAGTGAGTTTCCATGTTTGGCCTTTTGCTGTGGACCTGGAGGAGTCTTTTCCTGCTCCTCGCTCCACCATTTAATCGCATTTCCCATCCCATCTCTGTATTTGGAAATTGGAACTCCTTTAAAAATTCTAACATCACACACAACTAAGCCAATAAAGCGAGATTTTAGAAGGTCGCGGCTTAATACATATTTAAGGCTTTTTCGGAAGGAGTTGGGATGGATCTGGCAAGTGGCAAGCAAGCGAAAGCGAGTGAGTAGAATAATGGAAATGGCCAAAATCGGAATAGTTATCACAAGCAGTAAAATATAAGCTAAATATTTTTCTAAGAGAATTTTATTGTTGTTTTTTATTCTAACGCCCGGTTCATTAGCAGTTCCAAGCCCGGCATCCGTGCGGAGCATTTGAAAGTTATGTTGTTTGTTGAGTCAAGGTTATCGCATATTTTATTATTATTGGCAAATGGTAATGCCTTAAAAAATCAATGTTTTGTGTTCCATGATTTAAACTCAATGTGACTAAAGGAAAATATTCAAAAGTTAACATTCTTAATAAAATATTGGATTGCCTATCTTAAACATTTTTATTCAATTTATAGTTTTTATGAGTTAATTCTTATTTGCATGCATATTTTGAATTATAAACAAAAAATATTATATTACATAAACAATAGTTAAACAAACATTTTAAATGTTACTTTTTTTAACTTAAGTTTTCCATTAACTTCATGGGAGCGTTGTGTTCTTTAAGGTTATATCATACGAGTCAACGTGTGTCCATATGTACTTGAAATTAAGTACCAATGTATGTACTTTTTTAATTTCCAAGGACAGGTATATGTTTTAGTAAAGTTCGACAAAACAGAAATGAATTTCGATTTCGTTTGAAAATGCTACCAATTAAAAAAAAAAAAACATTTTTAATCACTTTCGAACTCTTGCTTGACATATCCGTTTTGAGACTGAGTCGAAATGGTCCTCATGAGCTTTGGAACTCCACCTTTGTGGGCAGATTCTTCACGTTGTTTTTCGCTTCGGTAAGTTTCAAGTGTTTTTCCGTTGAGTTTTCTTGATAACGATCTTTCTGCACCTGGATTCAGATAACTATTCTGTGATAGCAATGGTTGATCTTTTCTTGGAAAGTCCTTGGAGTCACTAAGTACTTCTTCAAGAGCTTCAAAGATTTTTGCTTTGAATAATACCTTCTGTCTGGAATTCATGTTTTTTATTTCGGGCAAAATTATATTTACGAATTCAAAATCAAGATCCCTCTTTGGTATCTTCTTGGCAATAGGAAATTCTTCCGAAAGTTTTCGACAACGTTTTTTGGCAGGTATAGTTGTAGGTGGCTCTTTATCTATATTGTTAGTCTCTGGATCGGCTTGTGGCTGTGGTTCTGGGTCCTGTTCTGGTTCTGGCTCAGAGATGGAAACATTTTCTTCTTCTTCTTGATCCTTATCTTGGACTGTCGACGGTGGTGGTGGCGAGTCTAGAGTTATAATTTCATACAGACAATTGTCATCTGACTGATCGACTGACTGTCGAGAGTTTTCATGATTTGCGTCCAGTTCATTAGGAGTTAAAACACGAAGGCTTGGAAGCCCTTGTGTTAGGTGCTTTGTCAAAAATTGTAATTCGTCGTGTAGGTAGTAGAGTTTGTGACGATTTGGTCCCGAAGGCGATTTGTAAATGTTCACCGAACGGGCATATGCAGTCCGAATATTTCTCCAACGTTCTCTGCAAGACGCAACTGTAAGACAAATCATTAAAATTAAAAAGAAAACATTATTTGCATGGATTAAGTTGACAAATAAATTGTATTAATAACAACCCCTTTGACTTTTGACATTACAATTAGAGAAAAAAGTATGTTTATCTAAGGTCTACCTTTAAGAATATGGTTTAAAAACATTTTAAGAAAAAGAAATACCCAATAAACAGTTAAGAACTTTGAGGCGTACCTGACGCATATTTTTGTTTTTTTTTTTTAGAAAATTGTACCTTGTTTAGAAATCTACCTGAGTTTTTCTTAAGAAATCACTAATCGACATGAAAAATCAAATCTGCATCTTTCTTTATTACAAGTAATTAATGAAAAAAATGTTCTTGTAGGTAGTACCTGTTCTGCACTGTACCTAATGCTGCTGTATTTACCGACAAAAACTAAATTTCAAAATAAGTAGTCTAATAAAATAAGAATCAATTCAAAAAAATTAATTTACATAATATTTTAAATTTACTTAGAAATTAATGTAATTCAAATAATTTTTATTTTATAGATTTAAAACAATAAGTTCTAGGTTTAATTAGGTAGGTACAGTTAAATACATTTTTAACGCCTCAGAAATCTAAACACAAATCACCTTCTTAAGTTTCAAAGAATTCCACACTTTTCGAATTTTCTTTAATGACAGTTTGCAATTCGACAATAGAAAAATTAAAAATTTGGTTGTGTCGCCTACTTCCTTTAATTCAAATTACATCTAGGTACTATTACTCTCAAGCTGTTATTACAATTAAAAAAAAAAAAAATATTACGAAATGAAAAACGATCACGGCAACTCTTACTCAAAAACCTTAGCAACTTTTTCTGACTAACAAAACCGATTCAACAATGTTGCTACGATTGTGACACATGCAATGTTTTTTTATCACACACCGATACCAATACCACTAACCATTAACCAATCACAAACAAATATAGATACCTACTCGTATCTTTCAATTGGTGTGAAATATCAGTCCACGCGCTTTCGACAAATTCCTTCTTCAAGTAATTCGGCGACGAACGATCGTACATGCACGGATGACTTGCGACGAGTTTGCATAATTTTGCATTCAGCACATAATTTTCCACCTTATGATCACTCATGCTTTCTTTTGACATTATTTTCATCACTTCAGAAAATATCTTATTCGTATTTCGTAGTCAGAGTCAGAATAGATACAAAAATAAAACCTCTTTCACCCGATCACACACTGTCGCACTCACGCACCGCGTGATGGATCTTGCAGCAAGAAACAACTGAATTGAGTTAAAATTTATCAACAGCAACAGCCAAAAAGTAAACACTGATAAATCAGTTTGAAAATAAAAAAAAGAGACGGTGAGTCAGTCAGCATTCAGCACAGCAACTACAACTACTACTCTGTCAGCTGAGGAAAAATAAACCAATACCTTCATAAATATCAAACAAAACCGGGGGCACCAATGCATAGCAAGAATACGTACCTGTGACTGATGGCAGCTGTTGCTGCGGTTGTGGTGGGAGGTGCCATGCGATATATTTCATCAACATGGGAGAGTATTCGCGTTGAACGGAGACACGAACATCAGATAATCACAATATCAATTCAGCGGTAATTACTTATGCGATCTGCTACCAGTGGTGCCGAAAGTATTACTTTTGATACTTTCGTTTTTCCATGCTCCTATGTACTTTCAAAACAATTTAAATATATTTTTTTTTTTTTAGATTAAAACAGTAGGGAGTAATTTATAAAGTGAAATCTCAAAGAATTCATTTATTGTTATACTTTTTTAATAAAAACAAATAAACATTATTTATAATAACATTATGCATCTTATTATCTTCATATTTTTGGGAAAACAAACAGTTTAAGAAATAATTTTAAACATTTTATTACTTTTTTATAAAATAAAAAAGTTAGGAAATAATTCAGTTTTTAATCATCTGTCTCATCGTTATCTTGTTTTCTTGGACCGTTTTTGTTCCGTGATCCGTTTAATTGAGTAGTAGTGGCAGGGGATGACCGTTCGACTACTTTTTGTTTTCCATAAGATCTTACTGGATACATTTTTCGTGGTGCTGAAGATGGACTTTGTGTTTGTGCACAATTTTGTGGACTGCCTAATTGTGGAAAGTCTTTGCAATCATTGAACACCTCCTCTAGAACTTGAAAGATCTTTGATTTGAATAGTATTTTCTGTCTAGAGTTCATATTTTTCATTTCTGGCAATATGCTATTCAAGAATTCCGAATCTGAATCTCTTTGTTGGGGTTTCTCTTCATAAACGTAGCGGGTGCGTTTTTTGACCGGAGAAGATGATTGTGGAGAATTTTGCTCTTTCTCCGGTTGAGCTTCTGGCTCGGTTACTGGTTCTAGTTCTGGTTCCGGTTCCACCTCGGTTTCTGTATCTGCTATTGCGTCGTTTTCTTCTCCTAGAGTTTTTTCTTGACCAGATAAAGGTTGGGTTGGAGATTCCAGCTCTATTATTTCGAACGTACAGCCGCTTTCTTCGGGCCTAGTTTCGATTGGTTGTGTTGAATAGTCATGTCTATTATCCAATTCTGATGGAGTTAAGATACGAAGACCCGATGATAAATGTTTTTTTAAGAATTCCAGATCATCATGTAGATAATACCGTTTTTGGCCTTTTGGAGATGTAGATAATCGGTTTAAATAGCGAGCATATGTTTTGCGAATATTAGTCCATCGTTCCTTGCATGATCCAACTAGAAATGATAATTTATTAAAAAAAAATTTAAATTAATTAATCAAAAAATAAATTACACTCAAATTAACAATGGTTAAATGGTTTTTGCATATTTACAACAAAAAATAACTACTCTATTCTAATCTAAAGAAAGTGGATTTGTTTTTAATCTGACGTTTATAAAAATCAATATGTTTTCTTCAGGGCTAGTTTTTGACTGTTGAGTCCTGATCCCGGAGTTAATTCTTAAATCAGTTTTTCAGTGAATAGTTAACTTTATCATCAAAATGTATAAGTTCATTTGGCATCACTGAAATGTAATTTGTCAGTTGTCAAATGTATCTACCGGTATCTTGCTCAGTTGCTCATTGTATTTGTTGTTTTCAGAGTCATTTGTTGTGATTTTTTGTTAGTTGGGTAGGAAAATATTCAAAACAGAAAATAAAAAATGTCTAAAAGAGGATTTCAAATTATTCTTTTCCATTTACTAAAATATCTTCACTTCACTCGTTAAATTTTTGTTTTGCAAAACATCTGTTTCCTTCGTGACTAAATTGAATTGAAAAACTAGAAGTGTTAAACCAGAGTTAACTCTTACTCGAGGATAATCTCGAACTGAAAAACTTTAGTACTTTAAAAATATAACTTACTTATACCTACACACTTTCGAAATACATATATTATTGTTAGTTTTAAAATATTTTTAATTTCTTGAATTTTGATGTAAAACAAAAAACAAATCTGTTTTATCAACACAAGCACATTTTTGCCTAAAATAACAATCACCAACAAAAATGAAACACGGCAACTCTTAAAACATTATGTCTTCTTCAAGAAAATCAATTCAGCACTCTTACAAGAATATGAGCATCATGTGTGAATCTTTTTTCATCACACAATTTTACAAAAACCAAAATCAACACCAAACCAATGCTTAATTCTATACACTTGCAAATATCATAGAATATGTACATACCTGTGTTATTCAACTCTTTTGATATTTCTACCCAAGCGGCATCAACGAACTCCTTCTTTAAGTAATTCGGTGAAGCGCTGTCATACATGCAGGGGTGGGACTGAATCAGCTTGCATAATTTCGAATTCATCTCACAATACGCTGTCTTGTAAAAATCATTATAACTGCCTTTTGGTATCGTTCTTGCTTTTAATTCAGTCATCAAAACAAAAAATTATTATTTAATTCGCAAACTTTATAGGTGCTCAAACAAACAACCCTCTTTCGCGCAACCACTCGCACTCCGACGTCATCGAGCAAGAGCAACTGCTGAAACTGAACAACATGAACATAAATGGTGTTGCTGTTGTTCAACGAATGAAAGAGAGCGAGAGCGGAGAGCGACCATGACCATGAGTGATGTTGATTGTTGATGTGATGACGATGAGTCCGACACATCACACTCATATTGCAAACGGGAAGGAGAACCAGCTCTGTTTTCTGTATCAGTTCATTATATCAGTGTTGCCACTTCTTTAAATTAAAATTAAATACAAACTAAGTAAGTAGTTTGTTACTTCAGATTAGACTTAGGCAGGCTGTGAGTGAATGATGTGAAGTTGTCTTGTGATTTGTGATATAATGTTTCTCATTTATCTGTGCTGAGTGTTGCTTTTTAAAGCCAATTCTACTTGAAGTAACATTGAATTTTTGCTTGTAAGAAAAAAAATTATAATATACACGAGCAAAACATTCATCCTGATTACAGTCAATACTAAAACATACAAAGAATTTAAAAACCTATCTTAATCATCGTCTTCTCAACTTTGTAATTTTGATTTAGTAAATTCTGTGAGATTGAATTCTGATATGACAATATGTACTACATAGTTTCTCAATAATATAAATCAATTTGCATAATATACATCAAAAGTTGGCAAACAAAATTGTATAGGTACATACATACATCTTATGAATAAATAAAGTGGCATCACTGGACAACATTGCACTCAAAGCATTTTATACTTGACTCACACATCTTATTCTTTTCTAATATTTTAATTTCTATACATTCTGCGTAAAAGTAAAACTATACGCCAAGCGTGTTCGGGCTTCAGGATAAACGTAAACGAACAAGGAATTCTTTTAATAAATAACTGCATTGCGAACACACGGATAAAGTTCAATCAGCCGGCAAAGTTGCCGATCTTGGTGGTTCGCTTGATCACTCGCTCTTTCGGTCTCGCTCTCCATTTTTTATTCTACTCAAATCACGAATTTTGCAAACAAAACAAATGCACATACACATGGCTGTAGAATCTACAACGGCAAATTCAACTCGAATCGAAGTAAAACCCAACTGTTGCTGAATGTATATCAGGAACCCAAATGAGTTGTTTTGTTCAGCCACCAATGCACCAACGAGCTGGATGCTGAAGAAGAACTTGTGTGTGTCGCTGTCGCTGTCGCATCGCAAGTAGTAAGTAGCAATAGCAACATGCTTTATTGAAATGTTATTGTTGAGATTCACAATAAAATATACTGCAATGTTTTTCTTGTACTTGGTTTTCATAACTCACCTCAGTTGTGGAGACAACTGCAACAACAATGTCAATTATTATAAAATGGATTTTTCCTCCCTGTGAGCTTGTGAGTGCTTGTGACATGCGATGAAATTTGAGAGCCTCCAAATTGAGATATGTATACATACATCTATGTAACTCATTGAAATGAGTGTGATAATGATAATGAAGGCATGTGCCAGTGTTGCCACCAAAACAAAATTCAACGTGTTCTATCAGAGAATAAAACTACACTATTCAATACTTTAATCAAAATAATGAAGAAAACTCAATATAATTTTAAGAACATGGTGTATTAAGTCTGTGAAAAATTATTCTTAAATAGAATTTAGTGTTGCCATTAACAAATTTAAAAAGGAACACAAGTCTGTAACCAAAAAAATAAAAATAAATCGTGAAATTCAATAATAGACTGTTATCTATAATCTTAAATGATAGTTTGGAAAAATAAATAAGTGAAAATATAAGCAAACTCTCAAATAAATTAATGCTTGTGACTTTAACTCGTGCCCAGAGTCTTCCAAAATCTTCGAATTTGCTTTTGGTCCAGTTGCTATTAAAAGGAGATGAGACGTATTTGGATCATGACCTTAACATGACTGAAACTTATAGAGTTTAGTGTAATGAAACGACCCTGGAGAAAATCTTAGCACACTTGTTTTGAATTTCAATAATTTTTTTTTTTGATTGCAATTTATTAGTCTTCAGCCAAATTCATGATTTCTATTTTTTTAAGACTAAAAGTTTTTAACATGTTGCTTTTTAAAAAAAAAAAAATAATAACTTTTTAGGGGACTTCTAAATAAGTCTTTAATGATATAAGAGCATAAAACAGTATTATTTAAAATAGGTATATGTATGTATATTTTAACACAAAATTTCGAAACCATCAATTTTGGGATCATTCAGTTCTATAACCTTATTGGATTAATTGAAGGTAGGTACTTGGCACTAAGTACAAACTAAACAACTTAACAGGATGGATGCATCATTAAGTAAATAGCCAGGTATTGTCAATTTAACCCTCTAACAAAAAGTGTAGGTCTTATTAAATGTAATCTTGTACTTCTATTAAATGCCTTCTTCAGTTTTATGCATACCACCCAACATCCATTTTTTTAAGTGTCACTCTCGATAAAAAGATTCACTTGCAATCAATTCCCAAATGTATTCTGAAACATTTGCAACTTCAGACACAATATTCCTAAGCCTACAAATACATACATATGTATGTACTGTACGTGTATAGGTATTTTCTCCTTAAAATCTAACAATAATAATCATTCTTGTGTAAAAGACTTAAACATCACTCTGGATGCTGTGCCAGCAAAAGCACACCTGGGCTCTACATTTGGATTTGCAAAATCCATCCAATAAATTTCCATTCTAGAGCTTTTAGATACAATATCACCCGCTACCGTTACTCGTTTTCTAATGGCGTTTCAGATCCAGATTCTGCAATGTTATACGAGTAGGTACATATGTGGATGTCCTCACACGAGTATAGTTTGTGTAGGGTTTTCGTTCTCGTTCTCGTCCTGTGACGAACATCCATTAAGATAGGCACATTCGTATTCTTGGACTTGTTGTATGGCAACAAAATGCGACGAAGCAAAAGTGCGTTACAGATAGAAATGTATTATGAAGATATGTACATTTGGATGTGTATTGTTTAAGGACGAGTACGTGTGAGGTGAAGTACCTATACATACTCGTATATGGGAAATTCCTTCATGGGTCCTTTTGTATTTTTGAATTTCATTTCAGGTGAAATGGGAATTTATTTGTGTCTGCGTCACAGTTTAGAGTGAACTGATAAATTCCATTTACTGCAGGAAGCACACCGATGGGAAATGAGGACGAGGCTTTGCAAATGGAAATATATAAATGGCCTGCCTCGAATGATCCGAACCAATTAATGTTGTGGAATGGTCATGGCCAAGCATAAATCAGTTAGTTTTGGGGGAATACTTTTGCATCCGGACAGGCTGACCTGCTGCAATAGGGATGGGCAATTGGATTTTAGAAGGAGACTTCAAAACAGATATTTTCCTTTAAGGTATATTCAGACATAAACCTTCACAACACTAACGTATACATATAAGGAGCACTTTCGAAAGGATTTGTGCTCTCCTAATGGTAATGCTGGGCTGGGGCATTCTTTAATTTTAAGAGGTCCTTCCCCTTCTCATCCCATTCCAATGGCAATCTCCGCATCCTTTATCAAAAGCTTGCAATTTTGACATTCTCTTCAGCACAGTACGGCACAGTACGGCACAGTACAACACAGCACAACCCCCATTGTTATGGAGCAATCTCTTAAGGAGCCCGTCTGTTCTTTTCTGTGCAACGATTAATTATCCCCCTTTTTCGGTCAAGAGGCCGCCTAAAAGCATTCCTTAATAAATCCTCCGATAGTTCCTCCTTCTGCCATTCGGGTTTTTCTTTAATTCCACTAAAAGTACATAAAACCATAACAATAAGTGGCTTTATAAAGCATTTTGTAAGGGATTTTCTTTTTTACCTTTTGCTTTTGATGATGGCTGATGCGGAAATTCAAAGGCGTTCCGCACGGGTGCTACTTTTTCCGGTCGATGGACATAACGCGTATACAAAATACGTAAGTGAAATGCTACATAAATCTCTTGAGTACGATGAGAGGTGCTTACGTAGGGATTTTACTACGTTTTTGTTTTTGTAACTTTTTTTTGTTTTGTTTTATTGAAATGAAAAAGTTAAAAGGTATTTTCTGTTGGATTCCTTGTTCCTCATATTATTTGCGTTGCAGTACGCGGATCGATAAAGGTGAAAGTTCGAGCTGCTGTTTGGTGCTTGTATTGTATTTTATGTGCTGTCAAAGAATGGGATGTTAGCATATTTTCGTCCTTCTAATTTAACGAAAATCAGAAGAGATCCGTTTTATTAGCCACTAGCCCCTTAGGAAAATGTATAGTTTTATTCATTTCAAAAGGCATTCGGTCCAGGAAAATATCAAGGTTCTACTAGTTCCAACGAAACTAATGGAACTCATAGAAATCCAAAGCAACCCGCATATCTGTTGCTGAGACATTTTGACACCTTCTGTCATCTTAGAGCCCTAGTTTTTAACCAAAAATGCAAACAGACACTATAATTGTTTACCTGATGTTTCTATACTCAGGTACACTTCCACCAAAATTGTAGCCGGTGTTTTTTTTAGGTCATCTGCAGCACCATCAGCATACTACTTCATCTCAGAAAAAAAAAAACCAAGTCAACGACTTCTCAAACCAGTAGTTGGTCCAGCAGATGCTCATCATCGACTCATCTCACCTTGCAAAAAACTTGTCCGTCGGAAAGAGACAAATGATCGCTCGTTGAGGCGGAAATCTGATACGTACATCGCTGAGTCGCCGCTGCCTCGTAGTTGTAAGATCGGATCATGTATCTATATACATATCTACACTATATGTATACATTCTGACTGTGATAAAAGGGGTAATAAAACCAAATTCCAGGTATCAATTTAGGTAAAGAAGTATCTCTCTCTCTCGACTGGAGATGGAATCGATTTTATGGGGGCAGGTAGAGGTACGAGTACTGGTACTGGTACTTCTTATTTAAATAGTCAAATTCTGACAAACATTAATTTATTTAGAGCCGACTAACCACGTCTCTACTAATTTGAAGATTTTTTTTTTTAATTTTATACTTTCCTGTATGTATGTCAGTTTTTTTTAGCACCGAAACTCAAACCACGAGCAAATTGCCATTCGACCGACTGCGACTGTTAGTGCCTCTGTCCGTCCATAGTTATTTTCCATCTCGAATGCGTTCTCAAGCGGTACGGTACAACTGGCTTTGTTCTGAAATCTGAAGTTTCTTTGTTAGCTTGGATTGGAGTATGTGAGCGTGAGGCGATGTGCTGGTCGAGAGGGAACAGAAAGCCGATTTGCATGTTAGCGTCGTCGTCGTCATCGTCGCGTCATGGTTGTCGGCGGTAATGGAAGATCTCTATATGTATATATTTGTATGTAGGTTTATGTTTCGTATGGATTGTTGGCGACTCCGGCTTGGCGTTCTATAGCAGTGAGGTTTTACGATGGAATCGTGTCGAAGCGATTAACAGCATCAACCAAATGAGCGTTTATACGGATCTAGGGGGTTTTAATGTGGCACTGAAAATTTTGTTTTCGCCTGCGATTATGTGTTCCATTGATGCAGTTTAATGACTAAAATGAGACAGTTATCCTTATCAGTTTTCCAACGTATCACCCCATTTTATTGCATTTCATGTGTTAGCTGAAAAACAATTTTCAAAAAGTTCATGAAAACGTTATATTTTAAAAACTATTCTATTATAGAATAAAGCAGGTCTTTAACAAAAAGTCTGCCAAAAATGTTGTAATTTTATTTTCAAATAAATATACATACATACATGGTACAATATTGCTTACATATGTTTTTAACATTTAGTGTTTCGTCGTAACCCTCAATATTTTTTATACTAAGTATGTATTTCATTTGAAATCAAGGAAATATGTACATAGGTACCCATCGAAAAAAAATTACGTATACGACTTGGTGCACACTTATTTTTGTCCTTTTTTAAAAGAATTTAAAACTACGGCAAATTAAATTTAATTTCAAAAATTTAAATATGTTTATGCAACCGCATATAACTCAAAAATTCATGTCTTCTTCATAAAATTACGCTCTTAATTAGTATAAACATAAGTAGGATGGAATTCGCCAACTTTACCACACTTTAATCGACTTTGAATGGTTGCCAAAAAAATACTTCACTCGAAATATGACTTGTTACCCTGACCTAGATTTTTTTGGAGCAGACAGAATCAGAAAGTATAGGGACTCACGGACAAAGCACACATATATCACCACGCTGAGAATGTGCCACTAAGCTCTCCAATTCCAACTGCAGCTAGCCTCAATACTTATGCTATTCGTTGCTACTCTGGCACTCTCTTCGTGCCCCTCGGGACTGTCCGTCGCTCGTTGGTATTGTCTTAACACGCTATTCCCCCGTTTTTCGCTTCTAGCTGGATGGCGGGCGGGTAGACGCTGGCTGGTCGACAACCGAGCAAGGCAAACACCGCACACAGCTCTACAGCGGCTTACTGCAAAGAGTGACCCAACTGTTCAGTTGGAGGCGGCGGGGGTTTTTTCAGCTTTTTCTTCGTCACGTTCGTCGTCGCGTCGTCGTCGCGTCGTCGTCGTCATCGTCATCGGTGGACTCAAATAATTTTGTATATTTTTTCTCCGTCGTCGTCGTCGTTCAGCTAATGGCGCGGCGTGGCAGATGGGTCGTCTTTTGGCTGCCAACTACCCTTCGACTTCGGTTCCCCCAGATTACCTATGTTCCTTATTGGTTCTTAAAAAAAACGAAGCAAAAAACAACTTCAAAATGTCACTCAGCTGTGGCGCGTCCGGCGATATTCCGATTCCGATGGCTATGGCTGGATGCGGATGGTTTTTGTTGTTGTTATAGCTGAACTCGATGACGATGATTTCAGCTCGTTTTTTCTGCTCCCAAGCGTTATATGCTGCAGCTAATGTGCTGCCTCCACGCCCAGGCCCAGCTATGTGGAACTTGGCTAGGTATAGATGGATGGATGTGTTTGTATTGCCCAAGTCCGTATCCGTATATACCAAATCGTATCACAAGTATACCATGCTCTGCTCAGATGGAATGAAATCCAGAGACAGAGAGCGTTTCGATTACAAGAGAGAGCTATTCCCACCAACAAATTCTAAGCGAGCAGTAGTGAAGTGTATCTACTTTTACATTCTACATATTTGTGGGATAGGTAAGCGTAGACTTTAGCTGATGGAGGGTTCATGGCTGAAAACGTTGAAGTTCTTCTTTATGATGATGGAACTGGAAACATACTCGTAGGTATGCAGATAAACCCATGTCGAGGTGGCTACTCGTATATTGCCTTCATATATTATAATGTTCTATATGTAACTGTTTGTGTGTCATTTTTACCTGTGTTTCATTCTTTTTCGAATGTTGGCTGACGGGCGCAATGTGCCCTTTATACCTTGTCTGTCTGTCTATTTGCCTGTCTGCCATGAGTGCCATGCCGGTTGCCGTTGCCGGTGTCGATGTCGATTCAAGTCAATCTTCCACAAGCAGAACCATCATAGCTGGTGTAGTTTGTGAAAGAGGGCGAAAACCGAAAACACATATTCTACAGTGGTGCGAAAAAGAAACCAATTCTCTATGGGAAAAATAAGAATTCTGAATTTCTGGGGCACTCCACCCCCGTACTATGATGGAGCAATAAGTTCGAAATATTACTGCTCCCGAGTACTTTCTCAAATATTTTTATACAAAACTTGAGTCTTTCGTTGTTGAACAAAATTTCCTAAACGTTAAGGACCTGACCTTTCTGCCGGCTTAAAAAATTCTTTATTTAGGTCTTTTGAACTTACGCCCCCAGCTTAAAAAAAAGAGAGAGCCGTTTGAATATAAAACAAAAGCCCAATCGATACCAAGTCCATTAACTTTTTAGACCCATTCCCTTCTTGCACCACTGTGTTCTACTCATCGCCGCCGCCGCCACCATCGTATTCCGAATCCAAACTCGACAGATGAAAAAACCCACACAGAGAAAGATAAACGAGAACAGAATATACAGCAACAAAAAAAGGAAAGAGCGAGCATGTACCCAAAAGCAAAGCGTGTTTCGGCTATGGACGGCTGGAAATGAGAATTCACCAACCCGAACCCGAACCCGCAGCCAAGCAAAAGCAGAAGCAGCTGCTTGCTCGTTTCATCGTAGTCGTCGTCTTCATTTATTGTTGTTGTTGTTGGTAGTGCGCTTGGCTTTTCCCTGCTTCGCTCTGGTGTCTGCTTCTGCTCCTCTGGTATTGTCGTACCATGCCATGACTTGCTAGCCAGCCAGCCAGCCCCAACAAGGCAGCAAGGCGGCAACCACCAGCAGCCAGCAACCAGCACACCAGCAACTAGCAGCAGCACAGCACAGCAGAGCGGCAGCTGTGAGCTCCGAGCCGAGCTGAGGTGTCCACGAACGTATGTATGTCGCACGCTCTGCTGCTGCTGATTTGGTTTGGGTCGTGGTGTTTTTTTGTGTTTTTTTGTAGATACTTCTATGGAACTGGATGATGACGATGATGACTGTGCTCTAGCTGGGCTGTTGGCTGCATAGCTTGCCTGCCAACGCTGAAACGTTCAGTTGAGCGTGGACTCTCCGCTAGAGAAGGTTACCGAGAACGAGAATCGAGATCGAGAATAAAATTTGTTTGTGTCTTCTGTGCCCTGTTTAATCGCCCTCACAACTCAGTGCTTTTTTGTTGTACCCCTGTCGGCGTCGGGGTCTCCTTCCTGTTCTTCTTCATTTGCCGCCTGACTGACTGTCAGTCAGTGAGTTCCAAAAAATAAGGTTGAAAAAGAAAAAAAAAAAGAAAAAATACAAGTAACCGACAGAAGGCCAAGTCAGCTCGAAGAAGAAGCAATAACGGACCGGGAGGCATCGACACAGACACACACACAAGCAAACGTCGTCGGTCGTCGCCGCCGGGAGTGAGACCACCATCCATTGAATTCCTTGCCATTGCCAGCCATTGAAGTCAGCCAGCTGACACTCGAACTCTCGAACACCGTTGGTGGTGGTTGCTGTGCTGGTTGCTTTTGCTTTTGGGTATTTCGTAGCTGGGCAATCGACTTGGGTTCGGCTTTCGGCTTTCGGCTTTCGGCATTTCCTGCTGCTGGTTGCCTCTGCTCTGCCTTTGCTGTGACTGTGCTGTGACGTGCCATATTCTGCTGCCCCTAAGGAGACACACAGATAGGTCGCATACATAGGCCTGTAGTACGCTACGCATACAGCTGCGACGAGCGTTGTGTATTAAAAAAGTGGAGAACACTCTTCGGCCCAAGCTGAAACTCGAACGCGAACGTTCTCAATCATTCATTGGAGTGTCGCGAGCGCGCAACAACCACCGCAGCACCGGCCGGCTATAAGCAGAAGCAGAAGCGAGCTGTGAGCTGTGACTGAGAGTCTTCACTTCTTCAGTCTTGGCCTTACAAATTAGTATCTTCTATCTACGAACAGTACGAACAACGACAACAACAACCACAACAAAAATATGGCACTCAAAGGAAACTCATCGATTGTGCTGAACGTGGAAAAATTCATCAAAGATGTGGAAAATCGACCGGCGATATGGAACCGCAATTATCACTGTAACAAGCCGTTCCTCGAGCAGATGTGGGAAGAGTTGTCATCCATTCATCAGCTGCCAAGTAGGTTGATCTCTCTACTTAGTACTTCTACTTATGTTATGTTGAAGCTTATGGCGAATGGTTGGCTCATCAGTGAGTCAGTCCAGTTCTTCACTTTGTCATTTTTCATTTAGTTGTGGACTGTTTTTTTTGTTTTTTGTTTATTACTTATTTTGTGTTGGCTTCTTCTAATTGTTTTTGTTTTATGTTTTTGTTTTTCCATAGAAGTTGTGCTGAAGGCGAAATGGAAAGGCTTGCGTGATAATTTTCGAGTGGAATACAAGCGGATACCGCGGGGGGATAATGGGGATTTCCTGATCCAACCAGCGGAACATGAGTCCAAGTGGATTCACTATTATGCGCTGCTATTTCTGAGTGAGTATATACCTACGAGTACCTACGAGTGTTTTTAATAATACCTAAGTATTGAAACATAATTCTTGTAATGTGTGTGTGTGTGGGTGTTTGTTTGTTTGTGTTGAACGGGGTGCTTTTTACAAATAAGGGTAGTGTTGGATATGGATTGTGTACACATTCATACGTATGTATGGATGTATGTATGTAGATGCGTATAGTTGTACAAGTGGATTAGTGGTATTCATAACAGAACATTGCCGGTATTGACATTGAGTGAGTGCTTTGAGTGATATCAGCTGTTATTGAGTGAAATGTCAATGTGGGACATTTTTGTTGATTTTATTGAAGTGTTTTGTGTGAATAAGAATGTTGAGTGAGTTGCTGGTTGAGTAAATAAAATTATTTTTGTTTTTGTTTTGAAAATTGGATAATTTCGTGAAATAAAAAAAAATAATAATGGAGAAGACTCAAAATATAGATTATGGTGATAATGATAAGTTATGGTTATTTGGGATTGTATTTGTTATTAGTTATGTGCTTGTACTAATAGACACTTTAGAGAAGCTCGAATATAAAAATCGGCATTCACCTATTTCCTTTGAAGAACATTGAACCAATGTGTAGGTATCTATTCAATAAGTTGAAAAAGTAATTCGGTACCTACTGTGTTGAATCTGATGATGTTATAAATGTTACAACTTTTTGGAATGCTTCTTGGCTGTTTTCTGATACTAGACAAAAAAACAAAATGGAAACGAAAGCAACTCCTAAGTCACTAAAACGGCTTCCCATTGATCACATAAGCCGGGTAGTAGTAGTTTGACTGTTGTCAAGTTTTTTGTTCTGTTGTTTGGTCTTCTTTTCCCATGCCAATCTGTCTTGTACTGTATCATATGATAACCTTAGTAACTAAGATGAAGTGTTTCTACTCCGTGCATTATACTATAGGGTGATGCACTTGGTCAAAGATATATATGTAATGTTTTTTTTAAGAAAATGTAATTAAAATAAACATAACACATATTTAAATTTTAATGTTTTTCCTTTTTATTTTACAGCTGAACACATGCGCCATCGTCTACCAAAGACCGAGCAAGACACAATGTTCTACTTCAACCAATCCAACCCTCAGGACTACGAACAGACACTTGTCGAACCCGACCTAACGAATGGCCTCATTCGCATTCCAGACAGCGATGAAGAGTTCGACGAAGATGACGTAGAAGAGGATGAGATGGAAGAGCGTACCAAATCTCCTGCAAATCCAAACAAACGTCCATTAGAATATATCCCCAAAAAGCGTTCCCCCCAACAACATTCCTCCTTCAATAGTGTCTCCGACACCACCAGCCTCTACAATGAAAAGTCCATGTCGTTCTCAAACATAAACATTCCATCTCTGAAACTCAAACGACAGCGTCTCTCCGAAGATAGCAACTTTAATGGCTCATCGACTATGGAAAACTCTGCAGTCCCAGAAGACGATGACTATCACTATTTACTGAGTCTGCATCCTTACATGAAACAGCTTAATTCGGCACAAAAATTACGCATCCGGACCAAGATACAAAAGTTAATTTTCAAAGAACTCTACAAGGAAGACTTGGAGGAGAAGTAGACAAATGTCCTTGCCCTAGTTTGTAATTGGTTCCGTGCTCGAAACATTCCGAACAAAAAACAGACCTCTCTGTCACAAATAGTCATAAGATCAGGAACTAGATGTAAGATTTATTTTTTTAAACTCCGGATTTATGTATGTGAATTTTATTCACATAACAATTGAGTAACATGCCTACGTGTGGATAGGCGTCCATTGTAAATATTAAGACTGTTTTCTGTTAAGCTAGTATTTATTCGGATTTTAATGTTTTGAATTTATTGATTATGTATTTTTGTATTATAAATATAAAAATGACATGAGTTTCTTGAAAAAAATAATATGTGTATTATATTTACATATTCTTCAAAACAAAGGATGCACTTAAAGGATTTCTTTCAATTAATAATGAATTGCTAATGAAATATGCTTTTAAAGGTTATTTTAAATTCTTGAATAAAATCGCAATCGGGTCCAACTACTTTACTGGTGAAAAAGTGATAAGAACCAAACAGAAACTCATAGAATACACTACAAATCCAGATGCGAGGTCTTAACATTATGAACATTTCGAAGAATCCAAGAAATTAAGAGTGAAATCCACTTAAAAAACGAAAAGCATTTATCTTTCAGTTAAAGAAAATCGAAGCCGAGGTAATATCTTATTTTTACACACAACAAGATTAAGATTTTTCGAATTTTTTGAAACAAAGCTCAGGAAAAAACAATTTCAGGACAAAGTCACTTCTCTTTGGGAACCTAAATCAACCTTGGATCAACTTTGGTATCTAAATTAAAAATTCTTAATGGCACCACTTAACATACCTGCCTGCTTTGTCCTCCCCTCATCATTAATATAAAAAAAAATCATATCAAGGGCTTTCCAAGGTACCTACAAGTTCTGTTACTCAAAAACTTCTCTCAACTATAATTGCTTGTTCATATTTAATTTCTACTAAGTACGGGTTTAATAGAAAAAGGTACAATTCCTCTAAAACTTTCCTTCAACATTTTGGATAAAATGAAAAAATAACATGACATCAAATTATCCCAAAAAACTTTTACGATAAAACAAAAGTTCGTCTTTAGATCTTATAGATACATAACTATGTTTATTTCCCATAACTAATATTTTATGCATGAAGCTCCTAATGGACTTTCCCTCAGAAACATGTTATCAAAGGTCAACCGCAAATCTAACAAAACTTTTCCCCATCAAACCACTAATGTATTTAATTTACAAAACCTTAAAAATAAGACCAAGAATTCCATCAAGAAAAATCATCGAGTTCGTGTTAAGTTCAAAAAAATCGAAATTTAAAATTCTCAGCCACTCACTAGCAACGAGTATTTCCAGGAACCTAATTTACAGGAATTATACTTCTCTTGTACACATTCATCAAATCATCTCAAGGCTTATCGACCTCATGTTGCCAAGACCAGCAGCTGAGTTGAAATGATGCTGGCACGAAAAAAATGAAGAAAATAATTTGGCTCATGTGTAATTTAGCATAAGATATTTAAAGCCTTCACCCTCATACAAATAAATGGACCCCGATATAAGCTCAACGCCACTACCTCCCAGTCTTCCGTATCCGTATAAGATAATAAGAAGATTCCAATATCCCAACCAACTCGCAACCATATTGACCCAACGAACGGCGAACGACCAAAATGGAAGATGTAACCCAATGGCACATTAAATATAATGAAATGGAATTTCAATGAGAAAATGATTTAAAATCATGTCCTTTCCCCTACCGCACGACCGTACACGAGAAGATGCCCTACTGGCGGGCGGAGACACAGTTCCGAGCGTCCTGGTTCCGGATGGCCAATTTACCAACATCGACATCAATCCATATTAATATTGAACGCAAATCGATCTTTCAGGGATATGCCATGTGATTCAAGTTGATAGATTCGCAAAGGCGGAACATGTGCATAATCCTGTTTTGCAGATGAAACAGCAGTAAAGTACGAGCATAAGGACAATTCGAAAAAGGATAATAAATGTATTTAAATGAGGAATAAGGCCCTTTCACTCGCGCTATAGCTCATACCTGGGCAATATTTTCGAGGAATAAAATATTACAAATGTGCGTCAGAGAAAGTTTCGTAAAAAAACTCCCCCCATCGATGAGGAATATCATTTGGGGGGAAGGGTGCGAAATAGTCCTTTTGCACCAAAACGTCGCGTCGTCGGTCGTCATTTGTCAGACAGGAGCTGATGCGGCGGCGTTGGCGAGACAGTGCTTTCGTTTGTGTATGATTGATTTGATTGTTTTTTGTGCTCATATTCATCACCCATTTATTTACCATTTTAATAAAATGAGATGGTGTCCTGGTTTCCGTCCATATCCATCCAGCAGAACAAGTGCCCCGTGTATGTTCATGTGTGGGATGTTGCAAGACAGTTGAAACAAAGTGTTGGAATAAAAATATGACAGGAAGTTGGAATCTCTGGACGAGATGGATACTTATATCCAGTTGGCACAGTTGGAATCGGTATTCGAGATTCTTTTTATGGATTTCCATTCATTATTCTGTCTTTCGCCATCTACTCTCACAAACTCCGCAGACAAGAGAGAAAGAAATACATATTTTCAAAAAATGCCGATTTAAATGTTGATTCTCTGGTTCAATCGTTATTCTTGGAGAAAGTACAGTGCAAGTCTTTATTTGTATGCAATTTTTGATTTGATTCAAAACACAATCCGTTTTCATGTCATTCTTTTATTTTAAGTTGTTTCGTATTGCGAAAGACTAAATGCGTTCTTCAAGGAGTATCCTTGATTACTTGATTTGTTACTTCGTTGACATGTTTGATGTAGAAAAAATGCAAAAACATTTATACATATAAATCTTACTCCTTTCTCCTTTGTTACATTAAAACCAGTATGCTTCATTGTTGACGGTGAATAGAAATAAATATTGGAAGGACGAAAAATGCAAACATTTCGTGTTTTCTTTTAATTTATTCATGAAGTTCAAATCTATTTGAAAAATTAATGAATCATAGTTCTATAGCCAACTAAAGCACACTGCTATTCCATCAAACACAGGAAAAGAACGCAAGAAATTTTATAAAATTACAGACTGTAAAATTTCATTTGTGCATGTAACTTTGTATCCTTGATGGTTATGTAATTTTTTCCTTATACAGTTGACAAAACATTAAACAAAACTATCATCTTAAGATTCAATTCTATTTTTAGTAATGATGGCTGTAAACTTTATTTAAAAGCAAATTTTTTTTACGATTTTTTGCATCTGATAATATTAAAATAGATAGTAAAAATATAATATTAAAAAAAACAAGTATACGCCACAGTGTGTTTGCTTTTTCCTATCATTCAAAACGCATTTCAATCATAAGAAAATAAATTAAATATTGTAAATTTGATGAATGCTGAAAAAGTAGAAAAGCTTTTACATAAACTTATCATGTACGTTCTTCGTTAAGTCCCATAAATTATTCTTTTTGAAACTTTTACTTATGAATTGCTCTACTAAACTTTTACCTGCTTGTATTACTGAAGAACAAAGGATATGTAGTTTTGCTTATATAGTTTATTCTAAATACATAATGTTTGTGTGTAGATAGTTAATAAGACAATTTAGTGATCGAATTTGTTTCCCCCACTCCCCATATCAAAACATTCTACAAACTTGAAAAAAAAAAACAGAGAATATCAAGCACAATATCAATCCAAGACAGCCATTGTGGGACAATATTAATGACATTGCAATCTAATTTCAATGTCTCCATTGCTCCTGTCCCATATTTTATGAACACACACACACACACATCTAACATCCTGCTCCAAACTACTTTCACATTCTCCTTATCGCTAACATTTCCTAAAAGCCAAAACAAACACATTCCAATCTCAAGTTATCGATAAAAAAGGAACATCCAGAAAAACAAAACCAACAACAACAAATCCCCACATCCTACAATGTACAAAAATGTACACATACATACTTACAAACACATACATATTTATAGATCGACAATAACAAAAAGGAAATGCTACACATTAAGTAAATGACTTTTAATCCTCTGTTACTACAAAAACATACACATACTCGTTCCCGTTCCCGTTCCCATTCCCGTTCTGGGTCTCGTATATTTCAATAAACGGAATGAATACGTCAATTCGTATATAGACTGTTTTATATCCTGATGGGAGGTGAATAATTTTCAAGGGAAATAGCGCGCAATATTTATTAATACGTACCAGATAGAGGGCGGGTAGATCAAGCGTGAACCGTTAGAAATGTCAGGGAAATCATTCTCCCTAACCTTCTAATAGACAATACATTAGATTGATGAGCTATTGACGACAGCTTACCATTTCGAGCTTGACGACGACAACGCATGACGACGACGACGGACGACGGAAGACGACGCCATCGAAGAGAAGTCGCCTGATTTCTTCCCTGACTTTGAAACAATGTCCTTGGTCCTTGGCATGAAAACCTAATGTTTTCGTCCTTCCTACCTCACTTCGAAATTCGAACAAGGGTGAGTGAAAAAAATGTGTTCACAAAATTTGTAGGGGTATTTTGTATAAACTTATTTTTACAACACAACCGTTCTTCGTCGTCACCGCCACGTGCACCCCGCCGAACCGTTTAGCTCTCAAGACCCGACAGAAAGGGTTAGAAAAAATCTCTTTCCCTATCATCTAAACTGACCTTTACTGTAAATGGGCAACAACTACTTTATCAACCCCCATCAAACCCCCCACAATGACAGTGATGGATTACACTCGTGGCCTCTTTTCTATTAATATTGATGGATTCAAAAGCGGCCCCAGCCTATAATCCTTTCGAAAAAGTGCCATTTTAAAGCAATAAATTCGCACTGACTCATATACATATACCATACATACATACATATGTATATGTACCTATACCGAACAAGTATTAACATAAACAGGACATCATTGTGCAGGAATCAGTTGCCATCGCAGGACGCGATGACAATAACAACAACAAAATGAAAGGATACAAAATTGATGACGACCCGGCACATCCAGGGAATGTGTATTTATTTGCAATAAAAAAAACGAGTCGTACGGACTAAGTCCGCCTGGCGCACAGCTGGAAAATGTCAATTTCCGATTGTGAATCCGATTGAGTTTTATTTAAATTCATTTTGCCAGAACCTCTCGCTATACAGCTACAGCAAGCCATACAGACATACATGTATCTGAGCAGTTCAAGCTCGGATTTTATGCTGCTGCCAGTGCCACCGCCCGCCGCGCCGCAGTTGACAAAACATGGACAGCGATATATTTACGGATCTCTGTATTTATTTCGTTTTTTTTTTTTTTCTGCCTACGCAACTTCATCCAGGACACGGAAATCCTTCGACGATAAGCAGTACAACTCATAACTCTCTGTGCATAGTCCAGGGCTGAACTTTCTTTTCTTCATTGGAAAAGCTCGGTTCTAATAAATCACATTACTTGTGTGTCGAAGGGCAAGCAAAAGAAGACCCGGGCTAAGATACCCGAATATACTCGAGCTTGGAAAAGATAACGAATTGGCATACTGCAGACATTTCAGATGTCGCCCCATTTCTCTGGGCCTTTGGATTGACATACCCGGAATCCCGCCCTGTCCCCAATCCAGTCAATATTGTCCCGCTGAGAGGAAAATCCATTTCAATCGAAATTTTTCGGAAATCCTAAACCTCCGTATGCACCCGACCCAAGTCCCTTTTTGAATTTTATATGTGTGCGATTCGAGAGATATGGTATTGTGGAGCTCTCTGCAATCAAAGGCTATTTATCTCACATGCTCCTCTCCGAATATCGATCATACCTTCCATTTCCACTAAGTCCCCCTTTTTTCCAGCGCTTGTACATATTATGTTGGAAATATTTTTCTTTCCAAGTCACCCGCCCTTTGGAGTGTAGCCGGACAACAACAAGCGAAAAGGGATAAGCATCCAGAGGAAAGAAGATATATTGAAAACAAAAGTGATTCAAAATTTAATCTCGGCCATTTTTGGGTCCCAAAAATGTATGAATGTGGCTAATGGAATGCTTTGAAGATACATGCATATATGTACATATGTATCTGCCCGATGTAAGGTTCAATATAGCAAAAATTGATTTAAGTTCCGTTGTAATTTATTTTGAATCATTTATATTGATTGTATTCTGGGAAACTGGTACTACTTTGACATTTTTGTGACCCAAGTGTTCCAAACTAACTAAACTTAGTTAGCCATGAATTATTGAAATCTAAAAATACGCCAAAATCTAATTAGACTGTTTTCGAAAGATCTGCAAATAATGACAGAAAGCTCTTGTATGCAATGTTCATCTGGCTGAAATTTGACAGGTTTAGTAGAGCAGAGAAGAAGCGGTATGGTTTGGTATTGTCTTGCTGAAAAGGAAAGGGTAAAAGACTCAGAGGCTGAGGCAACTCTACCGTACTGATCAAATTGTAAATATCAAGTGATTTTATTTTCATATTTTTACGGCTTATAATTACTACTACTTAATTTTGACATTTCATTTTGTGCTTCATTCCGATATTTTACTTTGTTATTTATTTTTTTGACATTACAATTAGAAGAGTTGCCAGAAGGGCATTTTTTAAATTGAAAGTTTTTAAGGTGGCGTATGTATCGCTACGATCTCCGATTGCTACACAGGCTAAATTAGTGTATAACTTATAACTCGTCGCATTTAAGCCGAATAATCTCCCCACCACTCTTCAGAATTTAAAGTGGGTGCGTACTACGCCCTCTATATTGAAAATATCAAATTTATATGTTGTTCCTCTGGTTTTTGAAGTGCGGTATCTCAGGAATCACTTGTTCGATAAAGGTGAAATATGGTGTGGCTTATGTCCTCGACTATAGCCACGCAAAAATCTTGTTTCTAGCAAAGAGGGTGTAGTAGTTAAGAACTTAGCTGATGGGCCGTAGTGCCCTTTGATTCTAATGTTTTAGGGGAAATACCCGTTCTTAGATAATAGAATTTATTTTGGAAAATAGAAATAAGATTTATGTATGTTTCGCAGAGAGATTTGTATAAATATTAAAAGAAACAACCACCTTGTTTGACTTTATAATTGCAAGTGTTTTATTTTCAGATTCTTATTATTTGTGTTACTTTAAAATTGACAATTGTGGTAAGAGAAATAAACAAATATGAAACATGACTAAACAATATTTTGACATTTACAATGATTATAACATAAACAAATGTAAGGACTAGCTGACACTAGGGGTGGCGTTCCATTTCCGAGCTCAACATTCCTCCCCGGCGTGAACAAAGTTCTCAAAGTTCGTCCTGAAGCTCCTCATGACCATTGACATGAAATAATAAAATAATATTTAGTATGATTCAATAAAAATAGAATAAGGCTTAAGTTTCATGCGATCATAAAATTTTAAACGAACAGATCTAGCTGCATCTCATAATTAAGCAGCATTGTAAACATGTCCCTTTTGATCTTGTTGTTTTCTTAAGTCAGTTCAAGTTCAGTATTGTCAATCGTAACGCGAATCGTAGTATTTATTGCTCGGTGGTGAATTTGTGTGTTATTTTTCTTAAATTGTGTAAATTAATTAAAGTATTTATATAAGTGTTTTTTTTTTGCATATGTGCTGTTGAATTAAGGTAAGTTTAATTAATTATTATATTAATAGTGTAGTTATTTTAGTTAGATTTGTGTTATTTAATGCATTTGACCCCGTCCATAAGAAATACACATGTTTGTGTGTTTCCCATAAGAAATGCACAGGCTTGCGTGTTTCTCATAAGAAATACATATGTTCGTGTGTTGCCCATAAGGAATATACGTGTTCGTGTGTATTTCGAATATCCATTGAGGAAAATTCCATTGGCTTCTAACTAAAGGTCCCTTATTGGTTTTGCAAAAAAATATTTTTTTTTTTTATTATTATTATTATTCGATTTGAGTGGACTGTATATTTTAAATTAAATTTTGAATATGATGACAGTGGGGCATTTTGAAATATTTTATGCCAAAATAATTAATATTTTTTTTTTTTTTGTTT
Source organism: Scaeva pyrastri (assembly GCA_905146935.1). Lineage (NCBI taxonomy): Eukaryota > Metazoa > Arthropoda > Insecta > Diptera > Syrphidae > Scaeva > Scaeva pyrastri. The sequence goes on along the minus strand of LR989927.1, from coordinate 1,890,221 downwards.
TAAATTATTTGTAATATTAAGTATGAATAATTGTGTTGTTGATTTTGATGATCCATCGTTGAACTATCGTTGATTAAATGTTTTGATTGTAGAATTTGATTTTCGTTTAGAGATATTTTAACTGTTGAAGTATGGTTGTTAACAATTTTGTTTGATTGTGCTTGAATGCGTATGATATTGATTGAATGTGTTTGTGTGATAATTATGTTTCTCATTTGAGTGTGATAGAAGTAATGAATGTGATACTTATAAATGATTGTGATAACTGTGAATAAAATTCTGAATGAATGTGAGTGATTGATTGATTTAAATAGTTAAAATGCAATCTTTCAATACGTCGAATGCTGATTTTCTGTGAGTGACGTTTTTTTTTTTTTTTTTTTTTTTTTTTTGAATTGTGCAATTTTATGTCTAATGTTGAATATTTTGATTTTCTGTGGCAACATTAGAATTGCATGACTGTGATAATTGGTATATGACTGTTATATTCTAATTGACTGATACATATCGATTGATTTTCTGAGTGTTTGTATTCGAATTTGACTGAGTGTTTGTTTATCTAATTTTGAGTGAGTGTTTCGATTTTGACTGAGTGTTTCTATATCTGATTTTGAGTGTTTTTTAATGAGTGCATGTCTGTTTGAGTGAAGATTTTCTCTCGTTATATGATTTCGTTTTCATCAAAAGATTTGTTACAAGGTAAAAGGCATAATTTTGTTATAGGTCTCTTGAATTCGCCTGATTTAGTTTTTATAGTTACAACACGAGTAAGCTTATCAGCACCTGGTACAAGTGATGTTATACGTGCAAGAGCCCATTGAGATGGTGGTAGGCGTTCATCCTTCAGCAGTACTAGATCTCCAACTTGAGGTTGTGGCTGTTGGTGTAACCATTTTGGTCGACGTTGCATTCTAGATAAATACTCTCCGCTCCACTGCTTCCAGAATGAATTTACAGCTGCTTGCATTTTTCTCCATCTATCTAGATGCTTGACCTTTTCGAAGTTTGTATCTGCTTCTGGTACAAGAAAACTTGATGTTCCAATCAGGAAGTGGGCTGGTGTTAGAATACCGAAGTCTTCGATGTTGTCGGATAAAGGACATAGAGGCCTCGAGTTTAAACATGCTTCTATCTGAGTTAGAAGTGTGCTGAGTTCCTCAAATGTAAGGGTCTCGTTCCTAACGATCCGCTTTAAATGAAATTTAACGGATTTCACTCCTGCTTCCCATAGACCTCCAAAGTGCGGAGAAGCGGGAGGAATAAAATTCCATTTTGTTCCGATGTTGGTTGTTGTTGATTGTACTTGCTTCCAGTCGAAATTCGCGGCCTTCAGCATTTTTTGAAGTTCGGAATTTGCTCCCACGAAGTTTTTTCCACAGTCACTGTAGATATCTGTGCAGATTCCTCGACGTGCTGTAAATCTTCGAAAGGCTGCTAAAAAAGTTTGAGTTGTCATATCGGTGACAGCTTCCAGGTGTATTGCTTTGGTTGCCAAACATACAAATATTGCAAAATATCCTTTGAACGTTTTTCCTCCACGGCCTTTCCAAGCCTTGACATCTATTGGTCCAGCATAGTCTACCCCAGTGTGCGTAAACGGGCGAGAGATTCTAACGCGGGGAGCTGGAAGATTTCCCATTAATTGTTGCAAGGGCTTGGCTCCAGATCGAAAACATATGGTGCAGTGGTGAATGTATTTCTTTACATTAGTTTTGAGGTTGAAAATCCAATATTTTGTGCGCAAATAAGCGACCATTTGTTGCATTCCACCATGTAATGTGTTTTCATGGGCTTCCCTGATTAAAAGCTGTGTAAAGGCGTGATTAGATTTTAAGATGATTGGATGTTTTTGATCGTACTGTAGATTTGAGTTTTGTAAACGTCCTCCTACTCGTAATATTTTATGGCTGTCAATAAAAGGATGTAATGATCCGAAATGTTTAGATGCTGTTGGATGCTCTGTTAAATCCTTGATTACTTCTGAAAATTGCTGGCTTTGTACTACTCTGATGCAATTGAGAGTTGCATCTCTAAGGTCGGTGATTGAAATTGGTTCCTTTAGCTGATCTTTTGATAGTTTTTTAACATAGAAGAATGCAATCCTCCGGCAGTAAGCAATGGTTCGTATGAGCTGTCTAAAATCTGAAATTTTTTCGAATAATTTTTGTACTTGATTTACAGTTTCAACTATGCAATGAGGATGTATTTTTTCTGGACGCATTTCTTCTTCGGTTTCAAACGATGATGATGAACTTGGATTCGTAAACTTCCAATTGGATTGAAGGTAGTCCGGTCCTCGCCACCAAAGACAGTTGTCTTTAAGTTCCAATGGTGAAACTCCTCTGGATGCCAAATCTGCTGGATTCTGTTTTGTCGGAACATGATTCCAAATGTTGACGTTAGTTAACCTCTGTATTTCTGCTACTCTGTTGCTAACAAATGTTTTCCATTTTGATGGCGGTGCAGCAATCCAACATAGTGTTATCATAGAGTCCGTCCAAGCAAAAGTTTTGACTTGATTTAGTTCTAAGACCTTTTGAACGTAGTTTAAAAGTCGAGCTAACATCACAGCACCACACAGTTCAAGTCTAGGGAGCGACACAGTATTTAAAGGTGCAACCTTAGTTTTTGACATAACAAGGTGGGTGTGAATTTTATTATTTTTGTCCAAAGCCCGTAGATAAACTACTGCTCCATAAGCCTTCATTGAAGCATCGCTGAATCCATGCAATTGTATTTCTAAATTGTCCTTTTCCGTTTTTATCCAACGTTGAATCTTGATGTCTTGAAGTAGAGGTAGTTGTTTTTGTAGAGATAACCATTCTCGTTGCAGCTCCGGTGGAATAGGTGCGTCCCATGCTAAACCCTTCACCCATAACTTTTGCATGACGATTTTTGCCAAAATAACGCATGGAGAAACCCACCCAAGTGGGTCGAAAAGTTTGGCAATAGTCGAAAGAATTCCTCGTTTAGTGACTTCCACTGATTCGGATTTGGTCCACTGAAAGGAAAAGGAGTCACTGTGAGGAAGCCATTTGATTCCAAGAGTCTTGATGTGCTCTGATGATTCAAAGGGTAACATGAAATCAACTGCCCGGTCTTCACGCGCGATATTAACAAGAGCTTCTTCAGAATTACTGGCCCATTTGCGAAGATGGAAGCCAGCTGATAATAAAAGTTGGTTGATTTCTGTTATTTTCTGTTGAGCTTCGTAAATTGAATCTGCTCCGCTTACTAAATCATCAACGTACATGTCATGTCTTATCATGTTAGCTGCTAATGGATAATTTTGCCTTTCATCATCAGCGAGCTTATTCAACGTACGTGTTGCCAAGTAAGGAGCAGAAGCGGTACCAAATGTTACTGTTTTCAAACGATACAGTTTCAAAGGACTCTGGTTGTTGCATCTCCAATAAATTAGCTGATAAAACGTGTCTTCTTCCTTCATTTGAATTTGTCGATACATTTTTTCAATGTCAGCTGTCAAGGTAATCTTAAAAGTCCTCCATTTCAATATGATGTCCATAATATTTAATTGTGTTTTAGGTCCAATCAACAGATGTTCGTTTAACGACGTTCCATCAGTAGTCTTAAAGGCAGCATCGAAAACTACTCGCAACTTCGTTGTGGTACTGGACTCTTTGAATACAGCATGATGAGGCACAACATAATGGAATGGTGAATTAAGAATTCCTTGGCTGACATCTACTTCTTCCATCTGGTTTAATTGAAGATACTCGGAAACACAAGCAGAATATTGTTTTTGTAACTCAGGATTGTTGTTTAATCTTCTTTCGAGTTGAAGAAATCTTCTGAAAGCTCCTTGCTGACTGTCTCCAAGTGCGGGTCTATCACCTTCCTTGAATGGTAAAGCAACTTCAAATCTTCCATCTGGTAAACGGCTGGTATTCATTTGAAAATGTTTCTCACAAGCAGCGTCTTCTGCAGCTTCGGGTTCATTAAACGGCGTTTCTTCAATTTCCCAAAATTTGCGAAGTTGTGAATCGATGTCGACAAGCTGCAAGTGGATCCGAAATGTTTCGACAGGTACCTTACCAAAGACGATCCATCCAAGTTGCGTATTTTGGGCAATTGGAGCAACTGGTTCTGTTCCCCTAACTATCTCCGGCAGAACTATTTCACTAAATACATCGCTACCTAATAGCAAATCAACGTTAGCAGGTTTATAAAATGAGGGATCGGCTAAATTTAAACCCTGAATATGAGCCCATTGATGTGGAAGAAATTCTTTATTAGGAAGTAAACCAGTTAAAGTTTTAAAAACGAACGCCCTAGCGTCTATCTCAAAAGAGGTATGTATAGATTTTAATTTTAAGTTGACAAAACTTTGACAAGAACCAGTTTTATTATTTCCAAATCCAGAAATTTCGACAAGTGTACGACGTTTTCTTAAATTAAGTTGTTGTGCTGCTGTTTCCGTAATGAATGTTGCTTCTGAACCTGGATCTATCAGCGCTCTTAAATTCACAAATTCTCCGTTCAATGACTGAATCTGAACAACTGCTGTGGCAAGTAAAACGAAGGAATTTGTTTGATTTGAGAGGTGATAACTGCGAGTGGTGTTCGATGATGAAGCCTGATCACTACCTGGATTAAATGCTGGAGCGTTTGGATTGATTTGTGTTGATACTTGATAGTTATTTTGATTTGAAACTGGTACAAAAGACTGTGATGTTGTATTTCTAGTATGTGGTTGCGAATTATTTGAATATGAATGAGAAAATTGCGAGTTATTGGATTGTGCATTTTGAGCGAACGAATTTTGATTGTTGTGTGACTGTTGAGGAGATTGAGAATCGTGCAAAAGTGAATGATGTTTCTGTCTGCAGTGATAACACCTTTTCTCACTCGGACATTTGAATGTTTTATGATTGTATGCTAAACAATTTTCACAAACTCCGAATTGTTTGACTACCTTCATTCTTTCAGGAACATCCAAATCCAAAAAGGAATAACAAGAACGAATCGAATGCTGACCTCGATGACATACGGCACAACTACGCTTATCCTTTCTTGCTGAATTTAAATGAAAAACCTTTGATTTGAATTTAGATTGTTCTTTACTTGTTGAATCTTGTGACTTATAACCTGATTGGCAAACAACTTCTAAAGAACGAAAACGAGTTTCCAAAAAAACTGAAAATTCATGAAAAGAAGGTAACTCCTTTGTTAATCCCAACTTTTCTTCCCATAACTGTTGTGTTTTTATAGGCAGTTTTTGTAACAATGTGAAAATCACGAAAACATCCCAACTCTCAACTGGCACACCTAGGTTTTTTAAAGCATGAAGTACTTCTTTCGATTTATCTAGCAAACCCTTGATGGAATCTGAAGTTTCAACCTTAATTATTGGCTGCTCAAAAAATGATTTTAATTGTGAGTTGACTAAAATTCTTTTATGATCGTAGCGCGTTGTCAAAATTTCCCAAGCCTCATCATAATTATCGTTATTAACTTCTAAGTAATCTAATAATGATGCAGCATTACCCTTTAAACATGACTTTAAATATGTTAATTTTTCAATATTAGATATAGAAGAATTGTTGTGTATCAATGACACGAAAAGGTCATGGAAAGGACGCCAAGTATTATAATCTCCATAAAAGGTTGGAGGAGTTATACGTGGAAGCTTAATCTCATGTACATGTGATGTTTTCATTGTACTATTGAAATGAGATTCATCATTCCTTTCTACCTTTCTAGTGGCTTCACCAGATTGACCACCATCTAACTTCACCAATTCTTCTAAATCATTAAGAATGTCTGATTTATAACAAAGACAAATTTCGACAATGACGTCATACAATTCTTCACATTTATCAGCTACATCTTCGTTTTCTTCTGATTTCTGAATGTCATCGAAAAGCTCACTAATTTTTCTATAATTTTCATCTAAAACACTCAATCGAACATGCAAATAACTTTTGGATTTTCTTTCAGCACCCAAATTCTTATAACTCGTGAAACTCTTTTTGACTTGAGCACAAGTTTTCTTAAATAATTTCATTGATGCTGATTCACTCATTGTAACAATATGTATGTATTTATATAACACTCAATATATGTATAATAAATGAAAATTATAGCACTCACTTTGATAAGCAGGATGAACGATGAATTACGATGATTCCGATGATTCTAGAAAACTAGCTGTGCAACAATGATGAACGGTGATGAACAGTGATGAACGGTGACAACGGTAATGCAGCAACAGTTATAACGGACAACAGTTATCAACAAACGGCGGCGATCCAATATCACATTCGGTAGTCAATTCTCAAAAAAATTAATTTTGTCTTGTAGTATGTATATTGCACTTTGTATGTAATTGTATTCTTTACTCACATGAATTAATAGATTAATTGTAGGCTGGGATGCTGACTGGACAAGACACTGATTAGGAACTCCACTGGACAGGACACTGGCTGGATGATCCTCTGGACAATGAATGGGTACTCCACTGGACAGTATAGTTGACAACGCTGTACGTAGACTCACAGAAATCCTTATCACAGTTTTTATTTAAATTTATATCACAGTATTTTAAATATATCACAGTCTTATAGTTGATTTTAATTAATTATCACAGAATGTATCACAATGGATTGCTAGCATATAAAATGCGTATCTGAATATGTGTATTATGTGTATTATTCGGCTCGATAGGACCAAATGTTTCGCAGAGAGATTTGTATAAATATTAAAAGAAACAACCACCTTGTTTGACTTTATAATTGCAAGTGTTTTATTTTCAGATTCTTATTATTTGTGTTACTTTAAAATTGACAATTGTGGTAAGAGAAATAAACAAATATGAAACATGACTAAACAATATTGATTTTGACATTTACAATGATTATAACATAAACAAATGTAAGGACTAGCTGACACTAGGGGTGGCGTTCCATTTCCGAGCTCAACAATGTACGTATTTTAATAAGTTTAATGAGTCGATAGTAAAATAAAATGGTTTTCAAACTCGATACAATGTCCTTTTTGTAAGTTGACCTCTGTACTCTATCATCCTGTGCCTATGGGTGTACCCTGCAAATCAAATAAAACACATCGTACAAAACTAAAGAAGAAACAAATTTGCGAAATTTCATTTACCTTTATTCAGAATTCCTTTATTCAAATTCTTGTAAAGGTTAAAGTTCAACTCAGATATGGATCTTTTAATTTCTTAGTATTCTGAGTTCTGAGGGTCTTCTCGTGTCCATTCTTTACTCACAAGAAATTCGATATTTTTAGCCTATAAATATCTTCTTAAATAAAGAGCTACCTACATACATAAATATGTGTATATGTATTTCTTTTGTGAAAGTTGAATGTATTTTAATTAAAGTCATGAGATATTTTCAGTTGCTTTGAAATACATGAAATTATGTAATTTATTAATTAATTATTTCCACACCTACGATATTCTATTAATCATATTCGTAGAGGTAGAAATAGGGAATAAAATATGAAACATCCCGAGGGAAATAATGTCTGGAGTTATTTCGAAATCATTAAAATCATGATGACGCTACGTTACTACCAGTTCATCAATCTTCAACTCCTTAAAACTTAATTCGTCTTTTAAAGTTAGTCACTATAACCTGTGAAAACTGATGGGTGTGGCTGCAACCAACTTATAAGTCGTGTATTCCATTTCCAAGTCTTAATGAGTTAATCCAGATTGCTTTTGTATTTTTTCTTCCTTATACTTCCTTCCGTCCAAAAACTAAATTATAAATTTTCTATTAACTTAACTTTATTTCTGCCCATCATCCGGGAGAAAAAGTACACTACAACTTAAGTTCGAAGTATATATGTACGTGTTCCCAATAGATATCCCGCATGCCTTTGCCTTTTCTCTTTATCCCAAGAGGGGCTAAAGTCAAAGGTCAGCCTTTATACGAGTGTAATTTTACCTTATAACTTACCTACATCTCTCAACGATATTGATTATTTGCGGACATGTCATCCCAAATCATATTAAAGCCTTAGGTTGGCACTCTAAAAAGACCCATCATGCCTTCAACCGCATCACTTCCTTAACTACTTTCCCCCTTCCCCATCATTCGGAAATAAAAACGAAAAACTGAAAACCCATTTTGAAAACTTTCTCCATAGTAAATGATTAACTTTTAGAGACAAAAAGAAAAGAAAAAAACATCAAAAAATAAAACTTTATAAACTCTTCTGTTGTTGTTTTTGTTGTTCTTCCTTGATACTCAGCTCTAAACCCTTTGCAGACTTTTGACAGGAAGTTAATTTAGTTATTCAAAACCCATCACATAGTTTTATCTTTTAGATAGTATATATGTACCTACGAGTAGCTATATAGATACATATACCTACGAGTAGCTATATAGATACATATATACGAACGTATGTACGTAGCAGATACACTTCTACCTCAAAACCATCCCGAAATAGGATTATTTCGTCTACGGCACTTATTGGTGTTGGTGTTGGTATTTTTGTTGTTGTTGTTGTTGTTGTTGTTGTTGTTGCTGGTGTTGCGACGAAAGTCCCTTTACTGGAGGACCTTAAATAATTAATTAAGATTTTCATAGTTCATTTTCATTGTGAATTTTATGAAAGCACAAGACAGAGAGAGAGAGAGAGAGAGTGAGAGGCTCCTACTGGAACTGTATACCTTTCCGTTTATAACGACCGACGCCGAAATGAGCTTCTCAACTTCGGTTTCCAAAAAGAGTTGCTGTAAGGCCTATTTCGGGCTAAGCCAAAGGATTAATTTGTCCTACGTAAAAGGATTTCCGTTATCCTTTTGGCGTTAAATAAACGAATTTATTATTAATAGTATAGTCTTGAAGCTGTTGTGCTTCCAAACCCTCCTCACCAACCCACACTCTCCCGCACTGACACATAAAGGCATTAAATTGTTATTAACGATGTGATGTTCAGGACGACAGCGAGTGGCGCAGAATGGAGCGAAAAAAAAGTGTCCTCGGCCTATAAATAAATTCAACCAAGAGCATCCTCGGCGTTAATTTTAATCGAAACTCAGGATAAAGAGATTTTTCGTTTTTCGTTTTTCGTTTTCGTTTTTCTTTACGTCGGTCGTCGTCGAGGACATGAAAATTGATTTTGATTGATGATATTATTTAGATGGATTCGATGCATGTGTGTGTGAATGTGTTCAGGATGATAAAAAGAAGGGTGAGTGTGGAGATAGGTACATCAAAGAGCGACCCGACCGACCGACCGAGCGAGCGAGGGGGAGTAGTGTACATGTCTTCCTTAATGTGTATATTATATTTATACATGTGCCATGTGCAGTTGATCCGATACAATCCTTCGATCCGATTATGGTATATACTCGTATATGTACGTATGTATGTATATATGTATGTATTTTGGCCCTGTGAGACAAAATGAAGCATACATAATAGAACGCAAAAATAAAAGCGACATCTAAGGCTGATGAATGATGAATTTCCAGGATATCTATATATGTATGTATGTTAACATATCCTTTTTTTAAGCGGCTTATCGTTTGTTCAGAATAATTGAAAATTGTTCGATAGGGATTTTCTTTCATCTGAATAGATTTACTATACATAATTCCGATTCTTTTAAGGTAATAAAATATACAAAAAGCAGAATTTCAGTATACCTATACTCGTATTTTGGAAAGCCTCTTAGTCTGTGATTAGAGGGTGCATGATGTGAGAGACATCCTGGGAATCAAATCGGCTAAACGAGTAAGTACCTTCCCATACGATACTTCGAGAAAAAAGTTATCTGTTCCTATGAAGATAAATAATTTTTGAAAAATCATAAAACACAAATAAATATCCATATTTATACCATTTGCTGCCAGAACAAAAACTGCAAAGTTTGTAATAAATCCTGCAACCATATCCCCCAAATTCCAAAACACAAAACTTCGCATAAAGTACCTATACAAAGAAAAGTACAAAAGAAATTAATAATTTATTACGCGTTTATTTAGCAGTTTTTCCGCTCACTGATAAAATCACTGAAAACGCTCTCCAATGCCCAACTCATTAGGGTGGAATAATATTACTAAGTTCTTTGCTATTTTATGCGAATGAGTATGAGTTCGAAAAATAAGAACCAACCCCCCCACTTAGTTATACAATAAAAGTCATAATTCATAAATTATTTACGCGCTTTTCTTCAAAAACACTTTCAACATAAAAACACTCAACCACTCAAACACACACACACACACTCGTCCACACAAAATTGAGGATCTATCATCGCAAGCAGGAAAAGCACTCCTAGTCCTCGGCCTCAGCGGCGCGCGGCGGGGTGGCGGCGGCAAATCGGCAAAAAATAAATCAGAGATATTTATAATGTTTGTGTTATTCACGCCTGATTTATATGCATAATCTCTGCTTGCTTTATGATTATGAATTGATTTCGTATAAGCGATAAAATATTTGATAGTTCATCCCCCACCCCCACCCCATCGTGTTCCCATGTTTATCGGGAATGTGCTGTGCGCGGAGCCGATAACAATCATAATGATATCAATAAATTTATGGATTTGCAAAAACTTTATTTTCTAAATTCTTCGATAATAAAACCCAATGGATGTCTTAGCTGTTTTCGAAATCAGGATTAACCCGAGGAAATTGTAAGTGAATGGCCGTAGTTGGAGTCATTAGGCCCCATAAAGTACGTACTTATCAGTTCGAGATGGACATGGGGTGAAGGAATAAGTAACATACTTTTGGGGGTGCTTGATCGTTATCAGAAGTGTTTGGTTATTCATTGCATATTTCAAGGGATGGTGATAGATTTTCAACAAGAAACAAGCGGCTATAGTGGTAGTCTAATACTCTTATTACGAAAATGCACTCCAAGCCATCTATGATGTTAGAGGAGTTGGACAAATTAGTCTCCTTTATTTCCATCCGACATTTTTAATTTTTAATTTGCTTCGTAGATGAATCTCAAAAGACGACCTACCCCACGGAATAAACCACTTTCAGTGAGCGTTATATAAAAGCTGAATTCGATTTGAGAACCGACACTCTATCAAGGATAGTATTATTTTACATACATATGTACATAGATATATTCTAATCGATTGTTTTAGCTTCAATTCATATTGCAAATAGTAATTTATTAGAGCCTGGAGATGGAGAAACATTTATAATGTGGCCCTCGAACGCTGCCTTGCGGAACTCCCCATAAATTATAAATTCTTTTTGAACTTTTACATTAAAATTTTAAAAACATTATAAATACTTACTTCTAATGTTACACCCTTCAAATGCTTTTGATACTTAAGTTGCTTAGTATTAACCTTGTAATATGTAAAATAAAAAATCGCGTATACGCCCAAGTGCACTAACTACAAATTGGTTATTTTTTGAGGTAATGGAAAATAATTTTAAAATTCAGTTCATGAGAATATGAGAAACCATATCAGTTGGTAAAATATTTTCCTAAAAATATAATAACAGACTTTTTTCTACAATTTTATATACGGTTTAAAAAATAAAAGTTCCGCTTTCCAAAAATGTTCATATTAATTACTTACTGGATTTTCTTTCATACTTAAAATGTATTTAATTTGTTATAAATCTGATCTCAGAAGAAGTTATACATTTCCAATTCCTTGAAGTCTGAAAAAATTAAGTTCTGTTGCCTCAAATCCAATCTTCTCAAAAAATTACAGAAACACAAACTTTTTCCTAATATTGTCCCTTCTCGACTGCAAAATGCATCCAATGACAAAAAGTCCTTTGTTTTATTATTCCCAGTACAAATTGATTTATTACAAAAACACAAAAAGTCCTTTTCTTCATTTGCATCTCTTACATTATTTCAACTTTCTTCATTTAACTTTTACACAAAAAATGCCCATTTCCAAACGCATTTACAAAACTTACATCATCCTTTCTCTCTTTGAACTCTTCTACGTATACAGATACTTTCTGGGACGAAGGCCAAAGATTAATGTTGGCAAAAGTTTCACCTCTTACAGCAATGTAGCTATCAGTCTATTCTACTCGTAGATAGGTTTTCACTTCGCAAAGAATGCACAAATTTCAACTCCTCTGATCTCTCGAAGTGAAAACAATTACATCAGGAAGTGAAAATAGCCAAAGTCATTTCGATATTTACAGCCTAGGGCGAAAGTTTGCAGAAACGAAGTCGCAAAAGCCGACAACTTTGCAACACTGAATCAAAAACTTTTGTCGTGAGTACGAGTATAAAACGGCCGGCGTGGCTGCGCGGCGCACGGGAAAAACAAATGGATGGAAAATGGAAACATTTTTCCCCCGAAATGATCAATTATTCCTGCTGCAAGAGTTGAAGTCATTAAAAATGCTTACTAAACTTAAAAAAGAAGAACAAGGGACACCGACATACAGGGGCGGCAACTGGGAACGATACACTCCGAAGCTCAATGTTATCTGGACGGGTATAAATACATAGTACAAAACGGAGTCTAAATGATAGATGGGGACAAAACTCCGGAGTCGAAGCTCGAAGGACAAAAAAGGGTAAGAGTGTGAATCCATTGTTGCGAGTAATTGACGTTTAGGGCCACGTCACGCATTGACAGCCGGTTAGGCTACTGCCGGGAAAACCCCTTCTTTCGAAGTTTGGGTATAGGAAAAGTCTAAAAGTCTTTTTCTTTTTTTTTTTTGGGTATAAATGATGAAAAACTAGAAACGAGGCCATGTACCCGCTCTCGCTCTCCTCGACTCATAATTTTTTAAAATTGAATTTCAAATTTATTATTTTTTGTTTAGGAACTTCGCTCTTAGAATAAGCAATGAGATGTTTTAAGTGTAATTTGGACAAACTGTTGAGGTTTTTTGTAATATGAAAAAAAAAAACCGGCAAACATGAAGCTGGATTTGATTTGGCTAATGGAGGGTTGGAAAAATATGGTAACATGCTACGAAAACGTGGCATTTATTATTTTTGTGCTTTCAATTATAAAATCGGAGCGGTCGACATTGTTAAAGAAAAAAAGAAAAAAAAAAGCATCCAAAGTTTGTAATTTCTCTTTAAAAAGGCACAACAAGGACGAACAAAAAATTAAGTTATTAATCCAAATTTATGATGCTTCAGGGAAGACTGCGAGTACAAGGTGAAAAAAGGGACCAAATGAAGCCACTTTCAGAATTTTCTTAGCCTGCCGTGAACTTCTTGTGTTAAGGAAAGGTAAACAAAGAAAAAAAAAAAAAAAGCAGAAACTTAATTTATTATTTTGTAAATGCGTATGTTGGTTTGTTTGTGTTGTAAGTATTTACGCCATTTTAATGTTGTTTTTGTTGAGCTTGAGGTTTTTTAATTAAATCTATTGAATAAGATAAGATGCTCAAAAGATGATGTATGGGCATTTGAAGTTCAAATTATCTTCTTGTTTTTTTTTTTAATGTTGTTTTTGCTAAGAATAAAAGTATTTAAGGTAGGTTATGTTGTTTTTGAAAAAAAAAAAGATTTACATACATATTCCGATACTGGGGGAAAAAGTTGATTAAAAGTTCTGAATATTTCTTGACTGCCATGTCTATAGTGGAAATTCTTTGATGGATACGAAGCAGAGATAAAAATCCCAAAAATTATATTCTATATCTTCTGAAAACAGTTGTATTTAGTTCCTCAAATAATTCCCGGCCATTATTTTATTTAAGAGGGTTATTAAAGATCTAAGAAATTTACAAAATCAAGAATTGTTTATGATAAAAAACCCTTACTTCCAAAACAAAGACAAAATACTTGATGTACTCAACTGTTTTTTAAACTCTTAGAGTTAAAATTTGGTCCAAAATTATTGGATCGAATTTGGATAATAGAGTACAGACGATTTATATATATATGCTAAATGACTAATAGAATAAAAAAATTTATTGGCACATTATGAGCTTTCGTGTAAAACCCCTATTTGATAAATTTCGACAAAACAAGTTAAAGTTCTATAGTAAAGTTTCCAGAATTTGACATGACCATGACCATCACCATCGAGTGATTTGAAAAAAAAAGAAGAAAACAGAAAACAACACCAAAAGACACAAAACCAAACGAATAAATCATTTTAGCCTGAAAGTCTGGCAGCACACAAAAACTGCTGACCTAGTCTTCTTGTTATACCAAACAGAAGAACAGACATTTTCCAATATATGAGTTTGCTTCATCAAATGCCAACGTCACTTAATATATTATAACTTCACACAAAACCGAAAAACGAAACGATGACTTACAAAATGTTATATTTTCCCCCCTTTGGACCGGAAATGAATTTTCTCCCGTCAATTCCTTCTTTTTACAATGGAAGCTCAGAAAAAAAGTGTTTTCTGGGGAAGAAAAAAAAAAAAAAAAAAAAAAGAAGAGGAAGAAGATGAAGAATGAAGAAAGTAAAAAATACCATTTTAATTTATGTGACTGGCGAAGAAGATGTTCTATTCTCATTCTCATTCTCACCGACCGACACGTCACGACACGACAGGACGACGAATACAGAAGGTCGACAGCCCAGACAGGATATAGAGAAAATATCCACACCAAGGAAAAATGCCTCCTTGGAGCCATCATAAATTCATATTTTCCTTTCCCGCTCCCTTGTGCGTCGTCGTCGCCTACTAGCGTCGAGTCCTTCGCCCTCTCATATTTTGTTTGTCAAAAATGTAAAAAAAAATGAGTAAAATCACGGCGCAAAGTGTTTTGTTTCCGGTGGAATCTTTTCAATCTCAAAAGAAATGTATACAAACAAACAACGAAACACAGACAGACAGCCAAGACTTTTGTTGTTGATCTCCTGTCTGACTTTTTGTGCAAATAAGGAAACAGGAGCAGGACTCATGCGGCGCAGCGCAGGTGGGTAGATGCTAGTATCCTACTTCACCTACCATACCTACACATGTTAATCCTTGAAGCTATTTTAATTGAAAAATCTTATGTAAAATTCTGCTCATGTCGGTCAGTCCGGTCGGTTGAAATTGGAATTGGAAGGCACTGCTCGTCGGTCTTGGCGATACAAATACTCGTACAAATGCTTCATTCAAAAACCTGACAAAAGTGCTGATGGAGAGAAGTGCTTGCAAAAGGTTTTCAAAAAAAAAAAACATGATATGGTTCGTTCAGGGGCTAAGTATACGTCTTTACAGTGGGGCTTTGTTTTATTCAAAAGGATTTCGCCAGAGCTCCCGGACAAGTTGCTCAGCTCAGCCCTGCTCAGCTCAGTAGGTAACATAACCCCTCCACCTCCACCGCCACACCGTGCTCTAACTTGCTGAACAACATCATCAATTCGAAAATTGTTTGTGCAAATGCAATTTCCTGTAATAACAGTTCACCACGACCATTACCAACATCGCCATTACCACAAAAACAGAGCCAAATCTTTATTGTACGGTATTTTGATAACGGAACTCATTTTGAAACGTCCGTCCGTCCGTCGAAAAAACCGAAGAAGCAAAACGAGAGGAGGCACTTTAGCTTGGATCCCGGTTCCTGGGGTTGCCGCAGCTCGGAGGTCGGAGGAGTTGTTCCTTTCATATTATACGAGTACTCGAACTCGAACTCGTACTCGTAGAATTGTTCGCAACTTTTATGTTTGTGTAGCTAGGTACAACTCTGGCCCGGCTTTGATGGTTTGTACCTTGTACCTATATCTACCTGCTTTGTGGACGGTAAGCATTGTTTGTCGTTTCGTTTCACCTGCATTGCTATAAAATTGCCTGCAGGACCTCACAGGGAGTGTACCTACACCATATACCAACTACAGTGGTGAGATTACTCAGAATCCTGCTGCAGGGTGCGGTGCAATGTAAGGAGGGACGTAAGCCTTATTCAGCTCCGAAATAAATCCATCTTTGAACTTAGTGCCAGATCCATTCAACCGCTTTTTAGCAACACAACCCCTCGCTCCGATGACGGGCCGAGCCTCACAAGCCCGAACAAAAGGAGCACTCGGGAACAAGAGCAGCTTTTACCAAAGTCCATTTCACAATAATTCACTGTTATGTGAGAGAAAGGCGATTGCCCATGATCCCTTTTTTGGTTTTTGTATAAATGCGATGATGGGAAACGGTCGAGGACGGGGAAGGGAAGCTTGTGCAGCGGCAACGGCGGCGGCAGCGTTCCCTGGTAATGGTGCCTGGGTAATAGTAAGTATTTCGGGCAACATCAAATGAATGCAGATGCTTGGGATAAGCTCTAACTCTGCCTGCCTGCCCCCTCGAACAGAAATGAACAATGAAAAAGGTGGTTGCTGTGTTTTACTCGCTTCATCGTCCTTTTTTCTGCTCCTGCTGATTCTTTTTTCGTGCTTTTCTTTTTTGCTCACTCTTCTTTTCTCGTGTTCAAATACATAATGGTTGAAATAGTATTTCGGGTGTATTCATATATGTATGTCCTGGAAAAGGGACTAACGGTATGGTAAATTGAAAATTTTATGGATTTCGAAAGGATAATAAGGATGAAATTACCCTGCGAGCACTTGATATTCTGGTGTTCTATTATATGCATAAAAAGGAAATACATACATACGTCATACATATATATAAATATGTATATGTGAGTATATTTTTCGGATCCATAGATACAACGATAAGTTTGGCCGATAATGAGGGTTGTGTACAACACTAGACTATATTTATCAAAGTTTAACTACTGCTGCTTAGTCAGTAACTTTTTTCCGGCCATTGCTGGGTTGGGTGTATGTGAGTTGGGATTGGAATTAGGGTCCTAACGAGCGGGATAAAATGGTTCGACAATAAAATCTATAGTTTTGAAAGCAATTTAAATTGGATTCTAATGTGCATGTGGGGATTAATCAGAAAACATAAAAGATAAAAGCTTAAGGATCAGAAGGGATTATGAAGTCAAACGATAAAGCGATCTTGTTGGAAGATACTCGTACTTGAAAAAGTCGCTGCTAGAAAGTTTAATAATTTTAGTTTCTTCTGGAATCGATTACAATGGATTTTGAAAGCTTTTTGTTTTTCTTGAATGAGTTCAAAAACAGAAAATTTCAGGACTTGAGACAGCTATTCATTTAAAAACAGAAAATTGGGAAATTAATTAAAGTGAATATTATGCGTGTTCTATGCAGAATTGAAAGAATTCCTCAGCTTTAAGACTATATACATACTTTGATTATAAGTCGAAAACAAGATGATATTTTTCGATCTTCGAGGTCAGAGTTATGTGTTTGTAGAACCAAGTTCAAAGTGTTCCTCGATTGTTCCTTCGACTATATTAGTGTCTCAGTGAAACCCTTGTGCTGAGCTTAATGCAGTAACAAAATTCCATGTTCAAGTGTCTACGGACCACTTTAGTCTAGCGATTAAATAATAAATTTGACGATAAGACTATTTCCATTCAATCTATCTTCTGATTTTGATATTGCAAAGAGCTTTAAACCTAGAATAATATTATCTCCCTTCTTTTGTGTCAAATATTAATCAAAAGCAGTTCGTTTCTCGACGGTTTATATGCCTTGCCTAATGCTTATACCGTTATACACCACGAAATAGCCGTAGGCTACGTTTCTTATATTGAAAATCTCAAAATAGTAAAATGATAAATTAACCCCCGTTTGTGCTGGTTCAAGCTGAGCTGTTGTTTTCCTTTTCGTCAATTCTGTGTTTAACCAACTAGAAATTGTAAATATTAATATTTTCTAGAAAAATTGTTTATGTTTCCCTCATTACACTTCTGCCCAGCCCTAAACAACGAAGGGACTCTGTCTGTTCAGCCCAGTCCATCAAGAGCCATCCCAATCAACCACCCACCTATCCCGGCACCCATCAATCTCATAAAAGGAAAAAAAAAAAACGCCCAAAACAAGGACCTTCGTCCTCTCACTCCTCTCCGAGAATTCGAGAGTGTTTCTAATTTGTGAAGGCTCACGCACCACAAACTCGATTTTTTTTACGATTCCTTCGTCTACTCGTATATACTATAAGCCCTGCCGTGATTATAAGCAAAGGTTTTCTGCTGCATCCAGGCGATAGAAAAGCGTTTTACGACTTTTTAAAATTGTCATTAAATTTTCGACAAAAAAAAAAATAAAATAAAAGGCAGGACACGATGGAGAATGCGAATTGTGAATCCTCATTTGGAGAAAATTTCCTGTGAGCTGATTAATATCGTTGAAGACTCTTTCCACCCCACCCCCACTTCAATTCTCATTCTAATTTAGTTTTTGCTTCTTTCTTTTCGGGGCTTAGATACTACAAAGGGAGGCAAAAAACTGCAAGCAAAGACATTCACATTTTTTTTCGTTAGGGGAGGAAGTCAAAATGATGAACTCGTTAAATTAAAGAAAACCAAATGCCATCCTATCTTTTTGTACCTCAAGGACAAAACGTGTAACAGTACCTCCACCAACAACATCTCTTCACTTGTATTTCGTTATATAGAAAAAGGAAAAGCATCACAAAAAAAAAAAAAAAACAGATTTAATTAAATGGAAAAAGGAAGAAAATATACTATAGAATCCTTAACCTGCATAAATTTTGAAATGCAAATTTTACGCCTTTACGACGCACTCAAAACCAGCAGGCATAGGATCCTCATCCTAGGTACACCGTATATGGAGGTGGAGAGGCTTATGCAGGATGTTTTATAGGTTGCCGCTCATAGACTTCTTTTGAGTTTATATTTTATGATTTCATTTTTTTTTCGAGCGCAGCAGGAGTACGTGTAGATGTTTTGTTTTATTTAGTTTTTTTTTTTTTTGAATTTGAATGTGTGGTGAACCAGGATGAGGAGAAATATAAATTAAGCATAAGCAGCAATAAGCATCAAATTTACAATGCATAAAGGGATTTTTTTTTTCCATAAATTTTATTTGGTTAAGAAAGTTTGAGAGGCTTTGAAGTGAGCCATATCGTTAAGAAATTTGAAACGGAATATGAAACGTGTTTTGATTTTCAGTTTCAAGTCAGAGCTTCAGAAAGGATAGAATGTCCTTGCGCCCGCCATCCATCGTGAGAGCCGTTGCAACTCGTTTCTGTATGATTTATCTCTAACATCGTTGTTTTTTCACAACTGACTGATACATGTTTTCAGCAAATTCTGCTGGTTTTGGATTTCATGCTACATGCGGTTAAGTTCCAAGTTAAGTATTGATGGAATGGACTTTACTGCCACATGCTTCGCATCCAGTACATCTAACTGAATTGTATTCTCAGCAATTTCTTTAATACTAATTCGACAGTGTTCATACTTCCCTAGATCATCAGTTGGTTGATGAAGTATTGGTCCTTAAGTCATCTTTGACCTCTGCTCGAACGCCTTCGAAGTGCTTGTAAAATTTGTCAACACAATGTCAACTTCCAGGACACTCACAATAAGCAACTTTCAATATGTCAAGTGTTTTTTTAGCATTTACTTTTTACAAACAAAATTAACACACATTTTCGACATCGGGAATGGTACAAATACTTCTAACTTTTATGACTCTCACAAAAAATTTCTAAAACTGCTAAAATACACCGTGAGAATGATAAAAATGTTTTTGATTTTGTGAACATAGCTCGAATTTTTAATCATTCAATAATCTGCAGTGATTGCTTCTTCCTCAAACGCCAAGATTCAATACAAAACTGAACCCAGAACTCAGCCTTGCGGAACCTTGCTTCTTCGATTTCTTTAATTTTATGTTAACTCAAAATATTTTGTTCTCTCAAAAAGGGATTTTTCTAAACCCTTTGAAAAAATATACATTTTTAAAAAACAAGCAAACTTTTTTTCTACACACATCAGGATTTAACTTTCTATTTTTTGCAATTTAAATGAGGATAATGAAAAAGAGATACGACTAGGATACTTTATGTGAATAAATTGTATCACAATTTAATTTTTTTTTTCTTCCGAAAATAAGATTAAAAATAAATGTCAAACAAATTGATTCTTATAACCCTCCTTGTCCCTTCGACCATCGCATCGTGTGACAGCAAAAAAAAAAAGAAGAGAAACCGACTCCTATATCAACATTGATGGATGGTCCTCCTAAAAATAAAAATATTAGATTCCTCAATATCTATTCCATCCAAGCATAAACGCCCATTGCCGTCGCACATTTTACAATATTCAAATTAGAGAAAAGGAAAGCTCGTGCAAATAAAATCCCAATTTAGAAAAAGGAAAATAAAAGAAGAAAACAACGAAAAAACAAAAACATATTTTTCAAAAGAACCACTTAACAAACGAGATATTCTGATATTCCGGAGAGAAGAGTACAAGTTCCACAAGTGAAGCGAGGGACACCGAAGTGGATCATAAAAAACAAAGCGAGCAAGGCGTGTTCCGGCTTCAATACCAAACCCAATTCTTCCTTCAAAGCTCCCGATACGGTCTCTGGAAAGAGAATATCTATTGGAATTATCGTCATCCTCAATCCTCCTCGTTGTTGTCTTCGTCGTCGTCGTCGTTGTCGTCGCCACCGCCAAACCCTGAGTTTTCTGAATCAATTCTCCCAAGATGTCTCCCCCGTTCGGAATTTGAATTTTTTTTATTATCGTTTTATTTTCATTTTATATTTGAATGATGTCTCAGTTTTCGAGCCATTGAGTAATGGTAGAGTCGTAAACTACCACACTCCTGTCATGTGCCATATACTCGTACGTATAGTCCCACCAACCCGATCCCAAGCCCGCCCCAACCTGCTTACTGTTCGAGCCGGAGAGTTAATAAGATTCAAATGTTTTCGAATTAAGCCAGAAACCAAAGAGTACGTGACCGTGATTCGAATGATGATGACGACAATGAGCCCGACGATGATGGCGATGGTTGTGCCTTCGCTTCGCCATCCAGGAGTAGAAGCAGGAGCAGACGGAGGAGGCAGGACCTTCTGGTGTATTATATAGGAAATAAAATTTAGGAAAGACTCGTAAAAACCCCACGAATAAAATCCGCAGAAGGCAAGGAGGGCTTAAACGAGTTCGAGTATAATTCGGAAAGTGTTAGATGTGTGTTAGCTACTGTGTAGTAGAGACCACCCTCTTCCTGAGCTACGAGTAGTTTTGGTTCGGTTCGGGTATCAGGCGCTAAAGGGTTGAGTTCGAAAATAGGGAATTCCTTTTTGTGAATTTTTATTTCCGCTGAGAGAATCGTAAAACAAACACGGCGCATAAGAACAAAAAAAAAATCACTAAATAGAAACAATTGGATACGTGGTAGAAAGTATTTTCAAATTCCCAAATAGGGCTGTAAAAATAGAGGCAATTTACAGAAGCATAAACGCCCATTCCGGGGTTTTATAGTTTTGTGCCTAATCGAGTGTAACTAGGGGTTTTATTGCAGCTATGGCTTGTGGTAGGTAAAAAATAGAGACAAAAAAACAAAAAAAAAAAACGAAAAAAGAAATCAACATTATTAAAACTGCTGATTCTCTCTTTTGCCGCTTTCTTCTTTACGTTTTTACGAACGAAGACCAAAGGTTAAACTCAAGGCACATAAAACTTTTGCATTGAAGTATTGTTGAAGTGCTTTAAAATAAACTTCATATTAAATCTACCCAACCCATTGAAACGATTCGAAGGGTAAGGCCCCTTTTCAAATTGCTTTAGAAGTGCTAAGCTATTAGTTTTATATAACCAACAGTGGAGATAACGCCGCCGATCGATACATATCTAAGTTTGTATCTAGAAATTCTGCTAGAAAACCACTTAAACTCCCTGAACTGAATGAAAATTTAACTCGCAATAGTTTTTGATACTTTTACGGAGCTATTGACAAGACACAATTTTTTTCGTCGATTCAAAAAATAATTTCAGTGATTATAGCATTTTATAAATTAATTCGTTGGTTTCAAGAAAAATAAGAAGACTAATGAAAAACGTACGAAAAATACTGTGGTTTTTTTTTTTATTATATTTCTTTTTAGTTGTTTGTTTTATTTTTCATTACTTTTCTTTTTTATAATAATCTAAGAACTAGAAAAGCTTTAAATAAATAAAAATATTCTTGGCCCATGGGGGGATCGAACCCACGACCTTCGCGTTATTAGCACGACGCTCTAACCAACTGAGCTAATGGGCCTCGATAAAAAAGGCAGTGGCGTAGTCAACTCGCGAATAGCGTTTATCTACTTGTGTGGGTATTTTTAAGTCTGGGAAGGGTGCTTAATGTTAAAAATGCAAAAAGCTTTTTTTTACACATATTCAACCATTACTTTAATCAGTACTGTAGTACGAATTCTCCTTATAGGGACTTTCAAACTTTGACAGTTGATAGCGGACATATAGTCAAAGTTATATCTTCCAAATTTACGATCCTCATAACATTCAAATGCTAAAAAAAATAAATTCAAATTGATTTAATTTTGTCTGCTTTAGTGCTTCAGACCGATAAGTAATTAAAAATAATATCAAAAGATATTATCTTTGTCACCAATTTTATTTAGATGACTAATTATTGGTATAAAACTCTAGTCTTTATTTTAATTTTTACATGACGTTTTTAAAATATTTAAAATACATTTTGTGACTAAAAAGCCATGGAAATAAGTTTGGAACTTCATTTATTATTAACTTAAGTGCACAAATTCTAAAAAAAAATTTAATAATACTTTTTTCTAATGTAAAAAAAACTAAAAAAGCTTTTTAAAAGCTTAAAGCTTCTTGTTGTATTTTCGAACAAACACATGAACCTCAGCCTAATAAATCAAGCTATTGCTTTATCTGAGAAGATACCAAAAAGTCTTAAAAAAAAAAAACACATGGCACTAAAGTCACAGAGCCAGTATGTGGAAACTTTTACACATCGATATTGACTCCATCTGCCCGGCTAGCTCAGTCGGTAGAGCATGAGACTCTTAATCTCAGGGTCGTGGGTTCGAGCCCCACGTTGGGCGAATGAAACTTTTTTTTCTCTTGATTTCCTCATGCAATAAATCAACTTAAAATAGCAATTCCGTTCTAAAGTACAAATAAACATAAATTAAACTCCCCCCTCCCAACGAAAGGGTCACAAATTTTAAAGAAAGAACAGAAGCAGTCCACCAATCAGGTCAACACTCTGACTCTACCCGGACCGGTGGTGGTGTACCTCTTTGTGTAGCATGTAACATAAAAGAGAGAAGATTGGGGAACCCTTTTTTGCACTCCAATGAGCTCACCTTATTTGTCATTCGAGAATTGATGACCCTGACTCGTCGTTCACCCGAGTGCCGGAAGTAAGATTGTTCTCTTCTTGAACGACTTTATAATGGGCAAGGGGAGATACCATCAATCGGCCGAGGGTATGCGCAATATTTATGCTCCCTACTGCTGAAAGCCTATTTAATGTGTGACCGCAATAATTCATTGCTGGAACCGAATTAATTACTTGCACATTTTCCATTTGTGAATGTGGTTGACCGCAAACCCATCCCTGTGTTCCCATCGCCCGCCCTTGCCCTCCAACGCCACCACCGCCGCCACCGGCCGTCCGTTTCAGGTTGGGTTGACCGTTGACGAAGTGGGAATTTATGTGGGGTACGAGGTTGGATAAAAAAGGTATCATTGGTCAACATGTTTACCACCTGCCGCCCCCTGGGGGGACGGGGAAGGTGTTGTTGTTATGACATCGCCTGGGATGAGATGATAATTGGATTTTACTACGTAAAATGATAAACAGATGATGACGACCGACCGACGCGTCCGTAGCCGGACGACGACTTTATTGCCAACGACACACAGGAGGTATAATCGAAACAAAATGAATCTATACGTAGCCAGATACATCCACATAGCCTTGACTATGTATTTACGTATAGTCGTACGTACATATGTACATTTGATGGAAATGTCGGTGAACTGGCGGCGTTTTCGGTCAGATGACCAAAATAGTATGCTAATTAATTCCAACCACACATTCACATTATGTACAAGATGGACATTATGTACACATATCACTCAGATTAAGAATGATATATGGACATATGTACATTTATACATAATACATCCATGCCATCAAGGTAAGGACTGAAAGTGCTGAATTTGGATGACAAATTTGCTAAATTTACTTAAAGTTAACGAGGGGTTGCTTTGAATTTAAAACATTTTGTTAGGTGAGTTGTCAAACTCTTTCATGTGGATTTATTAAATCTCTGAAGGGCATTATGTGGACTTTCTGTTTTTCTATGTATGTAAATTAATTTTTTTTTTAATAACATAAAAACTACAAAGGTGTATGTGCCCTCACAGATGGGACTTATTTTAAATGGACTTAAATTCATGGAAAGTTGCTATTCATTGTCGAATATAACGACTCAAAAAAAATGGTAATCATTTCGAAAGACAACTGTGTTCTTAAAATACGTGCACATGCTCACCTGCATAAAAACATTTATGTTTTTAGAAACAGCATGGCGTATGAGTAACATTTTGTCCATGAAATATTTTTTTATTTCACAGTAGGGTTAAATTTTTTCTCGATAATGCTACCGACGGAAACAAAACTACAAAACTCGTGTTCGTTTGGAAATCGAAATTATTCCTCTTCACGTCTCGCAATGCTTCGTCAACAAGTGATGCTGCTTCGAATCATTCTTTTTGGACACTTGAAGCACATTTCTCACAGATAAGGAAAGTATGATTTTAGTTTGAATAAATATTTAATTTATTTAAAAAACCTTAAAAAACAATTTGGATTTCCAACAAAATAATTTGTCATTTTTAGCTCATCTGGCCCATTAGCTCAGTTGGTTAGAGCGTCGTGCTAATAACGCGAAGGTCGTGGGTTCGATCCCCCCATGGGCCATTCTTCTTTTTAAACTTATAATTGTTAGTTTTGAGAACTATTCTAAAATCAAGTTTGTTTAAAGATAACATTCTAACAAGCTTTCATTAACCCTTTAGTTTGAATTTCAATAAAAAAAACGTTCACTTAGGCGTATGTGGAATATTATTGTAAAACAAATTTTAAGATTACATGTGTATAAATAGTCGTGAATAATGGCTTAACATTTTATTCTATTTACTTCTTTACTTTTTACTATCATACATTACCATACGTCACTTTGACAGTTATCGCGAAATGAAAGTGTTGCAAATTCAGAAAACTGTAGAAGCATGATACTAGCAAGACAAGTAAATTGTTGTAAGTAAGTAATATTTTATCGCCTGGCGAGTATACATAATTTTATAAGAAAAATACCGCTAAATAGTTCCCG
Organism: Scaeva pyrastri; assembly: GCA_905146935.1. Classification (NCBI taxonomy): domain Eukaryota; kingdom Metazoa; phylum Arthropoda; class Insecta; order Diptera; family Syrphidae; genus Scaeva; species Scaeva pyrastri. The sequence goes on along the minus strand of LR989927.1, from coordinate 1,865,086 downwards.
AATATGTATTTAGTCTTTAAGGTTACATGGCCCATTAGCTCAGTTGGTTAGAGCGTCGTGCTAATAACGCGAAGGTCGTGGGTTCGATCCCCCCATGGGCCACAAAATATATTTTGCCAGTGCACTTCCGCCTGTGTTCTATCCTCTTTCCATCCATTACTTATTTCCATCTAATATTTCCCGCCCTTCTATGTATTGGTTGATCCAAGTAATGCACTTTTATGGCACCAAAACACCCATAACCGACCCGTTATATTCGGCTATAAAAAGGTATCCGTATAAGAACCTCTAACAAGCATCCATTGAGCAGCATGTAACTGCTATTTGGACTTTATTTCTATTTTTTATATCTTCCTGCCTCCCGGTCTATAATAATGCTGTGATGTTGTGTCTGTTTCTGTTTCTATTTTTTTCCGTTACTAACGACATCGGAAACAACTTAAACCAGGAACTTATATAAGTTGTACTGTACGTTGAAGCTACCTATAGTGTATAGCATGGCATCTATGTATGTAGTTGTAGGAATATCTCTTTTAGGCCAAACTACCGCATGGCTAATTGAATCCTCGAACACCGCAAGATCGAAAGCTCATTGAATTTTATGACAACATACGACAGCGATGACGACATCGATGGTTGACAGTCGTGGCTGCTGCAAAATTAAACTTTCCGTCGAATCGGGGCTGCGCAGCGATAAAGTGATATAAAATTTTACGATTATTATTTTCGATTGCTACGCTTCCTTGAGCCTTTACTGTTCATTTTGGATTCGATGACTGGTATGGTTTTGGTTTTGGTATTGGTTTGTGAGCGAGAGCGACCGACAGTGGCACAAAGTAGGTGATTTTTGTACACATTTTCCATTTTGTCTGTCGTCAGCAGCAGCAGTATAGTAGAAGCGGTGCGGCAGTAGAAAGAGCGGCGATTGAAAGCCGTAGTTGTGAGGCACGTCATAAATGTTGTAAGTGATTAAAATGACAATAGAAATAACAGGGAGTGATGGAGGGAGAGTCAATGGGGCGAACAGGACATGTGAATAAATTGGGAAGGACCCTCCGCAAATCCGTTCTTTTTTTGGTTTTCTATTTTGCCGTGTATGTAGGGTATTATGTATGTATGTGTTTGGTTGTCGGTTGTCATTTTAGTCGACTGAAGTTTTATGCCTTTCTAATTCCCATTGTTCGGCCTACATTATGTGGCTTCTTGTATTCGACCAAAGTACGTATACTACACAGTTGATTGTGATTCTGTGAATTCGTCGCTTCGGCAGAGATAAAAAAAAATGATGACACTGTCTCGCGTCCCCATTCTGCCATTCTGTCTGAAAATGACAACCCTCTCTATGTATACGAAGTCATATATTTGTTTTTAATGCCTTTTATATCATTTGGGTACAAATTTTATCGGTGCTCGTAATATTTTGTTCCTTTTTTCGTTCGTGTTTTTTGTACTGTCAATTGTGTGCTTTAGTATGAATTAGAAAAAATGTATCAACAAACACACATTAATGGCTTTATGTTCTGACTTATAAAACAGCGTAATAAACTCAGATGGGTTCTAAGCAAGTAGTTATGGCATAGTTTAATGGTAGAAATGAAACAGCGATATCTAGGGCTCTTAAAGAGTTGAGTTTTTCAAGACAACTTTCTTTTTTAAGATCTTAAACTTTTAAAGATGTCAAAATATCAAATAGAATTATTCAGTCATGATTTACATTTAGGAAGAGTATGATTTTCGATTGTGATATTGAACATGAAATCATGTTAAGGCGATTTCATTCCATCTATAACCTCTTTCGTTAAAATAGTGAAATTTTTTTTTGTGACCCGTTTACTTTTTATATCTTTTCCTTAATCCAAACCAAATAAATGTACAGCTATAGCTGTTTACTTACATATATGCATGTCGAATGTCCATTTGACAGAAAAGTAATCAAACTTTTGGCTAAAAACGAACAAACACCCAAATTCATGCTCACAGACTTAGTATAGATTATAGAAGCCCTAAATCACTCCTGCATCATCCAACACTCAGCAGATATTGTTGGAAAGTTTTTCCTTGACAAATACTCAAAACCCAAATCCGAATCCGAATCCCGCCTAACTTTCACCTGTTTCGCACGAAAAAATAACAAAGATTAATGGACGAGGACTCCAATTAGCCATTCCATTAAAATAAAATAAATGACACTAACACAGAAAAGAAAAGAAAGCAATCCTACATGAAAACATTCTCCCCATATGCCGTTATCATAATCAGATTTTCGTAAAAACTAACAAATTACCAACAGAATTCTTCACTCAGTGCTTTGAAAGTCAATTATTGCGCGTCCCGTCCATGTGTGTGTGTGTGTACATAATACACACATCCACCCCGTCATCAACATCATCAACATCATTGAAACAAACAAAACTTCCATCAAGAATATCTGTCAACGTCAAAAACAGCTAAAAGGACATTTAAGCAAACAGAGCCAAAACCCAAAGCCACCTAACCAACAATACCCGTGATCAACTCACCTGTCACAATGTTCACATATTTGTTCACGTTTTCGTTGTTTTCGTTGCTTTCGTTGTTTTTATGTTTGTCGTTTTTGTTTGCGGAAAACACAACTCAACGACTGAACGGAGTTGCTTCGTGCAACTTTGATTAAATCATCGCTCAAAAAGGGAACCGTTTCGTGCGACGCGACGCGACGAGCGCGAAGGACATTCCCGTGGACATGTTTTCCCATTTTCACTTTATTTGTACACATTTTTCTGCAGCGAATGTGTTTTTTCTTCTTGTTTTTTTTCGTCCTTTTTCTTAATTTTCCGTTTTCTAGTGTTGGTTAGCTACCCCTCGTAGTCATTCGCTAAGCGAATTAACCAATCCATCATAATCATCGTCCTCCGAGTTCAGTGGAAGAAGTAGAAGCAGAAGCAGAAGGAGTCTCCCCACTCGCTCCCATCCATCCTTTCATCCAAATCGTGCATGAAAGTATCATGTGTGAGTGCGAGGTGGCAACGGCAACACACTGCAAGGATGTTTATTTAGCGAAATATTTATTTAGAACGAACGCCATCGCCATCGCCATAGCCATCGCCATTGTGCTACCAAATAGCTCAGCAATTTAAAAAGCCAACAACCGTGTGAAGGAGGAGTGGTTGGGGGAGAGGAAAAAGGCTAAAATTAATTGTTTCATTTCCATCTTTTCCCAAACTCCTCGTCCTCGTGTAGTCGTGTCTGGTGCTCGTGTGACGAAATCGCAAGGAGAGCACATTATTAAGAATGCATATTCACATTCTGACAATTTTCCTTTTTTAAGTTGAGCTGAGCACTGAGCAGGCAACAAGAACAAGGGCAGGCGTTCAGGTTTTGGTCGGTGTGGTTTCGGGTGATGAATTGGTGATGGGTAGCGCGGGTGGGCGTGATAGTTTAGCCAACACCCCATCATCATGCCAGCAGCTGAGCAGCGGCGCGGCGCCAGCGTGAGATTTGAGCAAATAAATTTCTTAACCCCGCACAACCAACCGCAATCAGGGACATATGCAGAATTATAAGATCTAGTTAGATATTGTCTGATGTGAAATTACGAGGGGGTGCATATTTTTGGGGTTGAAATGAAATTAATGGAAATAGTGAAGCACTGTCGCCGCACCACACTGCGCCGCGCGGTGTAGGGAAGGGTGGCTTTGTCATTGCTATTCGTTATTCACGATTGCGGTGGTAAGAGGGAAAGGTGTGTTGATAATAATAATAATAAGTAAATTGCGGACGAAAATAACAAAACTCAGCTCTCGTTACCTTTTGAACTAATATTTTACAGTGGCGATCAAAACTTTTGGGTGCAATATTTTATCATGTCGAAGCGACATATTTTGTCAAAATTCAAGTTTTTTAATGTTTTGGCAACAATTTTGATGACAAAATAATAGATTTTTTCAAGCTTTGTCGTATTGGGATGACGTAGGATTACTACGAGGTTTCTGAGTTAAAGTCGGAAGTCGGAATAAGTTATTGAACTCAAAATTATTGAATAAAACAAAATGACTGCGAAAGGCTTTATCGATGTGCCATCATCAAACTTGAATCATTTAGCTTTATAAACTGTGCTACCATTTTTTTTTTTTTTTTGAAAGTATTCAACTGACATAACAACTTGAAAATTAACATTAAAAATTGAAAAATATTCCGCCTTGTTTTGAGTGTCAATTTTGAATTTTTTTTCGTGTGTCAGTTTTTGAACGGCAGTGTGCTCGCAATTTATTCATTTTTGGCTCATCCTCAAGCTTCAAGGAAATTCATTAAGGCAAATGACGACTGGGACCGCTAGCGCTACTACCTCCGAAATGTGAATGTGACAAACATAAGTTTGGGGATTTGCGATTTTTTGCCGCTCAGTCGTACCTACCTACTTTATTTCGCTTACTTAAGGGAATAAAAATGAAATGCGATGGAAAGGCTGAGCGAGAGCTAGATGTGGGAGCACACAGAATTCTGAAATTATACGCAAGCACTCCGCTTATATCCTTCGGGAATTTTTCGCCAGCAACAGCAGCCGGATTTTCTGAATCTGATTCGTGTTACACAGCTTGTGTATGTAAATGTTTATAATTTTGCTTCTTTTTTATGTTTGTTTTTATACGAGTATATACTTCTTTTTTTTTGCAACAATATTCAAATGAATTTCACTTATTTGCTCTTTTTTGTCGTGTCCTTGTGTCATCTTCCTGTGTATATTTTATTTTTCTGTGTCGAAACAGAGGATTCTGTTTTTGCTATTCGAAGCGATGTTTCACTTTATCTACGGAAGAGAGAACACGTAATGAAATTATGTTGTTTGCTGAGTTTCTTTTTCTTTTTTTGTTGTTGTTTTTTGTTTTTGTTTTGCTGTCGTTGTGCTGTTCTCGACCCAGTGCAGCAAAATCCTGACTCCGTTCTCGGTTCCCGGGCCCGGATCCTGGAATGAAAGAACGAATCGGTTGACCTTTTTTTGTTGTCTTATGTTTTATTATGTTGATATTTTTGTTTGTTTATTTATCCAGTGTTCTTGTCAGTTCTAAGATGGGAGAGGGTTGTACGAAGGGTTTTTCGGTTTAATTCTACATCGAACGGTGTTTGTTTTTTTTGTGTATCCTTTCGTTCGTTACTGTCCCCCAATTTGACGACTCAATTTACTAAAGTGTTTCTGACTTCTGAATGTTTAAGTCAAAGTCGTGCTCGATAAAAATATTTTACCTCATCACGAATCGAAAAAATTCCTGGAATGTTTCAATGAATTTTTTACATTCGATACGTTTTTTTTTTTTCCTTTCTATAGAAATTCCAATCGATAAACGACCTCGCTCGGAATGCTTTTGATTTATTTAAAGACACTGGAGAATTTCCGTGTCAAAATTGGCTGTCTTGACATTTTTCACTTGAGCCAATTAGGTATTCGATTCCCGTTCATGTCAATAATACCGCAATTCGATAACTCATGAATTTAAAAATAAATCAGGGATCAGAATCGTTACAGTGAACTCTGAACAAACATGGAGACAGTCTTGTCTTGACAAGCATTGGCAAACAGAAAGGCAGAGGTAATTAAAATATCCATCTAAATCTATGTAAAACGTGAGCAGTGCCAGAAATCTTGGTGGCTTGGTGGAGACTAGGCAGAGGCACTGTGTCACTTTTGTTTCAACCAGTTTTTGATGTTGACGACAGGAACTCATCATCTTAAGGTGGGTCGGTCTGGAAGGACGAACAAATTTTTGGGAGAATAAAGGATGACTCCTGAATGAATAATTGCACATTTCAATTAAAACTCGTAAATCCTATCTATCTTTCTCTGTCCACTTTCTTCCTCCATCAGCTCTAGCTCTGGCTCTCCACCCCCAACACACCGCTCTTATACCAGACTTCGGTCGTCGTCGTCGGTGGCAATTCATTTGGAAAATAACGCGAATAAAGCCTTCACAGTTGAAATCTTTTGAAAAACTCCTGAAAGAACGTTAGCAAAAAAAAAAATAAGAGAATATAATAAAAATTCTAAAATAAAATGAAATCCTTAAAATTACTTTTCTTCGCACCCTTTGCGCTCGCCCCCGCATCTTCACTGATGTGATCGCTAGGGTTCCGGTGTAGAAAGAGGAAATCTTAATCATCTTGTATTCAATTGAGTGCTTCACCATCGCCGCTGCCACTACCGTCAGTAGAGCGCGTCCATCGCTTTCATGCGGACACCGCGGGACACACGGAGGACGATGGTTTTGCTACGTTTTCATTAGAGTGCTGGTGTACTTGGTAACAGTGATGTCCTTGAGAGAGCTTTGGTTGTCATTTTCATCATTATGATTGCGCGAAGGCAATCAATGAGTGGCAGAGTGCGGAGGACTGCTCATGGAGTTGGTCGATGATGGGTTGGGAATTCACTTGACACCGTTCATAAAAGCAGCGCAGTACCAAGAACCAGCATTCGGCAGTCGAGTAATTACTGCAATCATTTTCAGGATTTTAAGATGTTTCAATTTATAAGTTTGAGTACGGGAAAATGACTTTTCCCGAGAGACGTTTTTCTGCTTTAATCGTTTTGACTTTTTCCTCCATCTTGATTCATAAATGAAAGGTAATGGAACTAATTTTAGTGTATGTACACTTGTTGTGTGTATTGAATAAGAGAATTTTGGCTTAGGACATGAAATTGTTGAATCTTTTTTGAACATTTTATAAATTACGTATACGCCCCAGTTAACCTTTTTTAAAGAGTTACTGTCTTATGATTAAAACTACGGAATATTTCGAATTTGATATTAATTATCGTTTCAATAAGACTTTCTACAGTTTATTAAGCAATAGACAAGAGCCCAAAAATAAAATATAAATATTTTCACAAGCACAAGACGTCGAAACTGTCCCAAATAATCATCGCTTCACTTCCCAATCAAAGCCTCAAATCAATCTCTCCCTTTAACTGTCACAGTGTCTACTTTTCCAATAAAAATCATTTGATCTTTCAGCAACTAATTTGCAATGGTTGTCGTTATGCTCTTATCATGACCATCAGCCTGTTCAGTCCATACACTTATACATTTACTCATACATACATATGTACGTAGAAAGTTATTCGTAGGCCTTCAATTTGGTAAAAGAAGGAATAAAATAAAATCTGAACATGAACATGAACATGAAAACCACGCCTGATGAATCTCCCTTCTGGACAGCTGCCAAAATGTGAGAAACCCACATTTTTATGGCTCAAACGAGTTCAATAAAAATAAGCAACGTACAGAATTTCCAAAACAGGCGATTTTATTCGTTTTTTTGTTTTTTTTGTTTTTAATTACCATTGGCAGGACATCAATGTCAGTTCTGTTGTACTCGTACACAGTTATGCACATCCATATACCTAGATACAATAATTTACGATCATACGTCACTCAGATACTTCCAGTCATTCAACTCTCAGGAGTCAGTTGTGCAAAAAGAAAAAAAAAAATAAGGACAACGCTGACAGAGGGACGAAATACAGAAACGAATACAACTTTTATGTCCACTATCGTCGTCGTCGGTAACTGTCACGCATTCCGCCAGCAGGACTCAGCATACACATACGTCCCACAGTGACACTTCCTACGTTGTATAGAAACAAACCTCTAGCCATACATACATACGAGTATATGTACATCCATAAAAGCGTTTTTACGACTTTTAACAACAATGCGCCTCTGGGAAAGAATTCGGAGTCGCAGTCAGAGTCGGAGTCGTTGTATAGTAGACGCATTATTTGTCTTTATGCCTTGGGACGCTTCTGGAGTCCTGTCGAAAATGCAGGATTAATTTTATGACATAGCAAGGCAAATAATTTAAGGACTCACTTCCCTAAACGGTCCAAATAACCAAAACGACGACGAATATTGCAACATATTTTTTGACAACTTTCTGGGTGGTGCTGTAGCTGGTGCTGGTGAGAATGCGAATGCCACGAATACACGCAGCCATAGAGAATAAAGCTACCGTTATGGTGAAATTTATGAAGGATAATGACGCGATTCCACTGATTATACGCAGTAAAGACGATCATAAAACGATTGCTGTTTGTATTGGTAATGGCAAGGCGTAAGATGGAGATAGAGGCGAGGGGCGGAGCTGGTGTGGGTGGGTTGGGTTGGCAGGATGGGATAGAGTGCTTCCTTATCTTAGGGTTATAAAAATAAAAAACCTCGAGGTAAGCCGATTTGGGTGATGACGCGACGAAGGCGACGACGCTACGTTCAGCCGCTCGTAAAGGACGAAAGTGAGGTTTAACGTAATGCCCTGGGACATTATAGCTATCAATGTTGATGCCTCAAAATTTAAGTTTTTCTTCTTTTTTTTCATTTTCAAATTGTTTTCTCGCAGGAAAGGAAAGGGTTGGTGTGTGTTCTTTCCTCATTTTCAAATCGAAACGGCACTACATTTATCCTTAATTTAGAAAATACGTTTGTTCACATGACACTATTTAAATTCGCCTTAAGGGACTCCCTGACTCCGTCGCTCTGAATGCTCTGCCTTCGGCCTTAGTTTACTCTCAACGAGCACCAATTTTGCACAGAAAACAAAACAAATAGCCCGATTGCTCCAGCGGGTCCAAGGCAAATTCCCAACGGGACGGAAAAGCATAACCAAGAGGTACGAGGACGAGTTCGAGTATATGCGAGTGTAGACGAACAAAAAAATAAGGATCTGGAGAAGCAGAAGCAGAAGGAGGTTCTGCATAGCATATAGACTCGAACTTCTATTGAGCTCGTACCTATGCGAATTGAATGTGTACATTTGTTTCCAAATACTCTCTTCTTCCTTCTTTAACTTTCCCTTTCCTTTTCCCTTCACCACCGCACAATCGGAGTCGAACAACAGCAAAAAAGGAACAAACAAAAAAATAGAGATGGTACTAAAATCGGAAGGAATCCTCCTTTTAAATGTTCCTTCGTGAATTTATTGCTCCAGCTTAACATTTCCAATTAATTTCGATCACTGTTGGCAAATTAAGTTTTTACCATGGTACAATGCCACACCCTATAGGACTTGGATTCGGGTACCACAATACCATATACACTCGCACTCTCTTTCTCTCTCTCCTCTCTGCAAAGCAGGATTATCCTGTGGGGGCGTTATAAAGAGTGGTTCGGTACTTTTCATTAATTTTCCTTTACGAGTATATTCTGGAAAGTATCTCAACATTATAGAGATGTAGTTAGTTACCTATACTCCTAGTCACCTCGTACGTATCCAAATACTCGCCGTGGAAGATTGTTTGCAGTGTCTATTTTGGGGATGCGGAGCTACATTAACGTAAACTCACCTTAAGTGTGGCTTTTTGGGGTTTTCTAAACCACTTTCCACTAATGACTGGCATTAGATTGATCTAGTAAATTTGTTGGTATTGAAGTAGGAAGACTATAGGGCAATTGTTCGTATGGAAAAACGGTGATCTGGGAGGATGTGAAGTTTTATGGATGTGTCGTGAGAAGTAGAAAATGTCGCATTTATTAAGTTTTTTTTTTCGCAATACCTGTCTTCGGGGTCTTAAGGGTAGGTGAAATGCCGTTTGTTTTTTGGGTTTTAATTGATTGATTAGTCTAGAAAAACATACTTGCATCACATTTCTCTTCACATAGATGTTCATTGGATTTTCAAGACCTTATGAAAGCTAAGCTACTAATGAATGACTTAGAACTGTATTTTTTAGCACTATGCAATTAATTTTTCAATCGGTTTTTTAAAAGACCTCGACCGGCTTATCAGAGTTTCGAGACAAATTGATATATTGTTCAATTTTAAGCAAGAAATCTTCATCACACTCACCGTTTCTTAAAAAAGCAGCACTTCACAATTTTTTTTGAAAGTCCTTTCTGCATCTTTTGAAGTTATAGTAGATATGTCAAACTAAATTTAATAAGTGTCGATATCTCTACTCGTTCTAGAGATATCGTGGACGAAGAAAGGTATCTCAAACGCTCGAATGTACGTAGACACGCACACACAGACATTCTATAGGGAACTTAAAAAGTCCAGATTTGTCAAAAATTTTCAATTTGACAAATCGGACTCATATAACAATAAGTTAATTATACATTTTGAGTTTTATTGGGAATTATGAGAAAAATCATATTTGGAGTCTGTTGACTTCGCCCAGGCTATATTCTTTATCGAACTTGTTCCCACGATGCTTCTGCTCAATCCGTCATTTGTGTGTATCTATAGTAAGTCGACACAGGCGGTAATACTTCTGATTTTTTAAAACATAAGAAACATTTTTCAAGAAGAGGCTTCACTGCAAAGAAGTGCTTCATGATGCCTGTGGTCATAATGCCCATCGGACTTAAGTCGGCACAAATGTTCATAGGGTTAAATGCCCTTTAAAAAAGATTCTAAAAAAGATATAAAGAATTGACGTGGTTTGAGTTCGCATGAATTTTTTGATGGTTCCAAGAAGACATAACGGAAAAAAAATTATTTCCATAGCTATGAAAAAGCTTTTTTGGACACAAAAATCCAATGAAAATCTCTGTCAAATAATGAATACAATTGGATTGGATTTTTGGTAGAATTTAAGAAAGAATAGAATTTTTCAGCTTCTAAGAATAAACATATTTCCTCTACAACAGTTATGAATTCCCCAAAAAGATAAATGTCAGGCTTTTTAATTGAAGTCACCACAAATCCTGATGACATTCATTGAATCAAACGAATCCCTCAGAATTTGATTCAAAAAAATGTGCCCATCACATCCTGACAAATACTCCGACTTCATATAAGTTTTATATGAATCGCGATAAAATCTGTCTACGCCTCGTTCCAGCATTCGTTGTTCTGGACAAAAGTAAATGTTGTCATTTCACTCCATGAATAAGAAAAAAAATGGATAGAAAAAGTCCACACTTTTTTTTTTTTTTTGCTTTTTGCACTTTGCAAGAACTGCCAGTGAGCGCAGAAGGATTAAACAAAAATAGTAGAAGACAGAAAAAAACCCAAGGGATTGACACTGAAGGTATGTTTGTGTTGTATAATCTTGAGGAAGCCAAACATATAACAATGAGGAGGAGAGGATCCTTTTCTCTTGGAATACTTTTCCGTCTGTCTGGACGATGTCAAGAGCCCTTCCTTGTCTTCGGACGTTATTTTATGTTTTTTTTTTCTGTTCTTTTTTTCTTTCTAAAGCTTGTGTCTACTTGTTTTTAATTTTCCAATTCAAAACTTTCGTTTTCCTTTCATTTCTATATCATTTTTTTTTCTGTTTGTTTATCCTGTCAATTCACTTTAAATGCGTGTTGGTGAGAAGGAAGGACACATTTCTAACTTTAAAAGCCCAAAAGGAGACTGAACAAGTCAAATGACCAGTAAAAGGTAAGAAAAATAATACAACATAGACGTTGTGGTGGAGGTGTTACAGAGTGTTGCCGTTATAATCAGGAAAAAAATCCTTTGTATAAGTGTAGGTATATCAGTGTGAAGAAGAGTCCTTTTTTTAAATTTTTGTTCGTCCTTTTTTGTCTACAAAGTCTTAATTTTTGTTTTCTCTTGCAACCTTTAGAGTTCCGTCCCGGCAGAATTGAATGGTCTTTGCCTAGGCATCGCAGGAGAAGCTTCCTCTAACTCGTTGTGTTGAATGAACCGAAAAATAATAATAATCCCCATGGAGCAATGTGGTATGGCCGTCCTTCCGGTTTTGCTCGAAAAATTTCTGAGGCTCCTTTTTTGTGTACCTAACAGATATATACCTACATTCAAATATACTGAGCTGGAGCCAGAGCTACAGAGCCTTAGATATGAAGGTACATCGTACATAGGTAAAATTTGATGGAGAAAAATGGTTGCGGAAAAATTCACTGTAAAACAAAAACCATGAAGAAAATGAAAATAAAGGACGTCACCTCTGCTCCAGCTTCAGGACAAGGAGTGTGCGAGTACGAGTATACTTCTGGCTCCAAAGGTAAGTTTTTGTACACGAGTATATCTGTAGCTATAAGTCTATGGATAGAAGCTATGGAAGAAATTAGTTTCACGGCTTGTTTTTGGGAAAGCAACATTGAATTTTCAATTAAAAATGAGGATTCTCACCACAATATCGCATCCTTCCACTAGCCTGCTACGACGACGACGTCGTACCGAGCCGAGCCAAGCGAACCCGGACTGGATGATGGTCGACCGTGTTGAGTCTGATTCTGAAGTTCGTTGTTTTGGCAAATAAGGTGTTGAAAACTTAATGAGTGATTATTCATCATCATTTTGCTTAGATATTAACAAATTTTGTAGAAAATCTCGTTTTCCCTCTGACCAATGGAATGAGCAGAGCATCCTTCCTTCCGGTCTATAATGAGTTCCTAGATAGAACTTGACGTAGGTAAAGAACAAAGAACGTTCAGTCCTTACCCTATACTAGCTATTCATAGATTAACGTTTTTATAGGGACACAATGTATGTGCTTTCATTTTAATTCCAGAGATGAAATGTGTGTACGTGATATAATTTAGCTCTTTGATAACATTTAAGGACTTGATTTTTGAACAAAAACAAAAAAAAACTCCTTTTTTCTCCAGTGGCCTTCCGAATTTGATCCTGCATACTAATTTTTTCGTATCGGGCCTCCACCACCTCTGACCACAGTTTTATTTGACTGACAATGGACTTTGGTAACATTGGTAATTCGTCAAATCCCATCAGAGAAATTATAAAACACTAAATCGGAGTTCTCAAATCCCCAGATGGAAGGAAAACTTCTATCGGCTTTTTTTTATGTCTGCTCTAAGTTACCAATTAGAAATTGAATTGAAAACCTGACATCATTCCCTATGGCTGTCTTCTGTCTGCTTAATTTCGAGTTTTGATACCGTTCCTTAATTTTCATTCTCAAAATTTCTATACAGTCACAGACATGTTAGTACATCCGTATGTACATATGTATATGCGATACGAAGTGCACTTAAATATCAAAAAGGACCCCAAACAATGAGCATTTCGCTCTATAAAACTCGAGTGACATGCCTCATCCCAAAAAGACCCCAACAAAAGCACCCCAGCGCACCAGTCAGCCATGAAGGGTAAAAATTCGTTCCATCACTCATCGTCATCGCCATCGCCATAGCCATCACCATCGTCATCGTCATCATACTCGTAGCTCTAGAGCAGGCTATACTTTGGCTAGGTAGGAATAGGAACATACTCGTATATCGCGGGAAAACAGTAGCGCGCGGATTGCACTCGAAATCCATTACATTGAAATGCGTTCACATGAAGTATTCGAGTTTATCCCGATTGCCGGCTCCGTCTGATGGGTTTTTAGGTTTCCATCCTTTTTTGATTTTCCCTAAATAACTCAACAGGATTTTGAGAAAAAAAAAAAAAAAAACAAAGCAATACAAAAAATCTAGGACACATCCCCTAGACCGACTCTCGAGATTCCTTTGTTTATATGCATTTCCAACGAACGTAGAATTTCAAAGAAAACAAAAGCAAAAAATAAAAAATAAAAAAAAAGTTGTAGCGCAACCAAACCAATTCAATCGCAACAACCCATCCGCGGATAATAAAATCGCATTTCAAGTTTTCCTTTTATTTTCCTTTTAATCGGCAAAGCAGGATTCCGCGAAGGGTAAACTATATTCAGTATAACTCATAGCAACACAAAAAGGAATCCTTCTCTTCCCAGACCCAGATCCAAATCCAAACAACATATCGAAACAATAAAAAGGATTCAACACGGATTTATGTACTTTCGAATTTACAAGCACGGAGCTGAGCGCCGCCGCCGCTGCTGAAGATTGTAATTCTATGTTTTGCCTCAGCATTTTCCATATCGGCTCGGCTATCAGGTTCAGGACGCAACGCACGTGAAAATCCTTCGGTGCAGTGTAATTTAGGAGAACGACATCGACAAAGGAAAAGGGGCGGCATAGCAAAATTCGGCTATAATCACCAGGACAATGACTGAAAGATTCGGGGGACGAAACCGGATGCCAACAATGAAAACAGTTGCCTCCTGGAAATTTATTTAAGTGCATGGAATATTACGAGTATGTAGTTTGTGCAAATACTCGTAAATTCAATGTAACGCACCAAAAGGAAAACAATTGCATTTTTCCCAGTTCGTGTTCGATTATCTCCCTGAGTCTGAGACTGGGATTGGGACTCCCTGGGAAGATGGTAGATGATGGGAGGAGGAACGTTTTCGTCCTTTGTGGTGCAAATGCATCTCTTTCCAGACTTGAAGAATTTAAATGAGAATTGATGCGCAGTTGTTGTCGTTGAGGAAAAATGTGGAAAACCATAATTTTCGGTAAACGATTTTGCTTGCATTTTAAATAAGTACACAATTTTTATTACTCGTATATCCTTTTCCCTATTCCCCTTCCCCTTCCCCTTCCACTTCAAGGCTTCAAGTATATCTACAGATCGAGAATACAAGCGAGTCTCTGTCTCAGATTTTATGGCATAGCAATAAACTGTTTTTGTGTTTCGTTGGCATTTTATTATTACTTCTTTTATTTATTTTTTTTATTTTATTATTCCTAAAGACTATGCGCGTGCACTTTATATAAAATTCTACGTTTGTGCGTTTATTTTATTTTATTTAATTTTTAACGACCGTTTCGAATCGGAGAATACGGAAATGCGGGAAGGTCGAGTTGAATAGAGTCTTGTCGTCGTCGGTTAGTGAGATGGGAAGGATTGATGCTGATGGAGAGTATAGAGTTGTAGCAACATCGTCTGTTTTCGTCAATTCGTTCATTCGTTCTTCAAGGGGTGTCAAATGGCCCACCATGGTAACTTGATGGAGGAAATGTCCCTTTGATATGATTTTTATAGCCGGAATTCAACGATGCGATATAATAATATACTAAACGAAAACGAGTAAGTCTATACCAACTTCCTGCGCCTTATACTCGTCTTTCTATACATACATAAGGACATACATACATATAAATATAGTATAAAGAAGGACTGAGTGATGCCAGACGCGGATACGGAGGTTAATAAACGCAAAGAATTTGATACGATTGAAAAAGGAATTTAATTTTGAAAAGTCAGAAATCCGCAGCTGATAGCAACAGATACTTAACTTTTTTGATAGGAAATTTAACTCGCAATTTTATGCTCTTTTTTTAAAGTTATGTTGTAAAACGAGTAAAAATATAAGGAAATAAAAAAGAATTAGAGGGGGGGGGGGGGGGGGGGTTTGGAACTGAACCATATACAATTCGTGGGCAATATAAAATAGGAAATTGCTATAAAAGGACTTAAAATGTGCAAAATATGATTTGATTTGAATAAGCATTCACTCTGGGAAGTGGAAAGCGGACTGTTGCTCGGGGAAGAAGGGGCGCTAGTTGCTGACTGACGACAAACGAAAACCCATCATATTCAAATGTTTAACAATAAAGAAACTTTTAAGAACTGTGGTATAAATATATGAGATTATAACAGAATCAGATATTCTGTCTTTTTTTTTTTGTGTGTTCCCTATATCGTATCCAGTTCAAGACTTAAGGATTTGAGACAAGAAAGCGCCTACGGATAAAAATTCCTATTCCAATAGTTTTCAAAGACTGACCTTACCATTTTTTCCAATTTCTTTAGCTCATGAGGTTAGTGATTTGTAGCTAAGGGAGTGCGTATATGGTATGTAAAATCAATTCCCGGACGCAAAGGTCATTTTTGGTGTATTTCTCAGGTTACCACTTACATTTGTAGCTCATGGTGGTATAGGATACTAAACTGATCCTAGATGAAAGTTTCAAATTAAAACAAAGCTTTGAATTAAAGGTCGCATATGCTGACAACTTACCTTAAACATCTCGACTACGCTGACGATGTTTGTTTGCTTTCCCATAAGATCATGGATCTCCATCAAATGGCAACAAGGGTGGAGAGAGAAGCAGCAATCGTGGGGCTGAAAATCAATACGGAAAAAACAAGGATGTGTAGCCTCGGGAGCTCGCAATTACCCGCTCCGATGAACATTGGTCAACAAGCAGTAGAGAAAGTAGATAGCTTCCAATACCTTGGAAGTATCGTCTCTCCTGAAGGAGGAACCGAATTAGACATCGCCAGCCGCATCGGAAAAGCAAAGGCTGCGTTCGGGATGTTGTCCAATGTTTGGAGGAACAAGTCTCTCAGCTTGAACACAAAGCTACGACTGTTCAACTCTAACGTCGAATCAGTTCTGCTATATGGCTGCAGCACCTGGAAAATAACAACCACAATAACCAGGAAACTGCAAACCTTCGTTAATAGGTGTCTTCGAAACATCTTACGGGTTTTCTGGCCTAATCGTATCTCCAACTATGACTTACATAGACGAACAGGTCAGGAACCCATAGATACCATTATACGAAGGCGCAAGTGGCAGTGGATTGGACACACGCTTCGAAAAGGTAATGACTGCATTGCAGGCCAAGCAATGCAGTGGAACCCACTCACACAAGAAGGAAGAAGAGTAGGTAGACCGAGAAGCACGTGGAGAAGAACAGTTGAGGAGGAATCTGCGAGACTGGGAAAGAGCTGGAGGGAGCTTAAATACATCGCTGGAAACCGTACACGATGGCGCGTAGGAGTAGTTGAGGCCCTATGTCCCGCTAGGGAACACCAACGGACTTCGTAGGTCTGAGGACCTAAGTAAGTAAGTAAGTATATGCTTGGCAACAGTGTCAAAAAAAAACTGACAAAAAAGCAATGTTTTGATAAAACTTTTATTATTTTATTTGTTCGAATAAAGGGAGGTTCCGACCATGTATAAAATTTTAGTGCACGGGTCTTATAATTATAGAAAATGCTCTTCTTCCAATTGGTCAGCTATTGGAAGAAGCAGTAGAAGACAGTAACAAACACTTTAGATGAGCGTTTTTTGGTCACATGAAGTGAAAATACATTCGACAAAAATATTCATATTTAAAACTATCAGATTGCGTAGTCTTAATTATGCTAAAAAGTTCTCAAGGAGAGATTGTAGCCAAGACGTGCTAAATCGATTTTTGCTCAGCTCTGATCCTCTAATCACTTCTCTTAGAAAGTCGCAACCGAAAATCAGATGATTTAGATCAGAATATTGAAGAGCCAGTGGAAGAATCTATCGATTAATTCGGTCTTTTTTTCAAAAATGTATGCCAAAATTAATAGAAATCCATCAAAAAACTGTGTTTTATTCAGTAAATACTATTTTAAAGCAGAAATAGTGACAAAGTACGAAAAATAATAAAAATAAAAATTGCCATTAATTCAAATACCTACAGTCGAACTTCCATAACTCGAACTTCCTTAAGTCGAATTTCTCTATAACTCAAATTTTTATTGAGAACTTTGCTTTTTAAACTTTATTTTCATGAATTTTGTTCTCCATAATTCGAAGTTCTGTAACTCAAAGTTCTCTATGTTTCTAACTTTTTAAATTGCATTTGAAGTCAAAAAGTGTCCTTAACTCGAAATTTTTTAATTGGGGAAATCCCTACTATTTTAATTTTTTTTTGAAATTTACTCTAGTCTGCTATGATTATTTAAAATGTTTTCCAGTACGATACATATTTTTGTCTTTGTTCAAAATCGGGAAATCCCATTTAGTTTAATTTTTTTTGAAAATAAATTGAGTCTACTGTGATTAGATTTGAAAGTTTCTTTGTGGAAGAGGGATGGTTGTGTTCAAGTGTTGTAGATTTTTCATTTGAACTTTGATTTTGAACGGGTTACGAAGTTCCTGTTTCCTGTTGTTTCAATTTTTTTAATCAGAAAAGGAAGGAGTCACTAATTTCAATGTCAGGAAGAAAAGTAATGCATTTAACTTTTGAACAAAAACTGAAGGTCATTAGTGAAGTTGAGAGTGGTGTTAGAAAGAAAAATGTGTCCACAAAATATGGTTTACCTCCAAGTACACTTTCCACTTGACTTAAAAATAGAGAAAGTATATTTTTTTCTTATCTCCTTTAATCGAAGTTTCAATAACTCGAACTTTTAGTCTTTCTTTATGAGAGTTCCAGTTATGGAAGTTCGACTGTATTCCTAATCACCTTTATTGGTCACTGCTTAATATTCAGACATGCTTTACGGCTTGCAGCTCCGACAGACGATTTCTGTTGAAGCTGTATGGATGAGGAAGAAGAAGAGTTAGTTAGTAGACTACACCTCTAAGACTTCTACTACTATGATCCTAGCATTCTAAATAACTCAGACATTAACAGTTTTAAACGGTTTATTGTTAGCTCCAAATAGTTCAACGAATATCAAGGTCTAATGATCTAAATGGTATCACAATGGACTTTTTTGGTGTAATTGTGCTGGTCTTCTTTCATTTTGACCAGCAGCCACCTTAACCTAACCTAACCTAACTCCTATGTGTGGCGGGAGCACGCCCAGCTGAGTACTTACATACAATAAGGTCGACATCAAATATTTCAATTTTAAGTCAAATCAATAAAATTTTGAAAATCTCTCGTTTTTTTTCCTTTGACATAAACATAACTATACAAAAAACTATTTCGAGCTTTTAAATAACTCGCTGAAATTAGAACTACAAGTAAGGGACAAGTTCTCCGTCTCTTTAAAAGACAAAATACAGTGACGCCCACACAATTTTCTTTCTATGTGTGTAAAATTAATTTTAAAAACACCCAGCAACACTTTTTGATAACCGATAATCGGGAGTTGACTACGCCACTGGTTTTTCATCGTGGCCCATTAGCTCAGTTGGTTAGAGCGTCGTGCTAATAACGCGAAGGTCGTGGGTTCGATCCCCCCATGGGCCAAATATTATTTTGTTTTTCTTTTTTTCTTTTTTTTTCTTTTTAATTTAACGAAATAAATGTGTCTCCATTCAATCTTTCCTCACGTGTGAAGTTCCTACGTGTTTTCAAGTTTCAATTTCGGATTCCTATATTTAGAAATTCAATTTCCTCGCCTCGCAGATCAATTGAACAAGAGGCTCGGCGGGTAGTATCTTATCTTTGTATGCTTCAAAAAGTTTGAAAATTCTGAAAATCAATGCAAGACTAAAATCAATAAGAGACAATAAGATGTTTGAAATTTATCACATCATCAGATCTCCCTCAATGCTGTCATACTTTCAAACGTATCTTCTCGTCCTCCTTCTTGCCTCAGCCTCTCTTCTATTTATGCAAATAACAAATCGAAGAAAATATATTTATTTCAATAAACGGCAGTCTGTAGCTATTCTTTTCCACGTGCCAAAGTACCTTATTCCTGAAGGAGGAAGAGGAACGCGGTTTTGGTGTGGTGGAACCGAAAAGGGCCCATATAACCAGGACGATGCTTGTGTTGAGGAAGGCGCTTTAGTGCCTCCTCCATCAGCTTCTGCTTTGCAATACATATCTTCAACTTCAGGAGCGCTATGCCCCTGTCCTGCAGAGGGGTGGATTGTTGCTGTGTTGGTGGAAATGTTGGCATTGGCAGATTAGATTTATTTGCCCGGAATGGAGGTAATCAAATGAAGTCAAGTCACCGCAGAATCCGCAACTTGATTCTTCGTGCCATCATCTCTAATTGGGTAATAAAATTTCATGGCACATCTCTTTGGCTGTGCAAGCATTTTTTGTTTCTATTTTTTTTTTTTTTTCTTTTTTTCAACTTAACTTCACTCATCTATCTGCGGGCGGTGGTGGTGGCGGCGGCGGTTAAGTTGCAACCTCACGGAATATCCTCGATACGCGATCGGACGTTTGGACGTTGAATTGTTGACATACAAGTATCACTCTGATGGCAATCTTCACTGCTGCTTGAAGTGAAGGACGAAAAAGGACTGTTGTAAAGTGCCATGTTTGCTGATTAATGTTTTGGCTTTTCGGTTGTCCTTGTCCGCTACCGTTGCCATCGTCGTGGTCGTCGTAATCGTGGGTCGAATAATGGTTCAATTTAAATTTCGATGAGTTTTACGATCGCAAATTTGTGTGCTCGAATGTTAAGAGTTCGTTCACAGTTCACAATTTCACATACCTGTACTTAAGTGGCGCTGCTATCAGTTCGTTCGAAGTTCGAACTGAAGATGTAGATGTAGAGCGTGGCATCATTTGAAGTATCTAATTGAATTTTCATTTCCATCGACGACCGGGTTATCATAAAAATGACATAAAACTGAATGGTTTCCAATTTCCATTATGCGTATGGCAAATAATGAAGAACTTAAAACGCACAATGTAAAGGTAAAGCGTTCAAGGCAAATGTTCTGGTTCAAGTTCTGACCTTTTGGCGGGGATATTTTGAAAAATACCAGGCTCCGGTTGAAACTGGCTTGGATCATAAAAATAGCAGAACTATATGCAGAATTTTAAATGGAGGAAATCGTCGTCAATATGCTATAATCAACCCCAAAGGCTTCAGCAACAGTTTCTTACTACTTTCAAAAAGAGTGCTTTGATGAATCTATAATAAATATTGGAAAAACGAGTACATGGCAAAAATTTACCCTTCATCAACATTTTTTACCCCAACTAATTCATCACTGAGAAACAAGCACTTGGTCTAATAGTTAAAGTGGCTTTGACGTTTTTTAAATATTTAACGTCCATATCATTCTAAAGAAAATTGCTTTTTAAAAAACTCCGACAAAAAATATAAAAGTATTTTGAAAAAACAAAAGCATTTAAGTCATTTTTTTTTAAATGTTTGTCATTACTTTAGAGAAAAATAGTGCGGAAAATATTAATTTATTTATGTTAAAAACCATTTTTTGAAAAATTGAAAATTCACAATTTAGAGGACCATAAATACCTACCGTGATAATGTCCATATTAAATATACTCGTCCGCTGCACGAAAAAGACCACCGAGTTAGAAAGGAATTAAGGACAGAAGCTCAACATTCTGGATCGTCTCTTGTATAAATTCCATAACTTGGATTAGACTTTAGTCTAAAATTCACAGTTCAACTGTACACGCTCTTTTTTAAGAGTTAGAATTGCAATTTTGCGGGTTTCTCAGGGAGTCATTTGGGGCTGCTTATTTTTGGCTACAAAAATGTGATTTTGTGGGAAACAATTATCTAGAATTTGACCTTTTAGTACCTACAAATACATATATATGTATTTTTGAAAAAAATAATCCGAGCTCTAAACGTATGAAGAAGACGATTGGAATGATACTTCTGATACTAAACTTCTAAAGGTCTGAAGGAAACGTTCTTAGTTCATGTTCCTTTAACAGCTGATGTCATAATTTTGGGCTAGTCATTGTTTCCAAAGTAAAGAAACAATTTATATTTATGTCCAAAAAAATTACTGTTCAACTTTTAATCCCAAATTTTAAAATAATCATTCTGAACAAAAGCTCAAATACAATAATTCAAAGTATTCAGAACATTTCCTTACCGATTATAAAATTTTGAGCATAATCTCGACGTTTTTTAAAATTAAAAACAGAAAACAAATTTGACGTCCTATTAGCAACACACATTCGATAAGAGGAATTCATAAATCCCAAGATTTAATCAAATCTCAAATTTTCTGAAGTGAATTGAAACAGAACTCCTCAATTCAGCACAATTCACGCCCTTGTGCTTGTTCAATTGATCCTATTCCAAATAAGTGATTTTACGCCTAAAAAATGTCTGATGCAATCCCACTCCCAAAGCTACCACCTTCAAAAGCCTGCGCTATGGATACCCAATTTAAAAGTTAAGCTACGAGTATATCCTTTCGCAAAAAAACGTTGCAAAAAAAAGGGAACGAAAACATTTTTCAAAAATCTTTAATTAAAACTCTTGTTCCTGGTCAACGCACACGCGGCCAACCACCAACCTAATAATCGAGTTTCTGGAAGCTAGAGCATCCGGATCTGCATGGCAACAAAAATGCAAACAAAAAACAACACCATTCGCCCCTGACGGAACATAGAAAAGGGTCTATTATTGGTGGTTGGTTTTGACCCAGCTATTAACTTCGTTTTCAACAGTCACGTATACTCGTATGCAGAATACGAGCACAGCGCGTCCTTTATCCTTAATCCAGTTTCCTGATGGATATGATGTATGAGATGAGAGCATATAAATGCGATTTTTTTTTTCTTTTATTTTCTGGGCAAGCTAGGTGGGTATATCCAATGTTAACGTCATCCAACCCTCTTTGAACTCTCGGACAACCCTTAAATGATACACACACAATATAAATGGCCACAGGATATTATTTTGCCTAGAATTCTCGACCCTTTTTTATAAATACGATACGACGATACGAGTACGGTACGCTTGCTGTGTGTTTTTAGAACTTTTCAATATGGTCCTTGTTGCTATGGGACAAAATAGAAATCGAGAATCATAATTGCAATCATCAAGCATTTTGTGTATCCAGCCTGCCAGCTATATACGAGCACAATGATGTAGCATAGCAACAGTGTGTCCTGAAATCTATTTCATCATATCATAATATGAAATCCGAGTGATGATGATGATGACGATGATGGCGATGGGGTGGGGTGTTATGGTGTTGTGCACCTTTCTGCTCCTCGATTGCATAATGGAATCTAAAATTTCAACAAGTTAGAAGAACGGAGGGCTTTTACTCAGCACATATTCAATTCGATTCAAAACGAGGGTAAAAGATGTACTTATGTATACGTATTCCAAAGCAAAAGCAACAATCAACCCGGCAGAATAACATATATCATAATACGCAACCCCATCAGTAAATTTTTTATATGATTATATAGGTGGATGGATATAAAAAATAAAAACACATAAAAAAGCACGCGAAAGTGGGAAATATGGGAAATATGGGAAAAATGGGAAAATAAAAAGGGGTTGGGTTGACGATAGTTCATTAGCATATTTCTCGCGCAGAGCGCTGAACGGTGAGGGGTGAAATAAATTTTCGAATCACAATCACAATCACAATAAAAGAATAAAATCCTTATTCTGTGTGCTGTTTTGTCTTCTTCATTTTTTATTGTTTAATAAGAAAGAGGAAACAAACCCGCGGGACTTGCATGCAGCACCTTTCCCCACGGATGATTATGCAATCGCGAGGCAGCGGAATACGAGTACCGAGTACCGAAACCGAAATGCCATGTTCCCTGTTATTTTTTCGTCCTTTTTTGAGTGTTGTTGCTGGTTGCTAGTTGTTCTGTTGTATGGGTAGTTTCTTTTGTTTGATGGTGTTCTTTGTTTGTTGATTTGATTCGCCCTTCACTGCGCTAATTCGCGTGCATTACGGGTTCTTTTGATCGTGAGAGGGGCGAAGGATAATAGTTTTTCTTGTGTATGGTTTGTGACAAGGACAACTAAAGTTGTGTGTGTGTGTGTGTGAGCGAGTGCATGTTGTGCGAGTTGAGTGAATGCAGTTTTTAAGATTAATATTTTTTTTTGTTATCTTGTACATGGTATGTGTATGTGTTTCTATTCGGGTGAAAGGACATGAAATGGTGTTGACAATTGACATACTTTCTAATGCGACATTGAGAGATGCTATCAGTGTCCTTAAGCCGGGATGAGTTTCTTATTCTTTTTTTTTTTTTGTGTTCTTTTAATTTGCATATTTTTATTAAGAAGGTCCTACTTGAGAAACTCATGGGAACCCATGGAGCTCAAGTATTTTATGACTCACAAACGGGAATTATATGGGAAAAAAAGTGAAGAGTCCTTCAAATGAATTTGTAAGGCTAAGAATAGTTAATGAAATATTAAACCAATCAAGAGAAAAATCAAAGTTGGATAAATATACACGTACTACCACAATCACACCCAAATTATGTCTAAGGATATCTTCTATCGAGTGATTTTCAAAGAATCACATAATTAAGCTCTTCATTTGGCCATAAGTTGTTATGAAGGATATAAGGACATTGATTTTGATTTGAATAAACATTTTCTCCTAGAAAAGTTAAGGATACAAAGTAAGTAGTTCGTACTATATAAACATATGTATGCCTATAACACCTCTCGTAATTAGAGTGATTTCTTAGTCGTTATGAAGATTCAATAGACCCCATTCCAGATCAATAAGTCCTTTTACTATTTTATTGACCATATGTCAATTTATGTTCAATTTCGCCCATCATAATACAAGCTCTGAATGAGATAATTACCCACTATCCGACAGGCTAATCACCAAGAGTTCCTCGTTTGCCCAAATTGCTTCCCTTATTCGAAACTACACTCTACACAGTTTACTCTCATTTATCTGATAGGTTGTTTTATAGAAAAAAGATAGATAGATAGATAGAAGTAAGGAGATTGAGTTCCATGTGACTTACTTTCTGCAATTATTTATCCTCTTATAGCCCTTCTAACTACTTTTTGATTTACGCTTGATGATCTGACATCCTTTCCTCGTTCCATATCAATATTCTCGGATGTAGAGCGAAACTCCCGAAGGATGTTGTTAGTGAAGTCCCATGGTAGAGTTTTTTCTTTTGATGAGTGCGGTAATTTTATCTATCTTAATTTAAAGTTAAAGGATGGTATTGGATTCACACTTTCCTCTGTGGCTTTCTTGGCAATCGATGGAATACATTTAAGCTTTAAGATAAGACAGTACAAGACAATTCAGGGGAGAGACTAAACCAACTATCTATTAAAGCTAGAAGTTTTAGATGACCTCAGAGAAAATGAAAATATACCTAGCCATACATAAGAAGGCAAATAACATTAATGGA
Source organism: Scaeva pyrastri (assembly GCA_905146935.1). Classification (NCBI taxonomy): domain Eukaryota; kingdom Metazoa; phylum Arthropoda; class Insecta; order Diptera; family Syrphidae; genus Scaeva; species Scaeva pyrastri. Next base: position 1,840,496 of record LR989927.1, on the reverse strand, counting down.
CACAATCATCGTAGATGTTAAATTTTCAGAGTTTAAAACGATCTTAGTATTACAATAAATTCTAGTTCTTTAAGTTTCAATATTTCGCTTAATTTCCACTTAGGTGATATGCGCTGACTTAGTATTTGCTCCCCTAATAGTATATTGCTACTCCTACTAACATCAGTAGTGGCGTTTTGTCATCGATGGCGCTCCTCCGACCGGTCGGTTTTAACCTCGATGCATATTGTGATGTGATGACCATTTGAAGCTTGAAATAAAAGGCTGAAGAAATAACCTCAATATAATAGCTGATATTTTTTCTCTTCGTTAGTTTCCTAACTTCTAATTGATTTAAGATCTTGTGCCATAAAGAAAATGATTACACGATCTGTGTCCCTTCGAACATCTTTAATGTTGGCGCATCCCCTATGGGAACTTTCAAAGGACAAGAAGGTCAATGCAGTTCTTGATTTATTTCGATAATATTTTATGTGGTAAATCACCTTCGGAACCTTATTCGAGAAAGGAACATTTTTACCCACTAAGAGCAGTTAGTTTTCAATCCTATGCCAACACTGAAAACCCCTATAAACCAACTCTACAACTATTAATGTGTCTAACCCTTTTATCATTTCGACCAAGGACCCAGCCAAACACCGTACGGCAGGAGCAATAAGGTAATTTAAACGCGCAATCGTTTTGCATTCCAATTCTGGGCGATTAAAGTGAAACCATGGACTGAGATTTATGCGAAGGGTTTTATATGCTCCCGTTTCGTTTTATCCTGTGCTCCTGCATGGGATAACCCTTGTTCTATTTCCTGCGTGCTATAATCCTGCCACACCACCAGAAAGCTACTGTAGCTGGCTCAGGCTATACCCGTACACACACCAATCTGAATGAATAAATAAAGCCATCAATGAACTGGAAATTTTAATGCAATGAGTTATTGCTCAGTCATAATTCATATATTGCCGTGCCATACCGTTGCGTCGTTGTCGTTGTCGTTGTCGTGACAGTCCTGGGTCCTGGTTACTGGGTCCTTGGTCCTCTCCTGGATCCTGCCATACATGGTGTTCAAAAGGATGTGTGCATATGAAGGTATGTGAGTCACAGAGTTTTCTCCTTGTTACGCTTCTTGCGCATTGTTTCATTGTTTCATCTTTTAACAATCGCACCACGATTCCACAACGGGCACGATGGGCATAGGTACGAGTATAATATATACGGGTTCGGGTTTATTGGGGTATTGACTTTTTGTTTTCGTAATATGTGTTTATAGATATCCTCGCGATATGCGAGGATGCACAAACGCAAAAGCCGAGCAACTCAGCCGTATCTCTCCTCTTTGTAGGCTAGGCCAGGAACTGTATAGGGTACGAGTGAGTAACAAAAGATGTACCCAGTTATGAGCGGAAGGAAGCAGAAGGATATGTGAAACGCGACGACACGACACGACGACGCGGTGCGGCGCGACGATCCCAAAAACCGGGAGATGTATTGTTGCTTATTTTCTGTCAGTAAAAATTTATTTTCATTTGTCTTTTCCAATTTTCTTTTAAAAACGAGTGTTATCAATTTTTATTAGGTGGTGGCTTCCATAAATTTTCCGCGAGTATTGTTTCGGGATATTTTCTCAAATGATTTACAACGGCAACATAAATCATCTCGGGATGCATTATACTATTTAATTCCTTTTGTGTTCCAATGGGAACGAGTTTTTCTTTGTATCCTTAATCAGCAATCCTGATTTATGAATTACAATTCTTTTGAAAAAAATCTCATATCTCTTTGTATTTTTTAAGGTTCAAATTTTGGAGGTAATAAATTGTTCCCAAACGAAATGTTAACGTCTTGATGCATTCAACAAAAATGTTGAAATATATTATAATCTCTTATGTAACTAGGATTTCGGCTGTAAATTAATTTTATAACTTCCATGTCATGTCAATCAAAATTAATACCTATGTTTGAATGATTCTTTTAAGAACTATTTATCAATTCCAAATAAAATTAAGACATTCAAATTACAACGTGGAATTAAAAAAATGTACTTAAGAAAGCAAGTTATAAAAATACTTTACTCTTCTTTTTACTTTGGTATTGTATTAAAAAAATAAACTTATTGCTTGCACTAAATAAAAAAGTGCGTATACGCCCGAGTGTGCCATACTGATGACTTGGAGAGAATCGAATTACAGCATAGCCTCGTTGTTTTCTTCAAACTCATCGATGTCTTGATATGAATTAAGTCGTTAGAATACTGAAAGAAGATGGGAATAACAATATCATGCACTCGTAGCTGCTTTAAAGGGTGTTTTTTTAGACGTATGTGGTTTTCAATCTGACAGTACTTTTTTGGAGTTTCTTGTTCAACGATGAAGATCATTTTTGGTTGGATGGGTACGTTAATTAGCAAAATTGTCGTATTTGGAGTGATCATAATCCACAAGCCATTGTTAAGACTCCGTTACATCCATAAAATGTCACTGTTTGGTGTGCTCTATGGGCAGAAGGAATCATTGGTTTAAAATTTCTTTAAAAATGAAGCCGAGTACAATGCTACAGATTGACGCATTGGAAGAGAATATTCGGAGCGTTATTCGTGACATATGGCCCCATTTGTTGCAACGAAACTTAAGCATTGGTTAATACTTTTTAACTTCATAAAAGACACTTTAATATGTTTAATAGTATTGCAATTTTAACAAAGTATAGTGACTCTCAAGGACTTTTTTATTTCTTGCTCTATAACTCATATAAATTTTAACTATATTGATCTAAGTTTGTAATACATATATTTTATTATCAGAAATAATCTTTGGATTTTAAATTAATCTTTGAAAAAAAATATATTTCCTTAAGTTGGAAATGCCCATCAAAGTCGACAATCAATAGTCCTACAAACTTTTGCTCTTGCCCAAATGCCCAAAAAGTATTTCCTGTATTTTAAATATCGGCTTTGAAATCAGTTATCATCATTGTATGTGACTTACCTACTTATTTCTACATATAAATTATTCAATGATCAATTTCATCAAATTTATAATTTCAATATCAAAATTAAGATTGTCTAATCTCGCTACTACGCAAAAAGAAAGAGCATCTTGTTTTCATTTCAGAGTTTTCCATTTGTGAGTTTCCACAATATTAAAGCTGTCATTTTTGACATTGATAAATTCGAAAATATCCTTAAGCATATTGTTTTTTTGTCCTTTGAAGTGTCTTTCAATCTAATCTCCAATCTACGAATTTAAACGCATCAAAACTTAAATTTCTATATCTACCCACAATTTTTGTCGAAATGGTAAATATATTCACCAATGCCAACCCTCTTCATTATTTCGCTCGTACCTTCTAGAAAATTCCACCCTTAGAATAATATCAGGAAATTACGTTGTAGTTATATTGGTATGGCTTTTATTTACCAACCATTTGACTTTGACCATCATCGACCACCTTACTGATAATTTTGCACTTGCACCCGTTTGAATAGACCCCCATACCTCAAGCTCCTGCCTGGTAGCTTCTTTTCCGCATTGTCATGTTAACATCGTGTTCATCCATCACCCATACTTCCTTGTGACTTCCAGGAAGACCACTACCAGCACAACAGCCATTTTGGACCGGAATGGAGAGTGAAAGTAAATATTTACGCAAATCACGCACCGAATTTATGCAAAACAAGTCCAACAGAAACATTTAACCCCGTCCTTGCCGCAACCTTAGACCGCCACCGACCGGCCTTAGGCCTTCACCGAAACCGAAACCCCCTTTTTAAACAGACATCGTATACAATATACAACCCCTTGAGTGTAAGTTACCCCTCGCAAATGACAACATCTGCGTCCGAAAATTCATTTCGCATTTGAAACACAACAATACGCTCCACCGGCTACGATAAATCCCATTTATCCTGGATGGAGAGTGGAATCCTCGAATTTAAAGGCTCAAACTCCACAAGTGACGTAGTTCTCAATACTATACACACTTATAGATAGGTATGTTCGAAGTACGTGGCACGATGCGTGTTGGGGAGGAATATCGCAGCAAAGCCAGCTCAACAACAAAGAAAATGGAAACGCAGCCACCACCCCAACTCCGATTCCTGTCGCTGTCATTCGACGACGATTTATATGTGCAAGGATATTGAAACTGTACACGCAGCAAAAGCGTCCTTTCTTCTTCAACTTCGATGCGCATATACAATGTCTTCCAAAATTTGGCGTCCTTTCACTTTGTAGGTAAGTATGTACGATACGAGCATCTATATACATATGTACCTATTACATATAGGAGAGCTGGCTATGTGCTGTGCAGCTTTTACGGCAGGCGAGGCGCAACATTCATGCTGTTTTGTTCGTACTACACAACAACAACAACAGACTCTCTGTGTTAATCCTCGAATAAAATCTATTACGCAATAGCATCGAATTGCGTCATAATTTGGTGGCAACAAGCTCTCGGTCTCGGTATCGGTATGAAACTGTACACAAAGTTAAAAGTTGACTAGGACGGGGGTTGAACGTTGAAGGACGAACGGAGATATAACAGCAAAACGCCAGCAGGGAGCTTCAACATCAACTTAAATCGAACAAAGGATGCGACGATGACGATGACGACAACGGCAACGACAACGACTATGGCAATTGTGGAATCACGGGAAAAGGATAAGAACAAGGACTATAAAGTAGCAGCAGCACCACCAGCAACAGCAGCAGCAGCAACAACAACAACAACAACAACAACCACCGAAAAAAAATACAAGACCTAAAGACCCACATTCCACATTGAATTACAATGAGATATCATTCTGATATAAAAAAAGGGTGGAAACGCGCTCTACCTGCATGGTTGGCATACATTTTTTCTTTGGCTTTGTTCCGTTTTCTAAGGACATTTTTTGTGTTCATGTTCATATATTAATTCCCCCCAACAACAAACGAACAAACGGCAAAAATATCCTTTGTTCGGTTTTAAAAATAAAGTTCAAAACACAATGATTCATGTCAAACTCTCGAGAGGGACTTATCCGCATGGTTAGTGCATGAAGATTTATATAAAGGGGGGCGAATTTATCTTTGTATGTATGAATGTATGTATGTGTATGGAGTTGATTAAAAATATTTGTTTGATTCAAAATTGTGTAGAAAAAAAAATAAGAAAAAAAAAGTAATTTCGCCCAACGTGGGGCTCGAACCCACGACCCTGAGATTAAGAGTCTCATGCTCTACCGACTGAGCTAGCCGGGCAGTTGGAAACTCAGCAGGCAAAGATGGGATTTGAAGTGCAGATTTTTTTTTTAGCCACAGATCGTTGATGATTAATTTAATTTGAAGAGTAATTTTGATATGTTTTTTGTTGGTAAGAGATTGCGTGATTGCTGGCGATTAATAAGCTAGAAATTAAGCAAATTATTATTTGTGTGGGCTTCTGACTTTGTCCTTGGGATAATGAATTCTGTCTGGTGTTTGCGTCATTGCATTAGTGATAGCAAATCGATAAGAAATGTGAGAAATTTATAATTATTTGAATACAATTAAAGAAAAACTATTAACTATAAAAAAAATGCTAAGGTTATTTTAAACAGAGAATGTTGTTGACGATTGCTTATACGAACAGTTATCAGCTTAAGAGATTATTTCAGTTTCGATAAAAGGCTGATCTTTTTATTATATTAATTGTGTATTTATACGTTTTATCCGATATGAGATTACAACAAGAGATCTGGAAGGAACTTCAAAAAATGATGCAGGCGAGAACTATAGGTACTCTGAAATTATAACCAAAAACGTTTCACAGACTGAATGAAATTAAGTAAGGAATAACCTATGAATAGTGACAAGCTTACTCACTGGTCACTGTAAACTGAAAAGGCCCCTAAACGTTCATAGCTTAACAGACAATGCCTACTGCAGGTTTTGTAACAACCATGAAGAAACACCTGACCACATTTTGGGACGTCGTGAAGTACTCATACACAAAAGAAGGAAACACTTGGGACACAGCCAAGTAGAATAGATAAACCTTGCCTCTCTGACGGTACCCCAAATACTGAATTTCCTAAAATAAATTAAATTAGAGGAAGAATTTTAAAGTGAGAATTTCACTCAATTCTAGAAGGGAGAAAAATACGAGCACAAACCCCAACTTAACTTGATTCATTCATATTTCATGAAATTTCCCTCGAAGCAGGTATATCGTAGAGGAACCAGTTCGGGAAGTTCATATTCACTTTGTGGTAGGAGATAGCGTAGATCTGGCTGGCCGAAACCTTAGAGTGCCCAACTGGATGGCTTTGGCTCGTGATCGTGATAAATGGAGAGACTTTTTGAATAAGTCCAGGACTGGACTTCGGTTGTCGAGCCGATAATCATGGTGATCATGAATCTAACAGCCAATTAAGAAATTGTGTTTTAAGTTCTAATTATCTTAGAAAACGGTTGAATATAATATTTTTCTTATACTTTTGTTTTTTTTTTTCTGGAAGTTTTCTTAATTAGGTTGACATAACAGGAAAATTAAATATGTATTTTAATAACCAATCCCTCATCCAGAATTCAATCGAGAATAACTCAGAACTCTAATCCATAAAAATCTGCTCTCAGAGATGGGATATGTTGTCCTTTATTTCTCTGCACAGTAAAAATGTGGACAGTTTTTAAAAAATATCAGTTTGGAAACGTTTTGTCGAATAAAATGTTTTTATTTTAAATATGTAAATACTGTTTTTTTTTCATATACTAATTGGGAGAGTTTAGAACTGAGTAGGTAAGGTATGTATGTCAAGAAAATGACTAAAGCATTTGAATTTGAAAGTCCTTTTTTATGTTTTCCTTACCTTTTGAACTGAAAAGAGTACTTTCGTAGGGACAATAAAATGAAAACCACATTTATTATTCCCGTTGGTATACAAAACTCATTTCGACAGAACCCAATAACCTTCATAAATTATTACATATACATATTATCATTGTTGCAACAGAAAAAACATATTTGTTTGTCTTATTCAAAGAAAAATAATTTTAATAAAAAAAATATGCGCATCTTCTCATGTAACCTCTATACATACTGAAAATTGTGAATTTCATAAATTTGGGTAAAAACCTGTACGAGAATTCATAATAAAAATAATAAATGTCAAATTTATCACTTTTTTCTGTATCAGTGCGTCTTTTATGTTCAATCAAATCAACTATCAATACTTAGGAGAGATTCTCGTTTGTCTTTCGTGGTCAAATCTGACGCTGTCGCTGACTTCTCTTAGCTCTGAACCCGCTTCCCTTTGATGTGTTTTTCTATATGTCAAAGAAAACAAACATTTCCTAGCCTATACCAAAGTTCTCTTCTTTCATATAGTTAAGGCCTACTCCTTATAGTTGCTATGGAAAATCATTCCAACTCAATGGACTTGACAAAAGCGATCCTTTGTTTGCTTTTATCACAACACAACAACAGCAACAAAAACAACAACAACAACAACTCTTGGGTAATTTCATGACGCATAATAATGTATCTCGAACAAGCTGCAAAAGTTGAAAAGTGTTTTTCGTAAAAACAAACTCGTTTCATAAATTTATAAAAATGGAAAGGGGCAATCCAACGAAATCTTATTTTGCTTAAAATATGTGAGTGTGTGTAGGTAATGGGGATCTCGGGCAAGGCAAACAAAAAAAAAAAAAAAAAAAAATTGCATACGGTATTTCAACCTACTTTCCAGAACAAAGCAAATTTCTAAGATGTTGCTGTTGGAGAACCATTTGCCATTACGCTGTCGCATTGTTTCCGCCAATGCTTCAATGTGGATAGAGCCAAAGCGACGCAGGATAAAACCATCATCCATATCCATCCGAAAACGAGGAGAGGACTTAGGAGCAACAAACAAAAACAACACAAGCACAACACACACACAATAACGGAAGGAAAAGCCGAGTTCTATAAACCCCCCATGAGATCAAATCACTTTCGTCCTTTCATTCACATTTATTTATAATATTGTGTTTGTATGTGTGTGTTTTTATCATTTCCTCTTTCCTCGCACGAGCAGCGGGAGGAGGCGAAGTCAACTAAGCTTCAACAACCCGGTCCAAGAGTGTCTTATTCTCAATCTCAATTCGAATGGCAATGCGTTGCGTGGTTGCTGGTGTGGTGAGCGGTAACTGGTGAGCGGCGAACGGTGAGCGGTGGTGCTTGCCGAAAGGAACAAAGACAAATAGCGGTTCTTTGTAATGGTATACTAACCTATAATTGATTACGTCACATAAGGATTACACAAGTCGTTTGACAAGCTTCCTTGGTGGTGACTGGTTGCGTCCCGTGGGCTCAAGGCAGATTCAGCCTCAGCCTTCTTTTCTGGCCCTGATGCGTCCTTTCTCTTGACGCGGCCAATTCAAAGGGAAATGGTTATAAATTCTGGTATTTATTAATTTTTTTTTCTTGTTGTCGCTGTACCGCCTTGAGATTTGTTCGTGAAAAATGCTTCTCGGAGATGATGGCATCAGCTCCAGCTAGAGAATTGTGTAATGTACGTTGGATTATATGAGTCGTTTTTGTCGCTTTTTATCAAAGAATATTTCCTGGTCGGTGTGGTGTTATAAATGGTGATGATGGGGATTTTCGTAGAGTGGGGTAGGATTTCTTCTCGTCCCTTTTTTTTCTTCCTTTCTACGCACAAAGGTGGGGTGACCAATTTACCTTGTTCGTAATTGGATAAGCAGTGGTTTTGGGTGAGAGATGAGAGTTTCCTTGGAAGAAAGTCCTTAAACCGTGCAGCGTAGGTATATAACATGGGTTTAGGTAGAGTTATAATTTTTTAATAAACCCTGGCCTTACAATACTAAGGGGTGTTTTTTTTTTTTATCTAAATGCGTAGGTCGTCTTTAGTGGATGGGGGATATTCCTTCTAGATTTTCACTTCTTTTCAAATCCTATTTTTCAATTTCTTTAACAATTTTCTCTCCATTAACTGGACTCATTCTGAACATGTTATAGACCCTATACTCTTACCTGCACGAAAACACGTACACGTACATACATACTCGTACAGACCCACGTACATCCAGACCGACTTCGTATCCGATGTCCTTGTACAAATTACATTTATCCGCATATCTGGTAATTTTTTTTTCTTCCCTTTGGTATTTTCCTTATTTTTGTTCAATAAATCGAAGAGGAAGAAAACAAAACAAAAAAAAAAAGGTATTAGGTTCCCTGTAGATATAGTTGGACGAATTGGAAATACGACAAAGAGTTGAATTTGACAGTTTGATAGGTCCCAGGCGTTGGATGAGATTCCACATCACCTCCATACTCGTACATACTCGAATCGGGAATGGTTTTCAATTGCTTTCCTGAATCTGAATCTGAGTCTGGGTTTTCGTTTTTGTTTTCGTTTTTGTCCTTTTTCTCATATTTTTATTTTGTTGTTGGTGGCATAGGCTTCTCCTTCTACAACATAACACAGTCGATGACTGTTGTGACAATATTTCAGGAAGAATGCCCAAAGCCCTTGACATACCTGCCTCAGGACAGGAATAACACGAAGAACTTTATATAACCATGTTTTATTGTACCTATAGGTATTAACCGTATATACCACCCAACCAAATGGTTTTGTATACCAAAAATAGTTTTTTTTTTTTTTTAATGTCATTCGGTTAGTATTCGGTTTCAGGGAGCTGTATTTTTACGTGTTACGTCCTTTAACTTGGGTTTTCTAGGTAGGTAGGTACTATGGTTGAGTTTATTCCTAGTTATTCGAGTTATTATTGAAGGTTCAGTGCGCCTGGCCTTGTGACAGGATTAGGAATTTTTCCATAACATTCATAGATTTGGACAAGTTTTGTTTTGAGCCATCATTCTATAGCTTCATGCCACTGACTGTAGATTACGTATACATAAGTACTGAAGTATGTGAATAACATGTCACTTTTCTAAGAATTTTTAAGAGTCCAACAAAATTAATTTTAGTTTTAAATGGAATTGTAATTCTTTTGTATATAAAATTAATTGTAATACTTACATATGATTTTTTCGTAAGGAGTATGGAGTTGATATCAGGCTATCAGAATTAAAAGTTTTAAGTTAGAAACGGCAAGCACTGCCGTGAAATAGTGTCAATAGTGGTGAAATTTTGTATGAAGAAAAAGATTCTCATTTTTTTTAATTCGAACTTTTAAGACAAAAGACATATTTCTTATACTTGTACATACGATAGCTAAAACAATCCAATAACTTGAACATGCTATTTTCCCTGTTATGTATTTTGTATTTGAACAGGCAATTTTGAAGACTCTTTACCTTGAACTTTTCTATTGCTTACTCTATAAGTTGAATAAATAAGACATTTGAACATTTTTACTGCTGAGTCCATATGTTGAGTTATCAATAATTAAGACATTCAGAACGCGTGATGTTGCTGTGGTACAAAGAATTGTAACTAATACCGTAGTTATCGAATCAATTGATTAAGTAGTCAATTGGGTCTGTCAAAACAACAGAACGTTCAAAAGATTCACAGTTCTCCAAAACCTCAGAGAAAGTGCGCTGAAGAATGATGATTTGTATAAAACTATGAAACGATTTTTTTTTTTAATTTTTATTATTGTTTGCAATAACTTGAACAATCCAATAACTTGAACAGCCCTCGTTTTGTACGTGTTCAAGTTAGCGAGATTCCACTGTATTATGTATTGTAATGAAAATGATTAATGAATGATGAAAGAAGTTCGAGTGATTACTGATCTTGAGATCTATTTCGATTCAATTGTGTTAATTGTCACTCAATTTTCATCGGCCCATTAGCTCAGTTGGTTAGAGCGTCGTGCTAATAACGCGAAGGTCGTGGGTTCGATCCCCCCATGGGCCAATTTTTTTTTTTTTTTATTATTTCCTATTAAGTCCAAAGATGTTTTTTTTGAATGCACAAAATTAGAAAATAAGTAATTTTGAAAAAAAATTTTAAAATGAAACAATTGAATAAAACACAAGAAAGTAAAAATTATAATTTAATCAATATAGAAAATCGGTAATAAAAATGAAAACTAAGATAAAATCACTTCAAAAACAAATATATGTACCTAAACAGAAAAATTAAATGTTCCACATACGCCACAGTTAACCATACATACTACAGTTCTAGTTTGTTACGTTGCGTTGGTCCGGTCCAAAAAACAGACTCACAACTGTCACAATCCTCGCATATAAGTAAAAATTAGTTCAAGGAGCATAAGAAGTTATTTAAATCTTGTATCCAAAATTTCATTTATAGCTTTTGGACAGATAATGCTGTGAAAAAGTTTTGTAAATGTATAGATTTTGACGAAGCCCAGACAGACATATTACAAACCACCAACACAGTCCCGTTGTTGCTTACTAACTTCATGGAATAACATCGATTCAAAGCAATTTACAAAAAAAAGCGAAAAAAAAAACATAGCTGATTGCCTTCTGCCTCTAAACGGCCACTTATCCCATGAGCTTTAGGAGTAGTTCAAATAATCAAACTTTTTTCATTTTGTCTAATTTTCTATTTTCGAAAGAAGAACAAACAAAAAATAACAAAACCGATTCCCGTCCGCCTGATGGATCATCACGCTAGGAATTTTGAAAATTTTTCAATTAACCATGAAAAGTTCTATCCGTTTCCAACGTTCTCAATACGAGTATAATGTCCGGGGCAAGGTGGATGCACTTTTCTCTTTTGGTTTTCCTTTTTTCATTTGCTTCTGTTTTTTGTTTTGTTTTTTTTTTGTTTCAAACAGGGTTCGAAAGCTTTTGTTAAAGTTACATTGCCTAAGGGCCAATTACAACATCGACTCGAACTCGAAACAGCATTAGACGAAAATTGTCCTTCCGGCAAAAATAACACTTTGAAAGTCTTCTCCGAACGAAAACTCGAAAAGAAAATCTCGGACCGAGGGACCAGGCTGGCTGGAGCTAGAGAACGGAGCCGGAACGGATACCTACCACCATCCAGTTCCAGTATAAGGACGAATCGAAAATACTCGTAGTACTTCTAGCACGCAACGTTTGTAATATAGATCCAACCCCTCCACCAGCATACTTCTCCTCTGCCATGAATTTACCGTCTTCATCGCACATCGTTCATCGTAGGCCGATGATGATGGAAGCGGCACTGTGGCGGCGGCGTTGTTCTTATGAGGAACTCCGGACGGGATGAAATAGTGTGAGGTCCAATTTCAAAGTCAAAGTAATTTCCGGGTCGCGCAAACTTTTTCATTAAAACTTGTTGACTGCTGGTTAAGTAAATTTTTGTGCGCTTTCCTTTTCGGCTCGGGTTTGGGAATATGGATTCGGTAAGAAGACTGAGAATCAGAATGGGATTAAGACCGGGAACGGGAACGGGAACAGGATCACAACTACTACACGAGTACGTATACTGATATACCGTGGGGCATCGTAAATTCTGGCGCGCTGATGATTTATAGAAAATTGTCTCTAGAGTGATTTATTTTTCCATTCATTTTAGCAAACACACAAACCTATTTACGAACGTGTGTATGTGTGTAGATATAGTGTTCCATACACAAACATACGCTTTGGCATCTTACGACAAAAATGAATTAAACTTTGGTAGGTATACTGGTATGTGCAAAGTTTTGCGACAAAAAATCAAAAAACAAAAATAACCAAAATTACTTTCGAAAACTATTTGCCACTCAACTACACTCTTCTGTAAGTCGCTCTCTGAGTGTCTGTAGAAGAAGAAGTAAATTGCTCACTGTACTCGTACTTCTTTCTGCACAAGTTTTCCCATTCCGCCATACTCGTACATATTTTGGCGGTGAAAAGTAATGCTGAATTGGCAGCGGTTCCGAACAAAATTTGAAGTAATTTGTAGCTATAGGATGACGTAAACGACTTATTCATAGTTTCAAAAAGTTTTCCTCCTCCGTTATGAACAACGTACCTATAGCTGCTGATGTTTTTTTTTAAGTTGTTCACACTAATAATTTTCAAAGTTGTATACGACTGCAAACGTTTTTGACACTCATCACTGAAACTGTAATGATGGAAATATTTAAGGAAAGTTATTTTACTTCTGGACCTATTAAGTGTCCATCAGCCAGAGGACCAAATTTAGGTTTAATTGCCAATCGGAAATTTAACAACAAGTCCTGCTCCTGGTAGGAAGGAACCCTAACCAAGAAATTTTGAGAAAAATCTATGCAAAATTCAGATATACATATAATCAAAATAATTACAGTAACAGTACGAGTGTTTTTTGATGAACACATAAACTTAAATTTATATAACTTCTACCTTTTGAAAAAAAATTAATAAACAAAAATTATTTTCTTTCAAGTCCCCTGTGGCTAAGCGGGAAACTAAGGGAAAGGTTGAACTCATAAACACAATTTACAAGCGGAAGTTCACCACACTTTTATATATTTTTAAGGAACAAAAAGTTCTTAAAAAAAAAAAAAAACTGCCAAGGGAGGGTTTAGCGGACCTGGCCGGTGTCCTTTGTGCTAATTGTTTCCCTAAAACCTTTTCTCCCTAAAAACAGGTAATTAAAAAGGTGTTCACGCAGAACCGAAAAAAAAAGAGAAGAGAAAAACAATCATAAATATTGAATGTAGGAAAGGACACAAAATTATAGTACCCCCGTTGCTCAGCACAATTACTCAAAGGAACTTCCCTGGGGAGTGTCAATTTAAATCATAAAGAGAGAGTTTCCTCCACAACATAAGCTCAACTTTCTGACTACACCCTTTGGCCGCTCTTAATCGTGCACCGGGTTTATAATTCACATCTCAAAAAATAGAAAACAAAAATTAAATGAAATACATCGCTAATCTATATTTCATTGCGGACTTATGCTTATTACGCTCCCTCCATGGGGTCCAAGTACCAAGTCCAACCAACCGTCTATCATAGGATTCGGAGTCAGACCGAGCTGGGGCTGCTGGCTGGCGAGCTGTTAACGAACCTCCATTGACCCAATCAGGATGTTATTTACAGCATATTTTCGTTTGTCATTCTAGTTCCATTATTTTTGTCATTTTCATAATTTTGCCGCACTGTATTACACATTTTATGTGTAATTCCATTTCGGAATATTGGGCCTTCACACGCATTACTATAGACTATAGAGTATAAAGTAAAGGACCCTGTACTTATCCTGGTACACCGCGCCGTCATCGTCAGGACTCAGGACTCAGGACAGAGATATTAATAAAGGCAAGGGTTCATTACTAATTTTCTTTTTCGTTACTTTTTTCCTTTGTTCTTTGCTTTGTGCTTACAATGAATTTTTCTACAGGAAAACGTTAGAAATGCCATTTAATTGGTGGAATTGTTTGCTTGGCGGAGGGTCTTGTGTTCATTTTGGAAATTATTTTAAGGGTTTTCTGACATGACCACTGACTATATTGGCCGTCAAAAATATAACTCATCGTTAAATCGAGGGCCTCCCTCTGGCCCATCAAACGATGGCTTGACACGAATTCGAAGGGAACTCGCATTCGCACATACATAATATGACGGGAGTAATGGTGTTGCATGTATGTATACATACATATTTTCGGGACCTTCGTGTTCGTGTTGGTTTTTATATTGTTCAAATGGGAACCTGTCAATCGGTTTATTGTTTTATGTTGGGCAAACGTGATGAACCTGATGAACGGGTATTATGACATGAGACTTAAATGTCGTTTGTTTTTATTTTTATTTTTGAAAAATGATATTTTGCATTTTTTATTTGTGAAGAGTGAAAAATGTTCGGACTTTAGATGCAATCAAGTTTGGGGTTATTTTTCAAAATACTCGTAATGCACAAAACAAGTGATATTAATTTATTTATTGTACCTTTTTAGTCGTTATGACGAGACGCGACGACGACGGTGAGCTTTTTGGGGAGATAGAGGCGCAGCCCTTAGTCATATACAAACAATAAATAATAAGGTGGGACAGATTGATTGGCGGCTTATTTGTTACAACTTACAAAGTTTTTTTCTATTTTTTTTATTTTTTTTTTATTTTGAATTTACTAGAACTAGAAAAGCCGACTTAGGTTATGGGTGAGGCTTCTTTCTTGGTAAGAACTATCGATTATGAAAGGTTGTAAAAAATTACTTTAAAGAAATTTGATGACTAGCCCTTTGCTTTTGATAATATCGGTTTCATCTTGTTTGCCAAATTTATGAGTTTTTAGTTTGTTTTTGTACAAGTTATTAAATATAATAAAAAAAATTCATAAAATACTATTTGGGGTGGGGTTCTAATTCCTATAACCATTCTTGCAGAGTAACAATTTTCTGCCAAGTCTAAGACCACCGAGGTAGGGCAAATTAAGATGAAAAATCAATGAGTCAAATATCTAGTCAAACTGTCTCTTCTTCCTTATTCTAAAATTGGGAAGTTGAAAATGTCGGAAGTATCCCAGTAACCCTAATGAACTCCGGGAATTAAGTTCCTTGGAGAATTTTAGTCAATTTCAATAAAACGAAACTGCAGGTTACATGAAAAAGTGCAAAAGTATTAGTGTTTCCAAATTGTGTCCATGTTCAAATTTCAAGTGAAAATATTATTTGCGACTTCCCCAATATTAAGTATTCTCAGTAAGAGTTTGAAACTTACCATCACTTCGTTCTGCCACTGCAGCCCTTCTAAGTATTTTTGGTTTCAAAATGAACATGTACGTATATACATACATACGTTTCTACTTCTATATCAATTTTCCCAACATCTACATAAAGTACAAAATTATGTATCGGAAAATCGAACTTTTTTCTTTCTTTTTTTTTTGCATGGTTAGTAAAATTCAATCTAAGTGTTCAGTCGCTTTGAAATGTAAAAGATGTAAAGTAATTCAGTTGATAATTCAGACAATTGACTTGGTGATATGTGGATATTGGAAATGCGGGGATGCATACCAAATTGATTCTTATTACACGATTTTACTCCAATCAAAGTGAATAGAGCTGTAAAATTACGAACTATTCCGCATCGAAAGGAAAATTGAATTCAAAAGATCAAGGATAGGAATAAAGTGTGACTTTTTGTTCGAAATAAAGTTTAAGATATGGGCTAATAAAACGCAGAAACATAACTAAACCAAGGAAAGTATTTCAGTGGGAGTTTAAGGATATTTATAACCTACAATTCCCCTTGTAAACCATGAACTTCTGACACTTTGGTTAGTTCCTTACGCATAGCTCAAACTTCTGAAACTTATAACACGCGTTTTTCATTAATTTTATTCACTTTTCTCACTCACAAGGAATTTAAAACAACTACCTACTCTACTATATTATTTTTTTTTAAGTTTAAAAACCTTTCAACTCTTTCAAGAGAATTTTTTTTGCTAAAGTCCTTCAAACTAAAATCTTTAAATCTTTGGACTTTTCTCTATCGTCGAAAAATTCTTCTTTTTTCCGAGTTTCTATTTTTAATTAGTGGTATATTGTGTCAAAACTTATTTCTACTGAATTTTTAATTTCCAACTTAAGTTTTTCTCAGGCAAAAAAAAAACCCAAACGAAAAAAGGAAACAAATTTAAAAAGTCAAAACAAAGAATGGACAATATTATCCTTCGTTTTTCCTTCAAAAGCAAAGCACTCTGCCACTGAATGTGCATGTCCAATGTCCAGATCTACTTATTTCTTATTCTTTGCTCCAGCCAAAGCAACATCCTTTGCACAAATGCATCTTTTCAGAAGGATTTTGTTCGTCTTCTTCCTGAAAAGAAACTTAGCTTTCAAAGAAAAATAAAAAGAAAGAAAAAAAGTAAATAAAAATGAAACGAAAAACGATATAGAATGAGGAATTGGTCAAGTGTACGAGTATGGTGGTGGGTTGTTGAGCAAAAGGATACAAAAAAAAAAAAAAAATTAAAATTTCTAAAAATAAAAAAGTCAATGACAAAAAGTTAAGTCCGCACTTTTTTCTTCTTAGAATTCTTTCATCCGCCATTTTTTCCCCCAGCGACAGGGAACACATTTTAAAGTTTTCCCGTTTTGCGGAAGAATGACATTGGACAGAACAGAGTGTGTTTATTTGAAACACATACACATACACAAGAAAATATCTTCACCCTCCAAGTTCAAACAAAAACACTCGCATTGGGATACAGTAATATTCCGAAGGACGATAATATCGTATTAAGAAAACATGCAAAGAAGATTTGATGGTGAAATGACCTTCGAATATCAGGAAAATACCCAAAAAACATATATTTCCCTTAAAAATTTGTCAAAATATGTACATAACATAATTTTATCTGAAGAATCTTCATCTGTAGCTAAGAACACACCTTAAAATGTCAATCAGGCCTTTTTTCTATTTTCAATACCTACTGTTAAATTTATGTATGTAGGTATCTAAAAATTAATTTCCCAGAAGCTTTATTTTCAACCGTAAATAAGAAAAAAAAGAGAAAAACAGAGCATCCAAAACAGATATCATTTAAATCACTGATGGTCTTTCTGAGAAAATTAAAAATTATCTAATTTCCCATGAATAAGCGGATATCCGATCAGAAAACTCAAAATCCAAATCCACCCTCGATCGTCCCATTTTCACCACACTCACCACACATTGTTTGTTCGAACATCCAAATATCCAACCCCAAACCCCCATACACCCCCAAATTTCAACCATCAAATAGTTGCCGTTGCTGTAGAAAGTAGAACAAAAAAAATCCATTTCCGTTTCACACTCGGAATTTAGGCAAAAGCTTTATAATCTCTTGTCACAAAAGCCAATCGGAAGTTAAAATACCGCACCTCCTTTGCCCCCAGCAATGAATAACGCCCCCGACCAACATCACCACACCACAGCACAAATGTTTAACAAAATAAATTTCCAATTTTAACGCCCCATGGTAGATTGCAATCAGCTATTTCATTTCCCCTCTACAAAAAACTCAATCTACCAGCTCAACTTCCGTTTCCTGGTGCGGCATCACCATCACCACACATACACAAACACACACAGCTTCGAACACAGGACTCGGGATTTCTGCTTTGACCGGCCCGGCCTGCCCGCCGCCGCCTCCACCACCCGTTTGCCAAAAACAAATTAAATTAATATTCGTGACCAAATGGCATTCTATTCTTGTACAACAACAAATCCATGGGTACGACTTTTAAAGACGCCTTTTTTGAACACAATAATATATTATAGGCTCTAGCTAATACCAACGGCAAATAATAAAGTAAACTAACGGTTAGTAGACATAAGCACACTCTTTGTCTTTATGGACTTTACATTCGAGTTCCGGTCAGTTTTTTTTTTTTTTTCTTCTTTTTTTCTCTTTTATCAAATATTTTATTTTTATTTTCTAAAATTACTCAAAATGTCTTTATGGTGAAGGTAGGTTGTGTAAAGGAATCTACCTTTTCGTAGGGCAGAGCGAGTGAAGTCCTCATCCATTATTTCAGTTCTAGGTGGGCTTACAATACAACATAAATTAATAGGTTCAACTAATTGGTGGCTATGAATGAAACTAGGGTTGCCAAGCAAATCCAAAGGTCCTTTGATTTTCTGGATGTTTCTTTTATGTTTTTTTTTTTTTTCAAAAATTAAGCCTCACTTATGGTTAACACAACGCAACGGTGGAAAAAGGTAGGTTCAGGAAATTATTGGGTCCTCAGAAAATAAGTTAGTTTTTTCTTCACTGAACAGAATTGACAGGTGTAATTCCAGTTAGAACTGGAAAAGCTGTCAAAAAGTTTCGTACCTATGTTCAATTTTCCACAATGAACCCTTCAGCTTTTTGAGCCCTAAATGACATTTGACATTTAGTTTAAATGCGAACACAGTTCGTGCTCAAGATTTTCAAATGTCAAAAATGTTCCATGCCAAAATTGTGATCGTAAAATTGAATTTGTACACTTTAAATATATTGACAACTGCTTCGGAAATAATTCAAAAGTGGATCTCTTCAGATTGCTCTGAATTATTTCCAACACATTCTTGTTGGCAACCCTATTTTACTTAACAAACGTTGAATTTTTCCATTGTTTAAAATAAAAAGCGTGCTAAGTCGACGAAGCCGCAAGTGATCGATAGCGGTACTGGACCTGCACCCTGGGGAACAACCATTTCCCCCAAAAACAGCAACTGCGTGCATAAAATGCGGTTTAATTGTTTCGACTTAATAGATATTTGAAATGAGATTTTTGTTCTGTTTGGTGTTTCGGTTTTTGGTGCATACAGTCCCGTGTCCCGTGACTGAAGTGACTTAAAACTAAAGCAACCCACAGTCACACAGTCACAGCACAGGCCCCAGTACCAGTACCAGTACCAGATCACTATCTGGGGAGGTTGCTGCCATTGTAACAACCTGTTAATTAGTTTTTTAAATGCTAATCACTCTTTTGCTGATGAAGAAAACACACTCCAAAGAACAGCGAAACAGGAGCGTTCCTAGGAACGAGTGGAGTAGCTAGCGGCAGGTGTAGCAGCGCGGCGATGGAGGAAGGAGGAGAGAGTAGGGTTTGCGTGAATTTACTTGTTCCAGTGACTTAATTAGAAGGGAAGGTATTTCGGCGGAAGAGCTCGCTAACTCTCTAAGGGGTGACCCGGTGAACTTTCAGTTTGTTCTGGTTCCTTGGATATGACATCATTGTTGTTTAACTTTTAACTCAGGTTCGACGGTTCTTTTAGTGGAAATTTGAATTTGAATTTTTAGTTTTAGTGTTTTTATTATTACTGTTTTTTTTTTTTGGTTTTTGTTTGCTTCTTAGTTCAGTTAGTATGGTAGGTATTATTAGCAATCTAATTAGCACCTGAGTATTATGCTGGTATGCAGGTAATTTTGTGAACCTTTCATTTAAAATTTGTCAACAATTATAGTCTGGAGGTATTATTTTGTGTAATTTTTTGTTTTTTTTATTTCGTTTGAAGGGTTTGAAGAGGCAGGTGGTGGAAGTTTTAGGGGGAATTAGAGAGAAAGGCCAAGGCAAGTGCAGGGATTGTTTTCACTTCTGCGGTCGGCGGCGCGGCGGTAGCTGGTATAGTATGGAATGCGTGCGCCATTATGATGATGGCTAATGGATGAAGGCTGTTTTGGGTGTGAAGGGAATAAAATTAATGAGGTGTCGTTTTGAATTTTCGCATGAACCTTGAGACTTGACACAGAGCAAAAAAACACACCAAATTTGTTTACTTGACTTAAACTAATTTCACAGAGATTTTAAGGAAGATTTTTTTGTTTCATTTTTGTTTGTTTTTGTTTAAAAAAAAGGTGAAGCTCGTGTGACTTTGGAAAAATACCACGATTAACAAATCTTTAAAAATAGCACAGATACGTTTTGAAGCAGAAGTAAGTTATTTTTATAAGTATGTAATTTAAAATAAATGAGATTAACTTTGGAATTAAGGTAAGCTTAGTGCATTAGTATCTTCCATAAAAAAAGACCAGTCGAAGATGTATACACAAATTATCCGAAACGCTGGCAGTAACTGGGCTTATTCCTACTTACCAATTGCTTTTACTAAAACTGGGTATTTTTAGCAAGTTATGCTTTACTGCTTTTGGTATTACGTAGTTTTGGGCCATGATATGACATAAGAAGAGCCATCTCGTCAAAAGACGAATGTGATTATTGACTGTACCGCTGTCAAGGAAGCGTGGTATTCTATCCCACAAAGTAGATGCCAAAAATTATTTGAAAATTTACCAAGGGGGTGCCAGGAAACTTTGAAAAATCTTTGTCACCCAACAAAGTAATAACTTGGTAATATTGTTAGATTTGAAATTCTATGAATTTTTCGCTAAAAGGTTGATTTTTTTACAATTCTAGGAATGTGTGCTTTTTCTTTGTCCACAAGAAATAACGTCACTACAAATTAAAATAATTTTTAAAATTCTACTTTATAGCTTATAATTATAAATTAATATTTAGATGAAACTTTATTTGTTGTAAGAAGTCCTGAAATAAAAATGAAATGTTTCAGTTCATAAATATAAAAAAAACATCATAAGTGTGCTATTTCTTTGTCCACAGCTGTATATGCAATTATGCAGATATTCCACTATCCATGCACCTATCATTTATGGGACATATCGCCTGGAAATCTTTTCTACAAAGTCTTAATAATTTTTTTTTATTTCAATTGTATCGATTTAAATTTTGGGAAAAACAACCCCAAATTTTCTCATTCAAATCCGTGTCCGAAAGCCTAAGCAATTTTAATTTACTCGCTGTTACATTTGCTACCAAAGTAAGTGATTGAAAATCAAACCAACGTTTAATTACACCATATCCTTAAGCAGTGAATAAGTAAAAAGAATTGTGTAAGGGTCTCCCATAGTCATAGAATATTTTGTTCTTATTTCCAGGACACACCTACCCTGAATATCAACAAAAGGGCAAATCAATCAGAAAATAAAATTTAGGCTACGGAACACTACTTTGCTTATAAAGGTAATTAGATTCACCCCGTTTTATGTGCCATGTTTACAAATTAATACTCCCATCCGCTGCTGCCACCTATCGAATTCAGCTGATGGCTAACTGCCTTCGAAATGGCTGTTGGCTGAAGGCCAAAGTAATTCAACATCATTATGTGTTGCAGGAGTTGTATATGCGGCCTCGGCCGAGGTTACGATTGGAGGTTACTTGAAGAATAAAAAGCAACTTTAAGGAATGGTTACGTGTTTCTGGTGGGTGATATGGTCGCTTCCTGTGATGAATGAGACAGAGAGGGGTAGTATCTCAATTGGCAGCAACAACAAATCTATCGCACAGCACCTTTTTCTTCTTAATTGGCTCGCAAAAAAGTTTCGCCGTCGTCGTCGCGCCTGCTGGCATCAGCATCAGCTTCATCACCAACCTTCATCCTGCAGCAACTTTGCACGTATAGAAAATCTTCGCACTAATCACAAACAACCTGCGTGAAGGTATATAAGTAAGTAAGTAGATATGTATGTGTTTTGTAATTAGCACTCACGCACGCAAACACCAACTTTAGCAATCCGTGCGAATCAAACAAGTTGGATATTGTGTATTCCTTGAATACTCCTGATCCTGATAATGTCCATGGGACTGAGGACTGACTACATTCTTAATTCCAATATCAATAAATCAATAGAAAACATATGTGCACCCCTCTTTTCCGCTTTGGAAGTTAATCAAAATTTTTGGCGATAACCCATTGGCAGGAAAGCACAAAGGACGAAAATTAACTTGAGCATCTACATGATTAACTTTTAACTTAAATTTCACACGAGCGTTCCACAAATACATGTACTCGTAGTTGTTATGCAAGCACCCTCACCCCTCATACTCGTACGTACGTACATAAATAGTCTGTTGGGTTAGTGATGTTCGTATGTGTGTATATTTAATAATTATATGTGTGTAATGTTTGGGGGTTATCCTTTTGGTCGTGTCCTTGCGATGAGGGCGTCAAACTGATTAATTGGCTTCCCAACATCAAAAAGCCAGTCGTCATCATCATCAACATCATCTTGCTTAAACTTCCAACGTTATCGCACCACATCGTCCAAAACAGGAATTTTCAAAATTTCCATCTGAAAATATATTACTAAATTAACTATTTTCCACAAATGAAGGTGGATTTCGCCACACACGGGATAAAATTTCACTGAGCCTCTTAAAACTTTTATTTTACTCAAACAGCCTAAAGATCTCACAAATTTCAGTTTCGACGCACTTTTGATGAAAAAATGCATGCCTATTTTTTGACAAGTGATTGTCACTGACGATTGTCAAAATTGCGGTTACCATTGTGAATTTTTTTTGTACCATTGTAATATAAATAGTTTTTGTTTTTTATAAATAAATCGGGAAGCTTTTCGAGTCACAAGGTTGAATACGAAATGAAAGTGAAATCATTTCTGTAATCGTCCGGTAACACTGTTCACGTGAGAAACGTCACTTAAAAGCTACTATCATATAGATATTTTAGTTGCGATATCACCTTTAGGATGATCCTTGCTCCAATGACAATCATTCATCTAATGAACTGATATATTTTTTGAACTCGAAAATTTTTAAACAGATGTCGAAATTCTCCTGCGCCATGTGTGGGCCAGGGCACATGGAGCAAACAACACAAATATAAATATCTACATATTTGCCTCTGATGTCTATGATTATGTATAGGGATGAACCGACATGGCTGCGGCACTGGCAAGGCAGTCGAAGTTGAAGTTGGGAATTGCGGGCTTTTGGGGAGCGCAAGCGGTCGGTGGCGGCGGCGGGTTGGTATCCAGCTCAACAGCAATGATATGCGGAAAAGTAATTAAGTGAACATGGAAAAAATTTGATCATGCGAAAGGATGAAACTTTTCGGAATTAATCGGATGAGCTTTGCGGCAGGGAATGAGGCTGTGGCGCGGCGCGGCGCATAGTTGTACTGGGCCTGGTGGTTGGGGATCGAGTCGGCCGGGTAAGCGATACAAGTATGACTTTCATTTATGTAAGCACTCACATCACAACAAGCAAAAGTACATCATTTGCCAGACAGGATGGCGCGGCGCATCGGCACATCGGCATATCAGGCTCAAGCTCCGTACTTCAAGCTCAAGACACAGGCACAGAGACAGAGCCAGAGCTAGAGACAGACGCAGACCTACGAGGAGCGAGGCCGAGGGTTTTCTGATGGAAACGTGTGCTCACTGTACTGTATCTGATGGATGGATGATGCCGTTGCAGGAAAAAGGTTCTCTGTCTTCCATTAAAAAGGATAATATTACGTTTTGCTTCCGTGCAATTATTCATGTTTCCGGAAATTTACTTACACATATATTTGGTGGTTTTGGTGATGGTGGATGATGATGGTGTGGTGGTGTATACTCGTATAAGTTTTACTTCTGTTGTTGTTGTTGTTGTTTTTGTATATTATTTCAGCTATAGAGATTCAACGTTTACTATACACAGAGCTATCCCTATACCCATAAAGTATAGAAAAGTAAGCTAAAGTGCTCCTCTCTTTCGATGTGGTTGGAGGAGGCTTTTTCTTGTGTATTGCTTCAGGGACTTGATGCCTTTTATTTTAGCTCAAACTTACCTACTCCGACTCTGACTCTGACTCTGACTCTCATCTGGGACTGAAATCGAGACAAGAGTCTAACGGAAAACATTTAGCAGGGTGTGAGGTGGGAGCGACTTAAGAGTGAGTTTTTTTTTTTTTTTTTTTTTTTTTTCATTTTCATTTGATTATGATTTGGATGATTTTTTAATTAATTTTTAAAATTGATACACATGAATCTTCATTATATTTACTCAAAACCTGGATGCATCTATAAAGTCGTAAGTCGTATAATTCTATCAATTTAGGTCGCTTGTCATGTTCAAAACAGCGTTAAACTTTAATACAGAAATCAGTTTTTTGTCCTTTTTGTGGGGTAATTTCTAAAAACGACAAACAGGAAAGAGATAAACTTTTTTCGCAAAAGGATTTTCTGTAATTAATTAAAATGGATGATGTGATTCAACTGTACTGTTCTGTGAAGGTTTCTTTAAGTATGATGATGATGATGACGACAACACATAGTGATGGGTTTTAACATGCCTGTCTCTTTATGAGATCGAGTGGATTCTCAGTAAAAAAGAAATTATACTTTAATTAGAAGATTTCAAATTAAGTCTGAATTGGATTGCTCTTCATTATTTTTGCATCCAAAATAAAACTTCAAAATATATGTATATATGGGGTGCCTATTGTTTCGTTTTTTTCATTTCGATAATTGTTGTTTCGTTTTTGTCAAAATTATTTATGATTGTTTCTAAACCGTTTGTTTTGTTTGTACGTACTTTGTTTCGAGTTCATTTCGTTTCACTATTGTTTCGAATTTCTTCTTTTGTTTTTTACTTCTTTTGTTTCTTCGTTGTATTTATTATGGGTTTTTTCGATAGCGATTGTTTCGCATTTTGTCTATATGTTTATCTCTTTTTTTGGAATACGGTTATTTGGTTTACATTTAGTTTGTCAGTTGTTGGTGGTTTTAATCGTGTTGTGTTAAACATAAAATTAAAAGATTTAAAAAAAATATGGAATGTAATTCTATTTGCGATACATTTAAATCAAAAAGAGGTCGTGAAAAACTTAACATAGACGGGTTTTCTTATGATTTTATTAATGAAAAAAGTGGGAACTATAATTGGTGCTGTGAACTTAACAAAAAAAAAGATTATGGTTGTAAGGTTCGTATTGTGACAATAAAAAAGGAAGAAAAACATGTCATAGGATCTATTTTCGGTGAACATAACCATGAACCAAATGCCCTGCGAAAGCCCGTGGCAGATGTTTTATTAAAAATTAAACAATGTGCTAAAAGAAGTGTTATTGGGGGTAGTAAGATCATTCAGGACAATGTCGCGAATTGTAGTAATGAAGTGCGAGCAAACCTCCCATCAAAAACATCACTCCAACAACAAATAAAACGAGAGAGGAAAAAAATCACAGATTCAATGACAGAGCCAACGTCCATAGATTTCGTTTTACCGGAATCTGTTAAGTTCCTAGACGAGAAAGTTTTTGTTGTAGATGATAGCATAGTAGATAAGCATAGAATAATTATAATGACGAGCGTAGAAAATTTAAAATATTTGGAAAAAAGTCATTTTTGGATGATGGATGGTACGTTTAAAATTGTACCTATACTATTTTATCAACTGTACACCATCCACTGCAATGTTGATAGCAGTTTAAAAGCATACCCAATGGTATATGCTTTAATGACAGGTAAAAGCACCAAATTGTACGATTTGTTATTCACAAATCTTCATAATTACGCTCTAAAACAAGGGATTAAATTGAATCCAAAAATATGCATAATGGATTTTGAAAAGGCAGCTATTAATAGCATCAGAAACTGTTATGTTGACTGTATTCCTAAAGGGTGCAGTTTTCATTTATTTCAGTCAATCTATCGACATGTCCAAAAATCTGGTTTGCAGAGAAGGTACGGGTCTGATCCAGAATTTTCTTTGAAAATTCGGCATATAGGCGCACTTTCTTTTTTGCCCCCTGATAGAATTTCTTTGGCCTTTGATAAATTAAAGGAAGAAATGCCTTGTGAAGTAAAACCAATTATGGACTGGTTTGACGAATTTTATGTTAATGGAAAAAATGGAAAACTACCATCGTACCTTCCTAAGTTTTGGAGTATTTACAATCAATTTGAAATGAAGATGCCAACAACGCAAAATTTTGCCGAATCGTTTCATAGACACATGAATTCTGTTATTGGAGCCTCTAACATTGGTGTTTATAAAATTATTTTTGAGATTAAAAAGGAAATGAAAACTGTTGAAAGTGCTATAGAGAAAATATTTAGAGGTGATTCAATTCCTCAAAAGAAAAGAAAATATATTGACAAAGATTCCAGAATAAGGACGATTCTTGAAAATAAAGACGATTATTCCGATATGGGATTATTAAAAGCTTTGGCTTCAAATATAAAATTATATTAGATTTTATAATTTTTTGTTTATTAATTTTATTAAATGAATTTCGTTTTGTTCTTTATTTTTAATTTTTATGTTTAAATGAAATATGGTGTATTAAATTGTTTTTTTTTTTGAATAAAGTATTTTTGTTAGAAAAAATAAACTTATAAAATTTCAGAGTTCTGTTTGTTTTAATTAAAATCTGGACTATATGTCAATTTATGTTTTGATACCTACATACATACGTACATATGTATGTATTTTTTTTTTTTGGTCAATTTGATTTTAATCATTTCGCCACTGTTTGTTTATATTTAGTTTTAATTTTTCGCGCGAATTTTGACGCCTTTAGGTTCCTTACATGCAGAAAAATTAAAACTAAATATAAACAAACAGTGGCGAAATGATTAAAATCGAATTGACCGAAAAACGAAACAACCGAAAACGAAACAATAGAAAGTGAAATAAAGGTAAGACGAAATAACAAAAAAACGAAACAATAGAAAAAATAAACAATCGAACACGAAATGAAACAAAAACAAAACAATTGAAAAGAAAAACAAAAGTTGTCGAAACAAAAAAAAACTAAATAAACAAAAAGTGAAACAATAAAATTCGAAACAACAAAATACGAAACAATAGAAACTAAACAACAAAAAAACCAACTGAAAAAAACGAAACGAACCATACCCGTATATATGTACATATGTATAGACTAGACACACAGATACAAGGTTCTCAAGAGTCAATTCAAGATGTACACAAACGAGATTTAATTTTAGGAATTTTCAACAGCAAAAAAGAAACACTTTGACAGAATTGAAACATCGAAAGTTGGTACCTACATTGAATGTCAAAGAGATCAATGAATCGAAATTACTTGAAATTATTTCAACTTATAAAGTATATAATTATTTAGATACACTCAATTATTAATTAGTAGGATTTGGTTTTGGCTTTCAAGTTTATATTTGATACATTTACCGGCATCAAAGGCTTTCTCGTTATGAACAGCTACGAAAAACCTATCTTAAAGTGGCAGAGGACATATAAAAGTGGTACCTACGAAAACATCAAAGTTAGAGATCTTGAACTTTTGGTGTAATTGTGATTGTCAAGTGGCCAAGTGGTGCTGAAGGATTTATACCAAGGCCTTCAATAAACTCAGTTCAATGCAAGTTTCCAAATGTAAAAATAAGTAAAAATGAAGAATGAAAATAGAAATGAAATAAAAAGATGGTAAATTTCCAAACGTTTTCCAGCAAAACTTAGGTATAAGATTTCATTGCAAATTAATTTTTTTTTTTAATTCTTTTGTATCGAAAAAATACTACAGCACACTTGTTGTCAATTTATCACACCCAGAAATAATTTTCAATACACATTATTACTGAAGACTTACTTTCCTTTAGTGAGTTTTCAAAAACCTGAAATTTTTATGAATGTTTCTTATCTTAAACCCTTAAAACTTAAAATGAGTTTTTTAAAACTTTTAAAAATTCAAAGAAATCTTAAACCTAAATTGGAAATTATTTTTCTCTGATATTAAAGATAACTTTTCGATTCTGTTACCAGAAGTAATCAATTATCCATACGGATTTTTATCAATTTATTTCTGGGAACCTTTTGAACCTTAGAGAATGCGAATTACCAAAAGGCCCCAAAGATTAAACATAACATTGGAATAAATAAAAATGATAATCTTCTCCCTAAGGAAATCCTTTTCGAAATTCAAAAAATGAAATTCACCTCTGCCTTCACTACTAACCCAAAATCAAAAACAAGACCGAGAAGAAAACGTAACCGTTTATTGAAGCACGAATACCTAAAATAGCATATCATAAGTATATCGGGCTGTGTAAAGTTCAATCATTTATCACGTGTGGTCCATTTTTTTTTTTATTCAATCTATCCACTACAAACATACATATATATATTTATGGTATGTATGTATAGGGTAAGTTCGGGCATTATGGCGCAGCGGGCAATATGGCGCACCTCGAAAATGTCATACTTCGAAAACTCTAATTAAAACAAAAACAATGCGAAAACTTCAGTGTCTGCCGCACACGTGTCCAGTGAAGATCGGTATTCAATACGAACAGTTTCGCTAAACAAAAAACCTACATAAAAAAATTTATAGGTGGCTTGTGTTTTTTTTATAATTTTGCTTTGTGTTAAGGTTCGTGTTTCTCGGTAAGTATACATAGCAGTTGTTCGGTGTGAAGAGTAAAATATAGAATATAGTTTCGTTGTTTTTGTGTAACGGTAAATATGTGAAACGAAAAGAGAACCGAGTTTTTTTTTAATGTGTTTTGAAAAAGGGTTTTTTCTGTAATATGGCGCAGACACTGTGAAGTTTTCGTGTAAATTATAGTTTTAGACCTAACTTATTTGCTCTTAGTCTCTTCCCGTGTTTTACGTTGTGTATTATATATGTTATATAATTATCCATTGTAAAAATAGTACTTTAAATGTAAGCGGCACTCATCGACGTCAGCCGATGAAGAAAATTTTCAGATCCAACTAGCCGACGAGTCGGATGGGCCTGAAGATTTCGGGGAGAACATTTGTGCTGGATGTGGTGAAGATTATACCACTACAACCAAAAAGGACGAGTGGATGCAATGTGTCCTTTGTGGACAGTGGTCCCACAACTCTTGCACTGCATTCAAAAACACCTGCGATGGATGTGGGCGTTCAAATCAAAAATAAAAGTTTCCCGCCATATTGCCCTCAGGGTTGCGCCATATTGCCCGCAGGGTGGGCAATATGGTTTTTTTTAAACTATTTTTAAATTAATTTATTTTTTATTAAAGCCCTTGAATTATTATTTTTATTTAATTTATTTATGTTACGTTTTTATCATATTTAATAAAAAAAAACTGTTGCATTATAAAATGTTGTTCGTACTAAAGTTATTTCAGATTGATGTTAGGTACGCCATAATGCCCGAACTTACCCTAAATATAACACACTTAATAAGATAACACCAAATGGCTATTTTGTACAAACAAAGCATAAAACAGCCCCCGAAACCTAAATAATGTACTGTTCCAAAAACATAACCGATTAAGATTAACACTCCATCAGAGCGGCCCGGCCCGGCCATATCACCACAAACTCGTAGCCCGATTCCCGATAGCAAAACAACTCAGCAGCACTCATGTGATTTGGTCATATAAATGGGACATTAGGCTCTGTTGGCACTTGAAAAATGGTTAGCTCGGTTGATTCGTTAACCTTTTGCAGCACTTTCTCACTCCTCCCTATCCCCCTCCCCCTTCTCTATTGCCATATCGTATCGGTGCTATTGTATTGTATGGTATACTGTTATCGAGACCATACAGATCCATTAACGAAAAACATCTCGAATAAAGTAACAAATCCAAAAAAATGGCATCCTGCCCCACTACAACACCCACTTTCGTGTCCTAGCTGTGGATGGATGTTGATGATGATGCCGGCGAGTAGAATGCGGGAGGCAGCAGCGTGCTTATAGCCTGGGTAAATAATACCTACCCTTTCGGAGCAAACCTTTCTCCTTGTTCGGCCCCAATGAGCCAACGAACGACGGACGGACAAACGGACAAGCAGACGACAACGGCAACGGACGCGGACGAAAGGTTGAAATGAATGGAACAGTATCGCGCACTATAGAAATGATAAATGTCCAGCTATTGTATTAATAAACCATTAGTCTTCCCGACTCCCGAGCAACCAAGACCAACCGTTGATGGACGAACAAACGCTGCGCTGCTGCTGCCGCTCTCTATATCCTTATATACGAGTAGGTATGTTTGTTAGGTAAAGTAAGTAATATGTGATGCCCTCTTCCGATTGAAGGGATGATTTTTGTTGTCTTATAGTGACTTTGATGGATTATCCACAAAAATGGTTTACTATATTCCTCCGTCTCTGATGTCGAGTTGAAAAGAATAGAGATTACTCGGAGTGTTGGCCATCAGCAATTTTGTCCGTTCCTATAGACCTATAGGTGTTACAGCTGCTCTATTTAAATTTTATGAAAGTTGAGTGCGCGAGCTTTTTAGACGTTGCTTACTTTACACGGCCACGATTCATTGCGCTAGACTGCAAAGGATGACGACCGCACGTTCGGTCTTTTCGAGCGGACTTCTTGCGTGATCCACAAAATTCAAATACAAAGTAATGGCGATACACTGAGTGAAGAACTTTATGCTCACTTGAACGCAGTAAAACGAAAAAAACTACGAACGGAATGTTTTGAAGACAAGTTTAATATGTTTTCAGAAACTTTGAATGCGAGTCATTCTTCATGACATAATGGTATCCTATCTTAGCTAAGGTAACTGTTGTAACTCTGTATACTTAGAAAAATCGTTTCCGAGCTATCGGTTTTAACTCAAAAGATGACTTTTGAAAAACTATCAACTTTAAGCTGCAGATTTAAATGTGCTGAAGAAAATTCACTTTCTAGAAAAGTCAAAGTTGTCGAATCCAGGCGTTTTTTGATATAAACATCCGCAGTGAAGTAAAATTTATTACAAATAAAACATCCTCATTAAAAGTAGAAGTAGGATTAAACTGCAGATTTAATTTTGACGTTTGCTGGAGTCTCGAATATATTTGTTGTACAATTGATAACTCTTGTGCATCTCGAAGACATTTTCGTAGTTCGTACAGTACGATAAAAAGTTTGCTGTTTAGCATTTTTCATTTGTAACTGAGACATTACTGCTTTTACCGTTTCCTGCACTTTTTGGGAAAAACGAGATGAAACTGAAAACGCTGTTCAGCTGTTGAAAGCAGCTTTTTACTCTTTCCTAAACCAACGCGGTTTTTCAGCAGCAACATGAAAGAGTTTTTTAGCTGTCTAATTTTTGTAAGTAACTCATGGTTTAACACTTTGGTTAAACAGCTACATAATATAACAGTTATACTAACGCTCTTATGAAAACCGCTGTCAAATAATCCAAAACTAACTAAAGTCTACGAACAGACTCTTTGTCAAAAAAATACAACAAAAAACTAAAAAAATTAAACACCTGCGGATACGTTTTTTTGGGGAATCCGAATTCACTGTGGATAATTTTCCCAATAAAACACACCTATTGTTTTGATCGTTAAATTATCAATAGGTCCATAAATAATAATCAAAATCAAAATTTTCATTAGATTTGATTAACTACATACTGAATCTGTAAACCTCAGCAAAGTCACCGTTAAGTCCTGATTTCGTTACAAAGACACCTTCATTTCCTTGCCTTGCATCAAAGATTAAAGTGACCAACTTTTTCTTGACTCGAGGAAAGAAATTCTTCAAGTGCATGAATTAGTAGTTAAAAAGCGTCAGCGTACGTTTTTCAACGTGCCCACAGCATCAGTTTTGCGATTTTACTAGTATTCAGTTTCAGTGAGCTTTGTTGGCGCTGTCATCGCAATCACAATCACAATTTTGCCGTTGAGTAGTGAGTGTAATAATGGCACTTTCCCCCATTTTCTTTTTTCTTTATTTTCTTCAGTTTCAGTTATTTGGGAAATCACTGTTTCTATTTCTGTCCATGTACTTGTACATAGTCAAATGAGCGCGGTGGTTTTGGTGGAAAATTGTGCGCGAATTACGCGCGCGAGTTACGAATGCCAGTCGTCATTGTGTAGTGTGTACACATACATACATATACATTAATGCACACTCACACACTCGTATATATAGGCTGCGAATTAGAGAAAGGTTCGTTTATTTTAGCACGGTAAGTGATTTAGGCGCTGGCCCGCAGCCTTTTTCAGTTGCCTATCTCGTTCCCCCCCCCCCCCTCTCCGACAGAGCCGTTTTTATGCTATTATTTTTTCGTTGCCGTTTGTTTGTAGATATCTTTTTATACTCGCTGTACCATGCTGAAGTCAGATTCAAATTAATTCGATGTAACCGAGTTGGCTAAATTCAATTATGCCAGGTTTTTTGTTGGATTTCTGTTTTTTTTTTTTTTTTTAAGTTGGAGTGAGTGAATTGGAAACAACGTTATGTTGGATCAGTTGAGCCTATACGAGTGTAATGTATGTATGTACGAAAAAAGTGGGCCTTTGGCTTTTTTTGTCCCGATTTTGATTTCGATTTCGACTTCGACACCCCCAAGAGAGCCGTAACAGAAAAACAGTGCGAGCAATGCAATTATTTTGTGTGCGGCCCGAAATGAGATTTGTATACGTGATCCGTAAATGTGGTGCGGTGCGGTACGGTGCGGTGGTACATCGCTCATCACTTTAGACAACTTTAACTGGAACTGCTGCTGGCAGCTGAAATGAATTGTATTCAAGGGGTTTTTCTTTTTTATTTTGTGGATGATAGTTGATGAGAGCTGTCATTCAGGACATCAGCTACCTGAATTTTATTTAAAATAATTTAAACCAAAAAAAAATCAGACAGGCAGTACAATGGATAAGTATCTTAACCAAACTTTTTTTTTGTAATTAAAATAATAAAATAAAATAAATTAAAACGAGGAAAATTGCTTAGAATAATTTTTTGTCCGGGCTTTTGTAAATGCAAGCCATAGATCAGAATATTTTGGATCAAAAATATAATAATTTAGTTGTTGTTTTCAATACTTAGAAAAATGTGTCGATATAATTTATTAATTCTTAAAGTGTTGATTTTTGACTTATATTGTTGGATGGCAACATCCTTGCTGAATTTCATTCGAAAAATTGAGAATTTTATTCTGTAACATTAAAAATTTCGAAATTAAGGTGAATTTTAATAGTTTTGATTTTTTGACAGTTAAAGAGGTATCTGTTTAGATTAAAGTTGGGCACCAGACGAAAAAAGTTTTAACTTTTTGAGTTATAAGGTTTCACGTTTTACACAATTTTTTGGTTTCCAAGTGAATTTATAAAGAAAGATGATGTGGATGTCAAAGTAAAGTTCTTTCGTTTATATCTATCGGTAATTCAAGTCATAAACTGTCAAATTTTGACACACAATTTAGACAGTGCGACGACTTAACGTGACAATTTAAGCAATTTACGATCACAAGACTTATACCGAGATGAGAACTATCTACATTTTTTCAATTTTGACGAGATTCAGATGACAGATGACATCAAGTGACCAACTCTTTTTTACTTTATGCCAAAGATCTCAGATTGACCGAATTCATCAAACGTGAGGAAACTAAGGTGGTACTATAGTTTTTACTGTCTAACTTTTCTTCGATTTCTTCGAGCAAATCCGACAAGTGAATGCCTTGGGAATCATTTAATAGATGCTATATGCAGCATTAAACCTAGAATCAAATGCAGATTACGTGCCGCTGCATTATGTTAATGGCACCATTCGATGCGTTGCATTACTGCCTTTTCTCTTTAACGGAACACCAACTGCTGCTTACTGCTTACTGCTGATGCTGCGGCTCGGCTCGGTTGCTTCCCCCCGGGCATTTTTTTTTGCTTTTTTATTTAGCTGCCTGATGCCACCATGGCCAAGTATTATTTAGTTTCCTGTCCTCCCGTCACCGATGTTATGTCGTTGCGTTCGCAAAATTAAGTTTGTAAATTTGCAGTTGAATTGAGAGTTTTATGGTGTGGTGATTACATATAGGGTCTTCAGTACGGTCCCCGACGCTCTTCTTTCCCTCGAATGCATGGCAGCAAAAAAAAAGCAGGCAGTTCCGTGCTTTTCATTTCCCACTTAATAAGTGGGCGTTTTGCGATGCAATTCACAAAATAAGACAACAACAACAAAAGGAGCATATATGTATGTACGTTTACCTATATCCGCTGCATATACTCGAATGCAAGTACGAATTACCCTGAAGAATTAACAAAAAAGGTGGAACGGACCGAATTCGAAAACAGGTAGTTAAATTAATTTTTGCACACAAAACGCAACACGGTTCCAGCTTTTTAATAATACAGTTACCTACTGAATAGCGGCAGCAGCAGCAGCAGCGAGCCACACAATAAAAAAAAAAAAAACGGCTATGAGACTTAGTTTAGGTTATTATTACATCCCCGGCCTCCTTCGTGATTGGGGTGAAAGTAAATATTAAAGGGGTATTCGTATTTCACCAGGAGAAGGCATAAGATACCGTCCTACATGTTGTTTATCTTTTTGTGTGGAGAAACCCCTTTTCGGGCTCACAAATTTGGTTAAGAAAAATTAGTTTTGCTGCCGATTCGTATGTTTATGTAATTAAATTTATAAATGATGAAGGGTTGTGTTTGATATGGGAGAGTGCTTGAAACAACATCGAGGAACGATACACGAGTAGTCTGATGTAGTTGGTACCGGAGCCGAATCAAAAATGCTTCATAAATTGAAACACTTAAGTGTTAAGATGCTTACATAATGATGGAATGTGAGGAGAACCGTTCAATTAAAATGATAATGAGAAGTAAATTGAATTTTAAGAAAAAATTGTATAGACACATACGAGTATGTTGGGGTTGCTGAAAAATGAGATATGAGTGTGTAAGGTGGTTTTAGGGTAAATACTGAAATTTGTTTGAAAAGCGTATTTCTTCATCTTTGAAGGGGATATCGTTGGGAAATTTTTAACTGCATTTTCTAATTGGGGAAAATATCTTTCTTTTTTTTGGCATGTTGTAGAACTTTTTTTCTTATTTAAAATAAAATTTGAATTAATAAACTACATTTGAAAGGAGCTCCTTAAATATAATTACATAATTTATATTTTTATTGCAGATTCCTACAAGCAGGACTGTCTAGAAACACGTTAAATGGAGATGTGACTAGATGATATTAATTCTGACCTCAGTTCTGCCAACTTAGTTATATTTTTTGTTACTTTAAACTGAAATCTTTAAAATGCACTTAAACATATTCAGACATATTGCACAATACAGCAAAAGGAGAAAAAAGAGTTCACTTGGGCGTATACTTGTTTTTTTTCAGAGTTTTTTTCTTATCTAAATTTTTAACTTCACAGGAAATCTTCTAAAAATTTCAATAATCACTGTTTAAAACTGATTATTCATCTGAATTTTTGACCGGATAATGTTAAATTTCAACCTAAAACGAAAGAGCTACTTTACTAAGCCAGATATTCGACATAAACTTTTTTAAATAAAATCTTAAAAATGATTCATTTCTCAATCCTTAAAAAAGTTAATGACCTTTTTTAAATAAACTTGCTTTTATCTGAAATTTGGTTCTGTCAAAAAGTGAATGCAATATTTCGCCAAAATTTTTAGACAACACTAACATACTTTTCACAATATTTTTAATTTGTCGAAAACATGTATGTAATCCATGAATAATTCGTTGATGTTACTAAATTGCATTTGTTGAGGTTTGAATAAAAATGAATTTGAAAAAAATCAAATATGTCTTCAAACCCAAGTAATTTCTATGGTTCACTTAGTTCAGAGTATTAAGCTGTGTTAAATAAATATTCTGAAAGACAATAACATAACGTATCGACCAAACCTCAATCTCCATTCTCAGATTGTTCCAGGGAACAGCCTTCCTTCCAGCTTACCTGTACAAAAAGACATTAAAAACTCATTTCTAAGTAAGTATGTATATTTTCCATAGATTAATAAGATAACAACAATACATCTTCCTGTCTCTAAAATAAGCACTCTGCGTCCAGACTTCTTGAGAGGGATTTCTGATGCCGTTATCGTTTAGGTGTGGCATGTTAAAGTACCAGAGTTGAAGGAATCATCGCTGATAATCCCATGGCAGCAATTTTCCAGCCCACTTCAAGTCGAACGACTCGTTACGTTGACGGTAACGTTAAAGTTTACAAAAGTGGACGGACACTATAAAACTCCAACACTAAATCCAACATGCCTATACTTCGCACAGGACTAGAGATAGATAGTGAGCTTCATTCAAGCGAAAAGTCCAAGACAAGTGATTCCGTTTGACTTAAATAAACACTGTTTTTTGTTTGCCTATATCATACATATGTCGACGTCGTCGTCGTCGAGTGTAGCTGACACGGAAACTAGAGCGTTGAACTTTCCATAACCAAACTAAGGCCTGAACTCGTCGAATCAAAATGAGGGAAAAATGGAAACCTGCTCTATGGAAACTTTGTCTCCAAATGACAACCCAACTACGATACGATACGACGACGACGAGCGACGAGAACGATAACGACGACCGACTGACGTTTTTCTTTGCTATTTTGTTAACTGTCTTAGCTGTCCAAGAGCTCACGTAGAACATACAACATAAATGGTAGGTGCGGCAACTGACAGGCCTAGAGTACATAGATAAGACTTTTATATGGAGCTGCAGGTTACACCGAGTCAAATGTGGAAAACCAAACGAAAAAAAAAAAAATGTGGACAAAATCAGCGAAAAGCCTCGCTTTTATTTAAGGAACAATGACACTGTACGACTCTGGTATACGAGTTGTGCAG
The DNA here is from genome assembly GCA_905146935.1 of Scaeva pyrastri. Lineage (NCBI taxonomy): Eukaryota > Metazoa > Arthropoda > Insecta > Diptera > Syrphidae > Scaeva > Scaeva pyrastri. Next base: position 1,803,744 of record LR989927.1, on the reverse strand, counting down.
CACTGATACCTAGTTCGAGTGGAGCTGGAGATTATGCGAGAAGCAAAAAGTGGTTGGGTTCTTAGTTCTTGACTGGAAAAGCTGCTGCGCCAAACCAAAACATCAATTCTCAAAGATCGAACTAAGGTGAAGGGTGAACACCGCTCCACCGGAATGATGGATGCTTTACGGCCTCGGGCGCTGCTCTTACACGAACAAGTTGGCCATTGCAAAAGATCAAACTAGTGAAACGGGTTCCTACATCGCATCGTCGTGGTTAGAAGCGCAGTAAAAGAAATAAAATTGGCATAAGTTGAGTCGCGACGTAGATACTCGTGAATTGGAAGAACACAAGTTCGGGCATTGGTGCCAGATGCGATGATAAAATGGCAAATTTTTCAAAAAACAAAAATTAGTTCGAAGCACTTGAAACCGCAGAGCCTGGTAGTCGTATAGTAATATTTTTAAATAACGGTACACTTTCTGCCTAGAGCTTGACCATTACATCCTTTTTACAAAAAAAGTTTTAAACTTAATCACTTGTTGAAGTGGTGACATTATATAGTAACTGCGCTAGACCTTAAAAAGTCACGACCTTGAGACCCACAGAATTAATCTCTCCAAGGAAGACGTGAAATATTCAAGAAACTCTCCGTCTATTTAAGGCGTATCAACTCAACTCAATTCGGTTTGACAATTTCGAATGAAAATTTCTGTAGAAACTAAAGTACCGAATTGATTGAAATTCGAACATTAGTTTCGAAATTCGGATGTATTAGAAACTGATGTGATAAGTGACTATCCAATTTCTGTTATAGAAGCTAGTTAGCTATCATTTGTGACTCTTAGCTTACACAGATCGAACTGATAGATTCTGTTTGCACATTTTTATAAATATACCTAATCACTTCCATCCCAGGATAACCTGAGACCTCCTGAAACATAACTAGAACTATTGAATGCTTCGCTCCAACTGCGATAAGAAAAATTACTTCGGAGATAGAAGTCCATCACTTCATGTAGTAAACGTACAAATATCGGCAATATCGACTTGCTGCTATTAAAAAATTAAAGCTGGCAATGCTGGGTATGTTGCTGGATTTAAAACACTGTTGCACTTGCGCTTTGTATTTTTATGAGCATAAACCTATACGAGTAAATGTAACCGTTTCTGTTTCTTTGTAGCACAACAAATAAATTGCCATCCCAACGACCGAACTGCCGACGACGACGACGTATAGGGACGAAGGTGAGTTTCTATATACACACTGGGTCTGCAACATGGGGCCGCTAACGGTGCCGACTGCTTGGTCAATGCAATCTCAATAGTTTTAGCCTAAAGCCGCTGTTACCTATAACGATGCCAATTAAGATTGATACAAATCGCTACTCGAGTCTTCGCTTGTCCGTCCACCGTCCGTAGTCCGTCTCCAATCAACCCCCCACCACCACCGCCGACCATGCATCTGTTGCAGTCATCGTCGTCGTCGTCTTTTGGTTGTCTAAATTGAAGGCCCAACTCTTCCACTATACAAAGGAGAGACGGTGTGGCGGTCTTTGAGAGGAGTCATTGCAATTTGGTGTTCCAGCTCCAGTCGCTACAAACATTTATGTATGTGTATTGTGTCATTAGAAGAGATTGAATTTAAGAGCCAATGCTTTGTCGTAAATTGTTCTGCACCTCTGCGGCTGCGGTTTGTGCCTCTTTTCTTTTCTGTACCGCTTACAAAGCCAGTAGTTGCATGAAGACCTACGAGTACCTACTGCGGCTGCTGAAAGAATTGTTTTGTCGATAGTTGACGTTTTGTCATAGGCGATAATTCAAGTGATATGGCTTGTTGATTTGCTAGCGATGGTGTTTGTTGGGTACTTATCGTCTGGCTCTGAAGTCAGTCGAAAAGGAGTTTTCACTTTGACTTCCTGGTCTTTTATATTTTGCTCGTTTTAAGTGTTAACTTCCCAGGAAAAAGAGCCATTGCAATTTTGGGCCTTTAACTTACCCTCAATTGATGGAAATCAGTTGGTATTTGATAGTGTTTTTTGACAAGTAGGTAGTATCATAGTAGTTAAGAATTTGTTTCCTTGATAGGAAAAGCAATTATCTATAACTGAAAGGAAGAACACTTTCATTTAACTAACACTAAATTAAAATTTACAGCAGCGGTTTTAAGAACTGGAGCTGCAGCTGTAAAAGCTGTCAAAAGGTGTCATACGTTTTGTGAAAATGAAAATTACTCGATTTTAAACCAATTCCGCTTTTGCTCATGATTTTTAAAGGTCATAAACTTCAAAACTCTTCGAATTCCGTATGCAGCTACGTTGGGTCATATTGACTACATTGAATTTAAGGTTATTAAATATTTTGACAGTTATTTTAATTGTATCTTTGCTTTCATAGTGTTTGATCAGTTACTCGTTATTTCAATTCGTTCAAAAGATCCCATCACTACCAACGACAGAGATGTTAAACATTTCCGAATAACTTTAACATTTTTTGTGTTTAATGTTTCAAGAGTATTTCTCAAAATCCAATGTTCAGAAAAAACGAAAACAAAACTGAAACTCAAATTTAAAATATAAAGTTTGATGAATTTATGATTATTAAAAAAGAAAACATGCGAGGGATCTTTCAGGTGAGGAGTGTTTTAATATGACATAATTCGCGTATCAAATTGACATCCGCTAATTTTTTGCCACAACCGTTTCATAAAATTTACTGTTACAGTTATTTATTGCATAATTTCAGGTGCTTAAAGTACGAAATCTATTAAAAGGCCTGTCACGTCAACTTTTTTTTTTAATCCTGACGCAAAAGTCACAAGAGCTAAACCAAAATTAAGCACAAATCTGCATTTCTGTCAAACTGACATTCATTAACTGAAAATGAATGGGCGGCGATGGGTTAACTTGTACATTTTTTATTCAACTTTAACTGTATTCCTAATGGCCGCCAAGTTCTAAAGCTGCCTCTAAAAAAGCCCAATAACAATTCGACTTTGTTTTATGAATGCCTAATCAGGCCAAATGACCCATTTGCTTCGAACATTATTAGCTCTGTCTGGACATTCTGATTTTATCATCTGAACTTTCATAATAAATAACAATAATTCTACGAAAAATGAAAAACGAAAAACAAAAACCTTCACTGCGCTATGTGGTCGTATAATTCCGATTCTGATTCTGATTCCGATTCCGAGTACAACAAAATCCTAAACACTGACTCGTATAGTTCAATCCAAAAATATACGTTTTATATTTTCCTAATGAAGTACCAAATCGATAAATTCAAAATTTTATTATACCCAATGTTTATGTTGTATCTTGCTGCCTTGAGTTTTTTTTTTCTTATTTTCTTTTTTTTTTAATTTTTTCTTTTTAACTGAAAAAGTGAAATTTCCCGCTGCTAGGTCTTGTAACTTGTAATATCTCAACTCGAATCGATCTATTCTAGTTTTATGGTTTCAGATTGATGACTTGTATACTCGTATATATAATTCCAAGAGCGCGCAAAAAAGTCGTAAAAAAGTAGTAAAATGTTTTTTTTTTTTTTCTCCTTCGGTGATTTTGTGTAAAGAAGAAAAGAAATAAGAAAAATCTTTTTTCTCTAAATGACAGGAAATCAATTAAAACGTGAAACAGTGTGAACGGTTAAGGATCGTATACTCGTATCTCGTATGTCGAAAGGTACATTGGAAGAAGCATGTGCTATGAGATATTACATCTTTGAGATACATGGCATCCATCGATATGGTTTCCATTGGGATAAAATAAACAACATACACCTACATACGTACATATGTACATATCAAGAAGACAGTTGTAGATACATACACAGGGCAGGGTAGAGCAGGGCGGTATGCGGTGAGTCCAAGAGAATATAAACATTCTCCTTGATGATTTGTCGGGTGGATATTGAATGGCTTAATGCAGCATCCCGAGCCGTCAAACATATTTGATAACATTTTTTCCTCGTGTAATTGTGTCCTATTTATAGACTTTTATTGCATTGTAATGGCTTAAACATGCCTCATGCTGATGTTTTGCCTTCGCGTATCGATTGTCCCGGTTGCCGTTGGAGTGGAGACATCGAACTGGAACGTGATGGGTGGGATGCCTAAAAAGGTCAGACATGATGAGCTCTATAAAAAAGAAGTGATGACAATAAATTTGAAATGGAAAAAAATTATTAGAACCATCATTGCACCGAAGTGAATTGATTATAATTTAGAAGATCAAGGAGAATATTAAGATGTGTCTTCATAAATTCGACAAAAATTTGAACTTGTTGTAGAGCTGACACTTGCACAGAAATTTGACTTTTATTATACTTTTTTTTAAAATTTATTTTAAAAGTACAATAAAAAACATAGAAAACGATGAACGAAGAATTTTGAACTTTAAGACGCCAAAATAACTCTCCTGGAATTAGATTGAGGTTCTTATGAAATCCGATTCAGCTCAAATGCAAACGCAATATGTGGAGCACTTTAAGCATCAAAAAATCTATATTTATACGAAAGTATCAAATGCAACTATAAACCATGACAAACCTGAGGTATGTAGTTATATGCTTTTCAATTTTGAACTTCGCCATTAAATAAGACTCTCAAAACCACTTTTAAACGCCATGCCATAGAATAGAAATACAGCTTCAATGCAAGTTCAAACACAGGAACACCACATGCATAATTCATCCAGTGGACTTAGTCACAGGCACGGCCAACCGACCGGACCGGTAGAACGTTCATTTCATTTGGCCAATCCTGTGCGAAATTTATAAAACCTCGATGTGACACTCTATAGTCTAAAACACCTTTCCCCGTCCCCTGCATCAAGCAGCAAAACCAACAAAATTTTAGACGACAGGAAAATAAATCTTTTTTTTTTCAACAAACTAAAACTGTGCCATGGCAACGTGATTAAAATTCACACATCTCGATCCAAAAAAAATATATTTATGTATATGTATGTATGTATGTATGTATGTATTTATAAACAAGTAGAAAAAGAACAAACTCTAAACTCTAAACTTCAGAAAAACCCTCCTGAAGACTCGTCAAACGTCAGCGGCCGTCGCGTCACCCAAATCGATTGTTCATTTGACAGTTGACACCGTCACGGTTGATCCGTAAGCCCGATGCACACAAAGACAAAAATAAAGCAAAACGCAAACAAGGCTTAAGAAAAGCGGCAGCTTTCTTCCTGGAATTAGCGGACTGATCGCTATCATTCTCCCGACATGTCACGTAGAACACATTCTCCATGGATTCATGCGGTGCACGTTGCTGACGGTGCATATACTCGTACCAAAGTCTCGCTCTCGAACTTTGAATTCGGAGGAGTTCCTCTTAGATGGGTTCGGATTCGAATTCTGGTTCGGGTTCGGGTTGGGCCACTGGGCTGGGCGCTGCGCTCGCTGCTGGCGTTGGGGTGACAAAAAGTTGTAGGTACCTATGTAGAGTACACATAGTCATACATCCTCTATATATGTGTTCTGTTCCTGTTTTGTTTGTGTATTTTTTGTTTGTTCCTCCTTTCCTTGTTGTCCCATCCGAATGCGTGCCAGTCCTCCTCCTCCTCTTCCTTGCTTTTAGTTGGTTGCTGACGTTTTTGCTCGGTGCACTTTTCAAGAGGCAAAGTCTTTTGCTGTTCTGTGTTCGTTTTAAATGCATGAGTTTGAGTTCCAGTCTTATAGGAACGACGAACGGGAAGAGAATGCATCACGTTCTCATTAAAACATTAAAAAGTTCTTGGGATTCATGGATTTATAATTTTTGCAGAGACATGCCACAGCGAGATACTTAATTTGTAAATTACCAAAGTGGAAGTGACGGTAGGTATACATCCTAGGAGTAGCTCCTAGCTTCTACTCCTTCCCAACTAGTGCTGGAAGAGTTTGTTTGCGATATGACGTTGTCACACAGAGGAACACAAAATGCTGCCACTTCTTCTTGCAAAAAGGTGTAAGGTGTATACGAGTAGAAGGAAGTCTGATGGCAACTTTTTGTTTTCAAAAGTTGTTTTTGAGGGGAAAGTTATGAAGGAACGAAGGGAGAACATTTTTAAAACACAGGCATGGGTGCACGGAAAATTATTAAACTTTGACGTCGTCGTCGCATCGTCGTTCATTTTGTGTATGAGAAGGTGTCATTCAAGTTTGTTGTTGTTGGTTATTGCAATCTTAGGAGAAGGTCTTAAGAGGGGATTTTTTCACTGACCGACCGACAGCTTGTAAAATGTTTTTATTAAAACTTTCAGCCAACCCTTGAAGCTTATTGATATCGATATTAGCCAAAATTGAAAAGTGCTAAGCCACTTCATAACAATTTATTACCAGAACAAACTAGTTTCACATTAGAACCCTGTTTAAGAAAGAAAGACTCAAATAAAAGTATCCAAATTCGAAGATTATTCCCACGATTCAATTCCATGAATCTCATACCTAACCTAAGTTAGGTGGTTTCGTTTGGAAGTTTTTAGACCCTTAAATCTTGAATCGATGCAACAGAAGTTCGTAACTCAAAAACAGAAATAAGATACGTCATTTTAACATTTCATTACAAAATATTATATTTTGATTGGACTGACCTTGTTCCCTCGGTCTGCCAACAATATGTTCCTTAAAAATAAAATGAAAAAAAGAAGAGGCACCTCATGCACGTTACTTGGTACAATGTATTATTCCTTGCACGCTGAACCCTATCATCACAATTATCATCATCATCTCATCGTCTTCAAAAATCGTGACCATCGATCGACGTCATCTTCATCGCCGACGACGTCAAATCCACGCTACACTGGGACTCAATGCTATCAAACTCGAAACTAAATTGAAGATTTGAAGACCGGCTACTGAAGATGGTTCGCTGTGGTTCAAAGACTTCAGTGTTTCTTGAAATTTTCAGTAATTTTAAAAGAAATATTAATTTCTGGGATTGAATTCAATCGCATTCGTGTTGAAAGTTGTCCCACTATTTGCGTCTTCACCAGCGATTTGGTCGTGTGTAGAAAGAAGTCATCCCTCAAACCTCAATACTCCCGAACCAACCAAATAAAATCCAAGACACGGATGACCGACTTTGGGTCCTCAAAAATAAGAGATAGATTTGATACGGTCAACAGAAGACTTCAACAAAAGAAAAGAAAAAAAAAAAACACACATTTGACGATGGGAAATTTATGGAAGCTAAAAAATTAAATTCAATTAAATTCTAAGTTGTTTAATTAGATCATAAAATCAACACAAAAAAAAAAGAACTCAAGCCACATTGCGAGTCTCCTTGAGTGGGGACGTTTTCTTCTGCTTGGATGGATGGCTCTCAGAAGACCGTAATTTACTATGATAAATGTCTGCAGGTCCGTGCGTTTTTTTGTTGTTTTGGTTCCGTCTGACGGACATACATGGGCTGATGTCTATGTTCCGAGCGAATCCATTAATTGTCCCAAAACTGGTGTGTTTTTCGTTAGGACTTAGGAGACCATGCACAAGAGAAGGTGGGATTTGTGACCTTAGAACAAAGTTTGATTTGATTCTACAACGTGCATCGGTTTTGGAGCGGACGAGTCGAGCAGGAGCGGGAGCGAAACCGGGAGGAAGGCATTTTCGGATGCAAAGAATCAAGAAATTAATTTCCTCTCTGGTGTTTTTCTTTTGGTGAGTAGAGAGAAAAGTTTAATTAAAATAATATATCCAATGGCCTCGTCCGCCATGGCTTGGGTGATTCTGGATGTTGAGATGGGATGGTGTAGGTATTCAACTACCTTCGTTTCGAGTAGGGAGAGGAAGACACTGCCGCCGCCGCGCCGTTCGTCTTCCTCTTCGCCTTCGCCTTCTCCAGTCGACGGACGACCGACGACGCCGCGCCGATATTTTGCGCTGGGTTGGATTTTGGAACTGCTGACTCCAGAGTTATTTCATCCGCGTAAACATCGGAATCGAAAGATTGTTTACATTTCCATCGCTGGCGCTGCTGGCTGCTTCACACGTTTTTCCCGCTAAACTACTCGTACACCGAACTTGTGAACAAATTTTCTTTTTCTATTGGATTGGATATAATAATGAAAGGGACTTCCTCTTTGGCTGTCAATTAAAGACTCTAGAGCTGCCGAAGGGGTAAAGAGTACACGCGGGAAGGTATTCCTTGTCTAACTGGCAATGTGAAGTGAGGAAGTTTGGAAAAAAAATCATCATCCACATCCACCCGCGGATGCGCCCTTGTCGTCGTTCGTCGTCGGTGGCATCCTCATAGTCGTCTAGTTCTCAAGTTCATAGATATCCTGATTTACGTTTTGTTTATAAATGTTTGTGTGCGTGTTTGTTTGATGAAAATGTTAAGGATTCGAAAGAATCATCATCATTGGAGAAGAGTTTCCTTTCTATGCTATAAATAAAGAATTCTGATTCTCAAGAGTAAGTAGGTGTTCCAGACCTAGGACGAGGACCAGGATGGTTGAGAATTAAATTTGTAAGGATTTCTTTGATTTCCGTGATTCCGATTTGGATTCGGAACGGGAAGAGTTAATTTAAATTTTGTTTGTTTTTTTTTCCTTTTAATGGGAAGAGGACATCGAATGTTGAAGGTTAAAAGTGTAAACGAATTTTTAATCACTTTCAGAGACTCAAATGCAGGTAACTAAGGTAAGGTAAGGGTATAAAGAAGATTGATTTATTTTTAAGATTTGTTTTTTTTACAAAAATAAATAAGCAGCTTAGCTTTGAATTTTAATTCAGAATTATTACTAACTGGTAAATTCTTAAGAATTCTGAAATTTGAAAATTAGTTTTACTATAGTTAGAAGTAAAAAGGAGGTCGTTTAAAAAAAAAAATGTATTATCTAGAAACTTATTGAGCTTCATACTTCCAGCTTGCATACAAATATTAAAACATAAACAGTAATTTTCGGAACTCCAAATTACGAAAAAAATACGAGATACTTTTGAAAAATATTTAGAGACAGCAAAGCATCATAAGCTCTAAAAAATATTGACCAGAAAAATAAGAAAAAAACTATTCACCTCATTTGACACTTTTTTGCACTAAAATAATAAATAATAAAAATAACGAAAATCAATATTTAAATTAACACAACGTGACTCCATTAAGAAAATTGTTTATTTCAAAGCAGTAACAGCTGTAAAATTTGTTAAAAAAGCATAAAAAATGGTTTCTTTTACCAATTTACTGTTTGATTTAAACTGAGCCATGTGGTAGACTAACTTTTTGACTTTATTTCATTTTATTCTAACATTTTTCGTCTTAGGTTTAGTTTATCAAATCGGTAATTAAAATAGGACACGATCGAATTTTCTGAACCAGTTGCAATTAGATGACCTGTCTCCGAAGTCAGAGCTTATATTTTAGCACAACATCTGATCTGAAATTGACTACTTACTGCTCTTTGTTGCATGTATTGCATTGTCTTTTCACTTAACGTTCAATTTTGAATTTCCCATGACTTTTAACAAAATACGGTTGCCCTTTTCTTCCGAAAGTGTGTATTTTTGAAACTTCATTTGTCGAAGTACATATAACTTCCATTTTAGAATTACACCAACGAAATCAATATCAAGGAGTTCCTTCTTTTTACCGAAGAATTGTCACAGTATCACTTGTCATTCACAAACAATTTAGATGAAGGCGTGTTCCATACAATCATCTTCCAGAAGAAAATGCACATTATCCTCCATTAGAAAACTCTTTGTCAAGGTAACTACTGGTTACCATTTCGAGATACTGGAAAATAACAAGAGTCCCATAGCACCACCTCCGCCGCCGCCCTCCGTCGGAGCCGTGCTACCTCTTCCGCAGGTCTCTTCCTTCGTCTCGGTCTCCGATGCTTGTCAAGTCAATTTTGCAGGGAACAACAACGAGTACCTACATATATGGCATCCCTTGGGCCCTAATGGGACTGACATACGAAGAACATACACAACCACAACACATCCTGTAAATAACATCAATAATCCATTTTCCTAATGAACGCACATTTATGTGTCTTCGCTTTTCTCCACGCCCGCATACCGTGCGTCGTCGGTCGTCTTCGCCGTCGCCACCGCGTCTCCATCTCCCTCCCTAGTGTCGCTCCATAACATACCCGGAAGAAAATCCTTTAACACAAAAAAAGGAGTGAGTTAGTATGGAAGTATGGAAGAATGGAAGTACAAAAGCATGGAGCAACAACAACTATTAGGCACGAAAAAAGTGTAAGGAAAAATAAAGGAAGAAGAGCTAAAATGATTACACGATAACATTATGACAAACTTCTCATAATAATAATGGAAGATTGATTGAAGAGCGCCCATGGATGATATCATGTGAAACAATAGTAATTACTGACACTGGCTCCTGGCATCATCATCGGCATGGATGGCAATGGCATCAGCATCAGCATCACTGTACTGTGGCGCAACATAGTGTTGATGATGATAATGGTGTGCTCCTCGTCCATAATAGGTGTGTGTATGTATTTGTTTTGTGTATGGATGTGTATTGTGTTGTTCTTGTTTAGTCGTTTTCGCTCGACGTTCGTCGCTCTTCGCTCATAGTCCTGGTCCTGGTCATAGTCCTGGTCCTGGTCTCTATTCTGATTCTGGACCCGTCCTACTTTGCGTTGGCTGGATCACTGGTCGGATGGTGATGTACTTTGAAGAGCCAGTATCATGTTATTAATCAGACAAAAGGAGCCAGCATTTGGTTTCGAAGGGAGGACCATTCTATTGTGTCCAACAGCGTCAGCAATACAGGTAAATAAAGAACATGGACATGGACCTGGACCCGGACACGGACACGGACACGGAAACAAGGAGCGAGAGTGGGAGCCAGATAGAGCTTTGGGGTCATAACAGATACCTATACTCTATACAATTGTGTGTATAACTGTGTGTGTATGTATATTGGTAGGAACTGATGTACATTATAGTTTTGTCATTTCAATTATAGTCAAAAGCAAAATGATTTATGCTCGCCGAATGGAATCAATTTAGCTCCCATGATGAAACTTATCCTTTTGTTTTCAATTTCTCCTCGACGACGACGGAGCTCCAAGGACTCGCCTCAGCCTCAGCCTCATGGTCATGGTGATGATAATTATGGGGGAGATAGATGAACGATGATGATAATGATGATGATGGTCATTGTCTGTAATTAGTACATGAAGTGAATGGCTTGCATCTGAATTTGATCCAAAAATAAAAACGACCAAAAGAAGCACTGAAACAAATCTCTTGCTCTTCCAAGGAACAAAATAATGGGGGATCCTAAATCCTACCTACACACAAAGTGTATGTATGTGTGATTGTATGTATGTATGAAACAATAGGGATCTGTGAAAATTAATTCTGTGAGGGTTGCGTCGTCGTCGTCGTGGCATAGAGCTGTGGGCTGGTGGGCTGATGGTTGATGGGACGACGAGGTGTACTATGATTTGAATTTAATTAAACTAAGTGTGTAGTGTGTATGTAAATACTAGTATATATGTACGTATGTATTGACCGAAGGGTAAAATTAGAAATCCAAATTTTGGCAAAATGATGAAGTTAAGCTTGGGAGTTCATTCCGTGGTTATGTACTATGCTCTACTCCATGCTACAGTCCTGACGGATGCTGTATCCATAACTTCAATTATCCTGATTGGGAGGAATTTTCGTATAATAAGCGTTACGGAAGGTGTGGTTTTAGAATTTCATGTTGTGTGTGCCTCGGGAGAAATACGTACAAGAAATGCTTGTTTGATGTTTCTATGGTATTTGTGTTCGGTTAAAATTTGTATGCGAGTTGCGAGTGTATGTACAGTATATCCTGAATACGGGAAAATGGGTTCCCAATGCTGTTACAGAAATCCTCCAAGTTTAGTTATATAAAAGAATACAATTTCTTTTGCCACAATTTTCTGTGGTTGACTCATTACCGTAACTTTACTTGAATTTTAAAGCCACTTTTCAACTTGAACATCCAGAAACTTGAGTTTTTATTTTTGTGACCTTTCCAAAGAAGAGAAATATAAAATTTATATAACGCATAACATGACTTCAATTTCAATATCAAATTTTCACTAACATTTTTTATGGACTACTTCGGATAAACTTCTATAAAGTAAAGTGGAGATGTTGCATAAAGATTGTAATGAGACTTCTTTTTGAAGTTTACGTCAGAGTGTTTTCAAAGGGATTCTCTTGCAATTTCCTGAAAGCTTCGCAAAAGTTTCTGTAAACGTTAAGAAAAGCCTTTTATTCTTAAAAAAAAATCTCAGAAATCTTATACAAAATTGTAAAAGATGTTTCGTTCGACATTAGTCGGTTTAGTACTTTTTCGAAGTCTCGCAATGAAACCTTGGAGAATACTGTCACTCTACAAACGGTCCATCAACTTATGCATTGTGAATTGTAAACTTTGCACTAAAAGGAAACGGGACCGTAGAGGAATCATACCCTCGCTTCCTTTCCCTACTGTTTTTGCTCATAGTTACCAAGTATAAGTTGTTTTCCATTTTTCGTTTCCTTGTTCCGCTGCTTCACCTTTTGTGCAGCGAAAGATCACATCAATCCCTCTATCTCCACTACATTCGAGTATCTATACATTATTATAGCTTTCCATTGTGTTGCCATATAACAAACGGCGGCGGTGGCGAAGCGGCGGACGAAGAAGAACGTGGCAATATTTTTTGTTTAACCTTTGCCCGAACCTCTTCCACCATCATCACTGCACCACCACCCGGCTATATGAGAAATAAGATACAAATCTTTCCACATTGAAGTCGTGTCTTTAGGGCACGCACTGCATCAGAGAAGGAACCATATATTCCTCTATCCATAAGACTAAAGTATAGGTATATCTTGCCAGCATATACCTACTCGTAGGGCCCAATATATTATTAAGGCTGAAATTTGAGCCCCATACATCATATTGTGCCCCACGTAGCACGGCCATTTGACTAATTTGATCGTCCGTGTAGATTTTGAATGAAGAAAATAAAAATACGTGTGTTTATACGAATCTTGATCGAAGCGTTTTTAATAATAAATCAGATTTCTTATTCCGTCAAGTGCTCTGTCGTACGGTACGTGATCGGAGACGTTAAATTGGGCATTTGACCCGCTTCTATCGTACCTTTATAGTAACATATGTACATATATGTATGTATCTGAATGTAGATCGCCCTTTCTAATGCCCAAAACTAAAAGCCTTTATGAATTTAGATCATTTTGTTTAGGTACAATAAAGCCTTGAGATGTTTCTTCCACATTTTGAATTCGACTTAAGCTCGCGATCATCTTGGTCTGTTTATGTGTGCTCTTTCTTTCCTCAAGCAACAAAATATCGCAAACGGAACGAACTTCGTTCTTACTCGTATCGTAACTCGTAGGCGGTTTCATGGATTCGCATTCGAAGCACGGTGTGGCTACCAGCTTCAGGTTGCCTGTCATGACTTTTAAATCGGTTCAATTATAGCACATTATGTAGTTTTTTTTTTTGTTATTCTCCTTTGTAATGCACAACAATACAAAATACAATAACACAATTTTATTGTACATTGTTGCAATATAATCAAACAATCATTTGTTTGTTTGTTGTCTGTTGAGATACTCGATTTTGTTGCGGTTTGGTTGTTCCCATCAAAACGTCAAATGTCAAATGTAATTTTCGTCACTCTGGAAAAGTATCGCTTGTGAATATGTACCTACTTTTTGGATATTTTGTTAGTTTTTTTTTGTACAATACAAACATAATTTTTGTTTATTTCATTTTGTTTCCAATTTACAATATACAAAAATAGGACCTATTGTGTTAATAGCCCCCCTCTATTTCCTTACAATTCTAAAGGCTTTTTTTAAATTTATTCCCCTGAGTTTCTGTTTCAATTGTTAGACAAATACTAGATGTGTTTTTTTGGCAATGCTGTCCGTAGTGACAATAAAAGTAGAAGTAAGATTCCACTACGGACAGAATTTTGACGTGTGCTCGAGTCTCGAATATAAATGTTGATAGTTTGGTACAATTGATAACTCTTGTGTAACTCGAAAGCATGTACGTAGAGTACGATAAGTGGTTTTTGTTTCACATTTTACATTTGTCACTGAGTGTTTACACTTTTACTTTTTCTGCAATTTTTGAGGTTTCATTTTTTATATGTAATCAAACTAAGATAAAACAGAAATGCTGTCGATCGAGTGTTCGTAATCTAACATGAGAAAAAAACTGTGTTTTTTCATATTAAACATTTCCTCAGTACTAAATAACTCATCGGACAATATTTTTATAAGAAAATTGATGCGATTTTTCGTTGAATTTGGATTAAAAATCTTATAAGCCTCAGGGTAAATAACTTGTAATTTTTTTTTACTACTACTATTGTAGAGGCAGAGACGTTTTTACGTTGCTTTTTTTTAGGCGTTTGTGTATGAGATCTCATAAGCTTAGATCACTTTTGTCGTTACTACATAAACGGTTCGGTTTCTTACATTCATAATATAGTGCGTTGGATCCCTTTAATGTGGGAAATCTCACCTATCGTTTGTAAATTAATTGAGCTACATAGATGTACCTTTCGCTGTAGCATAGCGTTCGACTTCAAGAAAAAATCACTCAGTGTAAATCCAAACCCAACCAAAGTCTGCGAACAGACCCCTTGACTTTTGTTTTGATATTTGTTAGAAAAAATAAACAAATCAACTTTTGATTATAAAACCATACGAATTATGACATGAATTAACTAAGATAAATAAACTTTTTTGATATTTATTACCTTGTCATCTTCCACTTCACTACGGATAGAATTGCCAAAAAACACACCTACTGTTGGTTTTTAGAGAATACCTACATATAAGAAAATTTGCACTAAATACAGGATTTTTTTAATAGAAACAAATACCACCGCAATCATTCAAGCCCAGTTTAGTTCGGAGCAGCCTTTTAAATTCGTGGCACAAGTGATACAATTCTTCAAGAACCACGAAAATTATAACTGAAAGATCATTCATATTGCGAAATATGCTTTATTTTCAATATCGCAAAGATTTGTATTTTCTAACAAAGATTGAAAAAAAGATTAAGATTGAAATGACCACTTCCGTTTCTTGTATAATGGAAGTCAGTACAGTGGCATAACATAGAAAACTTCAGAACATGTACACTGGGAGCCTTGCCCCGCATCTAATTTTCTTAGAATTTTGATTCTTGTAAGGATGACAGGGAAATTCGTCAAAAAAGATTTTTCAATTATACGAAACAGGAACTACTGATTGGTCCAAAAAAATTTATATAGAATCAAAAAAATAAAAAATTTATTTTAATAGACTTCGTTTAAAATTTCTATCTTCTTTTTTTTAGAAATCTTAGCTCTTCGGACATATTACAGTACAAATTTATCATTTTCTCTTAATTCCTTTGTTTCATCCTTTCCTTAACAAATTCTATCGCTATATTTGTCGATTATTCTTTGTCTTAGTATATATATGGAACTTTAGATTCATCTTTGGATCTTCTTTGTTCTCGTCATGTCCAGTTGTTCGAAAGAGCCTCTTTCTCAAAATAATCCAATTGTCTTCGTCCATCTAATCTTTCAACGTTAAAGCCATCAAAGCGAAAAAATATGACATAAATAAATCCCGTCGAGTAAACGGGAAAATAGACAGAAGAAAAAGTCAAGTCCAAATAATAAACAGCAATTTGGTCGCCAAACAAAGATTCCATTTTGATCGCACATCCATCTATGTGCGAGTATCTTTGTATACATCTGACTCGAGGGCAGGCAAGCCATAGAAGAAGAATAAGAGAATAAGAGACACAGAGGTTCGGGAAAGACGACGATGCGGATGACGATTAAGACAAAGCCCACGACGACGACGACAACGACGATGATGGATTCAAGTCAATAAGTCATGTCAAATCGATCGAAACGACCCCAGCTCCCCAGGGGGCCTATATAGTATATATGTACATTATATATATGTATGTATGTTTGTATACAGAACACAGCCACATAAAATGGAAATGAAGCTAACCGAACCGAACCAACCAACCAAACAGCCAGGCAACCACATGACGACAATAATGGAACCACGAAGGCGAAGGAGAACAATGATCGCGATCCGTCGAGAATCGAGATTCGTCGAGATTCGACGAGATCGGGAGGAGGAAAAGGGCATATAGATTGTGTGTTTATTACCACATTAAGTTTCATCATCGTCATCATGATGAAGATCGCTGTTGATCATAGTGATTAAGGCGATGATAATCGCCATCCACATTTCCACAACCACATCCACCATCAGCCATCAGCCAAGATCCAACACACGCAGCTGGGGGTGATCTGATTGTTGGCTTTGTGTTGCTTTTGCAATGGATCTCGGATATGGAATGGATACACAAGCATATACTATACGTAACTACATATTGGTGTATGAAAATTTCACCGAAGGAAAAAGAGAAACTCGGAGCACAGTGTGGCCGACAAGAAAATGTTCTTTCTACATTTGCAAGCTAATATCGCTACATTACTTTGACAGTTGTCATTTGAATAAGGCTGTCAAATTTCTTTCAGTATTAGTTTAAAAATGTAGTTCAAGTTCGTTACAGAACACATTATTTTAAATTTAGATATAACTAGAACACCCGTCGAACTTTGTCCTGTCCCAATTGAGTCTATCATAAATTTATTTGAATTGTATTGAGTTGAAGTTCGACTTTTCCTTGGCATTTTGACACCAGTAAATATGAGACACTGACAAATTGATGATAAATGATTTTAATAACTGTATACTATGGTGACAGAATGACAGACAACATTATCACTTTTGGTTAACGTTGG
Source organism: Scaeva pyrastri (assembly GCA_905146935.1). Classification (NCBI taxonomy): domain Eukaryota; kingdom Metazoa; phylum Arthropoda; class Insecta; order Diptera; family Syrphidae; genus Scaeva; species Scaeva pyrastri. Next base: position 1,786,959 of record LR989927.1, on the reverse strand, counting down.
ACAGACAATTAAAAAATAATAAATTGACAACCAACTGAAAGTCAAAAATATTATTTTTTGTAGATAAAACAAATTGTATGGGAAAATTAAGTTGTTTTTTATTGTCTAAAAATTTTTCACAATTTTTCACAATTTTTCCATATTTTCTCACTTTTTTAACCTTCAAAAGACACGGCAAACATTTCAAAACTAATATCAGCTAAATCGGCCAAGCCGTTCTCGAGTTTTAGTGAGACAAACTAACGGAAATTGATTCTAATTTATAGATAAAGAAAAACAAATACTCGGCCCTATGTTCCGATAAAAAAAATATGTTAAATTCTTCAAATAAGGATGATCGTGGAATTAAAATCGTTCAAAATGTGATGAGTAATTCCCTGAAATAATAATATAGCCACGGTCATGAGTAAAAATGCACCTACGTAAATTTTTCCAAATGAAAAATCTGACAATAGCAAACGTGATTCTGTGGCAATTTCTATTGTTTCAAACCTGAGTCATTTCTTTGTTTCGGCGACCGACTGCACGCGCAAAAGTCCAAAATTCGTTTTCCAGACACGAATCATTTTTGATGACAGTTTTTGAATTGAATTATTGACAAATTGACGACAGTTGAGAAAAAACTTACGACATCCAACGACACGTGTCCAGAAGAACGACTTAATTTGCTTCCAATGCAAGTCATCAAGCTAACGTGGGCGTAGGTAGACGTCGCGTCGTCGTCGGTCGTCGTTGTACATACGTTAATCTATCTTTAAAAATTAAAACAGTTAATCGAGAGTCATTGTTCGTGTAATAAAAATAATTTCCTATATTAATCACAATATAACTTTAATTGAAACATCTTAAAGAGAAAAAAAATACATAAACTCCCATTAATTGTCACGTTTGGTTTAATTGTGACGCTCTCCATGAGCCATAAACCGTTCTGCGCCATTGGTTTCCCATCAAAACGTGCGCAAACGGATTCACCACGTTAATGCCATAGATGGTTGCCCCCACTTTTTATAGATACTCGTAGAGCTCGCAGGCCAAATTCAGCGATTGAAAAGTTTTTTCTATTTCACTTTAAAATTTTTTATAATTTTTTTTTTGGTTTTTACAAGAAAATTAGTCCAAAAGACTGAAAAGTTATTTTCTGCTTGAATGGATTAGGGGCAGTCGAGGGTATGAACAAGGAACAGATGCCAAAGGGGCCAGAGTTTCTGTTTCAGATATAGACGAACGAATGCTTAAAGTGTTTCGATCGGAGCCCGTGCATCGTGAGACACGGACGCGGACGGAGCGGCGCGGTGGTGTCTTAGTTTAGTAGCACTTACGAGTACTCGAAGTCGTAGCCCGATCGCGGTCTTAAACTGCATCAAGCACTACTTGAAGTTGCGACTGCGTTCAATGCACGCTTAAAGCCTTGACTTAGAGTGGTTTGTTCAACTTGTTGCTGCCGCAAGATTGCTTGATTCTAATGGTTGCATGTAAGCTCGTGTGTATGTACGAGTACGGGTTCGAGTACGAGTACTAGTACGAGTACGAGTACTTGTACATTTGCGATAGAGGCTTGCTTTTTATTTTCTGTTTTTTTTTTTAACTGCTTTTGCGGGTTTCAATTGGGGGTACTGTGCTGCAGTTGCAGCAACAGACTTCTTGCGAAAGTAGAATCGAGTGTGTGCACTGTGCACATTTAGTTTTTTTTTTTTTTAATTTTTGCAAATTTTGCCAAATGAAAAGGTTAATTTATTATTTCGAAAAAACACAAATATAAATCTGTATTCTATGAACTTTGATCAATGGAGAAGGTTGCAAATAGGTTCATTTTTATGTAAATGTTAGTACTCCATTACTCGAGCGAGGTGGATAGGTAGAAGTACGATACGATGATAGGGTTTGACATTTATTGTTTTTCAGAAGGTTTTTTTTTTCAAATCACTCGAATTATCTGAAGACTATGATCAGTGATTTGGGGATTCAAACGGTGAATTTGTATTATACAGAAATAAACTTTTCGTCATTTGAAATTGTTATAAATAATTATAAATGTATATGGAACTTATTCATAAAAAAAACAAAACAGTTAAACACTTGAGGAATATCCGAAATAATTTTTGCATTTTTTGATTAAAAGTAAGCCGCATATTAATTTGAAGCGTTGATGAAGCTCATGTTTATCATAAGCATTTTTTCCCTAAAGTTATGACATAGAAACACATTAAAGTTTCTTCGGGATAGAAAAGCATATCATATTAATAGTAGTTTTTAAATTGAGTCAAACGTCACATGCTGCTTCTTGCAATTCCATTAATTGGAATCGTATATTCAAAAATTCTATTAAAAGCTTACATTATTCTCAGAACTGGGTTGTAAAAATGTGCTACTTCATTGGTTCTAAGGTGATTTTAATGAAAACTACAATGGCAATAGTTGAGATCAAATAATTAAGAAAATATATTTTATACATACAAAATAAAAAAGTTGTACAATTAGCCTTCAGATTAAAAAAAAAAATTAGTTATAATAACACAGTGGGACACTTGGTCGTATACTTATTTTATTTTCTTCATTTATTTTTGTGCGCGTTCCCTAAAAACAACGATAAAACTGTATAGTACACTAGGGCGTATGCGTACTATTCTGAAACAAACTAAAAAACAAACAAGTTCATTGTCTATTTTTTCAAATTAAAATTTCATATAATATCTTTTCAAGGAATTCTAGCGTGATTGTAAAAATGAAAAGGAATAAACATCCATACATCCAAATTTTCACATTAATAGAATTAATAGGACTAATAAATATTCAATGAAACCATTGCAAAATTTTCAAAAATTGAATAGTTGGAATTTTGTGTGTACCTAATAAAATATTAGTCGGTATATACATATGTAAGTTTGGGGTAAATATAACAACTCGTTAAACTTAAAATAGTTGATTGTTAGATTGTTGTACTTTAAAAAAAATACGTGAGACCTTACATACTGAAAAAATGTTTATTCACAAGCATAATCAAAATAATTAACTAAAACCAAGATCTTTTAAACGCATTATATTCCAAAAATACAAAACATTCATGATAAACCATTTGATTTCGCAGCTGAATCCCATAACTTTATGATCTAAACATATCCAAAACCTATGAACATTCAGTTATTCTTCCGGATTGTACCTACTAGTTAAAAATTCTATTAGATTTCATTACAAAGTATGAACAACGAATGTTTTCAATATTTTAAACTGCGCAAAAAGATCTGACAAACTATGCAAAATTGTATAAGATATATAAATGTACACACGTTCATATACCCTTTTTTGTAGGAAGTGTCTGGACAATTAACAAAAATAAAACTAAACTCTAGACATTTAAATAGGCACGATTTTCTTTATAAACTTTGCAAACTTCTCAACCAATACCTAGTTATCGCTACATACAGACATACATGCATAGCTAGTAATATGTAATAAGCTACCCAGACCGAATCTGACTTCACTGTCTGACCAAAACCAAAACCAAAAATAAATAATAGAAAACCAAACATTAAGAGTCAAGAACACTCCTAATTTATACACAAAATAATATTCAAAAACAATAATTAAAAAAAAAAAAAAATAAAAAAAAAACATCCAACAAAAGTGGAAAATATTTTCTATGCTTTGGTCACGTTCATCGAACGAGTCATGTTGTGAAACCTAAATAGAGGGGCTTCTTTTGTATATTGTACCAACTACATATATGCTGATAATGCCTCCCATTTATGCCTCGTTTGCCTACCATCACAATACACACTTCCACCCTCCCCCCTTTGTTACCCTCACAATGTGCGAGGTTCATGCGATATGAAACAAAAAGAAGAATAAATTGTGAAAACAAATTAATTAGCCATGCATCAAAGGCAACATTTTGAGTTGAATGGATCTAGGCACCACCCGACTCCAACACCAGTACAACGCAGCGCAGCGGCCCAAGCCACCCACCCAATACTCTTCTTAATATTCACCACCACTCCCCTCATCGCTGGTTAAAAGGCCCAAACATCATCATAATAATAACATCGCATCGTCCGAAGCAAAACAATCTAAATGCGTTGTGTTTTGTTCCTCATATGCAAATCCGAGTCAAGTACAAAAACAAATCCGAAAAAAATCATGTTGTGTCGATGCCGGTGCCGGACCGATGGCGATGAGGGTATAAAGAGCAACCCAACGCAACACCAAACGCCAACAACAACAATAACTCCAACAGTTACATACAACAACAGCAACAAAAACAACAATTTAAGCGATAGTCAGCTTTTGAAGCCTGTTTTTGTACAAATTCATAATTTATTCCGAGTGTACGTGATCAAATTTCAAGATAGATTGGCGATGGCGATGGCAAGGGCCAAGCCCGATGCTTAGATGCCCGCAGCTCGTTGCCCGACCCCAAAAGCCTCCCCAAAGTCGAATCCCAAACCCAACCAGCAAGCCACTCTCTAGCGCTGACGGTGACTCGTAACTCCGACTCCGACTTCGACTCTGATTCGCACTGAATTCGTTTTGTTTTTGTTTTTTGGGTCTGTTCCATTTCAGTTGCGGAACAGACCAAAAGTCAGGGAACCGCGTACGCTCCCAGCTCAGCCACACATAATTATCTCTATAGCTCCAGCTCCTGCCGCTGCGCTGCTCTGGAGTTGAGGAAAAAGGAAGAAAAGTTTATGTTGAGTTGGGCGCTGCCGCTGCTCGACCGCTCGACAGTCTCGCCATGTATCTAATTTTCCTGTTTTTAAGTTTTGGGTTTTTTGTGCTGCATTCGTAAATCGACTCCGTTATCTAATCTGGAGCATTAGCATAATCTATATATGGGGCGGATATGGGGAGAGGTAGTTCTGGAGCGATAACGGTTAACTGATGGTTCATGGATGACGGTTGAGGTTGAGCACGGCACGGACTCTAATCCTATCCGAACCGAACCGAACCCGCGCACATTGTATTTGTATGTGCGCTGTCGGTTGTGGTGTTAAATGTAATAACTCATGCGGTTTTGGCTTTTGACTGGGTTAGGATCAGGTTGTTGTTTCTGTAATTCATTATGGACTGATTCTGAGTGGTAGTGCAGTGGGGCTAAGTGTTGGTAAATGAAGTGATAAATATCCAAACAGGTGAGGTGTACGAGTAAAGACAATAGGGGATGGTTGTAAATACGATGTGTGCATATGAGACTTCCTTGATTATGATGGTCGAAGGGGTAGGTACAAAGCTGCAATTCAAAAATTGGGTTTATCAACAAGCGGTAAGATAGTAAAGTATAAAGATAGTGAAAAAGATGCCACCCGCTCCGTACAGAATTTATTTATCGTCTTTAAGTTTCGAAAGTGCGATTTACTTTGTAATAATTTTATAAAAGGGTTGTTTAATACTTAGATCTGTGTTTAAAATATATTAAAGGCTTGAAAATTAAAATAAAAAAAAAAATTCAAAAAGTTATTATGAAAACTCAATTGGAAATATTTTGAAGTTCAATTATAGTTTAATTTCACACATTTGATTATTTTTTTGGGCCGGGAAAACATTGCACCGAAGAAAAGCGTGAGTTAATTAAAAAACCTCGGAATGAAGGCAAAACCTATAAAAGGAAATAAAGTTATTGTTGGGGTGTTTTGATAATTCCATAAAATACAAAAAACATCTAAAAATCGCGATCGTTAACGGAAAACAACAGTATCCGAAGGTCGTCGTATCGTTCACCTCAGTCGAAAGTACCCTCCTGATTCCTCACAGATGATCCTGGAAGTTTCGGTTTTCGCGAAGAGTAAGAGAGCTGCTATGTACCTACTTTTTTTAGCATTAACAAATAATTAAGACATCTACTATTGGGATTCTATCTTTAAAAATGATCACTACTATTTTTTGAATACAACTGTAGGTGCAATCAGCATACCATATACCAGTTCCAGAAATATCCTTCTTTCTATTTAATCACATATCTAAGAGTAGATAAAAATATTAAGTAGAATTAATGGAAATACCTGACTCGAAAGAATGAACGCCTATTTCTTTCATGATGTCAGCTGATTGGCTTACCTGAAACCAGGGCCGGACCCACCATATGTGAAGGATGTGCAAGTGCACAGGGCGCAGCATTCCGGAGGCGCATTCTCGGGAACAAAGAAAACCATAAGGTGCAGGTGTTTACTTTGCACAAATGTGTATTCCACAGTTCACACCATTCTCATACTCGCACAACACAAAAAAAAAAAAGAAGAATCCTAATACACGCATCCACACCAACTCATCAGTGCGAGTATTTTTCCTGCACACTGGGTCCCAAGACTTACATTCTAAGAAAAGACAAAAACAAAAACTGATTCGAACAAAATTGTATGCGCCAGTAGGTGCAGGTTTTTACTTTGCACAAATGTGTATTGTGTATTCCATAGGCCACTGTTCACAGGCACACACACAGTCCACACTTATCCACATCAACTCATCAGTGCGAGTTTTGTTCCTGCACACTGGGTCCCAAAACTTACATTCTATTCCAATTACCACGGCGTACAGTGTGACAATTTCCGTATTATTTTTGAATAATTATTTTTTTATTAATGAAATAAATTCATTAGATACAATATCAGAGAATTGAAAATAAAATAAAATAAAATTAGTGGTTAATTATATACATTATGTTGATGGATGGGATGTTATAAACTTAAAGAAAAGGTTAAACTTGTAAGCGCTATTAATTTAATTCCCCTAAACGAGCTAAACGTCACACTGTAAAACGGTAGCGGCGAACGGATAGTTAAAGGATTGCAATGTTCGGGTGTTTTTACACATCATAGAACATAGAAGCGATAAAAAATGCGTGTGGGTTTTACAGTCGCCTTTTTGTTCCTTTTCTTCTTCTATTGAATATTTTTTCAGTTAAAATTCTTTGTACTCTGGTCTGGTGCAGATTTTTTAAAACTTTTTTTCGCTTACGATTATTTAAATAAAATCAGATTTGAAAGTCAAGTGACGGCTTGTGAAAGTGTTTAGTAACTACCTATTTACTATTAAATTTTTGTGTTGTTTTTTTTTCCAATATGGACAAAGAAAAGCCTTCGGGGGCAGAATTCAGAAAAAAGCTTGTTGAAGCCGAAAACAAAGCATACATTTTACTAAATTTCGTATCGATGAGGTTCTGGTAGGGAGTGCAGTGGTGTCAGAAGAAGAGGTTTCTGATATTGTTTCAAATGAAGATTTGGGTGACCCTAAATTTTCGTTATTACGTTAAATTACATAGTACATATCAGATACTCATACATACAAGTATTTTTTTGTTAGTGAGGATTAGGCCTACCTCAATAAAAAAAAACGCATTGAAAGTCTACCTCCGGGGTAATGTGGAAAGGACTTAATATGTGTATTAGTATGTGTATGTATGTATATTATATGTATTTTCGCAAACATAAAAAGGGCGCTTTCTAAAAATCTTGCACAGAGCGCAATTTTAGCTAGGGCCGGCCCTGCCTGAAACAAAAAATGGCCCATAGTCGTTTAAAAATGCGTTTATATTTTCAGGTAAAATCACCTTAACTCTACATTCTAGACATACATATGTACATATATTAATTAATGAATTTATGCAAACAATAAATAGATTTTTATTTCAAACTAGAGGGCCCGGCAAACTTCGTCTTGCCCCGATTTAATGCTGAAACTCAAGCTTTGGAAAAATATTGTTGTTGCTTATTCAACTTTAAATACAATTTTTTCATAGTTTCTGCATAGATAGGCCGATGCCGATGTACTTCGTAAGTTTATTTAAAAGTGGATCGAGCGGCAGGACAACCGAAGTTCATGTCCTAGTTGTTGAAACAATCAGCCTATTTGCTTTTCTATTATTCTTATTTTTTTTTACTGACAAACCTTCTACGAAACATTAGAAAACATTTAAAAGAGAGATGAACGATGAACGGTTTAGCGGTTTTCAAGTTATAGCTTGACCAGAAGAAAATAGGATTCATTTTTATATAGGTACATACATACATACATATATAGATAACAAATAAAATTGTAAAAAAAAAATTTAAAAAAAATATGCATACTGTTCCAAAAAGTTGGTTTCCTGAAATAAACTACTTCTTGAAAGTTGTTCAAAAATGCCCAATTTAAGGCTTAAAAATTAATAGTTAAAAGGATCTGATTGAACTATGTATACATCAACTTCAGTTAAAAGCCCATTACCAGCGTTCAATTTTCGAAAAATATAAAATCAAAATTAAGCTATAAAATATATGAATTTAAGATTTCAAAGTGTTGCAATAAACTGGATGTCAACTAAAGGTCAAACGTCATTCCTTAACAATTATCTCAATTTATTTGTTCCGGGTTTCATGCATGTTTTTGTTTTTATTACATTGTAAAAGGTCTCTTATGTATTGGAAGATACTCTAATCTTAAGACGTTCATATCTTTAACTTCAACTATAGTTACCTTTTTATTTGATTGGAGCTACCAAACTCAAAGCTTTCTTCATCAGTTAATAGCTTAATAGCCCTTTAACCTTCAGTCTTACAATTCTATAAGGTTTTACAATGTCTAAAGAGATTGTCAAAATCAAAGCCCCCTGGGGGAAATCAAATGATGATAAGCGTAATGTTTTGTATCTAGATATATAGCTGCTACATATCACACTACACGATACGGAAATAACCTTCCAAAAAGTGAACATAACAAAACAGAAAATGAAAATGAAAAACAACAACTCGTCAGACGTCACTCTCCCTTCATACATTATGTACACTCTCATACCCACCTCAATTACTGACTTTTTGAAAATAAAATTAACATAGCCATAATCATAAGTGGAGGCGGATTGTTTGACTGCCACTAAAAACCCATCACAAAAGGTTTAAAAAAAAAAAACTAAAACTAAATAACAATTCGAGTATTAATATAGATACTCGTAGCCGTCCGAACAAACGGAACGGTTCCAGCTTGAACAAAATAAAAATCACTCTATACTCGTACCTATACACATTTCAGGTCCAAACCCAGACCCAGAGTCAAAGCCAGAGCCAGGTCTTGTCTTACATTTATTATTTCCTACATACACGAAAAAATACTCTCCATTAGCACGTTTCGTCGAGTGTTTGTTGTAATAATTTATACCGCCGATAGCCAACGACTTTTATTGCTGGTATTATTATGGGCCGTTCTCGCATCTTGCCGAGTGTGTTTACTTTGTTCTACTTGAGGTCACACATCTCTTCGGTCTTCCTCTTCCTCTTCACATGTAACCATAACAGCGAGAGGCCCATACTACCTCTAATACTACCACTATACCTAACCTATAACCAATTCCAAAACTTTGACCGTAAATTTTATAGCCTTCCCTTTTTATGAGTTTGTTTTTTTTTTGTTTCGGTTTGGTTATACATCTGCCTAGTATACATACGTAGATACATATGCCTTTAATTTTGGACCTTTTTCTCTCTCCATAGGGCAACAACAACTTCTATCTATAACTTCATCAGCAAACTGTTAATTATCAGCTAAACATAACAATAATTCATCGCATGCATAATTAATTAAGCTGCCTATTTTCGTTTTTTCGTTTTTTTGTTTTGTTTGTTTTTGTTGTTGTATTGTGTTGCGGTATAAGATTTAGCCGTGGACAAAGCTTTGGCATAGAAAATTCAACCCAAACTCGGGCAAACACCAGCGAAACAATCGCGTCCATTGTGTTCTTTTTATTATTTTTTATGTTTTTTGGTTTTCTCTCTTAATTTTATCCAAACACAGCTTAGTTGTGCCCAATTAAGTCCCACATTTGGATTTCGACTTGGGTACTTTACTCGCCACCTCGAGCCCCGCCACCATACCAGCCCGAGTCTTGTATCTATTATCTATGCATATACTCGTACCTATTCTGTCTCAGAAACATCTCAAGCTCTGCTCTGAAGTCTGAAAAATAAAGATTAATTGATGCATACTGCTTCATCCAGTGTGAGTTAGTTTGAGTTCGAGTTTCGTCGTCTTGCTGAAACCGGGTATGAGCATAGGCTAGGAACTGGTGGCGCTGCTGGTAGGTACCTCACTCCAGTTCCCGGTCCCCGACCCCGTCCGAACTGACTTGGCTTCTAATTTGCTCACTATGGCCTGTGCGATAAATTACAACTGACAACTTGATGCGGGCGATATAATTATATACATCAGCGCTTTATAGTTCGGTCGGTCTCGGGTGGAGACCGGGTGGGCAGAGAGGGGGGTGGTGGTGTTTATTATTGTGTGTGCCATAACTAAACCTCCAACTACAATTTATGCAAATTAATCCTTGATAGATGTTGTTGAATTACATTTGACCGACTATAGGTAGCAGCGGAGCGCGGGGCGCGAGGCGAGGGGTGGTGGTGGTGCGGTCGACGACGACGGCAAGCGGCAAAAAGATAAACAATAACAGCGCAAACAACAATAAAATTAAGTTAATAGAATATGCTAATGAGAGTAATTAAATTCTGTCCATCCAACCATAACCATCAGCAGCAACAGCAACAACAACAACAACAACAGCAGCGGATCAGCATTCGACACTTTGCTACAAAATAAAAAAAAAGAACACGTTTATGCTACATGCATGAGAATCTTGTGGATGCATTGTCGTTATGATTTTTTTTACATAAAACTCGTACTCATAATGGCGGCCACTCAACACTCGACTGACTGGAGAAGTGGAACTTCATTTCAAAAAAATCATGGTAGCTGTCAAAAACCATACAATGGAGGCTTTTTTATAACGAAAGAAAAGCCCCATTCAAATGTAAAGCTTAAAAAAAGAAAACAAGAAAAACAAATAAACGTGACTTAAAATTACGGCATAATAATTATCATTCTGTAAGCGTATAGAAAAAATTGTAGTCACAGATCGAATCGAACTTAAGTGATACTAAAGCAGCGATCGTTTAGAGTTGAAGAGATCTGTCATCTGTCACCAATCAAACGTTTTCATTTGTTCAAATTTGAATGTGACATTTGACATTGATTGTGTTTGATCGAACGAGATGATGCTTTTGTTCTGACATTTATTTTGTTTTCGTTAACGTTTTTTTTGTTTTTTGTTTTTCCTTATCTCCCCCTTACACTGACTGAGTATTGTGTTCAGATAATGTGAATGTGGGTTATTTCAAGTAGGGACCTAGAAAGAGGAATGAATAGTTTGTATTATGTTGTTCTGTTGCTTCAAGGCCGTAGTCGAGGGGCATAACCCCGATTCAAGAACTTTTTTTTGTAGTCAAAGTTTAATTTTGATTTGTTACTGCTAACAGTCTATAGATTCACAGAGTCACAGAGATGAATTAAACATACAAAATCCTTTTTTAATCAGGCTGAACAACTGTCAAACTTTGATAGTAACATTGTGTTTACTATAAACGTGTCCTCTCGAAGGAAAATCGCTTTTGTCTACGCCCCTGGTTTCTGTTTGAACCTTACTCTGTTCAGGTTCAATCGTTGTTGAACTGTATAGTTGATGTCATGTTCGGTAAAATTATTATAATTGCTGGAAAGAAGCTCTGAATTGTATAATTGCGATTTAATTCAGTTGCTTACAGCTGAATATATTTATGTGGATATGTACTCATATTTATGGTGATCGTGCCGAGTATCAATGGATTCTTTGATTGATGTTGTTTATTAAAAAATAAAATGGAATATAATAGTTTGATTGTTCTGTTTAATAAATAAAATCGGGGGCTGTCAGTTTTGATTTAAAGAGGCTTTTGATAAAAATTATTTTTATTAAGTTCAGATGTTGCGGTGGTAGTTCTTGAACAAGAGTATACCAATACATTTGCATTGGAATTGGCTTTGAGATGAACTTAATTCATGCAAATTGGAAGGTCATGGTGACAATGTCAAAGGAATTCATCTGTAACCCAATTAGTTGATACAAACTGTTAGTTTTTAGCAGTAGTCCAGAATTTGAAATAAGCGAATGGTAAATTTTTAACAGATATTTTGTAATACAGATGCCACTTTTTTCATGTAATTATAATTTTCCTGCAAATATAAACATTATCCTTCCCTCGAATTATATCAACATAATTTTTTTTTTGATATGAATCCCGAGTTTATATCGAACTTACTATAGTTCCGCGAATAATCACACTTGAATATACGACTTCCAATTAAAATTCATTACCACCCTTCTTCAATCAAAACACTATAAATTGCAACGATGATGAAATCGCATCTGTTTCTGTATCAATAACCCCCATCGGAGCGGAGTATCCTTGCCATTTTAAATAACTTCAATTCACAATAAAATTTGATTGATAAAAAGGCATAGCAACTGATTGAATTTCGGTTTTCAATGTTATCCAATATCAAAAGTTCTATACATACGTACATATGAATATCTACCATGTTCTGTGTAGGTATTAAATTCCTGTTTGTTAATTCGAACGGCCTTTGCCGCGATTTCATCAACTCGATTTATTTTCGAGTCCTTGGAAACAATACTCTTTTACTGTTCTACTCTACCCTTGATGCACAGCACACGCAGCATAAGCTTGATGGCCGCGAAATCGATTCATTGACACTCCATATCATTATTTGCCTCCGGAATTTTCAATTTCGGGCAGGCGCGTGTAACAATAAGAATCGATAAAAACGAAAACATCAAAAAAAAAAAAAAACGAAAAACAACCCTCCAGCCTCGCTCGCGACCCACTAGAGTCTAATTTTATCAATGTCATCCGAAAATTGGCAATTCTAATTTTATATGTGCTCGTATAATCAAACCCGCATATTGTCCTTGAATGTGAAACGAGGAGACTGCTGCCGCCCGTCCGGCTAACCCACATTTGCGAGTGCATTTAACTTTACCCTTCAACTCGTTGAAGCTCCACCCCGTGGCCCGTAGTCAGTATACTCGTAATTCGTAGGTACATCGACATCCACATCCCCTTCGCAACTCGTGTGAGTATTCGTTAGTTCGCGAAAATGCTAATGAATACCAGACCAGCTTCATCACGATGCTAACGATGATGATGTTGACGTTGATGAAGCCTCTCGGATAAATCTAATCGTTTCAGGTGATGCAACAGTCACACAATTCGTCCAACCATCCATCACAATATTCCGACATGCCAGAGATTCTCAATCAGGGATCTCGTTCTCATCGGGCACACAACACACAACTATATACTCGTATACTTATACAACCCCTAGCGGCCATGATGGGTTGTATTTTGTGAGGACAGAGGGGGTTGTCGTGCTTCATGTTGTTTGTGAATTGTGAGTTCCCAAAGCGAAATGCTTCTCCGACTCTGGTTTGGTTCTGGTTCCGTGCTATTCAGTGATCCAACGAACCGTGTCGGCGTAAACACTTGAGATTGTATATTCTAATTCCAGCTGTATTGAACATGCCGCACACGCCGCCCGCTGCCCCCGCCGCGCGCCGCCCTGCTGCTATTAGAACTCGCAACTCGACTCTTAACGCTGTCGATTCGCCGCCCGGTCTTGGCGCTGTCATAGGCGACCGGCCGCTTCCATATACAGAGCCATCATTACACAGCACGGAGACGGAGATACAGAGCCGCATCCAAGTCTAGGTGAATCTGTTTGCGCGGATTCGCAAACTCGATATGACATCACTTTTTATGTAAGCAATAGCTCAGCATTTTAGCAACGACAAACACGAGGAAAGATATACTCCAACACAACGCTCGTGCTTCAAGCATCCATCAGCCAGTTGCCATTGCCGTTGCTATTGCTATTGCTATCCACGAATTAAGGCGAAGGGAGTGATGAGGGTAGTCGAGTATTCTAATATAGGCGCTAGAATTGAATTTCAAATTAATTTGTTGTTTAGCGAGCGAGAATTTCTGAAATGCTGGTTAACAAACAACAAGGGGAATCCCGGACGAAGAGGGAATGGAAGTGACAAAGGCAAAGGCAGAGGGTTCCATTGTATTTTTGGGAAATTAGTTGTCAAAATTTTGCAAGCAATGCTTTAGAGTTCTATCATTTCATCATTCTGTCATCTCTCCACAAAGGGAATCGTCGAATTGAAGTTTATTCCATTTGTACGTACCGGCGACCTTCATAGTCTTGTGCGACACCCTAACGTCTATAGACACCGATTTCAATATGCATAAGGACCAACAGTAGCACTCCTTGAATCTTAATTGAGCCTTACCAAGGAGACAAACAATAAAAACAAATCTAAACATTCCTATGAAGATTTGAATTAAAAAGTTAAGTATGCATGATGGTTTTTTTTTCTTTCAGGTTAAAGGACACATTTTTGTGCTTCCGTTTTCATTTGAGAGGGCGAAAGGAAGAAGAGTCGCTTTAAATGTGATTTAAGGAAGTCATGTCGACTGTTTGGTACATGAGGTTGGTATTTGGTATGTAATATTGATTGTCAGCGACAATTGTGTCTGAAATAAGTAATTCTTCCAAGAACTGGTTCTGGATCTTATGGAAACTCACTTCATTGAAAAATCATCTTCCACTTCTAGAAATTGGTCGAATTTTTTTGAGAACAATGTTGACCGACCAGTACATCGCCTAACATCAATGATTACCAACTTCCTTTGGCACGAAGTATAGAACCTCCTTTTCCTCCTACGTTCCCATAAAATTCAAGCAAAACTTCTAAACTTTGCTTGCAGGTAGAACACAGAGGCTCTTTTAACAGGTGATAACGGAACAGGTGATGATATTGACATTTTTATGCAAGCAACATGCAGTTCTTGCATTTCCAGACTGCGATGGATTCAGAAAAGAAAACTAACGAAGACCATCTTCGATCCCCACCCACTGTTCACGCCAGACAAATATTAAAAGTGATAATTAGCATAATGGACACTCCATTGGGACGCCAGCCATGTCAAATGTGGACATGCGAGTAGCATGCTTATTCCATTAGCGAAACATATTTAGCTATTGTTCGAGCAGCACCTCTGGCTCCAAGAAATCTTGAATCAGATGCGCGATCGATGGGTCTAATATTTTCCTCAGGTTTTTCTTTTTTCTTAAGTTTGGTTGCTCCTAACACCGACTCCGAACCACTATGGCGAGAATGTGACGTCGACGTCGACGCCGACGACGACGACGGTCTTGTCGTGGTCTTCACTCTGATATTATTAGATATGCTTCCTCCTATATCATATCCATCTTTTCTCCTCACCTCAGGCATATCCACAGCTCAGGCTTGTTGTTCGTTGTTTGTTGTTTTGGATATTGCAACACCTTCACAAATTTGAATTCGTCTCAGCAGCGTTCCAGCGTCTTAGCGACCATGCCTATTCCTCTACCCATGCCACCTTTTGTTAGACCTATAAAGCTGATGAGCATGTACATATGTATGAATGTATAAGTATATGTATGCCGTGAAGCGGTGTGAGGATTTTATATTTCGGATTTTGGATTTGGAAGCCTATTGTGAGGTTCCCGTTGCTCTGCGTTTTCTGCTCATACTCGTATACCTGCCTAATGGAGTTTCTTATTTCGTTTTTATTTTTATTTTTTATTTTATTTTTTTTTTTCTGTTTTTAATTTTATTTTTCTCCATCTCTGTGTTTTTGTGTTTTGTGTTTTGTGATTGCCATGATTAGGTTGCCACTTTGAATACATAATAATCCAATCTGAAATGCAAAGTGTGTCTCCCTCGATTATATTGTTCAAGTGATAATTTATGGGTTTTGAAGTTGTTTTCTATTGTATTACTGCGGGTGCGGGTGGGAGCGAGACCCCCTGCTTATTTTTGGGCCCTGCTTCTATCACTGGTAGGTATACTGGTTTAGGTTTTTGATTATATGTTTCTATGCTGCATGTCGCTCAGCCTGGAGTAGGTAGGTATTAGGAACGAGTAGGTATATTTTTAAATTTCACTGATTTATGCACGAATCCATATACTCGCACTCGTAGCATATCAGAGTTCACGCTGAGCTGGGTGCTTTGGTAGGGTCTTGCCTATTTTTGAGTAATGAGCCCTCCAAAATGTGCCAAATATGGAAATTGTTTTTGTGTTTTTTGGAGTAGTTCTAAGTAGGTATATTCGAGGAAAACAACATTTTGGCAATTAGAATGGTTTAACACGCACCAAACGTTAACGTGTTCTTTCATATAGATGTCTCATTAGGCTTCTAAAGAGTAAAATTAGGTAAAGCGTGTGTATGTGGGGTCGATCAGGGGACTTTCAAAACAATTTTAATGTTTCACAATTTTAGATATCATTGGAAATGTTTTTAAACTTCAAATGTCATACAAGAGTCACAGCAAATTCTTGAGAAAATTTGTCGTTGCATATTTTTTAGCTTTTGCGCACACATATTATATTCAATTGAGGTACCTACTTGTGGTTGTAATAACTATGGTCATTTACTATCTGTATAGTAATGGTTCAATTTGAACACTGTCATAGCCGTCAAGGATCTTTTCATACCAAAGAAAACTCGAATTCATAAATCAGAGTGTATGAATGATTTCAAACAGTTCACTACAAATAAGTATCCTGAGTAGTAACACTGCATCTCTTCAACTGAGGCTATCAGATGATACCATACAAGACTTAAAATAAAGAGAGAAGAATAATTTAATAACTGATTTTTTTAAATAAACATTATCACTCTACACTTTAATAACTCCACTGTGTAGATATTTTTGAAACAAAAGATCCAATCAACAAGACAAAACATTAACTTCAAACCAGCACTATGGCGATGAAACTTAAAATGCTTCCTGAAGTGGGCGCAGTAGCATAACAATTTAGATCACTCAGACGCAGAGTCAAAAGTGGCAAGAAGCAAGAAGCAAGCAGCACCAACAAAAGACCAGAAAAAAAATACACATTAGATTAACCGCTTCCTACACTCATCGAGTATTTCATTTTTGTGTGATGTACCTTCTTTTTATGTGGCAAGTCGCAGCTTTCAATCTAAGACGCGTGCACACTAAAAATGGATTTTTATGGCTCAAAACATTCGGGCTATTATGTGAAGGCTATTAACTAAATTTTTCCATAATTTTATTTACTTGATTGGCTTCTTATGGCATGTTGACTTTATTAGTTATTGCCGTTTGCAGCAGATGTCGCACTTGAATTTTAATTTGTTAATTCTGTCAGCACGTTGCCGTTGGTCGTGTCGGCCGTCTTCACTCGTCCGTCCGTCCGTCCGTCCGTCGTCGTCGTTCATCGTCATAATAATAATATTATTGGGTACAATCCAATCCGATAACAAGTAGGGGTACACCCACAATCGTTCCATTAATTATATATTTATCAAGCCACGTACATAAGACTCGTATTGAAGTTGCATCAGCCAGCACTCGAGTATCTATGATGATGATATTTAGAACTTTTTGATTTTAAACAAAAAGCACTCAACTTTTAATTTACGTATAGATTTCTGAACGATTGTTGGCATTGAAATTGTGATAAGTGAGGCCAAGACGAACCGAACATACCTACAGACACTCGTACTTCTTCGATTTGAGGTCGGTATCGGTATTGAGTAGAATCTCTCTTCACCGCATCACCTCCGAATTGGGGGAAACGCATCTCAACTCAACTCAAGTGACGCTCTGCACTGGATTGATGAAGGATTTTTTAGTCGAATGAACTCGATAAATGATCTGCTTTTGGAAAATGAAAATATAATTAATGTTCGTCTTATTTATTTTCGTGTTTTATAAATACCAACAGCAAGCCAGCAAGCCAGCAAGCCAACACCCAGGCGCACTTTTCCGCTGGGACATTTAAGCGTTTTTTTATATAAAAAAAAATGCAAATATAATTTGATTTGATGCAAATAATATATAAGCGTGTTGTGCACACTTAAGCGAAGCTCGAACGTGAAACGCGTAATTAAACTGGAAACTCATTTGATTAATTTGCATGTTCTGAATCTGAATGAGATTTGTTGATCAAGAGAGAATGATTATTCTAAAATACCTACCTATATGAATCTTTTTAGACAGTTTGTGATGCAATTTAGTTTTATAGGGATGGAGAAAAGACGACAAATTGCAATTCACTGATCTGAATATAAATAATCTATTTATCGAAATATTTATATCCGCAGAGACAATTAAATATTAATGCAGGAAATCGAGTGTGATCTTCTTAGATTTAATTAGGAATAAAAACAATTTCTATAATGTTCATTAGATCACTTCGAGGTGGATTTCATAAATTGAATTGATAAAAGGTGGCTGGCATGATTAATATATTGTTGCAGCTTGGCAGCTTGATGCTTTTCGATTTATTATGGTATTAAAACGTAAGCTATGTCTTGTGCATATAAAAAAGTTTATAAAATAAATGAGAATTAGTATAACTAAATATTTAGTGTTTAATTAAAATGAATAACAGAAAATATTTCGTATCAATTAACTTCCTTTTTCTGTGTTTAAGGGGAACAAAACCAATAAACTTTCAATAGATTGCAGATATAGGATCAGATTCTTTTTTCAAATCACTCCAAAGTAAAGAGAAGAAAAACTAATGCTTGTTTTTGAACTTCAAGAATTTTCATTTAATGAGTATTTATGCAAAGGGTGTGGTTAAATTTAAAGGGTCAATGTTGATTTTGAATAAAACACAAATTTATTTAGGAAATTGTTCCCATCGATCACCGAAATCAAGCATCAATGTGCGCGGTTAGTAGAAAGATGGGTGACCATTCGAAACCTACCGCGTGCTGTTGTCATGTGTTCTTTCTTTCTGTTGTTCTTTCTCTTCTCTGTCCTTCTGTCTTGTATTAATGTCTTGTGTTGTATCGCCTTAATAGCCTCAGTAGCTCAAGGTTAAGTGTCTCTACTCTGTACATTGTCATTTAATTTTATTTTGATAATATTGGTATGGTTTAATTATGGGTGGAAAAAATATCGGCCAAATGGTGGCACACTTTCATCGGATGATCCAAATTTTCGATGATGCTGAGGCAAACTTGAGATTCTATGCCGTTAATATGCCGAAGTACACCTTTTCTGTCAAATAACCCCAAAGAAAGAAGTCCAACGGTGACAAATCACATGACCGTGGCGGCCAATCGCCATCACATGAGGTTACACGGCCATTGAATTTGTCGCGCAATAGAGTCATTGATTCGTTAGCTGTGGCAAGTGGCACCGTCCTGTTGAAACCATATATCGTCCATAACCATAACTTCCAATCGTTATCATCTCACGATAGCAAAAAGCATTCACAGTAATTTTAGAAAAAATAAGGCCCGATGATGCAGCCAGCCCACAGACAATCACTCATGGATTATCTATCATTCGTCCAAATGCTGCAATTCTGCCTATTGACGAATCCACTGAGGTGAAAATGTGCCTCATCACTGAAGATGATTTTTTTCACGAAGTGCACGATATGCATTTTGATTTGAACACCAATTTTCATTAAAGCCTGATAATTTCAACCCGTTGCTCAATTGTGTATCCTTCCATGGTTCAAATTGAGTTCGTCTTAAATTGAGAAATGTCAAATGAAATGCAGAAAACAACTTGACGTTTAGGTGTGGTTCACATTCAACATCGGCTCTTAAAGTTTAACCATCCTTTATATGATCAAAAAATACAAAAATATAACTATTTGAATATTGAACAAACGATTTCACATCATAATTCCCTATTTTCAATCTTTGAAATTTATTTTTCACCTCATTTTTTCACATTTCAATGCTCAACATCAATAACTCATCAAATCAGATATTTTTAAGTGCTTAACCCCCTTCTCCGGTCCTGTGAAGTCTCAGAATTTTCAAATTGAAATTCTTGATCTTGAGCAAAAACCAAAACAAGGACATTATACCTCAAAACAATAAACAATACTGCATTATAATAAAAAAGGCCTAATCAATTAACGACATTAATTCCAGGTGTGTTTTATTGAACTCATAAAAGATCATCACATCAACTGTCGATATCGATCGATTGATTTGACTTTCTCAATCATCATTTTTAAATTGTTTACATACACGACCTCCCCCAATTGTACACGAGATAATAATTTGATAACCGTTTTGGTATCGCAGACAAAAATAAAAAGTTAACTTATCAGAAATCGGCTACAATACTCGTAAACAATAATTTTCGTAAAAACCCGATTTTAAAATTTATGACAAGATATTTTCGAACCCTTGAATACGCAATAAAACAAATTAAGTTATTTATAGCTTCTGTGATGGTCTTTCTTTAGACTTTTCAAATCTTATCGGATCACAGTGAAATCCAGTTATCAGTTAAGGCCGTATAGGATTTTTGTGTTTCAAAACACAAAAACAACACCCTAATTTAGCAATCAGGGCCTTCCTATACCCGCAGCCAGATCAGCAGCGTGAGATTGCTTTATCAAATAAAGTATATCATTATAGAGCTGGAGCAATATGCCATTAGGGAAAAAATAGCTGGAAAAAACACTTCCCTTCTGCTTCTGGTGCTATCTCTAATCAACACTTCACACAGACACTTCAAACACCTCTTACAACGCACCACACAAAGTCAACATAACCTCGTTTTGCTGCAACATCATAAGCCTCTGCCACGGAGCCCATGTATATACGGTGCCTCTGCGGTGCGGTGCGATGTGGACTCAGCTGCCCGACAACGGTAAGATGGCGAACGGGGAGGGGAAGGGGTGCGGGTGCGAGTGAGTGATACCCATTCATTTATGTATGTAGCTGGTAGCGGGTGGCGGGTATGGAATATGTTCACGTTCAATATTCAAAAGCTGTCATGAGCACAAAGTTGCAGAAACATAAAGAGCCTACTGCTGACGCTGAGTGCATTGCCCCAAGCAAAGGTTCACCCGGGCTCTTGAGGTTGAGGCCTACAACACCAAACACCCTCCTGATGCCATTCCCCACAACCCACACCCGCACCACCACCGGCCACTATGTTCAATTTCGTCGATTACTCAAACTGTGACAGCGTTGCCGCTGCTGCTTTATTGATCGACGTGATTAGATATCGATTCGGAATGCTAATTAATATCACAAACACTTGTACGAGTATGTGCGAGTGAGTGTGTGTGGATAGTGTGGCAAGAAAAATGAAAGAAAAAAAAACAATATACATACTTATATGTATGTAGGCGTTTATATGGTGTTGCTGCAACCTGCAACCTGCAACCACAGCAATTATGAACGTGGATCAAAAGGTACTTTGTACTTTTGCAACTCTCTTGGCCATAAAGAGCTGTGGCTCCGTGTGGCTTTGTGTGTTCGACTCGTAACAAAAAATTGAAAAAAAAAAAAATTACAAAAAATATTACTTTCTTACCTTTTGAAGTGTAGATACTTTTTTCATAAATTAAATTGTGTTTGCTCCTTAATGCTTGTTTTGTGCTTAATTTTCATTTTGTACAGTGTAACGGCCGGTTATCGTGGATAATTTATCTTGATGAAATTTTGTTTTCGCTTTTTTCCTGGTTATTTTCTTCTTTAATATTTTGTTTTTGTTTTTATTTTTATTTTTATTTTTGTTTCGGTTTTCTTTTTTTTTTGGACAAGAATGGAACAAAAGAGGTTTTGCTTACTTACTTTTTTTACATATACATATATTTTTTTTTATTTTGTATTCCGTGCTTAGCCACAGCTTGTAGATTAATGATAGTAAAATAATAATACTTATTTTCTCTCCGTTAACAACATAGGAAGACTCTGCACAATGTGGTCCGATTGTTGGAATATATAGGACCCAAAGATTAAGGCAGATTAATCATGTGGCTTGTTATAGTTTGGTGGGCTTATGGAATAATAGGCACTCGTATATATGCGGGTCATCAGTTGTGTTGAGGTGTTTTGAATGCGAGATGCCTAAAGGTCAATTTGAGATAGTGTAGTGTCATGTTAAGATAAACGTTAATAGCATTTAAAAATAAAATAAGTTTACAAATCTTACACTCGATCTAGATTGACACTTTCTTTTAGCTGGAAAGTGCTGAATTTGTTTTTTTAATTGTTTGATTTAAGGAGAGGGCGCGTGAGGTAGTGTGCTTTTATTTAGAAATCTTGAACCATTTTTGAGTATTTAACAGAGTACGTAAGAAATGCATATTAAAACTCTAATTAGGAATGCGTGAATCAATAATTCAAAAACTCCTAGCAACTCTTACTTAAGATGCCTTCATTGAACTTTTGTTAACTATTCTTAACAACTTTTAAATTCAGACTCAAATTCACAAATTGTCTCATAAAAAACTTGGCGATAGTCCCTAGCTGGTCTTGCTGTACCCCAAATCAGCTCTGCACAAGTGAAGAAAAGCATGTCGACACCTTTCGACATTAACCCTGGAACGTTTATCTTTTTCCAGACCTATTTTTGGGTCGCTAGGATTGAACTGTTGGTCCAACTGACTCTTGTATCGGTTATTATGTAGGCAGAGATCGTCTGTTTTGACTGTCATTAAGACTGCGGATGCTTTCGAATATTTACTTTAAAAAAATTGCCGATTGAATCTTTGAATACCAATAATTGTGTTGAAAGAAGTTATTCGAAAAATCTTAAAGTCCAAGCTTTTGAAATAAAGATTTCTAAAAAACGGTCGTGATCAAGCATATTCATTGGCTACAAAGTTGTGCTCCTGGAGACAAACAATTCGAAGAACTTGTAAACCAAATCACAAGAAAACGTGCATACTGCAGATAGATCTATTAACACTTCCCCAAAAGAAGCTTCCATAAGTTGTACAGTAACAGTGAAGCAAGTTTTTAAAATATACATTCCTACAGAAGCTGAGTTTCCAAAATCATGTTAATGCTAAATTGATATTTGAAACGTTTTTCAAGATAAGTGATTTCAAAAAAAAAAACATTAAAACTGTGGCCTACGATTTGTCTAGGCCTTGCCCATAATAACCCTTAAAATCTGCGCCTGTGTACCTACTGTTATTTTTTACCAATTACAAGAAAGATTTTCTTGTACAGATTAAAACAGCAATTCAAGTTGAATCACCACATAATCTACCTACCACCTACTTTCACCTCTTCCATTCCACTTCAATCAACATTACACACGAGTATCTTCGAGGTACATGAACATGCGGCTTAGCTCGAAACCGCAGATTGCAAAGCCAACTCCCTAGGTCGGCCTCGTTCAATGGTAACTATATCGTATTACCAAAAGTGCACACACTAACTGCCTTAGAAGCTGAAGCTCTGTCATTCTTCCAGCCTACGGCAACGGCTACGGTTGCAAATATACCGCTACGGCACACTCCCCTGGAGCACCGGTGAACAAGATGTTGCAAGGACCACACGACTATCTAAATACATACGTGTTGGATATATGGCTATACGACTATCGCACCCAAATGGTAGCTGCAACGGAGTCATTTGATAAGCCTTTGGATGCTTGAGATTACGATTTACAAATCTGTATAACCCTAAAGACCGCAGCCTCACGTAGCAAACGAAATAGGCATTATCTTGGAAAGCTAAGCTAACTCGTACTCGAAATCATAGCCGAAGCTGGTTTGGCATTTAAACTCTTATCTCCAAACAGTTGAGCAGCAAGCGAAAGATTAGAGAATTCTAAGGCGGCTCAACTTCAATAGAAGGTGCCTTGATGTCTATCCGCGCGGTCGGTTGGTCGGTCGGGCTGCCTCTGTCTGAAGTCTGAATCTGAACGGTTTGCATATCGCTAAGTGTGTGCATTTAGACTTTCCTCGTTGTTTACTTATTTGCTTGGTAATTAGGTTCCAATTGTTGGGCTTTGAAGTCGTGCGCTCTGCTCAGACAAACAAAGGCGCGTATAGTTGTGCTATTCTATTTTGTATTGTATCTTCTTCTTTGTGAGTATCTAAAGGTCGATAACCATTGGGTGAACTTAGATAGTATACAAGTCGTTAAAGAGCCCATGCAGAGAGCGGATCATATTAACATCGCTTCCTGCACTTTATGGCCCATACAAATACACGCAACGCACATGATCGTAAAAACTGTCATTTCTAACCGAAAAATTTTCAAACTTGTCGAATTTATATCTTTGGCTTTTTGGTCTTTGGTTGGACCTTCTTTAAAAGGAAGCATATAAGTTGACGCTCTATGGCATGTATTTATGTATATTGTATAGTGATATGATAGCTGCGATGATGGTGCGGCTGGTGGATGGCGGATGGCGGAGATACACGATCGTAAAATTATTCCCAAAGCAATTAATTCGCGTTTATTCTCATTTAGTCGAACAGGCCGTCTTTAGTTGCTATCTAAATGTAGCTTGTGTCTTTAATGGACACGAACTTGCGTGTTCGGAAAACCTCAGGCGTTTATTTCTTCGTCTGTGCATGGGTCGAAATTTTGTTCATTCTTTTTGTATTTTATTTTCATGGTTATTGGTTCAACAGAAAGTGGAGGCGTGGGTCTTTTTTATCGTTCGGACTTTTTACGACCGACTTTTTACAGTAATTAAGGAAAATCATCATCATCATCGATGGAAAGAGAAGAAGAATAACAACAAGACAAAAATTAACAACACGTAGGACGAGTAGTTTTAATTTTCAAAATTGTATTCTTGTGGTTGGGGTTACTTATCCCGGAAACCACTTACCAGTTCTGGGCATAAAAATTCTCATCATGTTGATTTGAATATCTAAAATCCTGGGAAGCACAGTTTATTGTTCGCACTTCCTAGTTTCAAAAACTGGGGTATTTTGCCTACGAATACTTCCCTGCGTGTGAATGGTTATGAAATTATACGGTTCCAGTTAATTGATACTTCTCAAGAAGTGAGACATTTTGAAAGATTGAGGCCTAAAGGGTGAGCAGAATTATTTCCATTCTTTTGAGTTCAACATAACTCGAGGAAGGAAGCTAGAAACATCAGCTAGAAACAGGATAATCTTTTTGGTTTTGTCTTGTCAAAATAAAAAAATATCTGTCTGGTACTAGAAAGTCTGTTCTTCTTTTCAGTTTTTTCTCCTGAATCTTCAACTAGTAAAAGTCTGAACTCGAAGAATATCACAAATTAGGTGAAAATTTCATCGAAATTAGGTCCTTCGGATATTTTTGTTTTTTGACACATTTCTTTTAGCCTTTGAACTATTCAAGATGTACACTTCACTTAGTATACATTTTTCATTAAATGGACCGATTTTTTTTCTTTCCACCCTTGCTTTCAATCTTAGGTTATTAACAAACGGCTGCAGGTGTTGAAAAAAAGTAATTAAAGACAATTATATTTATATTTTAATATCTTTGTTGAGAATCCTCTTCCTTTGTAGATCCGGATCTCAATGCTGAAGAATCAGTCAGTCTTTTCCCTTACAATGCCCTATAACACTTTGAGCGTTTATCAATATCTTCAAGAATAGCACTTTTATGGGTAGTATCTAAAAGGATGTTAGAAGCACCACCTATACATTAAATGTATTTTATTTGAAGCATATAAGGTTCATTGTCATTTCACTGTAAAACCTGTAAGACCTTTCGGAATGAAGCTGTTTTTCTTGTAGGTAATTACAGTTTTAAGAACGACCCTCGCCGAGGCTTTTACATTTTTTCATCATATTTCATTATATTCTCAAATAAACCCATACATTACTCTCCAAATTAATTCCACCAGAGAACCATCTCGAAGTTTCCGTAATAAAAACAAAACCCTTAAAATGGACTCCTTTTTTATTCAACATTAAGACATTAGAATCCTGTACCAATCTGTCAAGACATTAGTAATAAAATGGAAAAAAAAGTAGGAACAGCCCATTAGGCGCTTCACTCAAATATAAAAGCGCAATTTGGTTAAATGTAAGAACCCCCATAATAAATACATTTGCCTGTTGAGACTGTGGGAGTGGAGAGCTCTGATGCCTGAACTACATATAAGTAAAGCAATTACCTTCAAAAGGCTCACTCTTATCTATCTCGCTCTCTGTCTTTCGTTCTCTCTTTCGGGGGAAGAGAGACACATCTTATTGCGTACACGCATCACGCGAATATATACATAGATCATAATCAACAACAAAACGGTAATTCCTCCAAAAGAGTACCCATATACGCAACGCATTCATATAAAAGATAAGTACCGCACTCTAATATAATCACCTCCAAAGGCAACATACCTACCTTCTATTCCATCCGCAGCCGAAGCAGAAGCCGAAGCCGAGGCTGAACCACCAACGCAGAAGACACAACACACACTCATAACATTTGAAACACCAAAACCATTAAAATCCTCCGAGAACACATCCGAGTCGAATATATCCCAGTTCCAGCCCAGATCCATGGCATGGCAGCTCTGCGTGCACTCTCATTAAAAACAATCTCATACATTCGAGAGGATACATTTTAGCATTCGGATACGCGGACTGGAGGAACATTTGATATCTGTTTGCCAACAAAACGTTCCACGTTCCAAGCAACGGAAAACTTTATTACTTACACCTAATCAGCTTCGCTTAAGCAGCAATAAAGTTCATCCCATATAGCCGACATTATATGCAATAAACACCGATACCTTGCTTCTATGCTCGTACTCGTACTTAGTGAAGCTAAGATACTCGTACCTTTACGTCTCGCAACATTTTCAACGAAAGATACTTAGACAGACGGCACAGAACGTCAAGTGTAGTATTCTAATCTGGGTTCAGGTTATTTTGGAGTGGAGAGCTCTTCTTGTCTTCTTCATACTGGTAATAGCACTGGCTCAAGCGTCAAGCCAAGCCAAGCCAAGCCGATGCGGTTGAGTTTGGAGTTGGTGTTCTGTTTTTGGCGAAACCGCATCAGAAGCACACTACGGATTAGAGCACAACAATATTTTACCCCAAACTTCTGAGCTGCCAAAGCGACGGCAGCCTCTTCGACGAGAACATATAAGAATCTATACAAAGCGTTATTAGTTTGGGATGAACTTGAACAAAGGCTAAGCCAAGAAGAGATACATAAGTATCTATTCGAATGGGGAGAAAACCACATCCACAGATATTACTTACTTACTTACACATGAATGTATGTACGTGTGAACGAATGCTGTTGAGTGTATGTAGAGCCATTTATCGAATTCAAGGTTCCAAAACAGCATCATTTGAGCATAATGTGTTCACATGGTGTTCCAGGTGTTTTCGGGAACAACTTAAGTCAAAGTCGAATTAATTTTAAGACAAAAAAATGAGTGAAACAAAATCTTCATTCAAAAATACTATTTTCTCAAGTTGTCCGAAAAATTATGAAACTTAATTCAGTTTTTGAAATTTTTTCGAAACTGTCATAAAAGAATTTATTAAACATTTATTCTTACGATGATAAAATTGTGACTAAAACTGAAAAATTTTAGACATTTGAGTTCAAAAATCGTACATTATGGATTCTTCCCCAGGTTGTAAGGTAAACTCAACTAATTGCAGGCTATTGACATTTTTCAAAGTTTTATCTTCAGTAGCTTAGTTTGCGTGAAATAATATCCTGATTTGCATTAAGGACATTCACCTCAAGAGCTTTGTTATCTAGATACCAAGCTCCAAAAATTAGTATTTGGTCAAGTGTTTGAGTTATTAAATCCCACATTATTCCCAGTTTAATCTAATAGTGGTTTTATTGATGTTTAATAAAATATTCCACATACGCCTGCGTGACCAACAGGGGCATTTTTTAAAAACTCTGCCTAATGTCATTTTTATTTGAGTTAAAATAATATTCGTATTTTTAAACACTCCAATTTCAATCCGAAACACTCTGTGCATCGCGTTATTTTTGTGTTTACTTTTGATTTGACTTTCTGTGTCTGTTTTTCTACGTTATTTTTGTTGCTAAAAGGAAAAATTTTATTTCATCATTTCAAGCAGCAGCGGTATTTTCGATGTACTCGTAGGAGGTGCAGTAATAGAGCACCCAACAATAAAAAGCCAACAAAACCCCACCGGCCACCCCTCGTTCCATACCAATGGAGACCGAATTGGCTGCGCTCTGTTCGACCAGCTTTAGCTAGAGTTTACCAGCACCGAAAGATAAAACTCTTCTAATGGAAAAGATTAAAAGTAAAATAAAATTTAAGTGTACCCATAGCCTGATGCTGATGCTGAGTCGAAAAAGCTTTGGCTGCATCGTTGATGCTGCTTGCAGTGCTTCGCGCCTCGCTGCCGGCCGGCCGGTCGACCGATGATGTGCCCGTCTTGTCGCCGCCGTTCCTCGTCGTCGTTGTCGTCGTAGTCGTGTAACAACTTCCACTTGATACGAGTGTTTGTTCATTGTATCTGGAGCAGATAACACAAAATGCAAAATGGATTTGTTCTTATTACTATACACCGAAGAACGATAAGTTTTTGTGTTTCATTTTGTTTTTTTTTTTTTTATTTTGTTCGCTACAATATACTTTTCGACGCCTCTTTTGTTCCTTTTTTCCTTTTGGCATTAAAACGCTCCAAATCACTTCTTTTTCTTCTTCATCTCGTGGAAAAGGATGTCATGAGAAAATATTTCTGTGGGAAGATACTCTCGTATCTGCGTAACATTTAAGTTGTTTTTTTTTTTTTGAATTTTGATCACGTTTAAGTTTTGGAGGTCAGAGTGAAGCACCTGCGGTTGGTTTTTTTGATTTTTTTTTAAATGAACGTAATACCGTGTGATCTAGTTATTTGAATTTTCGATTATATTTTGGGGAAGCTTTTGAAGATGGTCAGGATAAACGTTTGAAAGAAAATAATCTTTTGGTTATTGAGTCTGTCAAATTAAATATTGAAAATTTGAAGGTTGTAGGTTTACTAGATTTTGAAAAATAATTTCTATTTTGCAAGATGCAAGATGAATGCACATAATCAAAATGGGTGTTTTTTTGGACTCTAGAATGACCAAGTAATTTCTTTTTGACGAATGACGAGTTGAGGAACAAACTGATAGATAGCAAAGAAGTGGTAATTCTTGAGCGAAAAAAACGAGAATCTATGACTATACACTTCATATATCTCAAAAATTCAGCCTTTCAAATTCAAATTAGAATAAAAGAACAGTATTCTAAAATTAAAACATAAATCTACAAGCCCTTAAAAGTTTTTTAATAAAAAGTTAATATTACGAACTATGTCATTTTTTTTTTAATCCACCAGGAAGTGTACACAATTTTTATAATGTATTATGTAATTATTGTAAATATAAATTGCACATAAAAAAAAGTCTCTCTAAATCAATAAATTGAGGTAGCGATTGGGATGTAATGTCTGATAAGTCTTCTGTCTTCTCGAAATAGATTGCGGGATGATCTAAGTTCAATAAGGTTTCAGCATAAATGAGCTCCAGAACGCGTTTGATTCGTTATCTGCGTTTGAGATAAAGTTTCAAATTGCTGCGCACTTCATAAAGCACTCGTTTACTATGTATGTATACATAGAAAGAAACCTCAGTATCTTCCTATTGTACATATGTACTGTACATAAATAAGCAAATACTTTCTTCGTCTATAAAAAGACCTTACAATCTCTCTGATGTTTGGTTATCAAATCCAAATGCATGCGTTCAATTGGCCTGTAACTGTAATTATTGACATACCTCTTATCCTTATCAATTTTGACAGTAATATAGTGTGACAGCATGTACCAAAGTAGATTGCATCGAGTACCATATACGAGATCAAAAGGTCGCGTGCGCACTTACATGATAAGGATTCAACTTCTTTACACCAGATCCGATTGTTGTGTTCGAGGTTTCGACTTTCGAGTTCTATTGTTTTTTTGTCGTCCCCTCTTATCCGCCCTCTCCCGATCTTTCATTGTATCGTGTGTCGCTTGTCAGTACTTCATACCAATATATTGACTGCGTTTGATATGGCGAATCAATGATCCGCTTCAATCCGGATCGTTCTTAATGACCAATATATTTTTATTATAAATTAAAATTATCGATGATTGAGGGTTGGCAGACGCGTTCTTTATTAATGTACCAGTGCAGATAACTTTTAAGTGACTTAAAGTTCACATCCCGCTGATAGCCCAATTTCGAGAATGCACTGATTGTCGTCTTGATATATTCTGATGAAGCACATGAGTGTTGTGAAACATGCAATTTAACCAGTCCTTGCC
Source organism: Scaeva pyrastri (assembly GCA_905146935.1). Lineage (NCBI taxonomy): Eukaryota > Metazoa > Arthropoda > Insecta > Diptera > Syrphidae > Scaeva > Scaeva pyrastri. Next base: position 1,756,994 of record LR989927.1, on the reverse strand, counting down.
GCTAATCATCTTGGCCATATGGACAACGAGTTAAAATTAATAAGGAAGTGTATCTACATACATAAATATGTGCATACAAAAGTACGAAATAATTGATATCAGGATTAACCAGACTCGAACTTGTTAATGACTTTTTTCTTATTTTGATTTCAAGATCATTGCCATCATTCGTGACGTTTTCGCTGTTTGTTATTTTTGCATCAGGGTGTTCGTAATTTTTTATTTATTATTTCGTTCGTCAATTTTTCTTTTTTATTAAATGTCGAATTATAATTGAAATCACGCACTGATAAAAAAAATCAAGAGCATTATTTTTAATGACAAAGTTTTTGGTTAAGGACATAATTTAAGAAAAAAAATTACACCCTAATGTTCATTCTTAAATTAAATTAACTCAATAATGGAAAAAGAACAAAAAATATAAAGATGACAAACAAAAATAAAAACGACAAAAAGAGGATTGAAATAAAATGAAAATAATTTTCCGGACATGTCTTTGAATTTACTTTTTTTCGTTTTTGATTAATCTATAAGACTTGATGTGGGGCATGTCTCAAATTTAAAAACAACAACTGTTGTTCCTTTATGAATATTTGTATGTATGTAGATATCTTATACGTCACGCGTTTCGTTGAGATGTCAAGTTTTTTCTTTGTTTCATGATAAATTTTCAATATATATTAGATTAAACAAAAAGAAACTGATTATGAATTAAATAATAAAAAATTAAAAAAAATTTGAACGGGGAAGAGAATTTGATCAAGACCAAGAGTGTGTCATATTTTGCCTTTTGATTGTTTATTCTTGGCGGAAAATGTTATTTAAATAAAACATTATCTTATCTTAATTTTGAACATAAACAAATTATTTTTTATTTTTTTTTTTTTTTTGATTGATCTGTAAATTTTTATCGCTTATTTCTCGAATCACTTTTTTATACGATAATTGTTTTCAAACAAAGAGCTTTCACGATCGGATTCAAATGTTCCTATCTAATGTTTCTATAGTTTCCAAAACACTTATTCATAAATGTTTTGACAAAACTGTCATAACAAGTAGGCAGGAAGAGACTATTTACACACTGTTTAATTATTATGTTTGCGAAAACCATATCGCCCGTTGTTTTGCTCCGAAATCCGAAATTACGATAAAATTCGAGGCCGTATTTCCACATGTCCAACGGGTGATGTCCAAACTAAAATAAAAATGTTTTATTCCAATAAGATTAACACACTTTCCACGTGTGGCAAGAATGTCTGGATGTGTTGTTCTTTTTTTAATTTATTTCATTTTTTCCTTCATTCAAAATTTTGTTGGGCTATTTATGACAAAATAACACAAATAAAATTTAAACAATAAACAGAAATATAAATAAACTCGGCGGTACCTACACGTGTTGTGATTTAAAAGTTGTATAAAATTAATTAGACTGTATGTAGGTAGGTACTTATAATAAATTATATTGAGTCATTGCAATGAATGATTAGATTACGGTATATGGCGGTCTATTATCGACTTGAATTTGTTTTGCTAATTTTTAATTGAGTTCTTTGTGACCTACATACAAATAAACGACTTTTAAGGGAGGTTTGTAAAACAAAAGATAGATTTACTCATAAGGTCTAGAGATTGTGGCTATCTGTAGTGGTTTGTTTAGTAATGGTTTCCAGTGAGAATATGTCAGTGACAAAATGTCTACCGTTATTTCCGTGGTTTTTTTTAAACGTAAATGACGCATTCTTGCATAGTTTTATGTATCATGTAGCTAAGGTGGCTTGTGGTTTATTTAATGAACTTCAATAGCTCATGCTAAACATTTGCATTACTAAAATTCCGTGGAAAATAATGAGAAACAAAAAAAAACACACTATGTACACTTAGGCGTATACGCACTTTTTTAAATTTTCTCATTTTTGCTTCCTTATCAATCCTGTGGCTCTTTTTGAGAAGTTGAAGTCCTTTCGGAGCTCATGTATACTTTGTCTCTGTATGAGAAGTAAATTGTAATAAAATTGCAAGATTGGTACTTTTAATATAATGTAGATACATTTTCGAAATTGTATCTATTTGTAAGGTTAAGTGAAGCAATTCTTCCACAGGTCAGCAAATTTGTCATATAATGAAGACATTTTGAAATGCGACTTTATTTACCGCCGTAAACAAGTTGTCAGAGGTTCCTCGTTTTGGCCAAAACCAGAGCTCGTGTTAGTCGAACATGCCACATGCCACATATGCCGCCTCGCCGGCCGCTCGCGAGCAGGTATCAGACAAATTTTATATTAAAGGCACGTTCAATTGATGTTATTGTATTGTTGATTCAAAGTTTTACTTAATTTATTTACATATTACTGCTCAGTGCAGAAAGAGCAATGAATTAAGAAAATAATCTCATTATATATCTCATTTATAAAATGACTGTCAGTAAGTATAATATTATAGCTTAGCTTTGCCTTGTTTTGTTTTTGTTTTTGTTTTTGATTTAATTTTTTATTGCATTTTTATTCAAGCTTATTTTTCGTGGGGTAAAAATGGTAAATTTACGTCATTTGGCTGAACCAGCAGCACGACGAATACTGAGTTTTTGGCAAACGTTTCTGCACTAATGCCAGACTCGGGCGATGCAAGCGTACACTCAATCAAGATAGCTGTCGAGCGTAATAGATTTAGAAATGTTTTCCTGTCGATTTGACGTTTTTAGTGTTTTTCTGTCCGATTTTTCGTTTTTTGTTTTTCTTGTTTTCTTTATTTGTTTGTTTATATTTTCATTTTGTTTTTGAAATTAAATTTAAAGTTATTTATAAAGGATTTTTTTTTATTTACCTCTCGAGAAATATATTGCTAGTCGTATGTATTCTTAAATAGTTCAATAGACGAACCTTTGAGAAAATAAAATTCATTGAATTGGCATCGCTTTTTTTGTTTTGTTTTACTCTATGTGACTCTTTGTGACAAATATGGTAAATATTTGACATGTGGATGTTTTGTCAGCTAGAAGGTCGAACGAAGATTTTTACTTATTTTTTATGACGATTCTCGATCAAGGTAGAATTTTTTTTTTTTGAATAAAATGAAAGAAAAATATATTTTTTTTTTTTTATTCTAAGAAATTTGTTTACCTACTTTTAGATGATTTTAGTCCGGATTCCTGCGATAGTTCTTCCGAGATAAAAATGTTAAAATTTCAAGGATTCAAGGAAAGTTGCATCAGATATTTTATTTTCTTTCATTTAATTTTCTATTAACATTATTTAAAGAAGTTGTATTTTTAACAAATCAATACTAAGTTGAAAGTGATTATTATTATACTGAAATATTTAAGATTTTAAGGGAACCATGGGTTAACATTTATGGACTTTTTTTTTAAATGGTTGAAATGTGTTATTCGTCACAAGAAACTTAATTTCAAAAATAAAAGGATCGCACATGCCAAGGTACTTTAAATGTAGGAGGTAATCATCCTTGCAGACGGATCTAATAAAAAAACATATGTAGTAAAATTAAGGATTAAATCAGTACAAAAGTCGTTGGGTATTAAAATCAAAAGTAGCTTTTTAAAGATATAAAAACAGCACTAACACTCCACGTTCCAGTATCCAAATCCAATTTGAAATTCCCATCAGCGTTATAGGATTTACCTTCCATCAATATCTACCAGTTCTAAAAAAAAACAAAACTTCGCTTCCTAAATTTCTTTATTATAACCCCACAAAATCCCACAAAGTCATTACCCCGCTTTATCTGCGTTCTTAATCTAAAGTTTCGGAGCACCTAATTAAAAATTATAATTTATCTGCTAGGTTTACAGTATAAACTCGTACCCCTATTGATATTATTTTACATAACATAAAACCATCCACCGAATCATAAAATTGTGTTGTTCCAGGATTTGCCATCAAGGACGCACAATTTCCGGCTACGTTTTCGACTTTGGCCGTCGTCGCGTCGTCAGTTCAACCTCTGAACCAGTCGACGACGAGGACGCGGTGCTACATTAAAACGGATCTGCTAAATCCACCATATACTTCCATTGTACTATACTACACTATACATATATAGTAACTGTATAGCTGTCTTAATGTCATTTTCAATAAAGTCTAATCTCTTCGACTGCTGGGCTCTTAGAAAGGCAATCAGAGAAGGATTCTTTTTATGACCCATTGTCATTAAAAACCAAAAAAAAAACCGCCTTAAGTTTTATGTTACCTTCAAGCTATGTGAGCCTTGTGCGGGTAGTTAAGATGTATGTATATTATTTGTAGATGCAAAAGCTTCCGGGGATACTATTGCCCCCAATGTGGGAGGTAGTGGCATCCCATGCGACAAATTGTGTATCATCAAAGCGTTCCTGATGAGGAATGGCAAAATTTTGAAGCCCTCGTTGCCGAACAAAAAAAAACAATACAAACGACACACTAAACTCTCATCTGGCTGGCAAATCCATTCTGGGATTTATACTCAAATTGGGTGCCATAAAAACATTAAATCGCTTTAATTTCACCCTCTTCTGGGCTCCGCCTGGCCTGCTAGAAGACAGGAAGACGCAATAACCCATCAGCCCCATATACCGAAACCGATCGCGATGCCGATGGATGCTCGAGATTTTCTTTAAAGGTCCTAATTCCAGATGAATTTATTAATATGCGCCAAGGAAGCAGCGTCCGCTAAGGATGTCGTCCTTGCCACTATCATCATCGTTATCATTGTTTCTGGGGCCTGGGGTGTCAGCCTGGGGCCATCGCTGCAACGTCCTCTATGGAAGCATAAATCAGGGGTACGCAATAAAAAAGCGCCAGCCGCAAAAGTTCCACTTTTATGACGTTAACTTTGTATCTGCATCAGCGCAAGGCTTCAGATCTGGAGTTCGTTGTTTTATGGCAACAATGTAATCCTTGCACCAGATAGCTAAAAGCTCCTCCTGGTTAATTGGTCATTTAAATTACAGTCACAATAGTTCATTACACGTGAGTGGCTTAAACACCGCCAACCCCTGTTCGGATGCATGTAACCAGGATTACATTGTTTATGGCCGCTGCCTGCGCTAGAATAGGGCCAGTACCCGTGTATGGCGTACATAGTGTTAAACATAGATGTCTTTTGTATGTGTGAGTTCACTCACAACCCCTGCTCGATTTATTCTCCCTGGGAAATTAATTGCCCATTATATTGATGATGTTATGGGAAATATTCTTCGCTCCATGTTCGTTTTCTCAGTTTTATGGCATTGTTAATGTTTTGTTTTGGCAATTAGGTGGTCGGTCGGGAGACGAGAATCGAGGAACGTAGAGTCGGAACGGTCCTCCGCCCCCGAAACAACACAAAAATAAAAACCATAAAGATGAACTGCGTTAAGTTAAACGGCGACAAACTAGAAAATTATTGACAAACTTTTTCACACACACCAGCCAGAGAGTTGTCCGTTCGTTGGCTAAGAGGATACGGATGCGGACGCGGACTTCGAGGAGGCGACCCGTTTCAGTTTGGTCCATCATGACATTGTCCACAGATAAACAGAAACAAAATAAAGAACTTCTGGAAAGGGGTCAGTCATTCTGTCGAATATGATGAGCATCATAACATTTACGATTTTGAATTGGAATTGGAATTGGAATTGGAATTGAAATTGAAGTTGGAATGTCCAATACCCAGGCTACTGCTGCTATATATATGCGATTATAAAAAGATTACAGTTGTTTTCTAGTGGCTATTATGCTCGTTCGGAAAGTAATTCGGAAAGTCTTTATGATGGCGCTAGTGGCGCCAAATGGCAATATTCCTCAAAAACAACACTCAAATGAAGCTTTTAGCCTTGGATATGTGTGTTATTTTAGCATCGTCTGTGAATTTCTTCTGATGGGTATGGGTATGGTTGAGGGTTGTGAATCGGGAGGAGTGAAGTTGGAAGATTGAAAATGTTTACGCTAGTTTTGCGTGCAATATGGACCGGAGTTTTTTATGGCCTTGGTGAGATCATAATCATGGCACTAAATTTAAATCGAGTTTGACACTAAAATCACCTTAAAAATAATCTCCAGCATATGCGCCAGACGCCAGAGTAAAGCAGACGAATATAGAGAAATGGTTTTAGACAAATACGTAATGTGTGGACAGATGGTTTGCTGGAAATATTTACTCCTGGATTGGTTTAATTTAAAATAGTTCTAACTCTTAGAAAGAAACTGTACAGTTTCTATTTATGTGGAATGGGTCTAAGATGATACCCTAAGAAAATGAACTCTTCCAAGCAAGGCTAAAGAATTCCCCAAATAAGACTCCTATAAAGGCTACCATAGGTGGAAATCTGAAATAACTATTGAAATTGAATACTTTTGTCTTGGAAGCCCCATCATCAGTTACCCATCAAGTAGAATAGAATGAAAAACATCTTTAATAGTACAACTGAAAACCATAGTCTAAACGGCAATACCTTTTGAAAAATTAGTTCAAGTGGATTGATAAAGTATTGATCACTGAATTTAACATCGGCGGATCAATATTTGTGCTGTTTCATCTGATAACCTCAATCACTAAGACACAGTAGCAACGCTCATTTATGAGTGAAGCTTTTCAAAATAAAGTTCAATTGTGTGCACTCAAACAATCGTCAGTATTGGACAATTAGACCTTAGGATCTCCCATTGATAAATTGCACACATGATGTAAAAGACCATCACCAATTAAGAAGCATTGTTTGTAAGACCTCAACAAAAAGGAAGTAAAATGTTTAACGATTTGTTTTAAACCTTTTGGATGTGAAAAATTGTAACACTTTTGCTTTCTGATAGTTCTATCTTAGTCCAGCTCTATTTCAATTATTTCTAAACCAGTTTAACTTATGTAATCTTTATAGTTTCAGCATTCATCATTGTTGGAGTCCCCACTTTTCTTTTGGTATTTCCTGATCTCCAGTGCTTGAAATTGTGTCCGTCACTGTAGCTGTTTAGATTCCCTTAGTCCCTTCCAATTCTGTTCTAGTCCACAGTTAAGAGAACACACAAGTTCTTACTATTATACTTGTGTTCACTATGGTTTTCTAAAAATTCCATAACGTAACTACCCTACTAATTTAGTGATTACACTCTTTCTCCTTTTTCAAACTTGTATATATGTATGTTTTTGTGTTTTGTTTTGTACACTCACACTGCGAGTGCATCAAAAAAATGCATCACGACTTAAAAGGTCCGTTGAATTTTGTCATCCTGCAAGTTTGTTAATTTAACCTAACATCCACTCCAACAAAACCACTTTTCGTTTTTCAAGTCTGCAAAGATTAACTTCAACAACTGGTTCTTTGTCAAATTACTGCGAGCTTAATTGGATAAAGTACCAATAAAAAAAGCCTCTTGATCAATTTATGTATTTAAACATTTTATTTTCTGTTTATTTTTTTTTTTTTATTTCTTCCCTGCATCTCGTAGCCGCGAGTTGGAGTATCCCCCTGTGCTGCTTACTGTGTGAAATCAATTTAAGCGCGAATTAGTCGATAAGCGTTCCACCCTCCGGCCTTAACTGCTTTTTATAGCTTATCTGTACTCGTATCTATTGATGTGCAAATGTTTGTCGCCGTCCACCACCAACAACAACAACAACGAACGGGCGGCGAAGCGACGCGACGCGGCGACACTTTCCAGTTCATGTGCTGCAGCAGCGCTGCCTTCGTCCTCGCAATAGCTTGACTGGTGCTGATAAAATTAAAACTGCGTAATTTGTTCGATAATAAATTTTCTATTTTTAAACAACAAAACAACTATAAAAAAATAATCAATGGCTTTGCTATGAGCATTGAGCATAGAAGCGGGAGCTGCCGAACTGTGGATATAGATAGAGCAGCATTTTGTTGCGAGACACATTGTACTGCGCTGCACTGCAATGCAAGTGTGCTAGTACGAGTACACAGTTGGGTACTGCAACCTGCAGCCGTCTTCATGACCCCCCGTGGGGTCCACTGTCTGTCCGCAATACTTGCTCGTCCATCATAATCATCGCCATGATGGTGTTTCGGACGCAGTCGTTGTTGTTGTTGGTGTTCTTAGTGCTCCTGCTGCCTCTGATGTCGTTCAATTGAGGCGAGGGCATGTTTTCTGATTAGACAGAAAAAATAAATAAAAATAAACACTCACACTTAAGTGCGATTGATGAGAGATCTGTCTCAAACAGCATGCATACATATATACTAGCCTCGCTGCAGTGCAGCGGGCAATGCAGCGCTAAGGTTTGCTTCGCAGCGAGTAAACAACCGCACCTAAAGTTATTGCTCGCGATGTTGATTGTTGGGGCAGGTAAGTAACACTTTTTCGATTCACAACACCTACCACCTACCACCTCCCCCCTCTGGCTGATAATAATGTTAAACGAAAGCTGCTCTGGTAGCCGAGTGGCGGGGCTGATGAAGAGATTAAGTGCCGCCGCTGCACTGCAGAGCCGGTTAGAGGAGCTTCTAATATTATTTTATGGAACCGAAGCCCTGTTCGGGAATCGAGATGATTGATTTAACTCTTTGCGACTTTCAACTTAAAAAAAAATACTTCAAGACGGGGTAAGGTTTTCGAGGCTTTTAATTTATGCGCTCATATACCTGCTGCATGCACTCATGCAGCAACTCACTCGAACAGTGTAAGCAGGTGGCGGCGGTGGTGGTGGATGCTGCTGATGTGGTGGGATGCTAAATAAAATCACGTCAAGTTGGACAGGTTTTGGTGTTGTGCGGTGTGGTACGGCAGCGGTGCCTGGTGTCGACTCTATAGGGACCGAGGAAAGTTCAAAGATGTTAAGCTGATGAAATCTAAGTTTTATATTACGATAGCTTATAACAAAGCAAAGGTATGGGTCTTATGTAAAGCTGGTTACGAAGCAAATTGACAGATGAACGACTTGTTTACAATTGAAACAGTTAATCTAATGCAGGGGGGTAGAAAACACACACACGAGGATGCGGATTAAGTTGTTGTTGTTGTTGTTACTTCAGTTATCCGAATGAATACTAATTTATGAGAAGCTTATATGAATTTATGTTTTAAATTAAATTTAAAAAAATAGAAATATTTTCCTGTCTGGAAACAATAAAATTTCGTGAGACTGTCAGTCTCATAGATAAATCAATATGTTAAAATCTGTCGTGTTTTAGTATCTGGTTGAGGTTGTTTTGATTATTATGTTAATAACAATCCGGAAAACACAATTGAACAGCATATTTTTATGGATAAGCGGATAAGAAAATTGTGGAATAATAATCACTATCAATATTGAAATGATTTTATTAGGTACAATTTATAAATTAAGATTATCTGCAAATAAATCATTGTATATGGGTGTGTACAGATAAGAAATAATTTGTGGAAAGCTTTCAATTGAAGATTCAAAAACGGAAACTTCGAATGTTTTGAGTGTATTAAAATTTGAATAACATAAATACAAAAAACAGTTTTTATTCATTAGAAGAGGACCCGGCGAACTTTGTCCAACACCATATGTATGTATTTCAGCTAACCGGAAAATTCGAAATTAATTCCATAGATTTCCGACATTATCTGAAAAGCCAATCGTAAAATATAAATGTTGCTATTTCGTTTTTCTATAAAATGTATCCATAGTTTCTTATTCTAGATGACTATCTTCCAGATCTAAAAAACTGGTAACACAAAATGTTAAAAAAATGTCATCAAATTGTTTTAGGAAGATAACGTCGCATTTTTTCATATTTTATCACTTTTTAAACCTTCCCTGGGCTATGACTAACATTTCAAAACCAAAATCAGGCCAATTGGCCCCCCGTTCTCGAGTTCTAGCGCGACAAACAATCAAAAATTGATATTTATATACCTAAAAAGCCTAACAGGTTATTAAAAATGTAACCCAAGAAGTATTTTTTTAAGAAGTTGAGCTTCAGCTGAATTCTGAAGTGAAAACTCAAACTTTTCCCATTTTTTTTTTCTAAACGATTTCAACCATTACAAAAGCCTTAAATGCATGCAATTAATATAGTGACACATTCATTAACTCAAAAAGTAAATAACGTTCTAATTCATTAAAGATTATTCCCATAAAAAAGGAAAACAATAATAATATTTGAACTTTCTATCATTAAACTCAATTAAAATTTTTAATAAAAAAAAACAGAACAAAACTCAATACTGCACATGGCCGGGCATTTGACTCTTATCAGTATCACAAAAACACAAAACCAACTCCAACACTTACACCAGCAACTCGCTTAAAGCAGTCCGAGATCGAAGCATAACAAAGCCACGCTCCAGGGAGGAGCAACAAATAACAAAATAACAAAAAAAAAAAAAAACAAAACAACACAAAAAATGTCATAAGCACAAGTAATAAATTTATGAATAATAAAACAATAAAGGGGGTATAGTCGAGATACTGTACAAACACACACACATACACACATACCTAAACATTGTTTCATGATGAGATAAAGATACTTTCTGACTTGGATAGTGGATCGACCAGCGCAGCGGTCTTAGGGGAGGGAGAGAAGGGAGAGCTACAGCGGGAACAGCATCGGCTCGGCACCAGCAGACGTTATATCGAAGCGAGCGAGAACACCAATTTGAACTTTCGTCAGGCACATTATGATAACGTCCGCGGGTAATTGAGATGAATTTAAATAAAAAATTTGTTTTTGATTTTGTGCTGTTCTTTGATATCGCTGCTATTGTTGTTGTATGTTGTTGCTGGATTTATTTATGGCAACCCGAGAGTATTGTTGTGACATTGAATCAGTTGTTGTTTATTAAATGAGATGCAAAGGCTAAAAATTATATTTTCAGTAGGTAGGTATGGAATCGTATTGATTTGGAGGACTGCGCTGCGACTCATCTGATGAGCATCAGGAACGTCATAAACTTGTCCAATGAATTTTGAATTTCAGAGGCCTGAGAGAGTTGGACTAGATGAAAATAAACTCAATGCCGCAACGAATAAAATATTGTTTTTAATATGTGAAAATATTTTCTGATAGTAAAAACAAATTGACTCTATAACTAGAATGAAATGTCATACAAATAAAAAATAAGGTCTTAAATTTAAATTAAAATAGGAGGCGAATTTCTTGATGATTTTATTAAATTTGTCAATTTATTTCGGACGTAGAAGTCATCCTCGGAAAAAATAACGACCGTCCATTTGATTAGCTCATGAGGTTGGAAATTTGAATATCAGTCGATTCGATCGATTGGTCTGTGAACCTTGATGTACATTTGGGATCATCACTTTGGTTAATTGAATGCCTTAAATCGTATCAACTGAAACAAAAATTTGTCTCTGAAAATGAAAATATCTCGTTTCTAGCATCTAGCAGTACATTACTAAATTATCAGTGTTGTCTCGGATCAATAGCATCCAATTTCTTGGAAACTCTAGTTTCATATTAAAATCTCTACTTTTCAAACAAAATTTATAATTGCTGGTCTCTACATACCTACATACATATATAATTCTGTGCCAAGGTTTTCAGAAATTGAGCCCAAACACAATATTTTGACTAGAAATTTTTTTTTCTACACAATTATTCAAACTGGTCTCAGAGTACAGCAAATCAATAGAAACGTCCTCAGTTAGAGTGTAAGTCGTCACGTCATCGTCATCCCTTGATTGAGTAATTAAGAACTTTTAATGTTTTAAGAGCAAACAGTCGTTTTACACTACCAAACTCGTGTCCGGTGTAGATTCTCTGGTCTGGTCTAAACATGAATCTTTCATCAATTGCTTTTTTACCACCATTGATCCAGGATTAGATTCCAAAATCCCAGTCAATAAATACTTTAACATACCCACTCAATACACACACATACAGACATAACATAGGACCCTTTTACAGCACATCACATAATATCTACGAGTAGGCCAATTCCCTAATCACATGCAAACCAAACTCCATTAATTACTTCGATACTCTCGTTAATCCTTTCCGCTTCATATAACATATTATGCTCGGCTCGTCTATGCCCAGCAGTGCATAATGTTCACTCGCATAAGCATATTATCTGAAAACGTTTCTGAATTCCTAACTGACAGATAAATCTTATTTTAATCCCCGGTATTGGAAGCGACTTACTGGCTTTTGGCTTTCGTATACTCGAATACTCGTAGGTCAAAATAACGATCACATTCCCAACTGGCTCATCAATTGTCCTGCAAATTAACCGAAAATTAATGGGCCCCAACAACCATCAGAAATGCTGAGACGATGATGTCCCTCGTCCTTATGTTGTGATGTGATGTCTTGTCCATAGTTTGCCGAGTTTAAAATTTAACAGCCCACAGAGAAACACCCTATCTACCTCTACCAGTCAGGTGTGCTCAACTTTCAACTCTCGGTTTGGTTTCTGTTGGGGTATCGGGGGATGGAGGAGGGTATAAAGGACAATTTTATTCATAACTCTCTAGGCTGTTGTTGGTATTGATTCATCTATATTCTCTCACCTCGCTCGACTCAAACACGAGAGGTAGTGGCCCGAAAAATATACCAAAATATATTACCTGCTTAAAGCTGGTAACACATTCATGCCACAGGCCCACATGCTCCGCTTTCACCGTCCCCGTTGCTCTTTTTCAATTCCCAAAACTGAAACTTAAACTGAAACATAAATCTACAAAATTTTATACATCATCATGGGTGGCGGAGGAGACCATCAGAATATAGGAAAAAGGACATGCATGGGACCGGCTAGGTGTATCCGCTTTTTTGTTGTTGTTAAGGGGGAGGTATAGTAATACTGAAAATCGATAGAACGGAGATTGCACCCCCGCCGAAGCTGTTAATGGCTCTCCATACACTATGCATCGATTCACATCCCAGTTCCAGAGTCGACAAACATAGAACAGGCAATCTAGAAAGAGAGAGGGAGAGTGAGTGGGATGGACAAATGGACAAATGTATAGGGGACGGTGAAAAGGATCAAAGTATAGGTACATACATAAAATGTTGCGCTGGCTGTGTCCAAAATAGAACTGTTGGTATCTCACAAAGGCACATAGGAGCCGAGCATACATACTGGATGCTGCTTCTAATGCTCCTCCATATTAATTTATAGATAAGCTTGTATAGCAGTAATGGATATTTTCTCTCTCCTGGTCTGGGGTCTGGGTCTGAGTCTGGAGGAGCGAATGTGCCCTGATGTATTTATGTAGGGTTCTATATTTGAGTGGACGATGTACGAGTAGTATCTGCGAAGAGGATTTCGTCACAAGGTCAAGGATATTTTCAGTTCCAAACCAAACCAGCCCAGCCAGCTAGCTTTTTTATTTTCGTCATACATTATACATGGGTGTGGGACACTCTAGTCCTTTCGCCACTCGAATTGAGTGTTTTGCCAGCTTTCGTGTTTGAAGGTGGAATTTTAGGATATTTTTGCAAAGTGCTTGCAATAAGGGGTTCTATATATTTTGTAGGGTATTGTTTATTTTTTAGGTAAGTTTAAGTAATTATCAAACGATTATTGTCTAAATAAGTTTATTTCTTTTCTCTTTTTGAAGAACGGAATCTTAGAAAATATATCCACAAAAACAAAATTTAGCAAAGTTTTAAAAACATTTTTTAATTAAAATAAAATTTTACTATGAAAAGACACAAAAATAGACTTTTTTTTTGCATCTTTATTTGTCACTTAAATTTAAAATTCACATAACACAGAATCAAGTTTGTTCTAAGACTTGGTTCGATGCTTAACTTTGCGAAGATTTTTTGAATTAAATGTCTCACAAAAAAAGTTTAAAATTTCAAACTCAGTAAAAAAATTTTTACTGGGATAACTGTCAAAGTCATACATTTTTCCATAATAGCCTGAAATTGAATATTTTTTTCATTTCTTTCTCCGATCCACACACCACACTTGAACTCTTGTTCGTTGATCTTTATATAGCTGAAACCTGTCATCGGTTCTCAAAAAAACACTCAACTCAAATTACTTTTTCAACTTTTGCTGTTTTTGGATATTATCAAAACCAAAGCAACTCAAGTCAGTAAAACATCTAAATCTAGTTTAGGGTTAGTTCCAGACGAAGACGATTCCAGATCTCAAAAACTAAAGAATTTGTGTACCAGGATGATTTTAGGGATTTCAAAAATTGGTTGGGGGTAACTCCATGGCGACTTAAGAGCTCAACTAACAAGCCTAGTGTTAGCTTCCACTTTTGACATTAGCGGGGTTCACACTATCAAATATGTATGACAACATCATTTGTCAAACATGTTGTCAAACATCATTTCTTTTTAGAATATCGGTCATGGCGGGTATACAAGTAACTGCTCTTATTGTTATAGAAACAGATGAACGGGAAGAAAAATGAATGCAAAAAAATAAAAGAAAAAGAATATACTCAAAAGAATGGATAAAGACACCCAACATATTCTTCCTTCAACTCATTCACCTCTTTATTTTTATTAATTTGTTCTCTTGTTATAGATCCACACTTATTGAAAACTTTTTAAGAATGGAATTTGCTCCTCGTTTGACAAAACGTGCGTTCACATTATCAAATATGTTTGTCAAACCACCGAAATATCAAAAAATTTTGATTCTCATCAAGCATGTTTGACAAACCGTTTGAAGTAGAGTTCACATTCTCAAAATCCAGTCAATCAAGCATGTTTGTCATACATATTTGATAATGTGAAACTCCTATTCGCAAATTAGTATAAGTTACTCGTACTATGATTTTGAGCGAACTTTGCATTTATTAGTTTTTCTGTATGTTTATTTTAAATATTATTATCTTGAAAATTAAAATCAAAAAACATCTTAGTGTAAATAGTTCAGTGAACAAATTTAAAGAATATATTCCCATATTGGAATTGTTGTTTTTCTTCTTTTTACGATCTACCCATTTTTTTAAAAACCTATAGGTGCGTAGATTATAATTTCTATGAACCCATCACCCATTGGCTATTTTATGGTCATGTTCGAGTATGAAACTGGTGTACTTTTTGATTAAGGCGAAAACTTTTCATGTTTATTTATTTGCACTCATTCGAAACTGATTTTTTTGGTTTTGCTTACTTAACAGATTGCTATAAACATCGCAGATATTTCTATTCTATACGTAGGTATGTAAGTATGTGTGTTTTTGTTTTATATCTTACCTGAAGCCTTAAATCCTGAAGAGGGTGTGTCTCTGTGGAATTGCCAAAATGTGAAAAGTTGTGTGCGATCCTGCACTAAAGGTACAATAAAACTGTTAAGTATAGTAAAGTACCCAAATCAAGAGGGTATCATAAAAAAGTCCATCGTAATAAATAAAAAAATAAAAACCAAACAATACATTTTTGTTTGTTCGAATATACATATACATACATATAAAACATGTATGTGTATATAAAACAAAACAAATAAAATAATGGACGCAGCGATTCTGTGGTCATAAAATCCAAAAACAAACTTTCTAATCTATGGATGTATATTTTCAGTAAAACGGAAGGTGTAAATGGCTAAAACGGGCATAATGCGGGGAATGTCACGCGAATCGAACAACAAGGACATAAAACAGCACACCGGGGCAGGTATATGTTGTTTGGAGTATTTTAACATGAAATTTGTGTTCAATGGGAATTAGTGGTTAGAATTGGAATCGTCGACGACAACGACCGACGACGACGAAGTGTGCAGGTATAAGGGAGTGAAGCGCATGGACATAGTTTTTGGTTGTATTTAATTAGAAATTCTGGCCTTTAAAGCATGTTTCTATCCACATACATAGAGTGCAACTTAGGGCTATGTAATATGTATGTATGTTGTAGGAGTTGAAATATTTTGAGTGGAACTTTTGAATGAAACATTTACATACCTGAATTTTCAAATGATTTATTTAAATAATAATTCGCAAAAAGATGTTTTTGCTACGATACAAAGATGATTGATTGACATTAACATTACACACGAGGGATGCTCGAAATCACTTAATAGCAGCTACTAACTTAGATACTAGCGTCATGACACTTTGGCATTTAAAATGGAAAAAAGGTTCGTTTTAAAACTGTTTATGGCAAGTTCCATGGAATTTGTATATCATCCTTAAAATTTAGAACCGGATTGATACTCTGGACAACTAAAATTACTTTTCTAAATTCCTACCACTTAGGTACACGTGGAGGATGGATGAGTTTTTCAACAATAAATCTTGGGTTTTGCGTGCCCCAGAAGCGTCAAATTTGCTTACTGACGAAGCCACCGAAATGTAGAAATGGGCCTCATCAGTCTATAAGCCTTAAGAACTAATTCAGTGTAATGACGTGTTGTGAAATGCCCAATTCCAAAGAACAGCGAGGAATGGACAAAACCTGGGTTTTCTTTAACACTTTGGGCTACAGCAATATTTACGAACCGTCTTTGCCAAATTTTCACCACGTTTATAGTGAATTTTAATAATTCCAACACGTTGTGAAAGCGTGTATTGTTCCATTTTTATTAATGGCGTAGGTTCTACTTGTCAAATGTCAAAAAATTACAATCAATACTAAGTTAAGCGGAAAACACACTCTGTTAGTGCAAACTTGACAAGCACTTTCCTTATAGAATGAAAGTTACATAAATCTAAAAAATGGCAAATTCTAAGAAATGAAAAATCAATCTCCAAAACGTATTCTTATTTTTTAGGAATTTGAATAAGATCACTTTCGTTGTCATGGTGCTAAAATCCTTATCCTACAACTTTACTTGGCTGTCTTTTGCAAGAAATATTTTTAAGTAAATTCCAAAAATAATAACTAAAAACTTCTTCAATTTTGATATGTATATAGGTATGTATGTACGTATATTTCGAATATGAATTTAATTCTTCCAATACAATTATTTTCGACTTATTTATTTTTTCAAGTTGAATTTTCTTTCAAAACAATTTCCATTTCAATTACCATCTTCGCTTTGTTTTTCTCTTCGACTATTCATACCCGGTGTTTTTAAGGCCATAAGATTGTTATCTTCAGGGCAACATACATACATAAATGATTGTGTATGTTTGAATATCGAACATCCACATACATATGTGTAATTTTATCAAAAGTTAAAAAAAAATATAAACAAATAAACACACAACAGCTAGCGAAAAAGTAGTAAGCAAAAACAAAGCCAAAATCCTATTATCGTAAAGATTGCCCAACATTATTTCCGGCTTTCGAAGCGTCTGAGTCTGATGTAATAGACTCCTCCAATTGCAGCTATCGAAATTTCATCAGCTTCATCGTTGTTTTTGATGTCGTTCCGTCGTCGTCGTTGTCGTAGTCGGTCGGTTAGTTATCGTTGCTGTCATCGTTGTAGTTGTCGTCGTCGTCGTCGATAGCTTGTCCTTGGAAAGTGTTGATGTCTATTTTTCCGATCGCGTGAATCTCTCCAATATCTGAGTCGGTTTCGGTTGGTTCGTACGTATGCCTAAATATTTATGTATGTTTGTGTATTCAAATTAAAAATAAAAAAAAAATAGCAAACAAAAAAGATCCAAATTTCAAACAACAAATCGTTAATTTGGGGCGATTTGGTGATTATTTTTTCGTTTTCTTTTTCAAAATTTATATCGGGGAAATAAGTAAAAGTCATAAACAAAGCCATTATTTTCCCTCTTGCCTCCGAACTATACCTACTTGCAGAAATGGACCATTCAAAAAGTTTCTTGAACTATACTCTATACTCTCGTTGTTATAGATAGGCTCGAATGCTTTGTGGATACAGGGTGTTTCACAGACAGATGATAAATAAATAAAAATAATAAGATGATATGGGGTGAAAGGAGTGCCATTTCTGGTTATGATGTTTCAACCATCCAAAAAATATAGCCAAGTTAAGAATAATGCCATGTTGCCTTATGAGAAAAACTGTCGGCCATGAAAAGTAATGAGATCTAAAAATATAAGAACTTGGCTTTGATAGATTTAAAAATACCAATTTTGTCAAATTTGCTTGCAAGAATGTATAAAGAAGTGTGACTTTTTAGACAGCTAAATAATGAAGAACGTTCTTGTTCCCGTGTTTTTTGTATTTCAAAAATGATGTAGGTACCTAAAATATTTTCCGGTTGAAAAGCTTCTTCAAGAATAAAAGAAAAATCTGCAGATTATGAAAAGCAATTTTGTTTGGAGTTTGGTTCATGTGGAACACCCTGTTAGTCGAGTGTGTGTTTCCATCAGTTCCATCAGCCAACAGGCGCATTTATCTAGCACGCGAATAAAGCGAATTCAAACAAATAAATTAAAGATATAAAAAATCGAATTTGTTTGTAATAAAATTGAAGAAATTATCTTGTAAGCATGGCATACAAATCTGTTATCGGAACTTGTGTGACGTAGATCGCTAACACAAACGCAACTGATTGAAGGAGAAAGGTTTTTATTTTTCTGAATCTTTAATTTTTTTTTTTTTTTGGCCCCGTACACATTTCGATATGACTTTGAGGCACTATCGCGATGAAAGGTAAAATTAATTCCCAATTTCTTTTGCTTCGAAAACGTTTGTACATTGTACATGTACATACCCAATGTAGCTACATATGTTTTCGGATTCGAAAAAAACACTAAAAGTGATGTTTCTTGTGTTTTATGGGGGAGCATTTTTTTAAAAACAATTATCGACTATTGGCGCCTCTTTTAGGTTATACACTTTCAAAAAAAAAAAAAAACAGAGGCGCCACCCGTGGTTTTCAAAAAAGAAAAAGTGAAAAAAACTTTAAATCGAATTCTAGTGTTGCAATATGCTAAGATCTTTCATCATGGAAAAGTGCTGTTAATGAACTTTCAACACTCAACGTCTAAAGAATACAAAAAATAGGTACCCATAGTTTACAGTTGTTTTTTTTTGTGTTGCTCCTGATATTGCTTTAAGGAGATTGATGGACATAAATCTGACGTGTTTTACGACTCAATACACAGACACCCTCATGAGAAAAGTTAGAAAATATAAGACAAGGAGATGATGTATTGTGTCAATTTATGTATGTTGTGTTTACCTGTACCTAGTGGAATAAAATACACTTGGAAAGACTGCACGTAATGGCTTTACCTTTATTGTATAAGCGGCCCGTCCCAGCTTCGCACGGGAGGACAGTATAATGTAGAATTCTAATTTTGAAAGAATTATCGAAATCCGTCCAGTAGTTTTTGAGTATATTTGTTATAAACACACAAAAATACTACTTTTTCTCTTTATAATATTAGTAAAGTAATAGGTAGAGGTAAGACTTAGGACTTAGGATGCCTAAATAAAGTAAAAGCACATTTTAAGGTGCTCTCAACTTATCAGTAATTTTTCCCGAATCCGTATGGGTTTTTTCAGCACTCATAACAGAACTATTTTTGAAAAGTTTCTTACTTAGTAGAGTATTCCGATACAAATGTTGAAATTGTCTTGTTCTGGAGAGTTTGAAAAATTGTAGATAATTACTTCTTCTGATTCGATAATTTTAATCAAAAATTTTATCATTGGAAGTAATCGATTTTATTTTTTTTTAATAAAGTTTTCTTGAATTTTCGCTAAAGAAATTTTATAAACAAAAAAAACATATACTGAATTAACTGAATTATTAATTTTAAAATACCTTGTTATATAAATATATTTTTAAGATATGGTATTTTATAGAAAATAAGGTCCTTTAAATATATTTTCCATTTCATCAGACATCGGGCACATAAAATTGGAATTATTTTTCAATATTTGAGCTGAGTTCCAAACCTACACCAAATAACTTTGATTTAAGTTAATGAAACTCCGTTTTTCTTGCTTCACTTGCGGCAGGACATTTTAACAGAACCTATGTTAAATATTTCCATAAAAAATGCAATGTTTTCATTGTATCTTTCTTTTTATCCATTTGTTGGTTATTTATCAGCGTAAAGTAGCAGAATTTAGATAAAACATCAACAAACTTAACACCCCGTCACGCACAGAATGTTGAAGATTATTATTCATGAAAGTCAGTACAAGCCTTTTTATAATTATTATTCCCCAAGTGTCCGGTCATGCATGACGACGACGTCAACCACAAAGTGGAAATATTAACCAGTCTTCTAGCATTCTTCAACCTTATATACATATATACCTATGTATGTGGGTACGATATACAAGTAATGGTGTCCTTTTTTAAACATGCGGAAACGGTTGGTCCAAAACATCGAAAAGTACTTTGGTCCCACTTAGACCTGCGTCTATTTTCCATTCCTAAACTAGTTATCCTGACATGAATCCCCATTTGGGTATAGATGGGTTTATTTTTTCATCAGTTCATCTACATCTATGCGAAGCATCTTAGTCGCACGTATCGTCAGTCGTCACGCATAAACTGCCCACAAGTTGTAAATTTCACCTAAAAATTATAAAAAATATCCAAAAAAAGCGAATTAATTTCCATTCGAAATCCACAGTCCAAAGTTATCGTCAGCAATAACAGCGGCAGCAGCACTAACACCGCCTTGACAGACTTTTATCTCCTAAATTGCATCGAATCACGTGCATAAAGCTGAATCTACAGATCACACAACTTGTAAATCCAGTTTTCCCGTATCTTGTATCTTTAGTTTTGATTTTTTTTGTTGGCTCGGTTTTTTTTGGATAGATTCTCTGATTTTTTGGTCAGGCGGCAGCATCACCATCACTAGAGTCAAAGAAGAGAGATTCATCTGTGCGGTGGACATATTTCTCTGTCACCACCGCCGCCGCCGCACAGCGTCGTCATCGTCGTCGTCGTAGAAGCACCCCGCGCTCCGCACTATTGGAAACCAAATCTTCAACCAGAGCCCACAGCCATAAACTAAAATCAAACTCTGGCCAAAGAAGAGGCGTCCCCTAATTTCGTATGCGGGTCTCGTAGTCAAAGATGCACAAGCACATCACAGCTTCTTCATCCCACCACGGCACCGCACCGCACCGAATCGCACCAACCGACTGTCCGTCCCATTGCAGCTGCCCAACGGAACCCGAGCCGAGCCAACATAACCCCATAGACGAAGAAAACACGACCAAAATTTCCATAATTCCCTATAGATTTCTGTATAAGAAGGAACGAACCGAAAGAGGCCGATTTTGCTGTTCCGTTCGTGTCAATCATTGGGAAACTTATTTTGTCTTATTCTGGCTTTTCATAGAAGGTAGGTTTTTTTTTTTTCTTTGATTTTCTTCATTTTAGAACCTGAATTCATTTGAATGATTTCTTGATTCAATTTCACCCAAGAAAGTCCATGTCCGTTGTCGTCGTCGTCGAGTGACCAGTAGTAGGTACGTAGTTTTGTGAACTGGAAGTGGAAATGGAAAACTCGTTCACAAATCACGTTGTATCTTTCATCCCATAGTGCATCGTCGTCGTCGCGTCGTCATCTCATGAAGCCATCAGAAGATCCTACAACCCAGCTTGAATCCAGAGTCCCAAAGATGACACATAAATTACCACAAATTTATGAGTGCACTCGAACAACAGGATTTCAATTTGCCAGCAGTTGCTGCCATCAGGCATCCTGCTCTGTGTCTTTGATCTAATTAGCCTTAAATTTTTGGTCACTATAGAAATTAGGGAAGCTCTATACGAGCACCTTACCTGCATGTCGCGTCGTCGAGGTGTTGGATGCCATAGAAAAGGGTTCGGTATACCCTGGAAAAGTATCTAGTTTCTAGGTAAAATGGGATAAATTATGCACACAATGTTGGGTTGTGTCCTTTTATTTATTTATTTTTTTTTGGTCCTGTTTTTTTCCTCTTATTCTTGATGAATCGTAAGTTATCTTTTATCTTCCGAAAGTATTCAGTTTCTATGATGGTTTTGTGTATTGAAGAAAAAACCCACAAGCCGCAGAAAACTTCTTCTTAAATTTACATATATACAAAGGATTTCCCTGAAATGTTGTAAATATTTGAGTAAGACTTGTAATTTGAAGTTACTCAAATCTACTGGACGAAAAAATCAATTTATGCATGCTTGAGTTAAAATTTATAAAAGATAGGGACATTTAAAGGACCCTTACAAATCTAAAAAATAGGAAGGTTTTCTATACAGAGGCTTTAATTTGTTTCAAAATTTGAAAGGTCTTTTTTTCTGGTAGTAATTCAGTGACTCGTGTGGAGATTTAATTAAGCGCCAGTTACACCTGAAAAATTCTAGAAAAATCTTACTGTGATTTTAGCAACTTCTAGTTGTAGCAGATCTTGTCTAAAATTGTCGCTGGTGCTTATTTGTAAATGGTTGAGACTAAACCGTGGTCGTTCTCATACCCTCCGGACTAAGAAAAGTTGAATAATTTTGAGACTTGAAGTCAAAATGATCCCACTAACTTCTCCCTGCCCTGCTGACTAACTATTTACAAAAAGAACGTGGTGTAGAAAACACTTGTGCAACGAAAAAGAAGAAGAATTCTAACCTTAATTCCTCCCAAAAAGATTCATTGGGTATGGGTACCTTAACTGCTTTCAACCGAGTTAACCAAGTTACCGAAAAACGAACTTACGAAAATCAGCCCCATTCAACATGTGTTTGCTTTATACCTACGTTCTCCAAGTTAAAAGTTTTAACCCTTTACGCCCCGTACCAAATTTTGAAATGACGATACAAATCCTTATTTGTGCTTTAATTTCATGTGTTTGATGTCCCTGCCACAATCTCTATGATTAAAGTTCAACAAAAACCAAAAAAAAAGAAATACTTGTTTCCTACATAAATTAATCATATGTCACTTCCACCCCTAATATTGCTTTTCCCTTTGATATGATGAACGTAGCGTATGTTGTATCTGTATCTATCCCTGTATGACTGTATCTCTGCAGAACAATGTATCTTTCCTTAAAACAAAAATTAATTATGTTCTTTCTAAAAGTAACCTTTAACATTGATTAAATATCGCCCGAGTGGAAAAAATCGTTCTTCTTCGTCGTGTAATTACATATTCTCTGATTCTCTCCGCCATAACCACCCCATATGGGCATATTGTCGTACACACATGTTTGAGCAAGCGTCAAACGAATTCTGCCAACCCCCGCCGCCGCTGGCCCCATCCCATACCATACCATAAATGTGTGTGTAAATGTATTCGCAAATAATACTTAACGTTTTAGTATGTGTTTTATATTTAACCAGCACTCTCCGCAATATATTTGTTCAGCAGTTCAACCTAAAGCCCCATTAGTCCCCACTACGACTCCACCACCCCCACGCCCAACCCCAACCCCAATTGGCCACCCACCAACACCCCCATATCACAATGAGCAGAGTAAGGATGACAAACATCAATTCTGGTGATGGGGCCATGGCAATGGAAACGGCAACGGCAATCCTTCCGATCCGCCATACCCAAGTACATATGCACATACATACAAACATAAATGCTTAAGCTCAAGCTCATATGCCCAGACTCTTTGGTCTTCGCGGCAGCATCAGCAGCAGCGTTCGCAATCCCGTTCGCGTTTCGCGTTCGCGTTCGCACAGCGCGGTCTGACTAAGTATGTAAATTAAATTATAAGCGCTTAATTGGAAGTTATCTCGAGACACTCAAGCGTGTGTACATATATTGTTTGTATGTAAATGCGCGTTCGCTGTGTTACATATAGCGTATATGCATTCGGAAATATTTACACTTTTTTACAAGCCCAAGGGTCGCGAAAGTTAAAAGGGGGTAAATGCGCGCCAGTGAGAGTTGAGAGTGTCTACCACTGCCACGCTATCGCACAGAGATTAAGAGAATCGCTTCGTCCTCGCCCGACTCGCACTCGGCCCTCATTCCTTGGATCTTAATGTGTGACACTGACAGTAGGTCTGGCGGTTGAGCCTCAACTCAGTTCAGCGCATCGTCAGTGTCTCGTTTTTTTTTTTATTTTATTCATCTGCTTTATGTACACATTAATTGAAAACACAATGTAAATTATTTCGATGTTATTTGTACATTTAATTGAGTGTAATTAGCACATGCGAGATAATGTTGTTGAAAACTTTTGACAACTCTAAGAAATGCAGGTATGCGTAGCGTCGAGCCTTTGTACATAATACAGCAACTTACATGTCTGCATACATCCGAAGCATCACCGTCAAATAGTTCAAACAATTTAAGATATCAATTTTGATTAACTCTTAGCTTAAATCTTCAACAAAAAAAACGAATGAAAATAAAAATACATACACACACATATACATATGCCCCGGTTACGAATTATACAGTACATATGGAGTTACAAAGTTTTTCTAAGAAGCTGTCTGATGGATGCTTGCGGATGATATGGTTCATTCCTGGAACTGTCCAAATCTTCTTCTCATTTCATCCCGAAAACAACAAGCTGTCAAAATAATTCCGGCCTGCCACTGGTGACATTCAATACGATTATTATTATTATTACATCTCATAACATACATACATATGTAAACTTGTATTTTTTCGCCACTTCGTAATTTTCATTCCTAATCTTATGATGAGTTTAGAATTTCTGCTCCGAAACCACCGAGAAAAACAACACTATCCAAATGACATGAAATATGGTAGCTAAAACAAATAAACATCAACAAGGTGAAACCAAAAAAATAAAAACAAATTTAAAAATAAACTATATTTAACAAAGATAATGTGACAACCACAATAGGAATTTAATCCTAGAGTTGATTAACGCGAGTTCATTTTAATTCTAAATATTCAACTCGAATATCAGAAAAAATTAAATACATAAACAAAATGAAATACCAACTTGGTATGTGTTATTATTTATGTACGTGTATGTGTTATGATTTATGTATCTATGGCCAAAATAAAATAACAACAAATACCTAATCCTTTGAAGCCAACATGATGGTTTCGGTTTAATTATTTGCACATCAGTTTTCGCTCAACTCAGCGAAACTTTAAATCCAATTTATTCATGCAACTTTCGGAGTAAAATGGAATTAAAAATAGTTTTTTGAAGCTCTGATAACTATTTACCTACATACGAGTACGAGTAGGTACATTTAAAATTTATAACCAACAAAAAGAACTCATCCCTATAGTCCCTGGGGAGTTAGACAGGGACTAGAGTAGGTATCTACTATAACTGCATGGAGTGCCCTGCACAGTGCACGTACACCAACGAGTTATCCACATTTATACTTATTCGATTTGGTTTTATCAGTTTTATTTATGATGCCCTGTTTTGCTGTGTTATCAAATGAGGAAATACAAAACCGTTTTTGGATTAAATTTGCAAATACGAGTATGTGTAGATATGTACTTGTATTGGAGTATGCTTTTGTTTTTTTTTTTTATGATTATGAAAGCTGAATGAAAATCTGGAAGTCTTGTGCGATTAGAGCGCATATTATTTGAATTTTTGAAGTGTCAGTATTGGCTTCGTGCAAAAAAAAATCTTAAATTATGTACATCTCAAAACCTTTACAAATATAAATTTTCCACAAATGGTAAAATATTCTATATGAAAAAAATAAAAAACCAAAAGAGTTTGCACTTATCTATAGGTGGAATTCTCTTAGTATACCTATAATAAATCCGTCCCTGTTCGGTATAATTTTGTTCTTATTATAACAAGGAACGATTTCAAAGTGAAGTTGGTAAAAGTATGCCCTTGCTTCCCATTCATCCTTTATTTAAACTAAGGCTTTTACTTCATGTTCTCGACTACTAAATGTGAAAATTATTTTTTGATATTAAACGCTTGTATCTATATACATACATATGTATGTACATAGATTATGCTCCATTAAGTTGAAATTAATTAGAAATTGATATGAAGTAGAATTAATAAGAAGTTTAATTGCGAGGGATTGCATTGCCTTCACTGAAATTACAAAAATACTCAAAAACAATACAAGTAAGATAAGAAGCCCCCTTATCACTGTAAAATTGACGATATATCCACGAAGATATTTGTTTTTTGGAAGATTTATTTATATTTTTAAGTTTAATATTTGTCAGCTATGGATTATCAAAATTCTATTAAGAACTGGAAAATGTTCGTTTTTGAATGGATCACTACGATTTAATACTTGTTTGAAAGATATTATGCGTTTTTATTATTATTTAAGTCGATAGCACTATTTGTTCTTGAAGTTTTTGGGGCCAACCGAATGTAAAAATAAAAGAAAGTCCTTCCTAAACATCTAACCTTCAGATCGTAGCTCATTTTATGTTTCTAAAATCACTCAGGATCAAGCTTTCGATGTTTATTTTATATTATTAACTTCTAAGAAATTATTCAACTCAGCTCATTTCTTTTATTTATTTACAAATGTATTCTCAAAGCAAACTCCGCTGTATATTAATTTCTTCATATGATTCTGATAATCTCTTAAATTGAAAGATACAATCATAATAATATTGCAAAGACTTCAACTACTATTAAAGATATAGATACAATTTAATCTTTCACAATCACAAATGTCAAAGCATCGATAGGCAAGATAATAAATATTATACAAATAAGCGCATTTGAAAATTGTGTATTCCACACCTTATATCGTTTGTTTTTTAATTAGGCAGACCCATGTGTAATTCTGCTCAATTACAAAACTGGTTTGTTTTGAACCTCTTATCAAAATTATAATCACGTAAGATTATTCATAGCATGTGTCCTCTAATTAAAAATAAACAACTGATGCAACATCTTCCCTCGGTTTCAACACAACCATTACAGATCACCGCAAAAAAAAAAAAACAACAAAAAAACAGATGAAATTAAAACAACTTAAAAACCGCCTCATACATAAACACTTAAACAGTGTAATTTAAAATTTAACGATCAAACAAAAAACAAGATAAACATTAACCTTGTGGTAGGTCCTCCGTTGCTGGTCAAACATCCACTTCAGTAACCAGAGGTACCTGTTATTATACCTTCAAGTGGTCCACGCCCTAAAAAATCCAAAATTTACGTACACACGAGACGAGTAAGTACTCAACGAATTGCTTTGCTGAGGCTGTCAAGGCATTGTCCATTGGCACCTCGCATGATCATCACCGCCGTCACGATCGCGTCTCGTCTGTCTGCAGCCATCACTCAGGTAGGCATTTGCGTCTTTTTCATCTTGGTCTAGACTCTAGACTTTAAATAGTTCGGGCATCGAGTACTGTGACGCCTTCACAAATCACACAAAATTTGTGAATTTTCTAAAATTGGATCCCTGCGAAGCATAATGCCACCAAATGCGAGTGCATGCGATTTAAATTGTTCAACAAAGCCAACTTTATGTAAGGCGTTAAGTTTTAAGTTGCATGCATTTGGCAAACCGCTTCGAATGGTTCCATAAATATTTCTCACCCTGCCCACGATTTCGAACGTCCATAAATATACATATTTCCGTAAATGTTTTCCTTTGAGTTTTGCTAATTTATTGATTAAGTATTTTTACATTTTTGATGATAGGAATAGGACCTTCTGATGCAGTCCAAGCGGATGCAAACAGATTCAGTTTTATTAAAACTTTTCACTGCATTGGATGCAGGTGCGTATATCAATTGATTTTAAGGAGGTCGAGTTCATTTTGATGATTTTTCACTTTAACACTAAAATTAACAATGAAAATTAAAAATTAAAAAATTAAAAATTTAAATTTCCTAGAATTCTTCTTCTTTCAATTTGAGAAATGGTGATTTCTTAGCTTCGTAATGACATTTGTTAGGCAAACTCTTTTTTTTTCAGAGGGTGAAAGAAATGCCCTAGCCCTCCCAATGAACCCGCAATTGTTTATAAATAATTTTCACACCTCCTTCTAGCAATCCTCAGCAGAATAAATTCGAAAAATAATCTTACTCTGCTCAAACGTAAATTATAAATTATACTTTTCAATTAAATTTTAAATAATTTTCTCTCGTTTGTGAATTAAATTCACTTTCCGTGGGTATTGAAATAAAATGAATGATCTTGTTTTTCAGCTTTTTCATTCTGACTGACGAATCTGCAGATTTACAATCACAATCACTTACCATTATGAGTTATTTTTAATTTACCTCAAAACAAAAAAAAAAAACATCAAAAGAAATTACATTATGTTTTTGTTTTGATGGTCACTTTCTGATACAACTTTAAATAAATATTTAC
Organism: Scaeva pyrastri; assembly: GCA_905146935.1. Lineage (NCBI taxonomy): Eukaryota > Metazoa > Arthropoda > Insecta > Diptera > Syrphidae > Scaeva > Scaeva pyrastri. The sequence continues at coordinate 1,729,011 of LR989927.1, read as the reverse complement.
ATCTTTTGGATCACCTGTTCAGTGTTCAGTATCCAAGAGTCAATGTTGTCTCCATAAAATTGAGTAAGACCTAGATACAATAAACAATACATTGAATTTAATTTGTAATTCAAATGCGATCGATTTTTTTAGTCATGGCACAAACCTAATTAAAACTGAGCACTAATTGTATATGTCAATATGACTTTAGGTGTAATAAAATAGAAGTTGGACGTTCAGTGTTAACACGTGTGCCATGTAAATGAGCCTACATACGTAAATGAGAAGCTTATCAGCCATTCTTAATTTCTTCTATTGTGTCTATAGCTATACTTGAGTAGAGAAACTCATTTTAATGTGCGCTGGCATTATCGATACATTAGTATGTTATCGATATTGATACAAGTTGAGTGAGACACACCCACATGCAAAGAAGATGGCCGAATAACAACGGTTTATTATGGATGCATATCGTTGTTTTGTATATTTTTACATAAATGGAAGAATTAGGGCAGAAGCTTGATGGACACACGTATTAGATACCCTCGTTTACCGTGTCGTGCGACAAAAAAGGAAATGTGACCAGTGCTAGATTTAGTATAAAAGCATGAACTTTATAATGATAAAAATAGAAACTTCAATAAAATGACAGAGATGAAAGAATTATCTTCCACTGGGTTATGTATTTTTTATTCATAAAATACCAATTTTAGCTGTCCCATAAGTTTTGTTAACAAAAATCGGGCTTATTGGAATTTTTTAAAACTTGTAACTAAATTATTGTCTTAATTGGATGTTATATAAAAAAAATTAATACCTCAATATCATAGATATGTAAGTAAAAATCAGGAAAAAGTTGGAAAATCAAGAATTAACAATTAAAGTCCTTCAAACTCAAAAACTCTCAAAAGTCTTATTTTGGGATTGTTTTGATCTTGTTAGAATTAATTTCTATTTGTTCGTCTCGCTAACACTCGAGAACGACTTGGCCGATTTGGCTGATTTTGATTTTGAAATGTCTGTCGTAGTCCAGGGAAGGTTTAAAAAGTGAGAACATATTGAAAAATCATGAGGAAGTGCCTGGTTACACGAGTGCAAAAAACAATTAATTCACGAAAGAGATAGGACGATTTTTGGAAAGAAGAAAGGGGATGGAAAAAAAATCTATCGTTTTCCTTCTTTCTAAGAATAATCCTCTCTCTTTCGAGAATTGATTCTTTTTTGCACTAGTGTAACCAGGCACGAAGACAGTAAAAAAACAACTTGATTTTTCCATACAATTTGTTCTAAATATCAAAAATATTTTTGATTGTCTGTTGGTTGTCAAATTTTTATATTTCAGTCGTTTGTCCAACGTTTACAAAAAATTATAAAGTTGCGTGTCATACTGTCACCAAATAAAGTAATTAACATTTTTTAGCATCAGTTTGTCAGTGCCTTAGATTAATTGGTCTTAAAATGCCCAGGAAAAGACGAACATCAACTCAATGCAATTCAAATAATTTTACTATAGATACACTTTTTTGTAAGTTCCGAGAGTGTTGAAAATTTGAATCTGTTGGTGACATATCGACCAATCCAACAGCCTGCTGCTAGAACTCAAGGGGAGTGGGACAAGGTTTCCCGGGTCCTCGAGTACTTAATGAAAAATGAAATTAAACCAAATAACTTTTTATGATTTTCGACATACTATGTATATAATTGTTTGTTTATTTGTTTTTTTTTTCGAGCTGTCAGAATTTTCATTTCCTCACTTGGCCTACATATAAAAAGTACTTACATAATATCTAGTACCTAAAAGAGGCTAAAAAACATCGATGTAGGTAAACAAAATGGTAGTCCGGCATTGGATGTATTTAAGGAATCAATAAAAAAATCAAAATGTTTGTGATGCTATTGATAACACTACTTCTAAGGTCTAGAAAAAATGGTAGTTTAATATCAAATTCGATGACTATAAGAGCTCTGAACAATACATAGCTACTTCTCGTATGAAATGGTATCAAAATCAGGTTTTGTATTGTTCGACAAAAATCTCTCCACGCCTCGGATATCATTAATGGCCATATCTTCCATTTTTTCACTAACGAATCATAATGTGACGACGAAAAATATCTTCCGAATATTTACAAAATACATAAAAATAAGCTAAAAGAAAATGCCATTACCCTCTGATAATGTGTAGAAAAAACTACTATCACCTTTTTGTATAGGTATTCCCTTACAAATGAATCTATACAAAAACTCCAATCATCTGAGATCTGACTCAAACGTAACGAACTAAGGATTACGCCCATTTCTTAGCAAAACATCAGCATCACACATCGACACCATTTGAATTGCCTAAACCCACCTTCAAAGACATAGACATACTCTTACCTCGTACCTAACGAAACTTCTTTTAATCTGAATCCAATAAGTGAAGAGAATTTAATTGAATTTACCGCTATTCACCTTCATATTAATGTGTATCGAAACCTGGGGAACATTATAGTAGTATTAAATACGTTTATATAGGTAAGAACACAAAACTCTCATAAATTACCTCGTTCTCCTCACATAAACCCTCCCCAGACACTCTAATCCCCAATTTACTTTCTTAATACCATTCACACCATTCATCCTTGCAATCCATTACGAAAATTCCCAACCATGTGTCAACTCCAATAACCAGAATCTTAGAGTTACATTCAATAACTTTGATGCCGTCATCGTCGCGTCGGTCGTAGTCGTCGTCGTCTTGGTCGTCGTCGACTACGAGGACATCGTCAATCAGAATTAAACTCAAAAACACACAAAAAAGAAACAAAGCTCAACCTAAACCTAAACCAAAAGCCAAATAATAATATGTATTGAATTGACAACCATATACGAAAAAGCTCAGGGCTGTAGTAGAGTAAAAGGATTGGGGTGCACTGTCAAGGCCCCATGATCTTTTGATGGGGCCCGTGTCAGAGAGAGATTGAAAGCGATTTAAAACTTCCCTAATTTTAACCCAAGTTATCCCAGAAAGGTTTTTTGGTAGAAATTAACTGGAAACTTTTCAAATGTCACTTTAAATGTACAAATATAAAATCAACTACAATTTCACTTTAATAAACAATCAGGAGATGGTAAAAAATCAAATCAAATCGAAGTCAAAACTTAGACGTCAGAGTCCTAACAACCAGAGACTCAATCCTTATATCCCACTTTGTAATCCCACGCCCTTCCGAATTTTAAACTCCAACGTCCAGCCCTGGGAAAAAGCTGCCGAATGGACAGACAATTTATACGCGCATTGGCTCTACTGCGTTGGCCGAATCCAGTAGCGAAGCCAAGTAGCTGGAGGAGCTCCGGGCTGGCGCGGTGGTGGAAGCGGCAACAGTGGAAGTGGAGTGCCGGTGCAGAGACCAAGCCGGGGAGGAGAGATTTTAGCCTGTTACGAGTGCAACCACTAAAGTAGATTAAATTCTATTTATATTCTAATGGCTTACATTCGGGTTAAGAGTCTCACGACTCGCAGGACTGGCTGCCAGCTCGATTGGTGGGACCGACTATATGTCACCCACTCGTACTTTGGCCGAGTACCCAAATTCAATCCCCTTGGCCCGGCGCGGATGTAAGGCAGGTTTTGTATTATATTTGCTCCACACCGGCCGGCCGTTCGTACAGAGATCTGTGTGCTTATGGTTGGCCACTTGACGCTGAGCTGAGCTGAGCCGAGCTGGCAGGGTTGAGGTTAGACCGTGCGTCGAGGGTGGACGTGGAAGTGGACGGAACGAGGCCCGATTCCGTTCCCATATTATCATAAAAAGCATAATCATTGAATTTATTGCAGTTGTTCTGCGTTTGCTGTTTGCTGTTAGGCTGGTTTTGTGTATACTCGCTGCCCATGTTGTTGTTGCTGTTGCTGTAGCTGTTGGGCACATTTATGGCTCGACCACAATAAATTAATTAATTTATTTTATTTCTGTTTGAAACAGAACAACCAACTGCAAATAAGCGTACGCACGAACATAAGCGGTCTGGATGTTTCGTTTTTTTTTTCTTTTTAAATTTTTTTTCAAGAGTGCGGTTTTTATTAAATTTTTTTTTTTGCATGTTTCTAGAGTTTTTTTTATTTTTAACGTTTTGTTTTTATTTTTGAGCCTCGTTAGCAAGTTTATTAAAAATTATCATCGCATCGCAAGGATGCACGTAGAGGGTGCATGATGTTGTGTGCTATTGCTATAGCACTTCAGTATTATTTATTAAACAAATGAATTTTAAATGGAAGGTATTACTTTTTTTAAGAGTATTTATAATTTGCTGTTTTTTGAAGAGCCAGATGCACTTGTCAGATGAGCTGACAATCGTTAGTTTTGTGTTGTGGCATATTATTTGCTGTGTGGCTATAATGGCGAATGCGGTATAAGGTGGTGGTCATTTTCTAAAGTGGATTTCTGGATGGAGGGGTGGGCGACATCAGGGCAGTGCAAGTGCAGCGCAGTGCAGTGCAGCGTAGCGTCGGGCGTTCGTATATATAGATGTTGATTGAATTGAATCTCATTGTTAGGCTCTTGAAATTAACGACTGTTGGTTAGGTATATGGTTTTGGTTATGAGATGACGACTACAGAGATACTGATTGCATTTGAAATTTGAATATACCCACTCGTACAGCCAGCGTTTGTGTCAAATTAAATTGAAACAAAAAACAAAATGAAGGGGCTATATATGCATGATGAGTATGTATGTGTATTATATGATTATTTAAAGTTATTTCTGGAAATTGGTCAACAGGGCTTTCCTTTGAGTTTAAGAGCTGTGAAACGATTGAAATTAATAACACATGTTAAACGTATGCATCCTCCATAACCAGGAATGTGAATTGGGAAATGTAATTTTCTTAAATTTGGAATGTATTTTAGAATTTTCATTGGGAAATGGTATTTTTGCTTTTAATTTTAGTGACAGAATATAAATATGTAGGAATTTGATATGCATACATGCAAGTGATATAATATAATATAGATCTCATTGAAAGTATTTGACTGGGTCTAACATTTGCCATTTTAACGTTAAGTTATTAATAATAATAGAAAGTCTTATGCAGGAAACTAATGACTCTACAAAATGTTTACAATCATTATAAAAAAGCTGACAGAACACACAACTTGAAAAAATCCCAAAATTGACGAAATTCATTTTTTTCTAGAAATTTCTCAATTCTAGAAAATTTTAATTATACGAATAAATTGCAAAATTTTCAGACGACTTTTTATCAAGAACGTCAGCATTACATAAAATTAACTCGAAATAGTATGTTTTGACAGTCAAGTATTAACGAATCGAATTTCTTTACTATAATTAAAAAAATATAGAGCCCTTACCGCCAAATTATCTTAAGCAACAAAAATCAAATTTTACAGGAGAATGTTTTTTTTTTTTAATATTTGTAGGCAAAAATGTACCAGAAAGTTAAAATTGTAAATTTTTAATTAGGATTTTTAAATATTTAGATATATGTATGTAATTTTGGAGGAAAATATGAACGAGGAAGGAGTAAGGGCCCGATATAATGTCTTGACTCGAAACTCGAAAGCATTTCAGTTAGTATCGTATTGTATTGTCCCTTCTAATCTTGGTTTCATGAAGCCGAAACTCTTCTTGTCTTGTGAGGAGCCCTACTCTTTTACGTAGTATGTAGTTTAATTATAAATGATGGATAGTTTTTAGGATGGTTTAATTTCTTGAACGAAAACCATGCATTAGGTAATATTTTATCCGGTAAATCCATTAACATTGTATAAATATCTTTTGATTGCATCACACTATAGATGTCAATTTTCACTTGACCATCATTACTTCATCCTACCTTCGAGGACATTATATCAATCGGTTGACATGAAAACCATTTTCAACGACGACAGTCTCATTTGCTCTCCACAAAAGGCCCAGTCGAGTGCAATGATCATCGCTTATCGAGCCTTTTTGCCAAACAACAACAAAAAAAAATCTCTTTCTCTCCCTACCTGCCACATGTAGAAATGTTGTAAATGGCGTATTATAGAAAACACATTACCATTGGAGAAAAAAAATCCTTCTCTGTTAATCTAAACCCCATTTACGAGCATTGTCAAAGCCGTCAAGCACTTAAGGATTTTTCCTCTAAAGTTCATAAATAAAATTTGTTTCACATGATTAATGATGGCATTGTGTAGTCACATTAAAAAAATAAATGATCAAATGCACCATTGTCCCTTTGGGCCTCTTCTTTTTCTATATACAGAAGCAGTAGTTTTTTTTTTACAAAAGGAACACGATACCAGAACTGGACGAGGAGGGTTCGAGTCCACTGACAAATCGTTGGTTTTTTTTTTTTTCGTTTTCGTTTTCTTTCGACGACACGGGAAGAACAGAAGATTAAACACAACTCAACAATTAAAAACCTATTGAAAATATCAAATGATCAGGTAGATGGGTGTTTCGTTTTGTTTTGTTCTCGTTTTATTGTTATAGTTGGAGCGAAAATGCGTCGAAGCGAAGGGAGACAATATAAAAAAAAAATATTCATTTTCCTGGTTGTTTTGGAAAATTTTCCATAGCAAAGTAACTCAGCTCAGCTCACGCATGATTTTAATATCTTTTTCATTCTCTATGCACTTTGCCTACCTTGCCTAACCTTACCTGTGAGTATGAGTACTCGTATATAGCCATACTCAGATTCAGATGCATACGTGCATCGTAGCACATCAACGAGCTGAATGACAGTCATTGTTTGCTGCATCCACATAGCAACTTTGCCTCTGCCTCTGCCTGCGAGTAGAACAAAATCCAAGTAAGCCAATATGCCTCGTTAAGGGCATCTCGTGTGGAAACGAGTTTTGTTAACACCGTCATTCTATATCGGCAAATGGCTATTAAGACTTTATTGCTTTAGGCTCATCGATCCGACTCTACGAACACACCCCAGCCCAGCTATAGACCGGGCCAGGTCGGGCCGGGCCTATCGATAATAATAATACTCGTAGTTGCTTGCAGCACAAATTTTATGCATGTGTACACATTTATTAAGTCGAAACGCATCGTGTTATCGATTTGCAGTAAAACGAAAAAGGTCAGTTTTAAAGGCACACTCGGGCTACGACTGCCAATGTAACGAATATTTAATTGCAATATAAAAATTGTTAACAATTTCTTGAAGTGTATAAATTATAAAATATTCAAAAATATTCAATGCGCCAAGCATCTGCGCAGAAAATTCCTTAATTCTATGTGCAATGAACATTGGGGGGACCAAAGTTTCTCTAATACTGGTAACAGTAGACATTGCTCGCAGTTTTGTGCAGATTAAAAAAACAGCTTCTTATTTGGTCCAACTTAAAGTTGTTAGGGAAAAGAAAATATATCGGAGTCCAGTTGTGTTTTTCATTTTCTACCACGCCGCCGCCGGTTAAGCTTTCCACTTAACAACTCGATCGGTTCAAATTTAAATGGATATCTATGTACATATGTATGTTTGTATACATTATATGCTTTGGGTATTAACCATATGAAGTTTGATCAATTTATGAAAGGTGTTGTCCTAATAGGACTTTGATGATTTTAATCCAAATTTTGCATCTATGCTCAGATCTTCATGAATGAATTGTCAAGAAATTTGTTATCGTTCATAACACTCTGATGTTTTGCTTTTAATTCTTGCATTTGAAGAGCTAAGTTTTAGCTTAAAGCAGTATTTTTAAAAGTATGATAGTAACTTGAATTTAGATTGAGTCTCAGCTTATTAATAAGCTGACATTTAGGATCAGTTTTGAGGTTGATGTTGATGTTGAAACCACTAGTTTCAATATAAGTTCTTAGGGAACAGTTTTTTTTTAAATTTAAATGTGCCTACCAACAATCTATAGCAAAAGTTCACCAGTGTCAATGCCTCAACTAACTACATAGCTTATTTTTAGGAATAAGTTAATCTGTAAAAATAAAATCCAGCTCAGATTAAATGTCGAACAAAATATTTTCGTGCTGGCAATACTGTGCCCGGCAATTTCATCTCGATGTTCTCCCTCTCGTTCCCTCTATCGGTCTTTATATGAATGCAGTTGCGTTTAATGAGGCTTGAGGCTTTATAAAGTCTATAGAGTGCCTACCACTATGAACTGTAAGTTGAAAAGTGAAAATCTGATTTATTGTATATTTTTTTTTTGTTGTTGCATTCTTTTGTGCTTTGATGTTTTTTTTTTTGTACTCTCATCATTATTTTGCAGTTGGTTAAGGTAATTTTCCGGGAAAATTATGATTGAAAACGAATTAATTTTCCGGGGTTAAAAAAAAGATGAAGCCTCTGGAGTGGTACGAAAAACTAAAATAAAAAAAAACTGAATAAGTGAATATAATTTTAAAAAGAGAAGAAAAAAATTAATAAGAGCACCACGAGCAATGGCTTTGATATGGTTGCCTTTTTTTATTATCTTTACTTTGCTGTAGTGTTTGACTTTAACAGGATTTAATTTTCCCATGAATAAAAAGTGGATACTAACTATTTTTCATCCTCAGTAAAGTTGTACAGTTAGGAGTTGTATATATTTCTATGACAGGAATTATTATTTCATTCGAAAATAAACTATCCATTTTCATTTCACAAGGTTTTCACTCAGAGATGAATTATCTGCAATTCAGAATTGATTTTTTATTCAAAAATTAAAGATAGTATACTGAATGATGACTTGATGGAAAATAGATAGATCAAATTAAATTGATTCATTCTTCACTTGATTAAAAAGCTCACTTCAAGGATCTCTTTAGCACGTAATTTCCTGATACCTTTTAGCTGAAACTGATTAAATTTCATTGCAAAAATATCATGAAGGCGACTAATGAAAACTTGACCAACCAACTATGAGAACAAGAAGAAGGAGTGTTCCATTTTAAGATAAACCATAAACAAGAACCATCACCACTTCCAAAAGGACATTGACAAATTAATAAAGCCAATTGAAAAGGCCTAGTTAACCATGCACATACAAAATAGACCCAACAAATTTATTTCGTAGTAAATTTTAAGATTAGATATGTGTTCCCATAACGTGCCATTAAACCCGGGGTGCCATTCTACATATTTATCTGTCATCGCTGTCATTTGCTAATGTTGAGCATTTTGTTTCCCAAGTTCATGATAAATGTGAATTTCACCCTTTCTTCTTGTTCGTCTTCTTCTTCTTCTTATTCTTACTCCGAGTGTCAAATCTACATTTGTTAAGCAAAAACATGATAAGATCATGACAAGTCATACTTCATACGACCGTACATACATACTCAGCCCCAATTTGAATAAATTTAATTCAAAGGGAATTCTTTTGTAAAATTTTTTATTCTTAGCCGAGAAAAAAAAATAAAATCCAACAAAATGTCGTAAATCTATAGACTGTTCCACATCTTCACGTCCATACAAAATTGCTCATAGTCATAAGCATATGGATGTGGATGGAACAACAAACAATAACAAAAATCCACACGCACTATGGAGATGGTGATAAACTTGGGGATGGGAGGAGAATATAAGTCAAAGAGTTTCCCATCCCCTATACCCAAAAAGAAGTCATACACCATACAGCCTTTATCAAGAAACAAAACATTCGGACGGATTGTGAACGAAAAAAAAATATTACAAAACATTTACAAACAACATTTCAAAAAGCCCATAATTATGTGTGCACATGAAAAACTGAGAAAAAGCAAAAAAAAAAAAAAAAAAACTGAAACAAAAACAACAAGAACACATCAAAATCTCTATTCAAACGGCCACGGGATGGCCAACAGAAAACAGTACCAGCACCAGTTCCAGCAATAAGATCCAGATACAAAAGTATCTACGCACGTACATTTAACAACTTGGAGCTAAAAACTCATTTCATTAGTAATTTTATGTTCTTAATAGTTTCGGACAATATGGAAGATTGGAGGAAGAGTATTGGAGTCTAGTCTGCTCCCTCGGTGTCGGTCCGTCCGCCTAGTCATCGGTCGACCGGAGAGCCAGAGCCGATCTTTGTTTATGTGTTGAGGGGCTCCAATCTACGTACGTCTCCATATACCAATTCAAACTGAGGAGGGGCCATACCTAGAGTAATGTTTACTTTTTATTTTATCGCCCAGATGCGATGTAATCAAAGCAATACAAACACAAATACAAATACAAAATACAAACACAAACCTAGCAATGAGGCGAGATCGAGGAACAATGAAGTTGCTTTGTTTGATGGCATGAACGTGGAGCAACCTCCAGCGGATCCCCTTGGTCTTACCCCTGTGCCCTGTATTCCATCTTTCAACAATTTACAATAGAGGAACCCTGGTGATGATGATGTCGATGATATTGTGGTGATTAGGACGATGATCGAATGGAGTAAGAAAATCTCAAGGGGAAAGACACTATACACATACACAATCACCATGGACGGAATTACTCGAAAAGTATTTGAAAAACAAAATTTTGAAATTATTCTTCCATTAAAAAGGATACTTGATAATAATTTGAAATATTTAATAGAACCAAAAAAATGAAATAAAAGCATGTACAGTAAATGAAATTTAAATAAATTAGCCTAAACAGACAGACTCATATACATAATATGTATGTGTTTATGTACCTACTTTTTTATTTCATCAAAATGTTCGCTTTGAATAAAGTTCAGAGAACGAATTTTGTAAAGAATTTCGTTTCCATTTTGATCCATCATTTATAGCACAATTTTCTTCTTGAAAATTCGTCAAAGTTTCATCGATTTTCAAATAAAAGTTAAGATAAAGATCAAACCTTTCTAAAAGTAAAATTATATCTGTCCTATGTTAATTTTCAAAGTCAGATAATCAACTCCCTTTATATCTGATATAAGATTATTGGCCTTATCTCAAAAACATCAACTAATGAACATATATATATTTTTTTTTTGTTTAAAATCCTTATCCTTTTGTTTAAAATCCAAATATATATACTAAAGATCGGATTCACTATACTACTTATTTCCTGAGATACTTTTTGAAATAAATATTAACTATTTATATTTACATTTATATTAAGTAGAGCTACCAGGAGATTTAATTGAAAACCTAGCAAATACTCGTAATTAATATTTCCCATGATAAGATCTTGATTATTAATTTTAAATCTTTCATTTCGGAAATCCTTAAAATTTAATAAAACATGTCAGTATTTCCACCTCTCACCGTGCGTTGCGTCGGTCGCGTCGTCGTCGTCGTCATCATCATATTCTTTCAACCTTTTTTCCATTGTTAATTTGCACTTTATTTTTGGCATCAACATAAAACCCAATTTAATCTTTTTATTCATTCGCAAAAAAAAAACTTTTCGCCGTGATTAAAAGTTGCATTTTAATAACCAATTTTTATTCTACGCTCAAGAATTAAAAATTGTGTTTAAATTTTGTTTCAATCTACCTCATGCACATAGTTGGTGGTTGTTAGCGGCTGTTAGCGGTCGGCGGTTGGTTGGCGGTGGCGATGGAGAGGTACGGTAGGTGGGTAGTTTTAAATCCAACATTTAAAACCTACCCACTGACAATGCGTTCACATTAACTCCGAGGTTATTTGTTTTTTTATTTATAATTTTTTGTTTAATATTTTTGTTCGCTCTGCATCTGCAGCCTCCATCCATTTCAATGGATAAAAGGATTGGCATGGCCTCATTTTAATTGACAGCCTTAAATTAATCATGTCCCATCAAAATGTATTATCTCGCCGCGCGTTTGCCTGTTGTTGTCCGCCCTGCAGCAGTTTTTCATACCTCCTCTTTGCATCGTCCACATCCATCACCACCGTATTATACCACCCACCGAAACTTGCATGTGGCTCACAATGCCTCTTCCCCTTCTCCATCTCCATCTCCATCTACAGCTCCAGCTATTATAGCTACACTTATTAATTCCCAACTGTCGCCTGTCCGCTAATTAATAAAGGCTAAAGCGATCAATAGAGCTCTCTATCTATGAAATTCATTTATGTTCATTTGCGGGTGTGTTTGTGTTGTGTATATTATATTCATGTGGATGCATTAATGAAAAATAAAAAAAAAAAATACTATGTAACTAAATCCAGTTTAATTTTTTGTTTTCGTAATTTTTTTTGTTATGTGTTGGATAACAACATTACAACCCTTGTTTTGATGAGGGAAAATCGTTTGCATTTTCGCAACTTATCAATAAGGGTGCGGATGGGATTTAGGTCGATTCGAAAAAAATTGAGTTTTATATAAAATTGAATAAAAAATATTTACCTACGTTGATGGGTTAGTAAAAAAAAAAAAAAACTTTGTGTAGATGTACCGTAAATACGATTACGTTCGTAAAGTATTGTTCTATAGCATTAAATTTTATGTTTTTTGTATTCCTTTCTACCCTAAAGCAATATTGATGGTTCTTTTTTCACTGCCAGGTTCGACTCCAAATACATCACATTATTGCCACTCAATGGAAACTATCTTTCAAACAAACAAATAATTTGGTTATTTAAATTCAACGTACTCCAGTTTATTTGCGAGATATGTAGTTTTTAAAGTTGACAAGTCATCCTTAGTTTTGATATTTTAATAAGATCAGTTTAAAGACAAAGAACCACATGGAAATGTGTCTTAGAAATATTTCTGTGGCTGTCAAATCTAACATAAGTTTCCTCCTTGATGATCTGATATTCAAGACAGTATTATACCGTCAAAATGGTAGAAATTCATCACAACTGTGTTAAATTCCAGTGTATTTCTATATGACATAGTATCAGATTATTCTAAGATTAATATAAAGTTATTAATTTTTGTTTTGAATATTATTCTGTCAAAAATGTGTAGATTACACCTGAAATATCACATTCACTCTAAATAACTGGTTGGTGCACTTAGGCGTATACTTGTTTTTTTTGGTTAATTTAAAAAAACAGAGGAAATACCACTCCAGAGATAAAGAGTTGCCAATTTATATATGTTACTTCTTATAAGAGGTGTTGACAATGAGACACAAAGAAGCGGAAGTGGCAACCATGATTGCGTATAGAGCATCATAAAATACTGATCCATTCCAAAGATAAACCACACATTTATTTATTTCTTTTTGTTCTCTTTTCGTTTTTGCTTTTAATATCCGCATATTATTATACACTCCGAGTGCAATTAGCATTTAAAACAAGCACATAATCGTAAACTCTCTCTTGCGTATGGGTGCCGTGCCTTGGCCGTCCCCTCTCATCCGCGGGCCCAGTGTCCCATCATCATGGCTACGTGCTGCGATGATGTATTGTACTGCAGCCGAATTAATTTAAAAGATTCCTTTTTGTATAGAGGCATAAAAAATCCCATAAAACAGCGAGAAAAACAACAGTATCAACATAAAATCAACTATAATGCATTTTTTGAAGGAGAAAATTTATTCATCTTATGGCCCAAAAGTGCAATTCCATTTGTGTGCGTGTGCGTTGCTATGGGGCCTCATATGCGATCAACTCAATCATCATCAACATCAACGCACTCTATGTAGCTATGTATGTACATATGTATGTATTTAGATTATGAAAAAAAGTCTTAGATTTTCATCAAAAGATTATACTCGTATTCAAATGCATGCATGAATTTTATAATAGAACGGATTAGAAAATGCATACATGCTTAAAGTATCTACATATGTATGTAGCTCGGCAGTGGGTTTATTGATGTGAATTTTATGTTTTTCGAGATCGTTTACAATATCAGATCAGATTTATTAGAAATTTATTCGACCCGCCATCATCGTTGTAGCTTATAGGCTGAAATGGTTTACATTTGGCTTATTATTCATCTGAAAACTTATTATTTATTGTGGTTAAGTAGAAGTGAACATCTGCATGGGCCATTTATCTTCCGCAAAATAGATTTAAGTTTAGTTGGGTTTGAGTTTTATTTAAATTATAAGAATTGTACTAATTTATTATACACATACATGAACATCGGTCTTGGTCTTGGTCTAACCCAATGAAATACAAGGAGAGAAACATAAAACAAAATTAATAAAAATCATTCTTACAAAAATGTTTGCTGTGGTAGTTTTAATATTTAGTGACTTTAGAAAGCTAAAGTATTTTTTTATTTGTAAGTAATGTTCTGGATCTCTTTGACGAAGATTTTTAAGTCAGGATAAATAACAAAATATAAATTCAGCAGATTTAACTGTTAGCCACTTTAAAATAAAAATAAAATACTACTCATTTTATCTCCAAGAGATGATTTCATTTTTGATTTTGGGGTTCCTGAGGATAGACCTTTAGGGCCACTTCTTTTATCTTAGTTATCAATTGTACATATATCCTACTGTGGACCATATCTCAAGGACCTTTTAAGGTTTTAATTTATAAAAAAAAAAGTTCTATTCACTGACTGTTCACTGTTTAGGTATTTAAAATGTCGGTCCTGCATCGCAAGCATGAAATAGTATTGAAAACAATTTTTAAAAAATAGTCAAAAATAGACCTAAAATTTGGGATTTCTTTTATGTTTAATAAAATTTGTAGCACTCACGCTTCAAAATTGACACTTATTTCGCTTCATACTTAAGCTTCACAATTTGTAATTGGCGTGTACTCAAAAAAGTCACTTTAAAGTTTCCTTTAAGCTATTAGTCTGTCTTTTTTTTATCCAAAGATAATATTTTATGACCACATGACAAAAGTATCTGTTTACCCGAGACTTGTTTTCTTCTTCTTCCTTCAGTTTTCCCTCAGAACAATGTGTGCTGTTCCTGGGCATGTCTTAAAAACGCAGAACTATGCCCGGACAGCACCGAACAAGATCAGATTTACATGTTAACATCGAAATTTGTGTACATTTGGGAATCTAAATTCACTTTTTTTTGGATTCTCCATTTTTTTCTTTGTTATTGTTGTTAGCATGAGATTTTCCTTTACATTATCCCAAGACCAGGCTTTCCCTGGAAGAAAAAATAAGGAAAAAAAAAAAAAAACTAAAAGTGGTAGTGTAGGACACAGAAACTTTATCTTCTCGTTCCCCAACCTCGGGGCTGCGGGTGTCACTTAATAGTAATAGCATACCCAGATAGAAGACCATGCCATAAATACAATGTATGCACCATACAATGTGTTGCCTTCAGAACCACTCAGCTGTGGGTGTCTATAGTGTTTAGTTCTACGAGATAACAACAAAAACCTATTTTTAGGAGAAAAAAATTGAAGTAAAAAATAGAAACACAAAGATTTAGAATCGAATTTTCCTTTTTTATTTTTTGCTTCTCTCTTGTCATCCTTATTTCTGCTTTGTGTGTGTGTGTTTGTGTGAATACTCGGTCTGTTGTGTTTGGAATAGACTTCAACGTTCAACCACCACCACCACTCAAACATAACTCTTTTAGATACCAGCAGAGAGGAACGTTTTATGAATCTATGGACCGGAGGAAGGAGAATAAATCACAAAATGAAAAACACACACAACAGGTACCTACCTAAGAGTATACTCGTATCTCGTACTCGTACGTCGGTCGTACCTATCGGAGGAGACCCATCCCGGCATTCCCATTCCGGGTACCCTGGCACAGGTTCTTTCCTATCTGAGCGGAGCCTGAGTTTTTGTTACTGCCAGCCGTTAGGTCCCAGTTTCGTAAATGTATTCAAATGGATACCTAAATTAAAACAACAGGCCTCTCGCATCGCATCATCCACTATACGAGTATAGGAATACGAATCCGAACTACGGATACAGAAACAGATTAGGACTGGGCTGCTGTGCTATTAGGATTCAAATAAATTACTTTGTGTGTTTGGACAGACAAAGATAAGCGGCTCCAAGTCAAAATGAGAGTGCACCTTACGAGTACCTACCTTGCCACTGGAAAGGGGTGGGTCCATTTGGTATTCATCTAACATCCAAAGACCCAACCCAATACTTGACTTTCAATTTTATTAGTAATATCCAAAAGAACTACTGTTTCAGCTTTTTAACTACATCCATATATACATAAATGTATAACTACTAATAATAGCACTTAGCAGATTTTGATGAACTTTCAACAGGGTGATAAAAAGTATGTTCTATAAGATTTACCAATCTTATGTGTTTAACGGGATTAAATCATTATCGATAGAAGAGTACACACTTTTTTAATACCTCACTACAAAATTAGTAAGATTATACAACCAGACTTGAAAAATGATTATTTTAAATTTTAATATCATAAATATGACCAAAAATTCAAATACAAGAAAATACTGATAGAAAAAACGCCAAATAAATTTCATCTTAAGTTTCAATTGTTTACACATTAGACGATCTTGACATTGGACTTAGATATTTATTATTTTTTAAACTTAAACAATTTCTTCTTCATTTTCCCGACGCTTTTCAACAATCAAGTTGAAGAAAAATTTAATGAAAATACGTCCAAATAAGTCTCCTTAAAAACACCAATTAATGGTTGTTTGCAAAAATCCGAAAATATTAAGTTATCGATGACAGTATAGCAATGACATATAGCATATTTCTCGAATATGTCAAATTAACGTCAGTTTTAAATTTGTGATTTAAACATCACTAATTTTAGCATGCCATAAATACCTCAAATGAAAATTACGATTAAACTCTTAATTTTATTCATACTTTTAATGATGCATTCTTTTTTAGTCGTTTTTAGGATCAACCACCCTGTAAAACCGTTGCATTCTGTGTGGCTGAGTGTCAAAAGACCTTGGAAATATACTGAACACATGGCCAGAATATCTAAATGCGGCAAACTAATAAATCTTCAAAGGGAAAGTGGTGCGGCACTGCCTCTGCTCTTGCCCGGCCGCTACTGCACCGCCGCGCTGTTTGGTTCTTGAATATTGTAATGATATGATATTTTTATAAAGATCCTTTTAGAAATATTTCTTTAATAAACAAACATAATATTATGTAAAGATAGTTCGTTGTTCCTTAAGAATATCTTTCTTTCCATCTAGATACAATATATCCGTGTGTATTGCCACAGAACGAAGTTTAATATATATTTTTGTTTGAATTCATTTTCTAATTTTAAAAATTTAATTTTTTTCTTTTTCTATTCTTTGTCTTTCACTCTGTCCTTTTATTATAAGTTGGATAGAGTTTTATTTAGATTTTTGATTTATGACACAATTTGATTGAAGAAGATTTGAAAGAACACAGAGAAAATATCTGAAACAGATTTGTCGAAATGAAATATTTTGATAAAGTTCTTAATCAGAAATGGATTATGGATCTTTTTGGTTGAGTTAATTTCCCAGAAAATCAATTAAAGTAAGGATTAATAGGGTGACATTTGAAATCACTCAATCGTGATGTGCTGTTTAATCCAGCAGAAATAATGAGAGGTGTCGTGAACTGAAAAGGGAGGTTTTATTATACATAGATACTTTTGTAATTAAAGAATATTGAAGCTGCTTGGGTATTTGCTGTCAACATAAAATTTTAAATTATACATTTTAATTGAACTAAGTTTTATAAACGAACTTGATACACACAAAATTGTTTTAATTTCTTTTCATCGGGACAATTTTATTTAATAGAAATTTGAAACATAAAGAAACTTTATATACATACATATATACACAACACATTTATGAACATACATTTAAGGTATTTCATACAATTTCGAATCAAAGCTTTTATTATTAGAAAACCAATTGCGAATACAAGCAGAAATTTCTGGATTTTGTTCGAATATTAAGCAACAGTTTTGTAGTCCATCTGGCGAAAAAAAATATTTCTATTTAGTAATACACTACACTAGACTCATCTCAGTCTTATCAAAGTCGAAAAACTCCAGCATAGTGTCAAAATTGATCTCGATCTCGGGCTCGTGCGCCTCAGTTTGTCTTGAACTTAATTTGACATTTCTTGGCCTTTTCGATTCTCTTCTAAATAACATTCCAAACCTTATTCTGTTGAAATAGTGGAACCCGAAAAGACATAAGAGCGATTTCAAAAACTTAACTCCGAAAACATGGTTCCGTATTGGTTTTGTCTCGGGTTCTTTTAAGGCTGTATCCTCACTTCTTATCCTGTCTCGTTTTATTTCTTTGGAAAAGATAGTTTTCTCGTCTCCAAAATCCAAAATCCAAAATCCATAACTTTTCGAATACAACTTATAATACATAATACTCAACTTTTTTCACCCACAGTTAATTCGAATATAACAAAAAAGTTAAACGGAAGTCAATAAGAAAACAAAACTGCCCAATTTAAGTACAAAAATCGTTGTGACTGTCGTTCGGTCTGATAACAGTTTAGTTACCAACCAAGTAAAAATTACAACTCTTCCTTTATTTTGTATTTAAAGACGAGAAATAAAAATGTACTTAAAAACACAAAAAGAAATTCAAGTTCGAAGGCATCAAACACAATCCTTTCCTCGCCTCGTCAGTATACCAAAACTTATGTACCTCTCCCATAACCGAATCATCGTCTTGCAACAATAAAAGTCGATTCATTTATTACTAAACTCGAAGTATAAATTTCCCTCAGCCAAATTCAAACTCAAAAACTGGTGTAATAAACCAGGAAAATGGTTTTAAAAAAATTTAAAAATAAGAAGAACCAGTCTTTCTTGACGGTTCCTGGTACCTTAACTACTACAGTATCACTGTGTAGTGTATGTAGGCAAGGTACGAGGTACGAGGTATACGATCTGCCTTTTCAAATTAAAATTAATGGTTTGGTCCTTTTTTAATCTTTTTTTTTTGTATTTTCTGATCATTTCTCTTTTTTTTTAAATAAAACGAAAACAAACAAGACAGAAAACATTAAATTCGCGTCTTCCCTCTAACGTTTTTTCTGCCATCGACTATGGCATCCAATATTAATGTAATTAGAATAATCTCTGCAGGGTCTTTCGAACGAAAAACCCTTTTGGCTATTTCGTTTATGGTTATTTTTTTTTTTTTTTGTGTGAGTGAATTTAAGATTCATAATCTTAATTATTTTCTACTTCATACCAAGATTGATGGATGAAAAAACAGAAAATAAGAGAGAAAAAAAAATAGAAAATAACACGAACGAAAGGCGAAACGGATTACCAAACGACACACACAACAACCATCGGCTACTGGGTTTCACTTTAACCATCAACATCGACATCAACATCAGCCCAACTGAATCCGAACCCGAACCCGAAGTCAAATTAAAACTCGAATTTCGCCCTCGGGCTTACTCATCTGTGAATAGATCGGTGAAATGACGCCGAATTGACGGGCGTCAGTGTCAGTCAGTCCGGTTTATGTCCGATGATTGTGTTCCGAAATTTAAAAGGCTATAGGGGAGTGTGTGGTATCTTGAGCATTTTAAAAAGAATTTTTTTATTAGAAATATTTTACATTTCAATATTACACATTTCAAATAAAAAACAACAACACGAATTTAAAAAGAGCAAACCAGAAAATGTAACTTCAAGATGAATATTAGAAGTTCTAATGCTATCAAAATATCTGTGACGAGATTGATGGTTTAAACTTTTATGCGTGAAAAAAAAAATATATAAATTTCTTAAGTAAAATCGACACTCCGTACTTTTCGACAATTTTTGTTTGTTTTTGTTTAGCACAAGTCCTTCCCTATTCCCCTAACATTCAATATCAATTTCTATCATATACCATATTACGTTAGATATTGTATTTACTGCTATTTTCTTTTTTATGGGTAAGTCCCGAATGCATTACGTTGGTGCAATCAAAGCCTTTTTGATTTTAAGCTAAACACCCGTTCATATCTACGTCATTGAAGGAAGTCCGCATAGAAATGAAATAAGCACCGTGTCGAAGGATTTCTATTTTGAAAAGTCGAGTCATTTAGAAAATCTGGTCGCACAAAAGCGATTTAACACGAATTTAGTTACTTTTTAGTAAATACTCGTAACTAAATGTATTTATTGTTTTAATTGACCAAAAGCGCTTCCAGATTTTATTACAGAGACATTTCCTCGCCCTCAAACTGTTCACCCTCGGAAATCCAAATCCCCAATA
The DNA here is from genome assembly GCA_905146935.1 of Scaeva pyrastri. NCBI lineage: Eukaryota > Metazoa > Arthropoda > Insecta > Diptera > Syrphidae > Scaeva > Scaeva pyrastri. The sequence continues at coordinate 1,709,053 of LR989927.1, read as the reverse complement.
GAAGAAGTTAGGTAGCACAGTTCTTAAAAAGATCTCCTTGAAAAACACGTTTTCAATCCATGATGGTGTATTCAAACAAAAACAAATCATACCAGTTTAATATTATGATCAAAGAAGGAAAAAAAGAAATAATGATAAAAAAGAAAAAAACAACAAACAACAAACATACGATATACGATATACGATACGATGCGGAGCGTAATGTTTGCCTCTGTTGCTTGTTTATTATTTGCTTAACTTAACGACCCGATAAAAGTCTACAGCAACTCACAGAAAACCCGTTGTAAGTAGTTGGCGCGGTGCGGCGTCGGCGGAGGCAGCGTTGATGGAGCAGGCCTGCAGACGAAACGTTACGAACGCATCCAAGAAATTACAGAATTCACAAGAAAATCGCTGAATTTCTGGCGAAAAACAACACGATCGCACATATTGGCTGTATACGTATTCGTCTTAAGGTATACGAGCGGAGCGGGACGATGAGCAATAATCGGTCCTCGATAGGCGATACACTCATCGTTCGATGTTCGAGGCAGAGCGCAGAGGTGACACCTCTCTAGCACCTTAGGCACACCAAAGGTAGACCTAGACAGTAAGTTGTGTAGCTTAGCTAGGTGTAATGAGTGCGAGCGCAGGGGGCTGCTTTGTAACAGTTGGACAGCCACAGCGTTGACAATGAATTGATTGATAAACAACACACTCAAGACCTCAAGACTGTGATAAGGTAAAGAGTCGAACATATAACATATACATAACTTGACTTCGACTTCGGTGCGGCGGCGATGGATTCGAAGACTGTGGAGCCTTAAAGAGGGAATCTCTAAATTTTTACTTCAAAAGTTTCCTGTTCGAAATTTTGACAAACAAAGTTTAATTTTAATATTACCAAACAAAGTTTAATTTTAATATTACCGTTCTTTGTTTCATTTTCGAGGGAATAATCTTCAAAAAAGCCTGGAGCAACTACGGAGTTGAACATTTTTAAGAAACAACGAAGTTTCACACTCTAGGCCGCACTGTTCGATCACCATCCATGAAGACCAAACCGCCACAGCACTCGATCACCAATCCCAAGTACAATAACAAACCGCACCTCTTTTTGTGTCGTTTTCTTAAAGGTAAGGTTTTTTGTGTTTCTTTTAGATTTTGTTTGTTTTTTTGTTACATGTTTTTTTTTTGTTTTGTTATTCCGTTTTTTGTGTGCTTGTGTTGCTTCGTTTGGATTGCGTTTCTTCAACAAAAGGTGTCTTATAGCTTGAAGCCATTTGACTTTAAAGCAACAAAAACTAACAATAAGACCTCTACTCCGAGACCGAGACCAGTTTGTGGTACGAACCCATACCCTATGCCTATACCTACCTCTATTCCAATCCAATCCGATCCCAACTCCATTACTCCACTGATCGTCGAACGTCTCGAGTCAGTCTCAGCAGTTCGTCGTCGCGTCGGTCGGTCGGCTGCTTGGAGTAGCCTCAAGCGCTTAATGGTGACTTAAAAGCAAACTCATTGCCCAGGTAGAGATAAAAACTTATCTTGCTTCATGTACAAAGAGTGTTATAATGGAAAACGGCGGCTACCGTCTTCCGCGCTTTGTCACCTAATGGGTTCGAAATAGATGTTTAAAGGGGATTAGGCGGGCAATTGAGGTGCGGTTAGCCTATACCTCTCCCGTACTATCTTAATACTGTTGGTCGTTTGGGATTCTTGTTTGAATTTTTTTTTTAACATAGCTATTTATTTTACTTAGTTTGTTTTTGAAAATGAAATAAAAAATTCTTTTAAAAAAACAACAAACATCACCCTCCGATGAGAACACAACATTAGGATAGGCAATCCATTCGAAAATTGTTCAACTTGGCAGATTTTCTCCGAAATTTTCAATCTACTTATGTATGTAAATCGGATTTTTTTAAAACAAAAATAAGTATAGGCCCTAGATAACTACCTGCTGGTATCCCAAAATCAACTTTAAAATTATTTGATTTGATGGAGGAAATGATTTTGTCCTATACATATAAAAATGAAGCCCTAAATGCTCTAGTCACGCCTTATCTTGAGAACGACTTTACCGATTTCATCCATCTTTTCTTTTATAAGTTGTCTGATACATTTGAAAAGTTTCTTTCAAAAAAAAGAAAAACAAAAGGTTATGCACTCTAAAATCGACCATTTAAGAATTACCTAAGTTATTGTAGGGAATGTTTTTTTTTAGTATAAAAACTTTTTCTGATATGAACTTAGAGACTTTAAAATAATTAATTGTAAGTCGTATGAAATATTTTTATTTTCATTTGAATTTGGCTTTCTAAAAATTTCACCAACTTGGGTCGCAAGGCTACGAGTCTAAGATTTATTAGAGCAAGCCAAACTAAGGAGCAACGCGAAGCCCGAAATGCAGCTAAAAAAAAATAGATCGAATCGAATTTTTGCATTTAATCCAAACCAAGCTGTTGAATACAATATTTCAATGTGACAATCGACTATAGTTTCAATATTAGTCAGTTTTTAATTCAAATGGTGAAATGTACGTTTGTACAGTAAGTTTCTAATGTATGTGTAGAAGGGGTCCTGTCAAAGTATTTTTTGATCCACAAGGTTGTAAAATTACCTTTATTACATCTGTTTACCCTTGAAGATTCAGGTTCAAATAAATTATCGAGTAGGTTCCTTATTGCCAACTCCGCGCCGGGATCAGCGCTATGGAAAATTTCCAAATGTTTTTCCATCGTTCGAAGTGAATATTAATAATTAATACAGGTCTGTCGGGTCAGCTAGTTTTTTATATTTTAATATTAATTTCATTTGTGTTTATGGTACGTACTATATGGTTTTCAAATAAATGATGTTTCTATCAGTACCTAAATGAAGGTATAATTCCAACAAACATTCTAGTTAACATAAGGAAAGTCACAATTGTCTGAAGAATTTCTTGCAAAGGTTTTTGAATACCAATCATCATTTTCTAAATAGATATATAAGGATTGAACATGAACATATCTATCAACTCACTCCATCGCCATCGTTACATGAAGAATTTAAATTTAATGCGTAAATCTTCTATTTGAATTGGTGGGTATTTTTTACTACCGCAGCCACAGTATTCAAACTTCCCCTTTGAATTGCCTTTCAAAAATTAATTCAAAAACAACCTCGGTTATCAATCACAATTCCATCACAATTGCAACTTATCTTCATCAATCATAAATGTAAAAGAGACGTAGTGCAGAAGTGTTTTATCATGTAAACACTTTTCTTCTGATTGACGATCAAGATATTTGTAAAGGTACCAAAACTTTTCTGCGCAATCAAATGAAAGAAGCTCTTAAGACTTGTCTCATAATGGAAAAAAAAATATTTACAAATCTTGATTGATAAGCATTTCAAAAAATTAGGGAACAATGCTGGATCCGATTCCGACAGATGTCGGAAGTGGGACTTACTTACATACTGGCATATACATTTTCACACCTCACCTTCATTAAGCCCTCCATGCTTAATCTTTTCCGAGTGTAAACTCCTTGGAACCACTCATCAGATCATTAATTCAGTCAACTAAATCTTCATTGGCGATGGCGGTCCTCTGAATCCTCGTCGTCGGCCGAATTCCTTCTTAAAAAATACCCAGATTCCCGAAGTGCTGGGTTACTTCATGCCTTCTCCGTTTCCAAAAACCAAGAAACTGATTAAAATTTAATTCGACACCGCAGCGAATGATAAAATTATATATTTTTTCTTACATGTCGTTTATTCAATTATCCCGCACCGCAAAGAATGACAAAAAAAACTTTTACGAAGAAGAGACAATCCGCCCTATTGTCTCTTATAGTCTTACCGTCTTACGTCATCGTTACTCTTCTTCGCCCCTTTGTTAAGGATGACAACCTTTCGAAAAAAAAACACAAAAAACTTTTACAAAGGAACCCTCGGGTTTCTTGAAAGATCTTCTTTTTTTTGTGACCTTTTGCTAATTGTAATTTAATATCCTGCCATCATTTTGTATTTGCGGAAAGGATAATGTCCTCTAGGATGTTAATTGTTGCCAGCAGGGGCATATTCAATCCTTGACTACCAGACTACTGTTTAGCCAGCCGCAGCCTTGCGCTTTTTCAAACGAAACACAACACAGAGAATTGATAAAATAAATTGAACAAGAACAGTACCTAAAAAAAACATCTCAAAATGACAGTTTTCTTCCTTTGTATATTTTTGTTGTTGTTTTTGTTGTTGGTGCCTGTCCGTCATTTTGAATGCATCAGTGTCAGTCCATCTCCGTTAAAAAAGGTTGACTCACTTTTTTCTCAAAGTTATACAGAACTTCCACCACAAGGGCTACACGAACTGCCGGCCGGCCGAACGAGGACGACTGGACGACGACGAACGATGCTGTTGCGATGGGAATTCGTTGCATTTCGCATTGTTTGACACTTTCGGGAATTGTCAAGAATATGTATATACAAGAAGAATACGAGTGTCAGACGACAAGAGGTGCGGTGGTGTCTGGTGTAGATACACCACAAATACAAGATTCTCTATTTGGTGATGTTCTGATCAGAAGAAGAAAAAATGAAGCTTGACCAACGAACAGAGGGTCGCAGGTTGGTTCCTTTTGAGTCCTTTATTTGTTTTCTTCTTTCCTTTCTTTTTGGAAACAGTTTTTGACATGAATGCATGACGCCTTTAGAAATTGCAAGATAACAAAAGTGCAAATGTCAAATGGGACTGTCATCTCTGGTGGTACGTATGTGTGGTGAAGGTGACAGCAGTCGCAATGGCTCACTTGTCACATAGCAACTGACCCACCTCCGAATCCACAGGGCTGCTGTTGTTCGAGACTGAAGAGTGTAGACTGGACCGGACAAAAGTTCGGGTAGAAATTGAAAAATAAAAGTAAAACGATCTAAGCACACAATCGAAAAGAATCAAAAGAAGATAGCGAGAGCAATGACAACGCTGTCGAATGTTCTTGGAATGTGTCAAAGAGTTAGATTGAATTTCATGCAGCTCAAAAAAAAAAGGAATTTTTTGTTTGTAAAATAAAAATCTCATGTTTCATTTAGAATGGACACAATTTTTGAGCAGTTGAATAGCAATTTTTTATCCAGTTTTTAGGGGAATTCTTGTTACCAGGAGCAAAGGTTCCTTTCAAGGAAATGTATGAAGGTAGACTTTATACACCTTCACACATCAATTTCAACAATACAACAGAGGAATTGGGGTGCTTAGGGAAGGATGTTTTACTATAGCACAATATTTCGTTGAGATCTAGGGATTAGTGGCCTACAAGTTATAACTGTCATGAAGAGTTACGTCAAATGGATGGAGTAGGCCTCATCTTTTGAATACAAATATACTTCTTAGTCATTATGCCCCGGAACTCCAGAAATTTTACACCAAAATTTTAGTCCCCAGGTGATGATGAATAGGACAGCAAATCAATTCCTTTATTGCACTCAATAGAATCAAAAATCCGAATCATCCTCATTATCATAAGATTTCGGAACACTAAACTCATAAAAAAGATTTGCTTCCAAACGAGTTCGAATATGTTTTGTACCTTGAGCGTATTTTCGTCAAAAACAATAACAATATTTATTAATAACCGACAAAACAAAAACAAAACCTAATTCGTTTCACCTTCAAATCAGCAGCTAATAAAAACAAACAAATCCGTCTCAATGAGAACAACACCCATCACATTCTCGAATGGAAAACCTGATATCCGAGATGAGTTTCTTCAACTTAATTCGCACAATAATTTCGACCAGCTGAATGCAATAAATTCCTCAATTTCAGCCAAAACCGCATGTCGGCCCCCACAACGCTCCCGGCCGCCGCCGCCAAGTGTCAGTTATGCATTAAACAACAACAACTTCTATCAAATATTATAATTTTAATGCACGCCAAAAACAATTAAGTTTCCCAAAATGGAAAACAACTCGCCTCGCGGTTGAGTCCGATATTCGCAATGACATTATAACCAGCATCTCTGTTCGCGCTCGTTGTCATTCTCGCTGTCGCTGTCGCTGTCGCAGTCCCTTACCGGTTACGGCCAATAAGCCAATTCGCATTCGGTGGTACCAGTTTCATACGTGAATGCGAAACATCGCAATGCAAAAATTCGATTGCAATTAAAATCCACCCAGCTCCAGCTTCAGCGCCAGCCGGTTGAATAGCCTCTGAATATGAATTCGATTCGAATCCGATTCTGATGCTGCCCTGCGAGTTGCCCCCCCCCCGTCTAATTGCCAAATTTACCACCGACCAGACCGGAGTCGATTGCATTCATGCAACTTTTTTCGCTCTCTCAATTCTGCCTCACTTGGACTGTTTTCCGACCAAACACCAGCATGAAAAGCCCCAAAAGCCCGAAAAGCCAAACTGGCCCAAAACCATAAAGTTTAGAAAATGTTTAATAAATTATTTTCCTTGCAACTCGACTCGCAATAATCTGCAACTGAAGTTCGCGCAACGAACACGAATCACTGAGCCCGAAAACGCGTCTCTCTAGCTCTGGCTCTGGCTCTGAGGTTGGGCTAGGTGGCTAAGGAGAGAGGCGTGCACCAGAGGGGCGGCCATCGCATCGCCTCGCCATAGAGCAATTTATATGCTCCCAAGTCATAATAAATTTCGGAATATTTATGTGTATACATAAATAATTACCTGCAATGATTTTTCTGCTCCTCTGTGTGTTGTAATTTTTCCAACAGTTTTTTTTTTTTAGTTTGAATTTGAAGCCCCAGGCGGATCGAGTCGAGTCGGGCTGGCCGGCAGGGTTGGGCGGACTGCCGAAGAGTGCACTGCGCGCATCGAATCAACAAATCAACCGCAGTGCAAAAATCTCGTGCATTGGCTTTAATTTGAATAAAAATCTAATTTATTTGCATTTCGCATTTGGTTGCATCTTGCATCTGGAGTGGAGTGTTGCAGCAGCGTCAGGGGACATCCACAGGCAGAGGCACAAACCTACCCATCGCATCGCCATGCCATCATCGCCATCGCCATTAAATAAACGAATCTTAACCGAGAGTTTTCAAGGCAAAGTATCTAGCAGTTTGCTCTTCACGTTTCTCGATATGAAACGAAGCTGAAGCGTTCCCAACGCAGTACTGGTGATGGTAAATAGTAATGGGTGTGGCGGAGCATCAGCTCCAGCACTCAGCTCTGCCTGCACTTTACTCTTTGACGCTGATAATTTTTGGCTTGTTTTGGGGTTACGCGCTCTCGTGATTTTCGGTTTTCGACACAAAGCCGAGCGTGTTTTTGTGTGGATTGTGGAATTATGCAAATTATTTTCCAGCTCCCAGCTCCGAGCTCCAACTCCAAGTGAATCCCATTTGGTGTAGCGGTACGGTATATGGTCTACGGTTTACGGTACTCGGGGAATACCGAATACCTAGAGAAAATTTCGTTGAAGACGCGACCGGGAGGAGCGGGAGGTTTCTATTTTGATAGGATTCGGATTAGGTATTGGATTGGTGTGTGTTTATTTTGCTTTGCGTTTGCATTATTTGCTTTTAGTTTTGCTCTCGTTTAATTGGAACAACGCGACTTGTGCCTTCGAATGCAAATGGATGAACTGGCGCTGCCTGGCGCTGCTGGGCCGCAGGAATCATAGTTTGACATTGCAAATTAGAAGGTTTCGCTATGCAATGATGGTGAGCGGTTATTGAATCCGCCGAGACGAGACAGCAATGTTTCGCATTTTAAAGTGCCATGCTAATTTAAAGGGATTCAAGTCCAAATCGATGGCATTAATTATTACCCAATGGAATTCAACATAATTTCAAAAACAGAATCAATTCGTGGTTTTGATGTTTTGATACAATGACTATCTATGATTTTAAAATATGTACATACACAGATGTTTTTAGAACGATATATGGATACACATAATATGTGTTTTCTGTGCTTTCAAATTACAGTGAATCGGACAATATACTCAGGAGAGCCTTAATACCTATTTTTGATTTGAAACCTGTATGATGTACATATCTAACAAAACTTTTGACATAGCAACACATGTTTGAGTTCCAAGAATCGCTTTCAATTACTTTTTCGAACAAATTGTAGTTCAAATATTCAACTGTTGATCTTAGCACGAAGCTGCTAAGATAGGTACATATGTACATACAGGAAGCAAATACTTGGCTTTGTTCAAATAACGAATAAAAAATAGTCAGACTTTTTTTGTGTACCTTGGAATACATTCCTATATTTTTAAAATTCTAAATAAAAGCGAGTTAATCATCATTTTCCATATCTATTGTTTCAAAAAGCCTAAGTGAGTTAAATCCAACAAGAAGAAAGAACACAAGGTTTATAAATAAATTGAACAAATACAATTGTGGTATTATTCAGACACTTAAACTGTCAACAAAATTATATACTAGGAAAACTGCAAATATCATGATAAAAATTTAAGAAAGGCATTCTATCTGTCAATTAGCTCAATGATAAGGTTTTTTTTTTGTGAAAGAAAATGTCACCTATGTCAACTCAGTCTTCTTAGATTGCTTTAAGATAAAAAAGAAACTTGAACGTGTTCTCACTTTTTTAACTAAAAGATTTGTCATTGTTTAGATTAACCTTGTTCACAAAAAAAGAGATTTACAAATAAGAAATAGATATGTACATATGTACCTATTGTTATTGTTTCTATCGTGCAAGACGATACGATTTTAGACTCCAAATTAAGAAGTTTAACCTCTGTATTACAATACCTTAAATTCAAACAAACTCTTAGTATACCATAAGGTCCATTCTGTCACCAGTTTTCTTTTCCTTCTGTCATCCATGTTTCCTTGTTAAAAAAAAAGATAATTTTGAAATCCTCGTAAATATATGCAGATAGAAAAGTGTAGAGACAGATGAAACTTGTTTTCTTCGTTGCAGTGTTTTATTCACTGCTGGGTAGCTAGCGCTGCAAAATTCCCCTCAGCAAACAACAACAATTTGATAGCTGGCGAAAAAGAAGCCAGAAAAAATAATGGCGTCTCTACTGGCGATGTATGTAAAGTGAGTTTTATAGTTTTATTCACTTGAATGCTGCACTAGCTACACAGCAGAGAATAAAACACAACTATATGAATTATTTAAACTTATCAAATGCTATGTAAACATCTTTTAAAACATCAAGCTTCCAGAAAATATTTCTTCTTAAATTTTGCTAATTCTCCGCCAAATAAATCACCATGAAATTTGATATCGTTTACTATTTTATATTTAAAAAAAAAAATAAAATATAGTTCAACAATAACAAATAAACTTTCTTGAATTATCCTTCAGCAATAAACCGTTAATCACCACTGCAAAAACAAAATTAGGCATTGTTCAAATCATTTTAGACACTGACCCCATTTATCCATCATCATCATCATCATCATCATGTCATTCGTTCATTTTCGTAAACACACAAGACACAATACTACGAAACGCACGTTTTTCAAATTAATTTTTTTATTGTTTTGAATTTCTTATAAAATCTATACGTATGTACGTATAATAATTTTTTATTATATCTTTTTTTTTGCACAACAATCACGTCTTGGATGGTATATGAAAAATAATTTTGGTGCAAAAAATAAAACAACAATAAACGAATAAACAAACTTCATTTTTTGTGCAACTGGCGATGGCGGTTTGTTGTTTAATTTCATCGACTTGTTCCAATTTACCTTTTTTCAATCACATGACTCAGAAAATCATTATTCAAACCTCTCTCAAAAAAAAATAAAATCTTATTTACTAAAAAATAGAAATGCATACAAATCTGAGATAGAATTATCAAACAAAGATTTAAATTTATCCGAACGAGGTGTTTGACACCATAATTTGGATTTTATTTACAAAAAAAAAAATAAACTAATTTAATACAACTTAAAAGTGGGTGTGGGGTATGCCGAAACCGATCGCCGATGATAAGCTGCGGCAGAAAGAGCTGGACGTGAATTCACCATTGGCTAAGAAATCCAAAAAGAAGAAAAAGTATCTTTTATGTACGATACGAGTATCAACTAAGACGGCTCGGCTTGATGTTCCAACAAATTATAGGTTTCTCTTCATAGACTGTGATGGTTGGCGAATTGACAAAAATCTGCGAGTTTAGAGGGTGAGTAAGGCATTCAGAAAAAAATTAAAGCTAGTTTGAGACCTAAAGTAGGCTAAATCTGAATCTAATCTAATCTAAATCTAGAAGTTTGATGCATTCAAACTTCATGAATATGACACTTTGAAAACATTGACAGACGGTAATGAACACCCTCTCGTTGATAAAGTAATACATCTGGCGGTTTTTCCTTTGAAGCCCTGCTCAGAGCAGGGAACTGAACTTTCAAAAAAAGATCCGAGTTTCGTTATTAGCTCAGACACTGACACATCATAGCACTCAGGCAGATGTGTTTCTTTTTTTCGATCTTAGCTAGCTGGGAGCGCCCTCTATGAACTCTGAATAAAATGACCCACACCGAACTAATGGAGTGAAAACCAGAGTGCGGCTAGCTCATTTTTCTTGTGTGGTATTACCGAGACAGACTGCTTTTGACAGTTTAGTGCTAAGGTGTATGGCATAAAATAAATAGAAGAACTCTGATAAAACTCTGCTCAGAACGTAATCGACGTGCTCAGGCTCTGCACAGAGCTAAAAAAGAAAACTTCTATTATAAAACTTAAGGCAGTGATTTCATTATTATTATTTTTTTTAAAGGACTTATTTTGACGTCTCCTCACTTTAGTAACTTAATTTTTATATATTTCTGCGATCATCTTGTATTAAATACAAGCAAGATAAATTTCAATGTAAACAACCCAATTTGTGTTATTGACAATGTTCACAATGGGATAGGACTCATCTGAGGTAATTTATTTTGACGTCTCATCTTTTTATCTCAATTCCACTAGTAGATATTCTTGAACTTGAACTTGAAAAGTCTAACCTCACTTTTTTCTTTTTAGCCATGAATTGGAAGCGAAATAAAATGCTGATACGTCAAAATGTTTAAAGAATCGCAATGTGACACTGCAAAAAACACATTCAACTGTCACTGTCATGTCACACAACACTTTTCTTATCTTAAATACGTCACTTCTTAAAGCTTGTCATGTTATTATAAAATATTCTCGTGCTGATAATATACATATTAATTTAAACATTTAATGATGGATTAATAAATAATAATATCTACTAAATATTCATACTGAATTTAAATACAATAAAATAAACATAAAACAATTCTGAATTTTCTTGCTTAAAAAGCAAAACCGTGCGACCTGATCTGACATTTCTGCTCAATTTATTATTTTTCATCAAACTAAGAAGCCCATAAATTCATTAAAAATATTTATCTTTTTTGATATATGTATGTATGTATGTATGTATTTGTATCTGGATTTTTTTTTTTAAATTTTGTTTCCGCAATGTTTTGGAATTTATGGACCTATTTATCTTGTTTTGCTAAGGAATAATATTAGAAATAAAATAATGAAGGTTGCTCTTCGATTGCTCTCATCGCATCGGGCAGACCAGCACCAGAGTAGAAATTGAAATTGCCAACATGAGGCGGCCATGTGTTGCACTGTTGGGTGCTTCCATCTGTCAGTCTAGTTGTTTGTTTTGTTTGGTTTCTTTAGACGTCATCGCGTTGATCTTTTAATTTTGTGCGAGTACATTCCTTGCACGTACTCGTATTCCAATACCAGTAATTGTTAACGTTCTGCTAAATTATGTATGTATGTATGTATCGTTAAAAAACCATAATCTTATCCGTCGATCAATCGTGCGTTAAAAGGGAGCAGCGAATATCGCAGCGGACTTGTGGCGTGGGCATTTTATAGATTGATATTTAATTTAGAACTTAAGGAAGCGAATTGATATCAGAGAAATCATTTGCATGCTTCATGATACGGATAATGGGCTCATTACCATCATGATTAGTGGCATGCTAATTTTTTTATTATTTTTTTCTTTTTTTTTTCAAAGTACAAGTACTTTGTACATACATATGTATATGAGTATGTATGTAGAGTATAAGATATGCACAAAATTCAAAGCGTGCAACTAACAACTTTTTATCAACATAAATTATTTATGTTCGGGAAAGGCAAATACTCGCAGCCAAGGTATGGACTTATGGTAGATTCACACATAACACCATATTGAATTATAATTATGGGAATAATATTATTTTCACATGCGTTAAACTATTTTTGTATTTTTATCGAGGTTTAAATATAAAATTAGTATCGAAACGTAAGAAGAATATTCATAGGCCAAACAAATTCGAATTGAAACTTGTTGGGTTTATGTTTATTCACGTGATAAAAGAGTGATTTGGTTGAATTTTTTTTTTTTTTTTTTATAATTTTGTTTGTTTAAATTTGTTGAGAATTTTTAAAAATAAACTATGCTAACAAGAATTGTGAATAGAGTTTTATAATAAAAACATAAAGCAGTTATAATGGCCAGTCAATTTAGGTGGTTCGAAGATCGAAGATCAAGTGTGCTAATTTGCTATCAGTTGACGTCAACACGTGACCAATTTCCATATAGTATCTTCATTATTGTTTTTGAGAGACAATCTTTAGTAGTATAAGATGTGTACACAAACAAGTCAAGAGTATTTAAGATACAAAGCACAAGTAAATTAGAACCTGTCCACTTTTGATCCATTAAAAAATTAATTTTTCTCTACACATGTTGCAAAAGTACTCGCAGATATTTGAGGACATAGATCTAAGTTCTCTTCTGAAGAATTAATATCAGCGTTGATAGATACTTAATGATGTCATTGCTAATATAGTGTCGAGTATAATGTCAAAAACTTGGTTTTTCATTATCATGTCATTATTTTTCATCAAGAAATCAAAAAACTCTAAACTTAAAGATGCACTCATTCATCTTTTTTTCTTTTTTCTGATTAAAACACCAAAAAGTCGATGAAACTATCCAAAAATTTGTACGTCTAAGATTTAGTATAAAAAAAATAATAAGCACCTAATGAATTCAGTTTTGACGTAATATAAAATTGTATCACGCATTTCTCAAATGATCACTCGCATGTCAAAACACTCGCCATATTGTTCATGAGCATAAAAATGTCATTTATTATCATCATTTTTAATTCTGATATATTTCTAGGTGCAATAATAAAGGTAAGCCACAGTTTGACAATTTCTATAAAATAATTATTTTTAATTTATTTATAAAATATCATTCTTAAGATTGGTGGTTTAATATAACAAACTTTTTTGTGATTTAATTAAAGATACTCACGAAAGATAATTCAATTGTTATCTGGATTTCCTAAATAGTTTTTTATAATATACCTATGAAAACTTTTCAAAATTTTATTTTTTCGGATAACATGTGCAAAATTTGTTTTTTTGATTTTGTTCAGATACAAGAGTAATTTCGTGCGACCGCGTCGTGATAGTTTTGGTCACAAACAAACGCATGATGGCCAACGTCAACTCGATATGTACCGAACGTGTTGCATTTGTATAAATATAATATGTATGTATGTATATTGTATGTACTTGCTGTAGGAAGAGACGTGTTTCAATTGCAAGCAATTGCCATCCAAGTGACAATGCCCTCCTCCACCCTCAGTTTTGACGAACGTTTTTGTATTTTTATCTGACCGTGTCTGTTCGGCGAATTATTTTCAATTTGTTTGTTTCACTGGTTTTGATTATCTGAGTTAGGTTGAGACTGCGAGACTTGGCTTGGCCGCTGCGCTGCTCTACTCTGCTCTGCTCCGCTGATGGTATTGTTGCTAAGTGCAATTGTTTCGTTGCGAGGGGGAATTAAAACGTTGTTGGTTTTTTTTTTGTTCTCTTTTTTTTGTGAACATTTCTAAGTTATTTCCCTTATTGTCTCACCCTCAGTCGCTTTTGGTATTTCACAATTAAATTTTAAACAATTTAAAGATACGAGTACACCTCTATTGAGCTAGGCAAAAGGTTGAGAGGCATTTTATTGCCACCGTTCGCAAATAGCAGCGCAGCAGCAGTGAAATGGCATTGGCACTCCGGCAGCGGCCAGTCGGCGGCGGCGTCAGCGGCGACGAGCCGGCGATGGACATTATTGTACTCATCACCGTTTATCACACAGTGTGTGAAAAAGATATATAAATTTTTAGCTAAATATATAAATATTTTAGACAAAACACAAAGGTACACGGGTGGGAAAACATGTGACCGGGAGAGGTAAAAGACCTTTGAGTAGCAGTGCGATTATGTACATACACTCGTATTTGAACGCAGGTGATAAATTAGTGGATAAATTATCAGGTATTTGCAAATAGAAAATTAAGGAGAAAAATAAAGAAAGATATGCGGTGTATTGGGAACTGCTCAAAGTGCAATGAAATGGGCTAACAACGTATCTTGTTTGGTTAAACACCGTGACTTGTAGCAGTCATCGTGGAAGGGTAAACTGGGGTACATTTGACACTTTATTTAGAAAGTGAGTACATTTTTCGTGATAGAAAATTATCTAGATTGTATATAGTAGTTGAAAAACGTCAACACCACGATACTGTCCTGCGTAATATTTGCATAGGTTGTAGTTTATTTAAAACTCAATTGGTAGGATTCCTTGAAGCTCAAAAGGCTCTGTGATTGATCACTCAAATTCCTACAAATTTGTATATTGGAAAAGCGTCACAGGCGCAACTAAAAAGCATTCTAAGAGAGGGAGTATTTCCATGTGAAAACAATCGTTTGCCGCATACAAAAGTTTGAAAATCTCACATTTAATTCCTGAGCATCACTTTAAAAATAAACTCAAAAGACCGTGATCCAAAATTCCGTAGTTCATCGACTTAAGCATCTCTATCTCTAGCTGCTACGTGCTAAAGTACTCGCACAATCTTACTCGTACTGTGTGTTTATCATCGTCGTCGTCATTGTATTTTTGTACTCCTCTCATAAATAATTGTAAACAAGAAATGATAAGGTTCATTAAGGAATCAACAATACAAAAAATCTCTAAGTATTCTGTTCCGCAAAGCGGGCCATCTGGCCAGACATTTGAATATTGCTTACAATATTCAGACGCATTTATGTGTTTCCATATCTGAGCACGTTGTTCAAGCCCATTAGTTCCAGACATGAAGCAATAAACCAACTATTAGCAACAAGCCCTCGCTTATCAGCTGCGCGAACGCGAACTTTGTATCCAAAACAAGCTAATTATGGCTTCCATCGGGCTTAATTTAGGCTAAATACGTATTCTATTCATAATCACAAATGGTAAAGAATACATACATAAACTTATGTGTGCATTTCTCACTCGGCTCTGCGAGGAGCTCCCTCCAATCTTCAAATCCATCTATGCCTCGTATAATTTGTTTGCGTTTTTTTTTTTCTTTTAAACAAAAACAATAGTAAGCTTACGATATCTAGGAGACCTCGAAATAACTATCGTTGGCATATATGCGAGCAGAAGTTGTAGTAGTGGTAGTAGAACGTGCGCAAAATACACAGTCTGCTAAGCGAACTTGTCCGCGTCCCATCCCCAACTACTATCCGATCTGATATCGCCCAAACTTGGAATTATTTATCGTACTGATTAGAGCAGGGGAGTTTGAACAGAGTGCGGCCTTAATTAAGTGCAAATTTACTCTGAAACCGAAAGTATCTTATCTTCTTTTTCGAGTATGCACTGAGCATTCCTATAAGAACTCTTGAAGAGAAGCTTCGCACTTCTATCTTTGCGGGCCCAAAAATTTTACGAGCTTGCGAGAACGTATCGCAGAACACGGCACAAGATTGCTATATTTGAAGAGACTTGATCAACACTTTTGGCCATGAGTTTTTTTTTGTTGGCTTTGTCGCCGGTGCTCTGCCGCCGCCGCCGCTGCTGCTCAGGCTAGTACAGAGCAACTTCTAAAATCATAATTAGGTTGTTTATGTCAAGCTCCGTGTTTATTCATCTAACGCTAGCCAAACAAATAGGCTCAACACGAGCAAATCAGGTGAGTGTGATGTGTAAAGCTTCTGTCCGAAATAAAGACGCACCGTAGACGTATAAGTTAATGTGATTAGCACGTTGAGGGTTTAGTTGGCTTGGCCAATCCTTTTGAGGTTCGTGTTTTTATGACAAAAGTGCTAAAAGCTTTTGTCAAGATTAGGAAAGGTAAATTGTAAAAATGAAATTCAGGGATAGCCTATTAAAGGGCTAAACTGTTTCTTTGTATAGACACAACAATACAAGTACATAGATATTTATATAAATTTATGAACCCATTATCACTTTTGATTTGACGTCAATATTGTTTGTGTCCGAACTCCAAAGTGAGATACTTTTAGTTCCGTGATTTTTTGTTGATAAAATAAATGCTGATAAGATTATTTGGGCTATTTATGGATTTGTTTTAAGACAAAAAAAAATTATGTTGCATGTTTTATAATTGTTATTGTTAAATTAGGAAGAAGATAAGTTAATCAAAATTAATTATGAACAAATTTAAATGGAATAAGATAAGGTTTAACACGAGACTCAAGAGAGATAATTTAATATCTCGTTTTGGGTTTAGTACTCGTTTGTCAATCTAGATTTTTGAAATTTTTGGTGTATCAAAATTCAGGTGGTTCATGTTTTAAATACATATATCTGGTGTCTTTAAAACGAACTGCTGTTGAACCTTAAAGTACGAAGGACTACAATGTTGTTTAGTCGAAATGGGAGAACAAAGTAAGTGCCCAGTTTAAAAGAAAAATTAATGAAACATTTTAAATGCGTATACGCCCCAGTGTATTATGATTGTTTTATTTTGTAAAAGTCATCATTATAACTATGAATTGAAGATACATATATTGCGATTTCTTTTGGTACAAAAAATTAATAAAATTTAATAAAACTAGAACCCCTAACAGCCGTAAGTATGGATGTTTATTTTTAAATGTATTTACAAAATTTATTAACATTATAAATACCTACTACATCACATAATTTCTCCAGAAGTCCGATTTTCTTTTTTCATAGGAAATAGTACGTTTTTACATTTTTATTTCTTCTTGATTAAAAAAAAGAAGAATTTTAAATAATTCTTAACGGAATAATTCTTTCAAGAAATTTTTTTTTCTATTTTTGAAGGAATTTTTGAGAAATCAGCGCTTTAGGATGATTGGTGATAAAAACGATAACTAATTAAGTTTTTCCAATAAGATACATTTTTCCATGGTATACGAACCATACAAAAAAAATAATTAAAACTTAATCAATTTGTGTTGTTTGTTAGGTTATTCGAAAGTTTGTTGTTTACAGCAGTCTTCAAATGATAAGATATCATTAAAATAAGCTTATTTCATAACTATATGAACATATGTGTACATTGCACACACATATGTACATGATTTGATTTATATTATGACTAAGGCATTTTCAAAATTAATTAAAAAAAGTAAAAACCTGTCACCTGACTTACAAAAACACAAAACTGCAACAGAAAACATCAAAGAATCTAATCAACCCAATAAACACAAATTTGAATTTACGTACTTTGGTGTTTTTAAATTTTATTAAGTTTTATTTGAACGAAAATATTTTTGACTTATAATAAAATTAGCTCTTGGGTTCTAAATGTGTTCTGACTTCTGATACTTAAAAAAAGGTATAAGAGCCGTACATGTGTTGTGTACTCTATAATTAAAATATCAATAATGCTGCTGCAAACCAATTTATTTGCGCCACTAACTTTATAAGCACATCTTTACTCATCTGTATCTGAATCTGTATCTTTGTTTCAAAGTATTCACGTTAGAAATTTCTATATACAAATTGTGTTACTCCTTCAAAACACAGCATCGTACTTCTTTTAAAATTCAAATGAGCAATGAGTATGCTTTATTTGGATTAGGTTTTTTTCCCATTCTGCCCTCAATAAAAGGACCTTGATATAGGCTCCATGAAGATGAGCAAACAAAAATTGACGTTATGTAATCTATCTCAATTTCAAATCCATAACAACAAAGTGCCTATGCCCCCCACATAGGCAGGCGTCAGCTGCAGAAAAAAACAGCTCACATAAAATGAAAAATAAAAAAGATACACATAGAAAGATACATATTATATTATTCTACTCGTATAGCTATGTAAGTATGGACTCTGTGAAAAGAACTGAATTTTAATTTGTTGTTGTTGTTGTTGTTGTTTCGCTTCTTTAGCACCACAAAACCACTATTAATCATGTCAGCATCGCATCTGTGCAGTATATTATTGTGGATGGATAAAGATACAATACAACAAACAAATATACGTCGTCGAGTTTTTTGCGCGAATCGTGCCCCAACCGCCCGTCTCACCGTCGCGTCGCGTCGTAGCCGCCTCGCGCCTCACCATCACCACACAGCTCGCTCTTGCTCGCCTGCTCTCCTCTGACTCGCTGAAAGACAGACACCTAGTCAGACAGAAAGTCTTAACAAAAATCTGTATCTAGTATCTAACCCGCCGCACCGCTCGCTGCTGTCGAAGTGACTAATTGTGGGAAAATACAAAAAAGAATAATCTCGAAGTCAGCAACAAATTGTACATTTGGCAGCAAAGGTCATAAAGTGTTTAAAAGTCTTACCAGGAAAAAAAGTATCTTAATTGCCAGCAATGGCTTCTGTTAACTGTTACTAGGCACTGATACTGATTCTGATACTGATCCATAATCTAATTTAATTTGATGACGATGACGTTGTAAACGTATTCATCGGTCGCAATGATTCACCTCGAATCGAATCGAATCGAATTGAATTATTTTAAATTCTTTGATATATTTTGCAATTTAGACAGAAATGGTGATTGCTTTGCTTGCACTAGCAGGCAGAATTAAATTTTGTCTGTTCCGTTACATTGGCCAAAATTGCCATTGTTTGTCTTCTAACTCCAAGTTAATCACCCATTGTTATCATGATGTTAGACAGAATTAAATTAAATGTTTGAGTTTCATGAGTCATTTGGCATGGAATTGTTTTTGGATTTAATGCCTTGCTCCAACAATACAATACAAATAAGACTATCGTAAGAGCAAAGTAAGATAATAGATAAGTCTGAACTGCCAAGAAAAACAAACTGTTTATTTTGTATTTATTTTTTTCCAGATATTTTAGTTTTTTAGAGCACATTTTTTCTGTTTCTTAGTACTTAGTCGTATATGAAAAGCCACACTGGAAGGAAATCTTAAAGTCGGGATGACAGTGCTATATAAGCTTGTTGCTATGCGAGCGAGCGGTACGAGTTTTTTTTTTATACGAGCATACGTCACGATGTATGAGTTTCAGTTAGTAGTTGTTGTTGTTGTCAGACTCGGAAGTATGCTAACTTGTCGAGGTCACTGTACATTGTGCAATGAATATAAATTGTTTCTTTCTTTTTTTTTTTTGATTTTTGTTCGAGAGAAGACTCTATCAGTTCAAGTTAAGAGTGGTGCCAAAAATAACATCATCAACAACAACAACAACAACAACAACAAAAACTCAAAACTCAGATACCTACATACCTACGAACCCGCATTTCTGAAATTCACAACAAAGCAGCCATCAGCGTAATGTGTCAACTTTGGAAAACATGTGCTTTTGGATTTTGGATTGAAAAACGTGAACGTGCGTCCAATCATACACAGCATGTTTTTGAGATAACTCCTCTGCTCTCTCGCTCTATCTCTGTCCGGTCCGTATGTCTGTCTGTATGTCGTCGACGAGCGATATGAGGAATATAAGATTGTATTTACATTTCCTTGGAGTTAATTTTTTTTAGTATTTTTTTTTTTTTGTTAATATATAATTTGGATTGAAGGTTAACAGATGAAGCTGGCCCACAACTGGCCTTTTTGTTGTTGAATTGAAAGATCGAAAACATAAATATTGTTCAAGTGTGAAAACATAGATTAGCTTAGCAATTTTTGTGGGCATAATTTATGCTGAAATTGTTTATTTTTACTCGGTGTTTAAGTAGTTGGTATTTTTGTACATAAACAACAACAAAAAATTAAAACGTTAATTTGTCCCTTAGTGATATATTGTTTTTTTTTTTTGTTTTTTTCTTTGTTAATACTCATTTCATACAATTTTTCATACATATTAATTATCTTCATGGGGAAATTTATGTTGTGGTGCTAAAAGATTTATTTTTTACAACACAAGATTACTTTTTATTGGAACTATGTTTTTTGAACAGATGGTTTGCTGTCACTGTTTAACCAATAAACTTGAGTTGTAATAATGAAATGTTTATTTTCATTTTTATTCAAATTGTATTGATATATTGATTGTTTGGATACAAGTGTTTTTTTTTTTAATGCGATGTATAAAATTGAACAACAAACATCTACATTGTCTTAAACTTTAACTTAATCAAATATTAATCTTTAAATTGTCTTAAGCCTTTTCAAAACTAAATTTTTTTTTAATTTTTATGAATGACCATTTGTAGAACCAAGTTGTTTGAGTTTAAAAATTGAAAATACAAATTTGACAAATTTTAGTAAAAAAAATCAAAGCGGTATTCACTTAAAATACACAAAAAGATAAACATGAATGAGTTTTCGACTAAATTTCTCAGAATTGCTTTTAAGAATTAGAATATACATATGTAGTATGTATTTTGCTTGCTAAATTATTTTTTAACCTTTGGAAAAAACTAAGAGAAGTTATTTGACTTCTAAAAGAAAATTTGTTTATATTGATGACCGATGAAAACGTTTGATCTTTTTTTTTAAATATAAATAGGTCGATTGGATTTATATTTTGAGTAAACTTAAACTTAGTAACATCCACTCTATTTGACAAAAATCGGAATGAATGAATTTTTCAAGAAAAGTTTAAAAATAACTTAATCCACTTCCAGGAATAAATGAGTAAATGAATGAAAAAAAAAACTTTTGATCTTTTACAAATAATATGAAGTGGACTCAAACCTACTCTGTTTTACAATAATTGTGACTAACAGACATTTTCAAAGACATTACAAAAGCAAGCATACCTAAAGTTAGTCTTAAGAAAATACATCATTTATTAAACTAAAAAAAAACGCAAGTTAAAGTAAACAAAACTAAATTTTGTATTCAACAAAAATACAAAAAAAGACATTACATAAAAAAAAAACGTTTGTACTCTTATTGTTAGAAACACAAAAAAGTCATCAGCGAGCATTATTTCTCATTTTTGCTTCCAAGAATAAATTTTTAACTTAAAGAAAAAATTAAAGAACTTTCTTGATAAGTGCAAATGCAATTAATGATCTTCAATAAACTTTGATATGTCCATTTATATTATCTCAGTTTGAAAAAAAAAAACATGGAATAAAATTAATAAGAACTTAGCTAATAATAAAGAACTTATTTAAAAGATTGTAGTTATACATATAAACATATGCATTTAAATGACCTATGACGTATGAATTTACATTTGGGTCAGTATAAACTCAATTTAATTACTTTTTTTGACAAAACGTTGAAAAATTTAATTTTCTGAAAAATTGAAAAAGACACTCATACGCCACAATGACCAAACTGAAGTTATTTCGTACATTTACTTTTCTTTATAAAATTAATTATTTTTTTACTTTACATGTAAGCCAATTTAAAAAGGAATAGCCTTAGGTAAGTAGGATAAATTAAGTCAGTCGAATATGCCACACTTAACAGTAAAACAATACAAATAAATAGTAAACGTAAAACACATCTTTTTTATAGGAACTGACAGTTATTAGATAGATCATCAGTTACCTTTAAGCCTGGTCATGCATGTCAAATTTGACCTCAAAACCTCTTGGACTAAAATTAACGCTTACTCTTATGTCTACTCAAGAACAAACATAAGGTATTCTCGTATAAATGGAGACTTGTACTTTTTGAAGAAACTAGGATTTATAATTTGCCAAATGTTTTCCAAATAAAATGACTTAAGATATTGAGCGAATTAAATTGTCAACTTATGCAAAATTAACCTATGAAAGTGTAAATTATTGACAGGTTACATATTACCCAAACTGGCGTATGTGACCGACTTAGTGTTTCACTACCCAACTCAACCATAACGAACTTTTGTAACCTTCTCAGCAAAATGTCAACTTATGGTATTACCAATAATTATCTTGCCGGAAAATGGAATGCATCACCTGATTACAGCTTTTATAGATACATGTACATACATATGTTGTACAATGCAATAAAAATATGAAAAGCAAAAATAATTACAGAGGGTTGAAAAATAAATCAATAAATAAAATAGGTACATACAATTAATTACTTTGTTTTGTGTACGTAAGGAAAAACAACTTCCTCCTTAAATCGCACCATAATTATAGTTGTAGTTATTTTTATTATTATTATATTACGAGCAAATGCCAAGACTGAACACCGAAAGAGTGTCGCATTAAAATTGTTATGGCGCAAGAAGGCGCCCCCATAAGCTTTTGTCGTTGGTTTGTGTGTATGTTTTGAATTTAGTGCGCTTTTAGTACCTACGAGAATCCGAGCATGTTTGAAGAAAAATAGAATAGAATACTCGTATCTATATGGGAGAGTGTTTATGTTTATGTGTGTTTAATATAAAATGTGTGTATAGTAAACAGCTAATAAAAGTCTTGTTTACCTTCTGTAATTCAAACAATCTACGTAGATTGGTCAATGTTTCGAGTTTCGTTTCGTTTCGACTTAAATAAACTTTCTTTGTGATGTGTTGTTTTGGGTTTTGCGTTTACGCACGCATAGCATGCTCTGGGTGTTGGCCAAGTTGTGATCCGTTGCCGTGTTTTTTTTCTTTTTTCTCGAGAATTCACACTCTTTTCGAATGCAAAATAAAAATACATAAAAACAAAGTAATTAAACTATAAGAATTCAGTTTGTTGTTGTTTATCATGTGTTATAAGACGCATTTATTTGACCATTCATTGGTTATAAGAATGGTTGCAAAACAACTTGTGTTTGTTTGTGTGTGTTAAACATATTCTGATAAGCTAAACTATTTTTTTGTATTTCCTTCTTCTGCCTCCAATGTCGAATGAAAACAATCTTTTCTACTGTTTCGAATTAGAATATAATATGTTTGTATGTTGGTAGTTTGTTTATATTATTGTAAGTCGCACACTGCGGTGCAATTATTAAGTTGATTGAGAATTGTTGTAAAAAAGACCAAACTGGATTAAAGGACATTTTTAAAATACTATATAAATGTTAATTTATAAATGATACAGGATGCTATACTACTAAAGGGTGTTTGTTTTTAGACATGTAGTTTTCCATCTCGTAATACTTTTTTTTTGGTCGTTTTGACAGTTGCCACTTGATTTTTGCTCAGTTTGGTTTGCAAATCGGGCAAAAATATTACCAACATAATTTTAAAAAATCCAAACAAAACTTTAATAGCTATGTTTTATTTGCTGCTGGGTAGCTAACGCAGCAAAATTTCCCTCGCCAAAGAACAACAATTTGATTGCTGGCGAAAAATAAAGTCAGCTTAAATATAATAGCAGCTCTACTGGCGTGGCGATGTATGTAAAGAGATTTTGATCGTTTTATTCACTAATATCTAATCTTACGCACCCCACTGTATCAATAACCCAAACAAACCACGCGGGCATGCATGTCTCTCACGGTAGATAGATTTTATTATAATTTCGCTTTCGTTTCCCCCAATTAGAATTCTGAAAAATATACCCCCTCTTTTTCTTTTTGGCTGTCAGCATTTTATCTGACCTAATTTTTTTGGCTTTTGCACATAGTATGACACAAACATAAATATTGTGTATTATGTAGACATGCATACATACAATCAAACATCACTCAAAAATATGTATATTTGTATCTTGTACTCTTCAACTGATTGCAAATTAACCAGATCGACAGCCAAAACAAGAAAATTACAAAAATACGGCGTAGAAAAGTGAGTGTTAGGCTTATTCATAAATTTGCCGTGATAAAATATCAGCGTCTTTGTTTTTTTTTTTTTCAAAAATAAAATGAAAACAAAAACACAGAATTTAGAAAATAAGCATTTTCATCTTTTTAGTTTACAATATTTCGACAGTTTTTTGAAATTTGTTTTGGTTTTGACGAGTTATATTCTTTTACTTCCTTCTGGAAATTATTTTGATGGGTAAAATTAAAGTTTTGACAAAAATCGTCGACGTTTCATTGAATCCATAATTTTTGGAAATATGTATATATATATTGATACCAAGGCGTATACAGACTTAATAGTCAAAGTTTATAGACGTCAAATATTTTTACCAATAACGCCTTAAAAGACTGTATAGTGTCACAAAATGATGTGTCGTGCTCAAGAAGACTTATAAAATTAAGCCGGAAAGTCATTATGAAGTATGTCTGAAAAGTCCTCTTTAAAAACCACAAATTCAATTGTGTAGTCGTTTTGTACTTGTGTTTTTCACGTATGGATGCTCCTTAAGTCATAAATAACTACTCGTATGTATTTAAAAATTTGTAAACCCAACTTTCAGTGCGATTGAAATTGAAACAATGTCCACTTTTATGTTTGTGCATATCTTGGACATTTTCAACCTGGAAACGTGTCGACTTTGTTCACTCTCATAACCTACAAAATAAACCCAACAAAAAGAGGAAGAATCCAACAGCTTCTCACAGAATTCAATAAAGAAACAGAGATAAATAAACTTTTTTCGTTCGAAAACCACAAACTTCTCTGCACACAAAAACAGACTTAAATTCAACCTTGCGTAAAGCCACGGCATTCTTCATGTGGTTTTGTCACAGTGTCGAACGAGGAACGAGGAACGACTACGGGACAACTGCGAATGCGAAAGCGATGTCGACGACGACGACGACTAACGGCTTGGATATTTTCTGGTCGGATCCGAATCCGAATGCGAATGCGAATCCCCGAAAAACAAACAAGACACCACAAAATTCAGCCTTATTTTTTCCTGACCACCATTTATTCCTGCCTCGTATTTTATGTGTGTTTTTTTATTCCCATTTTCATTTTTCACTCGCAGTTACAATACTTTGTATGGGAAGCCCTTTTGTACAAAAATGCCTACCAAGGGTATTTTTCAGTAATTTTTTATTTTTTTTATTTTTATTGTTTGAATCATAAAACTGTCGTTTCTGTATCCCTGATTTAATGTTTTTTATATTTTTATACTTTTTTGTATACATACAAACTTTCGTTGTGTCCTTTTGTCGGTTGTGCAAATTGATATACAAAAGAAAGTAGACAAAAAGACCTTCTCGCGCCTGCGGATATAAGAAAAAAAAATTAAAAAAAAAAAAAACAATCCCCCCGAAAAAAAAATACATACAAACATATTTTCTTTCTTTGGCAACGGGGGACCGCGTTTGTTCTCTTTTGAAAGGTGGATATTTACTTAGTTATGTTACGACATACATAGATAGGTACCCGTTCCGTTGCCTTGACTTTGGGGTCAAACTTGAATATGTATAAATGTTTGTGTATGGAATCACTCATCTCTTTTACAAAGCAGTCCTACTGATGGTCTCATTTTTAAATCCACCAGACACTCGATACTTATAGTCCAAAAAAGTTTACTTAAAAATTCCTCCAATAGGCCTTATTGCAGTGAATACATACATAGTTAAAAACTAAAAGGGTGTGGGTCTTAAATTGACAACTCTGGTTTATGGGGAAAGTTAATTTTTGAACTGACAGATTTTTAATCCACATTAGACCCTTTTGAAGCTACTTATTCTGACGTTGCATCATTTATTTTATTTTAATTCAAAATGTCAGTCTTTCTTCTCTATTTTACCATAAAGTGGGATCGAGAGATTAAACAACATAATTAAAAAAAAATACTAACATTATTATACTAATCTTATTTAATTTAAAGTGTGAGTTCAACAGAATAATTTTGATATAAATTCTTCAAAATGTATTTGACAACTGATTTCTAAGACTTAAAGTAATAACTATTGAATTTTAAACGTCTTACAATGTTTATTTTTCTCAGATCTCCGTATTCTAAGAAATGTATGATTAAAAACATTTCTTTAAACAAAATTAATTTTTGTAGTCAAAACTCTAAGAATATTCTTTGTCTAACTAGAAAAAAAAAAAAAAATACAAAGCTCATTTGAACTTCTGGGTGAGGCTGAGGATTTCTGTTTATATTTAATTCTAATGATGTGTCAAGAGATTGATAAAATTCGCAGAAATCGCAGACATATAAAATGGCAAAATCTATCGTAAATTTCTTTTTTGTCATACGAATGACTTAAATTTTATTTTTCATATTTTTGTTACACTTAACTTTTTAAAGTGAAAACCATATACAATTTTTTTTCTATTTTTTAAAAAGAACATTTAAAAACTGAGAGCTTTACAATTAAAGACAAAATGTATCAGCAACCCAAAATGGTGGATCATCTGTATTTTCATATCTATACAAATAATGACAATGACCAATCCCCCAACAGATTAAAATACCAATTCGAATTATTCGATTCGATTATCCGAATCGCACTCATTAAATTAATTTTATTAAAAAAAAATAATAATAAGAAAACAAACATTTTTTGTATGGTGATGGGTGATGGTGAGTTGGTATCATTTCCGAGCTCAAAAAAGCACATAGATAATTAAAAAACGAAAATACTTCAACTTGACACGCCATTTAAGGATTAATTAAAAGTGCAAGAAAGCCTGTGGCTCGGTTTTACTTTGATACTGATACTTTTTTCTCTGCTTAAATTCATACCAATCACGCCACATGGAAATGTAAATTTATAAGTGCATTCGAGTAGGTTCGTTATTCGCTTGCACCGGCTTCCAATTATGTATTTTTTTGTTTTTTGTTTTAATCGAATTCGGACCAAAGTTTTACCGTTTGGGAATACCAACCTATGTATGTATGTATGTATGTATGTATAAGACAAACAAGTTTCAATTAACCATTATTACACGGATATTTACCTAAGGCTTGCTTTTACTTTAAATGAGCGAAAAAACAAACTCCAATTAGTTTAGTCACTCGTTTCGGCTTTGGATATAATACTCGTAGTGATAGTGATAGTGAATGAGTGCAAATGTTTGCTCAACTTCAGCTTCAGCCCCCCGCTCGTGGAAAAGGTGATGGACCGACGACGACGAGCAAGTGGTGTGCAGAGAGTGGGCGGGGCGCGGTGGGTGGGCTATAGTAAAGCTGACTTCATGCCTGTGCCTATATGAGTGTGTGACAAATGGAGCAAATTGTTGTCACACAAAAATGAGCAAACAAAAAAAAAAACAAAAAAAACAGATAAAAAATAGTATCTAATGTCTGTTTTGTTACTGTGTGCTGTGTGGCTCACAAGCAGCGACACGGATCGAGTATCTATAGGAACATTATGTATGTGTTGTGTTGTATATCAGTATATCTTGTATCCTATATTTTGGGATGTAGGTATCTGAGGTTCACATTGTGAAAAAAACATGTTGTATGTACGACTAAATGTATCTACGAGTACTTGATGGTTTGGACAGCAGTAGCAGCAGCACAACCGTACCACGGCAAACACGTGATCGAAGTGTCACCTAAATCAGCAAAAGATGTATCGCAATGTTTACCTTCGAAAGTGTTTGCAAATAATTAAATTAGTCTTTCGTTTTGTTTGACAGATACAGATAGGTATGTAATGTATGTATACTCGTTCACGTGCATAGTAGATTAGATATCATTTCTTTAATATACCTACATACATATTTGCAGAGAAGCTATGTAGGTAAATAAGGGCCTTCGAAAGCAGAGAAAAGGCCTTATTTCATATGCCTATACACAATTAAAAAAAAAAAATACTAAGCCAAATTATGTACACTTAATTTATTTTATAATTAAGATTATTTTTGATAGTTCCAAGAAATTGGTTGACGTTATTTGTATATCTAATAGACTATAATAAAATCCTAAGTGGCAGCTATTAAATTGTTCTTAAATTTTGTTTAAATTTTTGTTTTTACTTTAAAAATAGCGGACAATTAAAATTTTTGGTACTTTTTGGAGTTCCACAAAAATAATTGAGTATACCTAAATCAACTTGAAAGTTAGTGGTACGAACTTTTGCAAAATACTTAAATTAAGTTATTGGCATGATACTTATTAACAATTTGCTACTAAAGAAAATATATGTATTTACTAAAAGTTAAAAAAGTAAACGTGCCTAAAAAAGTTCATAAGCAAATACATATATTCCGCAATTATAAATGTCAAAGTGTCCTGTAGTCGTCTAGCACTACTGGACAGATACTAAGAAATAGAGTACCCAATTTATGATTATAATTTATAACTTTAGTATACAATGTTCTAAAATCTAAAATATAACAATGATAAAATCATTTCAAACTGAAATCGCTGCATTGAGTTTAACTTTGGAGTTTTTTTTCCTTTAAATAAATAAAAAGCAGATAAAAATAACAAGTTGGTTATGCAAAAATTGACTTAAAACAGTACTATCCGGGGCTTGACCCCATTTATTCCGCTTAATTCAAGCTATAAATATGTATGAGTAATATGTATTTTTGATATGGATACCAAACTTGAGACCATACTCAAGTAGAGGTCGGACAAAAGTCATATAGAAAATCTTTTAGACCATCTTTTTTTACAAAACCTAATGCTGAGTTAGCCTTTTGGACTGTTTCACCAAGCTAAGTTATAGAACCCCATATATAACTTAAAAGTCGCACTTAGACAGAGAAAGTTCTTCTCAGAAATCTAAGAATTTTTCTCAAGTTTCCGCTCGAAAGGTGCTGTGAGTTTTTTATTATCCCATATATCATAGACTAAAAAATCACAATTTTAAGGCATGTTCAAACCCCGTTATCCCATATTATTGCATGCTAAATCAGTTTTCAATCACGAAAATCGTCACATGATTGACATAAGTATACTCCTATGTATATAATACAGACTGACTTAGTCAGCATGCAAATTATTATTGTTGTTTAAAGGCGTAAATGTGTGTAAAAGTGTTTCTTAACGTACATACCTACTATTAACATACACACATATGCATGCATATAATTTCTTAATGAAAAGTTGATGGGAAAAAATTGTTTCTGTCAAAACTTACATCGATCGAATGTTTGTCCACGCGACTTAAGCGTGATCGTGTCCTAAACAAAAAAAAAAGTAATAACCAAAGCGGAAAAATATAAAGAGGCTCGGATTTGTCAATGAACACCACCGAGTTAGCGTGCGCTGCGCTGGCGCTGATTTGACAGAAAAAATATAGATTTATGTTTATAGGTAGCTATACTAATGCAAATGGGCAGTGAGGGAATTATGTTACATTAAATAATTCGACATTCATTTAAATTGGTTGATCTTTTGCAAAATCATTATTTTGTAAGAGTTGACAAAAAAAACGATAAATGGAAACGTGCATTTTAATTGAACAATACGCACTTCCGGGGAACTGAGAAGTTGTAGTAGAAGTAGAAAACTGCCAAAGGATCGATCCCGGAAATTTCAACATCAGTGAAAGCTTCCTTAAGTGCTTAATCAGTCATGAAGTTTTTTCGTTGACCTTATACCTACCTACTCTAAGACAAGGTCAAGTTGCACAAGAGCATCCAAGATCCAGTCGACAATCGCGATGATGAAATCTTACACATAAAAAATAAAATTGTCGAAGATATATCAATTTCAAGACTAAGCCCAGATTGAGCTTTAAAACAAATTTATAGTCAATTTAGGTGAACAAATCATAATCAAAGAAGCTACTTCTATTTAGATAGTTGAAGAGTTCAATATATAAAAAGCAACAAATTCAATAATAGTTCCTTGGCAATTTAAATCTGATGGGAAATATATTAATGCTAGTCTTACTCCGCATAGACACCTCAAACTTCAAATAGCAAAATATTAATTCCAGCACAATACTTTAATACCCTCTCATTCTCAGGACTTTTCTATTTGACAAAGTCTACCTTTGACGTCTTTTCTCCTAATGACCACCAATTGCAAGGTAATTGCTGTGATTTTCTTACACATTTTGTGCCAAACAATCGAATAAAGTATACCACTCATAGCTCACACAAAAAAACAACAAACGAACAATAAAATAAGAGAAATCCCTGCTTCGTTTTTCTATTAAAACGCCAAGTAAATCAGCCAAAGGCATTTCTCGCATTTCTCGAAAATCCTCTGACTCTATCATTACGTTCTTGAGAATAAAAAAAAAACATTACAAATCCGCACAGTAAATTGCACCTCATTATACATTTGCAAAGTCACCATCACAAAAGTACACTGTAGCATATTGTTACAATAAAGCGACTCCTTTATACGAGGGTAGATACATATAATATGTATGTATGTTTTCTCGCCCTCCTAAGCGCCCTCTGTAAGGAAGTAAGTCTAACAATGCAACTCCATTATTGTGTGTTTCGTTAAAGGATTAAGGGAATGTCGTCGTTACGCTTAGGTTGTCATTGTCGTTGTCGGCAAAATTACAAACAAAATAAAATAAGTCGGAAAAATAAAATAAAGTGGAATAAAACGGGACACGAATTTTATCCTTTCTCATATGATATGAGTACGAGTACGAGTATACTCGTATTGAATGTTTACATACACTTTGACAGAGTCCTTGTTATTATTTTGTTTGTCATATGTACGTACATCACCGGAAGGAGTCGTCTTACAATAGCAGACGACAACGACTACGAGAACGAGAACGTAAACGAGACCCGAGCCCAAGAAAACCTTTATCCTCGATTTCAAAGAAAGAAATCAACGGGCGGCAAAGTCAATTATCCTTCAGACTCTTTCGTCTCATTCTGTTGATATTGCATGTTTCCTTCATACCGTATTATCCCACTAGCGTATTTTAAAACTCATTTTATTATTTCCATTATTTGTTTACGCCTATGTACGAGTATAAGATGAAATCACTGAACGAGTACATTTGTGGTTTTATAGTGTGCTAAAAATATGTTTAGAAGAAAAACTTCCTTGACTATAGACGAGACGAGACGCTCGCTCCTATCTCGTTTCGAATTCTATCTTAATTACTTTGTTTATAATATACTCGTATTCCGAATTTTATAAGCCATCCTTTTGGAAAATTTTCCTTTCCTTTCGCTGTGTAAACAAATTTCCATTTCTTTCATAACGCTCTCAAAATATTACCTCACCACTAGACGGCCGACGCGACGACGAGGCTATTCTTGTTCGCCTTCTTGAAATATTAATTTGTGTAAACAAAAAGCGGCCCAATGTGTTACTCTGGTGGCACCCCAACGCAACCCCATCAAATAATTTATATTTTTCTTTTCATTATTATTAATTAATGTGTGTGCGTTTACCTAAGGTGGTACTCTTTAATTGACTAAATCAATCATCCTTGGGATTTGAAATTTTGTTTGCAATGGGATTGTGACAGAAAGACTCACATCGCATCGTTTCGTTTTGAACAATCAAATGTCACACGGGTAGACGGGTCGCAATTAGAAGAACGAGCTATGCCTGCTGCTGCTTGACGTTGATTAGCGTTTGACAGACAGGCAAAGGTACTTGAGAAATATTCCACAGAAAATAAAACTCAAGGGAAGTATTAGGGAAAAAACAAAAAAGTCTAAATAAATAAACTACTTAAAGAACCTTGTCGCCCTTTCTTGAGTGGTCGTTTACACGATCCATCTGAAAATACAAGTTAAATGGAACTTGCTTGTTCGCTGTTCAGTGTTCAGATTTCGTATGAAACAAAAAATAGTATAAATGTATGTACCTATCCCAAGACAAAAACTGACAGGGACCTCTTATTTGATAACACATCGACATCCATTAGTGAAAGGGAAAGCGTATAGTATCTTTCTTTTTTTTGTGAAGGGTTGGTGGAGATGCCTAGGACCATTTCTTTTTACAAAATTTAAATTTACATTTAAAAATTCGAGAATTGTTTTTTTTTTTTTGTGTTTGCTCGTTGCTCTTCATCGATCCTATATTTAGCAAGGAATATTGTTATTTCAATCTCAGGGATGGCTCAATAAACACTTCACTTTACGGGTATAAATATTTAGATGGTTTTGTCGTTATAGTGCCGATGCCGATTCCGATTCAGTAATGTGTTCGGGGCTCGATCCGGACATGGGTAATATGTATTCAAATTGTTTTGGTTGAAAAGAAGAGTGCAAGCTGCAAGACATAACAATTCTAACATCTAACTTTAAACACAAAAGTAGATATATCTTAAGTTTAATTATTGCTTTCGGAAAAAGAAACCAAAGAAGATCTCGGAGATAAAAAAACAAGACCATTATCTATAATCTTTTAATCAGAGAATACAAAAAATTCTTATATAGGAATCGCTATAAAATATTTAAAAATTCTATAACAAAGAACATTAAGCTTAAAGAAAGTCTTTTTTGTTAATTTCTTGAAAACTCGTATCTCAGAAAAACCGATAAACCGTAGGGTGGATAAAAATGTTGCTTTTGTTTGTTTTGTATTTTTTGAATTATTTGAAAACGACCTTTTTTAAAATGAATTCTTCACATCATTGGGCACAATTCACTTTCAATACATCCATCGGTCCAAATTAGTCTACCTACTGTTGTACATTGATCTACAATCCCAGATTGTGACTCAAAAGCCACAATCGAAAACTCCAACCTTAGATCCTGGAAAGCCGAGAAAATCAAGAAAAATTAACAATAAAAAAACGCACTTGTTTTATTTTCTCTTTTTTCTTTATTTTTATT
The DNA here is from genome assembly GCA_905146935.1 of Scaeva pyrastri. NCBI lineage: Eukaryota > Metazoa > Arthropoda > Insecta > Diptera > Syrphidae > Scaeva > Scaeva pyrastri. The sequence continues at coordinate 1,676,389 of LR989927.1, read as the reverse complement.
TTGTAATACTCGTAATAATAACTTATTTCCAGTTTTGTTGTTCATATTCTTCACATAATATCATCATCAATTTGTTCATCCGTAATTATTAATTTGTTTTTCTTGGTTCATAAATAAATAATCAATGCAATTTGAAATAACAACTAGTTACTTAAACCTAATATCAAATTTTATATTTCTTTTTTATTAATCCTATTTTACCATTTCTCATTCTTTTTTTTTTGTTTTTTTTTGTCGACTTTATTTTGTTTTTGGTAAAACTTTTTAATTGTTGTTAGAGCTATTTTTTAATTTATGTATATTTTTTGTATATATATACTTTCTTTTGTATTTTTAGTTTGTTTTGTTAATTTATATTTGTCTTTCATATAAAGTTGTTTGATTATAATTTTTGTTTTTGTTTTATTTACTTACAATTATAATTAATAATTATTTTGTTTTGTTTTGTCTGTTTTTTTTAAATTATTTTTATCATATTTTTGTCAAAAATACAATTATTGATATTTGCATTCACAATAATGCAAAGGAGCGCGTGTTCTTTATTTCATCGGATTTACTTAATTTGTTGTTGTTGTTGTTGTGGTTTGCCATATTTTTCTTTTTTACCAATTTAAATATATAAACACGATTAAGTTTTGTATTTGATATTAAAATTTAATTGATTATAAACAAGAGATAGAGAGGTCCATTAAAAATTACATCACAATTATTTTTTTGTTACAATAGTTGTTTCATCTTAATTACAAATATTTCCTTTCGTTATATCTATGTATATAATATATGTATATATATATATATATATATACATGTTGTATATATTTCTTATAAATTCATGTATTTTTGTTTGTTGTTTTATTTTTATTTTTTTTATTTTTTTGATGTTGGTATGTGTGAGGGAGTGTACAGTAAATGTTGTGAGTGTATGAAAGTATTTGAATTTGTATTTATTTATTTTATCCTTAAGATACTTATGATATTTTTTGGTTTTACATATTTGTTTTTTATTTTTAATTTAAATTTTAGTCTTTCGCATTTGTGTGATTTAACTTTGTTTTGAAAGTTAAAAAAGTCATAAGTTTTGTCATTTTGTGTTGGGATTTGTGTTTGTCTCTTCGTATGTTTGTTATGTTGTCACAGAAACCAGAATTTTTTGTAAGATCCTGTTCACCATTTTTGTTTTATTATTATATATTTTGAACCAAAAGCACAAAATAAACGACAATTTTTTAAGTTGGCTTTGAAAAAAAAAAATGAAAAAAAAGAAAAAAATAATTTCACCAATTCAGTTCAAACAAAGCAAAGATATGTTTTTGTTATTATTTTTATTATTTTGTTTTAATAATTTACCTTCTAGAGAAAAAAAATATTCCAAGTTTTGGAAAATAGAAATAAGACAGTGTTTTTATTTGTTTTTTTGTTGTTTTAACTTTATTTATTGTAAATGAATATTGTTAGCTACATAACATATGCAAATTCAGTTTAAAGTATTTTGTTTTTTTTTTCTGTATTTTTTTTTTTGTTAATTAATCTTTAATTATTTTGTTTTTCCTAATAAATTTTATACTTTTTTAACCTACAAATTATTGTAATTTTCTTTTTTTTTTGTTTGTTTATTTTTTTTTTTTATAAAGAACAATAAAAAATGTTTTAAGTTTAATTTTTGTTCTTTCTTAATTTTGTATGCTTATCATTTAAATATTTTTCATTTGTCACAGTACAGTTCTTTGCTTCCCTTTTTGGTATTTTACAAGAACATAAAATTAATATATTTCAATAAAATTAAGAAAATAAAAACTGATTTGATGAAGAATGACTGAGAGAGAGAATGAGAGTGAGAGAGAAAAAGAGTGGGTTCATGGTGTATGGTAAGTATTTGGTGTGGGATAGAGAGATAGAGTTTTGAATAATTTTTTTTTTAATATCATGGAAACTTGATTTGGTGAAATTATAAATTATAAACATTAATCAACCAAAAAAATGTTTGTTTAAGAAGCTGGGATTCTTCTCTGTTTTTTGTTTACTATTTTTAGTTATGTTTCTCTAATTCTGTACGAAATTTATTTTTTATTTTTTCTGTTACACTTTTATTAAACACTTAAATTTTTATTATTAAACTTTTTATTTATATTTAAATGAACGATATTTATAAGCGATTTTTTATTTTGTCTATTATTTTTTTATAAGCGCGCAACTACTGACACTGATAATAATAATAATGATGAATAATATATATATTTTTTGTTGTATTTAAGTTAAGAAATGATGACGGAGAAATTGACTATTTTATTGTTTTGTATTTTGTATTTTGTAAGAATATCTTTTATTGTTTTTTTTTTTTTGAATTTTATTTAAAATATGCTGTTTTAAATATTGTTTGCTGGTTGTTGCCTGAATACACAGTGAATAAAATCTACTTAAAAAACATTGAGCACGACATTATTGTTTGATTAAATATTTGTTGTTGTTGTTTAAAGCACGAAATATTTTATTTCATTTTTAATTATTTGTTTTGAGTTTAAATTTAAATTTAAATTTTTATTATTTTCTTATATTAGTTTGTTTGTTTTTTGTTTTTCTTTTCGTAAACTTTGATATGGACGATGACGCAAAAGGGAAAATTCGTTTATTCTTAATTGTTTGTGTTTCTTATTTTGCTTTTTCGTTTAAATATAAATTTATACATTTACATATATAATTTTTGTATTTTTTAATTTAATTTATATACCATCTACGAAGAAAACCTTAATTTATATATATATATACATGTTTGTTATAATCATAACTTTTCATTTTTCATGCTGTAAGTCTCTAAATTTATTGAGTATTTTTTATATTTGAAAATTTGATAATTACATAAAAACGACAGAATCAAAAATAATTATTATCAATCAATTTTATTAAAATTCGGCTTAAAAATAACCGAAACAACCTAAAAATTGATTTTGTTTTGTTCGTTCTTTGTATTTATGTATGTATGTAATATGTAATTGCTTTGTCCCTTTCTTTCTTCGAATATTTTTTTGCCAAATTCGTATAAGGATACCTACTAACTCCTTTCTGTCCCTCATTGATCAATACGTAGAAATAATTTGATGAAAAACTAACATTTAAAAAATTAATATAATACCTACATAAATATATACTTACATATCCTACCTAGCTAGACTTGAAATTGGTTATAACTAGTTTTTGTTTTGTATTTCATAATGAAAATTACCTTGGTATGCACATATACAATACATATAAAAGAATACTAATTTTATGTGTCATTATTGCATGAGTTTTCTTTTTGAAAAAGGAAAACTGAAGAAATCGTGTCGTGGTTATGAGCAATAGTGGTTTTGAAACAACAAATTTCTGAGAAGGAGCCTTCGCTTCGGCCGGCGGCGCCCAAGAAACTTTAGCTTTTCATATTTTTTGGCATGTAAATAAAATGTCGAAAACCAAAACAGAATCCACGTCAATAGAGAGATTTTCTTTTTTAATAAAAGTGGAAAATTAGTATTTCCATCCAGAAAGCAAGCAATTGAAGGTGACAAGCGTTAAAAAAAACGAACTGTAATATTCCCGAAGGATTGACAGAACCTAGAGTTTTAACTGATAAGCAAATATTTTATCTGTTTTTATTTTTATTTTAATTTTATTTTACTTTTAGACGGTGCGACTTTTTTCTATATGAAAAGAAAAATCTTACACATAAATTTGATGTGTTTTTTTGTTGTTTTTTAACTTTTAATTTTTGTTTTAATAAATCCATCAAAAGCTGTATGTTCTATGCGAATTTGTATGCCTATATGCTTTTTATATGTATATATGTGTGCACTCACAGAATTGAGTTTTTTGTTTTTTTTTTTAATTTTAAGTGAAAAAATAACTTATGTCTTATCATGTATGTATATATATTGAATTGATGTATATAAATATTTAAATTTGTTTGTTTAAATAGACACCTACAAACTCTATTCTATTCAAAGATTAAAAAAGCACATCTCAGGAAGGCGTAATAATTAATCCTTGAATATATCTTTTTTATTTTTTATTTAAATTATAATGGCACATTTTACGATAACGAAATTTTTAACAAAAAAAAAAAAAACTAACGAATACAATTATTGAAATTGTGTATACCTTATCTTATTTGAAATTTGTTGAATATTTGTCGGTGATATTATGACAACAAAACGCGCGCAATTTCGTTCTTAAATTCATTTTTTGATAACCTCCTCAATTTAAAAAAAGTTCTTTTTCCTTGATTTTAAAATGAAATAAACATAAATATAGAATAATAAAAATAATAATAATAATTAATAAAGTAAATCCTACCTATCTAAAGATTATACACATACATATATATTTTCATATTTTATATATATAATATAGCTTATGATTTTACGTTCACGTTGCTTACCTTTAATAGAAGAATATGGCTGGCATTGCGATATACAGTAAAATAGTTGATTTTCCATCCTCAGACCATCAGAAACCACCGCAAGTTATATTAGATACTATCATAATCACTTGTATACACGGAATTTTAAATTTAAAAATTAAAAAAAAAAAAAACACCAATCTCTTACATATTAACCACGTACTATTTTTTAAAATTTGTTAAATTTAATTGTCGATTCTAAAATTTGTTTTCACTTTATATATAATTTGTTTCATATTTGTTTTCTTCCATTCTAACACACCCATGATTATTAAATTATTTCACATTACCTACAATTAAAAAATGTGTTAAATTTATAAATTTTTTATAAACAAATACCTATAAACTCAATAAATCTTACATGCAATTTTTGTTTTCTTTTTATATATGTATATTTAAGGTTTTTTGTTTTGTTTTGTTTGTTTTTTGTTTATAACGATATCTACACGATAAGTTTTTTATTTTGTTTTGTTAAAAAAAATTAAATTTTTTTTCCTTGCACTCACGATATTTATAATTTTTATATTTGTATTTTTTTCAAACATACACATATCCTACTAATTATTATTTTAAATCTTATCTTCACATTTATGGTTTGTCCTTATTGTTGCTCATGTTTTCTTATCTTTTATTTTTATTTTTATTTTTTTTTTCTTGAAAGGCAATCGAATTGAAATTGGAAATGAACTAAAAGTTTATATATAAAAAAATTGTTGAACCTAAGAGTTAATGGCACAATAAGTATATATATATGTATATATATTTATTTAATATGTATGTAATTATTATTAATTTTTTAAATATGAGAAAAATCATATATAACAATGTGTAATATTTTTAATGATGATGATTTTATATTTTATTTTGTTTATACCTATATTTTGTTTGTCTCTCTTTTAATGTTATTTGTTTTTAATATAAAAAATATAGTTTTATAGTTATTATTATTTTTACTTAGACATTAGTTTGTACACAATTAAAAGATTTTTTTTTATTATTTTCTTAGTAATTCTTTTCCTTTTAATCTTCTTTTTTCTCATTATTTATAAATTTGTAAATATGTTTTTTATTTTTATTTTTATTTTTTATCGACCACTGCCATGTTGAGTTAAAAGTATATTGAAACTTTTAACTTCTTTTAAGGACACGAAAATTCATGAAATTATAAAATTTTAATAAAATTGATTGATTTCTATTCTAAGTTTTATGAGTCACATATTATATTCCTGACTTATTATTTTTTAATTCTTTCTTATCATGTTTTTTTTTTTTTTTGTTAAAGTTTGGTTTTATTAAACCGATCACGTTGTGCTTTTCGATCGATTTTTTTTAGTTCTCTTTCGAATTAATTTAAAAAAAAAATCAAATAATATCTACAAATTAAAATAATATTGAAATAAAAATCCTTATACGAACTGAGGTAAACAGAATTGAATATCCTTTTCAAGTAAAATAGACCTGAGTTTGAAAAAGCTACAGATTCCTTTGTTCATACATACATTATGTTTATATGTATGTATGTATATCAACAGTAATTCACCTAAATTAAGATTCAAATAAAGTGAATAAAATTCAACTTTATCATGTTGCTAATGAGTTAAAGCAACAACAATAGATTCAATTGCCTTGAGTTCGATTTTGCTTAATTTTTTTTTTAGCTTTATGAACGTGCTCAACAGCACGAGAAATTATCATGTTTTTTTGGGAGCTTGAGTAAATCTTTGTATAATATTTTTTGTTTATTTTGTTTGAAAGTCACACTCCCATTGAATTTACGTGTGACGGTCGAAGAAATTTAAATTTCTACGTCAGCAAAATGTCCCTGATTTAAAAAATTCAATTGAAGCTTGTTAAAATTGGATATATATAAAAAAAAACAGCAGCACGTTCTTCTGTGATTGTTTTGCATTATTTATTTAATGATTGTAATCAAATATTTCAGCAATCCAGGAGCGAATCGGACAGAAGTCCACCAAGGCCGGAGATTGATTGAATTGAAACAAAATGTTCTTATTTCAAGAAATTCATGTTTTCGAACATTGATTCAATTGTTTTAGAACCGACGACGTATCCTGTCTGGAAAAACCTTCAAAAGCATACTTTTTACCCGATGTGCCACATTTAAGTAAGTCGAAAGTTTTTTGGGTTGTAGGTGATTTTCCAAAGGCTTTTGATTCATATCAATTTGTCCAAAGGAAAAACTAAACTTTATCGAAAAGCTCAAATCATACTTACTCAAAAAAAATAATAGATGTCCAACAAAAAAGTAAGTCAAAAAAATTAAAATCAGGTACAACTGAAGTTTAACTGTAAACAAAAGAAGAACGCCAACGCAAGAGAAAATCAAATGGGAAAACCAACGAAAAAATAACTGAAAAATTAAGAAAAATAAAAAAACCAAAAAGTATTTTTTAAATTATTTTCTTTTTATTGTTTTTATTTTTGTTTTTGTTTTTTTTTTCTTTTTCATCATCATCATCTTTATATCTTCACCAAATTGTTTTTCATCTTTATATTATATATAAAAAGAGAATATCTTACATTCTAAATCACGTAGATGTTGTTGTATGTATGTAGTTATTATTATTTTTATATTTTTCAATAATCATTAATTAATCACATGGTGGGATAACTCGTATTGTGATCAGAGTCATTACTAAATATTATAATAATATATATACTTTGTTTTTTTTTTTTTTAATTTTAATTGGTAACATTTAATAATTATTTTTTTTTTTTGTATTTTATTTCTTTTCGTAATTTTCTTCAAACATCTTACTTAAGGGCTATTTTTCGTGTTAAATATTTTACTGTGTTTTGAGTTTTATTTGTTTAAAATGAAAGATCCTTTATAATATGTATATGGTCTCTCTCGCATATAGAAAAAAATGTTTTTGATTAAAAATTATCATGTAATGTTTAAAAATAAAATATTAATATTAAAAAATACTTGGGTTTTTTTTTATCGTAATTTATGTTGTTGTTGTTTTTTTTCTATATGTGTAGATAACATATTTTAAAAGAAGTAAAATGGATACATTTAATAATATTGATTTTTGTTTTGTGTTAATTTTTGTTTTGTTTTTAAAGCTAATGTTGTATAGAAAAATTACAAAAAGAATTTGGTTTTGTTTGGCGGGGGAGATTTTTTGTTTCTTAAATAAAATTTTAAAGAAATAGGGGACGATGACATAAAATGATAGAGATATAGGGGATGAATGAAATGGTAAATGATTATCATTAAAAAAGAAAAAACCTAAAACGTACTAAAATACACACACAAAATTAAGAATTATTTTAAACAAATAACACATAACAGAGAGGAGTTTTATTTTTTGTTTTTGTTTTTGTTTGCTTGAACAATGACATTTTTACATATAATTGATTTATTCTTCAACTGAAAACCGATTGGGTATTGGTTAAATTTTTATAAGTTTAATAAATACTACAATCTACATCACATTTTATGACTGATTAATGGTTGTTTCTTGATTTTCTGCAATTGAAACGAGTTTCTTTTGCTAAAGAGTTCTATTCTACACACGATTTTTTTAGAAAATTTTGTTTTTTTTTTTTTTGCGTACAATTATATTTATGTAACTGGAAATGGAGCTTATTTTGTTTTCTGACTATTTATTTTGTAATTATTGAAAATATCTGATCTTCCTGTGAGAGTAGTGATTAATTTGAGTTTGAATGATTATTTACTTTCGGCTTTTCAGTCATTACTTGAGAATTGAGAATTAAATTTTTGTTTTTTAATTGTTAATTGTTTGTTCCTATAGTTAATGATTTACACCTAAGCAGATTTACGATTATTTTTTTTACAGCGGAAAGAATTTTGTGAAAACAGAGTTTTTAGATGAAAAGAAGAGGAATAATTTTTACAACAAATTGGTCGAAATCCTGCCCTAAACAAATTGTGTTTTGTTGCCAACGACTCAAACTATCATCGTTGATCGAAGAAAATACTGTTAGTTTTAATTTGTGTATTTTAGGGGAGAAAGGGGGTTGTTGTTTCTATATCATTTGCAAAATTGATTCCTATGCTACTTCTAGTTTATAAACATTTGTTTTTTTTTTTTTGTTAAAACAGCCCTCTTGATTTTTGTTGTTGTTTTCATGATATAAAGAAATTAAATTAGAAAAAAAAACGAGTGTTGCTGTGGTGAGTTTGTGATAGCAATTGTGTGTTGAATATCGCGGGAGAGGGTGAATTTTAGAGGAATATCGAGGTATTGATGAGTGATGAGAAGGTGATGAAAGGTTGTGGTGGTGGTGGTGAGAGGATAAGATTATTATTTTTTTTTTTCGTAAATAATTATTAAAATTCGAGATCGTTTTTTACTTTTCTTTTGCTATGTCAAAATAAAAGTATTATTTTTTTTTGTTTTGTTTTGTGATTTAATTTAAAAAAGAACAAAAACTATATTTAACGTAATTATTTTTACATCTAATGATTTGTTTTTTTAATACAAAAAATTATAACATGCACAGTTGATTTGTTTTTTCATAAAAAAATAATAATATATTAAATTAAATAATAACACATACAAATTCTTAATTAAGAGGAAAATCATAATATTAGATAATAATTATAATAAATTTCAAAAATCATTTATCGCAAACACCGGTTTTTGTGTGTAATTTTTAATTTTTAATTTTTAAATTTTCAATTTTTTGTTAAATACCTAGCAATTTAAAAAAACAAACTTTTAATATTTTTATTTTTATTTTATGATAATTACTATAAAATATAACACAGATGACTTTTTTCATATTTATGTTTTCATTTCTTTTTGTTTCTATGCCTTAAGTGGTTTTTTTCGATTAATTTTAATTTTTTAAAAAATTTCTTAAAAATAGAATTTTTTTGTTATTTGAAGTTTTTTTTTGAATTTTTAATTTGTTAAAAAAGATGAAGATCCACTACTGGTAAGAGTAGCACACAAAACAAAAAGAGAAATCAACATAATGTAATACGATGCATGTATTCATTTTTATTTTTGTTGTAACAAAGAGAAAATTAATAAAATTAAGAATAGGTTTTATAAATTAGATTTTTTGCAAGATTTAAAATAAATAACGAAAATTTATTACAAGAAAAAAAAAAACAAAGGGAGAACCTAAAGAAGTCTAAGAAGATAAAAAGAATGAAATTCTTTTTTGTTAATTGTATTGCTTCTTAGAATTTTTTTGTTTTTGTTTAAATAGCCGACGAAGTTAATGAAACTTAATGATTTAATTTAATTTTTGTTTTTAATGCAATAATGTTATATGTAAAAAATGTTTTTTTTTATAGATTAATAATATTATTAATATCACATCACCTTTGTTTTTTGATGATAATACTTAAAAATACGAAAGTTTAAGAATTTCATTTCAAAATACCTTAAACACTTTTTTTAATTTTTTCATTTTTTTTCACTTTTTGTTTTTGTTGTTTTAAAAGTGCTGCCACTTTTTGTGTGTGTTGTTGTTGTTGTTATTGTTGATGATGGTTTGAAAAAGATTTCAATTTGTAGTTAAATTTTCTTTCTTCGGCCTCTGAATGGCTTTTGGGTGTAATTGTATATTTATGTATATATGTATTTATATTTCAACTGGGGTTGGGTTTATTGTTTTTTGTTTTCTGTTTTTTGTTTTTGTTTTTACTTATTTCGTTGATCGGGGGGATGAAAAACAAGTAAAGCTTTTAATTTTCTTTGTTGTTTTGATTGCGCGCGTTATTATTTTTTTTGTAATAAGATAAGATAAACATTCGGAGGGATTTGAAATTATTATTTTCTCTTATTGTTGTTGTTTTTATTTGTTGATGTAGTTTTTTTTTATATTGTAGAGAGAAAGAGTGGGTCAGGATGGAGATAGATACTAAATGAGAATGAATATTAAAAATCTTACTCTGACGAACTGTGATACAATTTGTTTTTGGTTAATGAAAAGTCGGGACTAATCAAAATTGTACTGCTTTTAGTAAGATTTCTGCAAAGAGAAGAAAAGAGAAACGATATTGATTAGTTTTCGAGTCTTGATTGTTTTTTTTTTATAAGAAAATGAGAATGATGATGTCGAAATGGTAGATTAATGACTGAATATTGATTGATAGTGATTTGTAAGATACTTACTTAATAAACTGCGGCAACAGTGATGTCCAGCCACTCTTGTCCTGTTTCAGTGTTAAATACAGCTCAAAAGTAGGTACTGTATTAGGATCTACTTTCATCGATGCAATTCGCCTGGAAAAAATTAAAAAAAAAAAAGAAATTGTTAGATCATTAGGCAAAAAAGTAAATAAATCATTTCTAGTTTAAATTAAAAGTAAACCTTCATTAAAATGTTAATTCAGTATAATCTATTAATAGCACACGCACAAAAGACAAGGCAGTCAGTTTCTAAAACTTGGAGCGCTAATGGAACAAGGGGCAGAGAGAGGAACCTCAAAGGCTGCCTGCGCTGATAATCAACATAAAGCGAAAACGCAAAGTGGAAATTTCTTCTTTTTTTCATAAAAAAAAAAACACAAGCAAATGAAAGGCAAAGATGAACAACAAAAAAACTTGACAAAAAAGAAACAGATTACAACAACACAGCCAGTAAAAATTTTAATTGTATTTAATTTGTTATGCGCTTTGTTTCAATTGACACAGAGAGATAGGCAAAAGATACAGACACAGATACATAGGTTGTTTTGTATTGTTGGCTGTTAGTGCAGAGTGTTTGCTTGTTGTTAATTTAAAAGTTTAAATTGAGTGAATGTAGATGTAAGCGAAAAGCGAATAGCGAATAGCTTATTCTATGCGGTCATCTTTGCCTATAGTCTATTGACCTCCTCACTTATTGTGCACTCGACCAAACGGTCTCGTTCCTCCCCATCTGCCCCTTTCGTCTATTTAAATTATAATAGCCACGATCAATTTGATTTAGATTCATAAATTGTAGCTTATTGGCATAAATTGGCTCTTGGTTTTTGTTTGTTTGCTATTTTTAGTTCGAGAGTTGAATTAGATCTTTTGATTGAATATTTTTTTTATCGTTACGTTATTTTTTTTTTAGAAAATTGAAATAGGAAGGTAAGTACACAATTACTTACGCAAAAAATAAAAATTAAAAACTTGACTGAATACCATTTTTAAAGGATTGGGGATTACAGAAGTAAAAATTTTGTGTGAATAAAAAAAAAAAAAACTTACCTTGTATTACTTGGCTCATCCTCGAATTCAATATAAATTGTACAACCCCTAATGCCGCATGGTTCCTTTTCAGATACTTTAATTATCTCGGCTGCTATCCTAGGTGTCAGATCCCATGGTAATGAGACCTCGGTGCACGCTAAATGGCGACTCTTAGCCGCACGAAGTTCGCTCTGCAAACGTATCGACAATGCATTAACGGATGCATCATCATCGGTCATACATATTAAATTACTATTGTAGCGATTATTCGTTTGGCTACCACTGGTGGGGTTGGTGGTAATATTATTGGTGGTAGAATTATTATTATTAATATTATTGCTAGAACTTAAATTTGTAGCGTTTGTATTACTACTAATATTATTATCACTGTAATTTGTTGTTTGCCTATTAGTTCTAGATTTTGTTGTAGCTTGCAGGTGATGATGATGGTTAAGGTGATGATGATGATGATGCATTGCCGTTGGCGATGACATTGTTGTACGATGATGGTGATGACCGTCGACAATATCGATGGAACTTTGTTTATTACTACTACTACTATAGTGGTGGTGAGATGGCGGTGGTGTAAGAGGACTGGTCCAGTCTGGAAGGAAAAAAAAAATAAACAAAATTTTAAAATATATTTTGAATCTTGCAATAAAAAAAAATTCAGTTTAGAAAATGAAAAGGAAATGAAAAGGTAAATGCAATCGAAAAAAACTATTAGATTTTAAATTGAGAAAATTAGGGACAAAAATAATTGCACGGTAAATATGTTTTCCTAATTTTTTTTTTTGGCATTGCAATATTTTTAAGTTTTTAAGTCGCATAGCAAGGGGGCACCAAAAATTTGAAAAAAAGTTTCAAAATATTCTTTTGAAAATTGAAAATCTCTTGAAAAAAAGGCAAGCTCTAGTCGGGAAAAATTAGGTAATCCTACTTTCATGTAGGTACCTAGTATATTAAAAATAAAAAACTTAGTTCAATTAAGAGTATCTAAGTAAAAAAAAAATAATAATAATAAGTTATATAAATACCTATACAAGTTTGCAACTACACTAAATTATTTTTTGTTTTATAAAAAAAAGTAGAAAGCAAATAATGCACAGGAGAGCTTGTAACATAAGAAAGTTAAATAATTCCATAAAAAAAAATAAAATCCAAAAAAGCACCTCTGCCAAAGGTCCTACACTCACGAGTTGTCAAACCTAAATGAACAAACTTTGAATGAGTTCCAACTATTTGTAGGTAAAGTCTCCGAAATAGGCAGGCATTTTTTATCACCACATCGCCGATAACGACAAAAAACGACGAATTGCCAAGAAAATCATTTTAAAAAAATATCACCTAATCAATTGCATCCTAGACTTTAAAATCAACATTGTTCTTAATTCGACAAATTAAAGTGAGTCAGTCAATTTTAATTTATTTCCTCTTTAAAAAAGTAGGTAGGTACCTTTATTTTAAAGTTTTCCAAATTTAATAAACACAAACACATATACCTACAAATGGAAGGTACCTATTTGGAAACCCCGTTTTCCGTTTATAAATTCATTCATTCAGAAGCTGTTTCTCAAAATAAAAGAAAAACACCTACCCACCACCCTCTCATCAAAATAAAAAATCCAATTCCTCCTCAGCAAAGAGAAAAAGTATCTTTTCTCGCCCTTTATCCTAAAAAACTGACACCGACGTACAGATAAAGATAAAATGACGAAAATCGCGGTAGTACCTACCGACGAATATGTAACCTACCTACCTGTTTTTTTTTTTTCAAATTTCTTATTCTGTATTTACTTTAACTTTTTTTCTTCTACTTTTGCCTTTCTCCCTGTGTGCCATAAATATGAGTTTTCCTTGATTTTTTTTTTCTACCTCCCTCAACCAACCCAACACAATTCATCTACCTTCCAGAGTTTTCGATATACACATGCATAACTATATCTACATCATACATAATTTTCTTCACCTAGCAACAGAGGTTTCTCTTGCTCCTCTTTTTGTTTTTGGACGAGATATGGTCGTGTTTTTGCAGACCTATCCGAACGAACGAAAAGGAGATGACGTGCTTTCGAAACGAATATCCAATGAAGAGCTCATCAAGGCAAAGTTACGAATAAAACAGAGAAACGAAAATCTAACCCACTGCCAAGAGTGCCAAGTGCCATGCCAGTGCTACTGACAAAACACAAAACTAAGTAAATAGCCAAAAGAGAGAGAGGGAGCGTCGAGAGAGTGGCAAACTGGAGGAAATTATAATCTGTTTTAAGAGCACAGTAATCAGCTGGAAACCATATGACTGAAGAGAAAACTCACAGAGTAGATACTTTCTTATGTACCGATTTAAAATATATAACAAAAAAGTATCTACCAAGAAAAAGAACAAGAAGATGTGTTATTTTCCTATAAGAAAATTAAATGAGAAAGAAAAAACAAGAATCGATTTTCTTTTTCTGTTCTACCAACCGACTGCTGAAGTCTGAAGTGTCGAGCAGGAAGGAAGGTGGTGCATACACACAGAATTATGAGTATGACAGAAGAAAAAAGAGTACACGAAGAGAAAGGGGCAAGGAGGAAGCAATCAGCTGAGTTAGGAGCCCACACAGCTGGGATATCAGCCGTTTTGTTCCCGAAAAGGCAAAAAGGCGAACAACGTAAGGAGGAAGAGGACTTATATTATCCCAATTGGGAAAGTAGGTACATAGTTGTCAAGACGGAATGGAGTTTTTTATCTAGCCTTTTTTTCTTTCTTTAAAAAGAAGAAACAAGAGCAATAAATTAAACTGCAACTCTCTCTAAAAGTTTCATCAGCACATGGTGATGGAGCAGAGCAGAGCACTGAGACTGAGATGCACATGTATCACAATTATAAAGAGTACACATTGCATCATGCCGGTTTATGGACGGAAAAAGGGGATTTAAGTAGAAGGGGTAAAGAGGCATGACAAAAAAAATTAAAAGGAGATTGGAAAGGAGGAATAGGTATGTAGGTACCTATTCGGCATACATTTAATGAAAGAAAATAGAAAATAGAAAACAGAAAATAAAAGAAGAAAAGAAGAAAAAATGAAAAATGAGTAGAATTAGAAGAAAAAGCTCACCTTTAACTTTAGTTGACCCTATGACACCGAATTGCCCTTGAAATTGATTTTGCACAGAGAGCACTTCCATTTTCATGAGTAATTCTTCGAAAACTACTTCGTCAATTTTGACAAGTTTACTACTAGTATCACTATTTTTGCTTGGATTGCTGCTGCTGCTGCTTCTGCTTCTGTCTTCGGTCGACGACGACGAAGAAGACGATGACAACTTCCTTTTTTTACTGTTGACAACGCGCGAACTTTTTATGTCCTCAATTTTGACAAGCAAATTGTTTACCGATTTTTTTTATCGCGTCACACAATCACACACATTTGGAAAAGCACAATTTTCTTTCGACAAAAAAAACAGTGTGTCATTAACAATGAGTTTATCTTCTTTTAAATTGAATTGGAAAATAATCAACAACTACTTAAACTTGTACGAAATTAATTATAAATTAATCAAATTAAAAAACATGTACATATATATAATATATATCTCTTTTATCTTTAAGCTGCGGACAATTCTTTTTAGAAAAAAATTGCAGTCCGTACTTTTTTTATTTTTTGTATCTCAGCTCTTGAACGAATATCTTTATTTTAATTTTTTTCTTCTCATCAGCTAGCTTTTTTCATTTGTAACTTTTAATTAATTATTTTCTTTTCTCACAGCACTTGCATATCACTTGTGTATTTTATTTGATTTATAAACTTTATCTCTGAGTTGGTTTTCCCTATTTCATTATCCTGTTGCCGCGGAACCGCCGGTTTCCAAGAAGAGTCCTTACTGGATTTGGTTGTGTTTTCCAGCAAAAAGAGTGAATAAATCAATAAAATTGAAAAAAGCGAGCAAATACACTTGAATTATGAATTTGGATTTTATTTTAAAAAACACTTGTTTTAGGTTGTTGGTTGGTTGGTTGGTTTTTGTAAAAAAAAAGTTTAACTTTTCTATCCGCTCTCTGATATCCGTTTGGTTCACGTTCCGTGTCTAAAATCGCTTGTGGGTTTTCAAAAGTAGATTTTTTTGGCTTAGCAGAATCTGTTATCTGATTTTTTGTATTGAGAATGAGATCCTTGGAGATTTTGGTTGACGTTGTTTTTTTAAATATAAAATTTGGATCTCTTTTGTTAAAAAATTGATGATTGTTGGTGTAAATTTAGAAAAAAGTATCTATTGAATTTTTGTTGTTGTTGAATTTGAAAGTCTATTTCTTTTTTGTTGTTTATTGTGTTTTTTCTGCCTGCGGTCGGTCTCTTGCCAAGTTTCTTGCAAACGAGATACGAATATCAGCAGTGTTCAAAAGCTACTATCCGGCCGGCTGTTTGCTTCGGCTTTATATAGCCTACATCCCCTCCACAGAGCACGTACAATTTGGATTTGATACTTGCTCTCTGTTGAACAATCACACACACATATGTTCGGTTCGGTTCAACTTGTACTAAATAGACACCAGGCGGCGCAATCAACACTCAAAAGCAGCGAACAACGGTGGAAAACATATGTTTCAGTCCAAATGAGACGGTTCTCTTCGGGTTTTTCTCTCTCCGTGTCCGTACTCCGTACTCCGTACTTCGTCTCCAAGTATATAGATTTTGCCGGCCGTTCGTTTCGTTCGTATAATCGTATATCGACAATCGGAATCGACTTCGTTCGCAGAGCAGAGGAAGGAAACATATGTGTTTGATGTTCTCTTTCTGGTCTTTTTGTCTCTCACTTCTGTCATACACTGTTATTTACTTAAATTGGATGAGATTTCTCTTTTCTGTGTGTGACATATAATATGTAGAATGGTATATAAATATGTAGGGGCTTCTTTTGAATTTGGACCGCAAATGTGGTGTACGTGACTCAAATCTGGTATATAGAAAAGTCTTGTTTTTAAGAGGGGGAATTGGTGCAGGGGGTGCACATGCAGTTTTCCCTTTATGTGTTCGGTGGAGGTGTTGGGATGGCTGCCAACTCCCGGTGCCCCCCTTTTCGATTTCATTTTCGTCATTTCACCCAGTGTTTTCATGTTTTATGTGTGCTGCTTTGTCTCTTTTCTCACTGATTGACCATTTGAAGTTTTTTTTTTCTCTTGATTATTTGTTCATTTTTTTGTTGGTTGTTGGTTGTTTTGTTGTTTTTGTATTACTTCTTTCTTTCTTGTTTTACATAATTCCTTTGGTTCTGCTTCACATATCCCATATGATGTTGTGTCAAATGAGATTTTCTTCCTTTTATTTCTCGATTCCTTCTTTTTCTCCTACACACCCCACTGGAGTTTTTTTTTTTTTTGCTTTTTGCCTTTTTCTATCGTCATCATGTTCGTGTATTCCTCAATTCCTCTTTGATAGAGGACAGGTTTATTCTTGTTTCGCTGTACTCTGTAGCTCTGTTCATGCTGCTACATGAAGGGAAATATAAATTGCTCCTGCCTCTTTGGATTTTTGGGGGCCTGTTTGTTCGTGTTTTGTTGTTGTTCTGTGCCGGTTTTTTTTTTTTAGTAATATATGTAGGTACCTTATACCTTCCTCGTGCTCTTCGCCAGCGCCCCCGATGAACGAATTTGATTTATTCCTTGTTCATGTTTCCTTTACTTTTTTACTTCTTTTTGTTTTTTTTTTCTTCGTTTTGTTGCTTCTTGTACAGACCTATGTGTGTAGGTAGATAAGTGTATTCATTTCTGTTGCACACTGCAATTTAATTTTCTATGGTTTTCTCTATGTGTGTATGGAAATGGGTAAAAAAAATTGGAAAATTTGCATTTTCACGCAATTTTCAAAGGTTTCATTTCGATGGATAGAGCAAAAGCTAGACGAGGAAGAAATCTATACCTACATACATACATACACACCTACATATGTATATGCATTAGCTTAGTACCTATTATATACCTACATTGCTAGCTTCATAGCATAGAAGTTTCTACATATGGATGTTTGTACGTATGTAAGTAGGTACCTAACTATGTGGTATGAAGATACCTACATACCTATACTACCTAGGTAGGTTCATATCTTAGTTAGGTAGGTACCTACCTAAGTAGGTATTTTGTATTGCAAAGTACCTACCTATGTAGGTACCTACCTATCTAGTGGATTATAACCTAGGCTTCTGAACTTATGTACCTATCTCTTACCTATCTTACTTACCTGGTCATTTAAGCATGTATACCCGAATTTATATCTATCTAGATACACCTAGCTTATCTATCTTTTTAAAACTATTTTTTTGGCAAAAAGTAAGTTCTCTATATTTAATCCAAGCAATTTTCTTCTTGAGACACCGGATTCAACTTTGGAAAGGACTCAAGAAACATTTCCGTTTATTCCAGAAATGAAAAACTTGTCTTTTTTGAGGGATTTGTCTATCTGGTTCTGGACCATGAAGTAGATGATTAGGTAGTTAATTATGTAGGTAGGTAAGGTAGGTACCTACCTGCTTAGAATCCTATTAAACAAACAAGTCATTTACAATCTGCACATCATCTAGGATCTGTGTTAGTTGATATACCTACATTACATACATGTGTGTACCTACTTACTTGCCTAGGTTCCCAGCTTAGCACTTATATACATATGTATATGTATCTATTACTAACAGAGGAATTGCCTAAATTAAATATACCTACCTCTATAAGGTTATTCCATTATAGATCGGTAGGTAGGTACCTACACATTTCATTATAACAAATCAGTCCATGACTCAATTTAAAGATACAAACACAGAAACCGATTTAGGTACCTATACCTATAAACAAGCTGACGACATAAAACCTATAGTAAGATGCCGCAGCATAGCAACATATGTAAATAGCTTAGCATATATCTTTGTATGTAGGTATGACTAGGTTAGGTAGGTACATATACTGAATTAAGATGATGCAAGAAGCGTTTGATCTTAATACATGATTGCCAATGCGTAGTGGTTTTCTGTCCCTACCCAAACCTTTGAAGATATCAATCAACCAACTCTGGAGTCAAATAATAGTTTTTACTTGCAAACACTTTGATAGCTATTAAAATTAGGTAGGTATCTAAATATGCATGTTTTTTTATCAAGAAAATAAGATAATTCAAGAGTCTAGACTCTAGACGAAATATCGAAAGAGAAATTTTTTTTTGTCTAAAAAATTTTGAAAATAAATTTTGAGAGATCTTTTTATTTTTTTTATTTTGCTGTTTTGGTGACACAAAAAAAAACGGACGTGATGTGAGTCATCATTTAAAATGTGTCTCAAAAAATATTTTAATCAATGAGGCTAAAGATAACAGCTTACTTAATTATTTTCATAGGAACCAATGTTATATTATAGAGCTAATGAACTTTCGTCATTCTAATGAAAAAAAAAGTTCTAGACACTTAGGTAAATTTTATGTCTACGTGCGATCAAGACAATAAGCAATAATTTTTGTTTGAGCAGAAATTGCATACAAAGCTTTAAATTTCCATCATAATTACACCACAATGATTATTATTGATTATGTAGGTAGTTATTAATTAAATTACAAAACAGTTCAATACCCACAGATGTACATTGTACATATGTATGTATGTACATGATATGTAGGTAAGTGTAGGTATGTATGTATATTTAAAGTGCACATTAATATCTATTAACAATTTAATTACCAGTTTACCTATATACTTGAGATTGCAACAATGTTCAATTAATAAAAAAAGTTCTTAGCCATAGGAACAGGTAGAAATGTTGTTTGTACGACGACCGACCGAAGACCGATGACGTTCATTCCTCCTACGCTACGTGCTTCTTGTCATCGAAACAATAACGCTTATCTAGCTGTATTGAGACGTATTGGCGACAGTGCTTTTTAATACAAATTTATACGTCACAAAATGTTTGCATTAGTTTTTGTAATTTCTAAAAGAATTTCGATTTTTTATTTAATTACTTAAAGTAGGTACATACAAACATATGTATGTATTAGTTTTAAAGGCACAATCAAACGTTTTGAATAGGAACCTATACGTTTAGGTTTTGTCTATAGGTTGTTCTGATTCTTATGGATAGGTATTAATTTTGTAAAACGAAACAAATAGACAAAAAACTAAATTATTTTCTAAAAATTTTTTTTAAATTAAATCAAATCAATTTTATTACCCATAATTACCTTTGTGCCAGTAAATAAATTTAAGACATTACTGTCTAGCACCATTATCCTAAGCCTCAGCCGCGTACCTACATATACATACATACATACATATGTTCTTAAACACAGATATTATCGTCTGGAACTGTGATTTCTTCCAGAATCTTCGGAGTCCTTAATCGGATTATAATTTTCAGTTATTATTTTTCCCGCAGAAACAACAACTATATGCGGGTAATTACATTTTAAGCACTAAACATAACGCTTTGTAATGTAGGTACTACAGCATCAAATTTGTCATCTTTTAGGTGCCTACTCAGATACAGAGCCTACCAAACCGATGCGATGGCGGGCGTTGAAAATAGTTACCATATCATTTTTTCTAGGAAAAAAAACTTAACACGTGCGCCATCGTTAATGAACTTTCAATATGTTTACTTAGATGTTGTTTATAGGATTTGTTGTAAGCGGTATATGGTAATTAAATTTTTGTTCAAAAAACCCCAGACCATCAAATTTAAACTAAGCTGCCAAAATATAAATAAGACGCCTCTGTTATCCATCTACCTGTTCCGAACCAACATATTTTAGGAACGGATCGGCTGTAACCTACCTCTTCTGGTGAATCTGGGATAAAATTTTCAGAGAAATGATGCTTCCGTTTAGGATGTTAGGATCATAAATAAATTTTAATTCAAAACAAATGGGAAATTCCCTGGAAACTAAGATACTTACATATTAACATTATGTATTTAGTTTGAACATTTAGATTTGCATGTAGCTAGGAGCAACCCACCTCTTTTCCATTTTCACAATTTTCTCAAAATTATGAAATAAATTGAAATAAATGACTAACTCTTGCTCACGCTGTGATAAATTTTCTAAATGTTTTTGTTCTTTTATCGAAACTGAATTAAACATAATTTTACCCATATTCGTGAAAATAATTTTGAAAATTTCATAAAATTTTAATGTGTAGATATAAAAACTATAGATACCATAGATACATGCAGAGGAAGGTGAAGGTACCTTAATAGGCATCAGGGCACGGCAACACAACAAGAAGAAGTGCTGTCGTAAACAACAAAAGAAATGGTCAGAAAACAGCTATGCTGACAAATCATACCGCTTACAAAAGATACAAAAATTAAGATCTAAGAAATAAAACCGTTGATAAGCAGCAACTTTCTTTGTCTGGTTTGTCTGTCTCTGTAGGTATCTCAATCTCAACTTAATTCATTTAAAATTTCGAAAAACAAAACTTGTCCAACTAGCGAGTATGGTTATTAGTGTCTCGGCCTTAAATTTATTGCTCTTGAAAATATAAAAATCAGAAGCTATTATCTGAAGATGAATGAGGCGCCATCGCAGCTAAGCCAGGTAAGCAGCTTTAGGGTGTAAAAGTCTACCATGTTCATATGTCAGAGTCAAATGTTGCTTAATTAATTTCCATACTTTTTCTGTATGTGTGTTTCGAATAATCTTACAGACAAAAAAGATACCTACCTATAGGGAGCCAGGTAGCTACAATTACAATCATATGTATGTTTTTAGTTACTTCGTAGAAAAATAGATTGATTTAGAAGGCTGTCAATTACTTTGCCACTGCGTACAGATGTGTGATATATAAGTACCTGAATATATCATAATATTCTGACCTTACACAGAAATAAAACTAAAATTATCACGATCAAAAGAACATTGATAGTTCTAAGATTCGGATACATTATGTATCTACCTTTATAGGAAGCTATCAAAAGTACCTATCTATCTATAGGTTAGGTAGGATGGTACCTACATATGTACGTGGAACTTTTAGGAATCCAAAATCATTCCAAATCACATTATCTTGCTCAAAATATTGCTAAGCTTTGGAAATTCAAGTAAAAGGCTGATCTAAAATTCATCACGCATCCCAATCCCAACTAGGTATCTGCTTTACAAGCCCGATACGAAGTCGTCGTCGTCGTCATATACATACAAATACAAAGCATATAGATAAACAGGTATATGTTTGCAATAGGTAAATACATATACAAGCAACATAAGGCTATGAAGACAAAACAACAAAAAGAACATTCCCATCTCACATCTCTCTAAATCGATTCCATAAAATAAAAATAAATAGACAGACAAAAAGTATCTGAAAGAGGACAACACAGAACGAACAAAAAAACTGTCAATCCCATCGACACACCTTGGGACAAAAAAATAAAAATAAAAAAATATAAATATAAACAGAGGCAAGTTTGTAGCAGGTTGGCAGTTTCGTCAGTACTCGTATCTACAGTTTTTGTTGCAAACACACAATACACACAGCACGGAGACAACTATAAGGAGTACTTGTCACGATTTTGCAAGTGTTCTCCAGCCATCGATCTTTAAAGCCAAGAGTATGTATGGAGCTATTGGTATATATATATGTAGGTGCCTAGGTATACCTATTTGTATATCTGGGTACTAGGTACTGGCTTTCTTAAAAATAGGACACTGAAAACAGTGCACAGGTGACATGGGTAACTAAACTACTATACCTTATAGGTACCTAGTCATCAGAAAACCACGAACCCGTCCCACACCCCCTCCGCAAACAGTCACTGTCCTCAGAAATAATCGGATATTGTTCTGATAAAAAAATATTGATTGTGAATCATCAGATTCAGAGTACCCACGTATTCCTATAGTCACTTTTTCAGGTGCATTTCATATTTCACAACTTCAATAGATTTCATCATCTTATTTTGCTTTCCCTGGCATAGCAACAGAGATCCCGAATCATGTCCGAAGTGACAAGAGGACAACCCTATTGTCAGTGTCGTATAGATACTTTGTTGAAAACATCAGCAGAACAGTATTCAGGCCGATTGTGGCAGAAGATAAGGAAAAACCAAATGTTCGTTTCTTGAAATATGATCTTCCAAGTTGTACGATCTACGAGTATCTATAATAAGTGTATCTTCACTCCCACATTTGTATAGTTATAGATGTGGAAAGATGGAGAATCTTCTCGAACAGCGACACAATACTCTTGAAGAGTGTCTCAAGAACACAAATACTCACTGGATATGGCTGTGAAAGGAGAGTCCCTATCCCTATAATTTGGGAATTTTCCTTTCCTTTTTCTTGTTTTGTTTTGGGATAATTTTGGTAATACAAATTACTATGTGTGCACCTATGCACTGCGGGACTTGGACTTATGATTGTTATGGATGAAAAGGATCGTTAAAAAAGCAGAAAGACCCATTATGGTTAATTTTAAATAAAAAAGGAACAAGTTATTTTTGGGACCATAAAACAAGGTAGGTCTAGACTAGACGATCGTACGTAGTTAACATATTGTATATGCCTGTACCTAAATCCATGTGTATCCACACACATATACATACATTAATGTTCTAATCCGAGTTTATAGGTAGATATTTATAATGTAGGTATGTAGATTGTAGGTATACCTACATATATTCATCCAAGTCTGAGTGTGTTTCAAAAGGAAACAATATTTTAAGTGACAATTTTCATGTGTGTATGTATCTACGTATGTACCTATCTATGATAATTTTGCCAATTTAAATGCAACATCTGACAATAAAACTTTGAAATGTTTAACTTTTTTTTTATATTTTTGACCAAAAGATTTGATACCTATTTGTAAATTATTGACAGAAACTTGACACGTGTCGATAGGATGTACAACATGACAGAGAAACGTCTCATTGATTTTAATTTTGAATAAAAATAGTTTTTCTTCGCATAGATCTTGAATTTGGAAATGAATTACAGTCCACATCCCTTGCATCTGGGCACCTTAAATTTATTATATTTGCTATCCCAATTTTATGGAAAGACTTAAAATCAAACTTTTCACAGTTCTGTGGAAACTTCAGTCTTTAATTTTTTCCCTGACAAATCTGTCAAGTTCTAGTTTGTCTATTACCTAGGTTAGGTACCTACCTAGTACCTGTGTAACCTATACAAGGATAAGTATGTACCTCTCTATTCGAAACTTCCCTATAGGTACCTACCAAAGATTATTAATTTTTCCTCGAGTCTGGTGGTACCTATAGGTTTAAAGCTTTTCCTAAATCGTAATTGCAACAAAACTCAGCTCAATCTTAGGTTCAGTGGAAATATCTTAATTTTAGGCGGCATGGCATAAGAAAAGCAAAAGATTCGTGATCGATCACGTCTCTTATTTCATTAGTCATCACACCAGCAGCAGCAGATAACAGCACAAAAAATAAGATGATGAAATGATCATGTCAAGAGGGGTAAGAAGAAACCTGAAAAAAACTTGCAGAACACCTTTTTGTTACTCACGCAATCAACAACAAAAACGTAAAAATAAAAAACGAAGTGAGTACAAAAAAAACTCGCTTATCAAAAGAGTGCAACCGAATTTCCCTATTTAATTCCATCAATCCTCTTTTGTTCATTGCAAGCAAAGACATACAGGAGAAGGTATAGGTACATAGATACAGAAGAATATATAGGTGAAAAGCAACAACACAAGTTAAGTGATATGATAAATGTACATAACATGTACATGTACATGTACCTACATACATATATGTAGAATGTATAGAGAGACACAAGAAAAATAAAGAAACAGTCTCCACATCCACATAGCAAAAAGTGAGGCAGAATAAGAGAAGGAAAATCAAGCAAACTAAATTTAAAGAAGACAAGACAAAAGACACACTGAACACAGGCAAAGGCACAGGCACAGGGCACAAACCATAAAATATAAATCGTTTTTTCTTCATTTTCCTTGCTTCTGCTTCTACTTATGATTATTGTTACCTTCTCTATACTCCTTTGGAGTTTCTCTACGGGTCCTCTCGGTTCTCAAGTTCTCATATCATCCACAGCCCCCCCCCCCGCGTTTCCGTGGATCAAACGAATCCTTTTCAACAAATTAACCAACATCATCATCATCCATCTATCCATTTTTTTGCATTGTACCTGTGCCTGTGCCTGGGCCTGTGCAATAGAAAAGAGTAAATAGGAAAAGTAATATATGATAAAAAATTATGGTTAAGGAAAAGTCAGAAATATACCGAAATAAACCTTCACCGGGACGGGATATTGGATAAGTGGATAGAGCGTAGAGCATAGAGAAAGAAGAAGAAAACTCTCTTAAATCTTGATATAATATAATATAGGCTTGAAAATGCACTTTTCAAAGTATATAACCCGCAACGAGGGGAATCAAACGAACAGATGATGTAAAAGTGCTCTTAAATAACAACACACAAACCTCTCTTCTTATATACAGCAGCGAAAGCGGAGCGGACAGCGGGTTTTTGATTTAATCATTTTCAGTTCGATTTAGCTCTCTCTCGTATTCAAGGGGTTTTATGCGAAATTTTTTTCTCTGAGAGGTTCAGTCTCTCTATTTACCCCGTCGATTCCGGTCGCTTAATTCGTGCATTCGGGTGTTTCGGGTGTCAATTTTAGATATTTTTTTCATTGAGTATACTCACAGTTCTTTATACTTTTTTTTCCTCATTTCTCTTGCTTTTGTTCTGATGAAGGTGGTGAAGTTGTTGTTGTATTCTGGGGTGTACTGGTTAGTTGTTGTTGGTGTGCTTCTTGATTTCTTATAATTCTCGTTCTTTTCTACCTATTATAGTTTAAATTTTGTTCGATTTTTTTGTTTGTTTTACAAATGGTCGAAAATTGTATTTTAGGAAAATTGTTTTATTTAACTTAACATTATGAAGGTAGTCGAAATTACAGTTAGTGTAGCAGTTGTGTTGTTTTTGAGGAGTTGGAAAATAGGAGATTGCAGTTTTGGATTAGTTAGTTACTTTTCTTTGAATCCCAAATTTGGGCTTAGATACCTACCTGCATTTCTTTGCATCGATAGTTTATAGAATCACAAACTAGTTTTCTTGGCCAGAAGTATCTAGAAAGATTTAGATTCAGAAGCATCTAGAAAGATTGAGGGATAGCTTGAAGTTTCACTAAAGTTGATTTTTATGTTCGAGAAAATATTTAGTAAGGAAGTTTCTTAATTTCAGACAGATCATTCTTAAATGCAAAAAATTTGGTTTTTTTTTACTAAACCGTGAATTTTATTCTTGTTTTTGCAAACGAACAAAATTGTGTCTTTTTCTTTTAGTTAAGAAAACTAATTTTTGAGAGATAAGTGATTCTTTAGAATATTAACCGTGAATGATATTTGATAAACGTGCAAAGTAGGAGCTTAACGTTTTTCTTGAAAAGAAAATTGTGTTTTTTGTAGGTTTATTTTTCTTAAGCGTTTATTTGTGAAAATAATTCGACAGAAAATCCATTTTATAGTTCGGCTTCACCTATTAGTTTTAATTTAGTTAGAAAATTTAAATACCTACTTAAAATTGCACCACAAAGGTTTAAATTCACATAGGCACTCTTCCGAATTGTATACCTTTCTAAATTGCAGACTCATTATTTAATAATACATAAAATCAGAGAAAATTCTAAAAATTTGTTCACCGTTAAATATTTTTAAGTCCGAAATTTAAATTATTGTAAAATATACGACAACAATCACCTTCATCACCATTCTGTTATTTAATTTAAGGAAAATATTTTAGAAAAAATAAAAAACGAATTAGCTATTGTAAATAAAAAAAACCGTTATACCTTAATCGATATCGAAAATTAAAATCTGTAATGAAAAAATCAAAATGTAATTACCTATAAGATAAATGAAAAATGTGAAAATAAAAAATATGTGAATTAAATTTAAGAAATCCAAAGAAAGAGAAAAATAAAGTGAAAAAATATTTTTTGATACCAAAAAATTAAAAAAAAAGTTTTTTTATTTTCTAAAAAATCGTCGAAAATAATAAAAAGAATGAAAAATTTTCCGAAAAGGCAAATGGAAAATATTATTTTTTTTT
The DNA here is from genome assembly GCA_905146935.1 of Scaeva pyrastri. Taxonomy (NCBI): domain Eukaryota; kingdom Metazoa; phylum Arthropoda; class Insecta; order Diptera; family Syrphidae; genus Scaeva; species Scaeva pyrastri. The sequence continues at coordinate 1,649,721 of LR989927.1, read as the reverse complement.
AGGTTGAAATTTTTATTATTTTTGAGGTTTTTTTTTTTTGAGTGTGAGATAGAAGGAAGGGTGCAGAAGCAGTTGGGGCATGGCGAAATTTTTGATTGATTGGTTTTTTATTTATAAGAAAAATAAAAAAAAAATAGTAATCGGGGGGCACTTGAACTCTTTCCGTAGCCCTTTGGTAAGTTTTGAAAACATTTAATTTTTCAAAAAAAGAAGGCTCAAATACAACTACCTACGTGTCTATGTAAAGTAGCTGCCTAAACAGACAAACTTTTGTGAGGATAATATTATTACCTACATAGTAATTACCCAATGATAAGATTCGTGCATTTGTTTAACTGTCTCGAGATAATGAAAGGAAATTAAATTTATTTTTATAGGTATACGCCGGTATTTCATGATAGCTCTCCATCAGCTCAGACTTCCCGGCTTTCGGAATGAATTAAGTCCAACAAGAGAAGCTCGATTGGAAGGTAGTTAGGTAGTAGGAATGGGTACCCTACCCAGTGGAAGTCAGTCGCTTATCTGAATGTTTATTCTCATGGCGATAATTGTTAATGTTGACATTATTTTATATTTTTATAACTTAAAAATAGATCGTCAGACAGTGTTTTGTTAGCACTCTAGAGCGTAATTGAACATTTATTTATATTTATTACTATTGCACACAATTAAGTTGCCTGTTTGTTATTAATTAGAGGTCGATTTTTACAGACAGAAAAATAATTATCAACTTGAGATAGGTACATACAAGTATGTATTTACATAGATTGATGTAACCGGCTGGGGAGATATGTAGGTAGGTACCTACTTAGAAGAAGTCTACAACGTAGTTTTGAGCACTTGAAACCTAGACTGGCAGGGTTTAAAGGGCTAAAGTGGCAGTTTGTTCGTCGATTAATTGCTTTTAATAATTATTAATGGGTTTGATAGGAAGGTAGGTAAGTACTCACTTACATATCTATATTATAAACTCGTGTATTGAAAGTCTAGGCGTATTTATTGTAAGCGCACCTTCATAACTTATGTACTTAGATACATTATGTACATGTGCCTTACAGATCTGGTTAGCACTCATATGTATGTACATATGTGGTAGGTTAGTTTTTCACCTACTAGATAGGTACCTAAAATATTTATGTAAGTAAATAGCTAACAAGATAAATTTAGTTATTCTTGTCGGTCGGGGATTTAAATAAGTTATGAAGATTGGTCCAAGAAAATGTGGTGTTAAGTTATGCCTTGGTTTTAATATTTTTCTTGAGGAAGTGTTTACGAAAATTTTGTGGATCAGAACAACCATTAGTTGGCAGCTACCTGCCTTTAAATAAGAAAATTTGAGTTTTGAAATAAAAACTGATGAGTAGAGATCATTAGAAAATTATGATACCAAATCCCTGTGCAGGTGGATACGTTTTGTTTCTTTAAAGACTACAAAACTCCATTGAAGTAGATTGGACCAACTGTGTTTGTCGGGACACATACAAATTGATGAATAAAATATCATTTTTCATAAAGTCTGTACAAGTTTCGTCGATGATTTTTGCCGTTAAAGTTCAGTACAATAAGAAGGAAAAACTCAAATTTGATAATATCCATTTGAAATAAAGTAAAATAGCTCTTAAAAATAACGCTTTGCTATGGAATAGATTTACTTTTGAAATAAGTTAGTTGAGTCTGTAGTATCTTTTATTTTTTCATTTTATGCTATTTGAAAATATTTTAATTTTTTTTCAAATTTAACCTTTTTTTAACTTCTGTTTTTCAAGACGTTATTTTTTAAATGCTTATCGGTTTCATTATTTTTAGCTTTTAAAAACCGAATTTCTGTAATTTGTATTTTTCTTAAGTTTTGAACTCTCTTTTGGCATTTCTCTTTTAATGTTTTTAATTTGAATTGCTCATCTTAATCTTAAAGTTGTGGTTTAATTGCATTATTTTGTTGTTGACTTAAATTAGGAATGTTTGAATGAAAGAAATACTATTTTCAACAACGAAAAAATATTAAAAAAACAGACATTTAGATAAAAGTCACAACAACAGTTTCAAATTGGTATAAAACTGAATAGACTTCGAATAGACATCTTTTAACATCTTAAACAAATCTGTAGTTATGACTTCAATTAAACTTACGGTTCAAACATTTATCGGTATTTTTATACCAATATCATTTATATGCACTCATAGATAAGTAACATGGCTTCACTCTTCCTCAGAAAAACTTAAAGAAATACCTAGGTCCTAGGTATTATGTAACCTAAAAATAGAAAATTTCAAAACCAATCGATACCTCTTGCTTTTCGTTAGTCCTGAAAATATATAAAAATGCATACAAAAATATCATATAACGATATGTTAAAATTTTTAATGGTCCCAAAAAAAGATTGAGACCTAAAATCCTAGATATCTGTGTTGGGTGATGGCTTTAAATTTAATTTTCTTACGAAGTTTATATTTATGTGCTGAATAGAGTTAAGGTTAAGTTTTTATTTTTTGTATTTAATTAGGTATAATTGAGAAATAAATAATATTTGAATATGTACTAATTTGCATTATTTATTACATGTCACTAATTATTTTTATTTAGAAATTTGCATAACAATATTGCAAGTGTACATCAATCAATTCACTAAACAAGATTCTTAACAATTAAAGAACAACAAAAAGAAAAAAAACAATTTAACAACACAGTCACTTAATCTTTGATAAAATCGTGTGTGTTTTTTAGATATGTATTGTACATACAAATACATACATATGTATGTATGTATGTACTTTGTTTTTTACTTGAAGATGAACTTGCTGCACTTTAAGTGCTGACTCTAACAATCACACTAATTTACATCATAATAAACATTTAATAAGTGACAGCTAAAGATTAATTAAAATTTAACAAATAAAAGGCTGACTTAGAAAGTTGCTAACGCTAACAAATTTGTTTTCCTCACACTATAATGTAAAATTGGATTTATAATTGTCTAAATATGCTAAAATGTTGGAAACAAAAATTAGAATAATGTTAATCATAGTTTAATAACGATAGAGTGTGTCCTAACTACTAAGTAGTTAGCTATGTAATGCATGTACATATATAATAATTAATCTGTCTATAATACATATTTGATAGGCACACGATAAAAAGCTAAAATTTCTATCAAACAATTGTTTCATTATTCAGTTTTAAATTTAATTAAATAATTGTGAACAAAATTATATATACGTTTATAACTAGATAGATGCAGAGACTTTGATCGGAAACTAGTTCTTTTTTTGTTCTATCGAAAATGATTTGCATACGAATTATTATTATGAGCGGTGATTATCTTTAAATAAAATTTATTTGTTTTTTACTTCTGTCCTATATCATGTTTGTATTTTAAGTATCAATTTTTAACACATCCGTTTGAATAAATCTTTTGAGGGATTACAAAATTAGGTAACAAATAAGTTTAATTAGTTAATGCAGAATTATACACACGTCGATACATTTGTATACAATAGATGAAAAACGTTTAAATCAATGCGGACTTTGACTTATTCACGGATCCTAACATTTTCGGAAAAATGCAAAAAAAATCAGTGTATCATTATTTATTATTCCTTAACAAAAAAAAAAATATTTTACACATTGGGTAGTTTTTTTATTTTTAGTTATTTATTTATTTTCAATTTTACGATTTGTTGCATTTCGACGCTTATTTTGAGGTAAATAGAATTGCTCATAATGGTTCATTGAATTTTTTCGACAGCCTTAAATATTATAAAAGAATTGTGTTTTTCATTTCTTTTTTTTAACCAAAAGCTGCTAATTGAGATTTTGAAATTAAAATATTACTCGTGAAAATTTAAAATTACTTTTAAATCAAATGAAAGGGGTAATTTAAAATTCCCATTCTAGGCATATTTTCGTTAACAATTATTTTAAGTGTTTTGTGCTTTAATTTTTATTTTAAGAACAAATAACAACCTTTTCAAAATTAAATTCTTAGTATGTGATGTTTATGTGTTATTAGAAGTTTATTCGATACATTAACTCGGTCAAAAACAAATCTAAACAATAGGTCAGGAAAGTTTAGGTCTCAAAAAGCAGGGAACTTGCTTGCATGGATTAGGTCCGCTTTTTCGACAAAAGTTTTGGGCTATCCATGGGAGACTTCAGAGCTTAACGAATAAACCTTGTAAGATAGATTATGTGTTGTATTTAAGTAGGTACTTCAAATAAAAAATATCTTATGCTGTTTTTGAAACTAGAGTATTTGAATATTCAATGTTCAACCAATGTATTTTATTATAATAATGTTCAAAGTTAAATTAAACATTTAAAATACTATATTTTTACGATATAATTTAAAATATGCATTATAAAAATTTCTGGAACACAGAACTTATAAGATAACAATTCGACTTAGAATTTCAAACACCTAATTAAAGTAAGGAAAGAAAATGAAGCATTTTCATTTCTATGTTCTTAATTTCTTGTTTGATTACGAATCTTTTTTGGGACTATGATTATTTCATATCTATGTACATAGGTGTGTTTACCAAGGTACTAAAATGAAATCCCAATACAAGTAATTTTTGATAAACTTTAAACGAAAAAAGTACCCAAGTTTCCTGAGTAAATTTGTTTGTAAGAAATTTTAGAAAATAAAATTAATTTTCTAATTGAGTAACAAAACAATCTAAGTTAATTGCCCACCACCACGTCAATGTCCCCAACTCCTTGTTCTTCAAATTATAATCAAATGGATTTTCAAAATCACGGGTCTAAGCAGAAAACCAAATCGGCTAATCTCATCAATGACAAGATGTCCAATGTTGACGCTGTGATGAATTTTACTGAATCTTGCCACAAATAAGACCCAAATAAGATTTCTTCTTGTGTCTCGGTCTCGAAACAGGTTAGTTATTAAGTTATTTGAGCAAAACAACAATTTAAATTTAATAAAATGATTAATTACTTCGTTAGTATAGATACGTATAGCCAGTTGGATTCACAAATAGAACAAAAGGAATACTTATACTCAAAATTCCCCCATAGAACCCCCCATCTTCCAGAATCAATCTACTCGTATACTTTATCGGAAATTTCCTCTGATGAATTATTAAAAAGCTTCAAACTAATCTAATAGAACCAAATCCGCTTTCTTACAAGACAAAAATATATACTATATGTATGTATAAAAAAAAAAAAACGAATTCGCAATTTCATGGTCCTCGAATGTGAAACAAATCCACAAAAAAAAAAGAAAATAAAAAAAGCGAATTATGCTAATTGCAATTCATCTAAAGAAGAAGACAAATAAAATCCCAAAGAAGATAAAGTTTCATAGTCGTCGTCGTCGTCGGTCGTCGTCGGCCGTCGTCGTAGGTATGTATGTACATACATAGGTACATCAACATCACATCTCGGTTTGATGATAGATATTTTATTTGTATTTTGTATTTTTTGTTCCATGTAGGTTTAGGTACATATCTTCTATTCCCGATCTTATAATACACATTTGCTTGTCAATTTTTTATCCATCCGCATCCCAAAAACAAAAAGAACACATTTCGAACTTGGGGATTTGCCTTCGGAAACACATATACAAAATAAGTAAAACAAAAAAATAAATAAATGAGAGCTCAGAATCAATCCATCAATCATTAAGGAGCTTTATTTTTTTGTACATTCCTATTTCTATCTTTTCCTTGCATATGAGCTTCGTTTTCGTTTTCGGGTTCGAGTTCGGGTTGGGGTTTGGGTTCGGCTTTGGTTCTTGAAATTATTCCGATTCCGAGGCTTTTGCCATAGAAAGCGAGTAAAGGTATGTAATGTAATGTAGGGTACAAATACTCGACACCACTTACCTACACGAAGCAAAAAAAAATACATATAAATAATATATTTCTTAATGTATCGCCATATCCGTCTCTGAAAAACAAAACCCTAGCAAGAAAAACACCACTAAGAATAAGAAAACAGAACATGAAAAAAAAAAACAGAACAGAACAGAAAAATATTATTTTAGATGAATTTGCGAAAAGCATTGGGAAAATGCTATTAATTCGAGTCTGCTGTTTTTTTTGCCGCCACCACCGCACCGCCACCACCGCCACCACCGAGCGACCCTAGCTACCTACCTTTAAAGGAGGTTTTCATTTTGCTCTATGAAAATTCAACAAAATGGAGGAAAATAAAATATGTTTTTCTTTTATTTTTCCAAAGACTTATTTTTCTTTTTACCAATTTCCGGTCGGCGGCGGCATGGCATGGCGTTATATCGCTGAGGGTGCACAAAGCACAACTCACATTGTTGGAAGTGATATATTTTTATTGGTTGATTGGAGGGACTGCTGATTTATTCGTACTAATGTTTTTTTATTTGTTGTTTATGGAGAAATTAAGAGGAATACATTTAGGGTTATACCGACCTAACCAATAATCGGAAGTGTTTTTGATTGTTATTCAACTTGACAACTCGGAGGGTGGTTTCTGTTTTCTGTTTTCTTATTATTATTTTTTTTTTATGTTGGTCTTTCGAGGAAGGGGCCAGCAAGAATCATTTAATTGTTATTAATAATTGTCATTTCTGATATTGTGACTCAATGTTGAGTGAGCACGCAATTATATTTTGGAAGGCCATTCAATGTGGTTTTTAATTGAAGTCTTAGTAATATATGTACATATGTGTGTAGGTTTTGATTTCCGTACTTTATCGGAAGTCGGTCGATGTCAAATTTGGGAAAACTTCCAAACTTGAGTGAATCACTTTAAAGAATTTTGTAGACGTTTTTCTGTCTGATCATACTTTTGCTCTAAATTATGAAATTAGGTATGTATGGAATTATGGAAAATACATATAAGTAGAACATAATTTGTGAAAATGAGTGAGTCCCAATGGAAAACTTAGATATAAAAGTATAGAATTAAGAGAACGCCCGAACTTGAACTTAATAAATAAAATTAAATTTTTTGTATTCCTAAAAACATAAATCAAAGTTCAAACAGATGAGTCTCCGACGGAAGCTAAAAGAAAATGAGTCCTTTTTGACTTAAACTGTTCTTAGGCATAACAATTTATCTTCGAATATATATTTCATGTATTATATTTCTGTAATCCTACAGAGACAAAAATGAAACAGAACAAGACTTAAATTTAGTTAGACAGATTAAAAAGGGTTTTTCTTTTATTTGTGATTTATAGTGTAATCTATGAATTGATACATTTTCTATCTCAATATTTTGCGAGCTATTAGATAACTTAGAATAATTCAAAATGTAGTGAATAGAATAAAATTTTATGAAATAACTTTCAAAAAGTCGAGTTTCAATCAACTATCAACTGTTTTTTAATTTTAAGCACTTTTATGTTAAACTTTAACTGAATTTTTGAATTTAGTTTGAGTTTTCAATTTTGGTTTTTCCATTTTTGTTTTATTTGTCTTAAAGCTTTGTTAGATTTTGGAGTTAATTTGAATTTTGTAAGTTCAATATTTGTGAAGGTTCTTCCGAAAAGCCTTAATTTTAAAAACTTCCGATAATTGAGTTCAGAGTAAATAATTAAAGCTTGCAATCTTCTAACTCATTATTAGTTACTGATATTCCAACTTCTAATGCTCCCTCGGAAACATATTTTAGACTTCAATTTTCAAAATGGAAATAAAACCGTTATTCATCGGAGACAATATTAATTTAGTGTCAATAATTTTACTTCAACACTGAAAGCCTTGACAAACACGTGAAACATGATTTTCCCCCAAAAAAATTGTTTATCTCTCCCGTTAAATAATTTTAATAAAAACGTTTCGTGGATAAGATGCCAAAAAATTGCAAAACAACGATAAGAAGTGAAATTATCTAATGCAAAAAAAAGAAGCTCATTCGAACTTTTATTCGAGCAATAAAAATCTCTCCTTGAAAGTTAACCTTGTTTTTAAATCTCGTTTCTAGATAAGTTGTTCTAAGTTTGGAAATTATTTATAGGTTTGTAGGTATGTACATAGGTACATTATCTCCTTTTGGAAATAAATAAAAAATTGTAAAAAAAAACAGCCTTTTTAACAGAGCTGTTTGTTTATTTTCTTTCTGAGTTTATTATTTTATCAGATGATGTATCTGAAGTCACTCTGGCAAAACAATACTCAAAATAGGAACACACTTGGAAGGTACAACATGTACATGTACAAGTACAAGAACAAAGTTATACTCGTTATGTTGCTTGAAACAATTTTTGTGTGTGTCATTAGAAAAAAGATTCATATCGCTGCGTTCGTAGCCACTCGTTCGTCCCTCCTCTAGCTGACTATGCAGCGTGCTATTCGTTTAATTCTTTGATTCGAGGTAAAAATATATTTTTCTCTTCAAATTATCACAATTGATAGTGAAAGAAAACAGCATTTATCCACACTGCCGCATCTAGAAACTAGAAACAACAAAACTAAATAAAAAAAATCACTAACAGTTCTCCATAAATGTTTGCTGTTGTGCGTCCAACTCCAACGCAACGCAACGACGCACGACACGACCGACCGACTGACGAGCGACCGTCGACGACGACGCACGTATGTATCTGTATCTGTTCCATCGAGAAGATTCTGTATCTGTTTGTTTCGTCTTTTTGTTTTAAATAGAATTTTCGATTGAAGTAGAAAACAGAGCAAAATACAAATTTCACCTCGGTACTTTTCCACTAAAGAAGATTGAAAAAAAAGAGTTACTTTTGTTCGTTGCTTTTCTATGTTTGCTGCAGGCTACAGGTTGAAGTTGTGTCATAGTCGGTGAAATAATGTTACATTTGAGAATTATTTCAACATCAAATCGATTTTCGTTGGAAGACGTTAAAATACTCAAACACAACACAATCTCCGTCAATAAGTATTAATAAAAAGCTATTAATCTCTTACATAATATCTATATGTAAATATTCTACAAGAACTGTCAGCCATGAAAAGTAATGACATCTAAAACTTAGCCAAGTTCTATTTTTATAAATAATTCGAAACAACTCTACAAATTATGACAGAAAGTTGTCTGGCGGATACCCTTCATCAAAAATGGTCAATTTTCGATTCCTTTCTTTAGTCGCACCAACGTCTACCTCTCAAGGTGCAACAACTACGATTTAAAGGTTCCACGAATTCGGAAAATGCTTCATAATTTTGACGACTTGTTAATAAGTCATTCAGGTTCGTTTTTCGTTTTTCGTGGTTCTTGAATTGTTGTATGTATCTTGTCGCAGCCTAGCAAACTCTGTAAAGTAAATTTTTGAAATTATGACTTAGTTTTTTCTGTTTTTTGATTTATTTCCTATTAGGTTTCAAGAAATAAAAAAAAATATTAGGGTTTGACTAGAATGTGCGCAGCTACATATGTACATATGTATTTCATTATTACAATTCTCATTACACTATTTAAGTTTTCGTAACAGTCAATTAGATATGAAAATGGCTCCAGGGAAAAAGCAAACAAATTGGTTATAATTTAATATCCAATTTTTTAAAATAACTTTTCTTTTTTTTTTTTAACTAAATGACTATTTTTTATGGTTGAGTTCAGGGGGTATTTGTGTTCCAGATACATATAAATATAGTAATATCGTTATTAACCTGACCAATGAGTGAACAAATAAATATAATGGTCTATTAGTTTCAATCCAAAAACTCGTTATTTAAGTAGCAGATAAAAAAATTAATATGAAAATGGAATTTGTATTCAAAATAAAAAGGTTGTTAAAAAACCATGGCCTTACCTTAACGCGAAGTGATGTGCGATGGCGGAGAAAAATCGTTTAGTGTCGTTTTGTGGCATTTTAAATGAGAATCATAATAAAAATAATATTTTTAAAACGCATTATTTTAACTGCTGCAATGTTATTGAAGTGCAGTAAGCAGTAGGTTGCAATTTATTTACGATACTTTAACTGAAGCGTTTTAAGTCGTGCTTCGCCTTGAATCAGAATTTAAAAAAGATAAACCTGCTATGTCGTTGTCGTCGCTGGAGTTCTCTAGCAATATGGGGCTAGAAGCTGTTGGTGGTGGTGGTGGTGGCGGCAACATAAAAACACAACTAAAGTCTTTTATCATTCTTTTTTTATTTTGTGATAAAAAAACAAACGATGTTATGTGTTTTACAACTAAATCGTGATATTAAAATTAACCCACAGTTTACATGCTCGTAGGTGAGAAAATTGTAAACAACATTTTACGTGTAAAAGGTTGAAATTTGTTGAGAAATTATTAAAACCATCCCAAGGATAGTCGACTGTGGGAAACTATTGGGGCATCTTTAAAAAGCTGACTTGAGTTAAACTGAACTGAACATATCGGTGGAATGTTGTACATTTATTTTCAGTTTTATTTTATTGCCATCGTAAATTTTAATAGGGTTAGACATGGTCGAGTTTCAGTTACAAAAACAGAATTAGTTTTATGACGAATTCGAGGCTTAAAATATGAGTGTTGGGTATGTGGTAAGCGGGGTGTGATATTACGGAAATGTGTATTGAAAATACACATTTACGGTTACAGATACGGTTCAACCTTGACAAATCAATTGGCAGCCAAGTGAGTGGGGGGGGGATAAGTTTGACGTGATAGCTGATAGGACATAGGAATTGAAGGAAAACATTGTGGAACTATATTTACAATAGTTTTTTTGTTGTTGTTGTTAATATTTGATGAAATTTGAAATAAGTGCAATGTGGGACTTACTAGAAATTTAAATACAATCAGCTGGAAACGGACAAATTTGATTCGTTTCCAGTTTCCAAGTAAATATTCCCAGCACTTAAATATTGGATTATTATAGATATGTTTATATTTAAACTAGAATTTTAGCTTGAAAACTATAAAAATAAAAATTAAAATATATTTATTAATTCTATAAAACGTTCAATACATTTTCTTAGAATCTTAATAAACGCTTGTACACTGTTTAACTAATCACCGGTTGAGCGGAGTTTTAAAAAATGGACCATCCTTAAATTTAGACAATTATGTCAAGAAAGTCAAAGTTCTGGGAAAATGTTGTTTAAATAAATTTACTTACTAAATGAAACCAAGTTATTTTAACATTATGTAAAATAAAATAAGAACTTGGGCTTCAGAAGCAGGTTCTTTATTATTAAAAAAAAAAAACCAAACGTATCTTTGATTAAATTTATCGAAAACACTCGACGTATCTTTATAACTTTTAAACAAAAGTATCATCAAACTTTGCACATCCAGAGGCACACACACGCTTCAGATATTTCTTTCCTTCCTCCCGTCCACAGACCAAAGTGTTTCTTCTGGGCTTGGCAAATATTCAATTTATTTATTTCATTTTTAATTTTCTCCTTACGTCTGACACAAAAAAATAAAAAATTAAGAACAAACATAGCCAACCCAGCAACAGAAGAAGAAAAAAAAAATATAAAATAAAAAAATAATAAAATTTAATTAATTTTCACTCCAAGAGGAAGAAATTCAGATCATCAGCATGCACCACACAACAAATGCCAATGGACAAAGTAAGGAAAAGAGAGTGAAGAGTTTTTTTTCGCTATAATTATTGTATTTTTCCTTTTTTTCTTCCTCTTACAATTTCCATATTTTTGTTATCGATTATTTATCAGCGATATGATACATGTTCGTAATATTGGAAGAATAAAAAAAAGAGGAAAAAATACATGCACTGGAATGAAAATGGGAGCAATGTGCTCAGCAAACCGTGCGTGGGAAACCATGATAATTATTTCGAATAAAGGGTAATTAATTTATAAAAAAATATAACATGTATTTATATGGATATAAATATAATCATGTATGTATGCATAGGTAGGTACTTTCAGTACACTCTTACAACAATGCAATTAAAGTTGTCATGTCAGCCAAACAGCCCAATTAAATCAGTTCGTTCGATAAAGATAAAAAACAGTCGATATACGTATCTGTGCATCCTCGAGTTATTTGTATTCATTGGCAGAGCACAATATTGTTGTAACAACAAAGTCGAGATGAATATGTTTTAATCATGATTATTATGTATGTATGTATGTATTATTGTACATTAAAAACAATCATAAACTCAAAGCTGATTTTCAATGCAAACAAAAGTTCGATTGTAGAAAAAATGTTTCCCGAATTATTTATTGCAAAAAATATCACGTTACATTTTACATACTCGTACAAAAGTTACAAAAACGGAATACGGATAGGATAATTTAATATCCTTTAATTTAAATTAAGTGCGTTTTGGGCCATGAATCAAATTTCAGAATTTAAAATAGGGAAGTTCAGCAAAAAATGTAATTTGGAGAGGTTTGACAATGTTTTAGGTACATAGGTACCGCCCTCGGATCGTTAAATTTGGTTGTTTTTTTTTCTGCTGCTTGGAAAAGTAATTGTTTAAACATATTCCGACGGGAGGTTTTAATTATTGATATTTTTAATTGTGAGGTTTAAAAATGTGATATTTAATGTACATGTATGGAAGGTAAAAGTAGAGGGGTCAAACTTACTCCCGCAGCCCTCGATGCATATTAAAAATATATGAGTCCAGTGGAATTAAGACAATAAATTCCCAATATTTCTAATACATATTTCGAATCAAAAGGTATTAGAACAGGCAATTTTTTAAAGCCCATTGTGTGGAGCAGGTGGTACCTTTTTTGGGAAATTTTTCAAACGCCTTCTATAAACTTCGGCTGTCAAACATATTGTTTTTGAAGTCTGATTATAAAAAAATATTTTAAACATTTCTTCTTTTCAAATTTGACTTTTTAAAAATCTGCTCCTCAAATTCTGGATAATAGTGTAACAATATTTATGCAGAAAATGAATCAGCCTTTAAGGTTTTTTTTTTATAAAAACTGACTAAAGTATCTATTATATTTAATAAATTTGTCTTACACTATAATGAACAAACAAAAAACGTCTGGAATCTGGGTACTTTTAAGATGCATACGAATTTCTATAAAAACAATACTTTTTACCGAAGACTGTCTTTTTTTGAACATTACAAAAGTCATCTTTCAACAATCGATACAAATCTACAACAAGGGTTACTTTTTCGGAAAAAAAATATCTTTTTGATAAAAACAGAGTTTTTTGCAACGTTGACTACAATTTTTGCGAATAAATCGAGGTAAAAAGATTTAAATATTGAGTAAACTAATACTTTCAGACTTTGGATGTTTTCTCGAAACAATACCTTGATGATGCGATGGATCCTGAGTTTTAACTGATTTTCACGCTGTGTACTTGATAACACCTCCTAGAACATAATTTAACAAACTTATCCTCTGCTACTAAACGTAGGCCAATACTAATCAAATTCAATATTAAATTTTGTTTTAAATTAATATCTAACCATGCCTCCCGTAATATTCTGGTACTTAAAAATGTATCTTATTTCGTTTCGTTTCGTTTTAATATGCGTATACGAATGTGAGGATGTGTAGGTATGAAAGTATGTATGCAATATGAAAACTTCAAAATTATTTTCATTTGGCATTCTAATAACTCGAGTATTTGCAAAATGTTTCAAGTTAATGTAAAAACCCACCCGTAACTTCATTCCAACTTTTCACCTGCTGTTGCTGGCAAAACAAACATCTGTTTTCACTCGAAATATATTTCTTCGTACGAGTATGTATCTATATCTGTATCTGTACTTCTGTAGGTTTGTATCTTTTACCTCTCTGGTGGTATTTCATACATAGGTATGTGAGGTGAATTTAGTTCAGCAAAACACTTTGAAGTGGAATTTTGCGTGCAAATATTTAATTAATTTAAATTGACTCTTCTGCTATGTATGAATGTATACGAGTACCTATAGTTACTCCTCTCCTTAATAACTAGACAAACTTGTATCTATATAACCACCAGAACCTACTTACATACTTTTATGGTGTAAGTACATATATGAGTATATATTTAGATACTCGTATATCTAGAGGTACTTATTGTCAGCTATTTCTGGAGTTTTGTACAGAAAAACACTTGATGGATTTTCCCTATATCTGTATCTGAGTATAAAATAATAATAATAATATCGAGTGCAAACTTAACGCTTTGTTTTGGATTTTCTGTACGTATAGATACATTAATAGGAATTATACTTTTGTTTTAAGAGAATGTTTTGAACAGACACAAATGTTTTTAACAATTAGTTAAAAAAAAATTCTTTGTACATATTTTTTTTTTATTTTTTAAACCAACAAACCTTTTTATTTACATACAGTTTTGTTTAATGTCTTTTAAATTTTTCTGACTAATTATTATCTGTTTAAAACACATGGTTCAATGTACATAGACACTCGTATACCTATGAGTTTAGAAATCGGGGTCAGGCTTTTCCGACTTCTACTGTTAGAGCAGATGTTAATATTATTCTTGTTGAATTTCAATTTAGGGTGATATAATTTACAATCTGTATGAAATAATATGGTAGTAATAATGTCAAAGTGCACAACGCAATGTCTAAAAACTAATTCATTAAGGCGACGCCTTCATATACAAGACCCAGCTTATCAAAGCCATAAATATCTCCTTTTGTCATTCGGCACTACTGATATACTCGCAGTCAAAACTGGGTTTTCTGACCTATTAGGAAAAATCTTTAGGTATTGTTTTTCCCCGCGAAATTAGATTAAATTTGTTTTTTTTTTTTTTGTCCAAGAGTCCATCCTCCTCGTGTGGCATTTGCCATTCCTCCAAGAATTATTGTTGGCCTCATAATATTTTTTATTATTATTACGAAAAAAAAATTCAAAAACAAATAAATGTTCATATTTTCAAATATTGCACACCTATTGCCATCTTGTGTGTTATGTCTACATCCCGGTCGTCGTCGGTGGAATGGCGAACGGAGTCATTGTCTTCTCCGACTTCTCTCTTCTGTCTTCTCGAGAAGCGCACACTAACGAACGGAACCTATATTTTTAGCCAAAGATAATATTGCAACTTAAAGATACGAACAATACAATACACATCGTACTTGTCGGAGTCTAAAAATAGATGTGACAGATAGCATTAAGAAGTCATTGACCGATTGTCACTAAATTAATGCAATTTCTCGAAGTTTGCTCAAAGGTGTTTATTTTACTTTTTTTTTCGTTTCCCCCCCATTTTTTAAGTATTTTTGTATGCATTTTGTTTTCACAGCTTTCTTATTCTAGCCGAGAGTTTTTCACAACTCTGTTGGTTTAATCTATTTTCTCGGTGTGTTTACCAACCAGTATTTTTTTAAATCAAACAAAACAAAATACCAATTTAATTTATTTGTAGAATATTGAGCTTTTAGAAATTTTGAGGCGGTTTTTGTTTTGAACGGAACGGAATACAAAATTAACAAAAAACGCCATTTGAGAGGGAAAAACCAAAATATTGTTTTTAGATTTTTTTTTTCCTCCAAATGTTTATGTTTCATATTTTTGTTATATTAGGCTTGGGGTAGGTAAATATTTTGGTAAAATTTTGTTGATATGATTGAAATTTTTGGTATTTGATTAAGATATCTTGGATCAGTATATGTCCAGTATACATACACATATACTGAACGATAAATATCTCAAGGACATTGATTTTATCAAATTAGATTAGTGAGTTGTAATACTTCAATTGACTTCAGAAGTGTTTGTTTGTTATATCTATTTTTGTTTATTGGTTTGAACCAAAACAACAAGGAAACTCTTTTGCTAATATATTCTTATAAGCAATTAGCGGCTCGTCCCGGCTTCGCACGGGATAGATTGATAATGTACTTAATAGAAAAGCAAATCATGTTTACATGTAGTAGTTTTTGGGTTGAGTCAAAAGTGTGTTTATTTATAATATCTGTGTCAAATTTCATCCAAATCCAGTCAGCCGTTCGAGTGCCATTTAGCAACAAACAGCCATGTATCAAAATTTTCACATTTATAATATTTGTATGATTTAAAGTTAAAGTTAAGTATGTTTTAGAATACCATGTCTGAAATTAAAAAAAAAAAACTGCAAGTTTTACTAAATGAAACTTGAAACATAAAGATAAATAAGATTTATAGTATGTATGTGAATTTATAATTCAAATAATGTAGGCCACTTTCTACATCAATTCATGACAGTTTATTGACAGTGTTTTATTATTTTTTTTTGCAAAAACGGGAAATTAATCTTATAAAAACTAAAGAACATTACCATCGAGCAAATCAACTAGCGTACCCTTTTGCGACTCAAGGATAACTAACTCAACTTTGATGCTCTTCAGCTATAATAGCCGAGTCTGAATCCCTATTCCCGAACCCGATCGTTGATATGTAACGCTTATTGAGAAGACTGAGAAAAGGGATCATTTTTATTTCACGTGCTATGTCATCACAACACTTGATTATTTAAAATTCCGTAGAAAGAAAATACATGAATGCATACATACATACATATGTACATAATATGTAGATATACATATTAACATGGAACAGAATTTGTTTAAAAAATTCATGAAAATTTAAAATAGATATAAGTTATGTCAATAATAACAATTAAAAAAAATTTAATGCATGACAATTTATTGAATTAAATGTGTCACATAAATTATTTCTTATTGAATTTTTAAAAGAGGGAAATAAAACAAAAGTGAAAAGAAAAAATAATTCCCATCTCCAAAGAAAATCAAAAGTAAAAATAAAAATAAAAATTATAACCGCAAATCTTTTCCTCCCGGAAATCGGGGTCAAGGTGCTTTTAACATCACAAAGGGACAAAAACAAAAAAAAAGATTCACCAGCAACGCGCAGAGCGGTCCCAAAATCTTCTCGTACTTTCAGTGGACAATTTATTCCCGTGCTGAGGAGAGGTGGAGAAGGTTGATGATTTAAATTCTTGTTTATCTAGACCAATTCGAAATTAAATCCTCTTAAAGGATACAACAAAACAAAAAACACACACACACCCAAAGTCATCCGAGTGAATATAATAAAATCCAAGCGAGTCGAAGACTTTGTTCCTCTTTTTCGTTGAGTTGAATGTGGAACGTGGAATTAATTTGCACGTTAAGTGGATGATGAAATCACTTTTAATTTTTGTATGACCTGTCACTTGAATGTGGTCATTGTTGCCAACTGACGTGGATGTGGATGACAGTGATGATAAAAATTATTACTTCATACAAAAATAAATTCAACGTTTCTTGACGTGTTTGTTTTTTGTTGTTAAATTACTGGTACGAGATTTTTTTTGTTGTTTATTGAGAAAGAAAGTAGGTGTGTCAGTGTGTATTTTTACGTGCTATATGATAAGTCATTTGATTAGACTTGTTTTTGTTTTCGGAGGTTTTGTAGTGCAATCAGGAAGGATCTTTGTTTAGTTCATATTGGCGGCGGTGATGAGTAATCTAAAATGGCTTTGAAATATTTTTATAAAATTGAGAAAGACTTGATCTTTGTGTTTATTGGAGTTTTCGAAAGGTAGATTGCATCAGACTTTTGTTTTCAAAATTTTGTCTGCTGATTGACTTGTTTATGATTAATGAAAGATGAGATGACACAAAAAATAAGGCATATCAGTGTTGTTGCTATATGTGTATATTTCGTCATACAGGTACATTACGGTTTTTGGACTACATCAATTTTGTTTTGAATCTTTAGAATTTACGATTTTTGAAATAAAATTTACAAATAGTGGGTAGAGGTATAAAGAACCAGCTTAACTACTTCCTTAAATATTTAATTGCTAAAATTTTTAAATGTAAGGTTCAATACCAAATTTATTGATGCAGGTTCACTATTTGCTTCGACTTTGTTCGTCTGCTTAAAGATTATTAAAATTAAGGATTGCCTTAGGATTTTGGTAAGATTAATTTTATCTAAAACATTTACTTATCTTTTTCATTATCTCGTTGAAGTTGTTTACCGTCTACGATCAATTAAGCAAGCTTCATTTCATTGTTGCAATTTTTGTAGAAAAATAATGTTTTTATTACTTCAACTCAAAAATATTTTTGTTTCTTATCATTATTCTCAATCTACTTTTGGAATTGTTATCATTTTAAAAAGCTTATACATTATTTTTCTTTTGTTTGTTTAAAAATAGAATTCTTATCATTTTCGCTTCTTAAATTAAAACAATATTTACTCGTACATTAGCTCATAATTATCTTTGCATAAAGTACATGTACAAAGCTATTTAAAATTATTTATCATATAAGGAAAAATAAAAACAAAAATAGCATTGTCTGCAGTAAAAATTAAATTTAGTATTGTTAATGAAAGTGAAACGATTAATCTAAGACCAAATAATAAATTAATTGTGCAAATTGCTTTTAGGCTGAGCCAGACTACAAAACATAATTGTGATGTTACACACACATTTTATAAAGACCAAAATTAATTTATAAGAACAAAAAGTCAAAATTAGTGTAATGCTCTGTTTGTTGTTCTATTTCTATTATGAGTCAGTACACCTTTAATCGGAATAGAACAATAGAAAATTTGATGAAAATTGATGTGATTTTGCACAGAACCACTCAGATTTTAAATTACAGGACATCAAGATCCCAAATAACTTTCAATCTCAAAAAATCTCAGTCTGAACCAAAAAACATCTTTTATTTGTAGGCGTAATAGTCTCCGGCATCCAGAAGGTTAGGCCCCACGTGACGGGTACTCGTGCAGGCTTATTTATTAATTTTGTTTTTAATTAAACTATCTATTGAGCTCCAGCGTTTGTTCTGTTCTGTTCTGTTTTTTTTTTTTTTTCAATTTTCATTTCGCTTAAGCACTCCATTGATTACACTGGGGTCGGGTGTAATCAGAATATACGAACAATATAAACACCGCGCCGTGCCGCGCCGCCGAGGCCGAATCTCTTTCATGATTGATAAAGCCACTTAAGCAAGGTACGAGTATGATGGAAGGGAGCGGTAGGGGGAGAACTTAAACAGCAACCAACATGAAATGAATTAAGCAAATTTAATTGAATTAATTCGCTCATTCGTTGAGGGCTTTGCGTTATCTGCGTTCGGTTCAATTTAGATAAGAAACTTCAATCGTGCTCTTTGCTTTCAGAATAATCTCCTTATAATATTTGTTTTTGTTATTATTTTGTTTATTTTTAAAAGCTACATACACATATACATACATATAGATAGTATGGGGGTATGGTAAAGGTACTGTATATATGATAAGATAGACATTACAACTTACACCCATTTAATCTGTGGTCCTATGTCAACAATATACCTATACTAACATTCTATGTTTATACTTATGTATGTATACTTCTGTAAGTATTGTTTCTGTTTTTTAAGTTGCAGCTGGGGGGCTTATCATGAGGGTAGAACTGATAATAAAATTCAATTCAATGCCCGACAAGAAAAGGGGTTCATGTAGACGTGTGAAATGTGAATAAATATAGTATGTAGAAAATAGGTACGAGTACATACTTAAATTGCCTATCTAGAGAGATGATTGTTTGCTCAATATTTTATCATTTTGTTTGATAACTTAACCTGGTTGGGGCCTATACCGTACTCGTATATGTATGTATGTGTAGGGAGACTTAGTTGGTAAAGAGAAATTACATTTTTCTATAGACTTTTCTTTGTCTGTACTACATATATACGAGGCTGACTAAGCCGAGAATTTCCCTTGGCAGTTAATTGAGGATTGCACAAGTGTTAATTGTTTCTACAGCTAAATAATTAACCAATAAGTCACGCTATGAAAATATTTAATTTTTTTTTGTTAGTTTCATGCGATAGAATAAAAAAGCCTTGTTAGACATGGAAAATTTTCAAAGTCAATTAAAATACACTCAAATCAATTTGATAAAACAACAATAATGAATAAAAAAAAATATTACAAAATTCATGATCATGTATCTCCAATCTTATTTTCAAAAATTAATATTAACTACTTGAGTGCGTTTAAAGACCAGAAAATATATAAAAAAAAAAATACTTCAACAAAACACAATAAAGAACACATAAACCACTTTGCAACGATATACTCGTATCCAACCAATAAAACGTCTACAAATAGTAACTGCTGATATCACGAAAAGTCTGCTCCAACTTCTGAGTTCTGACTCATCATCTGATCGAGAGCCTTTCGCTAGCAGACATTTCGATTGAATAACTCTTGAACAATGCTTCACTAGGTACCTGTGACTCTAGCTACTGGTATCTTCATTTGAGTCAGCCCTTCAAGTAAGTTTACAATAAAACAAAGGAATATACTTGTGCAAATAAGCGACAATAACAATAATTATAATTTCGATATTTATTTCAATCGATCGGTTACCTATTTATTATTACTGCATTCCACTTTGAGTATACCTATGATAAACAAAAGACACAAAAGTAAACAAAATAAGAATGTCAAAAACAAAAAAACAAAAAACACGAAACAATAAGATTGCAAATATTGAAATTGGGACTTATTGCCATATCAGACATAATAAACTGGTTTTGTCCAACTCAGATCAGATAGATAGGTACATACATTTACGAGAATCCTCATAGATACAAATATACAAATAAAAATCGAAACAGCCTTGAACTGTACAATTGGGAGCAACAAAGAAAATATTTCAACCCCTTTTTAAAAAAAATGCAAAAAAAAAAAATAAAAGAATCTAATACGAGTATTAAATTAATCCAATCAGTCTCCGATCCCTATAAATAAGCAAATAATTTTTGTAACCCCACTTCACTTCAGAATGGGTGCACTGAGAATAAAGTTTTGTAAATTTTAAAATTTTCAAAATGTTGTATCTATATTTTGGTATCTTTGGAGAATTGTAATATTTGAAATTAAAATTCGAATTGATTCAAAATTATTTTTTCTGACATTTATAACTTTAAAAAAACTGTCATCTTGTTGACTTAAATCTTTCAAAATTCTTTTGTGTCGATGACAGAAATTGAAGACGATTTACATTATTATGGTCATACTTTTTCTCTCTAT
The DNA here is from genome assembly GCA_905146935.1 of Scaeva pyrastri. Classification (NCBI taxonomy): domain Eukaryota; kingdom Metazoa; phylum Arthropoda; class Insecta; order Diptera; family Syrphidae; genus Scaeva; species Scaeva pyrastri. The sequence goes on along the minus strand of LR989927.1, from coordinate 1,628,812 downwards.
CGATATACATATGTTGCGTTTTATTCTCTGCTGTATAGCTAGCGCAGCAAAATTTCCCTCGGCAAACAACAACAGATTGGTAGCGAAAAAAATGGCAGCTGTGCTGGCGATATACTTATATAAAGTGAGTTTGATCGTTTTATTCACTAAAATGCTGCACTATCTATACAGCAGTGAATAAAACACAGCAATAGTAAAAATGGATGCAAATATTTTTATTGTTTCTTTAAAAAATCATTATAGGTAATGAAATTTTGCGTTATGTTCATGCAAAACTTTGGTCTTCTTAACACCAAACTAAATTTTATCTAATACTAAGTTAAAATAAGTTATTGACAATTTTATATGATCTTAACGTAGTACTACCTTCAAAAATTGTACTTAAGGGCTTTGACATTTATAAATGGCGTAAAATGTTCGTTCGTGATTTCTTTTACGAAAGTTCACTTAATGCTCATTATAATTTAATGATTTTAATAAACTAGTAAGCAATTAGTCAGTATCGTGCCAATAACTCAACATCAGGCCACTGTAAAGGCTTTACTTTCAGTGCAATCAATGATGTGGGGTCTTATATGTCAAACGAAGTCATTACAAAAGCAAATTTTCATGAATTACAAGTATCCTTGCATAGTTTATCATAAAGTTTAGCTTCTATGTAAACGAGAACACATAAAAAGGTTTGCTATACTTTTATACGATATTTGTACGATGCCATCAACAACGATAAACAATTTTAGAAATAATTTATGAAGTGCTGTCAACTCAAACCAACATCACCCCACTCTCCCTACTCACCCTAACCATACCCATACCCATGACTGCTTATAACTTTTGAATGATAAGGTTGTTTGCGTTGATATCAAAGTCGTGTTCTATATGACAAATTGCTCTAAATAATCGTAATTTATTTGATTGCTTCATAGATATACCGGAGTGATTTGCGAGACATATGCCAATTGTCATCTAGGTCGAATTGCTATAACGGCTAGGTTCTTGTCATATACTAGTACGTACATAGGTATACTCGTATCTCTTACAAGGTGATTTCACTATGGTTTGCGGAATATGGAGCTTCTGGTTGTTTAATTTAAAAATTTAAATACATTTTGTATTTTTGTCATGATTTTGTTTATTTTTACTGCTCGTTAAATGTTAAAAACATTCGATACTTAAAATTTCTTCGAAACTCTTAATTTTATTGTTGTTTGAAAGTTTCAGACCTTACCCTAACCAAAAGAACCTTTACCTAAGACTTAACCTCAAACTCATTTTAGCTTATTAGGTAATTTGATGTAATTCAAATTTGATGACAAGTGGTCACTGAATTGCATCATATTTTAATTTTTTGTTTGTTTTTAAATTTAATATTCAGTACTTTCCAATATTTCGAGTTTAATAATTCCATTCATAGGTGGCAGTGGCAGACAAACATCACCGTGGCTGTTATGGTAACAATTAATGAAAACATTCACTTAAAATCAAATTAATTCATTTATAGTGACTCAAAAATGTTAGACGCGTGTTTTATACACTTGGGTATTGAAATATGCATCGACTTTGAAACTTTGCAAAGGTTTAAATATACACACAACCGAGTACCTGACTCATCGCAATGGCATAGGTAAAAACAATTACAAATTCAACAACAATAACAAAAACAAAAAAAAAAGCACAGTATTTGAAATAGAATTTTAATGAAATCGAATTGCATTAAATTTGGAATTTCACGATTTTCACATACATACATACACACATATCATGTATGTATAATTGTATACTTGTACGAACTTTTTTCTATTTGCAAAAACCCATTGATAAAATAGGCATTATTTGTTATTCAAAGTATCAAAAAGCCCTGAATTGAAAAAGAGCCAGAAATAAATATAAAAATATTTAATTACCTTAACTGAAGTTATTTTGTTGCTATATACAAAAAAAGAACGTTCCTACAAAAAAATATATTTAGCTAAAGCAAATAAAGTTTGTTTTCAATTGCACGCTACAATAATTAACATTATTAATTATATTTTCGATTTTAGTTGAAAACTGAAAAAAAAAAACAAAAATCATTTTCAGTTCCAATGAATCATTTTGAATGGAATTTTAATTAAGTCGAATTTATTCACTTGAAAATGGGTTGACTGGAGTGAGAGGGGTTCAGAGTACAGTGTGGTTTTAAAGTACATGATTTTATTATGATTGAATGTAAAATATTTAGGATTTTTGATTGGAAATTAAATTATTTTAAATTTCCAATCGGCAAATTATAAGATAATCTAATATTAAGTCTTTAAATAATATAACAATAAATCAGTGCAACAAATGTTGCACTATATCATTATTTTCTTTTTTTAAATATAAAATGCAACTCTCATAACTCTTTAATGCAAATGAATTATTTGTTGTGTTTTATTCACTGCTGCATAGCTAGTGCAGAATTCAAGTGAAAAAACTATCAAACTCACTCTATATACAATATACATACATGTAAATATATACATATATCACCAGCACATATGCCATTTTTTTGTTGGCTTCTTTTTCGCCAGCAATCAAATTGTGCGCACCAGTGAATAAAACAGAACTACATATTTATATAAATATTTGAAATATAAGTTTTTACTTAAATATATGAAATTTTATAACTCAAAAAATTGAAAGGATTTTCGTGGATTCGAACAAGTGAGTGCAGAATATGTTTTCCTAATTTGTCTTTCAAATCTGGCATACATATTACTGGCATTAAATAATACTGCCGAAACTGCAACTCCGAAAAATAAAAATCCTTATAGACAATTTATTAACTTTGCCATACGAGTATTTTTAAAATACCGTTCTATATTTAAGTCATAAACATATTTCAGGGTTGAAAATAAGCATAGGTAAAATTGTTTAAGATGAGTATTGTTAGGAGCATGAGGTTCTCAGTTTTCCCAAATTCGGAGTTCGAAGATCATAAAATTATATCTGGTTCTGTTGTTGGCCCAATTTCAAGGTGTTGATTTCAATTCACTAAAATTGATAGCCAATTTTTGTTTTTATGGCCACGAATTATTCTCAACTGTGTAAATTCTACTTGCTTAAAGGAGAACCAAATAATAGAATCATAAACTGAATAAACGAAAAAATAAATACGCACAAACAAGGTTACCATTGAACGTTTTTACGATGCAAACGATGCAATTTGCATGACAGCACGACGACCATATAATAAAACTGAATAAAGAATCGTTTTAATGGTTGCAGCAGCTTTAGTTAACTGCCAGCACCAAAGAATGACTCTGGTCTGGTCTGGCTATGGCAACCAACCAACGACGACGGCCGACGACGACGGACGGCAGCATTGGGAGAACCATAAAATTCCGAGGACATTCGTTCGTTCGAAAGCCAACACAATACACGCATTTTGGGCTCCCTGCTTCAACCGCACCAATCCCCAGAATGGAAATGGAACAACGACGACTACCAAGACCGATGTCGACGACAACAGAAAAATGTTCAATTTTTATGTGAGTTTTTAGTGTGACCTTAGTATGTTTTATTTTATTTTTTAAAGGTTTTTCCGACTGACTGGAGTTAGAAACGCCTGAATTTTAAATGATTCCAGAAGTTGGCCAGATTTTTACCGTTTTTCTGGTACATAAAATATTTGAAGCGTATTTTTTGTTGTACAGTTTTTGTCTATTTAGTATGGTCACACTGCTTGTGTGCCCAAAATAAGAACACCACCGTACCTCTACTCTCTGAACTGAACTGCATCAAAGATTCGAGATACGGTTTATCCGTCCTAGGTCCTAGGTTAAGCCACACCATTCCATGGACCAGGACTATAGAGCTGAACAGAACCAGGAGTGGTAGTGGCAGTGGCAGTGGCATAAAAATGCTGGCTTTTCTCTCAATTGTTTCGTTTTATAACGCTTTATAGGAAACGGCGTTCAATTTATTGAATCGACTTTTAGTCAGATAGATTTTCCCAAACTCCTGTGCTGGCTTTTCGACTTTTGTTCTGTGCCACCTTAAAAAAAAAAGGAAAAAACATTAAAAAATCTTTTTATTTCATTTTTATATTTTTTGTTTTTCTGTCTCAGGGGGAAATATTTTTTTTTCTTTTGCTGCCATCTCACACCGTTTATACCCGTACCCGAACCCATACCTACATATACCTAGTAATAGATTTTCTTTTCGCACTTTAAAAATGTGTGAATGTGGATTTATTGCCTTCCCAAGTAGATTGGATATTGGGATTGCATTTTTTGAGATTTATGATATTGCGTAGTTGGTCATCAATCACTTTGGATTGAAAAAGATTTTTCATTCACTACTCTAATGTTCGTATGTAGGTATCTATAATGTGTATGGATATAGAAAATAGTAAAACGAATATACTTATGTTCATGTTCAAAGGGATTTTACTATTAACAAATAAAACTACCAACAATAAACTATTTTTATAAGAAAATTTAATTGCTCAAAGACGAAACCGGTTGAATGGCAATGCACACAATTATTATGATGAGCAAAGTAGTTGGCGTGTTAAAAACGTTAAAACGTTCAAATGTTTGAAAGGATGGGAAGCACTTTAATGGTTCTCATTTTATGTTTTGAGAATATGTGCTCGAATAGAGGAACTGATAACAAAAGGAAAAGTTTACGAGCAAGGATAAAATTCATGAAGAAGAACAAAAAAGTAGTGACGTGATGGTTTTCTGAAAGAAATGGCTTCAGCTATTGGGAATGGTAAATCTGACATCTTATAAGTCACTATACGCCAAACCAATACAAAGTTCAAAATTCGGAATGGTATTAATATTTCGTTTTTATATTCTTTACAATTCTATAGAGATGATAAAAACTAACTGCTCGTAATAATCCGCAGATTAATATTATTTTTACGAAGCAAATAGAGACATTCAGGGCGCACAATAAATGAAGGGAGAAATGAAAATGGTACACTTCGTTTTTTTTTTTGTATATGATTTTAAAAAGTCTTTGAATAAAAACTTTGTACCAAAACGCATAAAGGCAGGACAAAGACCTTTCCCTTGGCACAACATTTGACTTTTAACAATTAAATGATAGCCATTTATTGCATGAAAGGAAAGATACATTATATAATGAGTTCAGAAAATCAATGTTTTAGCACAATATAGCCAACCAAAACCGGTCAATAGAAGAACAGAAACAATTTTATAAATTTAATTAATACAAAAAACTTACATTTTATTTATCTGGAATAAAAGATATATACATATCTGAAAGAAAAAAACGACAAATATTTTAAGAACAATCAGTTTTCGACTTTTCGTGAAAGACTTCTTATACATTAATAAATTAAAAAATAAAGATTCATATTATTTTTTTTAAATTAAACCTACTAAATGTGTTATATTGATAAATTTTAAAGGATATTGTGTGTAAGAATGTTGTTTGATATCAGCAACGTTGTTAATGGCTGAATCTAGAAATCTGAAAATAATTCAATGGAATGTACCTTTAGTTTGATATGGTAATTTTAAAAACAAGAATAGTCTATACCTACGAGACATAAATCTCCTTAAATTGTTTCGACGATTAAGATGGGACCAGTGCTGCCACTCTACTGCTATAGCTCCTATAGATCTACTGCGTTTAACCCTAAATAAAAATCTACTACATAGCAAAACGAATCTACTCCTCTTTTAAGAATTTTTATCTTTAAAAAAATCAGCTGTAAACACAATAAATGCACAAAATGGAGTTAGGTTTTTTGTCCAATTCGTTTAAAAATTTTATTCTGTTTTTATAATGAGAGTAATAAGGAAAGATAAGTTTTGAATTTAATATACATAAGAAAAGCTCAATAAGTTAAAACCACATTAGTCGAGTTGCCCTTTTGAGTAAAGTTTTAGCTTTAGTGTTTGTTTGACTGACAAGTTTACTCAGTACAAAATAATTGTACTAAGTGCCTTTTTGGTCACTTGAAACAAGATATTTAGAAAAAAAATAAGCAACACGTATTTTAAAAAATTCAAAATTAATGATAGATTATTCTCAATAGCTCTGTTCAAATTGCTAGTGTGGTGGATTTCCGTATATTAATTATGTGTACCCAATTTCTTAATACTAATCTAAATTATAACAACAAATTTAATACTGTATCACAATTTTTTTTTAACTTTATGTATGCCAAGAGACTTAGTTGGCCCTAGTTTGTTTTGAGATGTGTAGAATAATGACATATGCTGATTTTGGTAGTTTTTACCAACCTGCACATGCTCAAAAGGTATTGCAGAATATTAAGAACAGTACTTCAGCTCATGGAACTAAATCAGTGCAAGTCAGTGCAGACATGTTTTAATTGAACCTATGTACACTTTTCTGCTCGTAGTAGTGAAGCTGGTTGAGCACACTTAATCTTTGTGCGTTTCGAAAGTAGAGATCTGGAATCTGTTGTTTGTTATGAATTTATTTTTTATATTGTACCTATGTATTTTCTTACATTTTTCATTTTCACTACAATCGTTTTTTTTTTTTTAAATCCGTTGTTGTCGGAAGGTCTGATAAAATTTGAATTCAATTCTTTTTTGGTTTTGCCTTCAAATTATTATGTACATAATATAGGTAATAATATTTTTATCAATAAATGTACTTTTTTAATTAAATAACTCACTTTCACCAGAGTGTATTTTTTTGGCAACATTGTTTGATGCAAACCATCTTCTATACAAATGTTGCAATAAAATTTGTTCCGGTGAAGTGGTATTCATCAAAAGCTTTTACAAAATGCTTATGTGTGTATATATAAATTAGAAATACCCTAAATTAACACTTTTCCCACTCCTTAAGAAAAACCACATTAGCATTATTTCATCAAATATTAACATCTATCCAATATCAAAAATTAGTAAGGACAGATTACAAAGGAACGACCTCAATTTTCCAGAACAGCCAAAGCGTATTTGAAATGTTTAATGATTTAATGACAACACTTACGGGCAAAGGGTAAGAAGATCACTCAGCAAGTCTAATTGATCCCATTTGATGATCTTTAAAAATAATTTGATTTTTCCATTTCATCAAGAGTAGCTTCATTTATGTATATCTACACACGAATGTATACATACAAACTATATATGTACATAAACTATTGCTAGACAACTTTTCCAGGTAAAAACAAATCGAAATAATCGCTTGAGTGGCCTTTTGCTTTTGGCCTCATTTATAATAAATTGTTCACAGGTATACAAGTTGTCGTGTCCATCAATTGTTCAATTATAATTGCTCTTCGGGCAAGGAGAGAGGGCACAAGGAGGGTCGCTCTCGCTCGATATACATAAACCAAACCAACTCGACAAAAGAAGGTTGGGGTCTCGATATCTACTCATAAATTATTAAATACATCCGAGAAACTAAACAAACTCCGAGCCAGGAACATTATGTGGGTATAATGGTCCCAATATACCTATACCCAGACCAAAAACTAAAGGAAAACACCAAGAAGGGTCCTTGTGGAAGGAACACTTACACGAGTAGTACTATTCCTTCATAGGAAGAGTGTAATTTCTGATGTTATCGAAAGGAAGAAAGGTTTCAGGTTGAGTGATGGTCTTTTGTGTGTGTAAAGAAAACCACATCATGCACAGGACAAAATTATTTATTTGTTGTATGGTAATTTAGTCAGAAAAGGAAATACCAAAAAAAAAAAAAAAAAAACAGGAGTGGGTATTATCAAATTAGCCACATCATCGATTTTAGTGTTAACGCTGATAAAGGTATAGGATTCCTACCTCTACGGAACTTGCTGAGTGGAAACAATACTTTTTATATTTAATTCGTAACACCAGGTACATATTATTATTATTATTATAAGAGGATAGGGAGACTCTATAGAAGACTATTTAAAAAAAAAAAATATTTAATTGATAAATTGCAACTCATAAGATACAAATTGTGACAATTATTTCGTTTTTTGTAGTAATTTGTCTATAAATTTTATGAATATTCAACTTGGAAAGATCCTGCAGGACTATGTTGCTTTTGTTGTCTATAGAAAATGAAATTATGAAGATATGAATCAACTACACAATTTTATGGACTTACCAAATAAGGCCTGACTTGGCTGGCAGTGGAACTTTTTTATTTTTTAAACACAACTGTTAATTCATTTTTTCGAGTTAAAGATTCTTGGATAAATTCTACGTAATTTAGGGAAATGGAATTAAATGTAAAACCTTTACTTTTTACATCAATGTACCACTATCGTATGGTTTTATAAACATATGTAAGAAGATACATGTTACTCCAAAACTCTATCTGACTAATACCCTTTTTATAGTACCTACTTTTGTATGTTTTACAGCCAATCTATCCAAAAGTTCTAGTCGCTTGCTTAGACTCGGTTGACCATCCGCTCAAAGAAAATTGAAAGATATTTTGTAACGTTTTAAATATAACGGACAAAATTAAATGGAAATTGATTTTGAACTGATCTTAAAATTCTTCTAAGGATAAAAAAAGGAATAGAAATTTTCTAACTAAATTGCAGTTATTGTTTTAAAATTAATAATAATAGTGTTAAGTTTGTAATTTATTTTTCCATTGCTGTTTAATTTTACTTTTGGAATAGTAATGAAAAATTCAAAGATTCATGTAATGTAATGTCAAAAGTTCAAGCTATAAAAAACTGTATTTTTTTTTTTTTAATAATTCGAAATATTTTGACGGAATACATAATTTTTAAAGGATAACTTTGGATTGGGAACAATCAAATACTGGATTCGTCTATTTAAGGATTCTATTTAAATTTTTATTTGTCAGAGTTTCAAGCAATCGGTTTTATAATAAACTACATTTCAAAGAAACAGCTCTCATATCAATTCGGGGCAAAATAATAACTCAATTAAAGTGCCCTAATTTAGCCAATTAAATTCTTTTCCCAGTTTTAATTACGTTATTGAAATGAAACTCAGACGAAAAATTAAGTTAGCGGGTAGGAACGTAGTTGGTTAAAAAGTAGAAACGAATGTGTATTTGTATTCCACACAGGATAAAATTAGCCGAATCATCAAATCTAATGCTAGCTTAAGTATAGCACGTGAAAGACGAAAATTCATCTGAGTCATTGTCGGGTAATAAATGCAAAGATCCATTCCATTTATATTATCGTATATGTAGATGTTACCTGATGAACCTGGACCTGCAGCAAAAGAGCACATCTCTTTGGACGGACTGAGCAAACATTCGACCGACACGTCCTGCTCCAAAACAAATTTCAATCAAAACAGAAAACTGCCAAGAGTTAAAAGCTGTTCCGCACAAATTCCCTAAACTCTCATTACTCATCTCTCGCTCTTCCCCCCTTCGCTCCAAACGAACACGTCCTAACTCATCGTCATCCTATCTATATGATACCTCAACAAAACTCCTTCTCTCATTTTGTTCGTTCTTCGTTTGTGTCGCCCCATTGAGGCACACTCAAAGCTTAATTCCGTGAAACTTTGTAATTTTCCCTTTCGACACGAAGGAAGTAGACGAGAGCAAGCAAATCCAGGCAAAGCAAAGGATCTAGGAGCAGGACGAAGCAGTAGCAGTAGCAGTAGCAGTAGCAATAGCAGTGGTAGTTGTAGTACGTACAACACTCAATCACCGTCCTAGCGTAAGAATGCTATTTAAAATGGATGACTGCACATAAATAACTTCCGTGCAAAAAGAACCATAAACTGGAGAACGCTCCGACTACTCCTGCACCGACTCTGACTACCACTCTGGCTCGGATCTGTGTGCTCCTTCAAACACAATTCACAAATCCAACAAGAAAATGGACAGATGAATAGTCAAAGTGGCGCACTACTGAAGGCTGCCAACGCAGGATATACATATGTATGTATGTATGTACGACGAAGAGGAACAACGACGACGATGACTAGGACTCCAACTCCAACTCCGACTCCAACCATACCACGAGGACGACGACGACGATGACGGTGTCGAGGATGAAAACGGCTAAAAAGGATATGTGAGCCTTGAACCAAGTATCCAAATTCCATCCGCATCCAAACTAACTTCGATTGCATTCGTTTTAGTCTTTTGGTTATTTTATTTTTGTTGGCATCAGATCAGACAGGCAAAGGTAAAGTTCCTTCTATCCAAGCGAGATCCGAAATCCTCCGTCGACGTCGTAGTTTTTGAAGGATTTTCTGCCTGTCTGTGCAACAATAGAGTTTTGAAAGTTTTTCTTTTTGGCAGAGAACTACATTTGGATCCTTGCCTTGCATTGCCGTTGGCTGGTGCCTGTTCTTGTGCTTGTGCTTGTGCCTGCACGTATCCATATGATGAAGTTGCACTCTAGTTTCGCGCAAGGATATGCGTGCGGGTGGGTGTTAACGGAACATGCGGGCGGATAGTTCCTGTTTCAAGGATCTATTTATTCTTTCGTTTTCCTCGTTCTTAGCTTTTATCTCTCTGCTGTTGAATGTTTAACACTGTTGGAATGTTTGTAAATTCAAGTGCCTCTCTCGACATGTTGCAATACCTACTCCTACATCCTAAATACAATATACATACATATATACCTTTGAATCCCGTTCCAAAAGAAGCATACGTTTTGTTCATACTCGTGCACTGACTGAATGTCCATTATGCAGATTGAGGTACAGCGGGAGCGATTTAGATGTATTTGTTTATGCCGCTCTGTGTTCCATTTACCACGTAGTACATCTGTTCTCGGTTCCGAAAGGGATTTTCGCATCCCGTCCCGACAAATATTCACTCTCTCTCTATCCCTATACCTATACCTGCCTACACTCGCTATGCACAACAGGATATAGGAAATAAAAATGTAAAATCCTCAAATGTTTTCTTTTGTGTTTTATTTTTTTCCTCTTTTTTCCCATTTTTTTCTTTTTTTTCAAAAGTGTATATTTTTGTAGCTTGGTAAATCTTTCATAAAGCAGGAACAGCAGCAAACAAAAAAGGGACAGAAAAGGATAAAAGGTAGCCAAACGGACTCAATCTCCTAATTCCACACTTTATACTTACACAGAAAAAAATCCTTCTCGGCCTTAATTCCACATTCATTCTGATTTTACTTTTTTTTCTTTCTTTTGAATTTTTTCTTTCTTCCTTCCGGGACTCAGGTACTGTTATTTTTTATTTCCTTCGTTTTTACTCGATTCAAAAACCTGTTCGCTGACAGTGCTGTATAAATGTTGGTACTTATTTTTAATTGGAAACACGTGTATTATATGAAACATTAGACTTGATCGGGACTGAGATTTGAATTTAAAAGTTAAGACTTAAGAGTCTCGAATTTCAGTAAAAGCATGCTGCAGAAATTTTCAAAAACTTAATGAAAAAAATATTGAAATACAAAATTAAATACAAATAACCTAAAAAGGGAAATGAAAGATATAATTTTTAAAGATTTATTCGTATTTCTGGATTAAAAAAAAAATCGTCAAATCTTGTAAGGGTTTTTGTCATAAAAACTGTCTTTTTAAAAATTTAAACGTTTGGATTCGGCATAAAAACTGTAGGTCCCTAAAAATGCAGTAAAAGACCAGGAAATATATTTGTACAAATAACACAAATTCATTAAAAACAAATTCTGCAAAAATCATTTGCACAGCACTCTACACTTACATATACATACATACATAATTCGGTATGACAGGACGAGGAAATCCTTCTTTGTTTCATAGTTTTGAATATTAAAAAGGATAAAGGGCACACAAAATTATTCTCTCACAAAAAAAAAGAAAACATTTTTGGACACGTTGAGATTAGCCCTAATCGTCCTTTACCCCAAACGAGCTTCTTAATTTCTTTTCGCAAAAAAAATTAAAAAAAAGAAAGCTGTTTACCTATCCCTTCACGAATGGAAATTAGCACGTGTGTGTGTTATAATTATAATTTAAAGAAAAAGATGAACCAACAAAAAGGAAACAAACAAGCTCACTTTTGAAGCCAATACGGGGCCAGAATGAGAATTGAGTCCTTAATAAGGAAGGTAGTGGCATTGTGCCCAATCTGTTTGACTTTAGTAGAAATGCAAATGAGATCCAACACACACACACACTTTCATACGAGTGTAAATATATCTATCTATGTATGTATTAGCTTAAGATACTTTTTGTCCATAGGAAAGCCATTTATATGTGTAACCACCCACAATGCCACCCCCAGTCATCTCCCATATAAAAAGGATAATAAAACACCGCTGTGTGGTAATTGGAATGTCCTATCTCCCTTGGGACTTTATATACAGTATAATTCTGTGTGTGTACTGTGTACTCTCCCAAAAGTGAACATTGTTCCAAATTAATAAATTTGTTGGCCAACAATGACGCCCACATGCCATCCTGCTTTCGATGGACGCTTGCTGGATTCCTTTTCGCCCGACGACTGACGACCGACGACGACGATGACGGACCGGACCGGACGGAACGAAGGAGTAGCACGGGTATAAATAAAAATTCAGCGGTGGAAAAAATTAAATAAATACGACCACACAAGTCCGATATAATTTTTCGAGTTCGTTTCATTTTCTTTTGTTTCTCTTCTGTCTTAAAATGGGATGACGGAAATTTAGGTTCATTTTACAGTGCTTCTGCTTATGTTTTCTGTACATAAGGGTGTGGCTGATGTGGAAGTTGGAGGGTACAGAGGTAAAGTATAAGAAATTGTTTTTGAAGAACATAAAAAACGAGTGCTATTTTTTTATTATCTTCTCAAAGGAAAGTCCAAATTAAACCCAAATAATTCTAAGGGAAACGAATTTATAACTTTTGTGAGCAAAAGTTTGACCTTGGAATAGGTTTAATGGGAAAATGAGTGGAAAAGTTACAATTGGCCATCACATCTAATTCTAAACTTGTACACAGGTGGTGAGATAAGTGTGGTTAAACGTTGAACTTTATTTAAACCTCGTTAGGTATTTTTTTTTGGAAATAAAATTTTAATATTTGAGTTATTGTTTGTTATTGAAACAATATAAGTATGTAAGTATGTATATGTGTGTGTATGTATGTCCTTCAAAACTGCTTTTTCATGTGTACATGTGTTCTAATTCAAATCAACAACTATTTTCTGGTGGAATAAAAACAGAAGACAACTTTAAATTTACATACGTAATGTTTGTACCATATGCATGCATGTATGTATGTACAGTACATATGTATACATGTTTGTTTTTGGTAATTGATTGAGTAATTTATCTTCGTCTTCTTAAAATTATTATGATTTTTGATATTGAAATCAAATTTTGATTACTTTCTGATATAAAAGTAGAACTATGATTCTCTGTGTTAAATTTTCTATTTTCGATTTGATTGCATAACGATATGGTAACAAATTTTAAAGCTGCCTCAGTTCATACGTAACTAATTTCTTCCTAATTCAGTATACAAAACACCATATCCTCGGAAATTAATACTCAGATTAACTTGAACTTAATAATCTTCCAAACATTTAAATTCATTTAACAGAACACATATAGAAAGATATCGATACTCATAGCTATTGTATTGATACATACATTTAAATGCCATTAAAAGCATTTACGGCATAAGTCTTACGACTTTAAATTCAATCCTCTATTTATGACACAGTAAATTTGGGGATAAATAAAGGGCCACATCTACATTTATTTAATGAAAATGAAAATAAAAATAAAAAGATACTTTATCACTCGTAATGCTTTTATAGCAGTTTAAGTTAAGCTTACCTTAATACTTCGAACCTTCGGTAAATTGTGAATTGCCATCATCATAGCCGATCTAACTTCGTCATGGTTTTGTAATCTTCGAGATGCATACAACTTTAAATTGCGTAGGCACTGGCAGGAATTTGAAAGGAAAACAATACCCCCGAAGGGCATGATGTGTTGGTGTTGGGCCTCAAGTCCACTTGTAAATGAATAAACGTATTTATTTTCACCTCGGGACCTGCCGATCCCACCCTTTTAGAAAAAGATCTTCGAAGAATCGAGGAATCGAAAATTGAGAAGACTAAAAAGCAACTTATTTTAGGAATCGTAAATTTGATTATTTATACACCATCCGGGACCGATATCATTTCTTCAAATGCAGAAGTCAATTTAATTCCTTACCCTTCCACATCCCATCGCATCGGTCATGCCTAAGTTAGTCCCGTGATACCACACTTTTTTTTTTTAACTTTTTTGGCACAGTGCGAGTATCGGAGTATGTGTAAGTGTATGGCTTCGGGTTGATCGGTTTTGGATACCTACGAGCATACCTGCAAAAACGCCTTCCCCTGCCTCCTTCCTCGTCTTAAGTTTCACGTTCAGTCGGGAATACAATCGGCTCATCTAACAATATAAAATGCAACCCGAAAATCGAGAAACCTTTAACAAACCCCTACCAGCAGACATACGAATAAAGCCGGGCTCAAGAAGGGAACCAGAACCACAACCCAAAAAAGGAAGAAAAGGTATCTTATATTTTTTTTAGTAATTCGATATATTTCATCAGGTGTTTTTTTTTTTTGTTCTGTTCTTGTCCCTTTTATTTCTCTATTTTTCGGTTTTTGTAAATTTATTCGTGGTCCTTTTTTTTGGAATTCTTATTTATTATTTTATTTGCTGTTGGAGATGGAGTTGGAGTTGGTGAGTATGCGATGTTGGGTTTAGGAATAAGATGCGGGTCCCTCAAGTCTTCCAATTCCAGCATCAGGAATCCCTTCATCTCCTTCGTCCTCACCGTCGCTCGTCGTTGCTGTGTCGGTTGTTCAAGGATGGATGGATGGATGGAGGGAACTCATCTTCAAATATGAAATTATATACAATACTCGTACCTTAAGAATACAGACGCACATCACATCGTCTTGTTGTTTTTTCTTATTCTGGCTATTAACGAACAATCGAGGAGGGGACATTGACGAAGTAACACAACATATTGAGTTTTCATTTTTTTTTTTTGGTTTCTGTTGGTCCTTTTGTGAGGAAGGATTTTCGATTTTCGATTTCGGGGTTCGTTTTTCGTGTGTGATGGATTTTCATGTGTTATTTGCTTTGGATGTGTGTACCTTGTATACTCTTTGTGTTGCACGGTGCTGCGGGGAGTGAGACGAGACATGGAATTTTTCAGTTGGATTCTAAAGCTTTCGGCATTTTATTTATAGTACTATACCCGCAAAAAAAGGTAAAAAGAACAAACAAACATTTATAAAGGATCACTCCTCGGAAAGTGGAAATTTTGGTCTCTCTGCTAAGCTCATTATAACTATCTACATTTTTTGTGTGGGCTCTTACTCGGATTCAATATCGTCTTATTTATCCATGTTTCATAAGGTGTAAGGCAAAATGAAAAAAAAAAAAAAAAAAAATAAAACTGAAAAACCCTCGACCAACAAAATCACCAATATTTTCAATAGCAAATCTTTGATTTTCCATTCAGAAGATTCAAGATTCCTTTAGAGGTCCTTCTCAATGCTTATCGGTTTTTTTCGTTTTCATTTTTACGTTGGAAGAGGGCAACGTCCTTTCATAATTCTCAATATTTTTTCGGATAATTGCAATAAAAGGCTATTGGCATATCAAAGTAAGACTGCTACTGTGCGGATCATCAAAGGATATTTCATTTTCTGTTGAAAGTAGTCTTGTGTTTTTTTTTTTTTCTCATTTTTTAAGATGAAAAATTATTGGGGCACATATAATTCAAGGTTTTTTTTTGTTGTTACCGAAGTTCGGTCTGGCAAACCCGCATTGAGTATTGGAATCTGTTTTTAAAACGCTTAATTGATAAAAATTGATTTGCTTACTTCGATGAGCATTTGAAGTTTAATGAAATAAATTACTTTTATTGGACTTTTCTCAAGATGGGTTTTTTTGGGTAAGCCGCAGAAATGTAACCTTCAAGATTTCTACTCCATAAAATTCCAAAATTATTAAAAGGGTCCTTTCATCTTATAGCGGACTTTCCTGAAAGACTGAATTTCGACCACGCGCCCGCCATAATTTCACATTATATTCATAACGTACCAATAACATAAAATTCTTCCACCTTGAAAATTTCTGATTTCTAAATGTTGTCATTTTTGAGCAGAAATTAGAAATTTATTTTACAATGTTCAATTTTTTAATAAACTTAAAACAATCTTAAATTTTAACTTTTGATCTTTTGTGAAGTGAAGTACCATAATCCCTTGCATTTTGTTTTTTCGTGCAAAATTTCAACACTCTTAGATATTCTGTCCAACAGATGTGGTATGGAGGTATGGACTAATACCCTCCAAGGTCATTTTTTAGAGACACATCGTCATTAGTGATTTTTCAAGTCATTTTTTTCCTGAGATGTGTGGGATACAAACCATCACATGGGAGTTACAGGAAAAAAACTAAAAACAATTAATCAATATCCACGAAACACGTGCTTAACATTTCGAAATTCGGTACAGGCTAAATTGCTTCAAAAACCACCTGAAGTTGATCCCACAAAACAGGACCAAAACAAGACATAGGTTTAAAAACAACATGTTTTTCACTCATCCTGGCGTAAAGGTTACTTGAAATCGAAACCGAAACGTGATACAGAATTAATTTAACGACTTCCTTCGAAAACACATCTTCGAAGCAATAACAATCCGTAAGTGTCTACTAAAATTATTTTTTTCTCCTGTTATTTTTATTTATCCTGACCATTTTGTTGTTTGCTTAATCGCTATAAAATTCTCATATCACAAGAAAACAACAGAATTCGCTCCGGAATAAAACAAAAATCCCCACCCAGGCACCCACTAACGTCAAACAGAACACGTGCAACTATTGTAGGGAAAAATGGGATTTTTGTTCAATGGAAATCTCAATTCAATGGACGATTTCCTTATCCCAGAACATCATGCAGCACCTCCATGTTCTCCATGTTGTTCTGTTCGATGGAAAAACAACATCGACGAAAAAAGTAACCAATATTGCCAAGTGGAATTGAGGCCGAAGTTGAAACTTTAATTAGGATTTTCCTTACCATTGTTTGTTTGTCCATTGTCCATTCCAGCACCAGCACCAGTTTACGGTGCGTTGTCGTCTTCAACCATTTTTGTATGCTCATTGGACTATCAGTCCCCGTTCCCGTCCCGGATCAACCTGAGATGAAAACGGAGACGAGGAAGATGATTGCTCCTACTTTTTCTGGAAATTTTTTTCTTCTCCCGATGGATGTTTGTTGAGAGCAATGAAATCCCTGTATACCTACATAAAGGATATCTGATACGATTGAGGGTGTTTTCCTTTTGTTTAGTTTTTCACCTCAATCGCTAGTCATAAGCAAAGACAGCACAATAAAAAAAAAAAACAAAAAAAAAAAAAATGAAGGAAAAACTGAAAAACAAGTCCATCTTTCAATGGCCCACGTGTAAGGCCTGTGAAGGCTCCCTCCTGGATTGAAACGTGCCCAGCTCACAAATTGGCCTGGAATACGTTTTTCTACGTAGATTTTGTATCCAATGCCAATCCCGATTCCGATCCCGAGCCCGAGCCCGACTCCCGAGTTCTATTTCTTGCCTTCTTCTTTCAGAGAAAGATGAAAAGATTAAGAAAGAAAGAAGAAAAAAAAAAAAAAAAACAAAAACAAAAAACATAACTACAACATAAAGGATCTTCTGCTGGTTGGGTTTGGTTCTTTTGCTTTGGTTGGATTCGGTTTGGTTGCCTTGGAGTGTTGTTAGTTATCTGTGCGTGATTTAAATACAATTTTACAATCAAAGACACAGACACAAAAAAGAAAAGAAAATTAATTACTCTGTGCACTGCCTCGGGATATTCTTATTCTTTATTAGATATTATTATTTGTTTGTGTTTTATATAGTGGAAAAAGGACAAGCTATACAAGTAGGTATACGGCGATGGACTAGGGAGTAGGAATCCAAAGCCAGGAATATCTGTTACTTTGAGGATTGAGGAGATTCTTCTTTCTTTTTGTTTTTCGAGATTTTAATCACTTTCTTTTTGCTTAGGAGATAAAATGAATGAGTTTTGTTGTTTAGGCGATGTCCTTAATAAAGAACTCATTCAAATTCAAAGCGAATTCCATTTCTGGACAAAAGAAACATGATAAATTGAAGTTTTTCTCCTTAATGAAACCCTCAATTTTTTTTTTTACTTTTTATAACTTGGTTAAGTGAAATATTGGAACTTGATTGTGCATTATCAGATTTTTGTGGCAAATTTTTAATGCTCTAGTAATCTTATTTAAATATTTAAGATGAATCTGTCAATTAAAAAATTTAAGTAGTTTTATGAATGTTCAAAAGTTTTTTTATTAGGTGAAAACCTCGCTTGTCAAGGAGAAATTGATATAAGAAACTTTCGTAATGTTGGATCCACAAATTCGAGGATCTTGGGGCAAAACTTAAAACCCTAGATGCTGTGCCATGGTGCTTGCACCTATTTTTCAGGAATCTGGGAAAGGTCGTATGTACTTAAATGTATGTATAAGCCAGTAATTGAGATAAATTTACATTTTCTTGTGGTGAAATTGTCAGAATAATCTCGTAGACCCCAGAATAGAAATATTGCACAATTTTGAAGACCGTTTTTGCATAGAACTTCAAAGTAACACAAGAACGAAATGACTGATTAAAATCCATTTCTACTACTAAATATGTTAACTCCGAATTCTTGAAGAACTAAAAAAAAAATCTAACTGATTCTCAAGTCATTTGCTAATATTGATTTTTATTTTTAAATTATTTGTTCAATTCATGTAACTAGTTTCCGTCCATCGAAATAATACTCCTCTGACCCTTCCAAAGTAGAATCGGTAAAAGTTGCACTCCTTTCGGATATTTTAAGTATAGGGTTAGAATGATATCGGTTATGACAAGGCCCACCCTCTCCCTTAGCTAAATTGAGATTGGAGCTTCTCAATTCGTTCTATTTTAATTTCGGTGTTTTTCCAAGCATTTTTATCTATTAGCCTTCCCTATGGCTGTTTTGTATGTCATTCTAATTTTCCTTTCGACTATACAACTATACAAAGACATGCTACATACCCATCACCTTCAAATTTGTGTATCTATTCACCGTATTGTGTTTTACTGTATTATTTGATATTTCCATTTTTTTGTGGAAAAATATTTGTTTTCCATTCAATGGTTTTTTTTTATGCTCATATCTTTTTTCTTCTATTTTCAGTTCGATGAACAGCAATATCATTATGTGTGTTATGTTTTTGTTTGTGTATGTGTATGTGTTTTGTGTGTGTATCGAAAAAAGGATTGGATGTTTTTGGAAGGAAACTCAGGCACTCGAATCGATGAGATTTCTATCTGTGTCAATGTTAATGTATCTTTGCTTCTTCGTGTTCAATTTTAAAGTTTTTTCCCTTTCTTCGACGAACGACCGACCGAGGGCAACGAGATAAGCAGCAGAAGCAGAAGCCGAAGTCGAAGTCGAAGTGGAAGCGTCGAATGTCAAAGACCAAAACGACTACGAGCATGCAAGAATAGGGGAGAAAACGGCAAGGGTACGTTGGGAAGACGAAAAATAACCATTAATCAATTTGATTGACATATTTTTATTCCGAAGTTAACATCATCAAATTAAATTGATTGCTTTGAATGATAATCTTTTTGGACTTATAGGGACCTTTGTGGTGTCATACTTGTTTTGTTGTTGTTGTTGTTCTGTTTGTTGGGTTTGTGTATCTTTACTCTTTGCCTTCGCATTTTCAGTGTTGTCTCCTTTGAAATCCATTTGGAAGCAGCAAAGAAAAACACCTCAGAAAAAAATGAGGAAGAAAAGAAAAAGAAGAAGAAGAAAAAGAATATCGGCTATAAATTTCATAAAAGAAGACTTCACCATAAATTTGTCAAAATGGGTGTGGAAAAAACTACAAATGCAGACTAAAGCACCAGATAGAGTTGTGACAGAGTGTCAACGGGGAGTCCTACGTATATCTGAATCCTGCTGCAGGCAGCAATACCCGTATAGCTGGGATCTGGGAATATAATGCATCATCATAATGCAATCTTTAGAAATGGTGTGTTCAATTTTTAAATTGGACATTCGAGTTCGCTGTGTGCGCAACGAGAAGAAGATGCATCAATTGAACAACGAAGGACGACGACGACGCGACGGACGATGAGAATAACAACAACGTTGAACGTTGAAGTATTTTGCAGCAAAGCAGGAATGACTGAGGATGAAATTTAGCAGGACATGAAAAAGATAATTAATTGGATGTGTGAGCATTTGTCACTTTGTCCAGTGTATTGCAATTGACACACTCAATCTCGTCGATCAATTTGGGAATTTTAAGTCATTAATGGTTTGAGTAGTGTTTCGTTTTGTGGTGATGGCGCAGCAGGAGGGCAATTATACCGGCCGGCAGGCCAATCAATATACACTACGAGTATGTATGTAGGGAGAAGGAAAAAATAATTAAAAATTGCAAAAAAAAACGATTAGTTTTTATTTATTTAATTGACGGAACGAAGTATGTCAAATGATGGATGCAGTAAAGAAGTTGTCTTTTCTTTGGACGTTAATATAGAAACTTATTTATAAAGAGGGCATGGGAAAAAGAGGTTGCTTTGTTTTGGCTTCTTTTGATTCTTATGTACAACTGAAAATGTGTTAATCTTTTTGTATGTCTACAGAAAATCATTTATCCTAGATCTAAACATCTCATTAAATTAGGTTTCTAATTTTGTTCAGAAATACAATAGACGACTAAAATTAAGTCCTAGGTCTGTTCCTTCTTATCATAAATTTTTACAGAAAAGTACAGTTTTACTAAAAACTGATTTTTTGTTGAATAATTAACATGTTTTTAAGTTCTTCATAACCTACTCAAAATACAAGCATCGGTGAATACCTAGGTCTTTCCTTATTATACGACACCTAATTTACACCAAATGCTTCATACTAGTTGGTTACGAAAGCACAAGCAAAAGCTAGTAACTTATTGAACAAATTTCAGACGGTTCTCGATTGGAATATCTGTCAAAATGTGTAACACCCACAAATTGAATGTCACGAACGTAACACGATGCAGCGGCACATGGAGTTCCCAGAATTATTCGCAAGGCTAGAAGAAAAGTCCTTATTGTATTGAATTCACATTAATCAAAATTCCAAATTAACAAATTATGAACATATGTACATACATACATACATACATATGTAATAATGATAATATGTAAAACAAAATACATATAAAAAACAAAGGATTTTTAAATTTCGTTTTTCAGTAATTTCAAGCAAGAACCACACAAGATTATTTTTTTCCCTAAACTCAACCTTTAAACAGCTACTTAAAATTATGTTGTTTAATATTAATATTGATATGCCACGAGACCTGCTTTATCACATTTTTTATCAATCTTCCATTAAGCACAACACAATCTTGCTCTTTTCAAATTTAATGTCAAACAGTTAAAGATTAAAAAATGTCAAAGCTTCCTTCCCCTGCCTCATTCCCATTCCCAAAAAAACGCCTCTTTTCTACATTTTGAACATTTCTTATGTGTCTTCTTCGTTGAAGACAAAAAAAATCACCATCACCATCAAATATCTATACATGTTCAAAGTATCTATCACTGTCTCGTCGTCATCGAAGTCGATCGAAAAAACCCTCAGGTGAAAACCAGTCAAGCATCAAAAAAGCAAAGAAAAAGCAAAAAAAAAACTCTGCCTCATTCTACTTTCGAAAAATAATCCAATATCCTTAAGATATATGTGTGCAGAAAATCGAACACCACTCAACGGTAATTATCCTTTTTGCTTCCACACACAAAAAGCTCATCATCCACACATAACACTTCCTGTCAATATAAAGTCTCCTTTATATCCACCTTCTCTGCACTCGACTCGAACTCCCAACTCCTATAAAAGTAGAGCGGGCGGTCTTACAAAATATATGCACGTGTAAAGTTAAACGGATGGCGCTGCCTCGCTCCGCTCCGCGTTTTGCGTTTTATACATTATAGTTGTGTCTTGTGTGTCTGACGTTAAATACGCTAAATCAATTGATTTAAAATGCTCGAAGGATAACACAAACACACAACTCTCATTTCATTGCATTTCCTCCTTTTTCTGGTATCTCTACCCGGGAGCCGAGAGCTTACATTCCGGCACTCATTACTTTGAGCAGAAATCCGAATAATGTATGTAGCCAGGTAGTTTAGATTCATGCACAAAAGTACAGAAAGAAAAAGGAGCCAATTTTGAGCCTGTTCTTAACTTTTTTAAGGGTACGTGTATTGTGTTAGAAATTTACTTTTGAAAATTATCCTGAGTCGGACAGGATCAAAAATACACAGATTCTAAGGGCTATCAGAATATTCTAATCTTCTGCTGGTTTGACAAGCATACTTTAGAATTTGAAAGCATTCTTGTCAAAACAATAGAAGTAAATTTTACTACTGTCATGATGGACAAAGTAATATTTTAGAGGCATTTTTTGGGATGAATTGAAATTTTCTGCAAAACTTGGAAAATTCAAATGTAAACAATTTCTTCATCTTTTAAAATTTCATTGACTTTCCAGAAATTTGAATGGGCATAGTAACGTTTGTAAGAGTTGGATACATTTTTTTGCAGTCGCTAAAATAGGATTAACTTTCAGGTTGGTTTAAATCCTTATTCAACATCGGAAACAGTTTCTTAGAGCAAACTCAACCGACTCCTTCATTCTACTACAAGTCTGATTATATTTTCCAACAGAAAACTTAAAGGACTTGATCCGAGAAAAAGTTGAAGTAAGTACGAACAAAAAATTGACATTATTTTGTAGTTACACCAGATCGATTTACATTCAAGAAAAACTTTCATGCAAGATAACATTCGGATTGGGGTTTGGGGAAAAGGTACATCATGAATGAGGAGCAGATACCTGCCCCCGCCCCCGCATACCCTTGTATGATACATGCAATATATGTACATACATACATATGTATATAAAGATAAAGGACTAGTGTTGGGGGCACCCATGTACATTTATAATATAAAGCGAGCTATTATCGATGTTGAATGAACAGAGCACGAACAAAAAAAGGAAAAAAAAACCAACGACAAATGAACATTCACTTTGAATTTTCTCTCTTTTAATTAAAATCAAAATGAATGACAAGGAAATGTAACAATTTGTTTTAATGATTATTGAAGTCCTTTTCATCGACATCAATGTATAGTACAAAGAGGGTGGTTGGTTTGGGTTGGGGTTGGGGTTGGGGTTGAACGAACATCAGAACAGCCTTGGCAGGAGTGCGGGCTATCTACCGAACAGACTACGAGTATATACATTATACAGGCTAAAGTTGATGGCTAAAATCCACCCATCATCCTTGCCGTCCTTTTGTGTTGTGTTACCTTTTGCATTATCGATCGCCGTCGTCGTCGTCGTCGTAGTCGTCCTATAACTTGTATACCGTTATTGCTGATACTATACATAACAAGTGGCCTATGTATGAATGTGTGTATGAATAACACCATAGGAGAAGGAACATTTCCAGTGATAACATGTACAAATGACATTCACGTACGCATTTGGGTTTGGCCGAAGGCCGAAATGGAAATGTGTCCTTTACACATGGTTTGATTGTGTTTGTAAGAGCAGTTGAAGGGACACCGAGCACAGTAGTATACTCGTAAGTGTACAGTCGGTTAGTTGGAAATCGGATGAAATTTTATGTAAATTACATTGGCTCGATGTAAATTGAATGACCTAGCCATTGCTTGATATTCATTTATATAGTTCCATTGTCACAATAACAATAACAACAACATGAAGCCAAAACCAAACCATCAGCAATGGTATATGGCGGGCGGGCGGCACAAAAACAGGAAAAAGGAGAAAACTGAAAACAGAAAACAGAAAAATATGTGAAATTAATTTGAATATCAGTTTAATGTAGATGAAGTTTGAAAGGACCCTTTTCCAAACCAGCAACGGCAACCAAACCTATAAACGAAAAAACGAAACGAAACGAGTTTAACCAACCTACTTTCTCCCACCCATCACCAAAGCCATCGCCTAACTGTTTTCTGTCGAGTTTGCTATAAAAGTTAAAATTGGGTTTTATATTCCAGAATTAATTTAAGCTTTGAATGTCGTTGGTACAAGGTACCTATCTACACACCTACCGTAATTATAAAAATTATTAAAAAATGTAATAACCAAAATTTCTTGCGTTGATAAACTTGTTGTCACCAGGAGTAGAATGGACTTTTATTAATAAAGAAAAATGAGAGAACTTAAGACTTTCCTGCAGAATTTTTTATTATAAAAAAAACAGAAATCCAAGGTAATACAAAAAGACACAAAAGTTATGCAAAATTTCTTAATGTTATTAGTTTGAATATTTTATAATTTAATTAATTATTTTTATAGTACATTTTCTTGTAAAATAAATTGAGTTGAAATTTCAATTGCTACACAGAGTGCCTGAAAACAATGCTAGCTTTAAATATAAATTCTATTAACATCAAGAAACTAAACACCAAGTTAAGACATAGCAAAATGATAAACGATAAAATAAAGTCAAGAACCTCTAGATAATTTTTGCACAAAACCGGTTGGCTTTATAAAATATTTTTTTTTTCCAAAGCGAGCACTCAAAATAAGTAAATTTAATTCTTTTTAATTTCGATTTCACTCGTAATCGTAACAAACTTAAAAGAAAATCACTATTTCAACCAAATCAAACACTTCATACTTCAAACAAATCCATTTAGAAAAATGACCTTCAAATTCAGACCAAATAAACACTTTCAAGGTCAACTTAATAAATATATTTTACTATTCGTAAGTAATTTGTTGCTCTGATAGACGTTGATGTGCCCTTTCATGTTAGTTTGAGTGCAAAGAGAAACGGCACGTTTATAAACAAAAATGAAGTAAAATTACTTAAGAAATCTATAATATAGAAAAAAAAATTGCGTATACGCCCGAGTGATCCACAGAGTATTTTATTTGTACAAGGAAATCATGAATTTTATTTATGATAAAAGTGAAAGTTACATGTGGTTATACTTTAGGGTGATTCATTTAAAGGTTTACTATCAAATCAGTTCGCATAAGGTCCTTAAATCGGTCGTTTTAGTCACAATTGCAGTTGCATTACGTTTTGGTTTCTCTGTTTTATCAATTACCTATAATATCCTATTATCATTTTTTATCTTAGCTTACACGCACTTACACCTCATTCCCACTAATGAATTTGTAAATTAGTTGATTTAAGTTCTGGAATGGGGTAAGGTTTTGCAATCCCCAATAATCGATTACCTAAGTTCTAAGATGGGTGTATCATACTGAGTTAACCTAATCCATTATCCATTCATAAACCCAAAATAGAACTAAAACATGTCATACTCGCAGTCTGTTTTGATTCACTGTATAATTGGAATGTTTTTCTGTTGTTTTTTTTTTTGAAATTATATGTATGTATGTAAATCTGTTTAATAGAATTTAATTTTGAAAACAAAAACACTTTTTTAAGCACGTGTGAATTATCAACAATGTACGCTTGATTTTGTTTTTCAAAATAAAATTATTTTCCTTGATTGAAATTCAAATACATACTATTTATATATGTGTGTATATAATATGTATGCATGCGCTGTACGAGTGCGAGTATGTATCTGTGTATACTTCATTTCAAAATACAATTTAGAAAAACAATCTGAGCGATTTCTCCTCTCGTTGAACAAACATAAGTGTTTCATTATTCTCTTCAACTGACGTTTCTATTGGGAACTGATGGTGGATGACTAAAACGAGATAATTTCCGGTTCGGCTCGTTAGCAAAAATACAAAATAAAAAAACAATACGACACAACAGCTATACATATATAATATATAATATGACTCGGGTATTCCTAGCCAAGCCCCCTGTTTTTATGTTGTTTTTGTTTTTGTTTTTGTTTTTGTTCCAAGTACTGACATATCGCTTCGATAGGCTTGGTTGTCGCTTGCGACACAATCTTTCGGTTAAAAAAGCTGCAGATACGGCTAAAGTACGAAACGTATACAACCGTACGAGTATGACTATGAGTAGAGTATGTGCTGCGAGATTATTAAGCGAATTACGAAATCTATTAAATGCCAATTAGCAATTCGGTCCTGCAAATGCCAGTGGCAGAGTGGATTGTGTGATTAGCATAAAATGCATAAACAGTGCGCAGAATTTTTTCATTTCGTTCGGTGCGATGCGAGATATGTATCTCGATGGATTTTGGTGGATGTGCCTTATCTCGCCGCAAACAGTAATGGAAGAGCGGAGCGCATAGAGCCCATAACTGCGAGAATATAAAAACATTAAAAAAAAAAAAAAAAATAATTGTATTATACTTGACCCGAAGAACGAGGTGCAGAATAAATTAAATTTTATTACTGAATCTTATTAACGGCTTTGAGCAGCACCATCAGGGATGGAAATGAAGGTGTTTCATTCACCTCTTTGGAATTGACGATATGACGTTTGTTGTTGTATTAAGAGATGCTTCTGGGTTTTCGCCTTTATTTTCTTTTTATGTGAGATAGGGTCTTATGGAAAACGTGATTCGGCGTAATTTAGTGTATTCCCTCCTTTGAACTTGTATTCGAAGGAGATTGTGCGGCGATGCCTTGGAACACACTTAACACTTCATTATATGACTTGTCATATGCAATGCATAGCTCTGTTCTTGGTCAAGGAACATTCAATGGTTTTATTATAATTTAGGTTTTTTTTGTTAACACTCTTTATTGAGATCCTTGTATCCATAAATTACCTTAAGCCAGTGGGGTATGATATAAGCATGGTTGGGTTGCCATATTTTATGGCCATCACTATTTGAGATCGTCCATAAACACATTGAAGGTGAATATGGCTATTGTGAGTCAGTTTTCTGTTCCTTGCAAGAATATCGTAAAATTATCCATCCGTCGAAATAACACGTTTTTTAGTAATAATTTCTATAATATGGCAAGGTTTAGTGATAATTTATTTGTCTGAGATGAACGTACATACATATGTATGTATGTATGTATGTACATGAGAGTTGCAGGTTGTGTTTTTTTAAATTGGGGAGCTTCAAATTTGCACAACGATATATTTTTAGCCTAAATGGCTTCATCGTATGAAATTGACAAAACAATAAAATGTCCCCATTTCTAAATGGACCAAATATACAAAATAGTTCCGAAATTAAAATTTAATCAGCGTTATGGCTTTGATTACAAAAGATCAATTGAAAACCGACAGCCACCAATAACTTACAACCAAAACCAACCCATTTTGTGCTGATTTCACTTCAGGTTACGTATACTCCCAAGTGAACCTACTTGACTCACAACCAGAGAGTTCAGCACACCACCGGCTCAAGCTATCGCTATCGCTCACGCTTACTTGATGGCCGCTGTCTTGAAACTCAGCTTCAACTATTGGGTTAAGCAGAGGTGATGATTCATCAGTTCAATAGACCAGAACCAGTAAAAACTAAATTAGAAAAAAAAAGAAAGAAAATAATACTCGTAGTTGTTCCAGCAGAACCGGCAAGTAAGCAATAAAACAAACACCAATACTAACAGCCCAGCTACCGACGAACAAACTATACGCGCATAAACAGCAACTGAACTGATGGAGGTGGCCTCGTTCGATGCGGGCGGTTATCGACTTTTTCACCTGATTATTGTGTTTGAATGCACTTTGTTCTGCACACCTCACACTTTATACCGCTTGCCTTCTCTCCCTTCTTCACTGCTTCGGCGTTAGCGTCAACTTAAGCCTCAGCTGCAACTTCGATGCTTCGTTCATTACCTTGATCGATGGAATCGATTGATTTACTCACCTGTGTTGTAGTTGTTGGGTTTTTCTTTTGTTTTAGCTTTTCTCCGTGGTTCTTTTCCTCCCCTTCCCTTCGCCAACTTGAGTGTGTGTTTTTTCTGTTGCACACACTTTTTTCCATTAGAGGGGAATAGCTGTACTCATTTTGACATATGCAGCGATGGTGACAAGGGATACCCGCACTCTTGCTCATAAAAATGTCGGCCATCACATAAACATCGGGTGATATCTATTGGGGCACGTAGCGTCGGTTGTTTGGCCGTCGTCGTTATTGACGTATTATTTATTATTATTATTTTATTTTTATCATCATTTTATGAAAAATAGAAATAGATATGAAACTTGGAAAAGGGGTTTGGGATTATATTTTTTAATTGACATCAGTGGCTTCGCTTCTTGTGTTATCAGGGTAAGCTTTTTTTTATTTTTGAAGAGGGTGATGTGATTTAAAATATTTGCAAGAAAAACCTTTTTTATCATTTTTAGATAGGAGGGTACTTGACTTGGATTCTTTTCAAAAGTACAGCTTTTAATAAATATCTTAATATTTCATAGTTTTAAGGAGGATTAAGGTGTCATCTTATGCGTTGATATTTTATTGTATTAAATTTTATTTTTTAATGAATCTCAAGGTCATAGTTTTTAAGTTCAGTATTAATAAATTTATAACATTCCTACATGTCAATTTTTAATACTAGGCACTGGAAGGTTCTTGATGAGATTTCGTCTGAAAAATTAGGGAATTTCGTTCTGAACAATCAAAATTTTCAAGGCTTAAGTGCATTTTGACATAATATATTATAGGTTTGGGATGATCTTTGGAACTGAATTTTATGTTAATTGCAAAACTATTATGTGAACTTTATCTTATATTTGAACATTTAAACTCAAGGATATAAGAACAACCTCGATGTATTAAAAATATCGGAATATCAGCACTTTCTGCACTGAAAATAATCAGGCAAGACACAAGAGTGATTAAACAGTTACGTGACAATACCTACAAACAAAAACAAGGTATTTCTGTGTTTGGAAGCATGTGAAAACCTTTAAATTTGATTATTCAAGAAAGCAAAATATGAAATCGATACCAAGACGACATTGACATCTTTTAGTGTTCAACGAGACTGGTCTCGTCTAGTGGCCAAAGTAAATACTTTTTGAAGGCTCAGGAGCTTGATGATGGTACTCAATCATGGAGAGCTGCTTTGAAGATACATGTACATACATATATGGATGCAAGTATCTTAAGAATATGGTTATGTTTTTTGTTGGTAAATAAATCATTATCAAATCATTCAAAAAAATTAAACAAACAAAAATTGTTATCAAGGGAAATGCAGCAACATGAGGCTTATTGACAATCCAGTACTTCTAAGAAATTAAAAAAAAGTCCTTAATACCTTCTCAAGTTGTTCACTTCAAACAAAACTGGTCCATAACATGTCTTATTTTTATTTACATAATCTTTTTTTAATGACATTTATGCAGTTGATTTATACTACAAGCTAAAATCTTTTTTTGTGGTTTAAAAATTGCACTAAACCAGTTCTAAAAGAATCACTGATTCATCAATTTATTTTTGCTCAATTATAGCCAAGGTATCAAGAAGGCTCAGATGGTAATAAAGTTTAATTAAACGAGCTCTATAAAACACAGCTGATTAAATAATTTATATAAATTAAACAAATACAATATTATTCTTATGGGGATCAAGTTTTGTGGTTTCTTTTTTGTTTTTAACAGGTCCGACGGTGAATCATGAATCTAAAACCAAGGATACTGAAATAAGTTAACCGTTGAGAATTGAGATTACTCAAGCAAACAATAAAATAAATGAGTCAGTATATTTTATTTGCTCAGTCATGGTTCAAAAATTTTTATTTATTTATATTAATTTTAAATTAAGATACTGGTTGTGAAAATGTATTTTTGTATGTATGTATTTTTTTGTATATGTATTGTATACCTATTGATGTCTGATAATTATGAAACAGATTTTGACATTTTTTGGTGAATACAAAAATGAATATTTATGAATAAGGTTGGAATTATACAAAAGTCGCAAGTCGGTATTAAATCTTCACGGTATATTATTATATATATGTATTTCAAATTAAGAGGCTATAGTAAATACCCCATTAAATGTTCCTTAATTAACCTTTTCAACTTAAGTCCCTTTATAACTTTAGAACTGTTTTTTTTTTTTGATTTTATATCCCAATTCATTTAGTATACCGTTTTATATACCAACGGACTATAATTGTTTTGACACGGTAACAAGAATTTTTCTTTGAGTAACAACTTTGCCTTGTAAATTCCGGTCTGAAAGCTGGTGGTCTAAAATTTGACGTTTCTGTGTCAATATCATTACATCAGTTGTCAGATAACTCTGTTAGGGGTTTAAAAAACTGAAAACTTAAATGCCACTTTAAGTATCTCTTTCCGAATCCGATCTTCGAACTCATTCTTTTAAATGAAATGTAATAATGCAATTGTCCTTTCTTCAATATTTAAAAATACATTTCTATACTTTGCATATATATAAATATATGTATACTGAAGAACTGTCTTCTTATAAAGTTGGTATAAATACTTTTTTTTTTTTTGCTATTCCAATAACAGTTTACGGTGTTGGTTTTCTGGTTTAGTTGTACAAAAACAGGCTTTCAGTCAAGAAGAACAAGAAAAGAAAAGAAAAACTAAAAGAAAAGAAAACTCGCAAAGAAAACTCCAGCTCGGTGAATTCTTGACAACTTTTCATGCTGGTTTTTAACAATATCAACTTCCTACGCCCATCACCCACCCCCACCGGTCCCATTCTACTTCCGTGTTTTGTTTGTTGTTCAGCTTACGTCATAAAATGTACCTAGAAAAAGAAAAAGGCCAAAGGTCTCTTGCTCCAGTGTCCACCCGCTGCGCTGGCACTGCTACAAAGCCATACTACACACTATATACCGTTGGAGGATATAATATGTATGTAAGTACGAGTGTATTGAAAATGATTTACGACCTTAAAGCCAATTTGAGTTGCATTCCAAGGAAGCTGTGTGTATCCGTTTCCCTTTGACATCGAAAGTTATTAGGTAAGTAAAGTCTTTCAAATTTTTTGTTCCTTGTTTGTGATTTTTTTTTTGTTTTTTTTTTTTTTTTTTAAAAAATGGATTCTAATGTTGTTTTTTGAGGGTTCCCCTCCTCTTCGAAACCGTTCAACAAGATATCGTTTACCTACCGTTAGTGGAGAAGAAAACTCATCAGCATATCATCAAAGCAAAATGGCAATTTACTCAAACTTTGGTCCTTCGGCATACTCAACTCATATCCCCAGAGACAAACTGCTGAAGTTTTCGATTTTGGAAAACGTTAAGATGGCGAAAACGCTTACGTTAACGCTCCTGCAAACTAATTTGAAATTATTTCACTTCATTTTCTCTTCTTCTCAAAATAAAAGAAGAAAGTTGGACTGTGACTGCTGGGCTGGTGCAATGAAACTGTTTTACGCTTTATTTATATACATATGTATGTTTATGTTTATGTACATATATATATTTTTTTAAATACACACACATAATATAGAGTTCCGTATTTTTAAGTGCTTGTTTTAAATTGATTTCGGGTGTCTTCTTCGCATGTTTATTGGGGAGAACTTTTTTCCTGTCTTCGTTCGTCTCCTTGTTTTTGGGAGCGTTAGAATACCTAGTACAAAAACGAGAAGAAAAATAAGGACTCCGGCATTTAATTTAGCATACTTTCGGGGTTATTGGGACGCGGATGATATTAAAAATGAATTTTTCGTTTTCATTTTAAATTTAACTTTTCTGAAGTGGAAAAAGTGGATATAAAGGCCGTTAAATGGAATTCCGAAAAGATGTGCCTTTAAGAACTTCAATGGGGCTTGCAAATGATTATTTCTTGTAAATGTCCTATACAAGGCGACAACAAGGGATGTGTTTTTATTTTTATTTTGCTTCCTTGAAACGAGGAAGATGTCATTGAAATGAGTCGTTAGTTTCTCGATGATGAGAACTCATGTTTGGGAAACTGTAAGAATGTCCTTAAAACTCTGGGGCACATTTAAAAGTTCACAAGTGTGGACTTGGATTTGGATTAAGGCGAATTCTGAGATGTATTCGTTTTTTAATGAAATCCCAAATTAATAGATTGAGAGCACTTGAAAATCTATTTGAAAAAAGAATCTTCAGCTAAAGTTTAAACTGTTTTTAGTTTGTCGTTTTCTTAAGATTGATTTAAACATAAGATTTATCCAAAGAGGATGCAGATAGATTTCGATTCTCAGACCAGAAGATTTAATAAATTGTCCTCAGGTACAGATCCAAAAACTTAAAAAAAAAAGACTGGATACGTTCATTTTATTTGATGTTATTGTTATCATCATTCGTTTACATAAAAATTAAACTAAATAGATCATGTGTGCATTTAATTCCCTAAGGGCACAGTTGTTGACCTCAGTTCCGACCCTGAAACTGAAAAATTAAATGTCTTTCTTTTAATCGTGTAACGAATTCACCTTTAACGAATTTGCTAATCCACTTCTTTCCAAACTCTCGACAAACAAAGGAAAATTTCCAAAGCTTGAGGTGATTTTCGAAACTAATTAATCTGCTGTTTAACATTGACAAGCGACGATTCATCTTCTTAATTTTTTTCGGGTTGCGGGTTTATTGATCGGGTATATAGTGGACTTCGTATCGTTTCTATGCTTGGCGCCTGGGCCTAGGTTTTTGGAAGAGTATATAAAGTTCAACTTAAAGCCACAAACGCTCTAGGCCATAATCATACCAAACCAATACCAAACAACACAATTATTCCCCACCAAACGCTGCTGTCGACGACGATGACGACGACGGAGACGAAAACAATGATGCCGTTGACGATAACGAATACGAGTTCGACTTCGACTTCGACTGTGGGGGAATCTAATGGTGAAGCCATCCCATCAAATGGGTTAAGAAAACGTGTATGCCACTTGGAACCAAGCATTGGTACACCGACAAACTGATGTTTTGCGGTTAATTCGGATGGAAGGCTCTGCAGATTTTGGTCACATTTTGAGGCTTCAGAATTCAGATGATAGCCTTTGGTGCTTCGGTCCGGATCCGAGCTCAGCAAGAGGTAATAAATGATTATTACCTTTTCGTTAATTCCAAACGAGAAGACGGCGGCGGCGGCGCGGCGTGGCAAAGTCATCAGAAGCCGAGCCCAAACCCTCTAAGAGATTTTCACCTCAAAGTCGTTTCGGCTGATCTGGTCCATATCTTTGTGGTAAGTAGCACGCGAGTGCTGCCCTGCTACCTGGTGAACGATCCGTTGTTCTCTTATTTTTTTCTCCTTCCATTGTTGTTGTTTTACTTTATTGTTTTTGGTAGATCGTAAGCGAAGATTGTCTTCGCCAAAGGGGTATTGTGTGGAAATTAATGACAGCAGTGTCTTTTCGAGAGAGCTCTCGGAGTTTGGAAGTTAGAAAATTGCTTCTGGTTTTCACTTAATAGGGCAATAAATGGTTGGTTGGTTGGCTGGTTGTATGATCATCTTTTGGTTTCAGGCAAGATGGTAATTTGTTTTACGGTTCTTTGGAAACTTATCCCTAGGAGGTAGGCAGAAGAGAAATGCATTCGGACTCGTACGCTCTGGCAATGCAATATTGATGATCATCGTTGGAATAACGAATAAAAGTAGCAGATACAATGTCGGTTTTTGTATAGATGGAGTCTTTTTTCGTTCAAGATTGTATCTTTGTGTTGTAAAGTTTGGTTGAGCTTTTTACAGATAGCCTTTAACGGGATGTTGGCGAAGCACGAGGACATTAACATTTATTTCTATTAACAATCATTTGTGTTGTTTTTTCCCATTAGTTTTTGTTAGCTACTGGAGAAGTCTATTATAGGACGTGTTCTTTCCAATAGTTTTTTTCACTCTTAGCTGTGTAAGTTAAGTATGCGTATTTGTATACCAAATATGTAAGTATGGGTTCAACTTTAACTGCTGTGAACTTCTTCTTAAGGTCCATTATTTAAAGCTGTTCTCATCCTTAATCTAGCACAATAATTCCATCAGTTAGTCTAAGTAATCGAAGATAAAGTTATATGTGGTTTTTAAACTAAGAAAGTGCTTATGAGCTGATTTGGATGTCTTTATTTTTATCAGAAACTCCGAAAACCATGTTTACTTCGAGCTTAGACAGGGCTTTTCTCATCAAGAAGAAAAATAATGATGATTAGACGTGTTTTTTTTTTTATTTTTATTTTGATCGTGGTTTGTGTCTACCAAAAAATTGAGTTCAATTGGAAGATTTTAATAATTACAAGTTCATTAACATTTTTTTAAAAGTTTTTAAGTCTTCATATTTCTGCACATACCAATTCTCAACGCAAACTAATTAACAAACTATTAGCTCCAGGTTTGCAGTGTCACAGGACTATTTTAAGCCCATGGAAATCTTTTAAATCTTCGTTTTCAGTTAAGTTTCCTTTATTTCGTTATTTATTATCACTAACAAACCAGGTACTCTGTGTAAACATCAACTTGAGATTAGTTACCAGCGATAGAGCTAAATGCAGCCACTAAATCTAACGAACGAAACGGCAAAACTCCTGCGCCAGCTCCAGACCATTGCCATCGCGCACACAGTAGGTACGAGTATATGTAGCAGGCTACCCATAAGGTCTGTCCGTAATATTCACTTGATAGGAGGCTATGAAGGTAATGTTAAAACAAACACAACTCTGTCCTCCCCCGCGTCAGTGCACACTCCTCCGCTGCGCTGGCCTGTGGCCACGTCCGACACTGCAACCACCGCACCGCAGTGCATCGTTCCACCATCAAAACAGTTGTTGTCCTCCGTGCCGTGATAGTTTTAGTAGCTTTAAGACTTGGTCGTCATCATCATAGCTGTCCATCTATTCGTCGTCGTCATCGTCATCGTCATTGCACAGTCCGTCCTAACAAACGACACAATGAGTAAATATTTAATGATTTTAATGTCATGATAATATTAGAGAAGGAAAACAGAAAAATTTATACGAAAATAAAAAGAAACAACACATCGCCATCGCACCGAAGAAGGGACAAAGCCAAACACCATACAACATAGCCAAACATAATGTGTACCTAAGCTACATAGGTACTACATTGTACGTGGATATCGCCAGGCCTGGTCGTGGTATAGCCTGGGCACAATGTGGGATCTTAAAGCGTCCAGCACCAGCTCAACCGGAGCGGCTGTTTGGTACGAAAACCAATATTTTCCCAAAGCAGTGTTGTTATACAATTATACATGCTGTCATACGTTCCTTTTGCTGTTACTTCTTTCTTACCTTATGTTGTATCACCTGATAGTCCATGGAGCCTAGATGCAGTGTTTCAACTCCCTGAATATGAGAACAAAATTGAATGGTTTTAAATAAGTATTGATAACTTCAATTTTTTTAATTAAGAACCGATGACATGTTTGTAATTCGTTATATTTCTTCTTTCTTCTCATTTAAAATGAGGTCTCAGTTCTATAACATCCCTGGACTTCCCGACACAACATTGTTGGTTAAACAGCAACAGAAAAACTTAAATCAAAATCACTTGAAGCAACAAATATATAAGGTTGTGTTTTGTGTACCTTTTCGTATATTGTATGTAAGTATCTGTGCCTAGGTAGCACCTAGTTGTCGAAGCACGCGGAAAGGGGAGGCCTTTTGTATTACCTTCCAACTAAACCATCGAAGAGACGACGAGGGCGACGTCGACGAAGTTGAAGATGAAGACCGACCGAGATCGATGGCTTTGGTGGAGCTGTGTTGCAGGTAAATGGATATTGCGCACGACTTGCAGCTCTCTCGCCCTACCATGCCGAACGTCGACCCGCACGGCACCCCCCGACATCACCACCACCATCACCACTAAGAAGGGATTATTCCATGCCAATGTAATCGGAGATAGGAGCTGTGGAAAAATTTCTCTTGCTTTCTTACCTTACCATGATGTTGCCATTTTACCGATTGCAACATTTTTTCTTGCAACAGAGATAAACCGAACAAGAAAAAAAAAAAAGAAAAAATTAAAGAAAAAAAAACTACTTAAAATTTTCTTGTTGTTCCAGGTAAATGTGCGTAACGAAACGATTGTCACACAAAGGGCTCGACAATGAACGTAACCAGGCGGAAGTTGTAGTTATTCTTGGCAATTGTGGAATTAGTTATATTTGCAAAGAAACAAGATAAGTCCCTGGCTCTCAGAAAGAGTCAAGTTGGTTGTACTTTGTGGCTTAGTATATTGGGGGTCTAGTTTATGTATAGGAAACCCATACCCAAGGGGTACGCATGTAATGCAAGGTAAGTTAGGATGGGAGACTTCGACGGGGATAGAAAACGAAAGAAAAAATAATATTATTTGTCGGAGAGAATGTGGGAAATAGTGTGTTGACTTCTAGAAAGAAAGTCTTAAAACGTTCTTATGTTTTAACTTGAAAACTCTTATTCATTTTGAGTTTAATCGTATTCAGAGAAAACTGACATCGTAGTTGACAACTGTCGGATTTACAGTGGAAACATGGGAATCTGAACCACCAACATAATACATATTCCGAGCTGATGCAACGTAAAATGGTTTCATTTATTTTAAATCTTCATTTCCATTCGAAGGAACATAACAACTCTTTTTGAAATTCCATTGAAATGCAGTTGTTTTCCTTTTATGTTTATCTCTTTTTTTCGACGCAACAATCACAGCCATTTTTTGATGGATGTCTTTAGGAGTACAATTTTCCAAACTCAGGAAATTGAAAGGGAATACTTGCTTGTAGTCTCAATGGCAAATTTTGTTTTCATGAAATGATTTGAACTTACGTTATTTTTGTATAAAAATGACAATATTTCTCAAATCGACGAAGTTTGAAATTTTTATGAAATATTTGAATTACACATACAAAAAAACACCACATTAATCAATCCTATGTATTAGTCAGGAAAGATGAATATAATTTTAATTGTCCATCAGTATTTCTTCACTTCAATTTTTTAGAGAATGTTAAGTTTAGTTTAGAATGCTGTACAAAATATAGACTGCTTGAAACACGATTTAGAACTTTCTATTTCAAATATTACCGAAAAACAGCAGTTACTACTCAAGACAGTCCTTGATTCGAATAATTGTTTTTAATAGCTTAAGCTTTAACAACTTAAATTCGAAGAAGCATTTATAACCCAGGAAGTATTTTCTTTCAATTGACCAATGTTGACCATAAGCTCGTTTGTGAAATACTAACTCAAAGTCACTTTGACTTTGGAATAGTATATAAACATAAAGGCCACAGCATTCTGTAAGACAATGGACATGTACCTATCTACATATTTATTTAATTACGAAATTCTTCCAATTAAAACACTAAAAAGACTCAGAAAATTAATTATCACATCTTTTGGCCCATTTAAAGAAGCCCACTTTATACTGCCATTGAGTTGGTAAGAATTTAATAAAATCAAAAATGCTATGAAGCTTAACCTCCCCAAACTACTTTCATCAGCCTAAATGGTTTGGAATGGAATCTTCTGGGGCTAATTTCCAAGCAATTTACCTCTGAAGAACTTTGTTATTTTTTCTTTCCCATTTTACCCGTGCTCTTATACAATCTAGGTAACATGCCTATATGCCTACACCAAACCAAAAGGAAAAAAGACCTTTAGTAGGTTTAAGTAGGAGCATAGTCAGTTTTCCGGAAGAAGAAAATGACTTTTATGGAAAAGTTTTCTATTACAAATTTTACCTCAGCTTTTTTGGTATCGGATTCATAGGGGAGAGACAGAGAGAAAATGCTATCGGGACACTCTCATTATGTTACATGGATCGTGGTTCTGGGATCTGGGAACTGGTTGAGGGGACGGTGATGGAGAGACATTTTTTGGTAAAAGGTTATGGCGTGGCATTTTCGGCCTTAAGTGTGCCATTTTCCAGGTACGCAAACTACCCATTTAGCTTAAGCCTACGGAAGTGACAATAGAGGTAACAAAACCATTTGCAGATTTCATCAACTCGGTATGTACGCTTCGAGTATATAAACTAGTCGTTCGTATATATTGTCAACGTCTTGCGGATACAGTTCTCGTTCCTCATACCTATTTCTCGTTGAATGGCCTTTTTTTGTTTTGGGCATAGGTATATGTGAAATAAGCCAATGTTCTATTATTTTACCTGTCAATTTTTCATGCTTTGAAGAGCTAAATTTATAAATTCACTGAAAGGAGGGCCGTTAAGGTCGAAAGGGCACTTCTGAGCACCAGCAGCGCCAGTTAACAGTTGTGGGAAAAAGTTCGCTGATAAACTTGAGTTTAAGTATTAAAACTACTTTAAATTAATTGTAGATTTAAGAACATCATTTAAATATAAATTTGGTTATGAATTCAAGTAAAAAAAAGCCAAATTCAATGTTGGTTTTGGCTATGTCCTGCAAAACTTAAACTATCAAACGGAACTAGGTAAAAAACGGAAAATGGATAAACCGGATTTCATGAACCACACCTCCTTTCACTCGTAGACATGGCTACTTGACTAAAAATAGAAGTTGTTTAATCAGTCAGAGCATTGACTATTGATCTTCAGCTTGGTCTCCTAACTTTAAATTTTTTGGGTATGATTTATTAGAAACACTCGTCCTTTTTGAGGTTTGAGGAAGAAAACTTTTATTATTAACAAGCTGACTATAAAAGTTTTCTTCTATGAAAATGACGGGTTACTGTCTTAAAATGCAACAGAACTATCCGATAGTTTGATGCAACCTCTAATGAGCATATGTTACTAGGTTTTAATTTTTGTTTTTAATTATTTTACTATTTAAAAAAACCACCAAAAGTTATATAAATTTGCACACTCTATAAAAAATTTATCAGACACTGGGAAAAACTTGAAAAATTATTTAAATCACAACTTGTCTGATGGTGTGTGAAAACTTTCAGCTCCCGGTGTTGTTATTTTAAAGAAAATCGCTCTCAAAGGTACAGGCATAGGTCGTACATAGTTTAAGCTCATCGATTTCAAGTCAAAAATGTTTCATCAATATGCATGATATTACATATATGCCTATTACTTTAGCAGGTCTTCTAGAAGGAGGCAGGGTCTTGTTGCTGTTGTGCCTATATTCTTTTACTTTTTTGTTTGTTTAAAAAACGACCTTCGCAAGGAACTGTTCTGGAAAAATTCCCATTTCCTTCGATACCGTCGTCGTCGTCGTTGTCCTTCGCCCAGCGCACACAATTACCATGGGGAATACCCAGCGCCAGCATTAGTACATACACAGGGAGGTACCTCTACCATATACCTACTCGAACAACTGATATACTAACATGACCTTTTCAAAGCTCAACTCAGGATTGAGGGGTGGTTGGGCGCAGAGCCGGTAAAACGAGGCTGGTTTTTGGTAACCCCTGGAAGAAACAAAAAAGAAATGTAAAACAGTTTTCTTGGATGTATGATTCCTTGGTTCGGGAAGTAATATACCTCACCCAGCATACATATGTATGACGTATGTACATACACATACATACACTGATGTAGAAGTTCGGTATAACGTAGCGCTAGCGCCTGGCGGTTACTACATCTTCTTTATACTTTCGTGCACAGGTAATGATCAGAATTGATTTATGAAACAGGATATTGGATTCGAAATGAATGTCATCATTACCTTCCGTTTTCATGCATTCTTCTCTCTCGTCGAGTACCCACACTCTGGCCCGTTTTATCCTTCCAAAAAAAAAAAAAAAAAAATTGGTAGCCGCATACCAACCATCGATCGATGTTGGTTTTTGCCTAGCAACATTCATGTGATGGTACCATACGTTACTTAAAGGTATAATATACATATTGTCAGTTACATACATTGTGATAGTACATACATACATATATGTATGAATGTATGTAGCTACCCGATGACAGTGGAGGGAAGAAAAACAAAACAAATTGGTACATCTTTGCTTACGGTCAGAATGGGAGGAGTTTTG
Organism: Scaeva pyrastri; assembly: GCA_905146935.1. Taxonomy (NCBI): domain Eukaryota; kingdom Metazoa; phylum Arthropoda; class Insecta; order Diptera; family Syrphidae; genus Scaeva; species Scaeva pyrastri. The sequence goes on along the minus strand of LR989927.1, from coordinate 1,589,045 downwards.
GTGGGTGGTATGTAGTTTGTGGACAATATTGAAGCTTTCCGGTGAATTGATTGCAAGGAAGTGTCGATGTGTTTTCTATTTTGAGTGGGTGGGACACATGAAACGAATGGTGGAACTGAGGAAGCCCCAACAGGAGATTGAGGGACTGCCTTGAGGTCGAGTTTTTTATGGTTCTCAGTTCTCATTCTCACAGAAGTAAACTCTATGACTCCTGAGTTCATGCTACATACAACGAAAGGATGTGGTCTCGGTCTTATTTCTTTTTAATATTTATTGCTCGAAGGGACGAACAAAAGATTTGGCTTTTCCAAAATCAATGGCTTTTGTGAAATTATGTTTTCATTATGAGGGAATTCCAGGGCCGGGCTAGACGAGATGTCGAGATTATGGTATATAGCTAGCTAAGAGCGAATTTCGGACTGAAATTGACTGCGACTCTTGTTAGAATAGTCGGCTATGTTAGAGTTCTCAGATTTCATAGAATAGAACTTAAAATACTATTAATTAATAATTAACTTAGGTGGTTATTATTTTCAATATCATCAAGAATATGTATGGATATGGTTTGTTGACGTCAAATTGTATGTTTTGAGAATCCCATGATGTAATGTCGGAATCATCTGATAAATTATTAATTCTTTTCTAACCAACGGAAGATTGAATGCACATTGAAAGATTAAGAGCTACGTCTAGTTTCTAAATTTTCCATTATATACTCAAACTCATTAAAATAATCACATTTTAGTTAAGTTTAATTTCGAAGGATAAGTTGATAAACTTAATCGAATCGCTCTGTCTATGAAATTCTTTAGTCGACTTTTAGATATTTAACATATTAAAACAAAAAAAAAGTTTTGCAATCAATTTCCATAGCTGCTAATAAATTATAAAATATTTCAAAGATTTTCCACACAGTTCAAAGTGAAACCCTTTCACCACTTCATTAAGTGCGAAGATAACAAGAGTAATAATAATAATAATTTATCAGAGCACCCATTTCCCTACTTATTTCTCAAATTTTCATATAATTTCATTGAAATTGAGCCCACAATGCGGTGCCGGCTTAGAAAAAGAGACAATACAAATTTCGCTAAAATGAAACCCTTTGCAACAAAGGCCCGTTTTCACAATCCGCACGATTAATCATGCCATCTAGCGCAGCGTGCGCTTAATATGGAAACTTTAGCAGCAGAAATACAACCTAAACATTAAACAAAACCCAAATAACACACACACACACAAACTCAAGCGAAAAAGCGTGTCAAAATCTCTTCTTTGAATCTTTGATTTGAGTTTCCCTTGGCAACAGCAACAGCATCAGCATCAGCTAGCGCAATCCACGAGCCAGGCCAGGCCAGGCACTGAACCACCTAACTCATCGCCACCGCCGCCGCCGCCGCCACCGTTCGTCGTCGTCTTCGTCGTCATTTTCGTTCGTTCGCTTCGTCAAAATCTCGAAGACCTCTTTTTCAAATCTCAACACAACACAACTCTTTGTTTCCCTTTTTCGTCTTCGAATCGGTGACTCTCCTCCCGGTCACAGAGCTTTAGTCGAAAGAAAGTGCATGCAATTAACTTAAACTACGCGCATAAAGGTTATTGGCACCTTTTAGGCCCATAGCAACAGCAACGGCAGCAGCAACGTCAACATCAACGTCAACGCAGCCACAGAGGCATAGGAAAACTACTTTTTTAGGAGCCATTTGTGGATACGAGGCACAACTGGCTCGACCCAAGGCTGGAGATGAATATATATATGAATACGCAGCAGCAGTAACTGTGGTAGCTTTTGGCCCCTTCTCTCGATCTCGCAATGCGTCTCCATCGCCATTCGGCAACATGCGACTCAAGCTGAAGTTGGAGCTGTGGCCGGAGCCACTGCAAATCCAATGAATATGTCACAGTATCTGTCGGATACGATCGTATAAGCAATTACTTGTCTTGAGTTAAGGCAAAGGCAAGGCAGAGCAAAAGGCACATAAAAATTAATAATTCAAAATGAGAAAAAATAACAGTAATGGGTCGACTTCAGAAGATTAGATTTTGAATTGAAAACATTATTTATTTTTTCCATCATCGCCATCATCATCATTATATATGAACGTCGTCGTCGTCGTCGAAGTTAAAGTCGAAGTCGAAGACGTCGCGTCGCTGAGTTGTGAGTCGTAACGATCGTGGAGTCATCGACATCAAGCTTGGGCTCAGCTCGGAGGCTTGTTGTTGGCACAGCTTTTCAGTAAAATGAATTTATATACACATATACATATGTATATTTTTTTTTTATTAATTTTGACTTTCTTTGGCGTGGCCTTAGATGCGAAGTTGGCAGTACCACTGTTGCAGTAAGTAATTAAAAAAATTTATTATTTCAACAAGGTGTCTGGCCCGTTCGTTCGGAGTTGGGTTGTTGTGGAAGTTTTGCAAAACTTATGGAGCTAATGGTTAATGAGCGAAATTAGTCATGTTTCTGGTTTAAGTGCTCTGTCGAAGAAATATTAAATTTATCGTGAAATTTATATTACAGCACATATGTAAGTGTATCTTTTGCGGGGATTGATGAAGGTTTATTCAACTTGTGGCGTTGATAACTGGGCTCTGACAAGTCAGATGTACATACATAAATGGCAGAAGACTCAAATTTGTAAATTTATTTATTTACTGATACTTTAGTAGTCGAGTCTCGAACTCGTCAAAATCGAAAAATGTCAATATAGTCCCAGAATCTAAGTTTCGATCGCGATTGATGAGGCTGATGATGGAGCGAAAAATATCATTCCGAAATAATATTTTATTTTTTTTTTTTAGATCAAACGTAAAGAACTACGATCGCAACCAATTCTAACAATGGATTGATTTTTACAAATTCAATATTAGCAAGAAACAAAACCATTGTAAGTAACGATTATCACGATTTCATCTTAATATGTATTTTCCAAAAAGTTACTTCCTTATTTCGTTTGAAGTCACTTCATGTCACATCGCTTCCCTGAAAGGGCATAACTTTCCATCAGCTTCCTTATTAAACACAGTCCCCGAAAGCCTAATACAGATGCATCCATTAGATGTGTCTTTTATTAGGTATTCACCCTTCATAGAGGCTCAGACCTGGAGAGTAGAGTAAGCCATCGGAGATAATGCAGGCTGCGTGTTGCACGTGCCTAAATTTCTAGATTAGACGGCTAAAATTGCAAATCACGCCTGATTTTTTCATGTAATTAAGTTAGCTCTCTCCCTATCCTTACCTTATATACATACCTTCCATAGCTATCTACAGCATATAGAGTATATAAGCTTGGAAAAGTATCTTAGCCAAAAAAAAAAAACCAAAGTGCAAATGAAAGGCATTTCCAGTCAAGAAGGAGGCTGTGCACTTCACGAATTACAATGCAAGTGATCGTTTTTTTGTGTTGCTGTACCTTTATACCCAGTACGAGTACCTATGTACCTACATACCTAAAAAGTCGTGTGTAAAGTACGGAGGATACAATTTTCTGAAATTATATTCCCCTCAGTTCAGCTCAGCCAAGTTTTTGTTCTAGTTTTTGTTTGATGTTTGTTTGTGTAGCTGTGAGTGTTTCCACGCTGGGACTGGCTGTTGTTCGCATTCGCTGCTATGGCAATTTTCTATAATTTTCATTGTTTATTTTCATTTCAGTATTCAGTGTTTTTTGCGTTCTGTGTTGTGGAGCTTGAGGTTCCTAAGACCTGATGGGATCCCAAGAGCAGGAGCCGAGCTCCCCCCCCACCTGCTCATGCTATGGTTTGCCCTGGCTGCAACCATACATATGTATATGTATGTAGCTTAAGTCATTACGTTGCCGTAGGTGGTGTTTGCCGTTGCTCAGTGCCTTGTGTACTCCATCTTTCGGGGGACAGAGATACACTTCTTGTATAGAGCTCGTACATATGTGTGTATGTCGGCGTGTCGCATCGTTGTCGTCGTCGGTCGGTCGGTCGTACCATTTCGGCGAATGAATGCGCTTGCATTTTGCACACATAAATGGATATGCACACGACACATCTCCCTGGGAGAAGATGGAGGCGAAATCTACAAGATTGTCGTCATCTCTCGGATCTACTGCTACTATTGCTGCCTGGCAACAAACAATACGACCGTTCCGAGAAATGGTGCTACATTGCACAGCTCAGAGGTATAACAGCACTAACAGCAACAAACAGCACATCAGCTTCAGCTTCAGCTTCAGTCAGCGCAGCGCAACGAGGAACGAGCAAGCTAAACATCTTTGGATAATGAGGGAGACAAAATAAGAAGAAATAAATAAATAACAAAAAAGAAAACATGTCGCACTTCCTCTAATTACGAAAGCCATTCTGCACTTTTCCGTTAAAGAAATTAAAATGTTTTGCAACTTCGCATTGAAGTAGGCTTGTACTTGTACCTACAGTCCTCTACAAAAAGATACATACTACACATACATATGTACATTGGGCAGCAAGTGACGACGTTGGAAAAAAAACACTCGTAGCTTTGGCCCCCTACCCAGTTTTCGTTCATTGTGTGGTTTGTCAACTATCAATTTTTGCTTCTGCTTTGTTTGTATTTATGTTGTTTCTCGGTTTGGATTTTGAACGCATTCAAAGCCGCAGAAACCGCAGAAACACTGACAAAAAAGTATTGAAAATTTATATGAAGACCAAGACACCAGTGTAGCAGATTTTTTAACAAACAAAATATCATCAAATATTGTTAAAATGTTTGTTTTTTAATTGGTTTTTACATAAACGCTTCCATTGCAGCAATAAATAATTTTAGTTTTTGGGCGCCAGTTAATTATTGCAGCTGAGCCTTTAATAAGCTGATGAGGATGAATTTTCAATAAAATTAAGCATAACTCATGTGGATATGAAGTATTTTTAAATAATTGTTCTTCAGCCAAGTAGTGAAGAATTTCTTGGTCTTTATGGCTGCCGGGCGCCAGTTAGCTACAAAAATATGTCACAGAATTTTGATTGTTTCGAAAATTATATATCGATTAGGCCAACTTGGACTCTTGTTTCAGCTCATACCAATAATATAAATAAATACTCCTCAACTTATTACAGTTAAAAACCATTGTTTTTATTTACCCAAGCCACTACCGGCAAAAAATTGAATTTCCATCAACAAAAGCATGATCTTATATTGAAATTCTTAAGAAAATATAAGATTCAACAAAAATTTTCTTTCAAACACTTTAAAAAAAAAAATTATTTATGTATAACAACCAAACCATTTTTCCAAATGACAAGTAAGATGCTATTAGATACTCTTGATGGAAAGATCTCGTGTCATAGGAGTTTCATGAAAACTAAAACTTCCAACACAAAATGGTTAAGCCATCTTAAAATTACTGTCCTGTGACTGTCATTTTAGCTTGAACTTTCATCTAAATCAAGAAAAACTTTAAACCGATTTAAACTTCTTCATCATCATTATTATCATCATCTCACTCCCTTTAGCCAGATTGTTTCCAGAGGTCAAGACATTGTCTCGACATCTACCGTTCAAGCAAACCATCATCTAAATGACATCATGTAGACGACCAACCAAACCAACGACGACGACGACGACGTTTCTCTCTTCATTTTCCACAAAAAAAGATGACAGAAAATTAAAAACTTAAAATAAAGAAAAAAAAAATATATAAAGTTAAATCTTCCAAAGAATATTCAAAGCCGCACCACACAGAGCCTCCGCAGGCATAACTACGAGTAGTGCCTGCGCAAAATTTTCATCTCAAGACCATTAAAAGCAGCAATGAGTTGAGTATACCTATCCGACCATAAAACTATATAATATCCAAAAAGTTGAATCGTTTTCTAGGATTGGGGTTGGAAGGTTAGGCGCACTCGACAAATCCACTTAATTAGATGCAAGCAAAAGAACCGAACAGGGTGGACATGGGGCTGTAAGGCAGGAGCTCAGCAGCTCAGCAGCTCAGGCTGAGGATGAGGCAGGAGATGAGGAAGAGGAACAAGCATCACCAAAGAGCAGCTCAACTTCGAACCGAACAATGGGGAGCAGTAAAGGCTGCAGCAGCAAAAACTAAAACCCAATTCAATTCCATTCTTCGACAAAAGCTGACTGTACGAACGACGACGACGAAGACTTTGGCTGCACGAGAACGAGAACGACACAGAAAAAAGGTTCAAGCTTCAAGTTAAGATGTTTTCGCCATCTATCTGCATTTGGTTGACTATAGAAATAGTTGCCGCCAGACAGACACAGACTTTGGTTTGGTACAGATACAGACAGACCAGGCAAGCCACGGCATCAACAAAACAGTTTCGTTTAAAGGTTGTTTCTACTTAAATGTCTATAGCTACCAAATAAAGGTAACTTCAGAATTCATGCAATACCTTCACCCCGAGTTAAAATTTTGTAAACGGTTTGAGTGTGCTAATTGTGGGTCCAAAGTCCAAACTTATGTACTATAGAACGACTGGAACGATTTCACGCAGTTCTCGATTTAATGATCGCCTAGAACCAAAATTATATATGTATCGATACTTAAGAAATAGTATACATATGTATACTATCCGCCTCAGATAAAAATTGGCCAACAGAGCAAGTACATGCGACGCAGGTCCTTTGCTTTAATAGGTTTTATTATTTTCCATTCGTTTAGTTTAACTTTTATTTTTGGTTTTTAGACAGAAAATTGAGAAAATTAGGTTAATTGCATGCTCGTTACTTTTGTGAGTGCGGCGCGGCGCGGTGGCAGGAGGCGGTGGTGTTGGTGGCATCAGTGGACCACCGACCGGGGTGAGAGGATGAGGATGAGATGGTTGTTTGGTTGGCTTGATAGTTGGCTTTAGGATGAATCTTATAGGTTGCCATTTGGATGCTGTCCTCCTCTCACGTGGCGGTGGAATTTTCTTATAGGTACTATTCATAGTTGCTCGATGCTCTTGTGGTGTGCCACATAAATCTCGAGAAAATCTCTTTTTCTCTCAGCGGCGGTGGTGGGCGGCGGCGGAGCGGCGGCGGCTGAATGCAATTGGGGGATTTAGAATTGAAAACGAAGTTTGAAATTGGCTTGATGGGGTAGGAGCTAGGTGGGGTATGTAAAATGATTATAGACACCAAATTAACGAACTAATGTTGGGTCTAAGTTCTCTTCTGTTTCTTTTTATATTTTTTTTTTTTTTTGTAGATGAAGATTGGCCACGTTAAAAGTCTCCAAAAACCACAATGGAGCGCACCGAGGACAATGAAATGGTTATTTTATGGTTATGCTAATCTATTATTGGCAAGAATCCAAGCGCTGAACGTTTCTCGAACTGAATTAGAATTTTAATTTGAATAGTTTAACGAACGCAAACGAATTATTTTTTGCAAAAATTCCCGAGCAAAGAATATTAACAATAATTGAACAAACAGCCAACAGACCAAAAGTGCTTCTTCTTCAACTTCTCGAGATTTAACTTTTAAAAATCTCTGAAATCAGATCACATTGCGTCGTCGCCTTAGTGACACAAAAACGGGAGAGTTGCTTTTGTGATTTTTTTTCATATATTAACCTAACCTAAACTTATGGAAGAAATGTTGGTTCGATAATTCTTAAGCTAAATCACTTAAAAAATTGGCATGTACCCAGTCAAAAATCATGAAAAATATAGTTACGTTCTTCTGGCTCTCGGGCTACGAATGGGAAATTCAAACTTCCTGCTTGACCAAATATAAGATCTTTCACTTCTATATCGATACTCACCTAAGGCTTTGCTCGTTTCTGTTTATGGGGGTTGATATAATATTTTCTATAATAATTGCATTTTTCAAACATTTTTTTTTATTGTTTAAGTATCTTTGGGCTTTGTCGAGTGGTCTTAAATGATTATCTTTCTGCAACATTACGTATACAAAAGTACATATGAGTCGACAATCCTCGAAAGCATCTTAACGACTTTAAAAATATTCAAGTCCTCAGGCAAATCACACGAAAACAATTCCGTGTGCAGAATAACTAAGAAAACGTTTCTGATCAAATGTTGCAATCATGTATGAACATGCCCATGTCAGGTCGGTTCCTTTTCGCCTTCAATCGGTCTTCCTTGATCAGTTCTTTGGAAAATATCTAGAATCTATAGACGGCATTAGTTTCCTTCTTGAAAGGAGTCCCCCACAAGTCCAAGCCGAGCAGGAAAAAAATGATGAATAAGCAAGAGACAGCGACTTCAAAACCGCACACATATAAATTGTATGTATAGTATTTGAAACTCTCATCGGCATAGATCCCCATAACCAGGAAACCATTTTCAATTCAAAGCCCATCTCTCCTTAAACACAAAGCCAGCAAAAGCCATGCTCATCGATCTAATACCTTTGATTTATTTTCGACATACTGTCAGCGTATTAGAATTTATTGAAAGCCCACCGGCCAATGCGACGGTCACAATTTACGGACTCCTCAATTGCAGCGGACCATGGTGACCGCATTGGTTTTTACCTTTTCACAGGACAACTTCTGTCATCTAAGAAGTCTTCGGCATGATCGTGAAAAGTATAAGTCCAGTAAGTTTGACAATTTTTTTAAATTCAATCTATGCAAGATTTTCAAAGTATTCAAAAATATAGATTGTTTTGGTATACGTCATACCATGATAAATACATACATATGTATGTAAATAAAACTTAAACTTTTATTAACAAATAAGAAGCCACAATTTAAGGACGTTGGTCACAATGCCAGAAGCAGCCGACTCATGGCTCCCATGAAGCGCGCATAAATCACACGAAATGCGCAAAACTTATATATTCAGATGCACATTTTCGATTGGTTTCGTGTACGTGACGGATCCATTGCTGGTGCTGGGTGGTTGTGCGCTGCTGGAACAACGAGGCGGCCAGGCGGCTTTTCCATGTCGATGCCAAAGATCTGTTCCAGGTGTACGCCACACTGCACCGCACAGCACCGCTCCGGCCGGTCGTACGCTAAACTATACGACGACGACGACTATGACGACGTTTGTGCCAAGTCTTGCCCGGAGCACTATCTCTGAGTCGAAGCCGAAGCCGAAGCCGAGAGGCCACTGACCGCGGCTGGCCATTTGTACATACATACTCATATCGTCGTCGTATCTCTCACTCTAATGCGGACTCGTAATGTGCGTGCGCGTACGAAATATAGAAAATCATTGCGAATGCACGCATTGCTTGACCTGGATCAACTTTCAGAAAGTGGTGAGACTTGAACAGAGCAGCGTGAACTTAAAATACAATAAAGCTAAAATAAGTCCATGGCAGAAAGAAAATCAGCTCAAGCTGCACGTAGGCAGAGAGTACTATAACAAAAACAAAAAAGTCGTTTGGTAACTCTGCGTCTCCGGTGCGGTGGAGCCATTGAACTTCCACTGTGCGCTGAGAGTGCGAGATGGAGGAAGCACAAAATTGTACTCAGAGCCAGCGGTACCAGTAGCTGATTGCGGTGGCGATGGCGATGGCGCTGTGCTGCTGCTGCCCTAGCTGCTATAGCTCTGGCCATCTTCCCATCTTCCACGAGCTCGATGGAGGGAGGTGAGCCCATTTTAGGAGTCGATGAGATGATGCGTGAAACCAGTTTTTCGAATGAAGTGAAATCGATCCCGATTTCCCAAGAGTAAGTTATTGTTGGAGTCGGACCTGAAGATGCGAATCCAAATCCAGCGAGATAATACAAAGTCATGAGAGGGGCTCAACTTGAGTTTTTTTTTTTAAGTCTTATTTTATTGTTGTGCTACTATGGGGAGATGCAGATGAATTGATGGTGGCGGACACGTGCGGTTATTTTCTGACCAGAAGCACCCGTGAACTTTCAAAGAAAAATCTATGGGTGGCAATCTATCTTATGTGAATTATAAAAGGTTCTTTTGAATGAGAGAACAAATAGCGGGATAGTTGTATAGTTTCTCGGACCGAAAGGGTAATAAATTCAAAATGAGAGGGCATTGGGTTTTTGTTTATTGGAAAGAGGAAAAATACATATATTACCGGTGATCGCATTGTTTCCCAACTCAAAAAAAGTTATGATGAATATTAATAAAAAAGGGTTTTCAAGAGAATGGAATTGAATTACGGAAGAGTTTTAACGGACTCAAACTCTAAATAATCGAGATTTATCTGAGATGATTACGTATAAATTTCCTTGGTGAACCTTTGTGAGTTTTTGAGGTGCACTTAGTTAACGTTTAACGTTAACACTTTATTGCTAATTTGATCAAATATTAAGTTTAAGTAATTTCATTAAAAAATAGTAAGTATACGCCGTAGAGTACGAAATTTATAATGACATTTATCATGTGCACGGTAATTAAGTTCACATTTTTGTAATAAAAAAGAAATCTAAAAGCTATAAGGAAGCGTCTTATAAGCATAGATCTTTTTTAAACTATGTAAACCGTATTAAATAACAGCAAACATGGCTCTTAGTTATTTCTACTAAAAAAAAAGAAAAACTCGATTTGAATTTTTTGTTTTTTGGTTTATTTGCAATAATCAGATTGCATTTCGATACTAGAATGTAAAAGGGTAATACGTGTAACCATTTTCTACCATTAGGCCAGATTTTTAAGATGATTGAATTTTTCTTCAAAAAATCTCATTTTTAAATCATCGAATTTTGACATTGGAAGATCTTTTTTCATTATGAATTCATTTTGATTTTTCCTCAGTTAGAAATTAATGTATACCTTGGACCAATAGAATGTATTTATGTTGTTAGTTACATAAATTAATTTCATACCTTTCACCATTAAACAAATAGCTCCCCAATAATTGTACCCTTCGAACGTTTGAACATCTACCCAAACCCTCTCATTTTTATAAATTACTACCAAATAAACTCGTACAACATACATAGATACGTAAGTGTCTATACTTTTAGAAATCTAGATTAACCATCGAGGACTTTGAAGCCTTAATATCGCTCTTCAGCATAAACATACATTTGAATACCATCGTCGCTTTTCATTTTGGCTTTTATAATGAGATAATTACCGCAATAAGTTCATTTTTATTTCATGTGCGGTCTTCATTTACGATATTCAAATTCCAATACAACATAACATAATTTATAGATTCTTTTCCAATAATGTATCTATACACGTCGTCGTTATAGTATTGAAGTACAATTATCATAATAACGTAATCGATTCAAAACACAGCCATCCACTTAAAGGGAAATTACATAGTACCATAAACTAAACACACATATGTAATCAAACTTACTTTATGTTTCCTATATATGTACATTTATACTCATACGTATGCAGGCAAGATTTATATTTTATTCGTGTAAGTCAAGTCTTCTTCGACCGTTACGCTTGATTATTGCCTCTTTTAAGTTCCATAATATTTAAAAGGCTCCAAACGAATTAAATGTCCAATGCCCAATCTACCGAAGCGATTACTTGTCAATAACTTAAAGAAACTTCAAAATATTCCAGGTTATTGTTGTGTTGTGTAATACAAGATACAAGATACAAGACCCAAGAGCCAATAGATACTTGGTCTCTTAGGTGAAAGTTCTATCTAATTTTCGACCCCATGGGTCTAACGTTAATCAGTCAGCAACGACGACGGTAATTGCATGTGCGTGGGCTTCATAAGCCAAGACGACAAATAAAAACAAACCTTCTACTCCTACCTCCTTAATTTGAAGGACCAACAGAAAGGACAATATCCAAACTTATGATGGAGAAAAAGGTTGTCATATTATATCAATGGAAATGGAAAATTTTCCGTTCGTCAGCAAAGTCCACACCTCGATCCTTGGAATCCCCAATTGGGGGTGTGGAAAATTATTATTATTATCTTTCTGAAGCTTAGCATACTATATATGTATGTATTTATACCAGCAACCATGGGCGAAAATAAACACGAATTTTAATTACCCTTCGGTAAGGTATGGGAGGGATGTAATTCTTTCTGACCAGTTCCTTTAGGCTCAGAGAGTTGGCCTTAAAGCACTTTCGCAGGTAGGTACATTGCGTGCGAAACGAAACCTCAATTGGACGGATGAGTTCAGGTTTCTGTTTTTTTTTTTTTTTTTTTTTGCCTCTTCTTTTTTGTCGATTTGTGAAGCTTCAGGTTAGGAATCGGAGACCGGACTTTGTTGTCCAATTTCACTCTTGGTCTTGACCAGTGAGCGTATATAGGTACTCGTATTTGGTCATTATTTGGAGGCAGTTAATGAAGCAGTTCATTTTTAGAGTTTCATCCGACCAGCGAACGAAACAGGGTGTTGTCACAAAAATTAAATGATGATCGATGGACTCTGATAAAAACAGAACAAAGACGAAGCTAATTATGTACGAGTATGGTGCTGCAGATACAAGTTTATTGTTTCTAGTATTTTGTGAATATTTTGTAGATTTTATTATTTTTTAATAATTTGTTTGTTTATTTTTTTTTATTTTTTTGTATCTCACAAAGTTGTGTTTTAAGCAAATTTTAAGCTAGTTATGGTAAAGAGCGTAGGTTGGATTGTGTTTTTTTTTATTTTATGAACGATAAAGGTCTCACCTTAAAGCGAACCATTTGTTATGCAAATAATTTTGATTTAATAGTTGCACCTCCTACGTAAGACTTTAATGGCGATATTATGATAGATTTCTGTTTTTTTTTTTTGTTTGTGAGATTTGAGTGGAAATTTCCATTCGATAAAGGTTTTGTTTTATTTTAATTAAATTTTAAGAGGTGGGTGGTTACTTTGTTTCTAATGTTTCAAGAATTGTATACATGCCTAAAATATCAATTAAACTGGATTTGACCGGAAAATTAAAGAAGCTAAAGTTAAAAAGTTGTTTAACGTATTTGTGTTCTTCTTTAACAAAATAATAGAAGGTTTTTTGTTTCAATTATTATTTTCTGTTTTGAAATGATTTAAATCAGAAAGATTGGATTACAGAGAGGTAGCCAAGTTAAACACTAGCTCATGATCTTTTAGTCGTGGTTATGAAGTTTAAACGTTTGAGAAGAGTAATTTTTCTGGAACTGTTTATAATGAGAGACTTTAGATGGATTTAATAAAATTTTAATGTGTACAATGTACATATGTACATAGGTATGTATGTTAAAAAAAATATTAACTAATTCCTACCATTTTTTTGGTGGCAATAATGAATGTTCTGGACTCAGGAGCTCTTTTGGAACAGAAAAACTATCAAATAGGAACGTTTTTGTCTAGTTAATTGGGATATATACAATAAATATAACCCAAATATTGGATCACCTTCAAAATGACACATCAGCCGTCGTCGTTGTAGCTTTTGATATATTTATAACTGATAGCCGGAATAATTATCAAATTTCTTAAATCCAAAAATTAAAAAATTATTTAACAAGATGAGCCAATATTTAAAGTCTTTAAATATCTTTATGGTGAAAGTTCACATAGTCTATTTTGACACTGAATAAAAAGTGTTTGATACTAATTTAGATTTTTTTCATATACCCTTTATAAATCTAGAATAAAGTTTGACATTTTTATTACAATAGATGTATAACTTCCGCATTTTATTTAAACTTATTTTCAAAATGCTAAATACGTACCAATTTGAATTTAACAAAAAATATAATCCTAGGCTCGTTGGAGTATAATATTGAATTCGAAAGTATACCAAACCAAAACTTTCAACCTATGTACATAAACATTTATGTAAAATTAAGCTTATGGAAAACTATAAATAAGTCGTCAGAAGTCGATAGATTTTATTTTTTATCACCAAAAATAAATCTTCCTCCTGCCAAAATCATTGACATTCTGCCTGTCCTCCAAAATGAACCATTCTGATGCCACGGCTGGCAGTGCTTTATGAGCTCAACCATCACATCTATTAAGTTTCACATACATATGTATTAACCGTTAATTTATATCCAGATTGTATAAGTATCTCATTAAAGTATTGTATCAGTTTCTATTTCAATTTCAACTGCCACCTACCTGACAAAAAAAAAAAAACAATAAACCGAATGAAATTTTTCACCCGTAACCCAGTTCAAACAGAGCGAATTAAAAATCATGCAAATTTACCAAACAAAAGATAGTTATACACGTTTAAACTATGGAACTATCCTCCACAAAATGAAGGTACTAGTAGATATGTATGTATGTATATAATATAGAAATGTCCAAACAATACAATGAGTTAACATCTTCAAAATCAAACAAAAAACTTTTTCAGCTTTGATGTTGTTTACGTTATCTTGCTCCATCTCCAGCTCCACAGCGTTTTTGCAATGCTAATTTACCTTCACAACATAGCAAGCCCGAATTAAACTCACAAACAAACTTATGTACGATACGACGACGACGATACGAGTATAGCTACCCTACAATCTACTTCTACACAATGGGAAAAAAGTGTATAGTGACTCATCTTTTGCACGCGATGGAACATGGAACCAGTTACGTAGTCGGCAGTCGCAGCCTAGCCGGTCCTCCACGTCCACTAACCGTGCGGTGCGGTGGAGGAGCTTCAGTTGGAGCTCATATAGCCATAGCCATAGCCAAATCCATGCGGCGGCGGCGGCGATCCGTACAGCTCTGTGAGGCAACAACATCACCAGCAGAAGGTTCAAATGCGAGTATGTGGGTAAAGAGAAGGAGCTACATGCATATGTATGTACATTGTACAACGTTATAACGTGTAGTAATTTAAGTTGGAAACTGAAAACAACTTTTGTGCAACAATGGTCACTACCTAACTACCTAAATACCTAACTATCCAACTACAACCTACACTGCGAGTACACGACGACGACGACGACGACGACTGACATTGCGAAGAGGAGCCATCATTATTGTTGTTTTTGTATCTTTTTTCTCATTTTTTGTGATTTTCACTTTTTATTTTTTCCTTATTTTAATTTTTTACATTTGTTTATTCTTTTTGTTTGCTATTTTGAGTTTTTAGAGCGAATCACATTAGATTGAAGTTAAACATTTATTCAGTTGATGATATTCTATAGCGCACTGGTATAGTGGTAGTGGGTAAATATCTACATACATACATATGTATGTACATCTATAGTTGATGCCCTTACGTATCTTGCCAACCTGTTAACTTTATAGGTACATTCAGTTCAGAGGAATATCGTATACTCGTGTGTCGTGTGTAGGTAAAGATGAACCCTTCTGCCGGTTTTTGCATTGGAAGAAGAGCTTCCGGTTCTTTGATTTTGACTGAACATACCCAACTAGTAGCTGGGTCAATTGGACATGGACATGGATAGATGCAGGATGTACTGCACTACTTCACTCCAGCAACGGACTCAAAGCGAATACGAATAAGAATACTAATACACACAAAATTAATCCGAAATACAGTGCAGTAGCAGTACCTACTGCAGTTACATTTTCAATGAGATAAAAGGATTATAGTTGCTATAGATATCGTTTTATGTTTCTGTTTTTAAATCAAAGTTACTGAGGTTGTTTTTGTGCGCAATGGAAATAAAACTAGTACCGTAACCCCATCGGTCAGTTAACCTAAACAAAAAAATAATATTTTGAATCCTCGTATATCATTCGGCGAGTGAAACTTGAAAACCTATTTCAAAGCTCGAGCCACATTCAATTTGTTTTTGGTTCTACCCTTTGGAGTAAAGTTTAGAAAAAGAACTAATTTCATATTCATAAAAAATTAGTATTTTTAGGTTCCTTTATAATTAATTCAAATAAAATTGAAGCAGTAACTTTTCAAAGCAACAGTAGTTTTTTACACAATATTTTTCTAAATTGCAGTTCAACAAACTTAATTTGTTGGTTTGCCAAGCAAATATAATATAAATACAAAAACCACGGATTTATGTACTTCCCCCAAATCATGAAACCAACTACGAGCAGTGTGGTCAGATAGACTTGTTTCCTATCTGATCCTACTGGATTTATTCGCCATTAGGTGGAAATGAAATGCAAATTTATCTGACGGTTTTAACTGATCTTATAAAATAATTAATTTTTAATGAAACTTTAACTTCAGTGTGAACAAAGTGCAAACAGACAACGAATTCTATTTTCAAATCTCTATAACATCTGAGTTGACTGTAGGGAAAAAGAATAGACCAAGTACACATTGTCGTGCTTGTCAAAAAATTACTAAAACTGACATCATTGCCTTGAGATTTTTAATCACTAGTTAGCAAGAACTCTAAAAATGTCATTAACAGTGTTTATCCTGCATAATCTGGGCTATAAAAAGGAGACAAATTACAATCTTATAAGGTCAAAAACAACGACAATGTATGTAAATAAATATTGAACACTGATACTGAACCAGAACAATCAATATTTGAATTCATAAACCAAAACTAGAATGTCTACATATAAATCTTTCGTAATGAAAATTGGTAAATCTTTTCTGAACACTCTCAATCCTTTGGGATATAGGATATTCTGTAAAAAAATTCCATTTAATACTTCAATACTCCAACAACAGTCTTTGAAGAGACAAATGAAGTATTTTAGATTCTTAATTGTCTTGAAATTAAAACCAACCAAAGCTCTAGAAATGTAACGATTTTATTGTGTCTTGAATTAGGCCGAAATTGAAAGAGTAAACAGTTTTTTTTTCCAACAGGAAATCACTGATAAATTTGGTATATCAAGTACTGTGGTTTAATACATGACACACATTTTCCAACTCATTTCCGTTTACTAATATCTAAATCCCTACCTATAGATGTTCAATTTTATTTTCCCAAATGTATGGTATACTCGTATGTGCAGGAACATGCATCTCCGTCGAACATATTTTTATAAAACTTGTTCTTCATAATCCTCTGCGGGACCTATTAATGAACTTCTCATAATTAATTACACTTATCAATTAAACTATATGTACATGTATTTTTGTCTAGAAAGTGTCATCGACATAGTTAGGTTATGTGTGTCATAAAAGAAATCACCGTGTTAAATTTTCAATTTCCAATTTCAATTCCAATTCGAATCGAATCGGTTGTTTCCGGAAATTAAGGGCAAAGAAGTCGCTCCTCGGCCTCGAAAGCCTCCCGTTTGTCATCCGAACAAAGTCGTCGCTATACAAGCATATCCGTGTCAGGTTCACAACACAAAGTGATGCAACCAATATTACCTACCGTCAAGAACCTGTTCGGTCTCTCAAAAGATATTAATCATTTGGGATAGGTATTGAAAAAGACAAGATAAAAAGAAGACAAATCAGAATTAAATATGTATCTCCACCTCATTCCGTCCGGCGGCGGCGGCCGGTGGCTTCTGTTGGCGATGGACTGATGGCGGTGGTGATTTGTCAATAGCAGGTAGCTAGTGCTTCCAGTACCTATCGACTATCGGAGCTTTAAATATTCCCTTTGAAGTATCCAATTGCTTTGAAGTCATTTTCAATTTGGCCAAAGTTTACATTTCCCTGACACAATTTACAGCTCGTGTACAAAAAACGTCAATAGAAACATCCCGAAAAAAACAACAAAAAAAAAAACACTCGAAAAGATGAAAAAAGTCTTCACGTCAAGGTCAATATTTCCAATAGGCCTAAGAGTCTATTGTGGAAAAAGCCTCCTTTCTCTCTGTAAATAAGTGCCAGCCATTTATTTGGTGGTCGGGCTGAAGTATTTCTTTCCTAGAAAAACATTTCTATCGTTCTTATTTTTTTTTTGTTATTTCTTTTTCGAATAGAAGATTGATTGAGCCAAAAGAAAAAAATACAGAAAAAAAAACGAAGAAACAAAAACTGACAAAATTCGTAAACAACATTCGAATCGAAGCTAACAAGTCAATGGAAATTTACCAAAAAATGTATTTACGAGTAGAATGTATATCTAGCCATTTTGCGGTACCAAACACAAGCAAACACCGCCATGGGGCCATTAGATCGGGCTATATTGATTAAGGAGTGACGCTGCGAGGTGATTAGTTTTAGCTTCAGCCAGCAGAAGTATAGAAGCAGAAGCAGAGGAAGAAGCTCACTGTTGTTTAGTCAGTGTATTCACTTAAATCACATTAATCATTAAATTTCCGATGAGATAAAAAAAACTGTTTCGTATTATAACGAAGTGGATGTTTGAAGTCGATTTGTTTGATTGGAAAGGAATATGGAACGCAACTGGTCCAAATGCCCAATAAAGTTCCTCGACTTCGTCTTCGACTTGGAGACGTAGTGGAGGTTTTATTGGAGCATTACTGGTATCGGTGTCCCTAAATAGCGATTTGCAGAAGTGAGAGTGACGACGATTTTGGTGATGCAATTCTGTATCGCGATTACCTTCACGGAAAGTTACCAGGGAAGTTGTATTTTGTGTATGGAATATTTTGATTTGATGGAACATGCAATTTGACGTCATTAGTTAATTTTTATTATTCATTATTTCATCAGCAAATTAATGAAATTATTTATTGTTTTCGGTTTGAGTACACTTTTAAAATTGCTTTTTTTTATTCGAGGGCAGAATATTGCCAATGCAGGCAAAACATTTGAAATCCTTTTGCCTTTCAAAACAAACAAAAACTACTGTATCTATAGTTGAAACTGTAAACATACGTTTGGGAAAATACAAAGTTTAGAAAAAAGAAACATAGCCCGCAAAATTTGAAGTTACCTTCGTTAATGTCGTGGTATTATTATAAATAAAAATATCTACATAAATAAAGGGTTTTACAATAAACAAGGATTTCTATCTGACATTCCTTCCACTTACTTTTGCAGTCAAATCAAGCACTCAAATAACCATTAAATAAGCTACTTAAACTAAAAGGACTCCAAGCAAAAATATGGATTGCCAAAACCAACAAACAACATTCTAACACAATACTCGTATACAGTACCCCTACTCAGATATCAACATTGAAGATAGAAGATACTTTCAGAAAGTCCTTTCTACAATCACCACTTCCAACGCAATAAAAGGGTTAAAATCTTCACATCCTCTAAACACTACACTAATGGAATTCAGACACCCTCATTTATCAGAAGCCACGATAACAAGTAAATAGCTAGCCGTAGCCGGAAAAGGGCGAGTTATCATCAGCAACCTTTGCTCGAGTATATACTTTTGAAAGGTGCGTATCCACCAGCACTTCACTGAGCTTGTCCGAAACGATTAAGTCTGCTAGCCAGGCAGCTAGGCAGCCAAGGAATAAGGGAACCAGGGTAAGGGTAAGGGTAAAAATGCCCAACCAACCATGAATTTCTTTACCTTCATTCATATTCTTTTATACGAATACGAGTATGTACATCAGAGACCCGGGGCTAGTGTATACGTCTATAGTGCCTAGATATGTCTAACTGGCCATTACCATTTCCCCATTTTCGACGCTATTCTTGTTAAATTTTCACGGATAATTGAGAAGCAAAAATGTGTGTCTCGGGTGTATGAATTTTATCTCCCCCAACATACTCGTAAGACAGAAATTCGAAGTCGAAGTTCCTCCAGGGTTTATACCTACTTCTTTATAAGTAGTTACGTTGCCTTGGTTGATATGCAGGTATAGAACGCGGGAAATGACACTCACAAATTGCATCCACTTCACACATCAGCTGAGCGTTGGCAGTGACGTTGGCAATCTCCCGTCCCTTCATAGCAACTTGGACACCGTTGACCTTCTTCGTTAAAATGAAAGTGTCTACACTCTACACATTCGTCGTCTTCAGGACTTTTACGAAAGAAAAGGGAATTTGAATTTAGTCCATTAAAGAGTGTATATAAATGAGGCAATAGTGATAAGAATTTTATAGACAAACACACACATAAAAAAATATCATAAATTGAATGCTTTCCGGTCAGTTAATTTGAAATTTTGCTTTTCCTTCTCTTCATTATAAATATGTGGTGTCGGTGTGGTGGTGCCCTTTGGAATTGATGTTTTTGAAATATTCAACTAAGTTAGGAATTTTTATTTCACTTTGAAATGGGTTCGGGGAACAAATTTAAATTGCGTTTTTAATTCGTCAAATGGCAGATTAAATAGGCCACGAAATTGATGGCACTTTATTAAAATGCTAATTTTTTTGACGTCCGTCATGTGAAAAGTTAGTATTAAGGTTTTTTTTTTAACTGTTCTCTGGTTCAATGGAAAAGAAAATACGTTTCAAGACTACTGGTATAAGGCTACCCAATAAAAAAACGTATTTCGAACTTGTAATGAAACTTACTGAAGTTCTTTCAGAAATTGTAGTCAGTATATTGGAGAAAAGCTTAGACTAATTCTACCCGAAGTCCTCCAATACTCCAATATCTCATAGTGTTCTAAGCGTTCGCTTGATAAATTTCAGGCAATTAGTATGCTAGTTGTTTGTCATCTCACTGTTAGCTTCATATTCGATAATCAAACGGTGCACCGGAATTCCATGGAATTTAGAATTTCGCATGCGAAAATTTTCCTTGTGAAAAACAAAGAATGTTGTTTTCGGGTGTTCATATGGGTATAATCGTCTAAGAGCACTATTCCCCCAACGGAAACATAATATTTAATAAAAAGTTAAGTTTCGTAATTTCATAATCTGTAATTTCTGTAATCTCTAAAAAATCGCTTTATTTTGAATCCAATTTTTAAAATTGTTTCAGTCTAAGAGCGAAGTAATGTTTAGTGTAGGCTAAAGTAGTATTTTAGCTTTTGTTTGTTATTGTCTATCTTTCTTACATAAGTCGTTAAAATCTGATAATTCTTGTTACTTATTCTTTTAGATATCAACTGTCTATAATTTGTCCCTGGATGAAGAAAACACTCACGTATTTACAACTGCACATCTCAAGACCGAAATCAAGGCTTCCCTAAGACTTGTTGAGCTTCTACATTTCTTGATTTATTAAATCATGTTCTTTTTTTCTTCCATTCAAGCTACAGGTAGATAGTCTTCGTGTGAACTGAATATGAATAAACACTATTTTCATCATCACCACTTCCCCCACCCCTTCATCAGCTATTCCAGTCATATGCACTGCACAGCAAAAAGTGATCTGCACGGGTAAATAAAATCCGATTACAACCGAAGCTGGTCACAACAATTAAATAGCCGCACACGAATTAACTAATTCCCAGCTGGCAATTGCCACCTCATATTCCCATGCAACATGAAACAACATCAGTCCACGCTGTGCAGCAGCAGCAGCAGCGGCTGCAATCAGCAACAACAAGGCAAACAATTGCAAACGGACGTCATTCATCATGCGATATGGATCATAAGACCTGCTTCTTACTCGGCCTGGTCTGATGGCATGAAATGGCCTGTCCTAGCCTGGCCTAGCCATCATGCCACCATCAGAGTGGGAACATTCGGACTTAGTTTTTGCAGATTTAATAACGAAAAAAATGGAATGGAAATAGAAAAAAAACTGTAAGCTGTAAGCAAGAAACCTGTTCATCTGCACGCAATAAATTGAGCCACCATAATTACTTGAAACCAATTACGAATCAACCAGGCAACCGAGCGACCGACCGTCCGGTCCGGCCAGCCATCATCATCATCATAGTCGACCAACGATGTGATACATTCAACCTTCTAATCATTCATTCAAAATGGCAATTTGTAAAAAGGTAGGGGATGTTAGGGTAATTTGAGTATATTCCGAATAAATTTCGGACGTCGAAAATCCCCCAAGGTGTCACTTTAAAAATGATATCTTAAAGAGTAAAAAGGTGAATGATGTCATGTTTTTTTAAATTAAAAATTCCCCCAAAGATGGCGTTAGCTAAAGTGCTTTTGGAAGTTCTCATATTTATGGTATTTTTAAGATGGTTTATTTAAAAAAAGATCAAACCTAAAATTAATTTGAGTACAAAGTCTAAACATCAAAGCAACCACATCTAATTGAATACCCTCATACACCCTATACCATGGCCTTACCAACTTAGCCGATAGGAGAATCTGTATTCGCTTCATAAGCTCCGTTCCGATTCCCAAGCGTCTTCGTAACAAGCACAATAAAGTCGTCCATCCTGTTGTCGTGTATTACTTTGTGCAACTCCGACGACTACCGACGACGACGACGACGCGACGCAATGCGAAAAACCACTCAATCATCAGAACAGCGAACACATTCACAGCAACCATGCCGCTTCGGCCGCCACGTAGTGCCCATATAGCCATGCGGAGCTTCTGTTGCATCTCACCTGGAATGGATATCCAATTTACAACCAGGCTGCGGGTCCAACTTCATTTTCCCACCCTACAAAACCCATAATCATCATCATCATCTTTATCATCATCATCATCATCTATCGCGGGACGGCTGAATCAGGTTTTCTATTTACAGTTGTCCGCTCAATAACGTCCTCACGGTCGGTGTGTTTGTGCTTCGAACTGCTAAATGGTGCTATGTGCACCGGAGCACCTGTTATGGCCGCCACCTTTGTGCAATCATTCCATCTCCCTCCCCAGTCCCGACCTCGCTGTTTCTTCCTACTTTTCTATTTTTGTACGGTCGGTCGGTCGGTATATTATGTAGGTGCGCTTGGAAGGATGTTGGGTCGATCGATTGGGGAGTTTGTTTGTATAGTGTACACCGATTGCGTGCTATGTCATCGTTCCTTATACTCACACACGAACACAGGGTCGTATTTAACTTTAAGGCGCAAGTTATAGTCTATAGATTTATTTTAAAGATAAGCTTTGGATCAGTGAAGGTAAACAAGTATGGGAGTCGGAATGCGTTATGTCCTTAAGCCTTGAAATCCGCTTTGACAATAACCCTAAATTGTGTCCTAAAGCTTCGAACACTGGGATTTTCTAAATAATTAATTAAACCAATTACCAAAATAAAAAAAAACATTCTGAAATGCGGAACAATTAAGACTTAGACATTTTTACTAAAAACATTTTTACGAAAAATTCAAGTCAAACAACACTTTATGTTTTAGCTTTCAAAATCAGTGAAAGAAAAGCGAAAAATATAAGTGATGGGAAAATGCTGAATCTCTGAAACTCTTGAATGCTTACGTAAATGTCAGAACCAACAAAGTGAAATTATTGACAAGGACATACTGATTTCTTAGAACATGAGTAAAATTAGCAAATTCAATTTACGTACAGGATTTAAGGAAAAACAGTTTTAAAAAATATTCTAATTCCTGAAAATAAAACATAAATGTTATCCTTGACTTGAGAATGCCAAGGACTACTCCTTTTTTAATACCTACAGATCTTCTGGGCTTGCATTTATGCGAAGAACATTTTTGGCTTTTCCTGACTTCCCTGATGTTGGTCTCCTTAGAGTTTAATTGATTAAATCCCGCACCGTTTCGAACGTATAGATATACACTCGAGGTTGCACAAACACGCTGTCAGTGTTTATATAAATGTTTATCCCAATGGAGGCATCTTGTCGCACGTCACACGGCATCCCATGGTCTTGCACTAATGGCCTGCTTTGGACTTCTCTTTATGAACAAGTACGAGTAGGTATGTATGTATATTGCATATCCATGGAATCGAGAGGTGATGGGCACAACAACGAAAGTGGACTTTGGAAAAGTGTCACCGACAATTTTCAGTTTGGTATAACTAATTGATAGAGCATCCTGGGGATGGACACACTGGCTCGGCTCCTCTGTCACTGTTATCCTATCCCCTTTAACATAAATAGAATGAGGCAATGTTGTTGATTTAGTCCAGCCCATTGGCCAAACGCATATATTCGTAGAGGATGGGTGTTGTATTGGTTTTGGTACATATATAGAAGGTAGAACACGAACACTCCACGTCCACACCTTCCAGAGTGTAATCAATCGGAAACTGAGAGGAGATTGAGGATGAGATTACCCCATTGTGCTTTTTCTATGTGGCGACGACGAGGACACGGTGACTGACGATAGAGCCAGAGGACCTGAGCATGCTGGGTTATTTCAAATCAGGATAAACCCATAATAATTTTATAGACAGACGGGTCTATGAATAAACTTTGAGCAATCATCTTTCGTGTAGATGCATCAGGAAATAGCAATTAACGTCAATGTCCTTAGTGTGTTGTTGTGTTGTTGTGTCGTTGCTATCCAGACAAGAACAGGTACCTATCGGATTTTTTTTTTACCGGGCCTATGTCTGGCTTCTATTTACCCAATACAGAACATTAAATAAATGACATTTACGTGCGGTTGCAGGCCTCATAAAACCACATAAAAATAAAAAACATCAAGGTCACTGTACATTTTCCCTTATCTACGGCCATAAATCTTATCCTAAGAATAAGAAAAAGGAAACAATTTTAAAACGTCGCGTCCGTCGTCTGTTTACTTATGTATGACGTACTTTCGAGTTGTATTTTGCCATTTCTTATTGCTACCTGTTTTTGTTTTTTTTTTTTTGTGGGAAGAAAATTATATAAGTATGTATGTGATGTGCATTTAGGTACCGGGAACCCGCTCAAACAGTAGCTCTTATATGTACGTGCGTAGTGACACATTCACACGACTTGAACAACAAAACCATCAGAAAAAAAAACGAACAATAAAAGTAGTTACATGACCCACGGTCATCTTAAGGATTTAAACAATCTTTGTTTAGGTTGATGGTGTGTTCTTTGTACTTGTGACACCTTTAGGAACAACAATACTCGCGTTGTTACTGTGTGTACGTTGTCGTCGTCTTGATCCAGGTTTAGGTATCAGGAAGCGTGGGAGAATAGTTCTTGGAAAAAGTCACATGATGACGGATTAACCAATGATATTTTTTCCTAAGCCAGAAGGTCCTCCCTCCATTATGTTTGTTCTTGTCATCAGTAATTCATAAATAGAGAGGGGATCGAAATCATGATTTAAAACCCTGCACTTTAAAACTATATCCACCTAACTAATATTGTAACAATATAAACAATTTAAAATTCTTCACCGTTTTTTATTTTTTTTTTAATATTATGGTAAATAAATCTTTCTTCTAAAATACGATAGTCTGATCCTACAAAAAGTCTTCTTAGCAAAAAAACAGAAACAATATAAGTTTGGTCAGAATTTCGAATTCAATAGTTTTTAAAGCTTTCAAATTATGGAAACGCAAATAATAATTAATATTAATACAAAATCCGTCTTCGAATACGAACTTCCTACAAGCTTCCTGGTAGTATAACAAACTATTTTATAGCCCATTCGACTACATTCACATTAAAAGAAATATGAACTTTCCTCTTCTATACATATGCCAACTCAGAATGAGAATTTTATCTTTTTTGATCGCTCGAATCCCAAAATCCGATTGAAATCAAGGAAACACCATCGCATGGTAGTCATTTAATCTAAAAATCAATCAAATCCTTCGCGAAATCGAAAATTATACCCTTTCATGGTTGTTTTCCTGCCGACCTCTTTAACATCGAAATTACATAATCACCAATTAGAAATTTTTAAGGGCACACAAATACCAAACCCTTAAACAAACCTACATTCATATGTACCTACTCGTATTGTAGGGTATATCGCTGCCTTATCGACGACCATCTGGCCAATAATCCGTAAACCTGAAAATCATTTAAGACTCTGCCATATTCCGCATGGTTTGCAATTGCACACACCACACACATAAATAGTTTCTGAAAACCTCCCCGACTTCGGTGCTTACCAGTTACAGGAGGCGATTAACAACGATATTGCCTCCCATAGTGCGATAAGGGTTGCCTTGTACAAGACACAACTACGAGTATGCGAGCAGAGGATACCCTCTTTAAAGCCAAGGCTTCCAGAATCGAGAAGGGTCCTTTGTAAGGACTTAGTCCAACTATTATACTACTATAGTAGTAGCACCGAAGAGCGCGGAACGGGCGGCAGCGGCGGGCCTAGGCTTGTGATGTAAGGGTTCGATTCAACATTTGTTGCGTCATCATTATCGTCATTGCTCAAACGGAATAGAATCACAGAAGGGTTGTTTAGGGATAATAACTTTGAACATTTTTAAATCAGTTTTCCCCTCGACCATCCCACATTTCCCAGCGAAGATGTTCCCAACTTCTAACACCCTCTGGCCAGGGCCGGCCCTAGCTAAAATTGCGCTCTGTGCAAGATTTTTAGAAAGCGCCCTTTTTATG
The DNA here is from genome assembly GCA_905146935.1 of Scaeva pyrastri. NCBI lineage: Eukaryota > Metazoa > Arthropoda > Insecta > Diptera > Syrphidae > Scaeva > Scaeva pyrastri. The sequence goes on along the minus strand of LR989927.1, from coordinate 1,563,079 downwards.
TTTGCGAAAATACATATAATATACATACATACACATACTAATACACATATTAAGTCCTTTCCACATTACCCCGGAGGTAGACTTTCAATGCGTTTTTTTTTATTGAGGTGGGCCTAATCCTCACTAACAAAAAAATACTTGTATGTATGAGTATCTGATATGTACTATGTAATTTAACGTAATAACGAAAATTTAGGGTCACCCAAATCTTCATTTGAAACAATATCAGAAACCTCTTCTTCTGACACCACTGCACTCCCTACCAGAACCTCATCGATACGAAATTTAGTAAAATGTATGCTTTGTTTTCGGCTTCAACAAGCTTTTTTCTGAATTCTGCCCCCGAAGGCTTTTCTTTGTCCATATTGGAAAAAAAAACAACACAAAAATTTAATAGTAAATAGGTAGTTACTAAACACTTTCACAAGCCGTCACTTGACTTTCAAATCTGATTTTATTTAAATAATCGAAGGCGAAAAAAAGTTTTAAAAAATCTGCACCAGACCAGAGTACAAAGAATTTTAACTGAAAAAATATTCAATAGAAGAAGAAAAGGAACAAAAAGGCGACTGTAAAACCCACACGCATTTTTTATCGCTTCTATGTTCTATGATGTGTAAAAACACCCGAACATTGCAATCCTTTAACTATCCGTTCGCCGCTACCGTCTTACAGTGTGACATTTAGCTCGTTTAGGGGAATTAAATTAATAGCGCTTACAAGTTTAACCTTTTCTTTAAGTTTATAACATCCCATCCATCAACATAATGTATATAATTAACCACTAATTTTATTTTATTTTATTTTCAATTCTCTGATATTGTATCTAATGAATTTATTTCATTAATAAAAAAATAATTATTCAAAAATAATACGGAAATTGTCACACTGTACGCCGTGGTAATTGGAATAGAATGTAAGTTTTGGGACCCAGTGTGCAGGAACAAAACTCGCACTGATGAGTTGATGTGGATGAGTGTGGACTGTGTGTGTGCCTGTGGACAGTGGCCTATGGAATACACAATACACATTTGTGCAAAGTAAAAACCTGCACCTACTGGCGCATACAATTTTGTTCGAATCAGTTTTTGTTTTTGTCTTTTCTTAGAATGTAAGTCTTGGGACCCAGTGTGCAGGAAAAATACTCGCACTGATGAGTTGGTGTGGATGCGTGTATTAGGATTCTTCTTTTTTTTTTGTGTTGTGCGAGTATGAGAATGGTGTGAACTGTGGAATACACATTTGTGCAAAGTAAAAACCTGCACCTTATGGTTTTCTTTGTTCCCGAGAATGCGCCTCCGGAATGCTGCGCCCTGTGCACTTGCACATCCTGCACATATGGTGGGTCCGGCCCTGCCTCTGGCGACCATATTGGGAAAGTAATAAATCTAGAAATAAGCAGGCCCTGTGGTTCATTTAAAGGCTTACTCGTATAGTAAGTTTGCGATACTAAAGTAACAAGTTACTTTTCGCCAGCAGGAACAGAACTAGCAAACTCGTACGAGTATGGTAGTATGCGTGTGCAGTTATGATAGCTACTAAATTATTAACTAGGCAAAGTACCTCAACTCAACCTGCTTCGCTTGTTCCGTCCTTAGAATAGTGATAGTGAGACGAGCGGCAGCCGAGCGAAAGGGTTGTTGTATATACGTCGTCGGTCGTCGGAGTTGTTTCCACGCCATTGGCGCTTGATTATAATCACATTGACTATAGGTTGAGTGAGTTGAGTTTTTCCTTATACATATATACAAATATTTTTTTTCATTTTTTTGAATTTTTCGTTTCTAGTTTGATGGAACATTGGCAAACAATGAAACGAGGTCGATGGAGGATTTTCGTTTTTGAAAAGGGATAAAAGGAATTTGGTTGATTTTGATCGAATGAAAGGATAAAAGGAATGTGTTCTTTGGGGCGTTCTCTTTTTCTTTTTCCTTCTTTTTTTTTTTTCTTCCTCGTCCTATAACCTATACCTTTATTTGATACCTCGTACTAAAATGTAAGGGAATGAAGCAAAATAAGGAATATCTTCAAGGCAACAGACCTTATTAAAGTTTCATTGAAGACATTCTCTGCAACCCACCCCACGCCCGCACTCACAATTAACTTTTATTGCATTTTTATACATATATGAATGTATTTGCGTATATAATATTTGAATATGACGAATAACTTGGTGCTTATAGCCATGTCGAGCCCAATAAAAAAATATCTTTACATGTTTCGTTCTTGAGATAAAAATGCCAACTTTTGAGTTTGAAACACACATTTTTGAAATTATTTCGAGCTGGTTTCATGAACTTTTTAACTACCTCTCATAACTGATGCTTTTAATAAAGGAAGTTTTTTTTCATTGGTTGTTATTTTTACTTCATATTTTTATCAAATGATCGAATCTTGTCAATTTTGAATTCATGTAAACTTGTCTTCAAACTTGGAGGGACGAGTCTTATGGCAACAACTTGGAGGCAGAATAAATATAATTATCTATGGTATGTATAACTGCAATAGGGTTGATGCCTGAAATCGAGACGATACTGCCATAACAGCATACGAGACAACATTGTATTCATATGGATTCAAATCTATCTTCACAAAATTCCATCTTAACAAAATTTTCCCTCGAAAAAAACGTATTTTTGTATTTCGATCTCGTCTGGAGGCCAGTCGTAGGTTTTAATTAAACAGCACTGATATCATTTAATTATTAGTTAATGAATTCTTCGTGCTTACAATTAAATTGAATAAATACGAAAGGTATTTTTTTAAGTTACGATTTGGGAAAGTAAACATGCAAATCAAATCAGCATTCAAATTTCTGCAAAAGTTATGGTCCTTACTCCTTTACTGTGTGTAGTTGGCAATTGTATAACAACTATAACCTAAGTAGAGCCACTAACCAAGTGAAAAAACTTCATCCAACCTTTTCATGTTCCTTGGCAACACAATCAGGTGCAGGTTTTTTTTTTTCTAAGTAATGCGTCAAGGAGGCCCTTATGTCATTCAAAATGTTTAAGGGGCGCATTTTTTCAATCTCTCTAACCCTTGTGTTTGCTGGAAGAAGAATTATAAAAAAAAAAACTTTAGAATCGGGGTTCTTTTTTTTTTTAATATTGAATAAGTTTTTTTCTTTTGCTTCTAACAAAACTTCAAGGAATGCGCATGGGGGAGGAACATATTCAAAGGGTTAAAAGAAGGTATGTTGTAATAGCAAAGTGCTTCCGGTTGAATTCTGATTATGTGTTGCAAGGTGTTTTGCCTGAACAAATTTTACACTTGCCACTGCTTTTTTATAAGACGAATTCAATTTAAGGAAAGGGATAGTTGTTGCATTGAGTAGGGAGTTAGGAGTTCGGAGTTCGGAGTTGGTTTTGACCTCTTAAAGTTTCTGGTAAAAAATTTAAAATTATAAAACTTAATTCTGTTAGCAGAAATCGTAAAACAATTTGATTTTTTTCTTGAAATGTATACGCCTTGCGTTAGAATATTAGCAGCTTTCCATGGCCCCCTTACTTTGTGTTCGTAGTCGGCTCGGAAGGTATATAAAATATCACGACATCTTAGTTTGCGTTTCTTGACAGTTATAAGCTTCTTTATTCTCTTTAATTTAAAATTTTCCACTTTCCCATCTTTCGTCATAACCGAAATAATCCGCACAGCCTTCTTTCTTCGTTTATAATCCCCCGGATTCAGATGACTACACAAACAGAGAGCTATACAACAGGATCAGTAGCTAAAATCTATCACCTTATTCTTCTTCTTCTTCTTCTTCTTCTTTTTTTCGTCATCTTCATCTTCATCGTCTCCTCTTCTTGTTGTTGCTCCTATTTGAGAATTGTGCGCCTAATCCTCCAACAATTCTTCGCCTCTTCATTTCACCTCCCATTTATATGTAGGGCCTTGTTGTATCTCTTTTGCCTATTTTCATTGTATATATTTTTTTGTGTATTCGTATATGTACGAGTATATGTATACTTGTATAGTCAGGTATTCACAGGCACTTGCACTTAAAGAAATTGTGAGGTTGTTTGTGTGTGCGAAAAATCCTTTTGCTCCTTGACTTGTCCTGTTCAGTTCATGTCACATCATGCCAGTAGGGTAAGAATAATACAAGTAAACCGTCAGCTAATCCCCAATCTTTCCTCCTTCCTCCTGCCTCACATTTTTCCTTTCATGCTTTGTTCAGATGGTGTATCTACGGTATATATATATGTATGTAAATGGGTATAAATGTAGTGTAGAGCGTACGTAAAGAATTCTGTGTACATTGCAAATGCTAAATTGGATCCTTTGACACTTGTATATAAGAAAGAATAAGGATGCACTGAACCACTGGGCTTTGTATAAAGAACGCATAACAATGACAATGACAGCTAAGCAGAAGCAGTAACTGCAGCAGCACAGTTGACTGGAAAAATTGAAAGCAAAATGCACCAGGCACACTGTCCTGTGAAGAGGCTATAAAAATCATAGCTAGGAATAAGATATTTTATATACAATACGAGGTGTTCCTTTGGAATCCTTAGATAATGGTTTAAGGATCTTCCCAGGACCAAAAGTAATTTTTTCATTGCAATTTTGCATTCCACTTGAATTGCGTGGAAAATTGATTGAGTTTTTAAAAATAGGCAACCCAAGTTTGTTTTTTTAAAGGATTTAGCTATAAGCTGGTTTGATTAAGATGGCAGTTCAATATGTCAGATTCATTGAGGTTGATGATGAACTGTTTATCTGTCAATTTCTGTGTTTACCTGTACTTTCATCCGAGTATAGCAGCGGAAAAACCTGAAAGGATACAAAGTATCGGAATTTTATTTTGGCACCTTGTTTACCATACGTGTCCTTGTGTAATGCTAAATGAATGCTTGCTTGAAGCAGTAAGCTTTGATTCATTTGAGCAGTAGCAGTGCACGTGCACGCAAATAGTCGAAAGATTTGGGGCTATGACCACCTGAAATTTCCCATGAGATCCTGCTACAGGTCCTTTCTAATGTTAATATTTTTCTGTAGTCGTGGTATCTTTCGTTGTATCACCTGATAGTCTCTGTCGCTCATGTGATGTTTTTTCGAGTGTTTAAATAAGTTTCTAGCTGTGATTGTGTATTGTGCTATTAACAGCTTGACAATGCTTCTAGGGTAACATGTACATCTCATAATCTTTATTTGTATTAAATTTATATGTTAACACATAAATCACGCTTTTGTGTTATTTATTTTTCAAGAAGCAGGAGTATCTGCGCCATTGCTCGTCATAAAACATGTTTTCCATTAATTTTTAAAGCGTTAATTTATCTAGTGGAATGGTGGAAGTATGTAAGAGGAAAGCAATCACCACCCCAAACGTACCCTTCTCCATTGTTCGCACATTAATCACAGTCATTATTGCACTTCAGCCCCACCTCTTGCCTCATCTCCTGATGTTATTGAATCATATTTAAATGGGAAAAGCAATTGGATTGGCATTTAATCCTTGAAGCATAATAAATAATACATATTGCATTGAAATGCAGAAGATTCGCCATTCGCCTTTCGCTTCGCCTCACGACGAGAGTCCCCGTTTGCGTTTGTGCAAACGAAAACGATGATGATGTGCGACTCGAGTACGATGGCAATCCGACTACCCCCTGCTGGTGTTGTTGATGGCGATGGCGTTTGTAAAAGATGGTGTTAATGCAGAATTCAACTCCTTCCCCTCTCCCACTACCGCCTTCCATATACTCGTACGTATGTATGTGCGTACCATCAGCAAGCTACAGCTATACAGTCCGACCACCGAACCCCTTCGGTTGAGTGCGCAATTTTTTTATGGACCACAACAAGGACATAAATCCTTTCGATCGAAAAATTAACCGTTTTCTCATGAAAGGTTATTCAAAGTAAGAAGCGCTTCGATGATGTTCGGCGGCGCGGCGATGGGATATGGGTGCTGGTTTTGATTTAATGGTATCAATGGGGTGGGAAGTGGTAGTCTTTTGGTTCCATTAAATTATGGAATAACAACAATTATAAACAAACATACATATTTTGCAAGTTCCTTCTCTTTCCTCATGCCACAATCAAGCATCAGCAGACGATATCGTTTTAATGGAGAGTTTTTATTTCCTCCCGCTGACACTCGCGCAAATGCCAATCCCCAAGAGGCAGACGGCAATCGTCGACGACGAAGACCGACTACTATGCCGATGTAATCAAGCGCGTCTTATACTCTTGTCGTCCTTATACTATATTCAGCCTTTGATATTAAGAAAAAAAAAGAGTTTTAATTTCTGGACTCCTTAATCGATAGCACGGGATATGGCACCAGTCTGACGATGACGGTGGCGATATGGTGTGGGAAGTTGTCACTGTTTTGTACGTAATCATGTCCTCGAACAAAAGTTATTACTATTTCATTGCAAATAAATTATTAACTAAAGCGAAGGGTGTTCTTCTGCTATCACATTATTTTCCGTTCAGCGGGCACAGGGTTTAGGGTTGGGGTACGTGTAGGGGTAAGGGTAAGGGTAGGGCTAGGAGTACGGGCTGAGGCACTTGAATTTATAAGGGTGATAATGAAGTGCGAGTCAAAGACCAGTTCAAAATAAATGGGTTAAGTTACGATCTGAAAATGAAACATTGAAACGAAGAAAAAAATTGAGATAACATTAAATTACGTAAGGGCTTCTTTTTAAGCTCTCTAATTTATGGTAATGGGGGGTTTTTCATGAATATCTAGGTGAATACAATATACATACATACCTACATAGTAAGAAAAACAAAATCCTTGAAGACGTTTTTGTCTTCTCTTCTTCCAAAAGCGAGCCGCTAGATAATTGGATGCTTTGAATATTCATGTAAAATGTTTTTAATTTTTTTTCTGCAGAAATTAGAAAGAGGAAGCAAAGAAAATGAGATTTTGAATAAGTTTCCATGTACCTCTGTGTATTTCGGTTAAAAAGGGTACACTTCAACCTTTTTAAATATATTCTGCTTTTGATTACGCATACTTTTGTTTTAAGCCACCTTTTCTCAGCGGAGAGGAGCAGTGATGGTAGCCTGAAAAATAACAATGAGGAAATTAGGTGGTATTAGCGAGTTATGACGAGATGCTATTTGAAAGTTATGCTTAAATCTAAAAATCAGTTTAGTTGTGTAAAACTGTGATGAAGGTTTTTGAAAATTAAAACAGAATTTGTAAAATTTGTTCGGAATCCGATGAAACTTGACGAAACTACCCCTCAAGTCGTCACTAGAAAGGCAAAGTGGCTTCACTCGAAATATCCATTTTTGTTTTAAGGCTTCAAGGAGTGCAAATTCCAATTCAAAAAATCAGAAAATTTATTTCCAATTTTTGTATATCTACCTGTACTACTTAGCTATATGTGCAATATGTATGTAATTTTGTTTTTGATATATTTTGCCATGATTTTCGCCAAGAAACCGTTATTATTAAATTAGAAATCCTCATACTTTATTTTGAGAGCTTTCAAAATGTTTCCATATATCGATTTAATGATGGCTTACTGTGGCGTATGCGTAACATTTTTTTATTATAGCAAACAGTATTTCATGAGTTTTTAATCCGATTTAAGGACTTAAGAGATTGCCTTTTCTATGATTAAGCCCAACTTTAAGAGTGTTAAATCTTAGTTTATCGTTTATAAAACTTTAATTCAACAAATAAAAATGAGAAGATTTTCAAAAATATAAAACAATACCAATTTATTGCATAATGGAAGTGAAAAACAAAATTAATTGTATTTTTGTTACATATTTTCATTTCGAGTTATGTCGTCAATAGCGGGATTTATTATTAAGAATTCCACTAGCGTAATGGGTGGGTGATTGTGCGGTAGTGGAGATGGTGGGAGAGGCTCATGGGCACATATATTGTAAGTTTAGTGACATATTTATGAACTTTCTGTTTTGGAATAAACAAAGCAAACTCCAATTAATTTCTAACCTCATGTTGTTGCCACATATTGCCTCACATTGCACGAGTTATAAGAACCACCCGAATTCTCAGTCATTTATATAATACACACACATATGCCTTACCCCCCGCCATCCACATCCACATCCACACCCACACCCACTTCACATCTCAGCCATACACGCACTCATTTGGAGGAATTTTCAAAATTTCTTAATCAACCAAAGACGGTTTATCAGGAACGTAGATCTTTGGGTGTTCGAAGGGGAATATTTTGTGGAATAAAATTAATTTAATTCAAGGATCTCAACTCATTTATAGAAAGAGTTAAGGTTTGATAGGAGATTTAAAATACAATTTACACAGAAGGCTTTAGCTCACTCTTGTGTATAACTCCCTCTCGAGTCTCGAGTCTAAGACGGTCCTGACACCTTGTGCCCCATTTAATCACCACCAAGCAAAACCGAACAAAAAATACGCAAGGAGGCGTGTGGCAGTTGGCGGAGCAGGAAGAATGGCAGCGCTTTCGCATGAGGAAATGAAATTTTAATAAATTTCCTAACCGACAAAAAATCCCGCTTTTCCCAAAGAAAAGAAAAACTTTTCCTCTTGACGCACCCGCCGCGCTCTTTGCAGAGTTAATTTCTATCATGAATCGAGTCTTTGTCGTTGACACCACGGAAGAGCGCTGTGTCAGCAGCAGGGATGACATTCAGGCAGGAGGAACGTGGAGGCAGGAAAAACGCGCGTACTTTGATTTATTTTTGCGTTGGAGAACTTTTATCGCACTCGCACGCCATCAGTGTTTTGGAAGCAGAGCTGTTTGGGGTGTGCAGTGCAGACACAGATACAGATACAGATTGTTGTGTTGAGATACTTTGCTGTCGCTGCTATCGCGTTGGGGCATATGTCTTATTATTTTCTTTCTTTTTTTTAATCTAATTTCGATGGGGAACGAAACGAAGACGAGTTTTTTTTTTAATAAAAACGTCAAGTTTACAAGAAAAGCCAGTGTTTTTCTCACACATGATTTCGTATATTTTTCACAGCATGTGGTGTGGTGGTGTTTAATTGGGCGAAGGAGTGATAAACAGCTTGGAAACGGCAATGGAGATATAATGTGGTAGACTGACCCTAAAAAAATTCAAACAACCCACTGTTTCCAACGAACAGATCTTGGATTTGGATCAGTTGAGTGAATCTCTGCGTGAATTTTCAGCTTCGAAATTGAAGCAATTAAATTATGCAATTTGTTTTGCCACGAACTTTGTTTAGATCCATTTGTACGTACTTTTGTAAGAAACTATAAAATATGTTAGGTCTCTTCATTAATCAAATTTTATTTGGCTTTGAAATTTTATAGGTTGGCAAAGACTGTCTATATGCGCCTTAAACAGGTTACCGTAAAGTTTTGAGCATCTTAAAAAAAATTCAAATTTTATTATTGGTGAGTTAACTCGCGAGTACAACTTTGAACTTGTACCGAAGAATAAGGCCTAAATGAAGCGTCCCATTCAAAAGCAATTACCAACTTAAAGTCTTTTTTAGTTTATTTTCGAAAGTTTGTTTTTCTAGAGACAAATCTAAAAATCCATTTGCATAAAACATCTACCATATGGATGGGTACTTTGCACTTATCTCTGTTAAGCGGGTGCTTTCGTATAGAAGTTGCAAAATCTTAAAGTGATTATCGTCAAGAAGTGTCTCTTACCTACTCTCTTCTCACACTCCGCAAGGCAATCGAAAAAACATTATCCAAGATTCCCCACACCGACATCACAAGCACCAGCACCAGCGCTAGCGGCAGCAGCCACAACTCCCAACCCAGGCAAATGCATGTCGATGTTAAATTATTTCCACTGTCATCAGTGCCAAACATAATCACAATGTATCACATGACTAAAGGGCCACAAGGATGACGGGACGGGGCGGGACGGGACGGCCGGCACAACGATGAAGCTCCAACCCAGCCTCCTGCATTATAAGACCCAGACCCGAGTTTCTCTCTTTCTCTGAAGGCAGCACACTGCACAGCACAATGATGCAGAAATCTTCAACTTCCAGCAAAGGAATACGCTCGTAGTAGTTGAAGTTGTACAAAAGTACAGTGGGATTTTTTTCAAACAAATTGTGGTTAAAAATATATTAAAGACGTTTGGTTGGACGACTTTAAGAAATACTTCTTCATATTTGATATTGTTTTTCACATCTACTTTTAATCTTTGATATAAGGACTTTATACTTGACGGATGTGGTATCTACGTCAGATTGCAGTGAGCAGTGACTTGACTAAGTTTCCAAGCTCCTGCAGAAATAAATTCCCGTACAAAACTTGATAGTTTGTTTTCATCTGGATTATGATGACGTTTTCAACGGTTAACGAAAATGTTGAACTTTTTATTTTGTGGGAGTTTGGGGGTTTTCATATTGAAGTTGTCGGAATCTTTTCAAATGTTTAATATTTCCCAGGAAAATTCTGACACACAAAATATCATTCCATGTATATTGATATTTGGCCAGAAAAAAAAGCTATCGGGTCCCGTAGTGAGGTAGTATAAGCTAAACTGCGATGCGGTTTATGGAGAAATCGTGATGTGGCCCCCGGATCAGCTCATCGGATGGATGCACAATATGCGATTGTTGTGTGCAGAAAATTTATGTTTATAGGCAATGCCCCTTGAATGGCGTTTTCACTTTTTTTCTTTTATTTTTTGGCTCATAATGCTTCTTTTGTATATCCATTCCGTGGTATAATAGGTTTTTTATTTATTTTTGGTTGAGGTTGAGCGTTGAGCGTTGAGGAGAACTGCAAGATCTCATTTTATCGCGCCCCGCGAAAACCATGTTCGCCGGCCTGCCTAAGTGCCAACACCTTTCAACAGCTGTACACCTCGACTCAATTGTGTTTCTTGTGCTTGTACTGAGAGGAGTGTGCACTCGGGGTTATCTTGAGAACGTGCCAAACGTGCGCCATACAGTCCAAGTTCATAGGACATTGACACAATGCATAAGCATATATATGTACCTATGGTGTCGTTTTGTCATCTTCAGAGCATTATCATCACCGTCGTCGTCATTGTCGTCATCGTCGTCGTCGTCGTCGTCGTCTTCGTCGTCGCCTTGGTAGCCAGAGTCGGAGCCTGAATGCACTCTTCAGCTTTCAGCATCGTACCCGTCATCGTCACCAAAGTGAAATAAGAGGCAGGGGGTCAGTTGCCGTGTCAAATCGTGAATTTAGTCGTTTTGAGATTTTTCCTCATCTTGTTGTCCTCTTTTCGGTTTGTGCTGAAAGTTTGATGTGCTTTCCATTTTGGTGCGGTCGCGGTGGCATGATGATTATGTTTTTTTTTTTTACTTATTTTTTAGATCGAGGAAAGAAAATTGGGTTTCAACTCCCATTTAGGGGGAGGGGGCAGTTGACGGTAGAGACTTGTGCTTGGCTTTGGCTCTTGGCTGACTGCTTGATGGTGGACCGTGGACCGTGGACCACTTTCGGAAAATATACTGCTTTTACTGCCTTTGTGGAGTGAGTGATGGAAGTGTATGATGATGGCAGAGCACGAATAAATGCAATTTACCAAAAAGCAACCGAACTAGACATGATTTTGTTGAGACTCTCAATAAAGGTGGAGGATATAGGCATTGTGTCTTGTCTGGGTTGTGAAGAGTGAAGAGGTTATGAATAGAGCCTTTTCAACTTAGTTCAAGCTGTTATAATGCTCTCCGACTTTTTCGTTGGGCCTTGAATTTGATCCCTTTTGGAATGAATTTCTAAATGAATATTGAAAACTTTAAACATCCTTATAGTAGAATTTTAGAGCATAATTTTTATACAAATATAGTCACCATTTCAAAAGTTTGTTAAATGTTCTTTTACTAATTCGCTTCCAACGAATAGGTATATTGACTGAAGATTCACTTAAATATAGTCTTAAATTTTAGTATTCTGAAATTTTATAACAAGGATCATTGTTTTCTGCAGAGTTTCTTTGCATCAAACGATGGTTTTTCATCTATTTTCAACAATTAACCAAAAAATCTACTAATAATTCTGTCATAAAGTTTAATTTCATAAGTTAAAGAATCATGACAAAATACTGCAGTAAAAACAAAATAAATTATTATTTACCTATTTGTTCTGCTTTGATAAAACTCGTATCTAATAGAATCATCTGGGACCAAGCTTATAGAAAATCACATATTTCCAAATGTACCTAAATAAATGAAAAACGTTAAGCAATTTACAAATGACAGTACCAGGATGATATGACAATTCCTTGCTGATGAAAATTGGGCAACTGGCCAAGACAGAAAACGCAGATAGATACCCATGAACCGATAAAAGTATCAAGTGCCACATAGATTTATTGCCCCAGATATTTATACCCGATTCCACAATTCACACACATACACTAACATACGAGTCTACATGCAGACAATGTTATGCTTTGGAAAACAATACCATTTGTCCTGTCTTCAATCACACGACATAATACACCACATCTCCATACCGAGCTCGTTCTGATTGATTGCAAAGATCTACACGTCCTGAAATTTGTTTACTTTTCCCAGCATACCCATCACCAGATTACAAACCCCATGTAAAGAGCACAACCTATTTCGCCCCCCAACCGAAAATCCTTCGAAAGGATTTTGTAATTCTGTTGACTGTTGACATCACACACCGAGTAGTTTTATCAGCAAATTATTTGTTTTTATCTTTGCCACGAAAATAGATGCTGACGACATTTCGGTTTCCTGTTCGTCCTGCCAAAGCCAAATTTCTCAACTCATCCTGTAGCACCAGTGTTCGTTTCAAGACAAGACACAAACAACATCACAATCCTCGACGATGAACCAAAATAAAAATTCAACCTAATCCACCGCATCGAGCAAAACGGAAAACAAATCAACACAACTTTCACCATTAACCTTGGTTACATCTGACAACTGACAGCCCCAAGACGTCATTTGAACCCACCACATTATCTAATCTACAGTCAAAAAAAAAAAAACTAAATAAATAATACCAATACCAAGTGAATGTCACGTACAAAACCGAGAACGAGATCTATGATATGCACTTAAGTCGGTTTTCGTCGAACCGAGATTATCTAAGCACATAGACGCAGACACCAGGTACACATACCCTAATTTTTCAATTCGAATTATAATTTGAAATGTGCCTCAAAAGTAGGATAGATATACGAGTGGAAGAAGGTTCAATAGCACCATGCCATTCAAATCACATTCACTCATAATTAAAAAATAAAATCAATCTGTTTACACCGATCAGGGTTCATTTCTAGAGATCGGTTCAGAAGTTTCATATTATTTTCTATCTGACTGTAATCATAGTACGAATGGTAAGGTTTCATGTCATAATGGAATTTGTATTTAAACTAAAATTTGGATATCAGAAAGTAAAGTAAAAGTTATTTGAGATTTAAATAGACAGCCAAATACGATATTACATAAATCTAGATGTGAAATTTAAAAACGTTTCGTCAACTTTACACCGCCAAGTCTAAAGTCTACAACTTTACCTCCCCGAATATAACCAGAGGTGAATTGATTACAAGGTGGTGAAGTGAAGTCATTGTTTTTTGTTAGTGTATCTCGAGAGGCCATAGAAATGCATGGTCATGGTTTAATTTTGTTTTTTGTGTTTTGTTTTGATATATTTCTTGTCGAATTATTCTTCGAAAATTAATTCTCTTCACTCCTCGCTCTTCTGTGTGGCAATTTGTTTTGTTGTATGTAGGTATCTTAGCTATGGAAAAAACCCAAAAGATATTTCTCCAAACATAATATGGTAATGCATGGAAGAAAAGAAAAGAAGCCATCTCAAACGTGGCTTGGCTATGGACTCTAAGATGGTCTCAGACTATTGTTTCCATTGAATGTGTTTGTCTTCAAGTTTTTTGATTTTATTAGATGCTGAGGTTATGATGGCAGAGATAAATAATTATTAATGTTATGTCTGTCTCTGTATAGCAATCAATTCGCATCACTTCTTGTTGAAATTTGAAACTGAAGCCTGTGTCGAAAATTTAGGCATATTAAAGAAAATCCAAGAAATACAGTGCACTTTACTCTTAAGACAAAAGAATTATGATTATGACTTATAAACCAATCCAAAATGAGGATTTATGATATCCAATTTTGAAACAATTGACACTAGAGTAATTACCATCATCAACCCGATGTCAGAATCAAATAAAATTTTCATTGAAAAAATTTGGAAAACAATCTGATGTCGGGAATGACGTAGATGGTTATTTCCAATTTCCCAACATATGTGTCTTAAGGATGTCTATTACTACTACTTACCAACAGTTGCCATAGTTTTTGTATATGATGATTCTTACAGATATCAAATCAGGGATTCCCTAGGGCAGCCTTTTTGGACCACTTCTTTTAACATTATTTAGTAATGTATTAAATGAAATATTCCTCGGTGTACATTTATAGAAACGAGGATCTTATTATCTTATTTATTCCCAATATTAGAATCGACTGCAAGAAAGGAAAATTGAAAGTTTTTGATTGGAAATTTTCAGTTTAGGAAAATTTAAAGTATGACGAAAGAAGTTCGACGAAATGTTGTTCATAGGGGGCTCGAGTAATCACTTGTTTTTTCGTCTTAACGATGAGTTGTGGAATCTAGTGCAATGTCCCATTTTAGCCCTATGATGATTCTGTTCCAATCCGGATTCGGCTTAAGTAAGCCGAATGTTTGAACAGTTTACTGTTCGAAAGGTCATTAAATTTGATAGCAATAAAATAAAAAATAAGATAAATAAAAGAAACTACAAAAACAAAATATGTTTGTAAGGGAAAAGAATGAGTGACGTTTTAATAAATAAAGAATAAAACATCTCCTGTTGTTTGTTGTTAGAGGTCCGATCTCTTCGTTTGACTTTGACTGTCCGTCGTCGTCGTGTCGTCGTTGGTTCGCCATTAAATTTAAACGTTTGCAATTTTTTGTTGCATCTTCTAACTAAGTGCATTTCTGTTTGTGCTTGCAGAACGACACACAGAGCGATGTCATTAAAATATTTTACGAGCGTGACTTCCACTTCTCCGCACTCGGCTCTCTTGGCTGCATTTCACTTGGATGATGGTTCTGGGACTGCGAAGAGTGAGGTATTGGATGTGTGGTGTTCGTGTTGGTTTCGGAGCAGGCACATCATCTGAAGACCCCTTGCTGATATATTCTAACGCGCGATTTAGCTTCTGCTGCTCTGATAATCGCAACGAGGTCGGTTGCCATCGCCAGTCCGTCTTCAGTGTTTGTCTCCCTACATGTGACACTGTTGCTGCTCACTTATTCTCTTATTCCACAGCCGGAACTCGAAGTTCGTTGCCACTTCAATATTTTTATGATTGATCGTATAAATTATACGAGATTTTTATTAATAAAATGGCCAACATGATGCCAAGCAAAAGGGAGTGCGAGTGTTGGATGTTCAACGGACATTTGCGCTGACGACTGAATGCAAGGATATACTCAAATTTGTATACTCAGTCGAGAGGAAGTGGCCATTAACTTTTCTTTTGTTGTATAAATTTAGAGTTTTAGAATGAAACGATGATGTGTGCATGGAGGAATTGCACCCGGAGTTTTACGATGACAAAACATGACAATAATTGAGCTCAGCTTCATGCAGTAACGGCACTCGTTTGTAACTTCGTGTTGGTTAAAAGCTTTCGAGATGAAAATAAAACCTTTAAGGTTGCAGATTGGAGAGTTGTAAAAAATATGCATATTGTCAAATATTTCAGATAAACATAAAATTCAAACGAAAAAGTCATTCACATCCCTTCTTTCTGTAATGGTGAAGGATTTAAAAATAATTTAAAATTAAATTTCCATAACATGAATTGCTTTTTACAGAGAAATGATTCGTAAGATTAATTAACAGACCTCGTAACTCTCCATTTAAAATGAATTTATTAGCCATTTTGTAGGCAGTATTTGTCATCGTACTTCTTTTCAGTGGCTTTTTTCAAAATTTTCAAAAAAATCAATAGAAGATAAGCCAGGATTAATTTTGTATTGCAGTTTTTCTGCAAAAATTACTATAAATTATTAAGTCAAATTCAACTTCCTCTTAAGAAAATTTTTTAGGACTCTCCAATTCCCGATAATTTTCCATTGCAATGTTTAGTTTAGTGGAAATGTTCTTCCGTATCCTTAACAATCCTTACAAAAATAACATTTAATTGCCAATGTCTAGGAAAAGGTCTACAAATCGAATTCCAATAAATAATTTTAGAATCACACTTTCATTACAACAACAACGACGTGGCGTGTCCAAATCTCTCATGCCATGGTACATACATAAAACTAGTTGGCTACAATAAAACTCATTAAAAGTTAAGCCAAGAGTTTTTTCCCTAACAAAAACCACAGTTAAATGGAGTTAAACCGTCCATATTCAATTAAACAGCAAAGTTTTTGGTTTCGTCTCTGTCCGAAAAATTTAAATCCATGGTACATATTTTCAAAAGACCGTTACACAAAAAACACCCCATTCACTTCATAATTGTACAATATTCATAGTTATTTGCTTCCACACATCCGTTTTGCTTTTGAGGGGGCTGCTGCTGGCGCTGGCTGGCTGGGACAAAAATCATACCCGCTTTTGTTAGCCGGATCAACAAACTTTTGTTTTCCATATCCTCCTCATGCAAAAATCAGTAACTCTCTAAAACATTAAGTAAAACAAAAAAACACAAAAAGACTAACCAACCGACCAAACAACGCCGAACAAGAGCATCAAATGTAGAATTGTTTAAAAATTATTTTTTTATTTTTTGCAATATTCCGAACAAAAGAAAAAACAAAAAAAAAAACAGAAACACTCTCGCAAAATACTAAAATACAAATATCATAAATTTTGAAAACTTTGGTACTTCTCCAATTTATATTGTTTTTTTTTTTGTTTTGTTTCGTTGGTTCTCAGTAACACAGTTGGACAAAACTTTGTTTTGCCTTAAAACAAGGATACTCGTACCTATACAAGTAAAAAACTGTAAGGAAAAACTGACAGAACACAACATCAATATAAATGTGCTCAGAATTTCTATGAAAATCTGGAAACATTTTCGGGCTGCAACTCGCCTCTTGAATTTCACAATCTCACACAAGGCATGTTTTGGAACCGCTTGCTGCACACATTCCACCGGTCGGACGACCGACGAAGGACGCGACGCGGCGAGACGGACGGCTTTGGGTGGAGGGTTGTGCAGCTCTAGGTAATCCATTCATGGAAAACAAAACCCTGCTCCAAAGTTGGCATTACAAGGATTTTTTTGCCTGCTCTTGTGTTTCATAGAGATGTGCAAAAACGAAATTAAAACAGAAGAAATGCAAGAAACAAAACCCCAGCGGAAACAACATAGAAACAACCCTTGAATGGGAGTTGGTAGTTGTGAGGATTGGATATTGGGGAGAGAGAGTTGTATGAAGTGGTCGAGGCGGAGCTGGGCGGGCCGGGCTGGACGAGTAATACGGTTAAGGAAGATGCAGGGTGTTACACGAGTACTGGTGATGTTGGCCTAAGTACCCTCTGGAATTGAGTGTTATTTCAATTTCTTGTTCGCTCTTCTTCAGCCTTTTTTTATTTTTGCTCTTGCTTCACTTTTTACTTTTATTGAATTCAAATTAGACTGACCAAGAGCGGGAGCGGAAACGGTCTGAAATGAGGAATTTTTTACCAGATTTTGTTGTTTTTTTTTTCTTTTTATTGGCTAAGGAAACTGAATATTTAAGCGGATTAAATTCCGTTAGAAGAATATGAACAACAAGAAATAAACAATATAATAACAAAACGAGATTAATGAGAATTAGGAATTTCACTTTTTTCAATTCATGTCTGGCTAGTGTATAGGAATTTTTTCAAAAGGATTTTAAAGTTTAAGACTAAGGAGTCGTATTTCGTATGTATATTATGATGATGATATGGTATTGCTTATTCGACTTTATACATTTTTAAGCCTTTAAAATGTACGTACACTGAATGATCGGTTATTGGGATGTGATAATAAAAAAGGATTTGTATATAATTTTATGTTATAAAAGTTGAAGAATGTAAATAAAAAATAAAATATTGGCCTTAGTGACATGAAAAAACCTTTCATATCGACTTATAAACTGAAACTAAATAATTTTTATTAAATGGCGCCCAACGATCACTCTGACGACAGAGATTTCATAAGTTCCTCCAAATCCAACCTCATAATTAAGTTACCATCGAGTTCTGCCGCACGTCAAACAACTCTTTGTGTGCTTACCACAATAGATATTCTCTTCCAAAAGAATGTTGCATTTATAACACAAACAAACACTGCCAAATGTAATATAGCTTCCGGCGACTACGACGCACGGTGCGGCGCAATCATGGAGGACCTTCATTGTTTCACTTCTCTCGTAGATACATACATGTAAAGAAGAGGATTCAATGTGTCTGCAGCCATTTATACAAATAATATTACCACAAGGTACGATTATTGCCTGCGCCAAATTGCACAAATATTGAAATTCCTATCGCGACGAATAATATTTTCGATTATCGCCTCGCCTGACTCTGTTCGAGAATAGTGCTAGTGCTAGCGTGACACAATAAAAATTCTCTTAATATGTGCAAACACCCGATTGCATATTTTTATCATATCTCCTGTTATTATTATTATTTTTTTTTTTTTTGTTATTCCTTATTGTTACCACCATGCCCTGCCCTGCCCAGCCCACCCTCTGTGTCATCGTTTCGTTAAGGTTCTGTTCTGACGATATGGGGTAGTATGAAAGTATGAAGGCGAAGGCGACGGCGACGGCGAAGGGGTGGGGTTTTATTCCACTTGAATTTGTCGAATCGTGACTGAATTGCATGGCGGTACGATTAGGGGTTGCATACGTTGCATGAATATTTGCCAATATACAGAGAATGATATTTTCATAAAGTTTTTTCCTCTGTTATTTTTGTCATTGTCATTCGACTTTGTCCTTGTCGGCTCTCGGTTTAGCTGATGACAATATTTTTTTTTTTTTGTGTCAGAGATAAATTCCATTTCGAAAACAATTCAAGGTTACATCTAGGAATTCTCCGTTTAAGGGCACGAAATTCCGGGAAAATTCGTTGAGTTGCATACACAGAAATTCGTGTGTGCAGTGCCACTTTTAATTATTTCGGAGACAATCACCAGCTGGCTGGTGATGTTAAATATACATACATAAATGTATATGTATACATTATATAGTGGTATTAGGACTGGGATAATGTTTTTTTTGGTTTTTTATTTTGGGGTTTAATTTATTTTTTGAAACATGCAATGTGACACGTTTTTTATTGACAGCGGCAACTATGTTCGAGTATGTGTGGAAGGAATACAAGGTGGTTTGGTATATCCGGTTGAGTATAAACGGTTGATGTCTTTCGGTTTCAGCTTGACAATTTCGTGTGGTTTCTCGAAAGCAGGGTGTCAAAAACATTAATTTTGATGAGAACTTGTATGCCTAACCCCTTCGCCTCGGGCGCCAATTAGCTGCGAATCATTAATCCTTTTTTGTGACATTCCCTTCGGTGTCGGTGTCGGTGCTCGGTGCTTGGTGACAACCACTTACGACTTACGACGAGTAGACCATACAACGATGTTTTTTTTTTAAGTATCATGTAAGGAGCTAAAAAAAAATTGTACATTTGCGAACAAGAACGCGGCATAACCACAGAATTAAGGATTATTAACGTTTTGGGGAAAATAAAAACAGAGTCATGTTCTCTCTTGATTTGATGGATACAAAACTTATACTGACTGACAAGAGCCTTGTTAATTGTTTGCAGGCTTTTACACAATCCTGAATTTATATTTCATGTAACAAAACAGAGTTAATTTGGCTAAGAGGTTAGCTTAATTTTGTCTCATCCCGAAACTCCCACCGAGCAGACAAAACAAAAAATAAAGTTTGACTATAATAAAACGAAAATGACTTTTGACGTAAGACCTATAAATTTGAGCATTTTGTATTGAAACTTGGACAATTATCATAAAATCACTCAATTGTTGCCTTTCGATGCGAGGCATAACAAATCCCCTAATGGAATATTTGACGGGGATTATTAGCAAAAGGGCAGGAATTTTATTGTGGTTTTTGTGGAATTTTGCGTTGGGCGCCATTTTATTAGATTGATATTTCTCGTTTTCTCGTAAAAAAAATTAGATGTATGTATTTATTGCTACTGATTGATAGTCTTTTTTAAGGCTTAGATAAGAAGCTTAGTGAATCCGAAATCAAACATCGAAATAGAACCAAGTCCCATCAATAAATGTTATACCGTGCAGTAAAAACTTTATCGTATTCTCTTAAATATAAAATTAAGTAGTATAATGAAACTCATTTGGATGGAATATAAAAAAGTCAAATGAAAAAATAATAATACGAGTATCGAGCAAGAGCAAGAGCAAGAAGAAAAAGGGGGAACTGAAAATTCCACAAAATTTGCATTAAATTTCATTTAAAATCAATTATGATAAGCTTTGCAGAAGAAAAGCAAAAAAAGTAACCAAGCCAACTTACCCCGTATCTCGGTATTTTTATCTCGCCAAATGTGAATTAATCAACATAAATCCAACCAAATGTGCTCCAGCAAGTTCTTCAAATTTCTTCATCATCATTATCATCATATCCTAGCAAGTAAAAGTAACATGTAGTAGAGTAGAGTATACGAGTATATATGTAGGGGTATCTGTTTGCGGAGAATATCCTTCCGTTTCCTTCAAATATATTACACAAGATTAATATTTGTTTATTACTGGTGTCTGGGTTCTGCGCTTAGAAGATGTGGATAATAACAAAGGACGACCAAGGATAACGGGAAGAAATATTCTTATGTTAAATTTGGCTTCTTCCAACTTCCAAACTGATGTGGTGGTGATGGTGATGGTGGTGGGAGCTGGCAGCGGTAGGTATACGACTACAACGATGAATGACTTTGGGTTCGTTTTCCATAAAAGAAGATGAAGACAAAAGAGAAATCCAAGGACATTCACAGAAATAAATTTCAAAACGCTAATATGGTAATCAGTTATCAATAAAAGGACGAATAATAAAAAAATTGCATGATTATTTGGATGGTGATTGATTGTGTCCTTTTTCATTGGTAGCAGATTGTGTGCGTGGAAAATTGAAAATTAAAATCATTTACCCAAAGAGATTTCAAATGATTGAGCTGTTTTGATCTAGAATGATGATATGTACTTCAACTCCGAAGTTGTAAGCCATTTTTTTAAGGTGGAACTATGGACCCAAAATGCCTCGACGTTATTGTCTATATTTTTGCTTCTTTTTTTTTTTCTTTTTTGAAATATTCCACCCTTGTTGAGAATGTTATTATTTATCTGTAGATATTTTTCGTTTTATTTTTTTGTGAAAACAACCATCATGCGTTGTGTAGGGCCTTTAGTATAGTATGCTGTTCGGTATATGGTTGGCGGCAGCAGTGTCTGCCAGGAATGGGCAATATTTCATATTATCAAGGATAATAAATAATTCACTTTCAGTGGTGTGTGTATCGTGGAATTATCTGCGACGCCTCTGCTCTCATATGCGCGGATGAAGGAGAGGGTTTCCAATGTTGCACATGACCTCACACTTTGTGTGTGCCTGCGCCTACCCAGGAGCCAGAACAGAACCAAAACCAACCCAACGGTCCCACCGACCGCGACCGTAATATAACTACGGTAAAGAACGACGAATTTCATCATATCGCATAATTTCCATATAGCCATTATAAAATTGTAAATTCATCTGCGTATATGAGTTGACATTCCATTCCATGCATCAAGGATCACCCTCGTATTTTTAGTTTGTCGGTTGCATGGTCTTTTGGTGTGAAGGTGACGGCGGCAGAGCCGCGCCAATGTGGTGATAGGGATGAAAAATGTTCACCCAGAAGTTGTTGAATTTCACATTTTGGACTAAGGACTAATGTATGTATTCATGTATACATACTTAATATTCATATACACATATACGTATATACATATAGGATTTATCTAAAAATCAAGAACGGATTTACAAAAATTAAAAAACTAATTTTTGACAAAAGTTTACGATTTTTGTGTAGAAAAACTTTAATACAAATTTGACAACAATAGGTATCCCTCCTGTATTGATGTTGATGAACATTCTATAACCGTAAAGTATAAAAAATATTCTCGACAGCCAGCAGTAATATCAAAATATCAACCCTGTCAGGCCTTGGGTACATTATACACATGTACATACGCTCTATTTCATCATTTCATTAATAAATATATACCCACATACATATGTATGTATGTTATGTATGTAGGTATAGCTTGATAAATATATTTTTCCAATATGCCAAAATCTATAAAACTAAATAAATTGAGGGACGAAAAACGAGGAAGGACGAATAACACATGGAAAACAAGGCAGAGCAGGGGCGGATGTACCCTACATATATCAGCTGTTTAAGGGAAACGTGGAAATTTATGTACCAAAGGGCGATGCAAAAGAAACAGCTGACTCTTCAATAACTTACCCGAGTACTATATGTATGTAAAAATAGAAAATCCAAGGACGGTTGAGATTTCGTCGTTTTTGGTGCTGGTTCACTGCCTAATGGAAGAGGGCGATATTTCCTAGTCACATGTGACTAATTATAATTCCAATTGAAACGGACAAAATAACCGTTAGGTAAAAGTGCATCAGCTGTTTCGAATACAGTAACATTACCTTTTTTTGACTGTAGTAGAAAATGAAATAGGCACTTCGGATATGAAATGCAATTTCTTTCCACATCGAACTATTTAATGTTCAAAAAGAACGTCAGTATTCAGGACCTACCCTAACTTTTCATTGATTCGATATAACAAATAACTGTAGCATATCAAATTAAATCAAAATAGTCGTTAGAAGTTTATTAGGAAAATCTTGTTTTGTAGAAAGGAGAAAGACGAAAACTGTACCTTTAATTATGCAAACTTTTCAATTATATAAAAGCTTTTTGAATGAATGACTTCACTTAAATACAAATGTCATTAGGAGTAGAATCAAGTAACTGACATAGTAATAACTCAACGGGAATAATACAGCATTTTCAAAAAGGCTCCTAAAAATACCTTGTCAACAAGAGCTCTCCAAAAGAACTAACACTTTGACTCTATGTCAAGTC
This sequence comes from Scaeva pyrastri, assembly GCA_905146935.1. Taxonomy (NCBI): domain Eukaryota; kingdom Metazoa; phylum Arthropoda; class Insecta; order Diptera; family Syrphidae; genus Scaeva; species Scaeva pyrastri. The sequence continues at coordinate 1,539,967 of LR989927.1, read as the reverse complement.
GACTGAATTATAAAATGTAACCAGTTACCACTTTCCAATTTAAATTATTCTCGAAATCAAACAGAAATTCAATTCAACGCCCAACCCATTGCACGTCGTTTGTTCTTTTAAAGATTAAAGGTTTCTTAAAACTGAGGCCTAATTTATGGCCTAAATGTGTAATGATTATATGTAGCTCAAAACTTTCCACATACATACATATACGTAATCACTGCTATAATTCTCCATACATCATACAGAAAATCCTCTCATTTATCTTCTGATCCACAATGAATTATTGAACTGCATGTACCAACTGCGAGCTTAAAAATCTGTTATGGTAAAAAATGATACAAAATCCCCACTCCAAGGATGAATGGAATCAGAAATATAAAAGCATATGGAGCGTTAGTGATGTCCTGCCCAAGGCATTAGTCTGTAAATTTATCGAGAAAATTCTTCTTTGAATAGTTCGGAGGGCATTTTATGGTGTGGTCATCAGATCCCAATCCGAGCCAGCCAACGCCAGCGAATAACCCCACCCCATGCTTCCGATGAAGACGATGAAAAAATTAATTCAATCGCTAGTGAACCACAACAACCCTTTGCCGGTACAAAGGAGTAAATCATTTTTAACTCAACGGGACGCAATCCAACAACAAAAAGAAACACTTTTTTTTTTGGAAGTTGGTTATAGGTTTGTACTGCAACCAAATGTATGTATGTATATCAATGGAGTATCCAGTGAGGCTGAAAAATACAAGCTATTTCCTGGTGTGTACATATAAATCATTGTAACAGAGGGCGGATTCATTGATTTCGAGCAAACATCGCCACAGATCAATGCGTCATCTCTCTCACTCTCGCTCCCACTCTGCCAAAGGACTATACGTATGCGATATTCGTATACCACCACTTACGAAAATCCCTGGAAAATTTATTAGAGATAAATTCCTAGGTCTTCCCCGGACATAATTGTATATTTGATCTCAAAAAGGCTTTTCATTTTCATACTCCTTGCTGAGGTTGAGGGGAATCCTTTTTTTCCCTTTTTGGATGGATGGAGTTAATAAACAAAGTTCTTATAGAAAAACATTAAATTTGCCATTATCCTGTTTGAGAATGGCGTCTTACCATCTCCATCTAGGTATGTTCTTAAGTTCCAGCTACGAAACGAACCCATCAGCACACCCTCTTTTGTTGTCAACTAATAATAATCAACCCCCTGGTCTGTATAGGTATAGTTAAAACATCCTTAAGGACAATATTCATATATATTTTTGTGTATGTGTATGTTCCTATATTATTTGCAAAACGAAGCCAACGACAACTTAGTGAAGGATAACATTGCAAAAAGTGTCCCTTTTCCAGCTCTTAGTACATACATTTAACCACTGCCATAATCCCTTTTACCCTTTCGGTACGGAGTCATAGCTTTATCGTTCCCAGAATAGTTATGAGAGCATCACCAACAAAAAGGACCATTTGAAGTTTCTTTTGAGGGGTCCTCCTCCGTATGGGTTGTCGTCGTCGGTCGGCGGCGACGACGGCGGCAGCTAAATCAATTTTTGCAAACAAAAATTTATTCGCATTACAAGGACATCAATATCAACTGAAAGTGCGTGTGCATGTGCTCAGAAAAGGTTGCCTTGCGTTTCACTGTCACAACTAAAGGGTGATAGGCGGTGGCGAGCAATGGCAGAGGACGGTTGTTTAATGAAATGAAATTTGAATTTTGATACGGCAGGCAAATAGGAAGTCAATTTTATTTGGACCTTTATATACCTACCCATAAGAAAAAAGCCTAACGAGAAATATGCCTTTGTATGGGTTTGAAAATGGAAAACTTATGATTTCGTTATCGTCCTTTTCAATATTAATCTTTATTCGTCTTGAGTTGTTTGGGCCCAGTATTAAAGGACTCTGTTAAAAGGGTTATTGCAGGATGGATCTTAAACTATACATATTTCTTAATGCTTTAATTTTTCGCTTCAACTTTGCTCTTTGTGGAATTTATGATGTCCCTTTTTATATTAATCGTAAGTTTGTATATGGATGTATGTAGTTTCATTGCATTAATATTTTAAAGGATGATAACATTTCATAGGCTTTGATTTTGAATTTGACCTTTTTTCTAGAGTGAGAGGTGAATATCTTGTGCACCTGCTTCGCAATATATAACAGATCTTGTTTTTAATAAATTTTCAATTTGTGTGTAAGTATTTCAATCGGCAATAGGCTTGAGATATATTCGAATGGAAGTAACAAACTTTCAAGAGAATTTGTAAGGATATTACATTGCATTGTATTCATATTGCTAGGCATGTATATCTACGTAGTTGAGACATTGTACTTCAGCCACTAAGGACATGATGAAACACATTAAAAGTTTAAAAGGGAGTTGAAGGAACTATCAAAATAAGAAATTCATGATACTTGTTCACTTAAATAAACCAGGGGCAAGATGTTGGCCACAGTAGAACCATGCTCCAAAAAGATCACAATAGAATTGGAGTCTGCCATAATATGAAGTTCAATTTCTTTGTATCAATGAATCACAAAACCACGAATCATGTATCCTAAAAGTGGGAAATTATTATATTTTTTAATAAGAAGAAATAAAATTGCGTATACGCCCAAGTGTACTAACCATTTGTTGTGTCACCAATTAATTACCAGAAAAACATTAAACCATACGTTTTACATATTCAGTCTTAAAAAGAACTCCAATTACTCACAGGAATCTACTTCTACACATCCTTTCAAACATAACATGCTGCCTAAAGACCAATAAGTTGGTATAAGGAGTATTCCCTTTGTATCGGAACCTTCTTTTGTCCAAAAGAACCTTTAATTAAATTAAACATACAACTTAAGGTGTTCTAATCTACGAACATAGATAGGCAGGCATAGATACCACTTAATCGACATTTCAATCTGGAAATTTTCCAAATCCTTTTGCACAAAGGAAAAAATAAGGAACAACAAAAAAAATTAAAATAATAGAACCAATCCATACTACAAATACGAGTAACAAACGTGGAACGTTCCCACGGCCGTATCGCAGTCCGTCATCAAAAGTTAATAACTTTGCTGGCCCTTTGTGTTCATCTATCATCATCGTACTCCTTGAGGGTTTTATAATTACAGTGCAGCAGCAGCAGCCTAATCCGTATCATGAATTCATTGTGAGCCCAGGAAACGTGTTACAAATGTTCAAATCCGAAAAAGACGAACAAAGAAACCAAGCACACAAGACACCCAACCCAAACCTTTGGTTGCTCGACTCAAACCTTAGCACAGGTGTGTATCCTACCTGTGTAGTGTATACAGCACACAGCACACTGATGCCATGCCAATTAGCCCATAAATTCTTATTCTCGTGTCCTGTTGTTGTTGTTGTTGTTTTCTCGGCTTTTTTTTTAATGGTGATATAATAATTCTCAAAATCGATTTTACGGACCATAAAAATAGAAAATACCTTCCCACACGTTTGCAAAAAGAAAAACGAAAACTCAAAAGGAAAGGACTTGAGGATTATCTATGTACATATGTATATGTAGTAGGTAGGTAAGGTACTTGTACAAGGGAACATGGCCCCGGTCAAAGACCTGCGGCCTAAAGTAGGCCAAGACAACCCCGACCCGACGACTAACACGAAGACGACTTTTACGATGACAGGGCACACATTGTTTCTTTGTTGCTTCCTTCCCTGTGTCACAAGTTGACTTGCAATACATACGAGTACATGCATATTGCATACATAGAACTGCATCGAACAATCTTCTGCATACGGAACAAGCCGCAGGATGGGCTAGAAGACAGTAGTGTATAATAGTTGTGTGCATAGGTATAGGTTTGCATCTACAGCCCTCAACATTACACTCAGGTGTCCTTTTGTCATTATTTTCTCACACAAGTGCGATGGGTAATTGCGTTCCTTGATGCCAAAGGTGAACGATGGCAATGATGATGCGAATGACAGGAGTTTAGGGTGCTTCGAGCCACCATTCCGATTCCGTACCACCACATCGCCTCGCCACCACCACAGTACACAGCTTTCATCTCTTCTGTAATTGAGTTTTGGTTTTGACGAGTTTTGCAATGACAGCATATAGTGAGTATAAATAAGTTGCTTACCATTAAAACAATAGCCACAGTCATTTCAATAGATTCAATTCAATATTATTGAAGAAAGTTCAAGCCCCATAAACTATTGGCAAAAAAACGCCTTCACAAAAATTGTATCAAGTTGTTAACTAACTAAATGTTTCTTTATTAATGACTTACTTACAATGATAGGTCCCTCTAATGGGTAACAACGGTGTGCAGTGTTAAGTTTTATCGAAATTTAAATGAAAAAATTCACTCAACTAGAAATTCTTGTTCCTCAGTCTCAAATTCACCAATGAGCGGAAAAAGCGTGGAATTTAAATAAAAATACTCAACGCTAGACTATGCTATTTTACTAACGAAATAACTGTACTGCGATTTTGATTTTCTTCAGTGATGATCTGAGCTTAACCAAGTCTAATGGTCACCTAAAGTAAGCATCAACAAATCATTCCCAACCAATTTCCTCGTTCCTAATAAATATCTAGTTGGACTATTTTAAATGGCCTGCACTGTTCTGTTCACCCAGGTCCCTGCATGAAAAATCAATACTTAAACATTATCCTCAGTGTGATGGCAATGAAGTGTTGGTAGATATGTAGTTATGCTAATTAATAATGCATCGCTGCAGCCGCCAACCTTTCTGCCTCTCTGTGAAAATAAAAAAAAATTAAATTAAATGACAGGCCCTGATTATGATGCACACAACAAATAAGTCTTCAGCTTTAAAGTTTAAATATTGTTGCACGAGCTTTAAGCCGCTTTAAGCAGATAAATTGAGAATGACAACTAGCATATAAGATGTCACACCGCCACACCGCCACACACCACACATATTCAATTTGCCTCCTCGATGCCGCTGGATGCCAATAATAAAAAAAAATAGAATAACGCTAACTCAACCGACAGGATCCTTGTAAACCGGTCGCTCTATAGATATACATAGATATAGGAACTCCTCCTTTTCCGTCTGTCGGGTTTACACACCGTGTCGTCGTAGTCGTCGTCGTCATCATCTCATCGGTCGACGTTTGTTGGGTTGTTATTCATATGCATAGAAGCATGGTTCAAAGGATTTGCTATAGGTTTTACTTGCCCCCTGACTGGAGGCGAAAGCAGTGCAGTTCGGCCTCAAACGAGAGCATCGCTTAGAAGAAGAAGTAAACTGGTGAGCTGGATGCTTGCCCAAGTCGAACCACCAAAGTGAACCATTATGTCTGGCTGACAATGCACTGGCTTGCTATTGTCCTCTAAGGATAGACTTTTTATTCCTTGTGTGCTGTTTCATTTTTTTTTTTGAATTTTTTACAGTTTTCTCCTCCCCGCTAGGTTACTTCTTGAAGTGTACTTACTTTGTTGGGGGCGGTTGGGCGATGTTGTTAGTTGAGAGGAACGACGACGACGACGGCCACTTGGGCTGAATGCATCATCATCTTGGGCAATCATTGTCTGATTGTCTGAATGTCTGATTGCCTCACTACTGGTGCATCGAGGACATGCTACTTTTCTTCCTTTCCTTTCTTTTTTTTTCTTTTATTTTTTGTGTTGCCTTTTCAAAGTTTCTATGGCTTTGTCTGGCCTGCCTTTGGGGGTCTACTAGTCTCTATTGCTTGTTCCACCTCATTCTTTTATGCAAACAAAGCTTAGGTATAACTCCCTAGGCCGTTGAATATATTTTTGTTTTTTTTTTTTGCTTGACTTACAGTTGTTGGAGAAAGTTAAGAACATTTAAGGGATATTCAAGTCAGTAAAGGTGTTTTTTTGTTTGTCTCTCTATGTGACAAGAAAGGCATTGTAATGAGTTTGAGTTCCGTTGAAGGCCGCAGAACTCGAGGAATAGAAAATCACTGTTATACTTCTGGAAAATAAAAAATTGTTCAGTGTTCTTTGATTCGTGAAACTTTTGCAAGGACCTTTGAAATATGAGCCTTAATTTAAAGGAAATGGGACTCCTTAAATTATAAGAACGAATTGAAATTTTATTTCACGTGGTTAATGTTTATAAAACCAAATTGTAAAGGTTCAAGGTTTTCTATCTCCCCCATTTTGTTTAGGTACTTTCAGTTCTAAAAGAAGACAACTGCCCAATAGTCTAAGCCCCCCAAGCCTGCGTCCTACACTTTTTGGCACCTGTTGTCCCCCAACTAAGAAACAAGAATTTAAAGAAAATGATTTTACATATTGCTTAAGTTTAAAATGGAAATTCGGTAGAAAAGAAGACACAATTTCGACACTTTCAATGAGCTTGCAGTAATTCTGCTACATAACTATTGGTTGCAACTGTCACTCAATGAATTACTAATGCAAAAGCATCCTTAGTCCTTATACAGCATTATATGAAGATCCGCACCAACATCAGAATACCATGGCCAATGTGCACATTTTATGCATGAAAAAGAATTTCTCTCTTCTATCTTCACATCATTATTATCTTGTCCAACACATCATTTGCATCCCTGCATTTTAACGTCCTGCGGGTGAAGACAAACATACATAGACATACACTTGCTTACAGATACAACAGAGCCCAGCACAATTGAAGCCTCCTCATATGTATGTATATGAGTGCATGGACAAGTTAGCAAAGAGATGCAAGCATCCAAAGGATGAAACGCGGTTCGCGCGGCAATGACTTAAAACAAAACGTCAGTGATGAGATGATGGTCCTCGTACTCTCGTAGTTATTCTTAGGACGGCTTCTGGATGTTGGTATTTACTCGTACGATGGTAGATATGGGTTGGGTTGGGTAAGCCTTTAGTCGGTTCATCTATGGCCGGCCTACTTTGCAATGCACACATGGATTTTGAATTGTAAAGTTAATTTTACACTCGATTACTGGAGGCAAATTCACTGTCTTCTGTCTTCACTATTAATACAGCTTACTTTATGCATATAGAGCCAGGAAGGCAAGGATTCACTTTTCCTTTGTGTACATTTTATGAAGAATTTCTTTTACTTCGGTGTTTAAGATTCCGTTTAATTTTTGTTCTCCTTTCATGAAGCATCTTTTCAGAAGTATAAAATAATTGACAATTAGGTTGGAAACACAATTTTTAAGTAGCAACCAATCCATTGATTGCTCCGATTAACTCCCAAAAAAAAAAAAAATACCAGAAAGCAATTTATATCATTTTACAAAAATCCTAAACATAATAAATGTGCCCCAAACGCCAAACTCATCGTCATCAGTTTGTCATGTTACAGAACGGAAATATCCTTGAAATTCAACGAAAATGGGCTTGATAATCATCTACTTGATGATTTTCAGGGAGAGGGGATAAAAACCACATTTTAGAATTTATTTCCATAACAGATTTATCGTCAAGGACAACTCCATCCTTGCATAAGCCCTGCCTTGCCTTGCTTTGCCTTGGCTGGGTCTTTAAAGAAAGTATTTTCGAAAAGGATATTATTTTTTTTATTATATGTATGTATGTATGTCTATGTACATACGTCTCGTTTCTCGTAGACTCTTCTAGAACAGTCGTTTTTCCAGAGCAAGCGTGTCCCTTCTTAACCCCTATTTGACGTTTTAAGTGAAGTCAGAACTAGGAATAAAATTTCCTTTTCCTCAAAATTCTTTTTTTTATACATAGTATATTTTTTTGCATGCACATTCTTCGGTATGTTATGATTGATGGGATTCTACCGGCTTTGACACAGAAAAAAGGGTGAAAGCGGAATTCCCTGAGAAGAAAGGACGATTTCTTCCTGCCGCACACTCTGTATTTTATGGGTCTCTATTGGTGTTTTCTAAATCACAATTAATCAATGAAAGAGCATCAGGGACTTGTTTTTTTTTCTGGAGTGTTGTATGTATGTATGTCGTGGCGATTTATGCCTAAGACCTTTTGAATTGAAGGGTTGAGTAGATTTTTGAGTGTGCGTTGAGGCGAGCAGCAGGAACTGAAGTCGAGAATTATGGAAATAGAGCTCCTAATGATTTGGTATTCCCTTAAACAGATTTTTGACTAGAAAATTAGCAATTTCGAACAATTATACCAGCTTGGAAGTAATTTTTCATTCCGATGGAAGGGTACGAAATAATTCTCCCCTTTTACGTAGGTATAGAGGTATAGTTATGTAAAACTGTACATCAAGTTCAAACTAATTTCATTTGGAAACAAACACCAGGTATGTATCCATCACACTTTGCAGTTTGTAAAACCTTTTTTTTCCTCATAATTCTTAGATACCATATCATCGATCTGTAGAGTCTCAACAGTGCATAACAACATAAAATTGAAAAGATCGTTTTTGTCAATGGGAATTAAGTATGAAGTGTCATAAATCGGGGCAAATAGTAATTTTTTGATTTATGGGAATATAAGATACTATGTTAGAAAATGTATATTTCTTAAATAAAATAAATATTTCACTTGAAAACAGTAGAATTCAAAATTTTAAGTTTCTTACTTAAGTATTATTATTATTTTTCGAAAAAGAAGCTCAAAAAATCTGAAAAAAGTCAGAAATAGAATCCCAACATGCATGAACTCAGTTTTAAAATATCAGTTCCTTCATAGTCTCAAGATATTCTCCTTTTTCACTTCTTCAAAAATGTTTGCTTCAGTGAGAAGCTGTGTTGCAAAAAAAAAAAAATAGCCTGCTCCAAAGTTTAAGCCACGGAAATACTTATTTCAATATCAACATTTTAATGAAACTGAATCAGCACATCAAGCAGACAGGCACATACTACTTGACGAAATTTTGAAAAAAAAACTCCACTCGAAGTGATTGCTTTGCCGTCGAACGTAACGCATTAAGGCCCCTCATCTTCCTACTCAACTACCAGCATTTTCAATTCAACGCAAGCCATTCGAGCCGAGCGAGTTCTGTCAATATTTGCATGAATAATAATTCAGAGAAAAAAGAAATATGGTATGTACATACATATGTATGTGTGTTGTACAAGTACAGCTACACTTACTGCACTCTTATGTTACATATCATGAATATGTATGTATTGTGTCGTGCATCGTCGCGTCGTCGTCGTTGTCGTTGTCGTCGTCCTGGCATAGTCGCATCACGCGTTTTCTATCTGTCAATTCTCTGACGACCGACGACTGCAGTCAACCTCGGCTCTCGGCATTCATTTTGGCATCGAATTTCGAATGCGGCAGTTGCGATGGATGGCGGCCCATTCCCTCGTCAAATGCAATTTGCCTTCGAGGATCGAAAATGAGAACGAGCAGTTTTCGCTTTTAATGGCGATGACGTGAGCACAACAACAACGACAACTACTTTTTTGTGGCGTTTGCAGCTCCCTCTCCTGGTAATCGTGTTTACTGTCACCGTTCACTCGTTCCGCGCATTTATTTGCTCACTCGTCCTCCTGTCAAATATTTGCGTTTTGCATATTTTAAATCGCGTACACTAGCAACGTCAACGGCAACGGCAACGGCAACTTCAACTTCAACGGCAACCAGCTCTCCACTCCATAGCGGATTTTAGTCATTTACTCGTGTTCTATATAGGGACAAATTTTATTAAGGGAGCCTTCTTCTCCCTTCTCCGATTTGATTGCAACTAGTTTCCCTTATTTATTTATTTTCTTTTTTGTTGGGCGATATTGAATGCATGACTTTCAATGCAAATCGGTCTTCCGTCACAAAATGGAGTGGTCGTTTCATCATTCTCAACCATTTCACCACCGCCGCCGTCGCACCGCGCCGCTCCGCTGCCTATACCCTCTCCGGCTGTTGCTGTCGCAATCGCAATCGCAATATGTGTCAGGCAAACTGTCACTCCCTTTACTGTTCGGCTATTGATGTGAATTCTGGCGCAAATCGCAGGGTAATTTACATACAAATGCATTTTGCTGTAATTATAAGCAGCAGGTTTGCATGTTCGAATGTAATAAAATAATCGTTGGGTGGAGTTGTTGATAAATCCACCGCACGCTATATCCATTCATACATATTCGTGTGTACCCATACATCAATTCCATATACATACATATACATACACACACTCGACTTGAGTCATAGTAATAACTGCTATTGTAGAACTGCAAATTGAAGGTCAACAAAATAAGTTAGCAACTATAAAGGGTCTTTTCAGCTGATTCCTTTGTCTGAATTTTCCATATGTACTACACTCTTATTGGTGTTGTATTAAAGGACGAGGTTCAAGGTTGAAATTTTAATCTGTTGATCCATTGATGTAACACAAGGTGAGGTCATTTCTGACAAAAACTGGGTAAAATACCAATAAAGTTGGGTTGGGTGTGGAATCAAGTGTTAATGAATATGTTGGACAGAATTAATGCATAAACACCATTAATACGAGTTTCGATTATAAAACTGTCAAAAAATATATTTATGACTCTTGGCGTAGGTAGCTTAGCTATATACATACATATGTATCTATTGAAAAAAGAGTTCTTTGAAAAACCTTCTTAACTACTAGGAACACAAGTTAAAGGAGATTGTTTTTGGAATGTAACGATATCATTGCACGAAATGGTTCGTTGTAAATTGAGAGCAATCTTATCTTTATATGAGCCTGGTCAGTAATTGGATTATAAGACTGATTTCTACGAAAAATTAACGGATTATCATGAATGAACTTGGTATCCTTCAGCCGTTTCAAAGCCAAAATAATACTTACTTAGCACGACGAAATTTTATTTGCCTCAACTAATTCAAGAGTCAAAGCTTACTGAAATGCCAATTAATAAGTAATAAACTACTTTTAAGTGCAATCTCAATTATATCGGTGATTTTACGGTGGTTTTACAAAAATTGAAAAGGATTATTTAAAATTTTGTTTCCAAAGGACATTTGTTCATTCGGTTTCTTCAGATCTATCACTGCGTTCAAATTTCTTTCCTGGAAAGCACACAACGACAAATATTCCTTAAATTTAGATATTCCTGGAATAACCTTACTTACTTGTTGTTTGTGTATGTATGTATGTACATTTTTGTCGATGATGACGACATCAACAACGACGACGACGTGTGTCATGTTCCTTACATATTTTTTGTGTTTCCATTATATTCATTCTATGTCCTGGTGTTTAATAAATATTTAGTCTTTATGGTTGTCATTGGAACAACTGAAAAACCAAATTCTCCATTCAACAGACGAAGGTGATGGTGAAGGTGGCGCGGTGCGGTGCGGCATTGTCGGCGACAACAACGACACGAGGACGGTATGGTGGAGTTTAAATTCAAAAGAATCGAGCATAACATAGCGAACAATTCATGTCATTAGAAGAGGTCCTGTCGACATCTTTTCCTGAAAGAAAAAGCAGAAAAACGTTTCCACGACAACACCGCCCAACCGCACCCACACCTTCATCATCTTCATCCACACACATACTCGTATTAGCTGACACATTCTTCCGCTTTTCAATTGAAGCCATGCGAGTTGTTTATTTGTGTTGTTCACCATATCCTTGAATTTCTATCCTTTGATTATATTCTCAATCATTTTCTGTTGTGCATAGCTCGTCGTATATCCGTTTGTATGCTTCTTTGCCTCCTTTATGTGTGTTTTTTTTTTTTTTGTGTGCGATATTTTTCATCATTTTCGTGATTGTTTCTTTTTTTTTGTAACATAAAAATTCTATTGTCCGACAATACTGGCAGAAGGATGTGTCATCGTTACGGTACGTGGAGGAATTGTCAATGGAGGTTATTGTTTCGCGTATCTTCTTCATCCCTCTCTCTTTAATAGTCAAAAACAAAAATTCCATGTCCTTTTTTGTCAACATTCAACATACAGTATTATTTCAATTCGAAATGCATATCCTTTAGGTACATTCCTTTTGTCATTTTGTGTGTGTTTGAAGTTCGCATTCGCCTTCTCCGCCTACAACTCTATTCGCCGTTTTCCTTTTTTTCTCCGTTCCTGTAGAATTGGAAATTTCCATCATTGCTTTGGCATGGAATATAATTGACATACAAATTGATTTTCTATGTTGGCTTCATGCAAACTTATTTTCCTGTTGTTACGAGTACGAGTAAGTCTTTGTATATGTATACATATCCTTTTGAGTGTCCTGTGTGTGGTACTCGTAAACAAAGCAAAACAGTCGAACCCTGTAGCATTAAAATATTACCAACAGACATACATATACCAACCCAACATACTACTCTACATACATGCAGAAGAGATCCTGGCTGGAAGAAGAACCGGAACAAGAAAAAAGGTAATTCGTCACGGTTTGTCGGTTACAGTGAATTGAAATGTCACATGGGTTTCAAATATTCTACGCTGTTTTGTTGGTGGTCGAAAATTAAGTTGTATCAAAGCCTGATACAAAAAATTCCTGACTTTTTTCCTGGATGTATTTGTATTTTGGTTTTATTTAAAAGGGGTAATGATAACAGACATCAAAAGGACGTCCAAGCGGAACAGATTGATTTTTGTTGTATTTTTATTTATTGGACAAGAGCACTGTGATGCGAAGACCGAAATTGCTTTTTTGATGTGATATAGGCAGTTGTCGATGACGGACCGCAGGGTACTAGTTTAGGGTCGGTTTTTGTTTCTTTTTTGTATGTATTAATGATTCTATTAAAATGGTTCATGGTATGAGGTGGGATGAAGGATACAAAAAGCAATGACTTAGATTAACCTGTTTGTTTTTAAATAGGTTTGCAATGTATACGTCTGTGTGAACGTGACTTGAATGGTTTGATTAGTTAAGCTTGTTATTAGGTCAATAACAATACGAGAAAAAAAAAGTCGGCTTTCCGTGAAGTGTCTCGAGTACCAAAATGTAGGTATCAGAAACCTTAGTTTCAAACATTTAGAGCTTATAAAAGCAGCCAAATCAAAAAACGTTACAGTATTCGCCAAAGGAAATATAAATGCAAACAATCTACTCACAATTAGAAAAAAACGAAAGAAGCCTTCAATTTGTGACCAAAAGTCTAGCAAACATTATGAATCGCATGTAATTGTAATGAAAAAACCTTCTGCTCTGCAAATAGTCAATTCATCTGATCCTGCAATCAAAAAACCTTTTCTGAAAATTACTGAGGCGTTATCGTATTTTGTAGACGAAAAACCAACATTAAGGCAATGAAATAATTGCTTAGTCACGAGAGTACGAAATTTGTTTCGCTTCCTATCCTTCAATCTTTTCTTCTTTTTTTTTCAAATAATCCATTAGAAATATTTTCTCAAGTCATCGAAGAAATGCGTCCACACACCAGCAATAAACACACAGTACCGAATGGTGGCAATCTTTTCTGGCATCAGGAACATATGGTATGAGGTGGAAACATGTAGAAAAATATCAAATTCTCCCACACACAATGATTTCAACCGACGACCGACAGACGAACGGACTTATGGACACGGGACCACATTTGTATCCCTAAATGCGTTAGTGTTTGCAAACATAATACCGAAACGGACACAAAGGATGCCATGTGCTCTAGAAATTACGATTCGTAATTAACCAACCTCCTAGCCAACCCATACGAGAACTTTCTTATTAAGGGTACCCAGGTACCCACAAAAAAATACCTATACACAGTTAAATTTATTCACTACACGAGAGAGAAAATCAAAGGCAAAGTGGTGGTAGTCTTCGAGTTTCGAGAAAGTTAGGTACTCTTTGTGAGATGAAAAAAATATTTTGCAGGTATTTAGATTAGGTCTTCTAAAATATGAACTGCCTTCATTATTCGTACTGCTCAAGTTTATGTTCAGAATCCCGCTTCCCTCTTAACACATCATTACCGATACGAAAAGAGAAAAGAAATTCCCGAGACACTAAATTTGTACTCAATTCCAGTGCGCATTGCAAAAAGAAGGACCTTTTGTGTCGTATTCGTATAATCGTATATTAACAATTTATCATTCCGAATAAATTTTCAGATTTCCTTGGCACAAGTATATTTGACCCATAAACAACTTTCCACATCCACCATCAGCCATCAGGCCATCAAAAGCACAAAGGACACTTGAAAAAAAAAAAAAAATTGAAGAAAATAAAAAAAACTCGTAAATATTAAAGGGGTGCGTGTGCATTAAATATAAATGACGCTTCAGAAAATCGCCACTCATACTGATGCTGGCAAATGACAAATGGCAGGAGCAGGATTCTTATGCAATATGCTGGTGGCTGATGGCTGGTCCCCAGGAGCAGGCCCATACATCTATTGTGAAACACGTTCAAGTTCAATTAATGCTAAAATCAGCCGCAAATTTCTCCCTACATTTGCGAGTGGTGTGAAGCTGAAGTGGATTTTGCTGGCGGAAGGAGAACGAATGTCCTTTCATGCATATTTCGGTTAACGGAACGGTCCTGATTCTACTGCTGCTGCTGATCCTGATCCTGATATACATAATATGTACATATGAAACATGATGACGGCCTCTATAATAAAATACATACATGCATGAACAGTACATCTACTCGACCATAAATAAACTCAAAAAGGACTCCTCGAGAGCAAAAAAGAGTGAATGGTCTACATTACTTTTTTGTACGTCTTTTTTTTTTTGCAAAATATCCTTTGTTCAAGTGAGTTCTGGAGAGGCTTGTTCAGCGCTCAATCAGGGATGATTGGGATTTCGGGAACCGTGATATTTTATTTATTTATAATATTTTTTGGTAATTCAATTGAAATATGTCGGCAGATGGAGGGCTCATAGCGTCGATTGGAAACTTTGAGTGGATAGATCCGGTGCGGTACCTACCTATACCCTATATCTACTCATGCGATTCGAGCTTGTATCTGGGAATTGATTAATGAAAATCCATATTTTGTCTTCCTTTGACTTATTTGTGAAAAATTGTCAACGGTTTCTTGTTGTGATCGTAAGGTCGTCTAGGCAACCTCGGTATCTGACTTTATCGATTTTTAAACTGAACAATTATTTTTTGATTATGTATTAAAACCATATGCGTCGCTATGCTATGTGCCTCCTCTCATCCTTAACTATTCCGCACTTAATAAAAAAATATTTCCCGAAGCAGGATACCCATCAATACCAGAATCAGACACTCCCTGGCTCAAAGGGAAAGGTTTCAAAGCTTTTTGTAAATTATAGTTAAGCCCGATCGCATTTTACCCATGAATAACATTATCTTAAATTGTTTTCCTGTTAACTTTGCAGTATACACAGACACATAACAAAGAAACAAATACATACACCCTCAGATCCCTGCTTGTACACAAAAGTAAATTACTTGCATCACATAAAAAATAATTAAATTCGTGTTAATTACAATGCCACTCTCCAACTCCAACTCCGACTACGACTCGGACTCCGACTCTGGAGAAGTTTGTCCGATGATTATTTTCGAAATCAACATAATAATAAAGAACAAGTGCAGCCGCAACAATAGCGATGGTGGCGGCCCTGCCCGGCCTCGGCCCCGACCATCGTCGTCGTCGTCGACTGAATGCACTTTACAATATTTTTCACAAAAAATAAAAAAACATAAAAAAAGGAAACCCGAAACAGCCTCCACGTCCGCATGGTAGACTGCGATCCGACAATAACCATCGCTCCACGATATAGCAAAATAAAATTAAATTTTAAATATAAAAGGCGAACAAAAAATAAAACAATAATTTAAATAAAATTGTGAATGCAACAAAAAACTGTAAACAAAATGGAAATTCAACAACGGAGCAGAGGTGCGTGCATGAGTGGTGCTACGTGACCCAAAACCAGAATCAACATAAGAATATAATACCAACCTACGTACGTACATACATATATACATACATACATAAAAAAAAAAGTAAAGATAAAACCGAAACCGACTGAGCCTGATGTACTATTCAATAGTCCTGGGGCTGAGGGGCGAACGAACCGAACACCGAGGGGGGCTTAACACAGTTGATGGTTTTACAGAATTATATTTTAACATTTTTCAGTTTTTTTTTTAATGTTTTTTGTTCGAAGCGTCGCGGAAAACAATGGAAAATTGGGCGATTGTTCCAGTGGCATGCATTCATCACTTGGCCACATTTGGCTTTTGTCATCCGTAATCTCTAGGGCCTTCTCGTCTTACATTTCGGTCTGCACCGGAGGAGTTGTGCATGTGCACCCTCAAAAGGGCTGAGGGTTGCAGCAAACAAGCTGTTCAGCAATTGGGGGGCTACTCTTTTTTTTTTTGCTGAAACAAAAGCAGGTATGGTGCGGAGCTATGTTGGAAAAATATTAAATTTGT
This sequence comes from Scaeva pyrastri, assembly GCA_905146935.1. Classification (NCBI taxonomy): domain Eukaryota; kingdom Metazoa; phylum Arthropoda; class Insecta; order Diptera; family Syrphidae; genus Scaeva; species Scaeva pyrastri. Next base: position 1,523,721 of record LR989927.1, on the reverse strand, counting down.
ATGATAGATATGTATGTATATGTTTTCGTTGAGATGAGATGAGGCCCAAGGCCAGATTCAGGAAAAATACTTTATTTCTGTGAAGCATTTCCAAACACAGGAAGGGCGTGGTCCTCAATGCAACATTCGGTCTCGGGCTATATCATAGGGTAACAAACCAAAGTTATAATATGTTTTGGAGGAATTTCAAATTGGTAAGTAAGTAAGTGAGTGAGACATATCATGCCTTATGTTTGGGGGTCAGATCCCCCAGTCTCAGTCTCAGCATTCTCCAACACTTGGCTATTGAGAAATTAACGAATCTCCCAAGAAAATATTTTTTGATTAAAAAGTTCTTCTCACTTGAGGCTGTCGAATTAAGAAGAACCTTTTTGGTACTTTTTCATTGTTTTTTAATACTGTGATAGTTTTCCGAATTTTTTTTCGGCAATGTGTGGAACAATTCATTAAATAACAAATGTACGGACTACGGAGTAGAAACACTGCATCTTAGCGACTGAGACTATCAGATAATGAAACTAAAGGCAGATCGACAAAGACTAAACAAAACAAATAACTGATAAAACGTGTAACAACAGTACACGATAATTTACAGATGTAATGAGGGTAATCAAAGGTAACAGGTACCTACTTTATGTTTATGATTGAGTAATTCGTTGCTGAATCTTAACATATTGCTATTGATTTGATTCAAACTCGGTTTTCATAGTTTCTTTAAAGGAATTTTCTGTTTTTAATCCGAAAACCTCTGAACCAGATTTGATTTAACTCCATAAATATTTTTTTATGTTCTAAGAATCAATTTGAAATATTTGCAACAACCGAACTGATTAAAGCAACATTTTTATCTCCCTCCCATAAATCCGTGCTGAAGGGGGATCCTTAAACAATGTGTTGATGAATTAGGGGACTAAATCTCCTGCCCATTGTGAATTAGAATGCAATAAATTGAATGAACTGAATTTGGTGGTGACAGCTCGAACACGTGCTAAAAATACCCAACATGTAACACCATCATCGTTAGTTCGAGGAAAGAAAAAGTGGCATTTAACTTGATATTCAACATGGGCATTAAAAAAATGTATTTATGACCGCTGCGCTTAAGGTAACAAGAACATACCATCAATTCAAACAAAAGACATTTTTCAGAACAATTAACAAAACTGTTAACAGTTTCTCAATTCAACTAAACAAGGGAATAAAAAAAAACAAAATCATCCACCATAAAAATTAAGTCAACGAAACGACTTCCATCCACATGCTGCAAGAACCATCATATTTTCATCAAAAATCATCTGCGTCACACATCGAACAAAGTCAGATCACACTCACACACCAATCACAAAATTATGTACACATGTAATGTACAGTTATAGCAACAGAAAAGACCTCCTCAAACTAATGAGTCCAATTTGAGAAAATAAAACCCGAATGCGATTTGTTAAATTTCATCCATGTCAAGTCTTAAAAAAGACACATTTTCAAAAATAAAAAAATTAACATAAAAAAGTTTTTGAATTGTTGCCAACTATTAATGTAGAAGTGGATACAAAGACCGATCGTGCGTCGTCGTCGGTCGTCGGTCGGTCGTTGTTGTTCAACTATACTCGTACTAAAACCGAAAACTTTCCTTCTGCCAAATTTAGAAAGACCGAAAATACATCAATTAATCACGACAAGCATCATGTGTTCCGTTCGACGTTATGTTCTGTGGGAGCGGTGCGGTACAACAGCTTGCTATACTCGTGTGTATACGACAGAAAACATTTCTGGACCGTGGCATGTCAAAGAACCTGCTCAGTTTCGGCTCCGACTTCGGCTTCTGCTTCTGATGTTGGTATTCCAGAAGCAATATAGGAATCAACCATATGCTAAGGCATGGGGTCGATCTATTGAGGATGTACAGAACTGACAGCGGACAGAATGTTCGAGTAAAAATAGCCCAACTTGGAGTCTTCCAATTCTATTCCTATACGTAATCGTAATGTAGTATGGAAATTCTAAATTCAAATAGGTATACTCTTAAGGAATGCAACCAGATGACAATGGCACATTCACAGTTGGTTTCTGGAACTCTGGGATGATGATCCGCCACAGCAAGTGTCTTTGAGGGTAGGTATGCGATCAGTAGAATGAGAAAGTTTTCTTCCAAATAAAACAGCTGGTCTGGATTCCTAGAATCTTCCGGCAATGCGCAAGGACTTCCCTTCTTATCCAAAACTGAGAATAAATAAATTGAGAACGAGACGAAAGTAAAGGAAAGGAAACTAAACCTAAAACAGGAACAACGTCTCTGTCGCCAGCATTACATCATATACCGTGGTAATGGCCCATAAAGGCATCTGTTTCGCCTCTCAGTCAAACACAAAGACCGCACCACTCACAGGAAATCCTTAATGACACTTAATAGGCAATATATATAAAATGTTTTAAAAAAAAGAATAAATACCGGAACAAAACACACACGACAAAGCAGAAATTCTCAAAACCAAAACAACAAGTTCCAAGTGCAATTCTGTTTTATTGCTAAAAATTCCCAAAAAACCCACACAAACAGGATGTCCTGAGTCCTGAGCCTGACAGATAGCCTACCAAGAGACCAAGGTTGGCATTGGCACGATGCCTGTGGTTCCCACCATTCAATTTCTGTCTTCTATTCTTCTTTTGCGTGCAATCCTTTCCTCAACCGATATGCTGATGATCGTGCCGTTGCCATTGCCATTGCCATATGCCAGTGTCAGTCCTAATAAAACTATAGATCCCTATACGAAGTACGTCCGTGTGCCTTGTGCACCTCCTGCAGGATGAATTTTCATAAACCATTATCTTGGTAAGGTCAGCTGCTCGCACTAACTGTGCCATTGAAAAATCTCACGACCTTCAATGGAAGGAATTTATATGGGACACCTTTAACGAACACAAAGTGAGGCGCATGCAAACACAAACTAAAACACAAACATCAGCGAAGGCGAGGAACTAAATTTTACAGTTGTTGCTATGCAGAGGGATAAAATTCTTTGAATTCTTTTTTGTATGGTTTTTTGGTTTGTGTTTGTTCGAGAGTGTGGGAACACATGCTATGCCTTTGGCAAAAGGGGGAACACGAACAACGACTTAATTTTTTTTTTTTTTTAATGAATGAAACAAGACCTCAGGGGTTTGTCAGCAGAGAAGAATAAGAAGGAGATGTTTTCATTATTTATTTTCGGAAGTTAATAGGAGTCAAATGTCAGCCCTGAGGGATGCCAATTCGAAAGAAATATTTAACGCTGGCCCTGAAGCTGATCCCATTTGCTTCCATGCCATTAGTTGTACTTTAGTGGTACCTTCACGGCCAATCCACTTGTAAGTTTGGACAATTTAATTAAAATCCAAATACGAGTAAAAACCATTTTGATTACGTAAAAACGTCCTTCATATTGGCATGGGCTGTTATCATGCCTTTTCGGTTGCAGCAATAAGTGATTATCCATCAGGGGGAGTTAGAATAGTAGTGCCCATCGCAAATCTCCAAAGGAATAGCCAAACAAAAGGATGCCACGACCATAAATAAAACAAAATTCGCATTTATCACGGTAATAAAAGGACAATAAGTATAATATCCTCGTATGTATATATCAGTATTTCTCTTCACACATACCTACATACATAAGACATAATCGTAACGCTTCTGATAGAGGGGTGGTGGTGAAAAAATCAATTTCATTGCAACAATTATTGCCAGAAGCTCTATAATTCACAAAGTGGAGGGGTTGGTGGTGGTGATAGTGATGGTGATGGTGGATGCCAGGACAGTAGTTGAAGTGGAAGGCATGAAGAAAAGCTGACCCAACATCATCACATCACCTTTCATTGGGACATGCGACCGATAACTTGAAACGGGGTCGGGAGACGAGAGACGGGACCAAGAGCAACATCAACCGAAGCGGGCTCGGGCACATAGATTTATATGACACATGCAGAGAAAATGAAATCAGAAGACAATGGCTGCCAGACATAAATTACGGTTCGGTCCATTACTTGGCAATCATCATTAATGACCTCACCTCATGCGTAAATAAACCTGAAGCCGCTGCAGAACGTATACAAACGTTGATACGTCGATATTAAAGTTGGTAGTCAAGTTGTTGAAATTTAAATCCATAAATACAATAGTATACAAAGGGAAATCACGAAGGGTACTTACAATGTATGAATGTTTCTGTAGTTGTGTCTGTGTATCGCTGTCACGCAATTATTGAAGTATCTATATCGCATTGGTAGCAACGCAAAGGGGGACATGTGAAGTCTTCATTTTGTAGGTAGCTATCAGTTACATAATTTACTATATCATTATTTTTTGACGAAGAAATAAAGCAATTTTTGTAAATGCTTTTGAGTGGCGTATTTTATAATTTAATAATAAAACGGTACAACTAAACGAAACCCATGAGGTTGTGGTTACATAAGCCACCTAGGGCCGGCCGTATTTGTAGTTACAATATATTTTGTAAGCCGCGGCCAAGTAAATTGTGTTTAATGAAAATATCCTTGTCAATCCAATATTTTATGACCAAAACTTGAGTTCAACCTTCAACCCCAAAAATACAATTTAGTGTTAAGTTAGGCATACAAAAATTAACATACATACATAAGTATATTCGAATGTATTTAATACAATGATGCAGCTGTAATCCTTCCGCTTCCTGCTTATCTCGCGAACAACGACAGGTGCACCATAACATTGCACAAAAGTATGTTTTTCTTAAGCACAAATTACTAACAATAACTGTAAATGGAACAATAAGATCACAAAACCGAAACCATTTCTAAATTATATTCGTGTATTTAAGTTATATTGCCAAAAAAGGTTCTCTACTAGGAAAGATTTGTGTAACAAAAACAAGCGTTTGAATAAAGGATTATCAAAAACATAATGAATGGTTGTTTTCTTCCCTGATGGCGGGTTTATTTTGAAAACAAAAAACCCGTCAGCTTATTCAAATCACTTTTTATTCCATCATCAGCATCACGGTGCCTTGATTTTAACAAAAGTTAACAAAAGCAAAAACAAAAATATTCTATTGTGTCGTTATATATTTTTTAAATGAAAACGGGTCTACGGGAATCTGCTTTGCTCACACATGAAGAAACGTTACTGTGTCGAAAACGAAATGTAGAATGATTCATTATTATACATTTATACATTCTATTGGGTAAAAGATAAACAAACATTCTTATCGTATTTCAAAAACAATTAACATCGCATGTGCCATCAAGCGCCATTTTTCACTGCAAACCAAACCTAATGGTATTGAGACAAACTTGTACTATAACATTTGTTACTCAACTGAGGAATATGAGCTTTTGTACGTCCCTATTTTGCGCATGTTAAATATATGTAGGTAACCAAAAAAAAAACAAAAAAAAATGAATGTGTACCTTATGCCCTTTGCAATCACACAGAGGATTAAAATTATCCCGTGGAAAAGCAAACTTTTATCTTAAATCAAAATAAACAATACAGAGGATTTAAAATGCAAACATACCACTGCTCCGCGTCGCGCCACCGTACCGCACCGCATCATCCATATCCATCCATTGGAGGGTTAACGAAATCACGTGTTCGATTTCGTTGATGCGGTCGACCTAAAACGAACCGAATAACCAAACAAAATCATCATCATCAAACCATCGTCGTCGTCGTCGTCGTCGTCGTCGGCGTTGTCGATAAAACCGCAAGGGAAAACGTACATATATCGAAGATTGAAATTTTCACTATGCTCGTACTGCTGCTACTGCTTCTTCTTCTACACCTCTCTTCTCTGCAAGAGTTTCTGAAAAATAAAAAATACAAAACCAAAAACAAATAAATAGAAAAACAAAACGAAACAGGATACAATCAAAATTGCGTGTGCACACTCAGCACATATTTACAGTAGAGTTGAACGGTTTTCCAAACAGAAACAAAAACTCTTCCGTAAGCTGAAGAGATTTTAAGTTTATCCAGGTGTAAGACATTGAAATTATATGAATATAAGCCTCATCGCGTAGTACTCGTATTGTATAAATATTTTTAAGGTCTCATAATATTGCCACGATTGGCGCCCAACGTGGGGCCTAGCTGGTACTATGGTTATTCATGTGCAAATCATTGTTTGGAATTTTAAGGAACAAGAGTTTAAGCAAGCATTTACTTTCAAGTAAGCAAACAAACATCAAAGGTAAGGTACTGTTGCAATTGGCGCCCAACACAGGGTGTACCCGTATGTATAACCAACATTCTTGTTTAAGCTTATTCGTATGACACCTGCTGTCCTTTACTCTCGGGTCTTCACGGCTGTGTAAACGGCGACTTTCCAGTTAAGTCCACTAGTATCCATAAATCTGCATTCATCTTTTCAATACAATACAAAGAAGATTAAAGCAGAGGTTTGAACAGGAACACAATCGTCAAAAAGTGTAGGGACTTTTTCACTGATGAAGGCGTAAATTTTTTTAAGTGTCAGATTTTAAAAACTTTGAGGGCTTCTTGAAAATTTGGAGAATTGCAAAATTCAAACTCACTTAAAGCTCGTTACCGATTGCAAACCTTATCACTTCAGTGTTGGTATACGTAATACATTTATGTTCGCTTATTCCTCTATACTATATTTTTGTAAAATCCACTATGTCTGCTTTAAAGAAAAAAAAAAGTAAATGAATAATAAAACTCCAAGAGAAACCGCGAAACGCATCTATAGCGAATATCTAGTTTCATGCTTGGTTGGATATTTCAAATTCGTTTTAGCAATTTTCGTTTTGTATTCTTTCTATTTTTCCAATCACATTTTGTTTTCCTCGACGTAATATTACAAAAATAAGAAAATAAAAAAAAAAGCAGAAAAAGTGGAAAAATTATTATTGATTGACATGAAAACATTTCGGTGCAGAAAAATTGGCATTGAATTGAAGTTGATTCCCCTAGGGTGTATTCGAATATTATTATTGAACTTAGAGTGGCTTTGAGGTGAGGATGACATGATGTCCTTATTTTCTTTATTTTTTTATGTGAGACTTTTTAATTTGGAGTCAGAAGAATAAAGAAACAACAACGACTTGGAGGTCCGTGACCAATGACAGTGGCGACAGATATCGGCGGCATGAATGGCGCGGCGCGGTGGCGATAGCTGCAGTCTTTTTCATTTACCTATTCTCACCGCCGCCGCCGCCGCCGCACCGCCGCCGATTGCCATCAATTTTCATAATTAAACCCTTCTGTGTGTGGTTAACGTGGTATAGTTTATAGTTGTTGTTATTCGCTGCATGGGTTAATTACTTTTTGTCTACGAAACCGTCAAAGGCCACCTTCATTATAACGATTCTTTTACTGACGCACAGGACTGAATATTAATTTGTTTGGCTTGGGTCTTATGCATTTATGTATATTACACATGTACTATATACTATACGCATATGCAATAAGTACACGTTTGCCTGTGCGTGCAGATAGGTTAATAATTAGTAATCCTATAAGCGGCTGTAAATTGGAGACATGTGTTAGATGTTTTTTTTTTTTGGTCAGTCAGAGTTAAAAGGAGTTAACTAGAATTTTAATACTGAATTAAAAGGCTCTTTTACATATGTGTGTAGGTATATGTACAAATATGTATGCGTTTATTTTTTTTAAAAACTTGTAAAACATATTACAGTCTCAGCCTCATCAGGAGTTAGAAAGGAGATTCGATCCAAATACACTCCTTCATTCAATTAAATCATAAAAAGTGCGCATACGCCCGAGGTACCATTACAATATGATGGATGGTAGATAAAATTTGTGGTTTTTGGACAGAAATTATCTCGTCCAAATGAAACGTTAAATATTAAATCGGAAAATATTTAAATATTTGAAATTTTGTAAGACTATTATCAAGTCGTTTGAAACCGCTTTCTGTAACATAACTTCTTTTTAAGCTGAAAATAAGGAATGGTTATCTGAAAGGTTAACCTGAAGTACTGTAACGACCGTTTATTCTATGTCAAATCGTTGAACAAGAATCTTAAGTTATCTTTTTTGTTTTAAATGACTCTTAACTTTAAAAACTCCAATTTTAACCACCCTTTTCAATAATTTCACTGGTGATGTCTTAAAGCTGAATTTTGGAACAGTAAAAGAACACGAATCAAATGTGTGTCTCCTGCTGAATAAAACCTAATAAAAGCCTTTTTACTAGTACACACAACGTAAACATAAAATAATCTCTAGTTAATCATCAACTTAAAAAGACTCTGTGGCAACAGCTCACAAGCTATTTATAATAAGCGAAACAAAATAAAGGACATCTACAACGGAGGAAGCTGATTGGGGCTGTGCGTGAGGACATTGGACACAATTTTTCGCAATCATAGAACCGGAATTAATTTCTGATTCAAATTTAAATGGACGGAAGTAATTCAGTTGGATCACAAATACGAAATAAAGCACCACCACAACCTCCTCCAATTACTCAGCCTACTGGCCTTTTGACAATGTCCTTTGGTTTTTCGACAGCACACAAACGTGTACACATGAGCTGCTGTCATATATAGATACTCGTATGTCTGTATCTGGTTTGAATGAACCAATGGATATGTTGGTATTGTCCAATATATCCGCAAAAATCAAATATCCTTGAACGGTTGGCGGAGCATCATTCTTGTATACAATTCAAATGATTTCTGTATCATTGTGGCATATGCATGAAAATAAAATGAACGCCCTGTCTCCGAGTCCGACTGTTTGGTCCGGACGGCGGCGATCGTCCATTCGTCCGGCAATCTGACGGGCTAGCTGGTTCGTCGGCCGTCAGTCGGCAGTCGTCAGTTCTCTCTTTGGTATTTAATTTGGCCGCAAAATCAATTTAGCCGGCTGAGTTGAGTGGGAAGGAGAGTAGGTGGGTGGGAGTCTGGTACTTGGTTGGTGGGTCTCCAGCCGAGACTGCGGCTGCAGTGGCAGCACATGGAACGAAATGCTTCCTCCTTTTTTGTTGGTGCTGAATTCCAAAGGGAAATTGCTGTTTTATTTTATTCGCTTTTATTTTGTTCGGTTATTTATGGATGAATGTTTGGGAAGAATGAACAAATTAGGAAGGAACCTTCAACCCCGCCTGCTGTTGTTAATTATGCGCACAATTGCGAGTGATATGCATATGTGTGTATGTAGTATATTTGAAATACAAACAATGTTGTCGGGCCCTGCCCTTTTCCGACGATAAGAACAAATAAAAAATATACAAATATTTAGGTCAACTCGATTTAATGATGGATGGGCCAACGCACGGTGGTGTGGTGATAGCTGGAATGGAACCACCAAAGCCAACAACAACAAACCTCTCTCTACAAGTCACAAAGGGACACATTCTTCGCCCCTTTATTGTCATTTACATATATGTACATGTGTATTTATGTATGTATGTGTGTACCAGGTGGAAAGATGTGTATGTATGTATGTAGGTATGTATATATGCCCACACTTTGTGTAAATACAAAATGCAATCAAATTTTAATCAGTTTCCGTGGACAGCTGTGAATTTTCTGATGTGATCAAATGTTTGCCAAACACTTTCATCAGCATAGAGCTCGCCTCTTCGGCCTTAGTTCTGTTTACTTTGCTTTGCCGCCACGCCACGACGACCTACGGCGCGACGTAACCCTTTGCGTACCTTAGGCTACACCAACCAACACAAAACTATACGGGTATAGATAAATGCCAAACAACGCAACGGCAACCGTATGTCAACCGCAATAAATGTCTAAATGGGTAATGTCAGAGTATTTACTTAAATGTCGCTCAATAGTTTAATATTGAACTTGTTTTTTGTTTCCTTAAATGGATCGCTTTGATTTTGACTTGCTTTTGATGAAATTCAAACCCCTTTTGATTTTGCTTTTGCTTTTGCTTTGGCTTTGAGTGAAATGACAATGTTCGACGCGGCTGACATTGCGTGTTGCTTTGATTTATCAATGAACTGTCAGCAGCATTGTGAAGTGATTCGAAAAGAAGCCCTATAAACGTTTACAATGTTTCAAAAGAAGATATTCTTCAAACGGTTCTATATTCTATATCTGGTACTGTATATGTTTGTATACCTTTGAACGTACCTTCTAGCCTTCAACTATTTGTGTAATTTTTTTTTTTTTATCTTGTTGCCAACTATGCTGTCATTATATAAATTGGAAGCAAGGTAATTTACTTTGACAGCAGGGAAGACGTAGAATATCTACGATTGCGATAGGAGTAGAATTGAAATGTCGATGTCGTTGTCATAGTTGGAAGCATCATCGGAAGGTTGAAAGACGAAGGTTTTGTCAATACATGGTTCATCAATCATACTTTAAAATTGTTTCTGATACAATGTGTCAAATGTCAATTAAAATACGGAATTTGATTATATTTAAAATCATTATTCAAATACATATTTACGAGTAAGTAATGATTTTAAGACGTTAAAGGTTCAAACGTCATCAATATGTGTTGACGAGGTTTAGACGAGATTGAGTGTTTTGGAACGAATTAAGCCAAAACTTTCTAAAGTCTGTTCTATAGCACATCTTTATAACTTTAGAGGAGGTCAAAAATACAGAAGCTATACTTTATTAAGTAGATAGATATCAATGTTCCATATTTTTTCATTTGCTTAGAAATCTATAAGCACCTCTATAAGTCTTTAAATATTCTCCACTCCACTCTCCGCTGCGAATGCGAATCTTTCAAAAATATAGATGTATTTTCTTGCATCAGTTCAAAGAACATAAATACCTCGAAATCGTTATAAATTTATGAAATTCTTATCCAAGCAATAACAAGCCTCATCAGGACTCATCAAAGCGAGTTAATTTTCTTTCAAAAATCTCGAAATTATTTCCAAATCAAAGACCACCCAAATGAACAGAACACGCGATCCGCCTGTCCGCAGCCCGCAGCCGCTCCATCAACACCATAATTTCATAACATCCTGCTCGCCTGCTCCTTATATTCTTTATTGAAGCAAATCACACGCACTTTAGGAGTTCCGTCGAATTTTCTGGCTTACTGAGAGTATGTGCGTATGTATGGAGGACCGCATGCAAAAATATTGTGAAAATACCTAAAATTAGCTGTGGAAGTTCTTGTGCTCCATGTTTGGGATGCTCTGGGGCGGATGAGGCACATCGCAGGCTTGTGTAAACATATAGAGGAGTATGGCCCACCCAACGCAATAGGCATCCATCAAAAAATTGTTGTTCACTGTCATGGTTTTGGCATTTCTCACGAATTAAACATAATAAGACAAAAGTCACGTTTCTTTGACAGCAACATCAACAGCAAACAGCAACAACAACAACAACAGAACAAAAAATTAAGCTTACAACTTCTTGTCTGGCTCCAAGTGGAATTGGAAACTCGAAAGTCGCAACCCACTGGAATATTGAACATTTTAATCAAAAAAATTGCCGGCGACCTTCTTCACCGGGCCGCACTCTCAGCAACAGTAACAGAAACATATACCGCTAAACCATCATGAGCGAAGCAGACACCATCAAGCCACTAAGACCCAAAAACCTATCGCGGGCAGACAGACAAGCAGGCTACATAAACACACATCAAAGAAGCCCGCGCCACGTCATCGTCACAGGCACCAGTCACAGCTCACAACGCAACGCTTGCAGATGAAAAAATTATTTTAATTTCAAAAATGGCAGGCGGTGGATGGCGGCGGCGGCGATGGCGGTGAAGGATGCGAGAACGTTGCTGGTGCTGCTGAGCTGATGATATTACTGCTGCAGAGGAGGAGGAGGCGTGTATACTGTATATAGCTGTAGCCGAACTCAGCTGCGGCATAAATCATTTTTCCAACATTTCCTTCGGGAAATGCCAAGTGTTCTTGGATGTCTTTTTTCTGCTTCGTTTTTTCTTTGCTCTTTCTTATCATTTCACATTTGTTCCTGTACACGAGTGTTTCTGTATCTGCAGCGGCTTTTTGTTGGGAAGATGGCAAGTTATTGTTGGAGTCGCAGTCCGAATCCGATGGCTGACAAAAATAAAAAGGTTCGGAAGACAGTGCGTTTATTACACAGCGTATTATATTTTCTTAGAATCAAAATAGGACATTGTTCCAACCACCGAGTAGCAAATTGCCACTCCGCTTCTATCCGAGTTCCGAGAGTTGGTGTACCTGGCCTGACCAGGACCAGGACCATGACCAGGACCAGGACCAGGACCAGGACCAAGGGGGAGTTAATTTCATTTCTTGCTCAACGGTGTTTTTTTTTTTTGCTTTACGAATACGAGTAGTTTCGGGCAAACAAAATAGGAAAGCTTAACACCATAGCTCTGCTCTTTATGACACAGAGAGTGTAATCCTTTCGAAGCACATGCATTATAGTAAACCAGCTGTTGTTGCCATGGGCAGTTCGGTTGGGGACTTGGGAGAAGGGTATCTTTACTTCGCTTCGCAAATGAAATGTGGTCACTGCAGGGACGAATTTGTAAATTTTTCGACAACTTAAGGCGCAGAAAAGGAGTTTTTCAAATAATGTGATCAATGTCCCTTTTCCATCACGTGTTCCGTTTTATAGGTATTTTGATTTCTTCATGTCTCTTAAAGGTGACTGTCGATACAGAAGTGATATTTTAGTATCTACTAACATGTAAAGTGACAAGAACTTGACATTTCTTATCTTTATACATTAGCTTGTGTTGAAAAACGTTTTGTTTTCAGGGGGTTATCTATACTGGATGTTACTTTCTAAACTGTTGAATATTCATGTTTTAGAATCATTCATGTGTTCTACATTTCGCTATGTCTTTAAAAAAAAATCTTCTTAACATTGTGGGCCTTCAGGTGTCTTAGACTCCAAATGCTTCCCTGAACACTTCTTATGTCATATTAATAAAATATATCTTTGAGTTGTGTCACTGGGGCCTTATTTCGCAATATAATTGCCAGTGTCTTTGCTGACATTTTATATGTCATATCCAATGTGTGGGGTTAATGGGGTCATTCTGGGCGATGTGGCATGTCAAGTGTTAAAGTCAAATTATACACACACACATATAACTAATAGTCGAGTATACGTACACATACACACGTATATACCCACATCAGCTCGTACACAAACACTAAAATGACATATTCACAAAAGGAAAATGTTTCTAATTAAAACGGTCAAAGCTTTCTTAATAGCCAAGAAGGATTTTCTCTCTGTCTTTTATATGAGACATTTTGAGTCGGAGTCGGAGTCGGAACAGACCCAAGGGATAGTGTTGGTGTATTAACTGTCCTTGCACAGAGAGACAGACATGTACAGTACAATAACGTAACGATTCACCCACAAAGCCTTGAATCAAGTACAACGACTAATTATTATTTTGCTTCTCATCTGCCTGGCCTGGTCTGGCCCGGCCTGGCCGGGCTTGTCCTGGCAGGGGCTGCTATAGTTGTGTCATAAAAGCATGCAGATCACGTGTCAGTTTATTAAAATAATTATTACCCAGGATGAGCTGATGGTATAGTGGATTGGATATACATACATACACACATGGCACCATGTATGTTTTCATATTATATATATGTACCTACATACATACATACATGATTATGTAAACGAAAATGAAAATGCTACCTCTTTTAACAGTTTTACCTTTAAGTCTCATCCGCGATGTTCGATGGTGGTGGTGCGGGGCGGCTGTCGGGCGGTGTTGACGGCGGCGCTGCCGTCGGGATAAATGTTTCCATGTGATTTCAAAGGATTTAATTTATTTTGACTAACTCTTTCCAGGATTTCGGTCCATTTGCCATACTCGTACGTTTACTGCCGAAAAAGAGAGTGAGGGGGTTGTATATCATATAATGAATATAATATATAATGAAGAAAACGACAAACAAAAGAAAGACTTAAGCTCAGGTTTATTTAGGCAAAGTATTGAGTCTCTAGGTAGGTTTATGTGTATATCAGTCCATACATACATACGCATAGGATGGCAAAAGACTGTGGGAAGTAGTATGTAGGTTTAATAAAATCCTTGCGGTCGCCAGAGTATGCAATTAGAAGGATTTACCCGATTGATTTACGTTGGCATAGCGGTACGTTTGCGATGTTGTTGGTGTTGGTGTGCTTGTTGTGCTGTGTTATTATGGAACATTTGCGATGTTAATCAATTCTTAGTGGCATATGATGGAAGTACACATCCGGTTCCGTTTGTAGTTTTATTTTGTGGGATTGGGATTCAAGCAAGACATAATTTACGCACGGAGAAAAAGTAAATTTACGTAAGAAGTGTTAAGTTAATCTACTTCATACATAATTAAAAGCACACGAGGCACTAAGTGCTTACTTATAAACTATTATAATATATTAATCATATTGAATATGGAAACAAGCAAAAAGCAGAATGTGAATATCTACTTCTACATTTAATTGATCTTAAGTGGGACAGTCGTTGTAAGTTTGCGAGGAGATAGTTCTCACGGAGTAAAATTAAAAAGTTTCAAAACTTGTTCCTAAATAAAATGGGCTGCATTGTACAACTCTGCATTTTTAACCACTTGTTAAAAAATGAAGAATTCGCCAAAAAAATTGTCTCCGTCATCCAGGATTTAAAAGTTCACATAAATAAGAAATGAAATAAAAAAATCAATTCTAAGGCGAGCCGTAGACACCACGAGATCAATTTGCTTGAAATACATTTCATTTCTCACATTTTGGTCATCATATTTCATTATTATTTTTAGTTGTTGTGAATAGTTGTCCTTGTTGCTAAAGCAGTTGACAAAAAAAATTATTAAACAACTTTGCAGACACACGAACTCCGTTCGACAAACACGTAATTCCACCCTTGAACATTGAAAAAAATTAAACTCCTTTTGATTTTGGGGAGACCAATCTGACGTTTAAATAAAATCAAGTCAAGTGTCTATAGGACTCGCTTAATAATTTAGATACTCACTATGGACATATTTTCTGCAATGATCTTTATCTGTATTCTAATTCACTTTAAGCAGAATTTGTTTTATAAAAATTATTCGATTTTCAATTTTTAAATTACAGAAAAAATCAGCCCCTTAATACAAAGAACCTCACTTCACTCTCTGTACCCCTCAAACCAATGCCTTTAAATCTTTTACAAAATTAACAGTGCTGTTTTATGTGTGCTTAAACCACGCCACCCTCAAATATCCCAACCCCTCCTTGTTATTACTTTAACCGATTTGTAAACATCACCACAGTTGCACACTCCAAAACTTCGATATTCTTCAAATTACACAACGCATATCCCTCAGGGGAATCAATTGTTCTTCTAAATAGGAAAACAAAAATACACCCCAATATTAAGTTACCTATTGTTGACAGTTTTTCCTCACTTTTCCACAAATTGTCAACAAAATGATTTATTTTCGTATGCACGTGTCGACTTATGAATGTTATAATTTCCCAACTAACCTAGAATTACCGTTATTATTTTGTAAATCTTGTATACGTCTTTGAAAATGCGTCCCATCACATCAAAAGCATTAAAATATTTTCTACAAAAATTAAACTATTTAAAGAATTAAACTTATCAAGAGTCATAATTTTTACTTCTATGCAGTTATAAGCAATATATGTAACTATTATGAATGGGTTACATTTCATAACTGTTACGTAATGTAAAAGAAAACACCCTGTAGTGTGTCTGACTGAGCACTTATCTCATTTTTTGTTTGCCTTAATTCAAGATAAAGGAATTCGTCCTTCGAGTCTCCCGGGGACACTTTATTACTTATACAATTTTTCACTCACCACATTGCCAATAATTGAATTTTCTCTTCTTGTCTCCGCATTTTCACATACATACATACATACATCCGTTCAAGGCACTTACTGTTACTGCGTCATAAGTTGAACGGGGAGTCCGGTGAGACGTTAGTAGTTTTTACAAAATTCAACAAAGTACACATTACACAGACCACCAGTCCACAAAATCGCACCAGCACCAGCTCCTCTCCTCACCCATTAGGCAATTTACTCAAGCTCCAAGCTCCAACGTATATGTAGTTATATCCACACCACTTCGTTGCTCCATACATATATTGTGCAAATTGTTGTCATAGAATCTTCGGAATCCTTACCACAAAGACAATGGATTCTTCCGATATTGGCATTGCAGTAGATTGTGGTGTTGACATTCTGCCTGCTACAAATGTAGCATTACTGCCACTGCATGCGGCAAAAATGTTGTACAATCCCCGAAAACGAAAAGACAGCAAGAACAAAGCGAGTAAACGAACACGAGCAAGAAATTTTCCGATTTACTAAAAATTGATTCAAAACCTTCAGGGAATCCCCAAAAACAGACTGGTTTCAGGGCCGAGGTTGGGGTTTTGTCTGTTTCGCATCCTCCACCACCCAAAGCCCGAAGGACTCTTATAATATTCTCCAATCGCACAGCACACCACCAACCAAAGTTTGACATTATCTTACTTAACATTACCATTTCCTTTTTTCTTTCTTTGAAAAAAACCGACAACGAAAAACAAAAACAAATACAAAAAAAAACGAAGATCGAAAAACACAAACCAGAATTTTCTGTTTTTGTCTTCCATGTCCTTTTATTACTGGCTAAAGTCGTCCACTTTCCTTAAGTAATCCATTTTGGAGCGCTGTCATAATTTCTGTGTTCTGCTTTTTTTCTGCTCATCCACAAACAAACAGGACGTTCAGCTGAATATAAAAAAAAATATTCATATATAAAAACACGAAAAGCAAAAAGGAAGAAGAGAAGAAAATCAAGCAAGTCCTGCCGGCGGCGATGATAAATGACTCAGGAATGCGTTAAGTCCTGTGACAAACGAATTTATCATTACAACAATAAATTTGCAGCCAACAGAAGCAGCACCAGCAGCAGCACCAGCAAACAGCTATAAGGCCACACCGTCCGCGTCCTCGTCCTCGTCCCCATCCCCGTCCCCAAACAGAAGGAAGGATTAGTTTTACATTGGAGGTTCGATGGTGTAAGGAAAAAATAAAAAAAAAATAACTGAAAATGGTGTGTGGACATTTCTGGTACGGATTCAGCTCACTCGCATGTCCCGAGACGCAAAAAGGAAGTTGGAACGCTTCTGACAGCTCCAAGCGAAGGAAAATGAAATCCTCTTTGTTTTACCAAAATGCACTCGCTTTTCCTTGCTTGGTTATTGTTGTAATGTCGTGTGTCGTCCTCATCGTCCTGTTTGGTCCTGGCCGGCATGGCGGCGCGGCGTGTCCACTTTTCAAAAATGCAATTGCTATGACAGTCGAAAGGAAGGAAACGAGGAGCCAAGCGATAAGTGTTCGTAAGTATATACATATGTACACAGAACCTACTTTATGTAATTACCCCGCGTGCTTAATTCGTGTGCAAACATGTCTATCAGAAAAGCACACTCCAGATACTTATACATACATACAAATATTACATTTACACCTACAGACAAACTCAAGGCTATTCACAGGATCACAGTAGGTCGCTTGGTCGGTCTCCATGTCGTCGTTGCATCGCGGTGTTGTTGTATTCATTATTTGGAAAAACTAGCTTTTGGCAGAAGTAAAGCATCATAAAGGATTGTCCAAAGGACAAAAATACATATAAAATTTTTGCGATGAAACCAGCGGAACTGACAGGATAAACAAAAGAAAATTGCTCCCGACACAATCTGTGCAGATTCGTTTGTTCTATAATATTATTTTAGAAGACATTCGAAAATTAGGGTTCGAAAACACCGTCCATTGATGACGTGTGGTAGGAAATCTTTTGTTTTTCATGTTGATTTAAAATCAGGACACCGCGCTGGGTCTTAGCGAAACATTTTCAAAATTAGATAAATGTCTTTAGAATATTTTAATATTTTTATAAATAATGTCAAGGGTTGACAAATTGAATTAGAAACTAGTACAAAAATATGTGCATATGTACCACGTTTCTTATTGTGGTAGTTTTGTATGTCAGATCCAAATCCGTATTCTAATTTTTACAAACTGTCTGGGGACCTAAGTTGCAAACAAGTAGAATTTACTTTAATCTATGAAATTAACGTTTTTCCAGAAGTCTATTGTCTCATACTGGTACTACTTTGCAAATTCAAACCGTTTTTTTTTTTTTACTGATCTCTGAGTTCTGTACCTAATACTCTGAGGTTGTTGCGGCGGCGGGGACTGGTAACCTAAAAATTATTAATGGTAAGAAAAATCTAAAGGAAAGTGGTCTCCGATTAGGTCTGGAAAATAAGAAAATGACCGAAAGAAAATCGCATTGAAAGATCGCACCAGTCCAAAAATACTGCAAACACCACCATCTGTTGACAAATCCTGTAAAGTCCTTAAAGTCCGACAATTTTTATTTCAAAAAATCCATTTTAAATTCGTTTTTGTATTAAATGTACATTCATACATACTTAAGTACATACTCTTCATCTGCAGGATTTTATTCGGTAATAGGATCGTTGTAGGAAAGTGATTCTGAACTAAAAAGATGTCTTAGTAAATAATCAGAATTTTGATTGGTAGATACCTACGTTATCATCTCGGATTTTTCTGAAAATTGTTGAGCTAAATTAAAGACTTGATAACACTATTTCTTTCCACTCGTGCTTAGTCTTAACGTTTTTTATTACATTCTTTAAATTGCTTGTGAGATTCATTCGGGCGTCAAAAACCAAGCCAACCAAACCTCTCGCCGTTTTTTTTTCAGAATATGACGGTCTTTCACAAATGTCTGTCTGTAATTAAATTCTAATCCTTTTAACCCCATAATTTTAACAAAAGTCAGCAAAAGAAAAAATACAAAAAATATATTCGTATAAAAATAAATAAAACATAACCACAACTCTTACACACCCTCGAGCGAAATTATGATGAGAATCCTTTTTGACAGAAAGTGCGCGATAGAAAAAGGAAAAATAAAATTAAAAGAAAATAGCTCAAACGCATTTCCTTACAGTTTCCCGCCCATTAATTCATTTCTGAGTTTAATTTTTTTCTCTCTCTCTTTCTTAGTCCACTTACATACAAACGTAGGTATACAACAGTTGTATGCGGTTGATGGGGTTTTTTTCTAAACCTACACCCACAGAATATGGGTGTAGAAAAAAGTTTGGTATACAATATTTTTCCTGCTACCGCCCGCCCCCGTGAGCAGACGATTAAAATATACGAACATTTATTTATCTTAAGTGAAACTTAATTATAAGCCTCGGTGCGACGAACGGCGAGTAATGGCGCGGGCGGCGGGGCGGCGCGGTGCGGTGGTGTGGCATAGTGATCTCGGGCGGCAACACCACCTTCAATGCCGCACTTACCGTCTGTTTTTAATGGCTCCACGATTTCGTGGATGATTTCCCCCTTTTTAACGTTAATGGGGTTTGTTCGGTCGTCCTTTGCATCCTTCAAACGAAATCCAGACTAGCATACATATATTTAACATAATGGGACTTTTTTGACGTCCTCATATTTTTTTTTTTATTTTCTGTGTGTCATCGCCAGTTCGTCCTTTGACCAAAATGCTAATAGCTATTATACTCGTATGTTTAAGTGAGGTGGAAGAGCCCTGGATGACTTCCTCCAAGGGCAAACGACACAAATAAATTCAGCCAAAATATGCTATTAAATGCACAAGCTCCATGACATTTGTTGCAATTATTTTTATTTGGGGCTCACAAAGGACATTTGTTTGTTTCTTTTTTTCTTAACCGAGTTTTCTTTTGTTTTCTTTTGTAAAATAGAAGAAAATCAAATGCATACCTAAACACAAGAAAATAGAAAATGGGAAAATCTTAGCTAAACTAATGACTCGGAATGATGGAGTTAATTACATAAAAGGTCTAAGCTTGAGTCCACGGCCAATTCGGCTCTTTCTGATGACTCACACTCCGACTCCAGTACACGCGCAGCAAAGGCTACACAACACACACATTATAGTTTATTCAATTACATCCGAAGATTGTTGCAATTTAGTGTTCATTAAGTTTTTGATTTAGGACCCTTGGTATACGAGTACAGAGGAACTACATCAGAGTTAGCGGTGATTGCATTTGATATTAAATTACGCCCATGTATACATAACAGACTTTCGATAATGCAATTTCTCTTGGGAATATATACTGCCACGTCGTCGTCGTCGGTCTTCCTCCCACCTCCCAATTCCAGATACAGCTCAGCTCCAGCTGCATCCATCCTCGGACTAAGTATAGCACAACTCGCATGTCGTTCAATTAACAGTCGTAAGCGTGTAATCATAATTTATCTTCCATAATTGACTTTTATCGCTTTCATAAATTTTATTTGCGAAACGATGATGACGCCGACAAACTACTTTGTACAGCGGCATATTGGCTTTGCGATTGCGATTGCGATGACTTAGTGTCCTTGTCCTCGCCAAATTTTATTTTTTAATCTCTTGCTTCCTTTGGTGATTTATTGAGCGAGAAGAAGTTTAATGCCAACAATGTATCAAGAAACTGCACGTATTTTTCACATTTTCACATTTTTTTTTCTTTCAAATGGGACAAAAATATAAAAGTGCAATTTTATGGAACTTCAACATGTAGCTATATTGTATTGTATATAGACCGATTCCTTAATTTAATCGTTATACATACATAATTAATGAAATTAGGTTTTGCATTAACATGCAATAAATGGATAAAATTCGATGAGGGTCTTATTGGAGTGTCCAGTGTCCAGTGTCCTGCAGCGGCAAGCAAATAAACATGGTCAACCTGTTGGGTTGGGGAGGGATATCTTATGCATATGACCTAACCTAACGATGTGCTAACACGAAAATTCAACGTATATGTGTGTGGGTGTAAGTTGGAATTAAGTTTCAGCCTACGTAGGGTTTTATTTTGAGAAAATGTGGGAAAATAAAAATGTTATGCTTATGAATATTTCATTTATGAGAGTTAAAAGAAATTTTATGTATGTGTTAGTTCTTAGAAATTAGTTTTTATGGACGACAGTTAAAAAAGTATATGCGCTGGTATGTCTTTAAGTATTTATGTACCTGCAGGTAATTCTGAGTGTTTTTTTTTCAACACTTATTATTTTTGACTCACAATTAAATTCCGTCACAAAAATATCTTTAAAAAATATTGATTTCATTATTGTAAAATTAAAACTTATTTAAGACACATGTTTAATGTAAAACAAAAAATATTTAATGAAATTGCTGTATTCATTTGAAATTCGAATTTGACCATTAAAATACTCGATACAAAATCTTGAAAATCTGATGAAATAAAAAAGTGCGTATACGCCCAAGTGAGCGTTTATTATACTGGAGCCGAATATGAAACCATGGTAGATTTTCTTATCTTTTAACTACGTAATCTGAAAATTGTCTAGCACTTAAAGAAAACCTTACCTAATAGGCTTAGAATACATTGCTGTTAAAGTTTAAATTAAATTAATAACAATTCTTTAACTAATAGCAAGGATGTTTTATCTACCCATGCCTACAATACAATTATTGAAAATTACCAAATGTAAAGAGATGATAAAGTATAATAAAAAAATGCCTTTCAGATTTTTAATATTTTGTATCTGTGTTTGGAACAAAAAAAGCACCTGGAGTAATCTGCCTATACCTCGTTGATTTTATTCTTTCCATGGAAATGGAAATACCTTAGCCATCTGTGCATGGCAAGATTGCAAGGTCGTTATAAAAATTATTAAAAGTATCTACTCGTACACAAAAGCTCTCCCAATTTCAAATCCCAGAATTCATATCTATATACTCGAACATCCAAATCC
Organism: Scaeva pyrastri; assembly: GCA_905146935.1. Taxonomy (NCBI): domain Eukaryota; kingdom Metazoa; phylum Arthropoda; class Insecta; order Diptera; family Syrphidae; genus Scaeva; species Scaeva pyrastri. Next base: position 1,501,977 of record LR989927.1, on the reverse strand, counting down.
CATTACGATTGATTTCATTTTATGAATGAAACAACATACATACCAAATTCACTGCGATTCAAAGATGACAATAGCTTGAATCGAATTCAATAAATTTCGTCCTGCAATAACCATCACTCTGCTTTAGTGAGCGATCAATAGGAATTCTTTTGTACAAAACGAACAAACCCCAAATGAAATAAAATTAAATGTAATTTGTGACGCAGTTTGTATCTCTCCCGTCCTGCCTGTATAGCTCCGCGCGATATCCTTTTGCGTCTCTTTTCGTATACTAAAGGAGTGCGAGTGTGTGTGAGTGTGAGTTGAATATTCCCCATATGCTCATTGTTATCATGTTACTAGCGCACTAAAGTGTCCTTTTGTCATTTATTACCACTGCCATTAATTTCTCAAAGGAAGGAACAAATTAAATCCTACAGCTCCCTTGCCATCAATTCATTTAATTTCGTTGCGTGTTCAATGTCAATTTCGCGTCAAAAAACGAACAAAAAGAAAATAGAAATAAAAAAAAGAAGAAGTAGCAAAAGATGAATATTTCTATACCAAATTTCGGTATACGAACTGGGAAGGAAGGAATGTCCTATCATCACCACCGCGCGCACAACAACGCTTGTAGGTACCTACTCCAAGCACACCGGTATTTCCATAAAATGATGTACTCAATACGCGTCATAACGGTGTGAAGAAATGTCACTTCAAATACAATCTTACTTCATTGTTTTTTTTTTTCTCTTTTCTTTTATGTATCTGTTTTATTACTGAATGCTGATTGTGAAGCTCAAGAAAGGATTTAGGTACCTATGAAGACAACGCTCTTATGACGTGACGATGACGATGACGTAGGGAAAAAAGTAAAGAAAATCGCCTTGATCTCGAAAAGAATAAGAAGCAAAGAACCGAATCAAAATCCTGCACCAAGTGGACACTCGAGTCGAGTGCGCAAGGACTTTCGTTTTCATTAATTTTGTGAAAGGGAAAACAGCCCAAGTCCCAATCCCAATTCCAATCCCAAGTAATACCCTGATGTGGCCCGAGTCCCGACCGACCCGGCAAGTGGAAGGATGCGTGCTTAAGTGTTTGTCATCCTTTCTTTCTATAGTATAAGTACGAGTGTGATGCGACGATGCCCTCCATTATTTTCTTATTCTTTTCATCAACGTTTCCATTTTTTTTTTTTGGTCACAACTGCTGTTTGTCGTCCAGTTTTCCGGTTTATCTTTTTCGCTTGTCATTATTTTATTATAACAGAAAAAACAAATTTATTTGAATGTAAAACCTTTTTGTGTGTTTGCTTTTTATTTGAACGAATAAATAAAACGTTCATTCGTCATGACCGTAGTTAAGGGAATAATTTATGTTATCCTTTGTGTTATTTTACCAGGTCCTTGAGGCATCCACAGCTACCTAGTACCTAGTATATATGTATATGTATGTATGTCCACAATATGACAATTTATTTTATTCAATTGCTTTACTTTTCCTGCAGCGCCAGTGCGCGGGACGAGGTAAAGGACTCGCCATCATAGTCGATCCTAAGTACACCTTTAAGCTGTTCTTTTTATACAACAAGATATGGACTAAAACTTTTATTGGTAGTATAGGTACAGCTAATTGGCGTTTGGGCCTAGGGTCTTTTATTTCGTTCAATTTGTTTCAATTTATGCTCTCCAAAGCAGTTCTACCAATAAAAGTTTGACCAGACTTCTATATGTATGTAAACTTTTTCTATGCGGCTTGTAATTTTTTGCTTTCTTTCTAACAAAATGTTAACAGCCTATTTATTAAGCGGAAGGTAATTATGAGTTATGTGGAAAATATAAAAACAACATAAGCATCCAGCAATATTTTTCTATGGAAAGTGTATAAAAGTTCTGGAAGGTAAATACATATAATTCCAAAAGAAGGAGCGAGGCAGCGAGGGATGTTTAAATTATTACTTTTGTTTTATTCTTTATTTTTCTTAGAGTGCTTTGGAGAGCATGCTTAACATGCCCTTAAATTATACCACCAAAATGAGTTTTGGCTCATAAAATCGTTTTATTCCTGGTAGCTACAAAATTATGGTTCTTTTTTTCGGCATCGATTTTGTGCAAAAAAGGTCAACAACGAACGCTAAACACCATGATCGTCGCTCGTCGTCGTTATGGCATTACCCAAGTGTGATATAAATTTTTTTTCTTAAGGTCGTTCTTTTTCATCATAATTAGGATTGGGAGAATATGTATGTGTGTAGTATATGACACTCTTTGTAAAAAGCTATTTTGACATCTATATGTTAAAAGTTTTAGAGTTTCAATGCTTAAATCAAATTGAACTGAGATTTGGAGACTTTGGGATAAAAATAGGCCTCTTATTTTATTGTAGGATGCCATTTGTTGGCAAAACCAGGTTGGACTCGGCAAAGTTGATATACGACAAATGACAAAAATAAATCGATCACTGTAAAGGTGTGACAGTCTCAAGATTTTAGTAGACTTTTAGTTAAAATGCAAAAGGAATAGAATTACCAGGCGCTTTTAAAATGCTACCGAATTTTCTTAGTTTTTAATTTTTTTTTTAAGTATTTGGTACAACCAAAACAAACTACCGAAATGAATTTGGGTATCAAGAATCTGCTCCAAAAAAACGCGAAATACATTTTCTTTTACTGAAATGTCACAAAAAAGAAATTCAACGTTATTCAAGTCAAATTTAAATTTTTTTTTTAAACTTCCTGTATGTAAATAAACCTCAAACAACAACTCAGGTATACAAGCATAAAACCGTCATGGGACTGCGTTTGAAATGTGCAGCGAAATGACAAACGTATATTCATTTAGATAAAGTCAGCACTTCAAACCTACAGTGAAACTAGTTTCAACAATACATTTTATGCAAAAGCTTAATCATACTCAAAAAGATATTCAAGCCACCATAATCTACCCACAGTCACCGTCGTCGTCGCCGCCGCCGCTCCTATCGACCGCAGTCATCATCATCATCGAGTCGTAACTGAATGCCTCGCGGTGCGTTCTCCCTCCGCCGTCCCTACGGACCGGAATCCGGACTAAGGGATTAATTGCCACAACAATCTTGTGAATTCTAAATGTCACTGCTATTGCTGCGCTGGTTGCTGGTTGCTGGTGGTATAGTTTTCCACTTGCTTCACTCTCGCTCTTGTTAAAGGTTTAACAAATGTCCACACATTTATCAGAGCCCGCATCTCACGTTCAAATTCACGTATACAATGCGACTACGGATACGAATTCCCGGCCCGCTCACTTGGGAGTCAGCCAACAGCCAGCACTTAGCGTCAGCGTCAGCAGTCGGCACGGCCGGCAGTTGAGACTTGGGGTATTAGTATATCACTCTCTCCGAACTCCGAACTCCGAGCTCCGAAGTTGCAGGTTGCCGCGATAGTCCCTGTCCCTGTTGTCCTTGCGTTGTGGTTGTCATCCTAATACAAACATCCTTCAAATGTACCTACGTGTGTGTGTTTGTGGATGTTTGTTCGTATTTTATGCATGCCCCAGAGCAGATACAGAATTTATTTATGTCCTTTCGTGTGGCCATTGCTTATTCAAGGTCAGTTGGTTTAGTTAACCAGACGAGGACGACACAAACCTGCTACCCGCACATAAGGGTTGCACGGGGAGAATATAAATATCCTGAATTCAAAAGTACCCCTTCCTCGTTCTTTTTCCTCCTCCTCATCGTCCTCGTCGTCGTTGTTCGTCATCATGGCATTGGCATAGCGTATAGCACAAGTACCTGGACCTGCATACAGAATATGGTCCTGCTTGTGGTTAGCTGACGGTTTGTTGCTCTGTTAGCGATACTTAACAGTCTTTCGTTGTAATGTCCATCGATTTATCAGCTTCCTACTGCTCGACTTCGAGCGCAAGAATCTTATATTCAGTTGGACTGGCTCGGCTCTCGGGGGTGATATAAGCAGGGCAAACTACATACATATGTATATACCTTATCTCCACAACGAGATAAATTTTATGGACCATCTTCCATCATGTGGCAGGGAAGTCACGCTTCCCCTAGTTCCACGATAGTCTTACCAATATATAGAATGTACTCGTAGAAGATGCAATTTCAAGGAGTAACCTCTGCTACACCGTTACCGTATAGGATATATTCCATTCTGGTAGTTGTGTATGTGTGTTTTGTAGCTGTTAAAGGATATGATTGAATGCTTGATTCAGGAAGAACAGCCAAGACCTTCCTATAGGTTAGGTATTAGGTATACCTAGCTACTAGCTGGAGTCTTGAGAGTGTGAGAACACTAAGCAGATTCGTCCATAATACTTACCCCTACTATCTCTTGCAACTTGCAACTTGCAAGTGGTGTGTTCATGTCCGCTGTTTGCTTGCCATTTATTATCCTTAAAGTTGTTTCGTTGCTAAATTTATATACAAGTACCGCTACATTCCATGGTCGATTTTTACTTTCCTGGCCTCTTTGCGCTGGCGCTGCTGTAATAAGGACGTTCAAAAAGATGTATAGTGCATCGAGGTGTCTGTAAGAATGAATCATTTATTTGGGCGATAAGAAGGATGTATGGTTCGTCGACATTGCATCGCTCGTCGGCAACGGCCAGCGGCGGCGGCGGCAGTCGGAAGCACTGCACTGAAAAATTGCAATGAAATTTTAAGGAAACACTGCTCAGTTCAACTGAGGCGTCTTATTGCCTTATTTACGATAGCATAGACTCGTATGTAGGCAGTCATCATGGTATGATGACTTAAATTTGCTCCCCTTCATCATAGTTGGTAGGAGTTTGGATATGAGCTTCATGCGTCTCGCAATGCTTTGAATCATAATTCATAATTCAGGAACTCTCTTCGTCCTTCAAAATGTCTCTTGCTGTTACTATGACGACGACGAAGGCGACGCGAACCGTCTGTGTCTGTCCGTAATATCTATCCTATTGCATTTGGTGCATTTGGTGGTGCGGTCTATCTGGATGTCAATTATGAGTATGGTAATGAAATGACGACAGGTTAATCCAAACCCACCATTGGCATCATTCTGTTTTGATTGGAAGAAGACTGATTTCCAATTAAGGAGTTTGTATTGATCAACATTTATTTGAATCCCTTCTTTGTCGCTGGTAACGTCGATTGGGTATAACTTCAAAGACCAAACATTCCGTCCGAACGAACAAACGATGTGACAGACAAATCCCACACAATACTGGCTGGGATGAAAAGCTACATAATCCGCTACATAATATTCTTCCGTCGCGTCGTCGAAACGATACCTATGACCAATTAATTCTAAAAGATTCACTGATTTTTGTTTCGCAACGAAACCATTAGAATGCGTGCATCTTTTTACAAAATCTATAACGACAATAAATCCTTTTATATGTTGCCATGTTGTTGTTTAAGAATAAAACCGTACTCACTGTCCTGCATGTTGTCCCTTCTTGTTTCAGAGCCAACCCCTGAAGAATTCGTTGCACACATGGGATGAACATGGTTGCAGTTCCAGAAGAACGCAAAATGATTTATTGGAAACTTGAGAAATAGGAGACATGACAGTTTAAAAATTACCACACTATAAAATGCCACTTACCGACGGGTATTATGTTCCTTTTTTTTGTGCACCTGCCTGCATGTTGTATTTTTATGACTTATAAATATCAACGTATACATACATACACGTAGCTAAGTCTCATAAACGACAATGATGGTTATCGTATTTTAAAGGACATAAAACTTGTTTCCTAAGTCAATAGGGATGAAGATTAAGGGACGTCAAATGAACATAACATACATACTTGTACTTGTAACATTACATGCGGAGACATATTACAATAAAAAAGAAGAAAAATTGTAAGAGAAGATGCAAAGACTAAAAAATTATATCTAGGTATAAGCATAAAGGTTAGAGTCTGAGTAAACTTGCTTCGAATTAAAGATTCCCATCACTTTAAATAATATTTTCTGACTATACACCTACAAAAACAAAAGCGATGATTTTTAACTTTTTTATATAAATAGAAACTAATTATTTAATATTATCTGAAGCCTAATATTGTTTTTCTTAAATATAGTCCTTTTTTATGAGTTTTAATAAAATCGCCCTTAAAAGCTTATTTTCATAATGCTTTCAGATTTTTATTTTTATTTTTTTCTATTTCCATATTATTAAGATCAACGTCACTCAAAAAATTCCACATGATTCGAAAAGTCGAAAAGTACTTTCTCCTTGAAAACCTTCCATACAAAACATTATGATTTTCGTAATTTTTAACCGAGTCCTTTTTGTTTATCCTATATATAAGAACTCCGAGTACATATATTCAACGATGCTTTAAGGAGATTTGTATTTTGGGAGTGCTTAACCCTTTCCCTTTCCCTTTAGCAATGTGCACCAGTCAATTTCGGTTTTCGCTAAAGTGGGACTGTATTTGTGCGTTTTTTTGTTTTATTTTTAATGAGAAACAGATTCAAGAAGGACGTTTTCCTAGGGTATTTTTTGAGCGCTTTCAAGAACCATTAAAAATGTACAAGTGGATAAAATTTTTGTAATGATATATGCATGTAAATAAATATGTACACATTGTACAAAATTTTACATAAAGATGGGGTATTTTGATATTATCATCAAACGAGTGCGAGGATGCATGGTCGTTTGTTGTATATCTTCTGTTAAAGCAAAATGAGAATTAAGAATCTTTACTTCCTCCGAAACAATAACAATTGAAAACTTTTTAAAATTTTATTTTTTATTTTTACAAATTTTAATGATTTTAGATAGAATAAAAAAACGTCAGAAGATTGCTTCGAAATGTTTGCTTTTAATTTCGGTTAGGTATAATAAAACGGATGTCAAAATATATGGTTTGCTATTCATATTCAAAAGCATACACTTTGACAGTGACAGTAAAGTTCTTCGTCATAAAAATGCTATGAAAAATCAATTTTAGTAGATGACAATTTTCAGGAATTATTGACGATAGCAAAGTTCCCAAAGGGGACATTCTCCGGGGATTTTGTTTTTTCCGGAAAAGTCTGAAAATGTTACTCCAGATTCAATTCTACAGTCTCAAGGTGAAATTTGGCAACAAATATTATATGTGTAGGTTAACTGTTCTAAAAAAAAACGACTCCAAATTAAAAACTACACGAGATCAATACCGAGACGATTCAATTGAATTTTAGTTTTTAGGCAAGTCAACGCGAGACTGGCAAAATTTTCATCGTTTATAGTCTGCCAGCCGTTGTCGGCAAGACTTAGACATGCTTTTAAAAGATTTCAGGGTTCTCAAGTTTAGCTTCAGAAACAAATAGAAGGTTTATTTTAAAACCGACACTATTTTCTGTGCAAGCATTATAACCGAAAAGATACCTACAAATTATTATTCCTTCAGCCAGGAAATTCTCTGTCGTCCTTTGACAGATTTGGAATGTTTAGACAATCTTATTTTCGAATCCAGTGGTTGGACATAGACAAAACATACTTGCAAAACTTTACACGCTTTTCGGCACGTGTCGTCGTCATAGAAAATAATGTACCCATTCGTTTCCATGTGATTACAATTTAGAAATAACATCGAATCCTTTCATTTGTCCAGCTTGAATGGAACCGACGACGACGATAGTTGAAACTGTCCCAACAACATATTAAATTTTTGAAGAAAACAAAATTACTAAGTAACAAATCCTCACACCTATTCTTCGAGAACTTTGAATCCTCAACCGACAGCATATCGTGTCCTTTGACACTGCAAACAGCAAAATAGTAAATTTCCAAAGAGTAAACATTCCAAGTACTCATATGTGACTGTAAAGCAATAGTCCCCTAAATATTACACCCCATTATTCGGGGTGCAGGGGTGTGTCGGAACAGAGTTCCTAAATTCTTGCCTGTACCCATTATACGAGTATGTATTTATCCTTCTTCCAGTGGTCATGGTCATAGAGAATTTGTAACAGGAGCACCAGGACATAATTAAAGCAGGCAAAAGCAGACCCAACAGCTGCTGGAGACTGGAGAGTGTATACTATATACCTACAATATAGTTAAGGTTGCAAAAGCAATTTCCTGCAGAAAAATAATCACAAAATGTTTATATATACATGTGTACAATGTACATATATAAATCTATGTGTATGAATTGTATATTTATGTGGAGATATCTAATATATGATTTAACATAGAAACGTTCACATATCTATTTATGTATATGTATATGAATGGAAGAGTGCAAAAGGGTATTGTGGGGGTAAATAAAAACAATATCACAAATAATTTAGTTTCTTAAGGCAGCTGTGTGATGTTGTTGCGTCTATAATTTTGAAACTCTTTTAAGGTTGGGAAGGGAAAGTTGAAGAGGGAAAAATTGTGCTTTCAAACGGGGACCCTGCTGGGTTTTTTGATAAAATATCTCCTCTTTTAATTAAAAATTGTTGATGACCAATTTAAGTCAACCCTGTAGCTATATTGAGGGTTTTAACCCCTTTATGTTGTGTAAATTTGATTTTCACCAAAGAAAGCAAAGAGCATACATTTTGTTTTTGAATTTTATGTGGAAAATAAATACACGAGATTGAGATCAAAGAAAATAAATTAAACTAGATAGCTTAAGTTTTTTTAAACTGTAATGAGGTCGCCTTGTTTGGTCTTTAAATTAAACTTTCTAAAGAGGTCTACAAATGTTTACACTGAAAACTTAATTTTTTAAATTTCACAAAAAAATGGTATCGCCATTGAATCAGCGCTTTTCCTTGTATCCTCAAAATAACCTAAAAAATAACAGACTATGAAATACATATAGAGAGGAAGTTTAATCAAAACCGGAGGTGCGAGTTTCAGGGAAATACGAACAAAGTATAAAATTTCAAATTCACTTTTAAGTAAATAACGTCAAGTCAAATTGTCATTAATCCGCAATTAAAAATTTTACTAATAAGATTCCAAATAGGAAGAGTTTTGAGCAAAAGAGAATGGTAAAAGTTTAACGTTTTATGCCTATAACCAAAACGACTTTAAGAAGCCAAGCCCTAATGACCCATTATTCAATGCACGTCCAAACCTGCTTTCCGGTTCCGATGATTTCAATCCCTGCTTGCGTTTGTTTATTATACCAAAACGAATACGTACTCGTATATGGACCTGGACCTGGACCAAACGCCAAGCGCTAAGGGATCGTTCAACTGTCAGCCTATTCAGCAAAACCCGGCCTTTCCAGAACTACTCGTATATAGTCCTCGTTCCCACTGCAAAAAAAAGTTATCCCAATGGCCATTATAAATTATTTACATAATTCAAAACTTTTCGGACACCAAGTTGGCAGCTCGTATTACTTCGACTTACAAAACTGGATCGGGTGGTGACGGGCTGTGGCTGGCGGCGGCGGCGGCGCTGCAAGGCGCGGTGGCGGTGTGGGGCGAAGGACGCATTCTAAGAATAGAATAAAACACTATGGACACAACTTTTCCTGTGGAAGCTTTCAAGACTACTACCTACTTGTCTGTGGGTAAAAAATATCCCAGGAATGCCCTTAAGAGCATAGTGGTGATGGTGATGGTTATGGTGATCCATGTGGATGCATTTTTCTTTAGCGCGGCTTGTGAAAGCTAATGTTTTGATGTTGTTTTTCTTTTCCTCGGCTCTTTTTTTGTTCTCTGGTGGAATTTCCAAATCGCGAGGCAGACGCTAAGTCAAAGGCTGCTGTCATAGCAACTTCTCCGGCAGATGGGACTGGGACTTTTTTCGTCTCCATATACGAGTACACTACACATACCTAGATTTTTTGCTCCTACGGCTACGGCTTCTTATGTGCGCCAAGTACTTTATTATGTCATTACAGGATGATAAAAGGAGGCTGCCTTTAATAGTAGGAAAGAAAAGGCAAAGGTTCCTTTAACCTTCCTATTTCTGGAACTGGTTCTGGAGAAGGACCGAGGGCCGAGTTGAGGTTGACTGCTTGTCGTCAGGACGGGTACAAGAACAAGAAGCATAGGATGTAAAATAGGAGGTGTCCATGTAACTAGACTCAGCTAAATCGAAGGATGGGATTGGAAATACGCCGTCGCTGCCGCCGCCGCCGCCAGCCGCTGGCAGAACTTGAAGGGAAGAAAAACCAAAGTGGCTGCTTTGGTTATAGGAACATTGGATAAGAAACTGGAATAGCTTCTTCTTTTCGCTTTTCGCTTTACGCTATTTTATTTTGTTCTTCTTCGACTTTTTATATGTACGTCTTCTTGAGTTTTCTTGGCCAATAAATCTTGTCAGCTTGGAGTGGTGTTGGTAGGAAGGAAAGGCTCAAGTTAAACCCATAAAATGTGAAGTAATACACCCCAGGGTTGATAGTTGGTAGACTTGGTGCGGGCGCAATCATCTCCCATCAGGAAATGACCCAAAGTTAAATGGATAAATCCTAAAGCAAGAATATATATGTACTCGTATACCAAGACCTACTCGTAGAAGTACCAGAAACCGGCTCCCAGTTTGTTACTTTTTATGCCCCGGTTTTGGTGTTCGATTTCTTTTTTGCTTCTCGGGCCACTGAAACTCTTAACGTCGCGTCAGCTTCTTGTTCTATTCAAACGTCAGCGTCCGTACACTGAAATTCGTTTCTAGTTTGACCTGACTTACAAAATTTACTTCCAAAACCGAAACCGAGAGCGTATACCTACTTATCTGTTCGCAAGACGACCCCGCTCTCAAGAGGAGATAAAAAGTCTTCACAAAAAAAAAAAACTCCATTTTGTCCCCGTGGCACACCCTACCCAATTTATATCTGTATCTCGTTTTTATCGAGAGATGTGGTGCCGAATTTTGATTTATTTACGTGTTTTGTAGTGTGTATCTTTGTGCATGGAACAAAGACTCCCAGTCTCAATCTCCATCCCGATCTCAATCTCATGCCACATGTTATAGTTATTTGGTCTCTTAAAGTGTTCAGATATTCCTCGGAGAGGGTCTTCGCATCCTCGTTTTTGTCCTCGTCGTCGTCGTCGCATCGCGTCGCGTAATGTCGTTCATAGTTGATTTGCTTGCTTCTTTGCCCCCGGAGAGATGTTTGTTTAAAAGTATCTTTTCCACATTTCACATACATCGTTTGTCCTCTAAATTTCAAAATGATTCTTCTCTATATTTTGTAGCATTTCTTTTTTATTTCCTTGCGAGTTTTACGATGGAACGGAGACGAATGTCTTATCTGGTAATTGCAAACAATGTATGCCACTGACATTTTTGATGGAGATGATGGTTCCTGAACGAAAATTGTGTTTCTTTTTCAAGAAGTTCATCATAAAAACATTGATTTTCGCTACTTTTTGTACGGATACGGGGTGAATGAATTTATTCATACATTTTGCGAAGGATCAAGATTTTTAAGCGATTGCGAATGAACATGGAACTGACATTAAATCTTTAATACGTAATGTCTATTGATTTTCCAGGGGAAAAGCATCAATGTGGGTTGACTAAAATGAGATTTTTGAGGAAAATATTGTATGAAAATTGGTTTCAAGGAGAAGTGTGTTCTTAAAGGTGTTCTGTTTTGCCATAAATCCTTTTAAAAATTAAAAAACTTTAAGAAAGCAGGAACAATTTTTTGGCGATACCTAGTTTTATTTACGAACAGTATGAGAGTTAATAAGTTGACCATGAGCTGAAGCATATTCACACCTTTTTGGTTTCCTAAAATCAATAAACTCTTGGACACTTTTTTTTTTAAATAGGTACAATTTATAATGTAGGTATGTATAAATAAAGTCCTTGTTGAAATCTTAAATTACACAATATTTTAATGCATAACCACAGACTTTTATAGGAGGTCGTCTATCGTTTTTCTCGAAGAAGCCAAACCACTCTTCTTAAATCAAACCAAAACAAATGACTAAGAATACATCTCCTACTATTTTTCATCACTATTCACACAACCAACAACAACAAAAATACGGGAAGAAAAATGATAACTCCCAACTCCCAGCCATCAATACAAAGAAAGCCCAAAACAATCACAAAAAGTATCGTCTTCTCCCCAAATGGCAATAAATAACTCAGGCTTCCCAGTTGTACATTTTGGTATTTTGTATTTTGTGTGTTCCATCCCACAATAAAATAAAACGAATGGTTTCAAAGGAATTTAGATAGGATTATCCAACCAAAAGTCCCAAGGGATAGCTGTTGCTTGATGCATCTAATTAAAGATGAGACCTGTTTGTTTGCTTTATTTGTTTGTGTTCTTTTTTTTTTTTTTTGTTCAATGTTTTATTCGTGGTCGATATCACTTCGAATGTTTTATATCAAATGAATTATTATTATTCCTATTACTTTTAATGTAAGATTCTATTTTGTATTGCTATTTCTAAATCTCTTTGTAAATTATGTCCGATTAGGAAAGAAACGAGCGTAGCATATTGTACTCGCTACAGAGTATATCCTTTGATTCCTTTTAAGACGACACAGATTAGGTAAGCCGTAAGCCAAGTTATGTGGGTCTGTGACTTTAAGCCAGAATGGCACATGTAATAGTGACACGATAATAGGCGAAAAGGACATTCCAGATAAACAAAGTAGGTTTTCCGAAGACGAAAACAAGTTGTTGTGCTTTTCTTTCCCTCTTCCTTCTTTCAAAAATGAACAAACATAGGTATATAGTGTATACACATATACAATATTGATAAATACGGATAGATATCCTTTAATGTGAAATGTTACCTTTCCTGCTTAAAATAAAAAAAAATACATATATTTATTCAGAATTGCCATTTTCGAAAACGAAAAATAGACATTCATAATTCAGAAAAATTAGCAATACACAAAATGAACTTCATTCCCAAAACAAACAACAACCGAAAGGACTCTTTTAGTATTCCTGATAACTCAGCAAATTAAAGTGAAAGGAAATCACTTAATAGCGTCACTAAATCCTTGGACAAATAACATCCAGTCTCCTGTCCTATTTGCCATCATTGCCATCGTCTTCGCAGTCGTTGAAGTTGTCGTTGTTTTCCTGGACATTAATGCGAGTAAGTGCGTTCGGGAAGTCTTAACTCCAAACACCCAACAATAAACCTATACACATACATACATACATAATTCTATCCAAACCAAGGAGCAGGAGGGGATAAAAGGGCTACACGGCTGTGTTGGAATGGAAGAAAACAAGATCATAAATAACAAGAAATCGGATTGACGCCATGGCGCCTTTCAAGTAATTACAACAAACTATTAACTCTGATGATGATCGGGCAACAATAGCGAAAAAAGGGTTACCGCCTCCCTTTGTTTTGCCATCACTTTATCCTGCGGATTTGTATTTATCATAATGCCACACTATCATATCGCAAGCTATAAAGCTGAAATGTCAATTGCTTGAAAATATATTGCAAGGACAAGGCGAAGGGGACATAGATACATATTGGGTTTTGAAACACTGCGTAGTTGCCGAAGGTTCTTTAAGAAAACTTCCCCCTCGCGACCAAGAGTAAGAGCAAGGGTAATCTGGTGAATTCCGGTTCCGGTAGATTATGATTTTTTGTCCTGTTTTGTGTCTTTGTTAGCATCGGTGGACATGACTGAAAAGTCTTCCTTTGTGTTGTGTCGCATGAAAGGAAACAAAATGGGAGGATGGATATCATGAAGCTCTAATCCTTTCATTTGCATTTTGATTGTTTGGGGGTATAAAGTAGGAGAACTTATGGGACTCTGCGTACAATCAGATGAAAACCATTTCGAGGGCAAGTTTGTTGCGCAATTCAGAGGCAAACAACATTTCTATTCAACTCCGTAGATTTCAGCTTTGAAATATGAATGTTGGTGGTTTTTAAGCATATGGAACACCGGTTTGTCGATTTCGAGAATTTAAAGAGTGTGATTGGTATCTGCGCTCGTTAGCGGTTAAGATAATATCATGATGTGGTAAAAATTGGCAAAGTTCTGTGTGTCTTGTGATTATCCTTACAATACAACAATGGCCTTGGGTATTGTCATGCAGCAAGTTCCTAAATCAACATTTTTTAATGTGTATAATGGATAACAAAGGCATGAATCATCCTCATGTCGAAATAGAGTCAATGGATTTTATTGTCACCTGATTAAACATTTGTGACACAAAAAGTGAGTTATGAAAACTGCGTTAACGTACATAGTGTTTTTTATCTCATTTTTTTCTAATAGAAAAAATATCAGCTTTTGTACGAATAGGTTTTATTTTTGGTTGTATGCTTTCTATTTGAATTAGGTATGTTTTCGTTGCCCTTTTATTCGCTAACTAGCTGACCCGACAGACGTTGTCCTGTTTTAACTATTAATTTTCAATGCGAACGTAAATAATGTAACCAATTCGTTGTGTCGATGGAAAAATGTTCGGATTTGTTCCATAATTGGTCTTTTCACCGAATTGTTGTGTACACAGCCCTCATTGATTCGTCTTGCTAAATGACCCGTAAAATAAATTTGGAAAAATTTGTAGTCATAGATAATATGTATATTTGACCATGAATCTGAAAGGGTAAACAGAAGTAACAAAGGTACTTTTACAACCTTGCGGATCAAAAAATACTTTGTGCTAGGACTGTCATGCCTTTATCAAGTAAATACACTTACTTTAGAGCTGCAAACGTACATTTCAACGTTTAAATTAAAAATTGAAGACTAAAATTAGTTAGTTTGACTTGCTCTAACAAATCTTTGACTTGTATAACCTTGTGAGATCTGCGACCCAAGCTTATGCACCTGGTTGGTGGCCTTTTAAGAAACCCAAATTTAAATGAAAATAAAAATATTTGATACGACCTACAATTATTTCAAACCCTCTAAGTTTATATCAGAAAAAGTTTTTATACTAAGTAGCACTTTCCCTAAAATAACTTAATTCTTAAATGGTCTTATTTCGTGGTGCAACTTTTTGTTTTGTTGGAAGAACCTTCTCCAATGTATCGGAAAACTTATAAAGAAAAGATGGATAAAATCGGTTAAGTCGTTCTCAAGTAATGACGTGACCAGAGGTAGGGCCATATATCTATATAGATTACAGCTTTTTAAAAATGGTTCTTATGAAATAAAAAATCAAGTATTGTACCACAGTTAGTCAACTTTAATCACTTCGAATCTTCTTTTTGGATAACCTACGAAATCAAATAAAACCATTTTTCCATTTCAACAAAAACATCTGGTTAGCAAAGTTGTCGGCTGCGCCACTTTTATTCCTAGCAAATTATTTCGAATCCCAATAAAATCTTCTCCAGATTATGACATAATTTTATAGTCTCATGCCCACATAAGCGTTACAATATTAACACACATTTTTCTTCCCATACTATAAAGTAAAAACCATCACAAAACTGCAACACTGTCTTGCCATAGGTATATGAATGTACATCAGACGTGCTTCGAATTGCCGAACTCTTTTCCTTCAGACATCTGCAGCAATTAGCCCGCAAACACTTCGAATGATAGAAAAGTCAAAAAAGAAAAACCACAAAAGATTATTGCCACTTAGCTTTACCTATTGCATTAGTAGGAACGTATTCTCTCTCGGAAAGACCACCATTCTTAGAAGTCAAAATACTCGTAAAAGTATGGTTTTGACATAAATTAGTTCCATCCGTCAAACTGACAGACCGATGATGAAACCGATGCCTGACAGAAGTACAGAACAGTGAATGTCTGCCTCTGCATCCGACAAATACGAGTTATGTAGAACTGTACGAGTACAAGGCTACTGCGCAATGCGCATTACATACCGAATATTATGTGAAAACATTTTCCATCCAACTGATGAATGGCGTGAAAAATTATGCTTAAAGCGGTAGAAAAGATACATATGTAGGTAGGTATCTAGTATACGTATAATTCTTAATGGATTGTATTGTCGAACTGGCTAGGCGTGAAAATCCAACACGCACTCGCATCACAGTTTATGATGGATAAAAGAAAAAAACTCAACGTAAATTCAGTGAGGC
This sequence comes from Scaeva pyrastri, assembly GCA_905146935.1. Classification (NCBI taxonomy): domain Eukaryota; kingdom Metazoa; phylum Arthropoda; class Insecta; order Diptera; family Syrphidae; genus Scaeva; species Scaeva pyrastri. The sequence continues at coordinate 1,486,056 of LR989927.1, read as the reverse complement.
ATACGAAAAAAGGCGTTTCTGTTTTCGGCGTTGGTGTTGGATAAACCGTACATCACACATCACAAACCAACTTTGCATTTTTCCAACGAATTAACAAAAGCATTTAGAATTAAAAAAATTAGAATTAGAAAAAAAAGATAGTTTTAAACAATAAACTAGATTATACGACCCCTAATTGCCTCAACCTTAAATTATTCAAAACAGCATTACTCGAAATGAACAACCATATACGATATATGCACATACATACATCACGAAAACTTCACCATGCATGACCCCTTTTCCAACACGGAAATTCAAATCAAAAACTCATATCCTGTTGCACTTAATTTACATTTTATACTTCTTTCATGGGAAGAACGTCAGGTGCATGGAACAAAGATAGGAGTACCTATGTGGTTCACAGTTCACCCCCGTCCCGTTGTTGTCGGTCGTCACCCAATGGAAGCGTTGAGTGCATTCCAAGAGTGTCCGCCAGGATACACTCTCTCATCAAATAATCACTGGCCTTTATCTGTGAACACGACCCATGTCAACTCCAATTGATCCCCAAGGACTTAAAATCGAGAAACAACAAAATCAAATGCTAAAAAGGATTACGACACTAGAAACAAGCACCTACCAACATTTCTCATCAGCACCAGCAGCAGCGGTCCGGGTTCGGTGTCGGTCGGTCGGTAGCTGAGCTGCACCCTGGGAGTCATCCATCTTGTTTCGGTAATTTTTTTTTGAATGTTTTTCCTAAGCTCTCATACCCTCATCGATCAAACTACTTGCAGAAAAGTGTCCTGTCACCAATGCATACATACTCGTGTGCAACGTGTGAACACTGAGAGGACGAAATTCCAACACATTGACTTCGTTTGATGATGGATCTAATAAAAATAATAAACAAACATTGCAACACTGTACGAGTACGGCAACATTTGATTCTTCAAGGATGTAAAAACTAAAATAAAAAGAAAAACAAAATGACAAGAAACAAGATAGCAAAGAAAATTTAATACGAAAACTGCTTTTTCCTTCATACTCGATTTTAATATTTAAATCATAGACAATATCCTAAGGACCAATTGACAAGTGAGTATGCCATAAAATAACAACGACTCTAGTATGCAAGATAAAGATTGTATAATATGTATTTAAATGTCATCGACTTCGGATGAAAGGAGACTCGACACGTCACATATTAATTGAGAAGTACACAAAGGGCACTGCAGTACCCATTCAAGTTCTTGAGTCTCCCTTTATTTCAGGAACAAACTCAGCCTATTTCCACCACTCTCTTACTCCACAATCTAGATGCAATGAAGTCCGAAATTCAAATTTAATTTAATTTAGTCGAAGACGAGCAACTCACCATATTCCATCCGACTGCAAAAATCGAAGTTGACTGATGGACAAACAGGAAGGAAACATCGAGTTTCGGATATTTTCGATTTAAGGGTTGTGGTATCCTCCCACTTTTCTATAATTGGTATGATCTAATGTTGAATTTTGTAGAGCTTTAAGAATAATTATATTGCAAAACCACAAAGTCCTGAAAACCTGGAAAATTCGCACATGCCTTGGAGATGAAGAATTAAAAAAAAAACACATCCTCCAATTTAAATATCAACGATGACAAACGAACACAAGAAAATATCGAATTTAAAATTATCGATTTATCCAGGCAAATAAAACCAGCATGAACCAGAAACAGAAAGTCGTGGCTAATGAATTCCCGAAACAAAAACAATCTCCCAGCAAGAACAACAAAATGTTCCCGAAAACTCACAAGTAAAATCTTATCGCTTCATTATATAGGATTGTGTGTGAGGCGGCTTTCTTTATTACTTCCCAATTCCCACTTTAATTTGGGACGAGGATGGCGGGGATGGTGAGGATGGGACAGGGACAGGGACAGGACGGCTCACCTCATTCTAAGGGAATAAGGAAAGGGGAAGGGACCTAGGAAATAAAAGTATGGAAATTTTTCCGTTTGCTTTGTTTTTACCGATAATCCAGCAATAAACTGTGCTATCGCTTTCTAAGAAACTTGATTAGATTACATCTTGGGAAAGGGAGGGGGGCGGGCTAGGAAGCTAGGATATGGTTTCTACGAGTTTTCTACGTTGCGTTGCTTAATTTATGATTGGGAATTATGGTCTTTTCTCGTTGCGGCATTATTTTTGGGTATAATTTATCGAAGTTCATTTTATGAAGCGTCTCACACCGGATAGAGGGTATAAATATCTGGGGAGTGGGTCGGGCGGGGGTGGAGAGAGACCTTCAGTCTGTATGTAGACGAAAAAGAAAAAGTCCTTACAAAATCTAATGGTATTATTTCCTTGGCAATTTAGATGTTTCTTTTTTGCTTTTTTTCGTTTCTTCTTTTTGTTTGTTTTTGTTCCATTGCTTGTGGAATTGATCCTGTCGCTGAAGATGATGGACACACTTTGGCATTTTCTTGACATTTGAGGGTGTGCAGAAAAGTTTTTTTTTCTTTTTTTTTTACTTATGGTTATGGTTCCCTTGCAACTCCAGGAGGAACGAACAGAGATGATATTATTCGGCGAAGAGGCGCAGTAATTCATTGAATCACGTCACACTCGGTTAAAAGTCTGAGCAGCCGGAAGAAATTAAAAATATAAATAAAAAAAAAAAAAAATAGAAAATTGCTTACTTATGGAAATTCGGGCAGGAATATGGGTTGGTTATTAAGTTTTTAGATTGAGTCATCAATTAAAACTGCGACTTGGTTTCTTTTCTTTTTCGTTTCTATTTTTTCTCGTTGTTGTTGTTTTATTTTTATTTCCAAAAATTTGCATTTGTGTAAATAGGTCATAGGCGTGGTTTTGGATAATGACATTTGATTGATGGTGTTAACTGGTCGTTTAAAACAGAAACTGAAATAAAAGACCAGTTCGGCCAACCAACGAACGCAGCCGCAGGGACTTAAAAACAGGGGGAGACTACGTTATTCAAATGACTTAAAGTGATTTTTTATACAGCTGTACAAAATGGCTCTGGATTTAATTCCCATTTTCAGAAAGAACCGATATGAAATTTTAAAATTACCACTTGGAAAGTTGTTACAATACTCATGAGGCAGAGAAATATGCAGATGGCTCTTTTTTCGACTGGATACGAAGGTACATTTTAATGGTTGACTGTATCCCTTTTAAGTGGAGATATTCCGGAAATCTAGAGGTACCACTTATAGCAAATAGGTATAGATATGTAAAAAAATGACAATCGTAGAAGTTATGAGAACTATAGTTTGATGTATGTATATGTGATAAAAAAAAACAGTCAAGCAGTATTTCGATGTCAAAACTTTTAGTCATTTTAGCCAAGGACTTGTTGTTTAAAAGCAATAAAAAAAACATAACTTTCTTTAATTTTTTTTTTAATTTTTAAAAATATCACATAAAACGACACACATATAGGTTATAATATTCTAAGTGCTGAGTTATTATAGTTTAAAACTGACTAAATGAATAAGGTCTGTCTGCAATAAAGCAAGTCACGGTGACTAAAGTTGATTAATAATTGCCTTTGTCTCTTAAAGCCAATTCCACTGATAGCAATCACTAATCCTTCATTATATTAGGTAATCAAAAATTCCCACTTTCAAGCACTTTATTTGAAATTGACCTTGCTTCACTATACCTATAGTTATAGTATATAATCAGAACACTCAAAATGCAACCTTTTCAAAAGTCGATGAAGTTAATTTTAGACGTACGGAGATAATTTTTCTCGCAATTAACTTAATTTTGATGCAATTTACTACTACCCTGATTTACGAGCATTGTCTTCTTACATTTCTATTCAACTTACTCGAATTTTGTGGATAGGTAATTATTCTTGAATTGGCTTCTATTGTATCTTCTATACTTACGCTGATGCCATAAAAAAATTAAGTAATTGAATACATAAGACTAAGACTAGAAATTTTATTCTCTTGAATTGACAGCGTGATAGATATAATTGCACGTTTCAGGTAAATTATTATATTAAACGAGTTCTGGTATCTTTCTATAGCACAACAGCTATAGATAGATGCATGTTCATTGTTCATATGTTTATATGAGTCTAATTCTATCTATGATGGCGGCAAAATGTCTTCTAAGTATAAAATGATTAAGGGGCAATGTCAACTCAAGGGGGTGGAAGCACAACTCAGCTAAAGCACACATTGGAACGATCGTGTGTTTTCTAAAGCTCTAATTACCGTTTTAGTGTAGCGAAGCTACGTATACTTACATACAATGTATTTATATCTACAAGTCCTCCCTCTCCGGCCGCGGCCCAGCGAAACCACCCGATTGAGTTATGGCAAACGGCACTGTCAGGCAGGTGGCAGGTTAGGGACGCAGACTATTTCAAAAAGGTGACGCAAGCGAAGCCGCCGCCGCAGACAAAGTGGCACTGGGGCTGGTGGATTTTTTTTTTCTTTTTTTTTTGATTTCGTGTTCCCCTCTATACAGTCACCTTTTCGCCGCATTTAATTCGATGAATCAAAAGAAAATAGAAACAAAAAATAAAGAAAAACAAAATAACTCTCAGTCTCAGCAATAAGAACGTTAATTCGACGGAGACGGAGACGGAGAGGGCTTGAAAGTGAGGCACAAGTACAAGAGCAGAACGGCGGCAGCGATAAGCTTTTCGTTCGCGTTCGAAAAATTGTTTATGGCTTTGCGTTTGACCTTGAATGCGGTAAAAACATTAATCGATTTAATTTGTTGTAAGTGGAGGTACCTGAGACTGCTGAGAATCGTGGGTCGAGAAACGACTCCCCCAACCCCATCATGCCTCACCTCTCACTGAGACCTGAGTTTTGTTGTGCTTTGTTCTGTTTTTTTTTTTTTATTATTTTTTTGTTCTCCCAAACGTCAATCACTGACAATCAAAACGACAATTTGTTTTAATGAAGGTCGATTAGGAGAACGTGGCCGTGGTTAAATGGAGATGAGATGCAGAGGTTTTGCTATACATATGTACCTTACCTATACCTACTATACGTTCGAGTATCTTTGGGAATGGATTAGTGTCTATATATATTCATCATTTGTCAAAATTACTTGAGCCTTTTTTATACTCTATATGTCAATGTAAACGTCACTTAATAGCATAAGGTTGGTCCGCATACAAAACCACTCTAAGAATCCTTTACCTACTCATAGGGTTTATCGTTTATTGGGTTGATTCTCATAGTTGGCATTTTAATGTTGCCAATTTCCATGTGCTATGTAATTCTACATACAAATCCACCTCATAACTAATTGATAAGTCATTCGAAAAGGAATCGTGTACTTCGATCGAAGATTCTAATTCTGATTAAGCCACATTGGCAAATGTTGACACATGACACTCAATCAGTTTGATTGCTGGTATTGTTTTTTTTTTTTTCTTCCTCCAACGTGTTTGCTATCACTTATGCAAGTGACCTCAGATCTTTAGACTATATCCTCACGTGTAGAGGCATGCTTTTAATAAAATGATTGCCCCCACAACAGCTGGTCAAATTCACAGCTTTTATAGAAAATAGATTGAGCGATTAATAATTCATAAGCCCACTGCAACCACATCACATCAGCACAAAGGGAAATCAAGAAGTTGTGCTTCTAGTATGTCATAACTTATTTAAAGGGTTCTGATGGTCATTAAAGAGGCATTATCAGTGGCAAAATCAATATGTAATTGTTTATGATAGCAGTGGATTGGATTAAACGTTAATTCTTGACGTTGCATAGTCGATTTACTGTGAAAGGCATTAAGTATTTAATTGGGTTCCGCAATTCTTTTTTTAGCTATAGAGATACAAATTTCTTTAGAAACGGAAATTGAAGCTTTAGGCTGTTCATGATAAAAGAACTGTATCATAAGAGAAAAAGAAAGTCCTTTGCAGTACATTCTGTATACTGTATCTGTTGGACGCTTGAAGCCTTGAAGTGCTCATCTAGGTGAAGTTCGTCTTGGTACTCGAAGACGAAATATTTAAAATCAGAAAGACGGTCACTTAATAGCCAGGTTGTTTGATGATTTACTCAATGATTCCAAAACTTTCCTCGTAATTGAATTCTTTTGAAATTATTTCGGAAATAGGCTAACCTTTATTCCTTTAGTGTTATTAAAAGAAAAGGATCCATAAGGCAACTTACAATATAATCTCCGACACTATTCAGGAGTTTGTTTAAGCGATGATCAAGTGTATCATTTCATCGAGAAGTAAAGATGCACCTTGCGAATGTTCTCCTGCATCGAAAAAAAAGTCAATAACGACAGTTAGTCAATGCCAATTTCTTCCTCAGCTGAACCTTAACTTCTCCCTGCCTTTTTAAAAACTTTAGTATTGAAATACCTGAAATTCAAATTTCTTGGCAAGTCGCAAAAAAAAAATCCATTGACCCGTACACCACCAGGCAGAGAGTAGCTCCTCGAACCCGAAGCCGAACCGTCACATGCAATATCTAAAGCCAAAACCAAACCACCTCATGTGAGCAGCCACTCACTGTTGCTGTGTGCCAAAGTTGTACAGTGAAAACTTTCCAACTTCCTTGTTAAGCAATTACGCGCGACGACCAACACTCAGCAGAAAAAAAAAAAAAAACTAAGCAAACGCAAAACACAACAAAAAAAGGAAAACTCCAAACAGAAACTGAATTTAAATTTTCCAATTAGGTTTTCCCACCAAGCGCGAACACCATTTGCCTGGGGCCAAATATGGTACGACCACTTTGTCCGCAGGGTATTTCAATCCATTGCAAAGTGCAGCAAAGCACGCAAACTGACATGACGTCAGTCAGTCAGTCAGTTGGTTTTTCGTTTTTCCTTACGAGCTCCTCGTGTTGAAAAAAAAAAATTTTGACGACGGATGGAAATGACTGACCAAAAACCAAGAAACGACGACTTGGTCGGACGATTCCAATCGGACGGAACCACCGAATACCGAAACATTCATTGGCGAGCTCTGACTCTGGCTCCTGTGTTTGCTTCCAATTGAGCGCTATCAAATATACTCGCACTCGCACTACGCCCGCCACGCTAACGCTACCGTGTTGGCCATTTAGCATTATTGTTACTGTGCGGATGAACGGCAGCAGGAGAATGGAGATGGAGATGGAGAATGCTGTGGCAGAATGTCCGATCCGCTGGCCCCCGGGCGAGAGGAATGCATGCGATTTGCTCGTAAACAAATTGTTTCCATTATACAGGACGACCAATTTTTTGTGTTGAGGTTTTTTTTTCTTTTTGTTAATTTCGTGAGTCCGAAAGTAAACGACGGCGACGGAACGGAACTACGGATATTAGTTAAGAGAGCGGCTGTTTGCATTCCGTTACTTTTATTTTGGCTGGTTTGCCTTTGCTGTCCTCACGAATGAAAGAAAACGAAAAAAGAATTTACAACATGGCGGAAAATGTATTTACAATTCTCGAAGCACCTGCAGAGTTTCATAGTGTTTCCATTTAATCCCTAGTTGACGCCGCTGGCTACGCTTTGGGCTCAGTAGACTCGGTATAGACTCAGAGTGTCCTCTAGAAGAAATGTCCTGCTAAATTCTGCTGGGCCCATTCCCATTCTCTGCAATCAATATCCGTCTGGCTCTGTGTGCATTTTCAGAAGAAGACTTGAATTTATTTATGATGTAAGAGTTGTTTGTCTCTTTTCACAGTGACTGGACATGAGCATGGTTGAGCACGAGGACGAGGATGAAGACGAGGATGACATGGACAAGTCCGATGTGCAGATATACGAGTATCCCTCCCGTGGTTATTTATTTATTGCACAAATGCACACCCCCTCTTATGGTGTAGAGCGCAGATGGGCATGGAGATGGAGATGGACATGGAGACAAACAAAATATCTAGTGTGCACTTTGCATTCGTTACCGAAAATCCCAGGATGGATTGCATTTCTTATCGTTAGACTTTGGGCCCATCAGCATCAGGTTTGTTAGACTTTGGGGAACGGATGACTTCTCCCATCTCCCATGCCTCGCATCGCATCTCGCCTCTGTGTGTAGAAAAAACAAGTGGCAGCAGTATTTCATGAACATCTATCTCAGTTCTCAGATCTCACATGTTTGGATTCGGATTCGGATTCGTATTCGAAAATGTAAATGTTAGGAAAGGTATATGAAACATGTCTCTGAAGGGATTTAATATGAATGAGTTATGGATTTCTTTTCTTCTGCATCTGAGATGGATGTCTGATGGAGTTGGCGTTGCATGCGTGTTGGTATGGAAATATGTGTGCCTGCATTTGTGTTATTTGTGGCATGGGGGACGCATACACACATGTGTAGATATGTGTCTTAACAACACTTGCATGGGGTCTTATGTTTTCCTTTTTAACTTGAACAATATGCACCCCAGAAGAATTGGTGCATTTTGAATTTGTACCACGATAGAAGATGTGGACACTTAGGGGTTTCTTCGTGGCTTTCTTTTGAGGCTTTAAGCGGCAGAATGAATCCACAAATGCACTCCCTCTTGTCATTAGACTTGAGGGGAACTTGACGAAATGAGAGTGTACTTAACGTTGTTTTATCGCCAGCTTTTCACAAACATAAGAAAGACTTTGATCCCATACCTTTTCTTAGCTTTGTGGCTTCGAAAAGTTTAAGTTTATTGAAAATTTTACGCAGTAGAAGTGCTTGCTGTGGAAGTGTAACTAACTCGAAGATGTCAACGCGTAAAACTTAAGCTCTTCACTTACATGGGTATCTTCTACCTAAGCAAGAATAACAAAAAAAAAAAAACATTTCCAAAGTCAATTGTCAAAAAAACATGAAATTCATTAAATTTCTCATGAAAACTGATAAAACAGAGAAAACTTGCCGCTTATTGTTGCCAAGCTCTCAAAGTCAATGACACATTTTCGTTTTTCGTCACCTACACCCAATAAAATTGATTTCATCGACGATACTGCTTAATAATAGACTTATCTTGATCAAAACCTCTAACTAGCAATAGCCACACGATTAAATGCGGCAAAATCGAAAACAATATCCAAAGGTCTTCCGCGGGGCATGTTCGGTAGTTAATTGTCTTAAACTCCAAGTATACATAGCGCAACAAACGAAATAGCAACAAAAAATCAGCACTCACGTTTGATTGACAAGCGAAACAGTTTGCGCTTCCCCCTTTCGCTGGTTTTGTATTACCTACCTTAACTTACTCGTGTATTAGCCAAACTCGTACAACAGCAGACCGCAAGGCAAAAGTATCTATAGTTCGTTCGCCAAAGCGCGCATAGCAACAGCAAGACAAATTTCACCAGGTTGAGTTTGACTTTGACACGCACAACGTTTTTCATTCCGTCTCTCTGACAATTCACCTTAAACCTAATTCAATGCAAACGTAAAGTATGTACATATGTACCTTATGGGTACATTACTAGTAGTCGTATTGTTGGAAAGTTTTGTTTCGTTTTGACGTTGCGATGTCGATGTCATTCGTTCGTCATGGAGTCGTGACGTGGCGAACTCTTTGCAACCCAACTACGGAAGTCAAACGAAATGATAAAACGTCAGAGATGTAGATGATAATGACAGAAACAGTTACAACTGTTCGAGTAGAGGAACTTTTGACTATAGAACGGAAACCGCAGATATGGGGTTTTAACTGTTACCAATATTATTTAGACGGAAGGTTGAGTTTTAAGAAAAGTCTCCATACATCGGAATTCTGATTCATTGTGATATTGGTTCTTTTGGTTACGTTGCGTTTACGTTGTGATGACATCGCATCGGGGGCAACCATACATCATTCCATTATTAAAACAACGAGGCTTGCGAAATTGAAAGTGACAGCTGAGGGAAATGAGAAATGTTTGAGGTTTCTCAATTGTCAAATTATAGTTCACATAAGAACTTACAACAACATGTCTCCGAGCTTTTGACTTATGTAGATCTTATTAGTTTCTAAGTTTCAGTGTTTAAAAGTTTCATTAATTATTAGAGAAAAATGTTTAGGTGCGGCATACTTTATATTTTAAGCCAATCTATTGTAATAAATTGTTGAATAACTGTTGAGTGCCACTTTGTTTGTCAATGTCATTTCAATGTTCAAACGAATTACAACGCACCACCTAAAATCCGTTAATCTATGCCTATTCTCGCAGAAAGGTCAAAAACAAGAACAAACGAAGCATTTTACCAGCTATTTTATTCATTGAAGATAGAATTAAATTATTTACTTTTAAATTTATCTTAAAGTACAAAAAAATCACCGTCACGAAGCCCTAGGTTCATCCCCCCTAAGAAGTCTTAGCCAGACCAGATAGCTCATTTCTAATCATCAGCTCTATTACCTATAACTAGAACGTAAACGTGTGTACGTATGTATGTATGTATCTACACATAAATATAAGCATACTATTTTAAATATAAATAAGTACAGCTGAAATGCAACACCATTTTTGACCATGACCTTCAAAAATCAAATCACGGATGGAATTGTTCCTCTATATCAATCAGCAAAGAACCGTAATATGTACAATTGTACAATGTACATACATATGAAGTTCTCTATAGATAATTATTAGATATGTATGTGAACCGTTGCCCTGTATCCGTTGTCGTGTAGTGTACCGCCGACGTAATTTGACACCCTCGAGTGTGTCGTTTCGTTTCTAATCAACGAACATTTGCACATTCTCTATTCTCTAAATGAAATCGAAAGTTGAGTCCTCTCAAGGGGTCGTCATCGTCATCATAATCATATGTGATGCAACCGTAACTTCCTCCTCTGGCATACGTAGAAGTAGGCACTATAGCCTTGGGCTCTTAAGGAAAATTCCATAGAGATCCTGTCGAGTGGAAACGTGTGCGGCGTGCGCAGCAGCCCGCTCTTTCTGGCCCAAGTCAATCTCTAAAACTCGAAATCAGAACAGCCGACGACGACGACTTCTTGTTTCTTCCCTGGCACTTTGCTAAGTAGTGTATGGTGTGGTGTGTCATTCAATTATTGGGTCACAGAGAGGGGTGGCATGTACAAAAGATGAATTGAATGGAAACTCCGGATGCTTCTGTTTTTCAAAACAAAGATGAAAACACAGAAATTGCAATGCGCCACGACTCGCATCTCCGACCCTCTTGCAACGCTCAAAATTGCTGAAGAATTGCTTCTTTCATCCCATGGCAGCCCTCAACAAACGATACAACCCTTGGTATGCGTTTCCTGCTGCGCAATGGGACGGGCAGAAGTTCTTTGAATGCGAAATCCATCTTTGTGTCAACCCTAATTGTGTGCGATCCCTTTATCTAAACCTCGCGATAAATATTTTGCGTCTATAGGCAAATGTAACTCATCTCAACCCTCGGCCGGCCCACAATGCTCGTACCAACCCAACGACGACGACACATCACCGATGATGAATGCAACACACTCTATGGCAGCAGAGCAGATGATGACGATGATGAGGACAATCGCTGATGACGATGTCAATTTAAACATCTCTTCCATTTCATGGAGTATCACCTGGGTGACGAGGCGAAATAAGGGTTGCAAGCACCACCACCACCACCACACCATCACTGCTGCTATGCTGTGCTGATGCTGCTGCCTTACTGTACTGCTGCGTTAATGGAAATTACACTTTAAATGAAAATTTACAACAACAAAAACCAAACACACACACACAGACAAATACAAAGAGGGTGCGTTTCGCGCTGTTGCTAGGCCAGAAATGTGTGGCGTATCCTTTTACGAAAATATAAAAGTAAAAGCTGCCGCATTTATATTTCTGGGGTGAATTCCATCTGCCATCAGGCAAATGTATTGCATATACCTACCACGACAGATTGTGGCAAATTATTAATGATTTCTTTTGACAGTTGACATACTCAACGGAATTTTTCAATTTTTTTTTTTTTGTTTTCAATTTTGTAAGAAAAAGGCAAAAGAAAAAAAACATCGCAATTGAAATGAAAAATATCGCATTATTAGAAATTTAATATGCAATTCTTTTTTTCTTATTTTTTTTGTTGAAAATTTGGGTTTGTAAATATATTTTTTAGTGGTGAGCTTACACAGCTCACAAATTGCCACAATTTGTCGACCACTTTTGGCAGTTTATCATTTTAGTAATGGTTTTTGACTTACGTTAAAGTTTGTCAGCATTGAAATCCCAAAACAGGCAGCGCAGCGCTTCCCCAATTTTTGAAAACGTATAAAATGATATAGGTATAGGTACCTATCTATATAGAATGCATATATGATATTTTTCCAGTTAGGTATTAAGGCATAGGTATACATGCATACATATTATGTATCTACTAACATAATTTTAAACCTAGGCCTTTGGGTTCCTAATAATTGGAATAACTATAGATAGGTACCTACATATATGCCTAGTGCCTACATCTTCATTGGCTTTGACGGAGAACTTGGTCCAAATTATAGGTACCTACATATGTATAAGTACCTACATAGACATACCTATGTGACTTTTTTCCTTAGAGGGGTACAAAAAACAAAGGAGACAGGTATTTATTTATACTAGCTGACCCCACATACGTTGTTCTGTCCTGTTTTTCAAATTTTGTGACAGATGTTGCTTTAAATCTTCATATCCAGGTTCTAATAAAGTTTTGGCATTCATAACTTAACCAATGAGCGCAATTTTCAATCTCAATTCGATTAATGACTTTTGAAAATCTAGAAACGCCATTAATTTTTTGTTTTGCAAAATAAAAGCGTCTCCTAGATCTTTTCTCTTCACATACAGGACCACATCATAGTAGCAGCTTATACCTATGATTAGATTTATGGATTCAAAAAGCCTTTACAGAATACCTACATAGATGGCATGAAGATACCAGCTCCAATCCAGCATAAAACCTATAAATGGACCTTATATTTTGTTCACTATGTTCCCCTTGTATTTCTCTTAAAAAAAACTTCAAGATTGAAGCACTATTTTCTGCTTCTTTCCATATCCAATTTATCACCAATATGAAAGCCTATCGGTTCAGTAAATCTAGAGATTACCCAATATGTCTGTTTTGTACCTATACAGTGCTATTTGGCAAGTCTAAATTCGAAAGTCATTTTGAGACATCATACATATTATGTACATACATATATGTATATATACATGAATAAGTTTCAAGTCAAAAGTACATACCTACCTATATTTAGTTAAAATATTTTTTTTTAAGAAGATTAGGTATCTTAGAAGTAATATTAATAAATAATTAAGCCCTTCCCATTTCTTATTCTAATTTCGAGTTCTCCATCTTCAAACACCACACAATACAAGACACAACACAACCTCAACCTGAACATAATTGATCGTGCACGGTCATGTTTCTTCTGCTTCCATGCACCTCTCCTGTGCCTGTGACTGTCTCCTATTCTCTTAGTTCGTTGTGAAAACATTATACCTAGTAAATAGTTATCACTCCTCCTTTTGTGACTGCAATAAGCCTACAAGTAGATATACATAAGTGTGTAACACAGTAGCTCCAAAACCCAGCTGATCATTATGTAAAGATATCATTTATCCACATAATATACATTTAGTGTATGTATTACTTAGTTCTCACACCCTCAATAATTTCTCTTTATTTCCCCTCTCTGTATCTCTTAAGACTGTGATCAACTTTACTCTCTTTCCATATACTAGTGCATTCAACACTTACCATTGCTGTTGTACATAACATAACTGGGGAAGCGCACCGCACTGTCTAGCTGCACTTTATGTAATGAAAAGATTAACAAAAAGAAAACGAAACAAGTGTGCAATGGATATATACATGACTCACACATCGACAAAGGTCAGGCGATCACGTAAAACGAGATCCAGATGAACGATCAAAATGAGTATATGTATTTTTCTTTTGTTTTCTTGTTTTCTCTTCTTTTTTTTTTTTGTTATTTTACTTGTTTCATCTTTTATGCAAGTTCTTTTTCTTTTTGCAATTTGATGCAGATAAAAATAAGCTGCAAAGCAAAGGCAAACTGCAGTGTATGCAAAGTGAAGACAACCTGTGGCCGCAAAAGCGAAGTGAGAGGTTTTTTGCTGGTTGCCAGAATCTGTCAGCTGACCGTTGAAACAAAGGGAATAAAGTTTATGATCAGTCACTCTTTTGTTTGAATATACATATGTAAGTACCTACCTACCTAGTATCTGACGTATCTGTAGGTTTCTAAGTGCCTACCTTTATATAGGAACTTTCTAGTTACCTAAGTGACAATCACTCCGGTGCGTGGTGAGAAAAATAATTCAAACTATGGAAGAGTAACTTTTTATTTAGGTATTTATTCAAATTTAAATTTTTGAAACCAAAGGAAATAGAAAACTAATGACTAATCTAACTAATCCGTGATGACTCACCGAGGAAGGCACTTAATTTATCAAACCTATGCTCTTTTACAAAAGATGCCTTAGGGATTTTTGCTGTTCACTTAATTTTCCATTCACTGGCATTGAATTCAAGTGTATCTGTTTGTATTGCTTCATACATACATATGTAAATGCATATGCATACATTTATTTATGTACCCACTATCATAATTGTACATAATGTATGTATGTACGTGATTATGTCAAAACTGTGTAAGAAAATCAGTTCTTCGCAATCTCATCATAAGCAACGACCGGCAGCGACGAATGAGTAAGAACGGAAATAGGTCTGATATCGCTAAGCGATCGCATACCCAGTTTGTTATTGTACTTAAGTGTTTGTTTCTGCAAATGTCAGGTGAAATACCGCTTTGAAGGCGAAGTTCTAATTTTAGGTAGACCAACGAATGCGCGGTGCATGTTGCCGGTGTTCTGTCGTTAGTCACGGTCAAGTGAAGACAACAACTTTCGATTGACGAAACTTCTCATTTTGACCGTTCGTGAACACGAAGGGCGAACATTGCAATTATGTGGGAACTATTTTGAAGGTAGAGGTATTGGCTTGACATGAAGTAGATATTTACCAACAATGCCAACAGGAAAAACGGCGACAAAAGTGTCAGTAAAGAGATAAAGTAATTTCCGTATCCTTCCGAGAGGGCGCAAGCCGAATCCTTGCGACTTGCGATTGCTTGCCATTTGCCTCATTAACTCCCTTTTTCTCTACCTCTCCCTTTTTCTTACAGAGGGAGTGTCAGTGTCAGTGTCTATTGTACCTTTGGGGATTTCCCTTTCAAGGGCATGGTTTTCGGTTGAAATCGATTTGAGATTATTCCCGGGCAACCAAGTGCGGAATGTTATTGCAAAAACGTGCCGTGCCTGCCACTGCCAACACCACCATTCCTTCCGAATATATGTGTGTAGGCAGGAGGAGAACAAAAAACCCGAAATGAATGATATCAAGGCAGCAGCGGCTCGGCGCGCGGCGGTGGCGGCGGCGTTATACCTATCTACCTACAATGAATGAAAGTGCTGAGCAGCAATGGTTATCGTTATGGTGTTGAGTGTATTATAGGCAGTTGGAATAGGAATCAAGGGTGGTGGGGTGGCTATACTCTGGTAACATTGGGAACACTACGAAATACGAAATATCCTTATCTCGCAGCTCTGTTGTATTAATATCATCCTAGCCATACTCGTACTACGTACTATTTCTATACACAGCAGAGCCGGCGAACAAACGCACACGCACACGCACACGAGAACACTTATGTAATCATTTCAAGTCCGAGTGATTATCGTAAATAATATTGATAATATGATGGCTTGAAGGGAAGAGCTGTTAGTATACAAAATACAAAAGACAAAAGACAATGCCATCAAAAGACTAAGGGAAAAGGTTTAAGATATGAACTCTCACCAGGTTATTTTTTGCAAAACCTTTTCGTTTCTTCTCGGGATTTTTTTTTTTTTTTCCTTTTTTGCATCCAAATGAGGTCTTTTTGTGTTTTTGTGGTGGTTTTGTCATTTTTATGTTACATCCTTGAGATTGAGGATAATTGTGTCCCTGGAGAGCGGTTTAAAGCATTAGATTTATTATAAAGATACTTTTATTTTTTTTTTCACCATTTTTTTTTTTTTTTTTTTTTTTTTTTTTAGTGGAGGTGGGGGATGAGGTTGATGCTTCGGTTTTTGTGTGTTGCTTAGACAATTGACGTTTTTTCTTCAAATACATAGTAGGTATCGTGTGACCTCGGGAAGTTATTTTTTATGAGCGATTAAGTTTTCTTTTTTGGTTTTTATTTTGGGTTTTATATTTTGGAATGTGAGAAAAATGTCCCATTAAGGTTTGGAGTAAAAAATAAGTTGGTTAGTCTTAGTATGTGAATGAAAAGTGTTCTCTTTGCGAGTGGATCTATTTCATTGGATATTTCCTGCGATCGTATCTGGAAATTGAATGGAGAACATGAGTGTTTTCTTTTATGAATATTGTTTTGGAATAAAAATCCTACTGTAATCACGAATTGTTAAAAACGAATTTAGTATATCTAAAGGAGTTTCTTTTGAATGAGTTTCCGGAACTACGAGTACTCGTCGTTTTCGGTTTGAATTGTTGGTAGTGATGGAAAAGGGGGAGATACAAAAGAATCAGCCTTAGGTATCCAGATAGCTCAATTATTTTGAAACACTTTTTATATCAAAATATTAACCTACTTTTTGCCTTGCAAACATCATTGAGATTGTATCTGGTTCTTTTTTTGTTTTAATAAAAGTGGCCACTAGTCCGCCACCAGTTCTTGAGTGCTGATTAAAAAGCAAACAATCAAAAATATGACACAATCTTGAAAACATATGAACGGTTCTATGAGTTGGAATTATGTAGTTTGAAAAGATGAAGATGGAAGTGTTCTAAAAGCTGAAAATGGTTATACATTTGGATATTAGAAAAGATGATACATTTATAGGTATCCAATTTCAGTTTGGATTTTTTAAGCTTGAATTTAAAGAAAAATATTGCACAAATAGAAATTTGCAAGAAAGGCGATTAGAAGACAAATTTGTTTTCAATCGACAGGCTTTCATAGAACTTGTTTTTTTTTTGTTTTAGAAAAACACTTGGTTCTTGAATTCAATATAAACTTAACTATGTATAGAAGAATTTCGAGAAATTCGATAAACACCAGCTAACAATCTTTATAGATCGTAAAATGTTCGAATCAAACTAACTTCGAGAACCCTAAAGAATATTTTTGTGGTTTTGACTGATTCTGGGCATAAGATTGTCAATTGTTCCTCAGGGATACAACATCCTGTCCCCAATAAAAAAAATAAGACTCTTAAGTGTCTATACCTACTTACGTTTAGAAAATCAAATAAACCACTTAAAAGAAAAATTATGTGCAAACAACGCATTTTATCCATAAGCGTATATCTCTAAACATTATGAACAACTATAGTAATGTATGTATATGTATGTTAGTATGTATATGTATAATATAATTGACTGGAATATAATAATAATGGCCTCCTCTGGTTCTGGTTCTGGTGTACGAAGTACGAGTATGTATGTACATATGGAGGTGTAGGCGTATCGTGTAGATCTGTTATGGGCAATTGGTGCAATGAAGGGGAACAACTTGCCTGTACGGCTACGGAGTATTCCAAACCACGCTGGCCATAAAAAGATTTAATGGTTTTCATTTTATTTCATTACATCGTTTTTTCGTTTCTGCTTTAGTCTAGTTGAGATAAGAAAACTAATAGAAAAGAATTGAAATTGATAGCGTTAAATGGATTTTAATTTTTTATCAGATAATTGATGCTCATAAAGAAAAATTGTGCCGAAGAGGCCTCTGATCGGAGGGGGGGGGGGGATGATGGGGGAATAACGTTTCGTTTTTAAAGTGCACATTATTTTTATTTCAACTTGTTGTCTTAACGATGGCTCAGAATGTAAATCCTCGATAAGTTAGTGCACATACATGGATTTAATTTGAATTTTAATTAAAATCAAATTAAAATCATGTGGATCGAGTTTCTTTTACACGATGTTGAAGTGTTTTTTATTCAAAGTTGTCTCAAATTGAATATACATATGTACATTGTTTTTGAAGTGGAAAGGAAAGATTTTTATATTTTGAAGATAGTTTTTGCACTAAATAAAATTTAGAGCTATTAAAACCATTCCAACGAGAAAAACCTTTGAATATTGCCAAAATCACATCCTTTAAAATTTTGTTTTCAAACCGATTTCTCAAAACAAGACATGTTGGTTCTCTAAATCTAAACCGTTCTAGCATTTACACAAAAAACACTAGAACTAGACGGTAAATATGAATGGTTAGATTAAAAGTAAGATCGGTTTAGGTGATTTGAAAGATTGAACGTCACTTTACAGTGAATGTGACGTTTTTTGTGCAATATGATTGGAGCTACCTGTCGCTTACAAAAATATTAATTTTTGGCATTAAAGTTCTTGTTCGAAGTGTGGGCTTTGGACTTGGAATAGAATTTTAAATATGCATGTTCCACGAAATATATATAGCATGTCTTCTAAATCAAAAACTATGAAATTCCATTAAGGGATGTCTTATAGGTCAACATTTACATTGGTTATGCTGGCAATTATTGTTTCAGAGTCAATTTTAGGATTCAGGCAACGCGCTGCTGACTCTGTCGATGTTTGCCAACTGCATGTCACTCAGGCACACAATGTGAAGGAATTTAAGATTTATTTTTTGAATAAAGTTTTTTCTCTCAGCAACACCAACCGCAAAATTAAGGAAATTCAAACTTGGCTCCTATACAAAACACTCCCATAAATTATGTTACTTAAAAACTTAGACGAAAATGTAAAATAGGAAGCGTCGTCGGTCGTCGCGTCGTCGTGTCATCCGTCGTGGCTTTAATTCATCACCTCGCACCGCTATAATCTACAAACAAACGTTTCTATTAATACACGCACAAAACATTATTTCAACGATCGATAAATTTCCATATCAAGGGCATAATCACTTATTTCTTTTCCCACCGCTGCGCTGCGCTGCTGGCTGCTACTGCTTGCCGCAGCCTCTGCCGCTGCACGCACAGTTTTAAACTAATGCAACACCTAACCGACAACTGTTGTGTAATTAAATTAGAATTATTGATTACGATTTGGTCGTAAATTGTTCTTCCAAACAAAAACCGTGAATAGTAAGCACTTTTTGGAGCACAAAAGTTGAAGTTGTCAGTGTTATGGTCAAAGGCTGATTTGATGGTATGGTGAGGGAAATCTATTTTAAACAAGTGTCTTATTTGAATGGAATGCAAATTCAAAGTAGTAAACCGATATTTATTAGGACTCCTCCAAGTCGATGAGACTTCACTTAACTTTTAACCATATCGGTCATAGATTCCATTTTCAAAAATTTTGAGCTAGAAAACATAAAAATTGTTTAGGCTACAATTAAATCAAAGAAAGAAGTGCATAACATAATGTACATGACTTACATATGTATGTATGTGGTGGAAGTATCTATATTTCATTTCAAACTCCTAACCAGAATAATTTTAAGAATTAATATTTTTAATTCGTTTATTCTTCATTTTGTTGCAGAATTTTTTATAAATTGAATACAAAAAATTCTATTTTCAAAGTCTTGGCTGTAGACATATGGAAATATTATCTATGGAAGATTTTGTTTATATTTCTTAGAATACGGAGCTCTGTGAAATCTTAGAAATAAAAACTGACGAAGGAATTGTCTAAAACTGTGGTTAAAATTGTTTTTCATTAAAAATTGATGTTTTGTTTCTAAATCGTTAAAAATATCTCAAACGTCAACCTTTGTTTGAAAAATGAATCACTTTCTTAAGACGGTGTTAACTCATTTTGATATTTTTTAATCTCGCTCTCCTCTAAATTGCCCTACGTCGCTATTGTGATATTCAATTTTGTTTTTGGCATTTCGTAGAGAATTGACGGAAATTAAAATGATATTAGAAAACAATTCTTTACAAAACCATAAAAAGAAAACATTCCCTAAAAGTCGGGATATTATTAAAATAGATTTTTGTATGAAAAATAAAAATGTTTTGCATGCATTTTGGGTGGAGAAATTAGAAAGATAAATAAAAGATGTCATTGGGGTACGATTAATTTCTTGAATTTTCTTATTTTTCGCAAAACGTCTTCGGTTTTTTGTTTTTGAACCGGAAAACTTATTGAAAAGTTTAGCATTCCATTGAAATAAATTACATCAAAATTTGAATTTTCTGATTTTTATTATCACTCTGGAGTTTATCACATGGCTTGATATTTGGGTGAGACCAAGTTCAATTATTTTTACCCAGGTTAAATTTTTTTCTTCTTAAATGCACACAGCGAAGTGGGTGGGAATCAGCTTGTAACATTATATTTTTTTAAAAAAATTGAAAAGTGGACAACAACCTCCGCTCCGGGCCTGTGAGTAAACACAATATCAACTTAACATTTTCGACTGCATGCAAGTCGGCCTCAGACTATAAGGAACATACACACTAATTGTAAGTTAGTTTTGCCATCAACCAATTGCGTTCGGAAGATGTTTCTCACACACGGCTTCCTACCTAGCGACAGCAGATCTGACGCAATGATATTTTTGGGACTTTCGAGTTGCTATATATTTTTCCTCTGCAATAAATCTGCTGTCTACGATAAATTTAATGAGAACTAGGTGTTTTTGTTTTGTTTCTCTCTCTTTATTTATTTATTCTGGAATCAAATCCTTCATCATCACCTCACCATACACAAATTCTATTTGCCGCACTCCCCCGCCAAAGCCATCATCTCGCACAAGACTGCCACTAAAACGGTAGCCTCTAAGCCTTCAATCAAGCGAACGTTTACAGAAGACGAAGGAGCTGAATGTTTCAGTTGTTAGTGTCTTATTAAAATAAAGACAAAAGTCGACATCTGTATTGTGTTATTCTTATATTAAAATAGCAAGACGAACAATACGAATACATTCATACTCATACACTCTGGGTCCTGTTACATTTCACATACCCAGATCTAATATCTATGTATGTATGGATAAAACACAATGATGTGTTATGTATAGACGCATAAATGAGGTGTTATCCTGGATTGCACGTGTGCTAATGCTAAAGCCAAAATGTTATATGACAAGGAGCTGGAGCTATTCAGTCATGATGCCGCAGATATAGGCGTTCCATTCGACAAAGTTGTGGAACTTTATTACACTAGATTGCATATAAATAAGGCAGCTAGGCTAGGCTACGAAAATAAAGCTAAGAAACCGCCATTATATATATTTTGGTTAAGGCATCGAAACCACCCTTCGCGAGGATGTGTAATCCGGGGACATTTCGCACATCCTTCACCTGTAACAGATGCGGCAAACGGTTCCCCCGCAATTGGTTTAGCCTCTCTTTATTTCATTGTCATATAGGGACAGGGACGGAAGAAGGACCATAATAAGAAAGGCGCTAAGTATAGTCTTGACTGATTTTACTTATAATCTTCCCTTGGGCATTCTTTCCCTCACAGAGACTTTTCCATAAAAAGTGGCTGAAGTGTCGGGCTTAATTATTTTACAGATACGTTCCGAATTCTTGCATCCGAATTAAGCAAACTTCTAGGGAAAAAAATTAAACAATTAATGAATTTTGTTTGATGTAAAAATAAAACAGGATAATTAAAAATTACCACTACATACGAACCTGGACTATATCAGAATTTTCTACAAATCTGAAGTGAAAATGTGTCTCAATTGTCTAAAGTGTCTTCCCCTAATTGTTATGTTCAAGGCCCTAAAAATGCCCAGGACGGCCCTGATGCATGGAACCTTGCATAAATAAACATACTCGTAGGTATACGACCGCTACACTGATAGTAGTACGAGTAAATGAAATATTCTCCCGTCGACGTTTACAAATTACATTCAAGACTTCAAGAGCGAAAAGGCAGTTGTTGGAATTTGGAAATAGCGTTCACGCGAGGGCTATTTAGCCCTTGGTTGTGATTTTTACAGGCATCGCATAGCATGGGAATCATAAAAGCAATTCGCACGTAACTCAGTTTTTGGTGTATCATTGGGGCCATACCTGTAAACCTCCCACTCCCACTACGTGTCTCACAAAAACTGATGAAGACATCCTTTTGACTTCGAAATTTTGGCTGCCAATTCATTGCGTACACGAGCACGAGGTGGCGCGTATGGTGTGGGTTATGTTATATATGACATAACCACCGCCTGCACGTCCTCGTCGTCGTCGTCTTTGCCAAAATCAGTAATTTGTTGTGTGTAGTGTGTCTGTGCAGAAATGTACTCGTACTCGTACTGGTATAAGCGAAGCTGTGAGGAACTTCGTTCGGGATTCTTGTTGATGCCGCTCCTTCATGTTGTATGACTCTTCTCTGGAAGGAAGGATGTAGAGATAACATATTTTTCCTGTAATAAAATAAAAAGAAGAGCTTGCCATTTTTCTATTCAAGGACGTTATCAAAATTCGCACGGAAAAGAAATCTGGACAAAATCAATTTTCAGGATTCAGGATTTTTTCGTTCCTTCTCCTGTTCCCAGTGACGACGCGGCGGCGGGCGACGCGGTGGTGGTGGCAGCGGAGCTCCCTCTGACTTGCTCCATCCTTGTCAACATTTCGACAAGGAAAAATAAATAAATTGAATATGGCGAGGATTGCCAACCAAACAAAGCGATATCTATGCAATTCTCGCTGTCGGGCTTGTCAATTTGTGTGATAGGTTTTGTTGGTTGTTGTGGGGCCGGGTATCTTTGTGGCAGATGAAAGTAGGAAAATCTGATTAGAAAAGTGATCGTGTTGAATGTTGAAAACACGAATACATAAATTAGGAAAAGGGTGTGAACCAATGATTTTGTTTTCAAAACCCACTCGTGGAATTATTCCAACTAGGTATCTCTCCATAGGCATTTCCTTTGGTTTCTTGAGTTTATGGAAAATTATTTTTTCGGGTATGCTTGGGATTGTTGGTAACCTGAGAGTTGAAAAAGAATAGAGGATAATTAGCTCTAAAGTTACAAATATCATTATTATTTTTAAATCCTTATAATATAGGAACTTCCCACCGTTAAATTATTCAGATTGTAATATTTCTTAAGGCTGAAATGTAGGTACCTTTCGTCACATATCATGGAACCTTATTTATTAACTTAAGTCTTCAAGATTTCCATATTCCTCATCCTTCTGTATTGCCTCAGGCCATGTCTTCTCCTTCATCTCCTCAGAAAAGGCAACTGGGTTTTTCAATCAAATATCAAATTAAAATCATTTTTAAAAAGAATCCA
The DNA here is from genome assembly GCA_905146935.1 of Scaeva pyrastri. Classification (NCBI taxonomy): domain Eukaryota; kingdom Metazoa; phylum Arthropoda; class Insecta; order Diptera; family Syrphidae; genus Scaeva; species Scaeva pyrastri. Next base: position 1,462,905 of record LR989927.1, on the reverse strand, counting down.
ATTTCCAACCTTGCCTGGGGGCAGGTTAAATTTGTGGATTAGTTCGTTCACAATAAAGAATACATTGTATCTAAAGAAAAAAAAATACCCTCATTATTATCTTTCAAAAAGAGATTAAAAATGTATCTTATGCATAGTAGGAAATACACGCCGCATATCTTTTGTTATGCATACATGTATGTATGTATGTATGTAGTCTTACGTTATAGTGTAATTACTATATGTACACATATATAAAGAATAAGCGATATAATTGGCATTGTATTCAAATTTTGATAGAACGTCTATGTTGTCAATTATATTGAGCGCAATCGACATTGAACATAAAATTCAAAACTACCAAAACTCCAAAACTAGTTAGAAGCAAATAATATCTACATATTTATGTATATATTTTAAATTAGAGTTTTGTATGTGTGTAAAAGAACAACTAAGATGCTCGCAGGAAGGATGTCTGTAAATTTACTTTTGCGAAGTTAATATACATACATACACATACCTATACATACGTTTTGACTATATTTGTACGCGAAATTGACTCTTTATCGTGATAACTCTAAAGAAACTGCAAAAACTATGCCTTAGTTCCATTTTGACCAAAAACCACTATAATTGGTTACTGGGGCGTATACGTACTTTTATCCGTTTGGTTTTTTTTTTTTTTGATAGTTTACACTCTGAAATTATTAAAACAGTGAAATTGTACAAAGAACATAATCTTAAAGTAGAAAATTCAAAATAAATCGATTTGCTATAAATAAAGCGGAAACATCAACGTTATGAAATCCCAGACAATTCTCTCGTCTTAGGAAAAGTTTTGGGTAAAGCTTTATGTGCTTAGGTACATGACCCAATGTTTACCCGCACACTTAACTCATCCGTTCCGACTGAACTTTTAATTAAAAGAAAACTTCCAAAGAACTTAATTAAACTATATTCATGCGCTCTCCTCTCCAACTTGCCCTTCCTTCAGTTGTCTATTTGATATTTAACTTTCCAATGGACTTTTCATTCTTCTTCTCCAGCCATCATCGCATCGCATCGCATCGAATCAATGTTTTTACTTTTTTACTATCAGTATCAACATCATCCAACACTGCCCGGAGGTACAATATACACGTTAAACAACTTACCTCAGGCCAATCAGGTTCGATCACATCAATGTTCCATTAAAAAGCAAAAACCAAACTTTTATTCCAGAAAAACTTTTAACATTAAATGTCAGCACAGAGAGTTTTTCCTCAGCATCGAGCGATTCCCTGCTGCTAAGCACAATCCCCCTTCCTCCCCCTCCTCCAGGCTCCCTGCGCTTCCTTCAAAAACAACAAGAAACACTGAACTTTTTTGTTTCATCAGACTTTATGTGTGAAATTGAGATTTCAACCCAAAAAAAAAAAACAAAAATAATTGCCAAAAATAAATCAACGAGCAAATCTCTATCAATTAGAATCACATTGAAAGTAAATAGCATGGAATAAACGCACCAAACCAGGAGATGCGGACGCGGACAAAGCGAAGACTGAAGACTGCTAAAAAAGAACTTCAAATCGATTGGTTAGGCACGTGCTTATTCACTAAATGTCCTTACATATACCTTCGAGCATCAAACAAAAAACAAAAAACAAAAAATATAATATAAACCGGGAACAAAAACTGTTTGTTTTGGAATGGCAAAGAAGCGAAAGAAGCAAAAAACGCCCGAAAGCCGAAACGAAAAGAAAAAAGAAAAGAAAAGGAACTAATATCGGTCCCGGAAAGGAAAATAATTTTCAAGGATTTAAAGTTTTCTCCTGCCCGAGTTTTCTTTTCTTCTTCAATCTTCGGTCTTCGGTGTTCTTCGTTGCAAAAAGTTCTACGGCACGGGGCAACGGCAACGGCAGAGTGCGTGAAACTTTTCAAGGAGATTTCTTCAGAGCTTCAGAGAAATTTATGAAGTGCAGGAGGCCTCTTTCATCTTGTTTCTCAACGAAAACGACTTCTCGAGCTCGAGCACAAAAAAATGGGAAATGAGCCTTTCACAATTTATTTGGAAAAGTTTTTTCCCAACCCACACCACACTCACACGCACACACAAAAGGACTTTGGTTTTCTTTTTTTTTTTCTTCGCTTAGCCTTGCAAAGCATTCAAACCAAAATGTTATACATCGTTCTTGATGTACCTAACCTAGCAACATTTATTAAAGACCTATAAAGTTACATCTATACACAGTTAAACATATAAAACTGCAGCTCGATAGAGATGTATGTATATGTATATACTTTTGTGTGTATATGTGCGGTTCAGTGCAATTTATAATATATTGTGCTTCATTTGCCAAGCCTCGCCCAGGTCATGAAAGCGCGCTGTTGTGTACTTTGTGTGTACCCGATCATGCGTTAATCAATTTAATTCACTCTGATTTTCCCGAAATTACATTTGCACATTTGAAATTTGCATTTATTGCAAAACCCAGGCTGGGAGGGAGAGTTGAAGGTTTTAAAAAGGTCCACGGTTGGCTCGGTTTAATCGTGAGCGCCCTTGTGGCTTAGATTGGATTGCTCTTTTCTAAGCATCCGAGTCTCGAATCCATCATATACATAAGTATGTACTCGCAGACACTGGCAAGACAATGATGTATGTATCTAGAATTTTGGTTAAGATTTCTCAATTTCTGGGTTTTGTAATATTTTCAAAGGTTCTGATGAATTTGAGCAGCCGCCTACGTATTTCTTCTAATATATTGTTATGGGCGGATACTTTTGATTCGAACTAACTCAATTTCCTGTTCCGCGAGTTGGCCACGAGACTTGACGAAACTGTTGCTTGTCGAGATGGTCTCGTCAGGATCAAGAAAAATTGTCTGCTTTTTTTTTTCATCAATGGTATTTATAAATGAAAAATTAAAACGCCAAAAATTGAGCTCAGAAAGTGTTGTAAGATTATGAAAATTGATGAAAATGTTTGGAACTCTTGATTTTTATTAATTATTTCATCAATGTCAATCAATAAATAGAGAAATCAAAATTCATTTCATCAAAACCAGGGCAGAGTTTCGAACCAATTTAATATCATGTCAACTCCACCTGAATCAAGTCCGTCAATGTACCTTGCATACATAAATGGTTCCATGTAGCAAACTATTTACGAACCAAGTAATACCTACATACATACATACATCCATAAACATTTACATCAATATGTATTCACACTACACAAACATCAGGAAATTGATCTATGACGAGTGTTCAATCCAGCACCGCAAATATCACAAACTTTTGCAACTTTACGGTTCACTGATTCAAATGAGGAAGCAAGATAAATACAGAACTTCTATTGAAGAGCGGAGAACCTGTAAACCGAACTCCGAACACGTAAACAAATCGAGAATCCACTCTGCAGCAAACTTATTTACTCTCATACGGATGTACAACTAAAATTGTTAATTTTTTCCATACTCGAATATTAATTTCTCTTTGAATTGTCCATCGAAATAGGAACACATCAGGAAGTGCATCACAATATTGGACTACACATTTTGAAAATGTTTTTCCATGGTCAAAAACCCGGCTGTTTTTAAAAATAGGTAGGTAATGTACAAAAGGACACTCCCATAGCGAGTCTTTACTATAAAAAATTCGAGTGTTAAATGAACCAGAAGTTTTTTTTTTAAACCACAGGCTAAGTGCTTTGAGGCATCTGACAATAATTGCAAAATGTTTCAAAATAATTATGTTAATAAAACACCATTGCATGCTGACATGAAAGGGACCCAATACAAATAAAAACCGATCCATCCACCATCCCCATGACTCACACAGCGTAGTGTACCGGTGATAAGTGTAATGTGACCGTTCTTAGTTTTTCCTATATAAAAGCATAATAATGCAAAAATATTATCAACGTCTGTGTTTTATTCACTGCCGCGCAGTTAACGCAGCAAAATTTCCGTCGGCAAACAACAACAATTCGATTGCTGGCGAAAAAGAAGCCAGCGAAAGAAAATATGACATCTGTGTTGGTTATAGATATATAATGAATGTGTTTGTTCGTTTTATTCACTTGAATTGCTGCACTAGCTTTGCAGCAGTGAATAAAACACAACTAATGTAACGACGGAACCGCAGATGAGTCTATTTACTATTTTTTTTAATTTTTGACAGTGATGAGTGGATAAATAAAGGAGTTATCTATTTATCGTTAAGAATTGGATGAAAATGTACTTCTATTTTTTTGAATTCAAAAGAAAATGAGATTTGGTATATCATAACATAACTCACATTAATCGCATTTCCAATTGTTGAAAATTTTTATTCGTTTCAAGAGTTTTTGTCCTGAAATAAAAGTATGACATGATTAGGACAACAAACGATTTTTGGCATTTCGACCGATAGCTATTGATTTACCTTTTATGCCACTGCAAAAAAAAAAAACTATTCCATTACATAGTGCCTGGTCACACTGGTGATGAGTAAGCCGCAGCACAGCATTCAACATCAATCCAGGGGACCGGTAATAATTTTCTGACACACCACAAGTCGAAAATAGGAAAATTTTGAAGAAGAGAAAGTCGACTGGTTGCCCCCTTTTAGGATGCATCATTATTATTTAAGAAGAGGGAACTTGTTAGATTCTGTTTTGGGCATAATTAATTAATAACCGTGAATGGTTGTATGTACATACTACATATGAATGTACATATGAGTACCACTAAATGCAGGATGATGAGATGAGAGGCGTTCTATGTGGTTGGCATGACGCATCTATCAGGAGGAATAATCCAAAATCATTGCGGCGGAGGAGGAACACAATTTGCATTTGGATTTGACTGACTCAGCTTTCTTTGCTTGGGGCCATTTTTGGTTCATAGTGTTTTTTTATTTCATCTGTTTGGGTTTTATACATTTCTAGAAGGGAAAAGAGCGATACATAAGATCGACAACTACGTCTTTATTTTTATAGGGATTCAACAATAGTCAGGTTCAACTTTATATTTATTCCATTCCATGGAATGTGTCTGATGCTAACAACATAAGTCAGTCGAAAAATAATTGGTATTGATTCAGATATTGTAGGCAAGGAAGAATATAAATATAATATAGTGGAAAGCATAGTTTTCGGTAGAGTTCAACTGATGCCAAAATGCAAAACATATGGATCTAACGGACACGGCGAACTTCGTCTCGCTCAGATAGTTAAAATTTCAATGTGTTTTATTTGAATCAAATTTAAAATAAGTAGCAGATAAGATAAAATATTATGTATCTACTTATTTTTCGAACAGACAAATTCAAGATTAATCCGACCGAGGAGACGACCGACATCTCTCCAGCAGCGTTAGCATGATCTGCATGAACGCTGTCTTCTACCATCATTAGGATTCAGTTTTAATTGATCGTAATGCTAAGATGCACTGTTCAGGACTATCCGCAAGCAGTATAATAATACCCAAAAATTGCAAATTTGCTAAATAGAAAATGACAATGCGAAAATGACACCTGTCAAATTGAGCACAACCTCAATCAACTATAACGCCATCTAGCGGGTTGTGGCAATTTACCATCTGTCATTTTCTCGCGAAACTTCTTATTTTTAAAACTAATTTTACACTTTTAAATCGTCTAAGTCATCAAATCATGCGATAAAATTCAAAATTTCGTCAAAAAATAAAAACATTTTTCGCGTTTCTTCCGGAATTTTCTAGATTCCAATCTGGTTATGAAATACACCAAAATAGTATAAGATATACATATGTAAATTGCTTGAGCTCTATTCTGATACGATATCAGGATATGTGTCTTCCTAAAAAATTACAACTACAATACACAGTCGCGTAGTTTGGGCTAAATGTAAAATGTAATATTTGTTTTGTATTAATTTTGATTAAGGGTAACTAGAATCACCCACTTTTCTATTTTCAAGTCCCGCATACTCACGATACATTTATAAACTAGGTACCTTACCTACTCGTAGGTGCAATGTATTTCCACCAAAATTGTATGTGGATACGCTTTACTGCTGTTCCCTTTGCATGATTTCAATTATGGATAAACGCATGCACGCACGTCACATAATAAATGTATGTATGTACCTTTCCATACATATTTCCGCCCCATTATCGTCCACACCATTCACCATTACCCTACAATTTTATCCTGGAACACTGTTGACTGCACTATTACTGTTAGTACGAGTATCCTTGCAAGGTATAATGATGTTCTCGTCATTCGTTTTGCGTTGGTGGTGTCATGTCCGTTCGTTTCGTCCATGGTCGTTGTTCGTTGTTGTCGCCTTGGTTGTATTTCGTTTAAAAATACAGTTACACTCTCATTCATTAGCAATTCCACGCACACCACACTCGCCGGTTTTGGTCCTTGTTGTGGATTGAACAGCAATCACCTTCTACTCAAACATCTATTTTTTTTTCTCAGAATTAAATTACGAGTATATACATACAAATACAAGTACTTTACGAACTACACTCGTCATTTCTGTGTGTTGCTTGCATCTTGCATAAAAAAATCGATATTAAAAAACATGCATGTGTAGTTACATATTATGTGTGCAATGAATTTATAGGTCAGCGTTTATTTAATTGTATTTGTTTGAATAACTGTTATGCTAGAGTACATACAAATTTGAAAGCAATCTATATTTACTACCGCTTAACTTCCGGTTTTGCACATCTACTTCAACATGAATAACAGTTTTGTAGAGGCGATTAGCTTGACGTTAGTTTGGACAAGGAATAAGGGTAGATTCGTTGTAAATTGTATTGTAAAACTAAAAATTGGAAAAACTTTGCATCGGATGAGAGGACGCGTCACATTTTCAGCAAAGTTCAAACAGATGTTCCCAATGAATTGTTGAAGCAAAACAAAAATGAAATATATTTCTTTTAGTGACTTCTAATGACAAGCAATTGTCAGATCCGTTTTTGCGATCCCAGTCAAAACTAACTGACAGTTCGCACCCTCAGAATGAAAGTGACCTGACTAAAAATTCCAGTATTTTCTGATTTCGCAATAAACTGACATTAAAAAGGGATATCTAAAACCCTGTGGTGAAAAAGACACCGAATCATGAGTAGGAAAGGGACAGCCTATACATCGGTCACTTTAGTTGATCACTAGCTAACTCAAAATTATACTTTTTTTAAACCTTTATTGCTCATTTCCCACAAATTGCAATTTTCGAATGAGATCACTTTCATTCTGGGGGTGCGAGTTGTACTGGTATTTTTGATGAAAAAATTGTTTTCTTTTATGACGACAATGTATTATGATCAACATAAACAATTACGTCAAATAATATGAACCTAACTACCAACATACCTATAAACAGAAAACTATTGATCTACATTGTAAAAAGTCATTATTTTTATTTTGATCTGTAAATTGGCTGAAAATTATTTTTCATCTTATCAGTATTCAACTACATCAATGGCCCAAAATACTTCTCCTGTGGCATAACAATATAAATTATAAAAAATCGTGAATTTAAATTAAATATCTAATTGCATTCCAGTTGAAAATCAGCAAATAACCAAAGACAAGAACCATTGACGATATCTCTACTCTATACCTATCCCCCGAACCAATGCCTATTTTTCTATTCATGTTGCCATTATGTTTCTACTACCCACCACCAGACCAACGACGACGCACGCAACCGAAAATGAAACACAAGACAAGACCGAAACAATTAACAAAAAAATGTTTTCTCTCGTAATCGGCAATCATACCTACCCAGCTCTCTCATTTTAACCTCCTTCCCCTACCACAATCACCATTAACAGAATTTTTATTTTCATTTTGCTATTCTTTACCATCTCTTCTTTGTCCACCATTCGTGTATGCAAGAGAAACGAAATCTGACAGAAATGATAAATCGGCGCGTAAGAGGCAGGAACAGGGAGTTTATATTTGTTCAAGGGTTACCGCAGGTAGTTATTTTTTAAGAAAGGGTTAAAAAACAGATTTTGTTTATATAAATCATTGTATCGATGGCATATTCTACACTTCTTTGGTTTTTTATTTTAAAACTTGTTGTACCTAGTTATGTAGATAGAAAATGTCTGTAATTGAAAATTAGTATTAACATTTAAAACCATTGTACCTATTGAAAACCTTTGTCAAAAAATTCAAATGTACTCCTTTGTCACCTACATAATTATATATGTACATACATACATACATACATATTTTTTAAGAACCGAGGATTTGATTTCAATTCTACTTCAAATATTTTTGATGCCAAAACCAGATCAAACTTGGTTTTCAAAGACAGAAGGTAACCCTGCAGTGAAAAAGATTTACAAACTTGAATCTTTGTATTTTTTTCCTGCATACATGTATACTAGATACAGCAAAACCAAATCCCATATCCACATCCACAGAGTGTTGTCTTTTCGAGTTTACGACCGCCAGATGCCAGAAGGTAACAAGAATAGAGTAGATGAAGAAGATGTGAATGATGACAATTTTGCCTTCACGAATACTTTTTTTTTCTCTTTTGCTCGAGTTTCGCAAAAACAAAAAAAACTAGCAAGAGCAACCAATCCAACAATAATATAAAAAGTAGGAAAAGGAATAGGAATTTTGTGTGTGCTCACGTTCGGTTGTTGCTCTGCTAGTCTGCTAGTCTGCTCAATGCTCATGTCTCGTGTTCGTGGTTCGTACTCGTTTCGTAACTCGTACGTCGTATATTATTGTGTTCTCTTTCACTTTCTATTTGTTCGATCTCTATTTCTGCGAAACGTTGAGTAGGTGAGGTGATATACATTTTCTGGACGGGAGAAGAGAAATAATTAATTTTGTCTGCTTCTTCAATCCTCTTCTTGTGGCTTTCGTTGTCGTTGTCGCCTATCTCGTATGTCGTATCTCGTGTTCGCTTCTCAGAGAAATATTTAACTTGCTTTTGCAGTTTTATCGTGCGCTTTCATTTAGTTTCGTGAAGCTACTTTGTTGTGTGGTCTGTGCTCTGTGGTAATGTCTCTCTTTTATTAATAAACATTGTTATTTTTAAAATGAATTCCGAAACCGACAAAAATATAATAATGTCTAAAGAGTTTAGAAGACAGTTGATTATGAAAGTTAAAAAATATCCATGTATTTGGACGAAGCCAAATAAATTAGAAAATGATATTGACAGTGTTCGCAGACAAAAGGTGTGGAAGAAAATTGAAAGAGAACTCGGTTTTCCTTGTCCATTAAGTGAGTACCTATAGATAGAGATACCCAATATGTTCAGAATTGAGGTAACAATATTGCCAGCATTGAAATATATTTCCTTATATTAAAATCAATTCGATATTTTAATAATATGTATGTTTTCATATAAAATAATGAAATTCGATATTTTTTCATTTTTTACTATTATGTATTTGTTAACACCTTGTATTACTCAAAAAATAAAATAAATTTTAACTCATTCATCGTTATTGAGATATTTTAGTGATAGAACAATTTTTATTTTTTTTTGTTAAAAAACTGTCAATAGTTTTTTTTTGTAATTTTACCAGATGTCAAAAATGTCAGTTTACGTAACGTAAAGTGAAATTGAATTTGATACCATTTTACATGCAACAAACATATCTAAGGTGGGCGGTAGAAGTAGTATATGTAAGTCAAAAAATTGCAATATTTCAGGAGAGCGAAAAAAACGTTATAAAACGTTTAATTTTTATTTTTTAATTTTTTTTTTTTTTAATCAAACTAAGTTTTTATTTGTATGCCGAACTCAAAAATAGAAAAAAAATGCAAATAAATTTTACAGTCGAATGGTGTACTTAACTCATTTTTACCAAAATTTGACTTGTACTACTTCTACCGCCCACCATAGATATTTATCTAGTTAATATGATTTTAAAAAAATTACGGTGTATTTAATTTTGTCAAGCTCATACAAAATCTTTATGAAGTTGCAATAGCAATATTTTTGAAGAGATATTTGCGATCAACCAACATTTTTATTTTTTTGTGTTGGTATCAGTGATTTTTTGTAAAGAAAAAAATTCGAATTAGAGAAACAAATTTATACAAAATTTTTATTTGAAAATCTTAAAAGCAAACATTTTCTTTTTATTTTCCGATTTTAATTTTTAGGTACCTACTTATCTTCTTTATTTAAAATTGAACTATTTTATATTGAATGTAAACTAAGCCTATAAATATTATTTAAATTAAGATACAAATTCTGTTTATATATTGAACTTGCACTGTTTTATAAATGCTTGAAAACTTATGAAAAAGAATAGAAATTTTGATAATTTGTGTGTTATAAAATCACACCAAAAAAAGCTTGAATTATTCACAAATGTGGTCCTTTGAAAACATAATTTATTATAAGTTGAGAAACTAGGTATTTAATTTTGAAACGATATATGTATTTATTTAATGGGGTACAAAAAACTTTATTTGTCTAAACATTTTTTAACTATCAACAATAGTGGAATAGTCTATAGTCAACTTTTTATCCCGTTAAAATGTAGATATAGTTTCCATGGGAGATGTTTCTTTTGATTTTTTTTATAACGCCAGAACATCTGAATGGATCTGGATAAAATTTTAAAATAAACAGACTTTTGACTAAACTCAAAAACTATATTTTTAATGTGATGTGTTTTTGTATTATTATACAATTTTGACATACATAGTTGGTAATGCTCAAATTCTTAGGCAAATAATTTATTGTTCTGACTTTTTTTCAAATCATAAATTACTTAAATGAAAACAGGAAGACTTAATTTTTAACAATAACAAAAGTAAGTTTAGTTTTTAGATATTTATATTTAAGGTACAGTTGATTTGTAATCCTTAACATTTCTGCATCTTCGTTCTTTTTTCTTAGAAGAAATCCAAGCAACATGGTCGACTCTCAGAAAAAAGTATTTTCGAATAATGTTTTTGAGAACCATCGAACGTAATTTAGAAGCGCCTGAGTGGTTATTTTTTCATGACATGACTTTTTTATATAACAACGTAAAAAAGACTATACAAAGACTTCTTGGAGGTATTTCACCGCCATTATTTAAGCCAAATCCAAATTCAGACGGATCGAAGAAACTTAAATGTCCATGCTGTATCTATATAGTGCCTGATACGAATTCATTAAAGACAGAAACATCATTTGAAAACAAACCATCATTTGTAATGAGCTCTAAAATTGTACACTCCACTGAAGACAGTGAGAGTCAATCTTGCAGTTTGACAAATTCACCAGTTCCTCAAGTAACTAAGGCCTCAAAATCATCAATTGAGACATCTATTCAAGATTTAATTGAAAACAAGGCTTTTATTGAATCGACCGATACTTTACTCGAAACCAAAAACGAATCCGAATCGCGACTTTCACCAGCAGCTCTTGAAAGCATGAGGGGAAACCATACTACAGAAATACATGGAAATCGTTCAATGGAAGTTAACAATTGTATTGTTTCAGAAAAACCCGAATGTGCTGTTGTTCTCAAAGATTGTACGTCTTCCTTGGTCATGAGCGAAATATTGGAAGATGGTGTTTCCTTGGAAGAGCAAGACACGTTTGCAAATAAACAAAAAATTCCTCCCGATAACAGTTCCATAGAAGTTCTTCCGCTTAGTGACAACTCTAACGAGGTATTGGTCAACCGAGTTTCGAATTCAGTGAAATTTCGGACTATAACACAATCACAAATTATTCAAGCCGTTAAGGCCAATCCGGCCTCGTATCTCGTATACTACACCTGTACGGAAAAAAGGAGGCAATATATTGGTGCGTGGAAGCGGGTTGCTGAGCTATTGGGGAATGTGCCACTCCGTAAGTTCTACCCGAAATTCCAATATTAAATTCTTTTTTAAAAAAGATTACTTGAAAAATGTGAACCGAACAGACTTAATATATCTTAAATTTGTAAATACGAGTAGCTATCATAAATGTAGATGTGTAGTCGTTTTTAATTATCGATTATATTCATATAAGACATTTTATTTGATTTGGTATGAATTTAAAATATAATTATTTTTAAATATTTTCTGTACAGAGCCAGTTAAAAATCGTTGGAATCTTATAAATACTCGATATCTTAAAGAATTGGTATTAGAGCATTATTCCAATGGAAAGCAAAAATCGTCCTGGAAATGCTTTGAGGAAATGGAATTTTTGCGCCCACATATGCAAGATAATATTGAATACATACATCGTACACGAGTTCGGATACAAAAATTTATAAGCAATAAAACTGGAGAATCCATGAACTGTGTCGAATCCTCCCTTAAACTGTCTGATATTGTTTTAAAAGATAACAAAGTAGCCAACATATGTTATATCAAAGAAAATTTCAATGATCGGATCAAGTTTGTTGCCCAGCCGCAAAGATCCACAGTCAATGTCAATGAAAATACAAATATTCAATTAACATCTATTAAACCCCTTAAATCGCTAATTTCAACCGAAAATGAATATAGAAAGCCAAATCAGCTGGAGAAATCCCTTATTATAGGTGCTAATACGTTACTCAAAAACCGCCCTGTTACAATAACTGCCGTAAAAGTTTTTCAACCTTCTAGTCTCGGCAATGAGTCAAACACAAACAAGAATTCAGAAGATTTGCCTCCGTCAAAGAAATTTCGAAAAAGTACAAGCGCTGAAAGAAATTCAAGAAATGAAGCCGAGAACGAAATCCCTAGAAGACAGTCAATGCCCCTTATTTCTGGGTTAGCTACAAAACGAGGAATTGCGTTGTCTAACTTAACCCCATTACAGTCTTTTATGGCAGAAAATGGGAAATCTACGGTGACTACAGTACAACCTATCTCAAATCTTAAGCCTATTTTGATTACACTAAAGCCTGTCGTAATTGCAAATCTTAAGCCTAGTTTGATTACACTAAAGCCTGTCGTAATTGCTAAACCAACTTTGGCCTCACTACAAGCCGTCAAAACCGTTGACACAAGTCTAACAACTCTACAATATTTCAAAACAGTTGAGCCTTCTTTGACTACGGTTAAAACTATTTTTCAACAAGACAAGTCCCAAAAGATTTTGCAATCGTTAGATCTTACACTGGATGAAAACACATCGTATATCTCGAATGAAATTGGTTCTCAAAATCTCCGGATAGATTCTAACGAACATTGCGTCCATACAAGCAAAGATTTTCCACTTTTGGACCTGACCAAAGATGATCTGGAAGATGATAAAAAAAACAAGTAAAAATGAGTAGATTTCGATAACAAATATGCAAGAAAGACGACAGTGATGTTATATGACATATATATATACGGTGGGCTCAGCTCAGGTTCAAAAAATAAATGAAAAATAAAACATTTACTTGAATACTTTTTTTTGTTCATATTCGGACTAATGTTTATTTTAAATGTTTAATTATTAGGTGAGTAACTTTTAAGTTTTTTAGTGACTTGCTATTAGTATCAAAAATCTCACTTAGATAGATTTCCTTAAAAACAAAACAGTAAATTACCAGTTTATTCAAACATTTTACTGATAAAATATAACTAAAGATAAAAATGGAATATGATATAAAGCTTCAGCTTCAGGCTTAGTTAGAAAATATTATTTTCACAAAAACCCGTTTTGATTGGGTGCCATATTATTTTGCAGCCTTCTTTTCTTTGTTTAATAACTTTATTGTTTTTCCAAAAGAACTATCTTTACCTATATTAAGAAATTAATTTTTCATAGGTTCTGTATAAAAATTGTGTATGCATAAATTGCAGGTGACTAAAAAAATGTTATTGGAGATATTGTGTTCAAAATTTCGGTTTATAGCTGATAACTTTAAAACTTAGTAGATCTTGTGAATTGCTGTTTTATCTACACGTCAAGAACTAAATAAAGTGTATTTTTATCGACATTTTAGGACAGTTTGTACATTACGTTATAAGTATAATAATAAATAATGTTGAAGTAACTTCCAAATCTTGGTTCAAATTTGTTTGACTTGAAATAAAAGTATTTGTATCAATGTAATAATTTAATTTTTCAATCTTCTTCGTTTTATTCGCCTCTCCTCAATGTTTTCCAAATAATATTAACGAACCATGTTTTTTCATATTTCTGTGTGACGGCATTGGCTCAAAATTTTAAACAACCTATTGTTAAGCACTTAACATTCTACTAACTAGCAATTTGCTAAATATTTAACAATTTACTAATGACTTCAAAATTTAAAACCCTTTTTTTCGTTTTGCTAACTAGAAAATTGCTAACTCCTTCTTATTAGAAAACAGGCATCCGAACATGTCCAAATAGTGACAGTTCGTGAGAATTAGCTTTAGCAAACTGCTAAAAATTAAAGTATGGTTTTCGGGATTTTAAATTTAGCAATATGTTAAGAGATAGTAAAATGTTAAAATCGTTTAAAATTAGTAAAACCATCTTTTTAGCTTAGCAAATTGCTAAAAATGGGTTTAACAATTTTCTAAATCGTTTAAAATTTTGCGCCTTTTGTTTTTAATTCTCTCTAATCTATAAATTTTAGTCGTGTTTTATTCACTGCTGCACAGTAGTGCAGAATTAAATTAGTAGTACAGCTGGCATTTTTTCTACTGGCTTCTTTTTCGCCAGCAATCAAATAGATTTGTCAATTTAAAACGCCATCTGCCCGCAAGAAATAAAACTAGTTTTTGGATCGTTGATTTATTCAACTTAAAAAAAAAACAACAAAAATCAGTACAGATCCAGTTACTGATATAAAAATGTATCAGAGATATAAGTGAAAATGCGTCCGCTGGATTGAAAATAAAAAATGAAAAGAAAGAATTTATTTGTTATGTCTGAACTTTGAATATAAGAAGTAATCTATATCTATACTAATATATAAAGTTGAAGAGTTTGTTTGTTTGAACGCGCTAATCTCAGGAACTACTGGTTCGAATTGAAAAATTCTTTTTGTGTTTGATAGTCCATTTGTCGAGGAAGGTTTTAAGCTAATATAAAATTACACTACGACCAACAGGAGCGAAGAATCAGTGGAAAATGTTGCAAAAGTAAAGAAAATTATTCATCTTAAAGATCTTCCGTCCCATTATCAAAATCGGGTTGCAGACAAAATCCGTCTGTTCTTCTGCCATAAGAAAATAAAACTTAAATGTCCTTTACGAAGTACCTACTTTAAAATATATTTTTTTTTTAACTTAATCTTAATTGCTATAATAATAAATTGATGCGGACGAAATCGCTGGGAATAGCTAGTACAAGATATGAATATAAGAGGGCGCATATGGCGCAAAATAAATGTCAAAGGAGAAGGAATTGCCAGACTCCAACAAAATGACAGCTTCTACCTAACACTTTCCTACTTTGTAAATATCTATCTTATTTTTATTTAGGTTATATTGATCAAGATCATGAAGAAGTCACACAAAAATATCGTTCGAGAATCGAATAATTTGTACTTTTATTCTATCACTCAATTTGTTTTATTGCCAGCCAACATAAAATGAAGTAAAGAGCACACATTCCAACTTGCAACTAATACCAAACCAACCCACCAGAGACGAGAACCACTAGTAGAAAACAAATATCTACTCCATCCCTACTATCCATACCTTCGTGCTCCATACCCCACACCCCAGCCAACAACGGAAATAGGCATAGCATAGCCAATACTCTGTTGTTAATTTTGTTCTTTGCTATTGCCTTCGTTCTCATTTCACAGCAAAAAAATATACACCCATTTTTTTGGTATGGCTATGGTGCTGTGCTGACTGCTGAGCAAAACAACCAAGAGCAACGAAATACCACATGAAACAGAATCAGAATTAAAAATGTGTAGAAGTAGATACAGGCTAAGGCAGATGAATATGAATGCGAACAAAACAACGAAAACGAACTAAAGTGAACTGTGAGGTTAGCTAGCACACACCGGGACAAATCACCAGCGACAGCAGCGTGACGAGAGGGTATGCATTAGTCTATGGGTAGAGGGTGAAGTGCGGTGGTGGAACAAATGGTGAAACTTTAAATAGAATGTGGATGTATACAAAAATGTATAAGATCCCAAAAAGAAAAACTGTATGAAGCGGCCAAACAAAACGTAAAATATGAAAGAAAGAGGTCTAATGCATGAAGTAGCTGTGTTAGTTATAGATATGTATTTTCGTTGTTTACTTGCTCATGGTTTTTTAACGAAAAAAAAAAAAAAATACAAAGTAAAATCAAACTCATTTTCTTTTCTGTACTTATTCGCTTCCACGTTCATCGGATACACTTTTGTTCAGGCATTGGGTATGTTGTATTTTCGCTCTCTTTCTACTTTTTGATATTGCTTGGAAGATGGGTTCACAATTTCACATATTTTTGAAAAATCAATTTCATTTTGTTTTGCTATTCTCATATTCGCTTTTGTTGTGATATTTCTCTCGTTGTTTATTTCACGGCGCAGTTGTCCTTTTCGTGCTCATATGTTTTGTGCTCTGTTATGAGAATGAGATTTCTTTTTCTACTTGCTTTTACATCCTCTCTCAAGCGATTTGTATGTTTTTGTTTAGTTTAGTGAAGCCGTTTTGAAGTTGTGGACGTGCACGTGGGTTTTGTTTCATTATTAAGTGTAAATTTTATTGTTTTTAAAAAATGGATTGCATGAAAGATTATAAAGAACCTAATAAATATTCGACGGAGTTTAAGAGGCAGTTGATAAACGAAGTAAAGAAACAACCTTTTATTTGGACAAAGGGTTATTTTGGGAAGGAATACGCATGGAAGGAGATTGAAAAGGGAATGCATTTTTCTTGTACAATAAGTGAGTCTCTCTTTAAGTAACAAAATGAGTAAAGAGTATTGCCAGCATTAAGAAGAAAATCACTTTTTATTATTTAATATTACCAATTTTTTTAAAAATACATTCAAACGATATAAACGTGGTGGACACGAATTTAGCACATTGAAAAGAGTACAAGTATTTTTCTACTTTCAATTCTTTATTAGTTGCAAGTAACGGTTCATTTTTATGTTGCTACTATGACTACCTTATATGGTAATCAAAATGTCTAAATGATTGAAAAGTAAAATATACCGTTTTGCGAAAAATGAAGATTGTTTGTGATTTGCGTTGTTTTTAGCTGGACATGAATTTAGCCCGTTTTGCAATCAAAGAGTGTATTTTTAATTCTTTTGATTTTTTAAAAACGAAAATAATAATTTTTAAGGTAATTAAATATTATATTAAAAAAAAATTAATTAGTCATGGCAAAAGAAAAATGGTGGTCAAAGGAAAAAAGAAGTCTGATCTTGAAAATGAAGTCAAAAGGACGGACGGTAACAGACATTTCTAAGTTGTTAGAATGTTCCAGGAAGCTGATTTATAATGCCCTTCGTCATTTCAAAAAGTTTGGAGTGATTGAAAATGTTAGACAAAACCCCCGGGCCAGAAAGACAACTACAAATGAAGATAGAATTATTTATAGATTATCGACCAAGGATCCGTTTAAGACCTCCAGTGCCATTCGAAGCGAACTTTCAACGAACTATGGAGTAAATGTTTCCTCAAGGACCATAAGGCGCCGATTCAAAGTTAGTGAAGTGTGCCTTAGAGGTGAATAAAATCGACGTTTTGAAGTGGCCAGCACAATCACCCGATCTTAACCCGATCGAGAATTTGTGGAATGATGTTGAACATCACATTGAGCAAAAAAACCAACCAATTTAACACAATTGTGGCAGGAGATTCAAAATTCTTGGTATGCAATTCCAAAGTCACGATGTGAGGCTTTGGTTGAAAGTTTGCCAAGAAGAATTGCTTCTGTACTGCAAAATAAAGGGTTCCCTACCAAATACTAAAAAAAACTTAGAATTGATAACGGTAAGTAAAATTTTATCAAAAAACTGTTGAATGTGCTAAATTCGTGTTCAGGCAAAAAATTGATGTTTCTACATTCAATACTTTTTTCTTCTTACAGATGTTAAACATATTTGATAAAGTACTATGAAAACATAGTGCTATGTATATGTATATGTAATGTAAATAAAATATAACTTATTTCATAATAAGAAAACAAATTTAAAATTAAATGGTTTTTATTTTCTTTAACAAGTGTGCTAAATTCTTGTCCACCACTGTATGTATGTACATTTTATAATATGATATAGAAATATTTATTTGTTATGATATGCATAAGATAAGCCTTCATCTAATGCTAAGCTTGAAATGTCAAAAATGATTAAGGTGGCCAATGTACGTTTTTTAAAAGTTCACACGGGAATAAGAAAAATTGAAATTAAAACATGTTTTAAATTATTTCAGGATAGTTTTTAATAAATGTGTAGGTAATTGAAGGTTTTTTTTCTTTGGATTTATTATCTAAATAAGTTAAGTAAACTGTATCCCCTAAAAGAGGACATTTGGTTACCCTACCTTCCGCACAACCTGATGCGGATCACACTATGGCAATGCAAAAACAACTCAGGTCAGAAATGATGCCTCTAATTATGAAATAAGGAAAGAAATATAAATATATGGAATTATGATCTTATAAAAATAATAATAAATTTTAGTGTAACAATATGTTTTCGATGTTTTGATGAGTATTTTCCATTTTTCGCCATGGGGATGGTGCAGAAATTAAGTATTTTTGTATTTTTCCTTTTTTTCTTAATTAGGTATAATGGATCCGGTTCTGAATCTTGGGTATCAATTTTTTCCAAGATGTTTTTTTTTATTATTCCTAGAGCCTATAAGTTTCAATTTATTTAAAACACTATCTAAGTTTCTGATAACTGTTACAGTTAAATAAAAGTAAATATTTTTTTTTGACGTTTTTAGAAGACCTTCAAAAGGTATGGGCTTCCTTACGTAGAATATATTTTCGAAAAATTTTCATAAGAACGATCGAAAGATGCTTTGAAGCTCCTAATTGGATATTTTTTCATGACTTGGCGTTTTTATATGACATAACAAAGGAAAACATTCAAAGAAAGCTTGGTGGCATATCGCCGCCATTGTTTAAGCCTAAACCAAATGGAAACGGATCTCAAAATGTTCGATGCCCGTGTTGCATTTATGTGGAGCCACATACAGATTCCGAACCTATTATTTGTTCAACGGAAGACAAACAAGAGGATGAATTCGACGGCATTTCCAATAAAACATCAGAACAATCGTTTGCTTTCGAGGACTGTAGCTCTAATAGTTCTGCTCTCAGTGAAACAACCCTATCAATATGCTCTTTGGATGATGAAGATAATGAAAACCAAACTTGCTTTTGGACAAATTCACCAAAAACTCAAGAAAATGAGACTGATAATTCTGTAGTTTTACCATCTAGTCATGATACATTTGAAAATAAAACTTGTGATGTTATTGATTTGTCGGATGATGTCGAAACATGTATTAAATCTCCGAAGCCATGTCGTCTTGAAAATGTGACAGAAAATCCCCCAAACGTAAATCCGGGTCTACCACTTTTAGACAAAATGGGCTTATTCGTACTGAAGAGTTCTGCACAGTCAGGTCCTCTTGGACTAAATAATCATACATCTTCAATAAACAAAGACGATTGTCCTGCAAATATTAAAATTGCACAGGAACCTGAAGCTCTATCGTTGGATCTAACACAATCCCCTGGGCCTAGTGAAAGAACCGCTAACGGTCTTTTGACTTCGGATGACAAGTCTAACGATTCAAGTAGTACAAGTGCTTGGAACGAAATAATGAAAATCAAAAATAAACTGCCGATACATATACATCGCGCTGTAGAACGGTCTAAAATTATTGAAGCTGTTAAGGCTAATCCGCTCTGCTATTTTAATTACAACAATAAAAGGCGGACACTACACAATCAAGCATGGAATAAAGTTTCTGAGGCAGTGGGACTACCAGTTTGTAAGTAGAACAAATTTTTTCTATAATAGATACCTATAACAAGCTATTATTTACTATTTTTTGATTAACTTTATTATTCCTATTTTTAAACAGACACGGTTAAAAATCGTTGGAAATTTATCAAAACAAGGTACTTAAAAGAATTGGTAAACGAGCGTTATTCCAATGGAAGGACTAAGTCACAATGGGAATGCTTCGAACAAATGGAATTCTTGCGTTCTTCTATGCAAAAAGAAATTAACGACATCCATGACACACGCATCCAAATGCAAGATACAATACGAAAAAGCGCTACAAAAGATGCAGCTAATATCACAGATGGTGCGAATGATCGTCCTCAATTGAATATGAATGATAAAAGTCACGGTACATACGTGCATACACTTAAAAACATGAAAATCGCTAGTGTAGAATCCCTTAAACAAATAAGGACTTATTCTAGAAAGTCGAAGCAGGTTAACCAATCCCCTGTCTTGGATGAAAATGTGCTGCCGATCCTTCAAAATAGACCCGTAAAAATAACAGGGGTGCATGTTCTTCAACCTAACTATCTACCAAACAACGATAATTTAAATAGATCGATAAACTATGCAGAAGCTCCTCCAATTCAAAGAAATGGAACGAACGTACTACCAAGTGAAACTCCTAAGGTGCTGCATTCAATGCCTGAAGCTGTTATTATCGATAGATTAAAATGCAATGAAGAACTTCCACCCCTCGCTAAGAAACTTCGACAATGTACAAATTTAACAGAAACTAAAGTACAAAATCTTGCCACTCCAACGCCCAAGAGCTCTTCTCTTTCTTCTGCTAATTGCATGACTCTGGATCTAACTGCTGACACAGCCACAACAGACCCTGTCTTAGAAGTTCAGCCAGAGCGGCTGCAGTTTCAAAAGCCTCAAAAGATTTACCCACCGTTGGATCTCACACTCGATGAAGATCCTTCAGAATATCCGACGGTTTCAAAAAAAGTCATCACTTCAAATTTTCAGCAAAGTTTTGTCGATGAATTCGTCAATACTAACCAGGTTTTTCCTACCTTAGATCTGACCACGGAGGAAGACATGGATCAGGACAACACTGTCATAAATAGTGACGAAATCGCTACCAGAAGCGCAGAAATCAATGAGAAAGAAGATGAAAATGTGGTATGTCTTGATGATGATGATTCGGTTTCGCTAGGATCTTATGAGGAACTAATTGTCTATGTCGCTGAAGAAAATAAAAATTGAAAAAAATAACAAAGTGAAAATGAGAGACAAATTCATCGTGAAATAAAATTTCTTAAAAAATTCCTTGGGCCTGGAAAATAAATTATTGGATTGTTGAAGATGTGTCAAAAGCAGAGATCCAAAATAATCGTTGATCTTTCAATTTTCAATCGGTTTCTCACTGAGATTTATTTAATTCGCAAATTTCGTTTTGGTCTTGGTGTGTGATTTATTTAAAAAAATTAAATTTTAGTTCTTTGGGTGAGATTTATCATTTAAGTTCACAAATATCTCTTATCTGTTGACTTATTTAATCAAAAATAAATGGAAATGGTTAACCTAAAACCTTTTTCGTAGAAAATAAATCAAAAATGGTTAAAATGATAAATTATATTATTTTCTTTATTTTGCAAGTAAAAAACATAAAATATATTGTTTTCGGCACTTTGACTAATCAGTAAGTTCTTAAGTATTTTGCCTAACTTATTGTAAACTCTCAAGAGTTTTTGGATTAAAATTATATTTTTTTTCACGAAGTACCTATATAATACCTAACTTAAAGAAAATAACGTCCTTTCCCCTGATATTTGCGTTGCTGCAACGCCCAGTACAACCTGAGCGATCTCAAAAATGTAAGTAGATTTCAGTTTTACATTTTCAAAAAATTAAAGAATGTTGATAAATGACTAATTAAACATTTCTTGGAAATTCTAAACAAAGAACTTTCTAACGGGTAAAGTAAATTAAATATCTCCAAATGAGATTTATTTTTTTTTCTCAGGTTAACCAAAACCTAAAAAACCGAAAAAACAAAAATAATAAATAAACTCGTTATTAAGTGATCACTTTTCCCTTTTTATGTTAAGAGAAAGAAGAAAGGCTTAAGTAGAAGTGGGATCGGAATACTTTTTCTATTGCTTTGTTCATAGCGTTAAAATAAATTGTCACTATCTAACACTTTCTTTTGCATGTTAAGTTATTTGATGTTGTCCTCTTTTCTGTGGACTCTCTTTTACTCTTAAAATTTAACTATTTTCATTTGATTTTTGTGTATTTTCATTATTTATGTTTACAGTTTATTTGTTTTCCAATAATGATAGGTATATTTAAAAAGTACCTTTTCCTCAGAATTAAGTTATTTTAGAAGAACATCATATAATTACTTAACTTAATGACCTTAAAAGAAATTTAGAATGTTGATTTGATATTTTTAAATTGATATAAGTGTGTACATACCTATGTATTTATGTGATAGTCAATAAGTTTTTATAAATTAATTCTTTAAAAAAATTAATAAAGCATAAGTTATTTGAAAAAAAAAAAAAATATAGAAAGTTTTTTTTACTGGTACCACTAACAACATAATGTAATATGAAGTTCAGTTTTAAATAAACATGAACTAAGAATTTGCCTAAAAAACAAATCGTGTAAATCGAGTAAATTCTAATATAAAGGCGCTTAAAAGAAAAGTACTTTCCTGTTTGAGTTTGACAGAACAACAATGTGATATTTAGGGCACCCAAATTATAATAAAAAAGTATTATGCTAGTTTTCAATTATTTAAGTTTTTTTTTTTACTGCAAATACTGTAGGTCGTGGCCATCTACTCGTTAGAATCAAAAGTATTTTCGATCACTAAAAGTTGATGTGGATTCAGAAATAGGTACTAATCATCGATAAAATTGATCCGAAGTCATTATGATTTCAGGATATTAAATGGGGATTTTTTTCTTAATCATACAATAATTACTTGCGATCCAGGTTATGTAAAGACAAACATAATCTGCCACTCTAATAAAAGTACAGGACATATGGTCACCTTACCAACACCAAATGGTATTTTTATTTTATCACAATCCACCACCTCTACAACACACGCTATAAAAACTACCTACATCTGTTTTTGCTGTACATCAACTGTCTTCCATTTCCAATTTCCATACCATTCGCATCCACTCCAAGTATTCTCAAAAAACGTTTCTTTTGTTTTCTCTTTGAATCATCACGAACGAATCAGAAGAACGATAGAAAACAACAAAACAATTTGAGAG
Organism: Scaeva pyrastri; assembly: GCA_905146935.1. Taxonomy (NCBI): domain Eukaryota; kingdom Metazoa; phylum Arthropoda; class Insecta; order Diptera; family Syrphidae; genus Scaeva; species Scaeva pyrastri. The sequence continues at coordinate 1,439,844 of LR989927.1, read as the reverse complement.
CACTAAAATACGATATACAAGAAAACTAGAACAAAAAGTATTCAGTCTCTCAATCCTCAAGCAGATGATGATGAATTTAAAGAAAGAGAACGACAAAACGTAGACACGAAGATTGAGCAACAAGCATACTAGGAGATTGGTTTTGGATTGGGACTTTTGGTATGCTTCAATTCCACAATCAACTCACTCTTTCTCTCCGCATGCTCGCAGTAATTCGGTCATACAATAGGGTAGATGTAGAATAAGATACAAAATAAAAATAAAGTGGAAGAAATAGCTATGTTTATACATACACACATATGTACAAATGTATGCATTTAGTGCGTACATACAGTTCATACACAACAATGTAGGCACATTATTTGGATTGAAATTTGAAATCAGTTTTTCACTATAATAGGTATGTAATTAATTAAACAACTTAAATTAGAGTTAGGATGATAAAGGTATAGAAGGGAAATGATTGCCTAATTATCTTTCTTATCTATGGTCAAAGGTTAGTGGCCAAACCAACGATTTTGTAGGAGGTCCCATATCTGCATGGACCTAATCTGCTATTAGTGTTTTTGTTGATTATCGACCGACCGACGACGCGACGCTACGACGAACGTGTGTCATCACACCACCATAAGGGCTTTTCACCAAAACTAAATGCGGCAATAAATTCACTTGATTATTGAGATCCCTGAGTGGTGATAACATCAACATGGCATGCCACACGAGTGCATTTTCTGCACTTTAAGTTGACTTAGGGGAAGTGACAGTGTTACATTGCGGATTCCGGTTCATGTCTCCAATCCGCACATTATGAACCTGTGCGGATTGCCTGAGGTGTGATACGGATTTTCCTTCTTTGTTTTAAGGACCAGGTGTCATCGTGTAATATTTTATAGATTTTTTTATTTTTGCTTACGGCACACGCATCCGAAAGCCGATTTCTTTTAGCCAAGCTATAAAATACAATAAAGCTCAATCGTTGATTTATACAATAATTTTACATCGGGAAAGCGGCACAAAAAAAAACTAAAGACGAAAAAATATTAAATAAATAAAATTGTTATCGTTTCGCAGATGCGACACTATTACGTTAATGTTGTTGTTGTTGTTGCTTTCGTTGGTGTATGGCGTGGGATAAATTGGAGTTCTTGTGTAAGAGGCCCATAAATTGCTCGACTTTTATTGCTGAAAACACATCGTAAAAAATGATCGAGCACTGATGATTGAGCAAATCGCTAATTTATGGCCGAGTTCGAGGACACTTTGTATTTGTATACCTAACGTAACGTTATGTTATGTACATTGTACACACACACATACATGTGTATATATCTTTTTTATGTGTTTATATTTTACATATAAAGTAACATATTTGCGTGGCAGGCGAAAAAATATTTCAAGGCGGTTTCCCTTCTATTACATATTTATGTACATATATTCTCTGGCCCTGTGTAAAAAAGCTTTTCGAGTAGGTAAGGAACTCATAGTTCACTGGGCCAGAAATTTAAAGGGATTAACTTAATTGATTTGATTTTCAATTTTTTTGTCAAGAGTAATAAATAATTTAGTTTTTTTTTTAAGATGCTGTTTAAATAACTTACAACAATTTTGTAAAATGACATTTTGTTTTTAAGAGAGCTTGGGACATTATAATAATGCAATGGTTTCAGAAGATTCCTTTTTAACCTTCAACGAATGGTAAAAAGGATGACTAACAATCGAGCTTGAGTTTTAAGCTTCCATGTCAGTTTGAAGCGCAATCAATATCTTATAATATCTTATTCAAAATCTCAATTTTTGATCTAGAGAAGATATGAACAATTTATGATCACATTACTGTTGTTGGTATCTAATATTGCAATAGAATTTTACTATAGAACTTTCACCGGAATTTGATGTACATGTACATATGTATCTATTTACTACTATTTCACAACTATTTTAATGACTTAACTTAGTGGCATTTCGAGTATTAAAATACTTTGGGAAATGTTTAAGAGGAGTAGATTCAAATTTTACTTCTTGTGAACAACCATAACCAGGAACTTTTGAATTTGATCCCCTGCTGGAAATATTTGTGCCGCGCTTATAAAAACAATGGCTTTTCAATGAAGATTTAAAGTTACTTACTAAAAATTACTTAGAATTAATTAAATTTTAATTTACTATATAAGCATCAGAGTAAGTTAAACTCTGCAGTATTTATTATAATTCAAAACTAGATCTAATTAATGGTGGAAGGGTTAAAGGTTAAAGGTTTATGAATACACTTCATATACACTTATTTATTTGAGTGAATGAAATCGTGCGGATTTTACTATAGGTTCACCGAATTTTTGACACACAAAAAATAGAACGTTAGACACTTTTTCACAACTATTCCCGCTCGAATTGTATTGCAGTGCAACTGTGTCTGTTATGTTGTGAAGATTATACATAAATACCGAACGTGCGCCGCCGGTTTCTTTCATTTTATTTCCTTTAAATCAAAAATTACATTTAACTTAACGAAATCCTATAGATTCATCACTGTGAGGTATAACTACATACATAGTTATTCAATTTTCTCACTTTCACTACTAATGAGGATAAAATTATAGCCTTAAGACGTTATGCTTATGAGATCCACAAATAATAATAATCTTTCTAAATTCCAGTATGAAGGCCTTACAAATTCCTTAAATTGCTTACAACGTCAAACTTAAATGCCATGCTATGTGTCGAAAACAAACATTAGCTCGTTTCATCCCCGAAATATGTAAGTCCTTGGAAACTTTGATTAATTCAGGATTGATTAGGTTACTTTACTTAAGTAATTTTTTTGTTAGTAAGTAAAAATGATGGTTCTTATGTTGAGACAGAAAACTCATAATTACTTTTCCTGACTTTGATTGGCACCTACCGCAACTTCAGACAAGACAGACAGAAAAGTAAGCCACAAAGACTATCCCAGAGTCTCTTGATTTGGATTTCACTGGAGAAACTGGAAAATCACCCTTAAACATAAATCTTCTTGTGTGGAAGTGGAGAGTTGTCAGAAACCCTTTTATGGTATGGTGGAAGACTTAAGGGAGTTCTACAACGAAATCATGCGATTTTTTTTGTTTTGTTGCAAATTTGCATGAGGTAAGGGAAGGGAAACCCATCATCATCTTTGTTGGCCATCACATCACCATCGCCATCATCATCGCACATCATTCATATGGAAATTAATAATTTGATGTTTATGCATGCGGGGATTCTCTTCCATATAGCATCGCATCTCATCGGTGCCTGTTTGTGTGGAGCTGCTGCACCTCTTTATGGTATACCTATTCCGTTGCGAAGCACCTTGGAGATCGCAGAAGTGAAGAAGAACCTGATGAGTAAATCCAATTAAGCTTAACAACACCTGATACTCAAGACAGGCCCTTTGTCACGTAGGCTTCTTAGGTGTGTTGTATCTGCATGATGGGTTGGGTATAGGGACTCTGATGATGGTCTGATGTGCACAGCGTCACATTGGCTTGGATGCTGTTTATGATGGTTTGTGATGGTAATATTCACAATATAATATGGACTTTGAGGGCACTTCCACTCTAGAGTCCAATATTCTGATGTGATGGCCTCAGGGATGAATGCCATACACCATACACGGGCAGAGCAGACGAGTTTTATTCCCATATTTTATTGTTGTGACTTATAATTTATGAACATAATGTAACATACGTTATAAGATATACTCCATGGGTATAATGGAGCCCTGACGGCTATTGCAAATCCAATAAAGGTCATCCAAGCTATACTATTAATCTAATTCCGAGTCGTAGCTTTAAACATTGTTGCAGGAATGAGTTATGAAGGGTGATATAACCTTTAACATTTGTGTAAAGTTTTCAAGTTATGTATTATGTATAAAAATAACCTTTTTCAATTAATTTTCCCAGACCAAGTGGTTTTTCGGTGATCTTAACTGCATCAGAAATTGAAAACTTGTGGGTACAGACAAGTTTAATTGCATTATCAATAGGTACTCCAATGGAACAGCAAATAGCAGAGGTATTATAGGGAAGATCTGGCTCCATAGAATCAGAGTGAACTTATCAATATTAAGTTTAGACCACACGCACTGAGAACTGGACTAATTTTAATTTTCTGTACAAACTCCCTCTAAAACAGTTGACATCTCGAGAATTGTCATTTTAATTCAACCCATATGCATGCAAAATTTTAACATTTTCTTTTTAGGTTTTTCGGAATATCACATGCTCTTGATTTTCCAGAGCTTTCTTAACTAGTAAAAAAAAGTTTATAGTTTCTAGTATAGCGGATTCAACGTACTACATATGTATATTTAAATTACCCTTGATAAGATATCGTTATCCAGAAAAATATCGATATCATAAAAATATCCTTACCGTTAATAAATCTTTTTTATATTAAGGTACTAAATTTAATATAGCTCGAGGCGACATTTTAATGTCGCAAATAACGAAATTCACGACATTCATTTAATGATTAACATAATTTCTTTTCAAACAACAACAATGTCGGAAGTATAGGTATGTATATGTATGAATATCTTAGTTCAAAGGAATAAAAGTTCAAAGTGCTTAAAACCTAGGCGGGGTAGCTAATTTAACAATCAAACTTAAATGTATCATAAAAACTCTATACCTAGGCAATTATTCTTCGTTAAGCATTGGATATTTCATGTTTATGAGGCGTTGAATAAAATTATGGTCATAAAGTATTGTTTTCACTTGACACTCCTAAAACGGTTCAAAGGCGTTAATTAACGAGACTAACTGTCTTCCCAAAAAATTTACTCAGTACCTACTCTTGATTTCTTTATAACATTCACAACAATAATTCCAAAAAAAAAAATAAAATTAAGTATACTAACATAACAGATATACAACAAAACTCCAACCAACAACCTCATACATGTTCGAGGTGGTTGCGTGTGAAGATTTTTAATTTTCGTAAAAGCCCTGCTCTCTGATGAAAGGGTTTATCTCAAGGTCTTGTGGAATGCCAGGAACATTCATACTGCTAAGTCAACTCGATTTTTATTTTACTTTTTTTTGTTGTTGCAATCATTACAGGATATAGTATCTATCTACTTCACAATACACATTAATTTCCAACGGTCATGTTCATGTCAGTCGGTGTGATTACATCACACTTTGAAAATAAATATATCTCATTTTACTCTTAGATTGTAGATAGGTTGGTATATGAAATATTTACATGCAGGTGAACTCGAAACTCGATTAAGCAAAAAAATCCAAAGCCCAGAAAATACTTCCACACCTTTCTAATTGATGACCTCGTGCAACAGATAGTCATAGTCATAGTCATAGTCATAGTCATAGTCATAGTCATAGTCATAGTCATAGTCATAGTCATAGTCATAGTCATAGTCATAGTCATAGTCATAGTCATAGTCATAGTCATAGTCATAGTCATAGTCATAGTCATAGTCATAGTCATAGTTATAGTCATAGTCAACTGGCAGATTGAGTTAGAGTCTTAGTTAACCCAAGACAACATATCACAAATCATCCCATATTCGTGTCGTGTCCAACTTGTCAAATAGAAATTAATCGTTCGTGTGCAAGATAGCACTTACTCAACAGATAAACGTTACAACCTCCATCTCAGGTGCTTATGCAGTGTGAAGTGCATGTTCCAAGAGGTGCAATAGCAACCTCCGATCCTTAGGAATAGTCTAGTCTACTTTTTTCATAGTAAACAAATGTGAACATTCTTAACAAGGAATAAGAGTTTAAGAACACATATTCCTTGGCTTACCTACGTTTTTGGCCTCTGTCATTTAGCCCTTTGGAATTTGAGGGCTTCGAACTGTTAACCTCCCCAAAATAAAATTGTAACCCGCACCTGTTCAATCAGTAAGAGAAGTAAGGGAAATAAGAAGAAAATATCTTTTAATTGCCACAGGTGAGTCTGAACTTTTTTTTTCTGATTTATTAATTTTTTTTTTATTGCACATTTAAAATCTTTTCTGCAATACCTATATATAATTGTTATGTGAACACTTTTTAATTTCTCATGTTATAACGATTTCAGATGGTTGCTGACCGACTGATGGAGTGTATTGAGATAAGTTTTTGTGATGACTCAAATACTGCAGCACACATGACGTGTTGTACATTAAAATTATTGTATCTGATTGTGTGACTGATTCCCCTTGCCGCTAAATCACTCACAATTTTTTTTTTCTAGAAGAGCAGAGATGTGAGGAAGGGACAAGGGAGGGAGAAAAAACTTGCTTGCGAAATGAATTAACTAATTCACGTGAGCGATTATAATCATTTCACTACTTGACCCATTAACAGACTTTGCGAGACGTGAACAATTGGATGGCTCAGACAAGTTATAAAATAATTTGATTTTGAAATTTTGAATCTTGTATAAGGATTTTTTTTGTAATGTTTTTTAAGGTTTTGCATTTAGAAGGTATAAACTTCACAGAAAAAAGACGAATATTATTAACACTTGATTCTATTTTATGTTTTATTACGAGGATCCAAACTCATTGTGATATTTTTTTTGGACTATGATCTAAGAAATTTCTAAAGGATTGATTTTTTGTGAAACAATTGAATAATTTCCTTTCTGATAACTATAACAGCTTAGTTATGCAGCGCTTAGCGTTACGAGACTTTCTCCAAGATAAGTGAGTTTTTGACGGTAATAAGCGTTTGACATTTATTAGTCAAACAAGATTTCTCGTATTAGTTAGGTATGAGATGTTTATAAGCAAAAACAAGAGACATTGTATGATTCCCGTTCCATCGTTCCACGGTTCTACCCACTAACTCACGCTGTGACGTGCGACGATTAAGAAAAACATCCGACAACATGTAATACCGGCCTTACAGTCAGTCAGTCAGGTAATCTTAGCCCCAGAACACACCGTACAAAAAACAAACAAGGTGAGTGCTATAAAATACAATAAACCTACATAATAATGTTCACTTCTAAGTAAAACAAACTTCATGTACGAGTAAGAGTACGAGATGTTGGTGTAACTTTCTGCCGGTCTGAACTCCGCTGCTGGGAAATGCACAACTCAAGACTTAAGGGTCTCACATTTCACCGATGCGATGGCGATGGTCTCCCGTATGCCGTATACAAATGCACAAAGTTAGTAAACCTACATACATATGTAATATGTATGTATGTACTGTGGTACGAGTACATCCCTTTGTACGAGTATAATTTACTTCACTTCACGTGTGCACTGAAGAGGGAAACCAAAATCGTCGAACTACAAAAAGTACAAATAATGCCACGGGAGGAAAAATAATACACTAACAACAAACGATTAAGAAAAAAGGCTAAATTCATAACATGCAGACATGCACGGCACATACCATACCATAGCAACTTTGCGAGAATCCAACGCAACGCTGAGAAAGTATGCAAAAAAAAAGAGCATACAAAATAAGCAGGGAACAAGAGCAAATAAAAATAACATATGATCCGTCACAGTACAAAGGAATTCCACTTATGTCGGGCAATGTGAAGGTTAAACGAAGCAATCAGCTGTTCGGATAGCATAACACCATTACCAGCATTACTGCCACCATCATCATTATCACGATCATTATCAACCAGCTGAGGCCCTCTCAACCGGAACCAACATGGTGATTGAGCGACCCTTTGCGACTCCGCTGCTGCTGCCGATGCATAAAGCCAATGCATCCGCCAATGGAAGATCTGCAGTCCGTATCACATCGCAGTACACTGGCAGTAAGAATGCGGCGGCGTCGGTGGCGGCAGAGTTACAACGAAAAACTTGTAACTCGGAATATCGTGGTAGGAACCGAAACCGCGGACGAGAAGGGTGGGGGAGGTATTTTTTACCAAGCGAAACTTATTCCACGAAATTCATTTTTTCTCCGAGCCATATTAGCAAAACATCCGGCCAACCGGCTTAACATGATCACCCGGCTTGGGGCCACTCGATTGATCGGTTGGTTGGTTGGCCGGTCGAACTTTTTTTTACCCACCCAGAGCACATCACGGCGGCGAAGCCTCTGCCAGAAGCGGACCCAACAATGGCTTGACTATGGCTAATAACATTCAATTACAAACGAGATGGCATTCGATTGAGAAACTGTTTCCTCTCCGAAACGATGATGGCTTTAAATTAAAAACCAATGGGCCTGTCGCGTGTTCAATGAACCGACTCGAAGGCAAAATGCCGGCCGGCCGGCTCTAAAATCACTCAACCATTGTCTAAGCCTTTTCGGACTGGGACCGAGAGTTTAGACTACATACATAAATGTACGACTTTTTGTTGCATCAGCATGATCAAGGGCATTAGTTCTTTATTGATGCACTACTCAGTATGAGGAAAGCTAACAACAAAATATCAGTCCCTTCTATTAGACAATTATTAGACGTGGGTTTAGACCGATTATTAGAATAGTTGTTAACACGGTGATCCACCTTCCATCTTGTATAATGTCTAAAATGAGGGTATTTCCAAAATGTTTCTTATTTTGCTCCTCAAAACCGATTTCCAAAGATTTTGCTTTTCAAAACAAATTGTGAAGATTGATTTTGTTAAAACTTATTTTTGAAATTCGTTTGGGACATCAAAAATTCATAACAATTGGAAATATGGCATACTAAAAATTTAAGTTTAGAAATTAGACGTTAAAAGTTAAAAATGGATATATGCTACTGATATATTATCATCATTGTGTCATTATACCAAAGCAACGTCACAACTTAAGTTACCGTTTCTTCAGACTCGTTGTTCTTTAAAATAAGTAACATTGAAGAATTAAAATTAGCCAACTATTTTTCAGTCGTTAACATTATTATAGATTCTATTAGTAAATTTTTGGCAAACAAAAAAAAAAAAGAAAAAAAAAGACACTCTGCTTCCTTCGAGCCGGATTTGAACCAGCGACCTATGGATGTCTACGATTTTAGTTCCTCTACAGTCCACCGCTCTACCAACTGAGCTATCGAAGGTGTACGGAATACATTGTGGATTAATTTCCACATTCGTTTGGAATCGAAAGAAAACAACAAAGTGAAAGTAAAATTTATTTTTCTTTATTCAACACTAAACACTCAACGTCACATCGATCGTCATTCCATTGGGTATTGTTTGCTTTGCTGCTGTTCAAAATTCACTTCTTCATCTTTCTTTCCTCGAACTCCAGACCATAATAATTTTAAAGTGTACGTAGATAGGCTGATCAATGTTGATGTTGGAGATCTAAAATAAAACAGTTAATCGAATTCAGAAGATCTATTTTTAGGCAACGATAATTTTGTATTCTAGTTTAGTTTAGTTTTATGTACCCTATGATTATAAATTGATCAAATTATTTCGAAAGCGGTATACCTTGTATTAAGACGAGATTTTTTTAAGGAAGATCTCCACACGTGACCGATAGATTGTTTTGAAATATAAAACTGAAGATTGCATTTTCACAATGAGAGATGAAGAGAAGTTAAAAGGAAACTATACAATCAAGGCTTTAGTGTAAGAAATATGTCAATGTAAAAACCTGTTATCTAACTGTCAAAGCTGTTGTTGTAATGAGATAATTGATGTAATCTTGGCTGATGTTTCGTTAGATATGAATCAGTAAAAACACTGATTTTTGACAGGGAAGAATTATTTAACTGTTACCTGCCAATGCCGCCTAAAAAGCCATCTTGGAATTGAAAAATTCTTCAAGGAATCACTTTGACTTTTGACTTACTTTTATTTGCACTAAAAATATAGGAAAACCCACTTAAGGTATATGTACCTACTATTTTTTATATTTTCTAAAATTCAATAGTCATGTTTTTGGTGTGTATTGAAAATGAATACTTCATATGTATGTAAAATGTGGGGAAACATTCCTTAGCAAAAAAAAATTAGATTTTTACAAAATAATTTCTATTGGATTGGAATTCTTAACACTGTTTCATTTTCTGCTCGTATTTAAAAAATATACAGCATATTATTATGAACCTGGTTGGTTTTTCATTTGATTGACATATTATGCACCTATTCAACTTACATATACGTTTCCATAAAAATTTAAAAGCATAAAAAACCCACACACTTTTGAATAATGTATCTGTGTATGTATGTATTTATAAAAAAAGAAGAATGAAGCACAAGAAGCTAAAACTTTTATGCAACTTCATATTCAAAAAAAAAAAAGATTAAACAGAAGCAAAAGAAAAACAGAAGATTTCAAATCCTTATCTCAAATGAAGTATGGGAACATTTATTTTCGTATTCCACAAAAAATACAAGAAAACGAAAATAAATACAAATCCAAAAAAAAAAAAACAAGGGAAACAAAAACAAAAATAAAAATGAAAATAAAAATGCAGATGGGTTAGAGAAAAAAATATGTCAATGTCAAGTTGTTTTTTCCTTTTTATTTGTATTCATTTTATCCCCTTGCAGAGAACGAGAAAGAACACACACACACACTATGAGCAATAAAATGTAGGTACATATGTATATCTGTATTTATAAAAAAAAAGGATTTATAAGGAAGATTAATACCTGGGCTCTTAAAGAAGTGTGGGCCAATACAATGTATGTTAGTTATTCATGTGACTTTAGAGATTAATGGAAATGATAGGACACTGAAACGATTTTTGATTGCGTAATGTGTGGAATTTGTTAACTTTGCCCCTCCATTTATACATCATAGGGATACGGTCACATACACGAGAATGATCGTTAATTTGTCCTGTTTCCATACAAAGTATTGACTTACGATAGCATTTCTTGGGCATAAGAGCTGAGGGAATGTGTTTGTTAATTACCGGGGACATTCTTATCTTAACGTTTGAAAGGAGTGAGATCCCTACTTAGGAACAGATGTGGGAAATATAGTGTTTAGATTTCAAAAACATAATACAATATACCTACATATTTACAGAACTTTTCAGTTCTAAAAGAAATATTAATAAAAAAAACACATCAATCTATTCCATGTGAAAAAACGGCTAAATGTGAAGTGAATATTCCTGATTGCAAGTAATTTTACTGTCTTGAGTCTTATTCTAAGACCAAATTTGTTTTAACGCTTAAAATACTTAATGGAATGCCTGTTTCACTTGGCTCACCTAGATTACAACCTCTTCATCGGGTTTGTATGTTCTACATTGATTTCTGAAATATTGCATAAATTCCGTTTGTCAAATAATTTATATAAATTAAATTTGAATCCCGGGACCATTTGTCCTGTGAGCTGAAAAAAAAAAACTGAAAGCAACCGTGCATGGAATTTTCGAAGTTGTTTCGTATTCGTATGAACCCTCATATGTATAGGCCCATAACCATTAGAAAGGTGGTAAAATCGATTCAAAAAAAGTACTTTTACTAAATCAAAACAGGGAGATAAGCACAAACTACATACAAACGCTTTTGAAAACGAACAAACACAATTATAAAAATCGTGTCAATCTCTTATGAAGGTCTATATACTACGAGTATATCATAAGAAGTAGGTACACAGAATTTCCGTGCCACAACCAAATTTTTGCCACTCCATTGAGCTATCTTAATGGCTTCAGGGGTGTTAAACACTGACAAAAATATTCATTTTTCTCATTGTTACCATTACAAAATCCCCAAGCATTAAATTTATATTATTTTTTGTTCTTTATTTCGTTGGCATTAAAATATAACTGATATACATATGTATGTATGTATGTGGTATAGCACCCGAAAAGAGCTATGTAAAGCCAGGGAAGGGGGTTGCTGTAAACGTTGTTCAAAATATAGATTTAAAATTTACATCTTTTTTAATACACATACATATACATACATTCATTTGTATATATTTTTTATGAAGGACTATTATTAAAGAGTGTGTACTTTCAAAAATTGAATTTCGATACATTCCTTAGATGTACGTATATTTCATTAACAGAAAGTTATGACTTACAGTGTATCTTATTTTGTGTAGGAAAAAAGTAAGAAAAATGGAAGAAAGAAATTCTCACATTAGCAAGACCTCCACAACATTAATCAAAAACAATTCCCCTCTCATCCCTTCACTAATATACTTGCCACAATCACCACAGTTTAATCCTCAAACAAATTCAATGTTTGTTTTTGAGATTTTGACAAATTCATGCTTACTGTGAGTAATGAATTATTGAAAACAAAATTTGTCAAGCCAGACGCACCCATCCCGCACTCATCGTGGAGACTGTGTAGAAGGATTTAGTAGTTTCCTTTTTGGAAATGGATTTCATTTATTCAAATTTAACCTTGGTATATAGGATCGGATGGTCCTGTGCCTGTACCGAGCATTATATACGAGAATGTTTGATGAATCGGATCTATGCCATTTCCTACTCATGACTTAGCAACACTATTATTCCAAATCCAAAAAGATCAAATCGATAGAAAAAATAATAATTATTCCATGTCACGTGGCTCAGTTGGGGTCATCATCTTCTTCGTCTTCTTCGTCGTTGTTGGCTTGATTGCCGTAATCATAGCTGCTCGTAACAATCACTGTAAGAGCACGTTCACCTGACAATCAAATGCCAAATCAACAACCATCCAAATATGCCCACACACGGAGTCCCACAATAGTACACCATATAGCCCAGCCAAACCATGCAACATGCAGCTATACCCTATGCATCATAGGCGCTGCAGAAACAGACCCATTGCAGCTCATTGGATTCGGATTTTGAAATTCATAACATGCTGCCGAGATAGCAAACGTCCCATTTGAGCTCCACAATATGCCTCTATCACATAGGTACCTATTTTAAAACGAAAAATAACCAAAACCAAAAATGAAGAGATTAATAAACTGAAGGTAAATAAAATCTAATAACTAAATGGAAGACACAACTGTGGACATCTACGAACGAATATTAATGAAACGTTAATTAAAGTGAATAAAATTCTACTCACACGACAAGATTACGATGTAGGTACAAATAAAACACAAACTGGCACTCGCCTAGATGGCGTAGCGTACACACCATACACACTTGGGTGTATGTCGGTGTGTATGTGCATGCTAATGATTGCACAACAGTGGAGTGCAAAAGTATTGATTCCTTTATATTTCTATGTTTTAATCAAGCATACATTACACGACATTATGCCGATCTATCACAGTAATTTTGATGTGCTTATCATGGCGTGAGAAACCAATACGAGTCTTTGAAAAAATATGACACTATTGTCCTTTTACTCCTTATTCTCAATTTCTGACCAATCTGCATAATAGCAATTGGAAGTTATTTGATTTTAAAAATCTCTCGACAAAAAAGCAAGTATACGCCCCAGTGCACCCTTATTGATTTCTACAAATAATTACTACATATTGACAGTTTCAATTTTGATTTTCACTTTCTTAAGTACATATGTATGTATGAACATATATCATGAAATCATTTATTTGCAATCGTTAATTCATTTAAGAAAAATGGTTTCTGAAACTGGTAACGAACACAAACAATATTGAGCTTCTCCTCGATATCGGGCTTGAATAAGCCCATCCTTTCCAAGAGTCGAAGAAACACATTTGAAATTATATAAAATATAATATGTTAGACATGTTTCTCTGTCAAATTTATCGAATGTTGACAAACTACAACTATCCACTGTGTCCACCAAATATGAATGCAACCATTAAAAAAAAAAAACTAAAACGAACAAACTTGGCTGTCCGCGCGGTTAACGCACTCCGTGTGCACCCAAATCGAGTTCAAAAACAAATTGCAATTTAGGAAACTAAGCCCCGCGCGGTCATTGGTCTTCGATTGCGTGTTTTGTTTTCCATTATTCGTTGCAGTTGCAGTTGCAGTCACATAGTCGCAGCCCGAAGAACACTTTTCCTTCATGACTGCAATGGTAATTGGCGATGAAGATGATGATGGTGGATGCGCGATGAACGTTGAACGATGTGCCTGCTCCAAATATGGCGACACCATTTGTTTTCCCCATTTAGAAAATTAATATTTCCAAAAGAAAATGCATGCATCATCGGTCGAAGTCGTTACAAATGCAGAAGTCGTTTGCTCTGCGCTGCGCTCCATTTAGGAATTTCAAGCTTAATCCAAAGATATTGGTAGGCTAATCACAACGAAGCGTAGACATTATAAGCTCTATAGTGAAAGAGTTAATGGCAGGTCAGTAAATTACTGTATCAGTTGCCGCTTCCATGTACAAGAGCGCTGTCAGCCCTTTGATTGCGAGAAAATCCAATCCGATCCGATCTATATAAAACCTTCGCCCCATTTCACCAGACACAAACTGACAGCACAGTATTATCCTAAGCCCTCAGCTAGTCGATTCTGAATTTGCATACCGGATATAGACCTAACCTTAAACCTACTGAATTGGACCGCCGACGACCGACGCCGCCACCGCACCGCCGCCGCGCCGTGCCTTAGTCGTTTGGCGAAAGGACAATGTGTGCATGTCCTCATTCTCATTCTCGTGTCGACTTTGCCAATGTGAATGTCGTTGTCGTCCATAATCCCGCCAACAGCAGTTGAATAGCTTTCCAAAAATTCAATTTCCCAATAGAACCGCTTTCGAAAGTTCCCCAAAGAATACCACGAAAACTTTTAGTCAATTTCTCAAAAGGACTTTTTGGTGACAGCGAGAAGTTTTCCCCATATACGACTACGAGTATGAGTATGAGTATGTAGGGCATATGTTAGTGTGAGGGTTTGAATTTAATACTTTTCCCGTTACGGGCAAAGGCAAGCCAATGGCCAAACAATCCCAAATATTCCAATATCCAGCATACTCGTAGAAAAGCTACCCCGGCTTAAGTTTGAGTTTGAGTTTGAGTTTTAGTTAAAGTCGTTGGGTGCAGTTGGTCGGCTGGCAGTAGGTAGGTCGGTCGGTGTCGGTCGGTATCCATTCCCATCTATATATTTAATGCGTTGTAATTAATTAACTGCATTGAAGTTCATGGGGCTGTGGGGGCGAGAGACGCCATTTTCATTTGTTACTTAACGGAGATAGAGCTTACGGGGGAGGTTTGGATTTGGATTTGGATTCCGGTAACACACACGACCAACGACGGACGAGCAACATTATCCAATCCTCCTCTGAATTCGAATTCGAATCCGAATTAAACCCGGAAGCAGTGGAGATGTTTCTGTCGCTGTATACTATGGAGGCAGTGGCATTCAATGAGCTCGTATGATGCCGTTAGGGAAATGTTATGTACCCCATACCTAGTAGGTTTGCTGGAGTTTGGGGTGAGTTCTTATTCCTATTCCGATTCCCGTCCGATTCCCGTATATCCATTCTCATTCCCAGCAACTGCGGCCATGTCATTTTTGGAATGTTGTTACATCTTTTCGGGGTTCCGATGTAGGTATACGTATAGTGGAATCGATATGTGGTGCAATGCTTACACAATTCTTACCAAGGCAGGATGAAAACGTTGTGCATATACTAATGGGGATGGCGATGGGGGTTTGGAGAAGGAAATGCAATGCATTCCGGTTGCTTGGTTCGAATTTGGATGATAATGACGATGACTTGGATCAATGGAGAAGATACTCTTGGTTGAGAAAATGAAGAATGCGGAATGCGATGGAAGTCTTTAATCAAAATGTATGTATTGGTCGTTGTTGGCGATAAAAGGGGAGTTAGAGATTGTCAAGTGTCTTCCAATGATTTATTGTTTATTGCATTAGATGAACGTTTGAATTTTCAATTCAGGCACAAGTTTAAATACATATACGACTCGTACCCATATCTTCAAATGCAAGTTCAGAGACATATCTACTTATGTATATGTACGTACTTATATGTATGTAAGTGTTGATGAGTTTTCGTCATTTTGATGAGAAATTAAGGGTAGGGGGAAATCAGATAAGTTAAATGTGCAGCTAGATAGGCCGAGTGGAAATTGAACTAAGTTCAAACACGTATGATGGATGGTCTCAAAATTAAAGAGATGAAATGGTTTTGAAAGTATCTATCTGTTTTTCTCATTTAAGGTTACAGATACTCGTAGTTTTCAAAATATGTAAACATTCGTTTTGCTTTTGATCAGACGGTTGAGCGGATTAAAATTCATTGATTACAAGTAAGGTAAGAGTTGTCCCTAACTTATATTTGCATATACAATTTCCCAGGCCTAACGAATGAAAAATAAGGAAATGGCTGTCATGTTGAATTAAATAATTTTAAGTACAACAGGGGTTATAACAATTTTCTTACAGTTATTTAGTTATTTTCTTCAATATTTTTTCCAAGGAACTAAGAACACTATTCGAACATGATCTTAGTTTTAAGATTAGTTTTTGCGATGTGACTGTTTTGGTGTCGTTTTTCATTAGTATCCTTTGGTTGGCGCTCACATGGCTTTGAAGGCTTGAAGGGAGTGCAGTTTTACCTCATGTGAATGTTGTATCACTAAGCATAAAAAAATACTCAATGCAAATTGTATTTAATCGATTTTATTTAAAAGCTTAACTCATAAAATATATCTGCATATTTTTTGAATTTTTAGACTAAACAAACTTCTTCCCTTTATTTTTTTTATAAACACCTACCATATACCCTGTCTCCTTCATGTAGATTGTAGGTACAACTGAAACTGAACTTTTAAAGGAATTCGAAATACCTTGCAGGTTGCAGCAGCTCAGCTATGCCAATGTTTTACAATTTGCATAAGACTTAGCAGCAGCAACCATGCCGTGCTGTGCGGCCTGAGCAATGAGCATGAAGCTATTGGTGGCGGTGGAGGCACCAGGGTGAAGTCGAAGAGTCGAAGAAGAGGGGGGGAGCAAAAACGAAAATCGTGTAGGAAAGTTCCAAGGCATGCCAAAACGACAACCAAGGATCAACATTTTGCACGTAGTTGGAATATTTTTGCTTAAAATCATTGTCAATCCTTTGAATACGTGTCCCCAACCCTGTGATAAATGATCCGAAGAAATAGCAAATCTAACAGAAGAATAATCTTCCTGCCTCTTTTTTTATTCCTATTATACATTATGTTTGTACATCCTTCGATTCAATGAATCGGCTGGGATGGGCCGGGTCGGGTCGGGTGGTAATGGTAACATGGATGGTTTTGGTTTTACCGTTGTTCACCTTCGTGCTGAATCCTTTTTAAACATTTGGAGAGATTTATGATTTGCGCAGGAAGGAAGAAGGAATATTTTGTATGGAATATAAACTATATACATGGTACAAGGGTAAGGAATGAGGGTGGCACATCCTTGTACCTTACTATCTTTCAGTATCTATAAACAATATACGAGTACCTATACATTTATGTTCCTTCGTAATGTGTATTGGATTGAAGTGATTCAGAGAATGAAGGCTGACTCCGCCACGAAGGCAATGACAATGACAACTACTGCGTTCTATTACCGGATATCAGTGGTCAACTTCCGAAAATGATAAAAAACCAATATGGAAGTGTGTCGTCTATCGCATGGGCAAATAAAATTGGAAGAGGGTTTTAAGTTTCGAGTACATTATAATTTATAAATCGCAGAGGGATTCAGGCGGATGTTGGGCATAAATAAATTGAATAGTTTATGTGAGAATATTTGTGTGTTCATATTGGTCGCCAATTCAAAAATAAGTCGTAAAACATGTTATATTTTCATAACGTCGTCGATTGGTTTGTAAAAAGGTAAGAATTTGTTCTTTATTTTTCGACATCGTTAAAATTCAATCTCAGTTCTCCTTCTCAGCTACCTACAAAATACACAAAATTAAGTCCACAAGGAAAATAATAAATAATTAAAAATGCATTTTTCCCAAACACAAAAATTCAATATCTATGTTTTCATACCTATACTACTTATTTATACACACATACATACATACCTGGCTCACGTTCAGCCCTTAGACATTTCAGTTTCTCTTTTTTTTAATATTTATTTATAATGCTTATACAACCAACAAATTCTTTTTATTCTTTTTTTTTGTATTCCCACAAACGATGATGTCAGAGCAATAATAATTCATCACGTAAATAACAACAGCAACACACATAAATAAAATTAATTACATTAATTATAACGTTGAAAAAGCTGTTCTGCTGATCACATGCATACACAATCATACATAGTGTTAGCAGTTTTATAATAAGGTACAAAAAAGGAATCAACCACAGGCGGGTCGAAGGCGAAATTGAAAAAAGGGCGCAGGTTTTATGTATTTTTCAATCTTTTGTTTTTGGTTCGATATTCGGCATTTATTTATCGTAAAGCAAAACATTTACACATTAAATTTGATAAGGAGTTCCTTATAGTTAAATTTCTTCTTTCCGTAGGTTTTTTTCGAAATATGTCTAATTTTATTTGTTTTCAGTGCATCCATGACTCTTAAAAGCCAGGCAAGGAAAGGGAATTAAAGAAGTGTCAGAATTTTGTCAAGATCCAATGGCATTCAATACAATTGTATATTCATCCAGTTTAGTTTGGTTGAGTTTCACTGAAAAATGTCGACGACTTCAAAGAATTGAAAATACATATGTATGTATGTATGTATTCTGAAAAAATCAAAATTTTCGCTGACATTTGCATTTGACATTTGTTTGTCATGTATATCCTTGTAGCTACAGTCCTAAGACATAATGCTCAAACGGGCAGCTCTCGGTTTTGAGCGTTAAAACTTGAACCGAATTGTTTGATAAAGAATTATAATTAAACCAAAAAATCTACAATTTATGAAATATGAAATATGACAACCTATGATAGGAATTACTTCAGAAAAAATACAATTTTTTGTTTAAGCTACGTAACTATGAGAAAAAGATAAAGATACAAAGAAAAGCAATAAACAGGCTCCGTTGGCAATAAATTACGTCCATGGTAACGAGAAGACAAACAAAAAATAAAAGAATAAAAACGGGTTACAAGTTTTGAATAACCTTGATCTATAGAACGTTTTGTTTTGGTAAACAACTTTTTAGAAGTCTTCTTTATGTTCTTATACTTATGGTTTGGCCTTCGGTTTCTGGGATATCTTCTTTGGTATTCCTTATAATAGGTTAGGTATCTATACCTTCAAGAACCTACATACATTTTAGTTCTTGTTGTTGTTGTTGTTTTATTATCCAACATGTGGTAAAGGAGTTTGTTTTCAAAAACAATTTTTTGCTCAAAATCAGAGGATTGATGTTGTTTTGTATAAAAGCAGGTAGTTTGCCATGGGTACACTAGCATCGGATATTATTTTCTTAAAATTGATCGAATTCTTGTCATGTTGGCTTGTTCAAGTTTAGAGATCATGTTCGTCGTTATGTTGGAGCGTTAACGTAATCATTTTTTTTTCTTTTTTTTTTAAAGATATTTTGGAAGGATTTTAAAGTTTATGTATCTATGTTGTTCATAAAAAAAAATATCAGGTAGATGGATGCAGAGACATTTTTCAAATTTATATTAGCGATAACTTAGAATAACGTCAGGTGATTAAAAATTTAGAAAAGTCTATATACAACCGAACTTCTATGTTCAAGATGCGTTACCAATAGAACTTGTATGCTGCCTACAAATACACCGTGGAGTAAACAAAGTTATAAATCATCAAACTCTTGGAATGACAAATACACACAATGCTTAAGCAGACTACACAGAAAAATGTAGGGTAAACTACCTCATCCAAAGCATTATCACTTTTAGGCTACTCATGAAACTTTTCAGTCATGTCACCTTACTTTTTGAAGTTTTCCAAAAAATTGATTGTCATAACCATAAGTCACTAATTATTAACATTGATCAATATACAATTATTTGTTCGTAATTTTTTTCTATCACTCTCTAGGATTTTTGGACATAAAACTTATTTTATCACAATTATAGGTTATAGTAGCCTTTTAGAGGGCAATCTGTTTCTTGAAACTTAAGCTCGTTTATTCAAGCAAACAACATCTACATATTTACCCTATAGTCAGAGACAATAAGCCCTAAAAAAGAACCACTTTCAACGTTGATCTCAAAACAAAATCAAATTAAATTAAATGCATTCAAGGGGAACGGGTTTCAGAGTAGACATACATATATAACTGCCTCCTTCTTCCAGAATTCTTCTTTCACAGCCTTACTATGCCGTGTCTCGAACTTCTGAGACCTTTGGGGAAAAAATACATTTTTGTTCTTTTTAACCATCAACTTTAGAAATTTCGGGTTTCCGCTTGGCACTTGGATTCTGTTTATCAATTCGTTTTGCCCCGAGGTCAAGCAAATTTTTCGGCCACACCCTTAGCTCCACTCTATTCATCGGTGTATGTGTAGATGAGCATTAATTTGACATAGAACATGATTTTATGTGTTTTTTCTTCATGGTGCATACTTTGAAGGTCCTTTACATGAAATATTTAATTTAAAAAAAAAATTAGCATCTTCAAATTTAAGGTATACTAATTATATAATATGTACATGTATCTATGGTATTTCTGTTTTTAATTGCTTCTACGTGACTCTGAACAATTTCAATGAATCTTTGGATAAAATACACACCTACCTTTAAGCCATCAAAATAAATAAAGATGTGCATGTATGTGGTGCAAGTGGTTTCCCCAAATACATAACACTTCAAAAGAAACAAAAACCTTCCTGATGACAGAACAATGTACCTACATATACATGACTTAGTCGTACGGACTTGCTAAGTTCCCCATAACATGTCGATAAAAGAATCCGAATGAATTCGGAGTGATTTTTTGACATTTATAATTTAATAGAAGTGTCAAAATTGAGTTATCAAATTTTGAAATCTGCGTCAATGATTTCGAGGTAGATTCTGTTGTACATAACATATATCGTTAACTACGTTCTATTTTTGGAATAATGTTCTAGAAACAGGAGTGACAAATTTTCTGCTCCAAAACACTGTTGCAATTTGTTTGAAGATCTTTTTTCTTACACCAAACCAATACAGGTCATATAGAGTTGGACAAATGTTCGTCCAGGTAAACATACATGACCATTCATGGTCCAACAACAGAGAGTCCAGCTATAAGCAGGGATTCAATCAAGAACCTGATTTCTGATCCCATCCCTGGTAAAAAGATACAATTGGAAGATAAAGATGCATACACATTTACTACATCTTTTTGAATGTATGTATATTTGGCAAAACATCATGTGTATGTACATACTTTTAGCCCAGCATGCAGGACTTAAACTGACATGCGGATTTGGCTTCTAGTCTTTAGTTTCTATGTCTTGTAGTTTTCTTGTTTTCGTTTTCGTTTATCTTGATGGACATTTTTTCCTATTGGTTCTTATTTTACCATTTTTTCTTGTTTGTTTGTAATAAATATGTATATGTATGTATGTAGAACAAACAAGCTGGAAAATGGACTTTAAAGTGTAACGATACACTAGTTTTTAGCATCAAACATAAGATGACCTTAATCTAAATTGTATTTTGTAAATATAAAGGGACAGGTTGCAATGCCTAAATGCATCTTTAGCATTTTCAATGAAGTTATTACATCTTTGAAAAGGTAAAAAGTTCCAAATTTAAGACAAGAAAATTTTACCGAAAGAATTGGAATCTCCATTATTTGGCGCGTTCATATTCTATTCCGAAATTATTGAAATTTTTCAAACGGAATATTTTTTATCCACACAAATTAAAACTGTCACATTACACTGAAGTTAAAATTGTCAATTTAAAGCCATTAGCTTCCTACTTCAATAAACATCCGAATATCCTGTATCCTGGTCAAAAGAATGGCAGCAACTAATTAAATATTCTTCCTCTCAGCAGTCAGCTGCAGTTTTTGTTCATTTACTACTCGCATCTACAACTCTTGAAATTGAAATTCATGTCATAGTACTTAAATGGATTTTTAATTTTAATTTGTGTAGGTACCAGGCACTAGTGCTCGCTGTAGATATACGAGTACCCGACCAACTTTTCAGTTTTGTTTTTTTCTAGAAGAAAAAAAAAACTCTAAACTGCATCGTGGTTACCCTTACCACTTCACAAAGAAGGTCCTTTTATCAGCTGCTGACTACCTGACTACCACCGCACTAAACTGATGGTTACAAAAATATTCGCACACGAGAGCACTTATCGCTCATACCTATGTTCGTTCACCAAAGTAACTAGAGGGGCTTCACAATTTATAAGGGTGTTCTCGTGCAAATTTGACATTTGTCCTTGTTTTTGCCACTAACAGCGAGTGTATTTATTTGTTGAGTCGCAGTCGTTAAAATTCTGACAAGCGGTTTATTGCGGTCTTTGTTTATGTTATGAGATGAGAAGACACAATGTAATGACACAGGTTACTGATATGTCAAAAGATAATTTTCATATGAAATGTTTTCTATATTTCATCAACGGAAGTGAAGCTTCTGAACTATTTCTGAGGCACTGTCAAAAAAAAAAAAAATTAACAGCATTGTTAAAAACTCTAACTCTTGCAAAAACCTGGACGCATAAAACATTGATTTGCACTGACTTATTAAGTATTCTTTGGAATCAAGAATCATAACTGCTCTTCCCTTGAACACACCAGAAGTATACTCTACAACAACCCTTACATCACCCTGGCATGGGTACACGGGCACGTAGGTATTAAAGGGAACGAAGCTGCCGATAAAGCTGCAAAAGAAGTGTTTAATTATCCCTACATTAAAGACTTTCACATCATCACGAAAATATTCATAATTCCCGAGGAAGAAGAACTTTTAAACTCTTGGCTAAATAAAACTCAAACTCACCACCGAACTCCCTATAACAAAGCCTATACTAGAGAAGAATGTAATACAATATTTCGAGTTACATAGAGTTGGAAAAACTCTTTTTTCAAGTAAACACTACTATAGAAATGAACCACTACAGATGTGCACAAATTGCAGAGAAGTCCTTTCAGTATGGCATATCTTCACTGAATGCCCTATTTCTCGTCTAATAACATAATTTGATTCCCCTGAAGACAAGCAGAAACAGTTGACTATAATCCTGAGTCCCACCGATATAAAAACCATACACCGCATAAAAGCGGCCACACGTTTGCATAATGTATTTAACGACATATGTATAGACAGCCGCTCAATTAACGTAACTTTAAAATAATCTCACTAATTGAATTGAAAACTTATTTTTTTTTACTTTTATTCTCCTGAACGACATCTATGGTTTTTTATTGCCCTGATGTCCTTTATTTGTAATAATTTATAAATTTACTAGCAGACCCGCCCACGCGTTGCTGTGGCTAAGATTTTTGTTAAAGAAAGGTGCCATCTGTTCTAGACTTATGGAAACTACGATCAATAACAACAATCAACGTTGTTGATCAGTTTATTATTAATTATTAATTATTGGGACCGTTAATTTAAATAATAACTATCCTATCATCTAAGTTGGACCAAATTACATATATATGCCAAGTTTCATGAATCTCAGTTGAGTTGTTTTTGAGTTCATTCAAGACATACAAACGGACATTGAATTTTTATATATTAAGATTTGTAAGTAATTTTTGAAATAAATAAATCTATATATATAAAAATGAGTTTCTAAAATGTGTGTGTGGCCGCCTAACTCGAGCATTTATGTACCGATTTAAATTTGGATTTTTGCCTTTTATAGAGAATTATCTGTAGATGGTTTCTATGTAAGAAAAAGTTATATTCGAACGAACCATTCTCTACAAATAGCAAAAAATTAAATGGATTCATAAAAACGCAATTTTGCAACATCAAGAACATATGTACATATTTTAACAGTTTTGACATTGTTTCCAATAGATTTTGATACTTTAAGCACACGATTCTCCAAACTTCCATTTTTGATCGCACTTGCTGAAATTATAGTACTAAGGCGTTTTCGAGATTGTGCAAGTATTTTTCAGAATCGACAGTTCCATATTACAGTAAAGATGTTCAATTTTGTGTGTTAGAAAATATATTCCCATTATTATCATTAATTTAGCTTTAAACTAAGTTTTTTTTTAACTTAAATTATTTTATTTTATTCTGAATCGTTTTCAATTTAAATTTTTAAACGTGAAGTGATTTCGAGTTATAATACAAAAAAGTCAGTGTTTTCAATATACCGATGTGTAATTTTTTGGTTTCAAATGTAGGTATTTAGGACCACTTAAGGATTTTGTTGTTTAATAATGTGTGTGTGGCTGCCTAACGCGCGAATTTATGTACCGATTTCAATTTTGTTTTTGGCATTTTGTAGAGAATTGTTGGTATATAAAAAATGATATTCGAAAACAATACTTTACAAAATGAAAGTCCATACAGTCACTTTTAGTCATATTCGTACACCTTGTACTACTTGCATTTATTTGCTCCCAAGAAGGAAACAAATAAATTTTAAACAAAATAGACATGTAGTTATTTGAAATAAATATTGGTAATCCTAAAAATGACAAAAAATCATTTAACAAGATGCATCAAAATTGAAATTCTCATTCGTATTCGTACATTTGAATCTTTTCGGATTTTTTAACGAAAAAAACGAATTTCGGTAGAATTTTCTTATCTTTTTGGCTTGGTTCTACTTTTTTTAAGTTTTTGTATAC
This sequence comes from Scaeva pyrastri, assembly GCA_905146935.1. Lineage (NCBI taxonomy): Eukaryota > Metazoa > Arthropoda > Insecta > Diptera > Syrphidae > Scaeva > Scaeva pyrastri. The sequence goes on along the minus strand of LR989927.1, from coordinate 1,415,338 downwards.
TTTTCTTCTTCTCAGAGTAGATTTAAATCATTAAAATCTAAAAAGGGACAAAATTGAAAAAGTATTTTTATTCTTTTAAATTTCTTAATTTCAATTATGGACAAACATCTGAATGGCATTTCATCACTATAATTTCCGAAAAATCGAAAAAGTAACAATAATATTTTTCAGTATAATCTGTTTTCTATCTGTTAGTCATGAGAAGGTTTTTATAAAAGAAAACATTCCCAACAAGTCAGAAAATTATTAAAATTGATTTTTGTATGAAAAATAAAATTGTTTTGCATGCATTTTGCGTGGAGAAATCAGAAAGATAAATAATAGATGGCGTTGGGGTACGATCAATGCCAAAATTTGATAGATATAGGTTGTGTTCAATTTGTGGGTGTTCTTTCCTTATTGTCATTTTCTATTGATCAAATGTGTTGTTTTTTGCTGCAAATGTTCGATTTTTGTGTATTATTACACCTATTCGGAATAGTCGTACATCGCACACAACATACGCAATATGATATGAGCAAAAATTATCTGAAATCTTAATTATACGAAATTGATAATGTCATTCAAGAAACTGTTGAAAACAATGTGATTCAGGACAGGAGACGATTATCAATGGAATATTCAAAGGAGAAAAGCACCTTATCCCACGGGTTCCAATTATTACAACTGATCTTCCACTTAAAGCGGATTCACTTTCCTTTTCTCTTTTGCTATGACCAATCGTTGGAAGTAAGTGAAATTAATATCGAATTTCCTTGTTTTCCACAAACCGTCTTTTTTTGTTTTTGAACCGGAAAACTTATTGAAAAATTTAGCTTTCCATTAAATTTGAATTTTCTGGGTTTTATTATCACTCTGGAGTGCATCACGTGGCTTTAAATTGACATGAGACGAAATTCAATTTTAAATTATTTTTAGCCAGGTTCAATTTTTTTCTTCATAAATGCACACAGCGAAGCGGGTGGGATTTAGCTAGTAAATAATAAATTCAGTGCTGAAATTAAAGCTTTTAAATTAAATTAATTCTGAAAACCAAATCTACCAAATACTTTCCATGTCTTGAGAAAATAAAAGCCTTCTATACTATTTTTAGTCGAGTAGTCTTGTCTCCCAACCGAAAAGGTGGCTTCTCCCAAATCTGGCATAGATTTGAACATTTTTTGAACGCACATTTATCAAAACTCTTTTTAATTTTTTTCGTTTGGAACTCTGATGAATGTTTTTACCATAACTACATTGCACTCTTCAAACTTGGTGTTCTTTTTTGGTCTCGAAACTTAAAACTCTTAGAAACCTGGTTTTTCTGATGTGAAAGTTGGACCGTTTTTTCATATCTCACAGTGTATTTACCGTAGGTATCTGTATTGAAATGTGTAAAATGAACTAGTTCATGCATTAATACTTTCTTATGACAAATTTTTCGATTTCCCTAATCACATACGACATTATATATCATATTCATATGTACAATGTCTCATAGTGGAAATAATTGATTTCACATGAAATTACATTGCCCTCTTTATAAGAGTGCTGATACCGCATCATGCTTGCATGAATAGTGAAGCTTTTCTTCTTCACTACACTTTCACTACCTTTTTCCTTTGGGTTACTATTTTATTCTGTCATGCTTATCTAATCAGATTATATCGGGCTTAATGGGGATGAATAAAACGCAAGTTAGGTCGAACGACTATACAAAAGATTCTAGCTTGGCAGAATTTCCCTGCTCGTTCTAAGTTCTAAGGGGAAATGTTGAATTCCTAGCTGTTGTCGAGATATGGTTGCCATCTACCTTTATTCTTTAGAAATGTCTATTTTAAAAAATACTTGTTGACACCCAACATTATGCATTCATGTTTTTAATAAAAAAAATCAAGTATACGCCACAGTGTCCTAGTTAGAGTGTTTATTTAACAGTTTACTGCATTGGGCGTTTGAATGTTTCTTAGTATCTATGTCAATCCTTATTGAAGCCATTCAAGTAATATGAAAATTAGCTTAGCAGGTTTACTATAATGGACAAATTCAAGCATTCAAAGACGTGGAAGGTGATGTCTTGAGGTTCACCATGACAATTTTATGTAAAACATATTTAATTTTATTTATGGTGGCAATAGTGTCAGTCCAATGTTTGGCCCATGATACATTTATTAGGCTTTTTTCCCATTTTCATCAACGTCTTCGTGAGTGACAGTGGTGGTGTTAGGTCAATTGTAGTGTCAGTGCCAGTCAGCTATGTATAGTGAGGACGACGACAAAAATAGAATAAGGAAAAATGAAAAGAAAATGTTGACAACAAAAACCCCAAGACAGAACACCTGAACCTTTTGTCCGGGTATGCATACACAATACACAGATAGGTAGATATGTATGTGTATAGGTTTTATAGGCCAAACGATGACAGGAGCTGGCGAAGAGGTCAGGTTGTCCTCGGCTTAAAAAAGCAAAACGGATATCATCTCGTTCGCATCTCTGATGACACATCGACATCGACAACGATGTCTTGTGTCTTCTTCATTGGGATTCATTGTCGTTGTCGTCCTTCCACGTCGTCGCCATCGTCGGCGCTGCCTTTCGTCGATGTCGACGTTATCATTGCCGTTGCCGTTGTTGACGTCGTCGTCGTCGTCGTCGTCGTATCATCATTATTGCTCCACTATTCTATTTAAGGAAAAATCTCATTAAGGTGAAATGAATGGAAATACAACCGAGCGCAGCGGGCTGAAAAGGAAGGGGAATGCTGTAACAGGAGCAAGACGTTCGAGCAGCTTATTATTCCTTTGAATCCATCCATCGGAACATTCCATTTTCAGTCAGCCATCAGACAAGGCAAGGTATCGGAAAAGTTCTTGGGTTACCGTCTTTGCTGTGTCTCCATGTTGGGTGTGTTGGGTTTCGATGATTTTTTGCTGTTGTTGATTTTTTTACTTACCCTCGTTTATTTAGCTATTCTTTTCCCCCCTTTTTGTCTTCCGTGAGCCACTGCCATGTTCCTATGTGGTCTTTTATGGACTTCGTATTTTGGATTTCTATAATGTCGAACGTATCCGTCCGTATAGTGTGCTACCGTTGTGTTGCTGTAGCTGTCGTTTTCGTCAGTTTTTGTCTTCCCCGTCATCGAATGTCCAAAATGTAAATGATAATAGTTTGGATAAGAAAACTCATTTCTTTAAGATGATGGATTATGTAAACTGATGAATGGTTTATTGGGAGCAGATTGATAAGCGAGCCGAACTAAATGGGGGAACTTGACCGATGAGACGAGAATAAACCTAGATTTGTTCGATCAATGAATACCTGAACACAATAGGTTCCTCATTATGACCTAATGAAGTCTAAAGTTGTCCCTAAAAGGCCACACCAGAATAGTAGTGGACTTTTGTATCAGCTCAAACGATTACCGACATGGTACCATAATAAGGACTAGGACAGACCTGTTTTTATGTCAGATTTTCCCTTCCCATATATCAAAAGGAGATTAAAACATACAAATATTTCTTGCATTGAACAACAATTAATAATTTCACAACAATAGAAGATAAATTATGTCACAGTTCTTTTTGTCTCTATGATTTGACATTGCAAATGCTTTTCTGAGGTTTAAGCCGGAGCTGTCAAAAAATTTTCCAAATGTCACTTCTTTTACAGCACATAAATCTATACACCACAGCAATACAGCATACAACAAATAATTACAGTTGACCCAGTGAAGATCCACTCCCACTTAATGAAGCAAATAGCTGAGAAAAGGTTTCTGCATTGTGACGTCAACTGTCACTACTATGCATTATAGGGTGTAGATAATTGTTCTTGAATATCTTACGAAAAACAAACTCTGACGGAATAGGTATAGCTCGTATGCTTCTAAGTGGCATGTTTTGAAGTTCGTTGCTAATGACAGAAGAATTCTGTCACTGATACCAACTTGCTAATTGTTATTCAGCCAAGACAAAGTATTGTAAGCCAACTCATTTTCAATTCAATTGTTCTGATCGAGTGTGTATTGTTTTTGTGTTACAACGTTTTTATTGTGTTTTTAACAACTTTATAAGATACTTGTAGACTTGTCAGCTCACATGTCATGTCATGCCAACTGACAATGTATCAATTCTCTCTCGAATGTCATACAATGGCCAACTTAAAATTACAATGAATTCACCGGAATACATATAACGACAACCACGTAACCCCTATACTATACCTGGTCGTTAATAGGACAATCACAAGCTCCCTGCTAGACAGCAATCAACTTGCTAAAGTGCAAACCTGATGCTTTACGGCCCTCTGTCATGTTTAATGTTACCCACAACAACTGTAGTTATTCGAAAGCACGACAGTTTTGTGGTCAGAAAATGAGAAAAAAAAATAATACAAAGGAAAAAAATAAATAAAAAAAAATACCACGAAACGAAACAACAGTTCAAACCAATAATAATTAATTAAAGCGAAAAGAATTTATTTTTAGTGCGACCATTCACGCAGCGGGAGTTTGTTCTATTTGCATAAACATCAAGGCTGGCATGGCCTGCGCCTGGCCCGGCCTGGCCTGGCAGGGGAACTGGTACTGGCAGCGTAGCGTGCGTCTCTCTTCCCGTAGTCCTTCCTTTTGCTCCGCACACCGACACCGACACCGCCACCGACACCGACACCACAACAAAACACATCATATATTCACAACATATGAGAGCCAAGGCATTTGATTTAATGAACTCCCCAGAGCTAGAAGTTAGAAGTTAGAAGGTAATAGATATCATGGCTTTATTCTGATGGCAAAGTTTTATTTAAGTTTCCCATGGTATTCCAGCTAAATGGAAAATTCTTTTCTCTTTTGGCACGCAAAGCCATTTTATGCGACAGCGACAACGACGAACAACCAACAAACATCCAACCAGACATTAGAACACAGCGACAGCAGCGGCAGCGGCAGCGGCAGTGGCAGCGGCAGCACAAGTCACTCTTCGTCTTCCGTAATCTCACTTCGCCGGAGTTGTCGGTTGTCGTTCCCATTGTCCTCATTTGAAATTCCAAAACTTTGTTTTTCTTCTGATTTGGTTCGAGGAAATTGAAACAAACAAAACATCACAAGATGGAGTGAAGCAAGAAAAAAAATTAATAAATGGAGAAAAAAGAAGAAAAACCAATGAGGCCATCCTTTTGCCCTCGCCTCCTCTGCGCACGCCTTCTTCGTGGTGACTTTTTTGTATTTGTATATGACGAAAATTCAATTCCTTCTCGTTCGTTCGTTTGCACTCATAAAATTGATCCCGGATCTAAATCGTTTTTCCTTTCAATCAAATTTATACCACGTACACACCCTGCAGTGTCGTCGTTCCTCACTCAGTCTGGCTCTGGATACACTGAGAAAAGTTTTTTTTTTTTTCTCCTTGTCTATGCAATCCGAGCACAGTGCAGGTAGAAAGGGGATACAGAAACAAGGACCTCATTTTGAATGTTGTTGTAGACTGAGAAGGACCAAACCATATTCTAGACAGTTAACTTCATTGGCATTCTATTCTGAGGCATTTCTTAACACTCAGTAATGAGGCTTATGATTAAACTTTTCATATCCAATAATTAAAAATCCATTATAAGGATATATTGAGACAGAACTGCCGTTTATTCTATGAAATCTTCAATTATAGACTATCAATCAAAGACACTCAAATACGTTGTTACCAAATAAAACATCATTACCTCCATTAATTAAGAAACATATAACTTGTCTTACAATTTCGAAGATATTCGCCAGAAATATTTCTACTCACCTTTAAGATTTCTTGAGTGTAGGAGGTTGGAAAAATTATGCTTGGATTAATAAACAAATTAAATTTGGAAATCAATCAATTTCAAGAACCCCTTTTTAGACCCACTGTAAATCGTTCTTCATCTAGGAAGTTTTCTTCTATAAACGTATACTTATACACATTTAAGAATTGCTACCAAAAGAATAGAACTTCCACCTCCACCTCCACCTACGTCCTATACCTTCACCTAAACAGCCATAGAAGAAGCGCCAACGAGAGAAACAACCCCAGACAGCAGTGTGTTTGGTGGTTTTCAAATTTAATGGAAAATGCAAATCGTTTTGCTCCGAAATTGATGTTGCAGAATTTTTCCTTCAATCGTCCTTGCCAGTTGTCCTTGTCTCGTCGAAGCCTTCGATCGTTTTCTTGTAGCAAGTATATGTATGTATATGTATTTCTAAAGACACGATTTAAGAATTGAATACGTATACGAGTCCTCGTTCCTCTAATACCTACATACATACATTCATCTTCTCTACGCTTCACACAATTAAACGGCTGCAGAGTTTGTTGGAGCTGGAACTGGAGCTGGAGCTGGGACTCGGGCGGAAATAATCCTTTCGGATTGTAGACTTTGGAGAAAGTCCTGGCAATTAGTTGATGGGTTTCTATTTCTATATATTCCATTTTCGAATTCTCCCTCTATGATTGCTATTAGTACAGAAATAAATCTATTTTAATGTGCTTCCTATAGTCCTCTCCTGATGCACTGTTTCTGTGTGTCTGTGTGTCCCTATGTCTGATGACGATGACGTTGTGAATGAGTTCCCTTTTCACATCGGAAGCTACCTCTGTGTGCATTTGCACTCGTATTCGTAATTCGTATATCAGAAAAAAGCAATTAATAATGTTACGTCACCATAATATCAGCTTAACGAACACACATCGAAACGTCATCGTCATGTCGTCAGTTGGATGCAGTTATGGGTTTGTTTGATTTTAAGATGCTTATCTGTCAGTGCGTTGCTCATTAGTGCAAATGCACACACGGAGGAACACCTGTCAGTGGGATACTTGGTGCACTTCAATTTGATTTCATCGGTAAGCAGCCTTTTGTTGCCGCTAAAGCTCAATTAACGGTTCCGTTTTGTTAGTAGTTGATTCACAAGTTGCCCTTGCCATATGCGTACAGAAACATTCGTAGGTATATTTTCGTACAAATTTGGGAGCAGGAAAAGCACATTCAAATTAGTTGACAATTCTATGTTAACCTTCCTACACACGAATTCGTTTGACAGCTATAGTAGATGTTATATGCGTTACTAGAGCTTGGCTCATTAGTCTGACGTTTTTTCTTTGCCAGAAGTTGAACGATGTAATGGGCTTTTGATTATGACAAAAGGCGGCGGTGTGAGCAACACCTTATCTCTGTGGTAAATTTGAATGGAATTGTGTACGTACGAGATACAAGCATAACTATGCGTGTGCCTAATGGGATGGCTGCGTGATATGTTGATTTTTGTATGTCTCTGTTGATTTATGGCTGTGTTGGGGATACACATGGTTGGGTGGCTTTGTTTTCGTTTTGCATTTGTGATTGATTTTGATTAAGAACATAACAATAAATCTTGGGAATATTTGCATAGTAAACATGAAAATAATGACGTTTAAGAGTTGGTGCGGTAAAAAGGTTGGGTAATGAACATTTTCAGTTGAAATTGATATCATTTTGATGGGGATATTATACAACACTGTGACTGTAGTGGTGAAATGCTGGCTATACTCGTATAGCAGGTACAATTATGTGGGCATGATTACGTGTTTTATTGGGTTGCTTGAGACTTAAGGTTTATTCAGTTTAAGTTTGAAGGAAATAAATTAACAAACAAAACTTTTCATAAGGATTTTTAAATAGTAAAAGAATATAACAATTCAAACGTAGATGACAATTTAATATTGTTGTATGTGTATATATGCATTAATGACTCAATAAGACTGAGGATAAATACTACATTATGAATGGTCTTCCTTAAGCCATTTAATATGTTTTTCCAATAAAAGAATTTTGTGGTAGTTGAAACAACTGATAACTCAATTCATACATAGTTAAAAAAGCTATACCTTTTCTTTGACAACAGCATCCTTATAATGTTTTGACGACATCGGACAAACTCATTGGCATAGTCAGAGATTTTTTCTTGGGGCTGAGTGATGAATTAAAACTAAGCTCAACAGAAATTTAGATATAATAATGATATTCAAAACACTTGCATACGTGTTATTGCATCATTAAACTATTTTATAATTACTTTAATCTATAAGATTACAAAAACATAAAGATAACAACAGCAATGTGGATATCACTTGGTAATTAAAAGTAATCACCTTTACTTATAATTGAGCTGAGACATAACAAGTTAAGAGGCATACAAAGGGCTCCTTGCTTTCATATTAAACAAAGAGGAAATCTTTCGAATTCATAACACGACTTAAAGGCATTAGTTAATGATAAAATATTCGACGTTATTACCCTTTTGTTTAAATCGTGTCTAAAGTGCATTCACAGTCTCAACTTCATGAATCATCAGCCTATTGTCATGCTTGTTGTGAATTCAAAAGAAAACGCAATATATTTTAATGAAAAATGCGTGCACCACTATGACAGCTATTGCTCCTCCATATAGCTACCGTGTTTGCCTACTTCAACAATGCAAAACTTTGCACTAACAAATAAGCATATTAAGTTGCAAAAAACTTTAAAGGCCCAAATAAATTGCACGTACTTGACATAAAATTTTAGTCAGCTCTTAAAGAAAATTAAATATGTATATCTACTTCTACATACATTCTCTGTTTTGTCAGTCAAACTTAAAAAAAAAACTCGCATTTCTGATTGAAGATTGCAATAAATTCTTAAATGCATATTAAGGGTGTTTTTTCCAATCTGGCAATACTTTTTTCCGACAAGATATTTGTGATGCTGATGAATGCGATGACCTTAAATTTGCCGGCTCTCAACTTGTTTGAAAAATTAAAAACGAAATTTTTAAAATGTGATTTTTCTACGACTCCCAAACTTGATCCTTCCAAATACCTCCATTCCCTGTATACTACATATTTAAAAGAGAAAAAAAAAACGTCTGCAGTAGCTAAATATCCCATCAACGAACCCGCAGTTAAATAACGTGACCATATAAAAAATGGCTTGTGCAATCTCTGGGCATTGGGCACGCATGCAAGGCGACGATATGTTAATTTTTAAATTTATTACACTTTTTTCCAAACTAATTCATTTGGCTTTACGTTTTTCATTTCAGTTATTTTTTCCCTCTAAAAGCCATCAATAATACTCTGGACTATAGGAACCTAAACTAATGGAAAATGGACAAAAGAAATATAAAAAAAAAAAACTCACAAATTTATCGGAGGAGCAGCTCTATAGAATACTGACTTGCAATGACTGTTCGTTTTATAAATTGGACATCCCTGGTAACGCGTGACCATAGTTGAATACGTGACAATTTGAAGTTATATGCTAGTTTTACTAAAGTGAGCTATAAATTAAAAAAAAAATATTAAATTATATGCAAATAAACTTAAGTTTTGACAAAAGGAAGAAATCTAAAGCAAAAACAACGAGGATATGAAATTTTTAACGGTCATCAAACTTAAATGTGATTCGCATTTTTTATTGATTGATAATTTTATTTATGGCAATATTTCGTCTCGCGTTTGCATTAAAATTACTTAACAAAATTTGACAATTTGTGTTTAATTCAAATTAATGTATCAAAAGTTCAATGTTATCCTTTTCTTAGAAAGAATAAAATGAAAAACTCTCCTGGGAATTTTAATTCATTCAGTACCGTTTTTTTTTTTGGACAAGAAAACCTAAAAAACAATAGTATTCCAAACTAATTTTTATTTGAGACTGCTGTGAATAAAATTTTCCTTTGAATTTCACCACCGAAGAAATTTTTCACTGTCAATGAATTGAACATATTACATTACATTAAAGCTGTGTTTTATTCAATGCTGGGTAGCTAACGCTGCAAAATTTCCCTAGGCAAACAACAACAATTTGTTTGCTGACGAAAAAGATGGCAGCTGTGCTGGCAATCGTTTGATCGTTTTATTCACTTGAATGCTGAACTAGCTAAACAGCAGTGAATAAAACACAACTTAATTTATTAACGTACCGAATTTTTGATGACTGGAAATATTTCTATTAAAATATGGTCAAAATAAGAAAGCTCGAAGTATACCACAAACAACATGTGTACATAATTATGTACATACATATGTACAAGATATTTTGAACGAAGGTGTTCTTTGATTTTTTTTTATTTGTAAAAATTTGATTTTATATGAATATGTATAATAAAAGCTTTCCAAATGTGATTCAATCGATTGAAACCTAACCACACTTCCTTTGTTATTTTGTATAGAGTAGGTATATTCAATAGTTACTCATTCTTTCTTCAATACCCATACACATACATACAAACACACTTACATACATATGTACGAGTCCTAGCGACACACGGCGGGATCTTTACAAATAAATAAATACTATATAAATGTACATACCATATACACATACTCTGCACATGTATGTATGCTTAATGTACAAATAAAGAAACATACATACATTTGTATTTTGGAAGGACTATTTAATTATTTTCCCAATTTAGAATTTACCATAAGCAAAATAAATTCGATTTGGATTTATAAAGCCATTTATTTAATAAAATTCATTTCAGTGTGGTCGACTGTTTATCTATGCTGTAGGTACTCGTATGTATGTTACCTACCTCTTTGCCTGCTGCCTCCTCCGCTCCGTGTAGAAACGAAAACGGATGCATAAACTATATCCGATCACCTGGGCAAACCATTAAAATTCATTATTTGCATCTGCACAACAAGCACAACACACAAACACAGAGGGGGAGGGGGGTGGGTTATGAAAATGCACAATAGGCATCCAATTCCCCCAGAGGACATTTGCACTTGCAAATTCTGCCAAAATTTAACATTCTAATTACCATCGTAAGGATTTGTTCGGAATTTCATGAAATTCATATATGTACGAGTGTGTGTGTGTGTGTTTGTATGTATGGATGTACGATTATGTATGGAAATCTGAAAATCGTTTACATGTTTCAAAATGGATATAATGATATAAACATACATTTGTACGAATGCATACAGCTCTCAATATGTGTATGCATCATAAGCGGGTTTGAGGGGGGTTCTTTGTGCCTCCTCAACCCACTTTCCATACATCCTTGCCATCTTCTCTGTTTAAATATGAAATTAGAAACCCAAATGAAATCCTTTCATTTATGTACATATGTACATTGTACATTGTACCTACTTCCGTAGAAATACATCCAAATTCACTTTATTGAGTCCTCTTTCATTTTTAGCAAAGGGAAAGCAAATTACATATAAAAAAAATAGGTATGCAAGTTTACAAACACATTTAAAAGTGATTGCCAACATGTGCTTACTATTATAGGATTGCATGGAAAAAAATACAAGGATCGAAGAACGAAATGACGTCCGCTTAACTTGCTCATAAAACCCGGATTATACATATATTTTTTTTTATTTGAACTGAAGGTAAAATTAAGGTTCGAATAAAAAAACAAGCATTTAAGTAAGAGCGTGTAATTTAAGTTTTTTAAATCTCCATCAACCATAAGTAAAGATTGACAATCAAAAACCAATGCTAAGCCAGAGCTGCTTCAGATGTCAAATTTAAATGTCTTGTTCCTAGTTCATCTTTGATCTGTCAAATTTCATTTGTTGTCAATAGATTTTTGAATTTCGACTTTTTCTGATTTTTTAAATATGTTTGTCGTAATAAGCACATAAAACTAAAGTCATACCTAAAAACAAGGGCGTTCGTCCTATATATAAAATGAAGTGGTTTCCTCAGAAAAAAGTTATTAAATAGACAACACAATGTAATCACCTTTAAATAAAGATTCAACAAAACATACGAATATTCTTTTGGCAAATGTAGACATATTACATACATATGTACATAGGTAAGGTATTTCATTTCTGTTGCTGATGCTGATGCCAAGCCACACAATTTTTTCTGAAATTTGGATTTTCGCATTGAGTATCATATTCCGGGATATAAATGTAGATTTCCAGAAACCAAACGGCTTTCTGTTCTTTTTCTCCATTTTAATAGGAAACAACAAAACCAACTTAAAACAAACCCATACACCCAACCTAGCACCCGCCCGCCATCGCCATCAGCCGATCGATTTAATTACAATGAGCAGGAACAAGGAACACCCTGGAAGTTGAGTCGTCTAGGTGGTAACGACAACGACAACGCTTCTAAGGCCAAGACGACGACGAAGCCGGCCACATGACACAAGATTGGGAAACCGGAATAATACTGGAGAGGCTTGTACAGATGGAGGACATTGCCAATAAAACAGGACTCCATGGTTTTTGGTTGTCCTAGCTTGTAGGGCAGACTTAATAGGAATATGCCAACATGTGTGGTTGAAGGCATGGTGTCGTTTTCTGTATCCAACTTTGTCATTTTACGAGTATAGTTTTTTACGTACCTAACCTAACTACTCGTATTTATATCTTTAGGCAGATTGTAATAGAAGCCGAGAATTAGTTTTGAGGGCGGGGCGTTGCATGTTTGAATTCATTTATTTTGAAATCAAATCTTGGATGCATATTCCAATTTCTGTCTATTTCTAAAAAGATCTTAGAACAGAATAATTAAACAACTCCGGATGACTTGCCCTTTTTGCAGGGTGCAGCTAAATAAGAGTACAGTATGTTAACAGGGGATATCACATCATGTAACCACTTTTTCAGAATCATAAAAATAATATGTGTAGTTTGTTTTTATTGTAAATTTTCTGTACAAAATTTCAAAAATTGAATTTGGAATTTTTTTAAAAATCATTTCGTTGTTCGAATTCTACAGGTTTTTGAAACATACTCGTATCTGACGATTTTGACAATGTTTGGATACCTTGTTGTTGCGGTGATGTCTGGTAAGAAGTATTATACCTACATATATTTTTAATATTATAAAAAGAAAATAATTAATAGCTCCATTCATTAAACTATACCAAATCATTATGACAAGTAGTATGAGTTATTTCAAAAAATTTATCCATAATGCCTTTCTTTTTTCTTTTTTATAGGGTCGTATATTTCCGCAGTTGACTGTCAATATGAAAATAATAATTATAAATTAAGAGAGTCCTGGGTGGCCCTTATTGACTGCATTACACAATAAAGAGAAAAGAGAGACCTCCACATGACAAGTTCTTAAAACTCCACACGTGCCAACCATCATCTGCAAACAATCATAACATTAACAATACGATTCTCCTCCGCCTAATTAATTTCTGTGTGTCATCCGGCATTTGAACGTCAAACATGTTTCATATATTTATGACTGCCGGCCTTTGTCAATTCGGCAAAATATTCTATGCGTAATCACCCTGTGGGATAGCCATTGGGCCCGACCAACCGACCGACGACGACGGACGCACGGACGAAACGCAATAGAGTTAGGAGTTAGTGTGTGTTTGTGCATTTTTGGGCAATTACATCAACTACAATTTGATTGTGTAGGAAAAGAGAGGAAATGAAAATGCGTATCACATTTCGAATGGACTATTCAAGCACTCTACGTGTGCTGGCCCGTCCCGGGAGAGAATTCATATCATAATACGTGTGTTCAGACAAAACTACATAAACTATAAACCTATTGCTTTTGCCGCCAGCTCTGGAACTGGATGATGGTCCTTGCCTTGCGCCATTCGAGTTTGCTGTGGAACGTATACGAGTGTACTAGGACAAGACTGGAATACTGACCTCCCACTCCCTCCCACTCACACCTATACATATTGAATGGGGGGGTTGACAGTACAAAATGGCATCATGGCTCTTATACATATACTCGTAGTGTAGCAATGTTAGGGGAGAACGGGTAACCCTTAAAGGCAGCAAGTATAATAGCACTGGACACAGATGTCCCATAATTTCGTTCAATTACTTCCACACACTTATTCATGTCATTTAAAATGAATGGTTTGGTCCTCAATCTTAATAAATGTGTTCGTCCTTGCGGGTGATGCTTTTGCTTCTGCTGGCCAGGCCAGGTCAGGCTTGAGTAGGTATATGCTGTTAAGTACACTGCATATACACATGACGAATACCACCATCACATCACACATCGCACCACAAGAGAAAATTGTGTAAATACAGGGAAGCCATATGGATCCATGGATCCATGCACCAGGGGAATATATAAGAACATATATAGGAAGACGAAGATGGAGATGAAGACGAAGAAGGAATAGCTTAAAATTCACTGAGACTAAAAGATTGAATTTCAAGGATACGAAGTTGTTTCTATATGTGCCTGTGCCATCACTGTATCATGATTTAAGAGTAATGACCAACAGAACGGTGTTGATGATGGAACTTTCTATGATATAATCACCTCTTAGCTTGGACAACACTCAATTTCAGTTGGAATTGCCACAAGGATCAATCAATTAGGCAAGAGCTATCTTTATGTGTATCCAATCGTATTAGATTTGTATATACATACGTATGAATATTCAGTAGAAATTTATATTAATAAAATGATATGTTAAATAATTGAACCGTGCTTTAAACGTTTGTTGTCGAATTTTTGTTGGAGTCGTCTCATTCCAAGATAGATTCACCATAAAATTACAAACTTACTGTCCTAATTTTATCATCATCATTCACATGCCTTTTGGTAATTAGCACATTTTAGCTTCACCAATTAGCGCGGGTATCGGTATGTGACGTATATGTGTGTCGAAATGAATACCTTCCACAGTGACTGTTATTTAAAATCCCATTATGCATACCTACATATATGTAAAAGAATGCTCCCTAGTCCTCGTCAAGGTCGAATACAGACTTTCCTCTGGTCTATTGTATCAACTTTAATATTTCATGCTTACCCGGATTAAACAGAAAGCTTCCCCTAATTAATCCAAGCTTGCTAATCCCCCATACACAACTACAACAACAACTACAACTACAACTACCCCATTTGCTTGCATCGGTCTCTGCGATTAGAAGCCTTTCTTCGCGTCATTGAATTCTTAAGCAACCGAAACACCCATCATCAGCAATAGTACCCGTACTAAAACATTGCACCCTACGGAGACTCGTACAGAAGCCGAAGCGTAAGCGATGTTAAAATACTAGGGCTTACATCTGACACCTTAAAAAAGAAAAATACAATTTGTTAGTAGCAACAACCAACAACAAACACAAATGCCGACCAACAGATAAACCTTTTATCCAATTAAAATAATTTAAGTTTAATTATGCCAACTTTCCAATTGGTAACAGCCGTTTACATTGTGTCATACATTGGGCCTCCAGCTGATGTCATAATGTCGAAGAATGCTCCGCGATGACAAAAGAGAAGCCCTATGCACTTTGGTAATGAGTGAGTGTTCGCATTCGCATTAAATTGTTGAACAAACCGTTATGTTAGCGTTGCCGTCGTCGTCGTTAGCTGCTGGTTCAAGTCACCACCAACAGAGGGCATGGGCGTTGGCGTTGGTCCGATGCGACGGTTCAATGGGCTTATTGATTGATTCCAAAAAGGTAAATGAATTTTTGCAATAGAAAAATGAAAATAAAAATAAAAAAAGTCGGTATCGCATCGGTGGCAGAGTGTTTTTTTTGTATATTAATCAGCTTTTGACAATTCCAGCTTAATTAGAGGCATATAATATATGCGATGCCACTGTATACAACATATATTCGTATTTGCTGATACAGCACCAGACTCTGGAGCATAAAAGTATACCTTTAGCTCTCGGCGGGGCATTCATCCGTGCAATGTTGGGCAAAAACGGATGGAAGCCATCGAAGCATGCCTGCATCGGAAAAAGGAATCGAATTCAAAGGAATTTTCGCTTCAGCAAGAATCAATGGTTCATATTTTTATTTTTTTTTTATTTTTTATTTTTTGTGCCTTTTAAACAAGGATTTGCACTTACGGTTTGGGTATGAAAAGAAAATAAATACCACTATACACACTTTGCAGAGGTCAAGAGTGGTTAGAAAGCAAAAGCTTTATCGAAGGGTATATCAAAGGATTATGGTGTAGTGTAGGTACCTTAGTCGTTCTAAATAATTGGTCCGCTTCATCCAATGGCCAGAAATGAGGTTTCTCCTTCATTGATTTTGGCTTTTTTTTTACCCAAAACCTTCATAAAGAAGAGATTTGTGGTTTTGAAATAAGACTACAAGTCATTCACAGTGTGTTTCCTACTGGTTTAAAAAAAGAAAATATTTATTGAAAAAGGTTATGTGTATCTACGTCTTATTAAAAATAACTGAAATATGTATCTACGTTTCTTATTTTCTAATTTCTTATTTTTAAATTTAAAAACCTGTTTCAGTTGAAACATGGCTGAAACCTTTTCTGAAATGCATTTGAATGGTCTTTAGGCGATGTCTTCTAATTAAATGTTCAAAAAAAATGCATGGCTTATTCTACAATTTATTCGATCACTAAACTCTTAAAAAACATTTTTGTTTTTTGAAATAATATATTAAAAATCCATATATGTAAATACGATTCTTTAACTTAAGAATTGGTACTTATCAACTTAATCTGTTTTTCTTTATTGCCGCACTGTAATTTTGTCATCTCGTGGAAGGTAAGACTTACAAGTTTTGACGTTCAGTTAGCACAGTCTAAATTTGAGGAAACCAGGATTAGGTGATGAGTAAGAGTTGCATCACACATTAAGGACCAAACATTCAGAAGAAACAATGAGTAAAATCATTTCCTGGTGACACTTCCACCATACAGCTTTGTACTGTACTCATCCTCTTATTAAATGAAGTTTTACATAAGTCTTCAGTTGATTGTTATTTCCTGTTAACACAATTCTGACGATATTTTTTGAAAACCTTCGGTTTTTTGACACACAAATTTTTACGGTACTAATATAGGCAAAATATGATACGTGATGAAAGCGTTCCACAAATTTCAAACCTAACATTTTTTTGGTTGAAATTATGAGAAGAAAATTATTTCGTAAGTACATATTATGGAAACATTATTGAAATATGCTTGTTCTCATTACAAAACTGACATAGGAATATCAATATGGCATTGAGTAGAACAAGTTAGTAATTATAACTCTGCAGGCAACTTAAATATTTCATAATAATTTCTCATAATTTCGTGTTGACTTTTGTCTTCTGATATCGTATTTATTAAATAAAAAGAATAAAAGAATAGTCTTTATAATAAATTGGATAATAATTAAAAGAAAATAGTGAACCGCGACTATTGAACTGGTCCTTAAAGTTTCCGGCAACTTAATTGCGTAGTTTTCGCTCTTGGATATAAGAAATTGAACAGGGAGTTGATCAGGTGGTCAACTTTAAGCTGTTGGCAGTAATTCTAACAACAAAATGAATATATTTTCAAAGGTTTACCTCCTGCAAATATAAAAAAGAAAAATTCTAAACCAACTTGGTGTGCATTTCCATGCAAACTTGTTAAAGCTAAATAAATCACTTAACAAAATATATTACTTTGTAGCTTATATATAACTCTAAGTTGTTATTTTATTATGAGTAAATTAATCAAAAAAAAAAAATTATTGTTATTATCAAATGAATACTTCAAGCTGTAGGAACGTTTTCCTTAAATAAATATATATATTGTTTGTTTGTAAAATTGCCTTTCATTTAGATAATCCTTAACAAAACTACGACTCCACTAACATTTTCATGCGAACACACCATATGTAGAAAAGCTGTTATTTTATTTAATTGAATGCTGAACTTAAATGGAAAGAAGATAAGCCAGAAATTTCATAAGCAAATAATGAAATGAGTTTTAATATTTACAAAATTTTGTTTTCATTATGCATTTTATTTTTTTTTATTTTGACATCAATAATTTGACAAGTAATGCAGGGATACCAACTTTGGGGAGTCAAATTAAGAGTGAGTTAAGAAGTGAATAAAGCGTTTTATTGGTACTCGTATTATTATGCTAGAGATAGATTACCAATAAAACACAGCTATTACTTATGTGTTATCATATGATCTTCTGAAAATTCGTCACTAACCATAGCTTGTGTAGAAAACTCATTCCTTTTTACATGGAAATTGACGTAATATCACTTTTCTCTGAAATAAGTACATACGAGAATTTGGCTAAAATTCGGTGTTGTTGAAAAAGTGAAAAAGTGGGTTTATCATTTTATCTTTGTGAATCAAAAATATTACTCCACTCGCTATTTTAAACGTTTTTAACGCCACCTGGACGAGCGAATAACGAAATTAAAAACATTATGCAGAGAATATAATTTCTAGAGTCGGATAAAAATCTTGTCAAAAAGTTTGTATACTTTTTAATACCCAATTGGAATACCTGTCACTGGAAGTTTTTTTTTTAATGAAAAAATAAGACTTATTAATGCCTTTTCATTTCTAAGAACTTGACTGTTAATATTAGATACAATATTTGGTATACATATTTAATTTTGAATAGTGTTTATTCAGCAGACCTAACTGTCATTATTGATTCGTTTATCTCCCATCCACTTATCTCCTCGTTTGCGAAATTATTCGGTTCTTTCGTATTATTGCTTATTTGCGCACAACTTGCAAATCGGATATTCAAATTGCTGTTTTTCTTTTATTCACCATATCACCCAGAGGAAATAAGCTTTGCATAACAAAATAAATCTCTAATCTAATCCTTTACGCACTTTTCACTCAAGCCCGTTGTCACAATCAATTTGTATTGCATCCACGCCATCACCATCACCATGCCGCCACTACCACACAAATAAACTGCAAATACGACTTTATCTCTCCTCCATGCTCCATCCCAAAGGACACTCTAAGCAAGGCCAATACGAACGACACCCGAACTCAAACCCGACCCATTCTATGGCAGAAAGTCATTTTGGAATGATTTACACAAACGTGATCGTAAATTTTGCAGCCTCTACGAGTACGTCTATACACCTACAAGCATAGTCAAGTCGGGTGTACAATTGTACATCCCACCCCGTCCCGTCTTCTCCGCTGCTGGCTGGCATTCGAAAATTGAATCAGTTTCAACTCAACCAAATGATGCGGAAGGAGTGATGGGCTTCTACCGCTGCCTCTGCCCCTGCCTCTGCTTCCATCATCGTACCGTGCCTCCACCAATCAAACTACACACTCGCGAATTCAATTTGTAATAATATGTTTCAGGAGAAGTATTGAATTTTTCACACGTTTCCTTTTGGGATACGATAGGGATATAAAGCGATCAAGTGTATATTTGCATAGAAGACACCCCTTCCGTTAGGATGGAGAGGGAGTTCTCAAGAAGGCAAGGGTACCCACCCAAAGTTATAGCTCGCATCGCGTTCGCATTCGCATTCGCCTGATGTGTGCGATTTCTATTTCAATCGGCAATACTGCAATAAAACTGTTTGTAGGTCTGTGATGGGCAAATGGGAGGGGGAGTAGACAGTGGAGTTCCACGGCACCGTTGCCGTTGTCGGTGGCATCAGGTGTGGAAAATTGGCTCGGGTTTGGTGGTATATTCGATTTGCACATCATTTTGATTATGCAAAACAGCAAACCCACTATCTATTTCTTTACACACATACTCGTACAATACATACACGTGTGTGTATGTGCCACTGTTCAAAGAAGCGGAATTTTTTCGTACCATCAGGATAAACACATTCGATACAATCCCATGTATATATCCAAGGACCAATTGGGGGAATATGTGGTATAAGCCACAAGATTATTATCATGGTATTCGGCAAAAGGGAAGTTTGATTAAGTTTTCGTATGAAGTTCGTACATACACAACACACTCGTACTTTCATACTATATGTACAAAATGGAGGGGGAAGAAGCTTTGAGTTTATAGCAGAGTGAACTCCCAATATACAAATATATTGTTTGAATGGCGCCCAACGCAAAACCACATTCAAAATAAAAGGGACCAAATTAAGTATGCATTGCTCATACGGCAGTAATTTTTGTCAAAATCAAAACGTGTCATCAGACTAAATAAAGCAATGAAGAATTTTAAACCCCCGGGAATTCCGAATTTGCCAAAACAACGTATCCAGTTTGAATGGAGACACAAATCGTGACATGATTTTTTGTTTTTGCCTTGCCTAGTAGGCTCTTGCTATAGTAAGTCGGTCTTTGATACCTATACTGTCTTGAAAAAGAACTATTAAAGTTACTTAAGTTGACAATATATAATAAAGAAAGAAAATTGGCTGATACCGTTATGGAGATACATATATGGTTGAAAGGAAGTTTATTTTTTTCATTTTTAAAAGAGGGCTGTGCTTCAGTTTGGTTTTAAGACATATATTTGTGATGTCAACTTTCTTACAAGTTTCAGTTCAGTTTTAGAGTTTCGAAAAGGCATGAAATGTCCAAGAACTCGAGACGAGACAACTCTACAACTGTTCAAGAGAAAATAGACGACACAGACGACACAATACTTAGACGAAATTGACATTTTTTCGATTTAGTCGAGAACGACATGAGTCTTTAGCAAAATTTCAATCAAAGGAATGCAAAGCCGTATTAAATCCAAATTTTAAATACAGTAAACACTCGTGGGATGAAACTCTTTTATGGTGCTCCGACGTATAGATATAAATATTTTATGAACCGCAAAGAAAATAATCGACAGAAGTACTATAGCCACATGAATTGCCCATTGTCAAAGAAAATTAATCCCGAAAAATTCGTCAGCCCTTTGTCATTAGTTTCCTCGGCTAAAAAGAATTCAACCCTTTTTCTAATCCGATCTTTTCAACTTCAAAGAATAGAAAGAGAAGGCTTTGAATTCAGGATGGAAAACTATTTTCTATTGACAGACATGGCACCAGAGATTTATTCATATGGCGGGAAAATTCAAAAACAAGTTTTTTGCCTGTTTTGTCCTCTATCAATGTCGAAAGAACAAGTGCAGTTTTTTTTTTTTGAATTTTCTATTCTACACCTTTGATGACAAGGAATTCCAATTGTTGAGGACAAAGGCAACATTCAGAACACCTGATTGTGTACACAGTGTGGTGCATCCTATTTTGTGTTGTTCTTGTTGTTCCTGTATCTATACTCTAAAGAATGGTAACTCTGTGATGCTTGAGGCATCCTTCATCCTTTCCTCAAAAAACAGCCTTTAAAAGTTTAACACAATAGATGCGCACAACGTGCTCGGTGCTCCTTGCCATGTCGATTTCTTTTTTTTTTATAAAACGTTGAAAAGAGGAACCTGGAGCATTTCATCAAAAAAGAAATAATACAGCTAAGATCTCAATAAAAAAAAATCCTTTGCCTTTATCCACCTCTCGTATCGCTCTCTCTTGAGCAAAGTGTTTGATTGACCCTTTTTTCTTGCTGATGATGATGCCTCCGATGTCCGATGCCTCGCTGCTGCCTCCGATGATGCTCCGAAAGTTGATCATCATGGGAAATGTTTTAATTTTCTATCTATTTTCCAACTCAGCACAAAACTGTGTTTGTGTTGATAAAAAACCTTGCCAATTTAGAAAATTATATTCCACCCTATGAAAGTTGGAAGTTGGAAGTTGCGTTTGCCATATGTGGCAAGAATAATGGTCTTGGAAATGAAAAAACCGCTGACAGGTCCAATAGCAGATATAAGGTGTACCACACCATGCACACTGCATTCCCGTGCCGGTATTGGTATACTCCTGTGCTGTGTTTGAGGCCGAACATTGAACGAAGGAAATATAATTAAAACAAACCTCGTAGACTCGGGCGTCCATCCGTCGCTGGCCGTCCGTCGTCGTCGTGGTCTGTATAATCTATGAATGGCATCAGCGAGATGGGCTATTCCCGATTGATCACAGATAGAAGTAGGTATAGGTATACAAACACATTTGGCATGACGACTGGTTGGTTCCTTGAAGCACAAACAGGCTCAGAGACTTCGTCTAGACTTAAGACTTCTTATTCTGAAGTTGTTGACATTGATTTGGATTTAATTGGTAGTTCACTTGCATTTGCAGAAAATCTTTTTATTTCTGGACGATAAAGATGATCATAGAATATGTTGGATAACAAGCTTCTTCGGATTTCAAAACAAACATTATGCGGTTTCTTTTGATTAATTTAATTGAGCGCAGACGCAGAGTGCCGGGACGGAATATAGAATCTCGCTCAATTAGATATAGGTACTCTTATGTGCGTACATATAGATTTGAAAGGCAATCCGGTGCTGGGAAATGCTGAGTTAATGTTAAATAATTCTATGGAAGGACATTTTATGAATTTATGACGAATCTCAAGAATCCTTAGCATTGGGTACGATATTTTGTTTAGAGGAAATAAAAACGTGGACATCCTGCCATCAGCCATTGATGAACAAAAGAATAAGACAGAACACGCAACTCAATTGTGACAGAATTTCAAGCTTTCAGTGTGACGAAAAACATTATTTTAAAGAAAGATTTGCACCGCGTCCCGAAATTAATGTCCTTCAGTTTGAAAATGTTTTAACATTGAATAAATTTTGTAAAAATATAACCAACATAATATGTCGTCGTCGTATAAAGGGAATATAACATATCAAGTGTCAGAAAGTTCTTACCGACTACTGCCACCTAGTGGGGACCGCTGAAACAATGCAATTAATTCAACAACCACAAAACACTATGTTATACGGTACACTTTAAATAATTGCTTCACTTAACACATCTGGTGGCGTGGCTGATAATAAATAATCGAGTATGTGGTTTTTAAATGGCGCCCAACGCAACCTACTCCAAATCACAAGAACACTATAGCTATACCTTTGGAAAAGCGTTGGGCGTAAAACAAGAACAAAAAATATTAGCATATCTACTTTCTACTTTCTATAGAATATGCGGCGTACCCCACGAGGCTTGTAAAGTAATTTTCATTTTCATTAAGTTTGATTGAATGTCTAACCATGTAATTTTACGACCTTACAAGATGCTATAAAAAATCATACTATATAATACACGAAATACTCCTTCTCACTAAACTTAGTCCCAATTCCAATTCCAATCCCAACCTAAGTTAAGTGGAAGTGCGTGAGCCACATTGTTTATTCTTAGATTCAGAATGACACAAGGACCTTTTCGTTTTCTTGCATACGGCATACCCGTTCGTTTCGTTTCGTATAAATCCCGCACTAAAATCAACACGGCTAAAAGGCTTTTTCATTAACGATAAATCACCGAATGGGCTGTAAAAACCTTATGTGCGGCAGAAGAGTGTACTCGTCCTTCGTCCCTCGCCTATCCTCGTTCACTTTGCCAATACCGCGCTACACGAACTCAAACACTTTCGTTTTCCGGGATTTTTCGGGGTTCAGAGTTGAGAAAGTTTTGCAATAAAACTCTTCTAGGTGATCGCTTGAACAAGTTCTCTAGTTTGCCTTATTTCCGTTCAATGGCGGCAGCGAGCATTCAAGCAAATGATGAAAAAGAAAACAAGTACCATAGTACCAAAACAGTAAATTCTGTACAACTAGGCCTGGCTGAGTGAGCTATGATGGCGCGGCGCTGCGAGACGGTGCGGTGGCGGAGACGGCAGTGGCAAGTTGTAAATTCTAGGCAAATTTTCGAAAAACAACCTCGGAGTCAAGGATGCGTATAAAAAGCACTACAGACGAACATGTGCTCGTATCTTATTTTCAGAAGATATGCATTTTACGGCGTAAGTGTGTCTTGAGAGATATCCGACTTTATGGATACGCGTACGAGTATTATGCCTCCACATGGGGGTGACTGAATTTCGGTAGTTTTTTTCCTCATTGAATCCCTTAAGTGATCTATTAAATCTTAAGCAAGCCTCTACTACCTGGGCTCACGGAAAATGTGCCAGTACTTCCAGGAGGGATGAATTCAAAGAATCTAGAAGTGCTCGTAAAATAAAATGGAATCTAGGTCCAAAATAAATTAAGAATGAGTCTACCAAATTAAACATTTTGATTGACATCTATCCTGCACGAGTATGTTAGCACTGGCATACCTGCTCATAGAACGACCTGCTTTCAAAAGTGTCTCAAGAAGGTATAACTCCCAGGGATTAAATAAACTGCCTTCCACTTCCTGTTTTTTTTTTTTCGGACCAAAAATGAAATCATCAAGCTTCCATTAAAACCAGGGCGAGATACGAGTATGAATAAGTTTGAAATATAACGCAAACCAGAGCCGTCCCTTAAAGAAGAGACAAATAACAAGATTTCTTTAATAATATTAATCAATCATCTTCCGGGAAGCTCGAGGAACGGGAACCAACAGATAAACAAACATCCATCGCGTGTGTCATTTCGGTCTATGACTCGGAGTTTAATCTCTTTCGTGGCACTGGAACTAGATCCAGAGAAATATGAACTAAGTAGGACAGCAATTTTCGGGCTAATGGAACGTAAAAAATACTTAGTTCCTTAATTGAATCCTCGCCAAACCCATTTTTTGTCCATCTTTTTTTTTTTGACTATCCTATTTCTTTACTGTTGATGATCCTTGAGCCTGTGGATGGATATGGGTATGGGTCATCTGTTTCTGTTTTTAATATTTAAATCCATTTGAATTAACATAAACGAAATGGACGCACGGTTGATGGACGTGTACAGTGTACATCCGTCTAACTGAAACTGTCCTTTTTTTTTGAAGAGGAGATAAAAGTCTGGATGGTTTTTTTCCCGCAGAGTGACGATTTTGCTCTGGATAAAAAATCTGGGGGGATAGCCAATAGCGTGGCGTGGAAAAAATCACAGCAAACGAAGAGAAATGGCGAAAAAAGCGAACGCAGCCACCACAAAAATGTCTTCAATGTTACTAACGTTGACATTGATTGATGGCAACTCATCAATAAGCAGGGCTGTCTGGGTAATTTGTTTTGAAATTGTAGTAGGTACTATTTGTATGGGGATTCACGGGGTGCGGTTGATAATTGTTAATGGATATAATCTTGACGTTTAGTTGATTTTGCGACGAAGTTTGAAGAAAAAACTTATGCATTGCATTTGATTGAGTGACAGTGTATAAAAAGAAAAACAACGGTAATTGGGGTAATTTGAACATTTTGTCATTTTTTGAACACCCTAGCCAAGCACGTAGAGTTATTCTTCATCCTTAAATGCATTGCGTTTTGATGTCGTGTCATTGTAACATTCATTATGTTTTCAAAATATTATTTTAATCATTGGATGGTCCAACAACTTTTTAAAGAGGTTTGTAATAATTCCTTTAAAAAACACACATGTCCCTATACCAAAAGAATGTTTTAAAATTTTAGAAACGTAAAAACTTAAAGGCTATAGCTATACATATTATATTGTGAAAGCTAAAATCGATGAATAATAATAAATCACTTTCTCTAGCGTCTAACCCTTTCCCCTCTCAAAGCAGGCATGAAATGATTTTTTCCAACAAAACAACAAAAATCCCAAATTTATTCCGTCCCTGAAAATAAGAATAAATTGGTCGGGAGTAAAGTGGAAGACTCATCAATCTTTTTACGCACCCAATTCATCCCCAGTATCTATGTACAGTACATACAACCAACGAAACGGCTCCCTGTGCTCTCATATAAATCATCCACTGACTTTTCTTTTTCTTTTTTTCCTTTAAACTGTAGTTCATTTGTCTGGGCTTTTTCTAATGTGACCTTTATTTCCTTTTTGGCATTTCTCACACTTGGTATTCGATGCACATACTCATATGTGTCTCTAGACATCTATCCTAGGAGTAATCTGGAGAATCAGTACTCCAAGATACAAAAATAAGAGAAATATCCTGGAAACACATGTAACACACAACCAGCTGAGGGTAATAAAAAAAAAGTTCAACAACTTGCCCGAGTGATATACATAAAGTTGGTACACTCCAATCGTAGGTACATTTGCCCTTTTGCTGCCTCATCGTCATCGGAAGTGTTGTTCGTCCTTAGGGACTCGAACTAATTATACTTCTTCGAAAAAGCAAAAGGAAACCGAAGCAAACACCAATGATAGCGCTGAATTCAATGAGCGGGTTTACTGTTTTAATCATGGATTTATAGCTATAAAGAAAAGCGGAGCACAGCAAACAATAAGGAACCGTGGGAATCTTCCTTTTGAAAGGATACATTAACTTTGTCCTCCCGCTGATCTATAAATATCCTAATGCCAACCCTCTCTCACCACGCCTCCTTTTAATCTTCAGCTTTTTTTGAACTCCTAACGATTCGAAAATTATGGTTTTGAATTTTGACAGCACTATAAGAATGAACGTTAAATCCTCTTCCACCTACAAAAAGGAAACCCTTTTGTACTGACTGGGGGATGCGGGCTTGCGTGTGTGTACCCTTCTGGCCTCCTCGGTGAATAAAAACACCCACTTAAAAATTTATTTCATTTCAATGCCTTTCCCCCTACACCAACCAATACTCCGTATAGTTACTGCTTCTGCCTCTAAATCTAAGGTTGAAGCCAAAGGGATACATAGACATACATACATAAAGTCAGGGCGATGTGGCGGTCGCGGAACCGGTATAGGTTTATAACAACATCAACCCGTCAGCGTAATCCCCTCGTTAAAATTCAATACGCAACCATTATGAACATTCGCTTTGTTAAAATATGCGCGAAAGCAATTGCAAGGAATTGCCGCCGCCGCCCACCGCCATCGAAGAACCGCCGTAACACCACAACCGTCATAGTCGTCGTCTGTCGTAACCACCATCATCGCCATCGCCTCCGCTACCGTTGCCACCTTTTGCTTCTGTATCCTTTTTGTCGGCCAAATTTGAGAATCTTCCGTTCCCTCGTTCGTTTTGTTCGTTTTATATTAGAAAGCTTTTAAGACCGAAGTGAATTCAAGATGAAGACATAAAGTACAGAAATAATGTGTATCCTAGATCCGCATCCGACCAACTCGAGAGTCGACTCGATTCGATTCCACGACTATATTATGTGCGGGTACTCCCCCGCACACTCACTTTGTTTTATTGTTAAATCGAAGCGAAAATATACACAACCAACAATAATATCCTTGGAGCACATCACACAAAAATAGAGAGGCTTCGCTCGTTCTTGTCCTCTTTCGCCACAGCCACCACCGCCACGCCTCCACCTCCACCTCCGCCTCCGCCACAACCACCGGCATCGTATCGTGCACACAAAATCTCTAATGGATTTTCCAACGTTTTCATTTCATAACATCTATCTTTGGATACAAAGATACAAATAGAAAATATATGTATGTATGTGCATTGCGCTTATTGTGTCCTTCTGATGCTTCTGAGAAAGCGGTAAAAGGATGCAAAAATAGAGAGAGAAAAAAAAATATAAAATTAAAAATAAAAAACAATATATAAATATCCTTGGAGTGGATTATGGATGGAATAGGAAGAAATTGCACTCCATTCGCCCGCTCCACCTGCGTGGAACGGGATCATTCACAAAATGCAAGGATAACAAGATTTTTCTTATACACTCCACTCCACACCGCTCTATATAGTTGCCACTTCTTTACGTTAGTCCTTTTTCTTTTTCTATACTTTTTCTTGATGTGATTCCTCTTTTATTTTAATTTTTCATCATTTTTCTATTTTTTAAGGTATTTTATTATTTTTTTAAGGATTTCGTTCTCCCCCCTGCCCCCTGCGCTGCGTGCTTGTATTGCTGCGGAATTCCACTACAAGAACAACAAGAAAAAAATTGCGAGATGGCTCAAAAAAATTAAAATATAAATATAAGAAAAACAATGAGAAAAAATTGCAAATAAAATTCTACAAAAAAGGATCTTTACCAACTCGACTCGACCCGACCCGACCCAACCCGACCGACCGTCTTAGAATGGAATGGAATGGATACCTTCTCCGCTTCTCTGTGAATATAAAGTGAAAAATTAGATTTTGAGTAACGGCCATGGAGATGTACTCGCATAAAGCACGACGTATCCTCCTCGGCTCGAATAGGTACCTACCAAAAAAATCACCGAGCTCCTAGATATACACTGAAGAACTACGAGTACCATACCACGACCAAGAGCGACGAGCTTCAGGATTGAGGAGCAGCTTGAGACAAAATAAAAGATGAAGGAAAAGACGATGCTTATAATCGGTTTATAAATCGAGATCCTATCAAAGCGAGAAAGAGCGCAAGTGGAATGTTGTATCCGAACAAAGGGAATAATATAATAATTTTCTTCGCTACTTTTGTATCTCAAAAGGACGAAAAAATGTAGATACGAGTAAGTATAAAGACGAACATAATAAACATTGCAAGATGAGGCCGTCGAAAAACTGGGTTGTCGCTGGCTGGCTGGCTGGAGCGGGAGCGGGCGCGGTTGAATGTTGAAATCGCTTCGGATCGGATCGGAATAGGAGAAGTTATGAACGACTCGGTTCATAAGAAATAAGATGAAGTTTGTTTGCATCTTTTTTTTGTGTTACTTTGTTTCAATGTTAAAAAGGAAAACCGTATTATTATGTTTTTTAGACAATCAATTCAGAAAGTCCTTTCTTTTTATCTTATTACTTTTTTTTTTTTTGTCTTTCTTTTTAAGAAACTCATTTGTGGGATCAAATGGATTTCTTATCAAGTTACTTTCTGACTTTTGTTTCATTTGTAGGTACATGCATATTCCCACATTTTCTTTTCGAGTACATCACAAGGACATTTAAAATATGAATGAATTTTTTAAAGGAGTAGGAATAGCCTTTTAGTCAAAATTGAAATATATTTTGGTGGGTGACAGACATATTTCTGAATTATTTATGTAATGAGAAGACCTTTAGAAACAGACTGTATACAAACTTCTGTCCAAACTCAAACGACCTTGCTTTTGCTTTAAACCTTGAAAACATGGATTTGATAGCTTTGATGTGATTTCTGTTCGAGGTTGGGTTGGAGCAATCTTTTTGTCAGAAGTCCTTGGAAATGTATTAGATTTCTTTAAGAATTAAGATTGCTCGTTATGGATCAGATTACAAAGGACAACATTAAATTCTATTATTCTACTGATGATTTGCACGCCATAACAAACATTGAATATGTAGACTCAAGAATTAATAGATTATTTGAAAATTATAAATGGTCTTGTGAATCTTCAGATAATTTACTTATTTCAAATTTGATTTCATAGCCGGTGTATATGTATGTACTAGTATTGATTACAAATCCACTATCTGTTATTAATAAATTGATTGTTAATTTTTGATTTGTATATACATATGTATTTATTTATTTATATATTCGCTCATTTGTGTACTTATTTATTACCTTATCTGTTTATTTGTTTATTTCATTATTTATTTAATTAGTATTTATTTATTTATTATACATTTATTAATTTATTAATTTACTGTTTATTATTTATTTATTAACTTATTTATTTGCTTATTTATTTATTTATTTATTTATTTATTTATTTATTTATTTATTTATTTATTTATTTACTTATTTATTTATTTATTTATTTATTTATTTATTTATTTATTTACTTATTTATTTACTTATTTATTTGTTTATTTATTTATTTATTTATTCAACTTCTTTATTTAGTTTTAAGTGACTTTAACTGTGATATTATTTTTTAGATGACATTAAGACTGACTTAAATATTATTAAGTAACTTTATAATTATTGTTAAAGATATCTATTGGTACATATATCTACATAGAGATTAATTGATTTAGGAATTTCGCTTCATCCCTTCTCTCATCTCTTCCAAGACGATTAGTTTTCTTTTTTTTTGTTTATTGTTAAATATTTATATATTATTATTATTTTGAATGAAGGTTTAGTTGTAGTTTTTCCTTCGAACAAATTTCAATTTAAGCTTATTTGAGAAAACAAAATGTAAATTGTCATTAGTAAGGTAGTCTTTAACCAAATCTATGTAAATTGTGCAATTCAGCCCTATTGTTTAAAAAAAAAATGTAAATTTTGCTACAATAAAAAAAAAAAAAAAAAAAAAAAACATTAAATTCTAGGAGTAATGGGATGAAACTTTGTAACTGATTTCGTAGAACATTATATGCAGCTGACATGACTTTCAACATTTTTTGACATTTTCTGTTTGGTATATTTGTTTTAAGTTCATTCAATTTTTTATAAAAAAATCACATATTTACAAAGGAAGTTGTTAATTATTCTGATTTCACATTTTATTTTCTAATGTCAACGTTGTATTTATTTGATTAGCTCCACGTAGTAATTTAACTCCTTTATGAGTCGTAGAACTGTCATTTTTCGTTACCATATACAAATACAAGAAATGAAAGGCGATCGAGGCAGCACAAAACACATGGATCCCATTGCTTACTCGACTCCAATAGCTTAACCCATTTCGATACTGCCTGTCCTCCTTCCTCCAGACCTGGTGCATATAGGAACATATCTTGGCACAACAAAAACCGATGATAACTTATTGCATCAGCCACAAGATGGCAATGGCGATGGTGTGTTGTTCGTATAATAGTGCAGCAGCAGCTCTTCCAATCCCAGAACTGTGTCTTGTGTGCCTTCTACTCGGTTTTTTTTTTTAATTTATTTTGTTTGCCTTTTGTCCGATATCAATGCCAATATCGGTTCGTTGCAAAGTAAAACAAAGAAGAAAAAAACTAAAGTGGTGCAGAGAAAAAATCAAAGAGGCAGCAACAGGCAGGGAGCAAAGGGAAGCCCAAACAGAGACCCCATAATTATTAATTGCGGCATGAATCAGAAATAAATATCGCCAATTGCTATTCCGAGCCATGACCATGATAAATCGATTTGCCAGCAAGATACAGATAGTCTGAGTCTTGTCTTTCGCTCGGAGCTTGAAATGAGGTTCCATTCCATGGAGGAGGATCACAGCCATCAGGTAACCGGTTAAACTTTATGAGGCTGGCAGATGGACAGCAAAGTGGTTGAGATTTGTTGTCGGTTTCTTATACTTTTATTTAGGAGCTGTGTGCTGCTGCCTTAAATCTGCAGAATACTTGTTCGTAAAAAAATAATATATGTATATAAACGTCTATTGTCCATTTGCACGTGAAGTCATCACCAGGTTTGTCTTCAACATTCAACTTCATGGAACACATCAGTAGTCTCAAGTCCCAGACACAGCTAACAGATGGTTAGATATGCTTTCAAATTGAAGTTTATCTTATTGGCACAAGTGAACTTATAGTGGGAATTTTAAGAACACACAATTTATTGAAAGAACACACAATATCAATAAATTACTTTTCAATTCAGGGAATTGGTGTGAAATTAAAATTTCGTTATTTTCTTGAATCAATAATTAAAATTGTAACAACTGTTTGTACTGTACATAGATATAAAAAGTAAATTCTTTTTAAATTGCGACTTTAGAACCAAGACTCATGTTATCTGAAAGTTCAAAGAATGAATTCGGGTTGGGGTTACAATTCTGACAGGGTCAAAATAGGTCTGTTCCAAGTGTTTTGTGCACAGAAATTCACAGCACACATTTTTTTAAGGAGTGGGAGTAAAATTCTCTCAGAGAGAGAGAAACTGTGCACAACGAAGTGGAACGACATTTCACAGAAAATCAAAGACTCTAAGAAACGGCAAAAAAATGTCAACAAAAATTATTTCAACAAATTTGATTCCAAAGCGCGTGAAATGTTTCTAATTGTTTAAAATTAATTAAAAAATGGAAATGAAAATTAGAATTTAAAAATCAATTTAAAAAAATTGTTTATTTTAACGGCAAAACTGAAATATCAAATGTTTTTTTTTTAGTTTGCCAGTCTTCAATTTTCTGTGAACAGAAATTTTTGGTGATAAATTTCGCAGGGTGGGGAAATTTTTTGCTCTCTCAAGAGCTCTCTTCTGTGAAAAGCTACGAAAAATGTATAACTTGGAACAGCTTTTCACAGTTTTTCGGTGATTTTCGGCGAATTTTACACACTTGGAACAGAAATAATGTTTCTTTCAAAATTCTGACTTCTTAAAATTATAGTTTTCTCCAACTAATTAGTTTTTTTTTTATACCAAACATGACACATTTTTATTTCGTTATCGCTTTAAAATTTACAAACAAATTTTTCAATGATGAAAACCAATGATAGCTATAACTGGCCCCTAAGACAATGTTTCGAGAATGTAAAAACGTCATTATTCTTCTTCGTCTAGATTTTATACTCAAAATACGGCTTCTTGAAAACTGATGTTATATGGTATGTATTTGAAAACTATAATTATGTTAAACTAAATGGAAATTACAGAATTCTTATAGGAGAGTCAGAATTTTGAAACTCAGAACTATGTAACCAACATTTCGAAACTCTCGCATAGGATTCTTAAATTGAAGTCTTGACATCATCGATGCGTAGTTTTTTCAAGGCTTTAAGGTAAAGCAACGAGTCATGACCAACAAATAAAGCTAAATCTTCGGCTTTACAACTAAATTCCATATAATTTAGTTTTATAGGTTAGGCATACGCATACGTATACGCCCTACCATATTTTTTTGATGTTTTAAAGCTCAGGTTATATTTAAGTTTTCTAAGTCCCTTATTTATAATTTGTTTGGTGTCCCGTTCCGTGCATAGAGCATATATACATTATGTACAAGAAAAGCTCCCAAATCACTGGTTTGTTAAGTTTTATTTACGATGACATTATGACTGATGGCCATTTACAAATGAATGACCATTTATACTCGAGCATAGCTTGGAGTGAAAAAGGTTTGGAAGCATTAAGCTGAGACTGTAATTTAGCTACATAGAAATTGATTTGCATATTTTTAATGTTGAATTGTGGTTGATAAATGGCAAATGTCCATGTTGGGGCTTGAGTATAATATTTTCTTGTTGCTGATGAAAGGCGAGTTGAATTTATTTGGTTTCAAGACTTATGGTCTGAGTTCTGGTTTCGATGGGGATAATTATTTAAATTGTCCCCGTTTTTTTGAATGCCCTTAAATGGTAGCCTTAAAAGAGAAACAAGTTTGAGAAAAAACACTCACAAAAAATGGAAACTAAGAATTATAATTCCTTAAGCTGTTGATGGATTTAAGTACTGGTACTTTAAATTATGTATAAACAACACCTATTAAATTACCTTACATAAACATTATTTAAATAAAAACGTCTTTGATCCCAAATGATTGTCGTTTCTCTTTGATTCAAAGTATTTCTATTTGATTTTTCAAAACAGAACGAGATTGCTGGAAATCCACTTATGGTACTGCATGCATATTGCATAATGCGATTTGTCTGCAATTTTTGATAAGTCAAACAAATTAATTGTCTAAAACTCTCCTAAAACCTATCTCCCAAGAACTGTTTACTTAAGCTGAGATAAATCTCAAAACTTTCGATCCAAGATTTACAAATGTAATCAATATCATGCATCTAATATTCCTGCCTTCAACATTCAACACCTATCTTCAAAAGGATTGAGTGAGTGTGCCTATTCTAAGACTGTTTTGGACTCTATCAAGATAGACATATAGAAACCTCAAACCATTTTCCATTTTATATTCCTAGATCTTATAAAAAACACGAACTTCTCAAATTTTAATAGCTGACTCACGACTCCGAGTACGTTTGCAGGGGGGAGGGGGCGGTCACCGGCTGGCGGCGGCGGCGGCGAAGGATCGAAATAGAATTAAATAACAGCTAAAAATTGAACCTAAAAGATTTCCTATACTCGTACAATCTTATTACAGGAAAAATGAAAGGTCTGATTTATTCGTCCAACCGACAACCGAGTCGGCCAAAGTCTCAGGACGGAGTCGCTTACAATGTAAATGGTGCGTGGGCCTTTAAAGATACATTTTATGTTTGTTTGTTGGCTTTGGGTCGTATACGGTATACGATACACCGTGCCTCTATCTACTCGTACGGGTGCCAGTGCCAGAGATGGGGGCAATCTTATACCTAGGTCGTGTTCGAAAAGAACCAAAAGATAACTCTGATTATAGAAAGAAATACAAGTATACATACATAAATATGTACGACGTATGTATGTACGTACCCTGTCCGTCCAACTTTTAAGAGATTAGTTTCTTTATGCTCTTGATTATGGTTTTTTTTTTTTATGTTGCCTTTGCCTCGGATAATACACTAGTATAGGTATACGAAGTTAAGTGCCTTCTTTGGTTAATGGTTCTGGTATAATGACTCAAGTTGAAAGAAAAAAAAAATAATAAAAATAATCAAATCAGATAGAGCAATAAGCTACTGGTTTTCGATTTGGGCTTTTCATTCATTTTAATAGCTAACATATACGAGTGGAGTGGAGTTTGCCTTTTTCACATTATTTGATTAATTGCTTTTGATAGCTTTTGAAATAGTGCTATCCTGTGGATGTTGATATGAATGTGGATGTGTGGATGTGAAGCCGCTTATTAGAGTAGGTTTCCATAGATTCAAAAGTGAAAGTTAGCCTTGGTTGCGAGAAACCATCATTGGGTTCGGTTAGTTTTTGTGTTAATGGGAGTCTAACGTCTAAGTCATCAAGACGATGACAATCCGTTTAATTGAAGTCTGAAAATAATGAATATGAATTATGTTGGGTTGAGTGGATTATAGTTGGTTGCAGAAAAGTTTAAAATTTCAAGTTGTTCGCTCGCTCAATCGCCAATAATTTCTCATTCTAACTTTTTCCTGTGTGTAGTTAATTTTTTTTTAAGGATGATAAAAATACGGAAACAAAAAGTTTGAGTTTAAACTTTAAAGTATAATTTTAACATCCATATTTCTTTTGCAGAAATAACATTTGTAAATATTTATGTTATGTGATATTTTCTTTTATATTAATTTACTAAAAAATTATAGGTATGTTTAGATTAGTATTGAGAATTCAAAAATATAATATCAATGAACGTTTCATACTCAAACTCATATATGTATTCAGCAGAAGACTTGTTCGAATAGACTATGTATGACTTTTAAGTTAGAATCAAACATTTTAATTTTAAAGCATTTGGAAATTAAATTTTATGCCAAATGAATACTTCGTAATTATTATATTCTTGTTAAGAAACTTTTATTACTTCAATGAGAAAAGGAGGTGACCAATTTGCAATAGAATCCATTGTGCTAAATAGTAGTTGTTTTGTTCTTCTTTGGAAAAAATACCCTTTAAATGCAAGATACTCTAAAATTAACTTAACGAGTGCGACTGGAAAACGCTCAGTAAATTTTTAGAAGTTATCTTCAAATATAGAATGCTTTTACTGAATATGTTTGATTTTTAAATTTATTTATTAAATACTTGATGTCTTATTTAAACGATAAAACTTGGATATTAGAATTATTTTTGTCAACCAGGCTGACAGCTTAGCCATAGCTTTAAAATTCATGTATTATGTAAACTTTAACAATAAATGTGTTAATAAATGAATTTGTTACTTACTTACTTAGGTACTTAGTAGTTGATTTTGTGGTAAATGAACATAGGTACCAATTATTTTACAATCAGCTTGCTAAAACATCATTGAAGTCCTTGCTTTTCTTTGAATGACTGCTATGTGTGGCTTTTTCAGCTAATGTCTTGAGAAAATTGATTAAAAACAGTTTTTTGAAAGCAGTTTCAAGCCTTATCTTATTAAATTCAATTAAACATTAAACATATGGTAAAACAAAACCATTCCCGAAAAATCCCCACAAAAAATTATGAAGAAAATTTTCCAAGAGATGACATTGTGTGCATCAACTTTTGACAGTTGATTCATTTGCACAGTCTTTCCATCGCACATCTACTATTGTGCTGTGCAAACGTGCGTTGCCATTTATGAATATTTTTTCAAGTGTCATAAAATTTTGATCAGCTCTCGACAGTTGTTGTAATACAATTTGATTTAGTACATTCATTGGTTTGAAATATTTTTTTCTGAAAATTACGAGCGTGTTTGTCGAATTTCTAGCAGTTTTTCGCATGGTCACTTGTACGTTAGGTGTTTTCGCAAACCGTCTTCGTTGCAAGAACTTGCACCGGAAAACTAAATCGAATAAACTACATCGAAATTTAAACTTTCAGTGCCTTATTATCACTCATTAAATTCTGGCAAGACGAAGTTTGCTGGGTCCGCTAGTATAATTATATTTTATACAAAAAGTTAGATTTTCCTAATATTGCATAAAACTACTAATTTAACAATCAATATGTACATTTTACGAAGCTGCTTCTCAGCTTTCTATTCGCAGATTCTAATCCAGTAATTTTGGAGTCATCCATTATCCACGTTCCTTTTTTGTTTTTGCTCCAGGATCCAGGTACATTCCATTTCTGCTGTTCGTATTTATTGTCGTCGTTTTCGATGTTATTGACAATCCTTTTTAGTTATATTAACATTTTATTATTCATTTTCAAAGTGCTGTTTTGTTAATTTTATTTGTTTTTATTCGCTGAAGTTTGTGTTACTCTTTTTCTAAATAAGCAAAAATCATGATAGACCCATGCATGGAACATGGAAGAGGAGGAATATAGGGATGTACGAGTACCTACCAGTTGTTGACAAATACAACCAAGCAAACTAAAAAAAAAAGTTTAAATAAAAAAAAAAAACCATACATGCGAGTGTATCCCAAGAACCAACCAGTTTTTCCAGAAAACCTCTTTTTCGACTTCGAACCTGACGCGTTTGTGTGAGATTTTGTTGTTGTCATGGTTTCTTTGTATTGTTGGTCTTGGTGTACCAAACCAACTAACAGAACTCACTCCCATCAAGCTCCCGGCCCCGGGTGTCTTCGTCTTGGGTTCGATTCTAAAGAGTTGTTCTTTGTTCTTTTTCACATCTCTATCGGGTTTGTTTTCCGTGTTTTTTTTTTTTATAAATTTTATTTCATGTTATTTATTGCTGGTTTTCGCGAAGAAGAGAAATCTGCTGCAAATAGAAGAGTTGCCAGGTTTTTGAAGATATTTGCTCTTTTAGAGCGGGGAGTTTTTTTTGGATTGTAGAGGACCGATGACGGGTGGGTCGTCGGCAGTTTTTGAAGAGACTCATAATTTTTTGCCGGATTCGAGGATTTTTTGTCACTTTTGTCTAGGGAAAATGCGTGCATTATTATTGTATATGGCAACCCTGGAGTTATTTGGTGTATCTTAAGTTGGTTGCCCAACCTACAACCTCAAAAATGATGTAATAGCGCAATGAGGTTAGGTTGTTTTTTTTTTTTATTTGTATTCTGTTTGCCGATGGCACAAACTCGTCGTGTGATTTAAGAACCTTATAATAGTCAACCAAGAGTTAGCCCAGTTTTTTTTTATTATTATTTGCAGCTTCAGTTCTTGTGTTGTTGAAGTTGTTGTTTCCATTTTCACGACGACGACGACGACGCGATGGTCGTGCGTTGTCATCTGTCATTTGGAATCTTGGATTTCTATTTTCCTAGTCTGAAGTTACTGAAGTTAAAGTTCTTGATTCTACGCGAAGGCGAAGATCTGCAGAGCAGGTGAAGCGATGGTCGTTACTTTTTTTTTTACACTTTAACCGCTTTGCAGATTGGTCTGGTTTGTTGTTGTTCTTTTCAGTAAAATTAGAAACAAAAACAAGTTTTAAGGTGAGGCTCTTCTTTATTTGTGATGTACAAGACGAAGACCTCCATGTTCAATCAGGCTTAAAGAGGCGAGAAAGGAGAAAGATCAGTGCACCTAAGTTAATAGGTTATCAAGTTGTGTTGCTTGTTACTCGTTCAACTAAATACATGCAACGAAAAAGCTGTTTGGTAGCCTTAGCTAGCTTCAAAGATAGCGTCCTGTTTGCTGAGAGTCTGATGATGATGATGATGATGGGTGACTGGCTTGTTTGTGATTTGTGGGTAACCTAACCAGGCACTCGGGTAATTTTAAAATGAGCGCTAACAGATTAGCTCACATTAGAACATGCTGCTGTCAAAATAAAGAAGCTAATGGGAACAGCTTTACACTTATGTATGTAGCTCCTTTTAAGTATATAATTTTGATGGTGTGTTTTTTTTTTTTTTTTGTTAATGAAAGTGACCTTAATTTGCTTAAAATAATTTTAAAGAATTTCAATATGTCCCGGCAACTATACTTTATTTATTGAATTGCTTATAACTGGCCACGAGACTTATGCAGTTTTACAAAAACGCTAAAAATGTCAAACTCGCCAAGATATCGGTATAGATCTGGTATAGGGTGATTTTTCAGAGGATTAATACTTCTTAAAATAAAATATAAATTAAAGGGAATGGTCAACATTTCTGGAGTTATTTGATACAAATTTTAGGGCATTCCATATTAAAAAAATAATTTCCGTTGTATCCATATATTCATATCCTTTTGGTCCAATTTTCTCCATATCTGGCCTTATTTTGGCTATAGTAGGTCGAATGTTGGCCGATTCTTCAGCATAGATAATAA
Source organism: Scaeva pyrastri (assembly GCA_905146935.1). Lineage (NCBI taxonomy): Eukaryota > Metazoa > Arthropoda > Insecta > Diptera > Syrphidae > Scaeva > Scaeva pyrastri. The sequence continues at coordinate 1,377,196 of LR989927.1, read as the reverse complement.
CTTTCGGATTCAGTTTCGTAAAAAGTTTAATTAACACCTCATCTCGTCTTATCGTGTTTCGTCTACATTGAAAATTAATTTTTATAAATAAATTTGGCTTATTCTGATTTTACAATACAGAGTGTTTAATGTAAAATTTTGGTTAACATCATTATCAGAAAAGTTTATATTTTGGGTTTTTCAAATTGTCTGGCCGTCACCAATTCGTCTAGGAATCACCCTTTTTTGTGATCAGAGGGTTGATGTCTACAGACGGCCCAAGAACATTTTTGGTTAACTTGATTTTTCCCAAAGTTCAGTTTTTTTGGATTTTTCACCCGCTATTACTAAGACCGCTACTAGAAACTGCAAGACATGGATTTTTGTGGTTATATTTGTCACAGCTTCCCATTCATATCCTTCTTTTTCGGTTAGCTACTTATGTATATAAAACTTATTAAGTTGATTTCAATAAGAAAATGTTCCTGCAAATTATTTTGTTGAAATGAGTTCCGCTTGGTTGTGAATCTTGGACTCATCTCATTTTTGCTTTAAAGTTTATTATTCTTTTTTTTTTTTTTTTTGTACATATATGAAATTTTAAAATTACTTTTTTGCTATATGAATATTCATTACAAACTTAGTTTACATTTCCATATTACATAATTACTTAAAACTGCTTTATCGGTCTGACTAATTAGATTTTACACTTTCTTCGTGAAAAAAGAACCTGCACATCACGCTCTTGAAAAACATCATTAGTCATTTTCGTCCCTGCCCCCATCCATCACCACCAGAACCCCTTCCGTTGTGCCTCTTTTTTTTGCATTTTCTCATATTAAAGATAACACTTGCACGCACACATTGCTTTAATCATCACAATTTTAATTGGAGTCACATTTTATGCATAGAAAAGAGGGCATTACAAAATGCAATTAATTTAATTTCATTGCCGCGGAACACAAAACTCTCCTCGTACTCGTACATATATATGGAAGAAGAACGCAGACATGTTGTAAGTATAATAACCGCCCGCCATTTGTTTGTTTGTTTGTTGTTTTTTTTTTTAAACGGATTGCAAACAAAAATGCCGGGAAAATATTCATTTTCTCTAAAAATAACGAAGGAAAAACCACCAGCGAGATTTATTCATGTGTAATCCTTTTGCAGGCTGCAATCAAACCCAAAGTATCCACATTTTTTTTTTGCAGTCGACGATTTTACCGCTTCAGTGTCAACGAAATTCAATACTTCACTGTCACTTCTTTGCCTCATTCTGTGTCGCCTTCCCGTGCGTTGTCATCGTGCCATACATCTTGATCTGATTTTTTTTTTTTATACAAACATACATACATAATATGCTCCTCTCTTTTATACTAACCAATCCGTATGCCTATGCAAAGTATCTTTGTGAGTTGAAATGCAGAATGAGTACCTACACCACAAAAGACAAACCGCTCCCTATATACTTTGATGGAAGATAGAAGTAAAAAGTCAAAGCGGAATGAAATACAATTTCAAAACTTACTGTTCTGGAAAGCAAAAAACCATTGATTGAGTGCTTAATTTTTTAAGAACCCATTTGGAATGAATATCACACATTTTATCAAACTAAAGCAAATTTCAAGAAATGAAAAGGTCCAAAATTAGTATATTTGGGCTTGGCTATTTATAGATGTGTTGATCAATTCCTATTTTCCAGAACACGGATTATAGTGTCAATTTTTGTCTCATTTTTAAAGTCAAATGTACTTGGATTAAACCTACTCAACATTCCACTATGAGGAGCTGAGTGGCAGAATTTAAACAGCATTAGATCTCAATATCTAAAAAAGTGCGCGTACGCCACAGTGTCCTCTTTTATAAATTTGTTTCTGTTTGAATGAATAATTTAAAGTATATGTATTGAAATATCAAATAAAAGGATTTAATATAAAAATATAAGTTGTATTGTCAATATCTTAACCCACAATCGGTAGAACTATTCGACTAACTGCAACCTTTTTCCTTGACCTGTTCTTGGAATAACTTGAAATTGAGTATTGTATTATAATTGCGTAGCCCTATAGAGCTTATGAAACTCAGTTTTATTATGATTTAGTTTCTTTAAAAAGTTTCGCAAAATAAACTTTGTAAGTATGTATGTGTGTTGGTAGACGCTAAACAAAACAAACAGGACTCATAAAGTATAAGTTTTAAATTGTTTAAATATGTATTACATATTATATATATATTTGCAAAGACACCGCTTAGTTTTAAACAAAGAAAAACTATGTACATATATATTTTGAAAATTAATTTCCATCGAACATCAACAAGAACCAAACGAACCTGAGCCCGCCTCTGCTTCTGCCTCTGCCCCCTCTTTCAAACTGTATCAGCAAATCAAAGAAACCCATCTCTGGTTGGAAAAGTTAAAATCAATTTTCTATGTCAAAAGAAAATCTAATTAAATATTTATACAAGTCCAGCCCCAAATCATCTCCCATTCCACACCCCATATAATCACGTACAAGCACAAAAATACACCTCTCATTCCGATTCCACCAACATACCTTCTCGAGAAACCACTCAAAAAAGGAGCCAACTACAAGTATAGGGGGATTTCGTTTCGTTTCCTTAAAGCATCAGGATTATAAACTTTTCCTGGCCACTCCAAAATATATGTATGTATGTATTACCATCAACGAGTACTCGTATCTTTGTATATGTATATACTCGAACATTTATTTAATCTTACGGATCGGATAGATAGATAGATACTCGTATTCCATTTATATGGGATGCGATGGCGGTTTTGCTGATGATAAGGATAACGATACGAGTATTCGTATATGTATGTAGGTAGGGATGTGCTTGTGCAATATGTTGAAAGTTTCCTGCGGTTAAAACTTAAAGTGCCGTTCACATAGCAATGGCAACCCTATGTTGTTTTTGGCCCAGCTTCTATTATTGTGTTGTGCTTGGCAACTGAAGTAGCTATCTTATCGTTATCAACCTGATGGGAAGACCAAGACATACTTAGGTTTGGTAGATACCTTGGTTTTCAGTAATCAAACATGAAACAACAATCAGTCGACATAAAAAGTAGTGTATCTATCTCTCGATACATAGCTATGTATATATATTATATTCGTTGTTGTTGAGAACACGTTTATTGTTTCAATTAGTACATCTGGTCATTGGTTTTGCTATCACACTGAGTAATAAGTGTTAATTGCATTTCATTTAGGAACAAAGTTAATATACTAGTTGATGAGGTTCGATGATATCGAGGGGCAGAGGAGGAGTGTTGATGTTTGTTTAATTGTTAAGATACAAACTATACAATACACTCATAGATACATACATACTTATACACACTCGTTGAAATAGGAAAAAAAATACAACAATCAAACAATGATCAATTAACAATTTAATTGCTTTCACGCTCCAAAGAAGAGAAGGTGGGCTGTGCCTTACATTATTGATTTTGATGTAAAGATTACTGCAAGTACACATATCTCAAGGATACATGTTTGTCTATCAGCTGAAGAGTCTTATTTTAAATTGTTTACAGAAGTAATTGGCAACATTTTCAATTTCTCACGCGCTATTTTTTGTAGGTATTGAATTGCTTTCAGAATTGAAATCCTCAATTATCATAACGATTAACAGTTTTTCAATCAATGAAATGAGACACTGAATTTATTTTGTCTTTTTGGTATTCATGTTTCACAAATCCCAACGAAGCTGTAAGCAAATCAGAAACATGACGAAAAGTGCACAGAAACTTAAAAAATAAAAAAAAAGAAACTAAACAGGTTGATACCCTCTATTAAACATTTTTAATGTTTGAAATAATTGCCACTTTGATATATCAGAAAATTTATTAAAAATAAATAATAATAGAAAGGGGGCTTTTAGTGTAGCTAGTGCTGTTAAATTTTAGTTTTTTTTTTTAAATAACATTTAGTTTTTAAGCGACCAACTCTTTAATGGATTGTACATAAATACAAGTGGAAAGGAGGTGCTCAGCTATATATAGTATATATATATATGTATATACATATGTTTAGGGAATAATAAGAATTTCCAGAAATCTTGATAAACCGAAAATGAATCGCTGTCATAGCTTTTCCAGGGAATTGGTTATTCTCTCAATTTTGTAAGTCGAATGTCAAATTTTATTAACTTTTAAAGGATACTTTAGCTTAGTTGAAAATCACTCTACCACGAGATGATGATTTGATTGTTAGGATAAAAGTTTGTGAAAATTTTCAGGTTATGTGTCTGCCTTGAGCCATTGTGAATTTTGGGACAATTTTAGGATACTTTTAATTGCAAAAAAAGTTCCAATTAATCTGTGATTCCTTCTAAGAAAGTTTCCGATTTTCTTGATTTCCCAAAAGCCATACTATGTCAATAACTTTTCATTTGACGTTTCAACCGGATAAAGCAGTAGCTGTCAGTTTTTGGTGAGTTTGTTACGCATTCCCGTCAGTATTAATATCTTGGGACACAACGTAAGATGTTTGTGTGCATGACCGTAGTAATTTTTAGCAACGATCAACCAATTTTGACTTAGTTGAGGAAATGACATCTAGAGGTCGATGAAGATGTCAATATTTTTGATATATGTATAAAAGAAAGTCGTGTTAGTTATACAATCTATAACTCAAGAACAGCTTAATCGAATTGGTTGAAATTTGGCAGTGGGACAGTTTATAGTCTGGAAAAGCAAATAGGCTGATGGTTTCAACAATTAGGATATGAACTTCGGTTGTCCTGCGACTCGATTCACTTTTTAATAAACTTACGAAGTAAATCGGCCTCGGGCTATCTAAAAACTATGATAAATTTGTATTTAAAATCGAATAAGTAACAACAATATTTTTCCAAAGCTTGAGTTTCAGCATTAAATTGGGGCGAGACGAAGTTTGCCGGGCCCTCTAGTAAATAAATAAAAATGAATAATTTGAACTCCTCTTTTAGTAATTTTTTATTTAAATTTCTGAAAACAAATACATTGAGCAACATGACAACTGCCAAATGACATTTCAGTGATGCCAAACGAATTTATACATTTTGATGACTAAGCTAACTCTTCACTGAAATACTGATTCAAGAGTTAACTCCGGGATTAGGATTAACTTATCTCAGAGTTAACTCGGAGTCGGACTTAACTCACTAGTCAAAAACTAGTCCAATTTTTTTATTTTAAACTATTGTATTTTACATCAGAACATTATGGAAGCAGTATTTCAAAAGAAGCGTGTAAGCAACATATTCCGAATAATTATTTTTTAATATACTTTATGGACAAAGTGGATGCTCGAAAATATTCATCTTTGGAATTTCGTGGAAAAGGGTGTTAATTAATTTTTTCAAATTGTCACTTGCAGTCTTCTTTGTAGACTTAAGAACCTCTTTTTGGTGGAAAGAAACTAAAAAATAATAAAATTTTCTTGCTTTGAGAAAGTATACTTGTTACCTTAACACTTGAATACGTGTTCACATGAATTTAATTCCTTTTTCGTGCATCCAGTCAACTATTGAAACAACGTCAAACTTTGAAAGCTTAAAAGACCTAAATTCCACTCTTGAATCAAGTTGTTCCTTTGAAAGTATGATTTCTAACGTATTTCTTGGAATGAAATGTTTTGAAAATTGACGACTTTTTGCTTAAAATAAATAAGTATGCTGATACGTAAAAAAAAAATCTTAATTTAAAGAAAAAATGCCCCGAAGAGTAGTTCAATTATTCTCAAAGCCATCCTCTGAGTGGTGGCAGATCTTGAGCAAGAACATATTTAAATTAAATAAATTTCAAATTCCATGGAAGTGAATATGTTATATTTTTATAAAATGCCTGCAAAAAGTTGTATAAGAGTTGGTGTCAGAGAACAAATAATTTCAAGGAGGTGACATTTTTTCATCCTTAACTTATTCCCCTTGGCGGTATGTTCTTTTGCATCATATTGTGCGTTGACATGAACTAAGAAGACGGCTTTCATCCTTACTTTGATTAACTTCAAGCAAAGTAATAAAAATTTAGGTGTATGTATACCATACATAAGTATATCTTCTTACAAGTATGTAGTTGTATGCTGCCTCCTTTAGAAAAGCTCATCCTTTAGCCTCATATATTATATAGTGGGTAAAAGCAAGGCTTATACGAGTATGCAAACCATTCGCCATTGTTCTCGCTAAAGGACAAATATCTACACTTATCTTTGCATAAAAATTCTCCCTCTCTTCAAGCTTAAGCTCGTATATATGATCTGCAAAGCAATCTTCTGCCGCTTCCTCCCTCCTCCTGACATAGTCACATTCATCTCCGTCCCTAGTTCTATTCACAGTGTGACATCATTCCATCGCATAAACACACATACTTTAATTGCACTCGCATTCAGGACATAAGTGGTTGGAGGAAACGTGCATGTATCCCAGGTAACTAAATCCTTATCTGCATAAATACTCCCGTCGAGATGCTTACTTTGCGCATTCGAGGCGACACATTTGTGCCGGAGCTGGTGCTGGTGCTGCTGCTGGTACTGGAGCTATAGAGCTGGAGCTGGAGCATTTGTGTTCAAAGGAGAGTGGGTTCATGTGGGTGGTCACATGTGTGTGAATGATATATTTCTAGTCGGGTTGTTTGGTTTCGGTATAATGACACCAGCCGGCGTTGGCATGCATCAGCATCAGCATTAAGCGCGGCAACAACAACATCCAATACAAAACACAAACTCTCTAAGGATGCTTACGATAGAGCCTCTTACAGGGATACTGCCACTGCTGCTTCTCGCATCTCGCATCTCGCATCTCCCATCTCGACCACCATCCCCGTCTTCATCTCCTTCTCCTCTACATTCTCGTTTCATTTTCGTTTTCATTTTCATTCTCATCCTTGTCTATGTCGTCTTTGCTTGTGCTCCTCAGGTTGATTACACTGAAGGTATTGCTACTGCTATAAAACTACAACTATACTGAGTGAAGTGGGTGTCGCTCTTATGAGGTCTCTATCATCGGCTTTCCAAAACATCGACAACGTCAACGGAAAGACAATTTTGGTAGCTGTATATGGCTTGTGTACATTTTTATCTTCTCTCCAAGGATACCACCCCACACTACATCCTTTGCATCTGATATTCCTCGCCGTCCGCGTCGTCGTCGTCGCCAGTCATGAACGAAGGGTTTGTTTCAGTTTTTTGACCTGGCCTTTCCGAGAACCGCTCTATAAGTGGATCTATGTGGGCTGACATAGTCCTTATTGCCAGTAACGTTCTCCTGGTCGGAAGCTTTGTTTTTACATAGAAGAAAAAAAAACTGAGATTTTTTGAGATAATATATGTAAAAGAAAGGCATCGTCGTTATAATAAGTTTTTTTTTTCAGTTCCTTGATTATATGTCAATTCTCTGTGTGACCCTTTCTTTCTTTGATCTCCACACTAGACATAATAATAGGATCCACTCCTCAGTCCTCATTCGCAAGCAGAAGCACACTAATTCCCTGACAGAAGAACCATAGAACCATTGATTAGTTGATGGGCGGCAATCCTTCAAGGGAATATCTTGCTGTGCTCACAAAATTGTGCATAATTATGGCCTTTCTAGGATATCCATAAATCCACTTCGTGTGACAGCTGACCACATCAAAACTTTTCCATTGCAAAACTTTCCACACACATACGAGCACAATATGTTGTGTTACTGTCATAGCTTAGCTCATATGCAAATGATTTGTAGTCTAAGTTTGCTGATGCTCCTCAGTGTGTGCCTTGCCTGTGCAGTGTACAGTGTACAGTTTACAGTGTATATGGAGAAATTGTCCAACCATCCGTGATGTCACTTGGCAGAAAGGGACAGAGAGGCAGAGAAGCAGTTTAGGCCATTGCGACAGTTGCAACATTGCATCCATCTAGCTTAACCATTGTTACTGTCAGCCGGACATTTTTATTTGCATCTATAAAAAAAAAAAGAAACTAGAAGGAACCCCCAGATACGATGGCAACCAGGCAACCAGGGTCGAATTTGTTAGCTGACGGATAAACATGCACTACAACAAAAATGAATTTCCCCAGAGACGACCCTGGTGAACAGAGGTACGAGTATGTTCCCGTATATGTATGTATGTATGTAGTTGTTGGTGTGTTTGCAGTGAATTAAAAAAAAAAAAATTAAAACGAAACACTTTGAGATAATTGCATCTGTCAGATACAGTTGCAGCCATAAATTTTCGACAATTTGTGTTGTTTGCCGTTGGTATTAAGGTTGTTCGTTGCAGTTGCAGAGTATTGCCGATGATGCTGCTGGACTCTCATACGTGTAGGGTCATTACATTGTATTTTGTATTCAAGTTGCATTTTATTTTGAGGTTAAACTCAAAAATTGTGTATAATTTAGGATGCAGTCCAGCGAAAAAATTACGATGTAGGTGACATTTGTATTTTATGTTTTTAATGCGATCGAATGTTTTGTATATTCACTTAAACGTAGAATATCAAAATGTTGTGAACTGAAACTTCTTGGGGATTAGACAGAATTCAATTTAATTAATATAATTCAAACATTAAAGGGTTTTCAATCCTTTTTTTGCTGATCAATCCAGCTTTGCTTGCAAGCGTTGCCACACCTTACCAATAATTATCTCAGTCGTATTATAACATCTCAGAGCTAATCGTGTCTCAGTTGCGACTATCTTTCCCACAACAAATGCTCCCATTACCCCTCGGAACATTGGTTTATTGGTGCTTTTTCTTTTCTGAATCAATTTCTAAGCCACTCCGTCTATAATAACTCGTTTTCCATTTTCGTCTATTATTATCTTTCTATTAATTACCCACTGCCGCCACCGCGCGCCGATGAATTAAAATCCAACCTTATATAATTTTATATTTATTAACATGCAATTACCAACAAATAATGATGAACACATCGCTGATCCTCACCTCTGCCATATTCCCCCACAACCACGACTACAACACTCAATCAAACATTCAACTCCTGAAGTTGTTAATTGCTTTTAAAACGATCATCATCTCTCGAAAAAAAAGTCAAAAAAGTCAAAAAAGACAAAAAAACAAAAACACAACACTGACAATGAGACAGATCCTGATTGATCTACAGATAAAACGGAATGTCAAAGGTTTCCCCACCTGTCACTTTTTAAGCGATTAATACATCATGCTACACCAATGTCAATGTCAGGGGAGCCAGCCCCTTTTTTGGGGAACTCGTAAGCACCTCTAGAAGATGGAGACAAACCAATTAGATACAGATCATGCAACTGTCGCGTGTTGCCTCACTGATTCTTAAGCTGGTTTTTTGTGTTTGGGGCTGGGGAGCGGCGCGCGGGAGTTGCCCCGGCACCAAATTCGTTTTCACTGTCATCCCACATCTGCGATTGTGCTGCTGTCAGGGTGATTAATGTGCAATTAAATATGGAAAGCAGGGGCGTTGGGGAATCATTAACCACTGGCAATCAACCTGAATTAACGACCCTTCCTCCCCTGGGCACTGGTGGCATTGAGAAACGAGAATTGATTTGAAAAGAATCGAAAGATTTCAGAGCAGATCTGAAGGAGATACATATATTAGACACTATATACATTCATATGTACATAGGTATATGAATATACCACAACGATCGTACTGAAAAGCTGACTAAACAATAAACATTTACATAAATTTGGTCTTCTGGTTCAGTGGAAACATTTATGAAACAAGCTGTTACAATTGATATTTAAGGTAAGCATTTTGTTTTTTAATTCTCATTGAATCCGCATTGTTTGTTAATCATTACATAGAAGGTCTTCCATTAAACACTTTTTTTCTTCAAATCTAGGTGGCGCCGAATGTATGCATCTAAACTTATCCATGCGGTTGTTGCATAGTCGAATGGATACGTTTCTCTGGCTTCCGAAAGAACGCCAAGAGTATAGAGATTTAACAGGGTTTTTACCCCTCGATCACGGGGCCATTTCAAATCACAATTACATGAAGTAAAAGATCATGATTTTTCAAGAAATATTAGGGTCAGTTTCCAACTACTGCAGAATTTATTCCAGGGAACACATCACGTATCGATTTTTAATATCATTTACCTTTACCTCCAGGGTTAGTTTAAGTTTTTGATAGAACAGGGCCAAGCTCTGAAAATTCGACAAGTTGTGGTCTACGAAAGGGTGACTTCATACAAGTCAACCGCCTCGCCATGGTCTTCGCCTGAATCAGTGGATTAAAATTCATCCACCATACTGCGTTTAGATAGTCTAATTTCAGTAGAACGATTAAAGAGATCGTAAAACGGTCAAAGCACGCGGAACTTTACCCTAGGCTAGGTTACGGTGGCTGCTGGAAAGAAGGCCAGCACACTTAGAACATCAATTGTCCATTGTGATACCACATAGATCATAAGATCCTCCTACTCGTTGAACCATTTCTAGCCTATGTCAATTAGATCACTGGGGTCATTGTAATGGTAGTCTCCGAGGTGTAATTTACGTTTCTGTGCAAGTGCAGGATAATGGCAAAGAAGATGAGGAACTGACTCTACTTCTTCCTCATCTATACAGCTTCTACATGTCTGCCTATTAAGCAGTGGCCATTAAGGACACCTATAACAGAGCTAATGTGCCTTCTACCAATCGAGATGAGTTGCTTTGAGTGTTTAGCATCAAACTTTTGCCAGATTAATTTAGTTGCCAAACAGGTTAGTGAATTGGACCACTATGATTCACCTTCTCTATGGTATCTTGCTTTAGCATGAGGAGCTTACACGTAGCTAGTGGTATACCGATTATAGATTTATTATCTAATAGTAGTAAACATAATGTTCCATTTTTTGCAAGTTCGTCTGCTTTGCAATTGTACCTGGAATGTCTCTATGACCCGGCACCCTGATTAGGTGAATATTGAATTGATCGGCCATCTCCACCACAATTTTCGGCTACTTTTGAATTAGTAGAGACTGATTCTAAGAATTTTATGGCAGCTTGACTATCCGTTGACTAACGTTGCCCTAACTGAACAGTTACACCAATTATTTTGGTATAGAACTGAGTATTCTATAATTCTTACGAATGATATAACACTTAATGGTGATTTGGCAAAATAGATTGCACATTTGACAGTTCATCCTGTCTTCTGCCAGATATTGAAATTAGGTACCTGTTGGAAGATACATTATGTACATAGGTATTTAACAAACTGGACAATAATTTGACTTGCGTTCGTTTAATGCCTTAGAAAATTTACATAGCGTTTCAAAGAACAACATTTAAATTCACAGTCATTGTTTTTGATAGCGAATTAAAATATGAAATAAACCTTCGGCTTGAGTCTTTCTATTGCTTCTTACGCAACATGCCTAATCGATGTCGACCGTGATGTATTTTTCCACTACACTATCTCCACTCCATCTGCCTCTACCTCTGCCATACTTATAGTTTTTTCCACTTGTTAACATTTTTCTAAAAAATAGAAAAAAATTTACTGTTCATTGTTTGGCTCTTAAGTAGAAAAACGTTTAAAAGGAAAAAAGAAATCATTGTCATGGTTTGCGGTAATGGCGGTGATTTAATGCACACAACAATGGCATAGCAACACATCGCACCAAATGCATTTTGCAACGAATAATATACAATCACTTGAGGCTGTAGGTTGTAGGCAAAGCAAAACAAAGGCAGCAAAATGGGTACACAGCAACCCCAATAATAGAAATAGAACCGTGAAACGCAAATCTCCTTACCTCTCTCCGCCTCGGCAAGCGACTTCTTACGCATGCACTAATGCATTCTCACCTCTGGACTCATATTACATACTTGTATATGTAGGTACAAACGTAACGTTAGCTTGGCGACTTGTTGTCTGTCCAACAGCCCGCTTAGCTGACCGGCCGGCTAGCATGGCGGGTGTTCCCTACCCTCTAGCCCCCACACTACCCTCCCGTTCTGCACTTGCCACTGATTACTGTATTTTATGTCCATTTTTTGTCGCTGCTCAAATAATTTTTCCATATGGACGTCGTCGTCGTCGTCGTCGGACGTCAGTGGTACATAAATATATTATGATTGCAACCCAACACTACCACTGTCTCAAAAACGGGTAATGCGTGAGTGTTGGTGATGGGATATCATTTGTAATCAGAACAGACAAATGGTCGCCTAGCCGTTGCCGGCCGGCCAATCGGCCGTCCGTTACAACCGGGCACCGCAAACTTCTGTCAGCTTTTGTTCGATATTTTTTCCACGAGATTCATTTCACGTGCACTTGTATGAGTTTTGATTACACATAATGCTTTTCGCATTAATCACAGTATTTTTCCATTTCCATCCATTCTATTGAAATAATGTGGGTAAGTAAATTTATATCAAAAGAATAGCCGCTCCGCCGCCGCCGCCGGTTGACCACTGCTTGATTTTTTTTTTTTCTAAAGGGAGGTACATCTATAAAGTACGTAACGTAAGAATAGACACCTTGAAGCAATAGTGTTCCCTTCTCCGTTTTCTCTTGCCATTATTTGTATTCCAAGGTGATTGTTTCGAACAGAAACAGCTAAGCTAAGGCAACAAATAATCATGCAATGCATTGCATGACTAATTACAGGGTAATTAATTGCAGCGGTACGTTTGTGTATTATATTAATCGATAATTATTTATAGAGGAGGTTTTAATTGTTTCCAAATTAGAAGTTTTGTTAAACAAACTGAACTTTTACACTCATGTGCTTGAGTTAGTGTTGAAAAAAGGTTAAATCTTGAATTTTTGTTAAATGTCGATGAAGTTGATTTGTATTTTCACAGTTTCAAGTTTAATCAAAGTTATTATGTTCAAAGTATATTTCAACGAATGTGTTCAACGCGGTATGGATGTCGATAAAGGTTAAGTTTGACTCCTAGTTGTGGAAGAATGATAACTTCGCTTATATATATTTTTCTTAAATAACTTCAATCTAACCAATATTTCCAGCAAACGTCAGAAAAAAGACAAAATAACAGACATTTTTTTTTTCATTTAAATCGTCTCCATTAGAGCTGTGTCAATCGTTCATTTGAAAAGATTCAATCTTTCGTTTGTCGTTTAGTTCAATGATTCGTTCTTTTCAATCGTTAGTTTTTTACTCATTTCATTTGGTTATGAATTTATTTCATTTAATCGCCCAGATTTATTTAAAAAAATGCAATTGTTTAAAAATTTCAATTTAAAATGTTTATTATACATAAGGCGCGTTTTATTGCTAAATTTAGGTTAGCTTATAGTAATCGGAATCGCAGTAAAACGCTATCCTTAGTTTTAAACTGACTTTCGTTTTATATGTATTTAAAAGTTGGTTCTCCTTGAGTCAAATGCCAACACTTAAAAAAAAAAAAAAACAATCAAATCAAACTACAAAACCTGTCAGAGAAATAAACAAAATATCGCTTTCAAATAAAATTAATAAAATGGACAACGAAACGAATGATGAGGCAAGTTTTTTATATTTATTATTACAGTTCATGATATAATATGAAAATCAAAAGTAATCAACAAACATTCCCATTTGAGTCTGCCAATGTCAAATAGCCGAAACTTTATCTTTAGTTAATTACTGAGCTCGAATACTAACTTATTTCTCCTCAGTTTTTGTTTGTTGTTGTTTGCCATGTAAAATTTTACTAACATAAGGATAAAATGAACAACAAAACGCACCTGTTGTAATCTTCTATTTTAAAACAAACAATCTTTAATATTGATATATTTATGAACATAAGAGATTGACCCAAATTTAGTTTTGCTCACACTGTACTGTTCTATTTTAACATGTTCCTGAAAGATGTTTGATTTCCAAAACATTGCCTAAACATTCGTTGTTTTACTTTTCCTAATTCTACTTTTAAATGATATTGAAAAATTGTATCATTAATGAAGTAGTGATTGCAATCAGTCAATCTTTTTGGTGAACGAGACAAAAAGAACGAATCAATCGCGATTGGCACAGCTCTAGTCTCCACTTGTTTCCAACTGACATTGGGATTCTAAGTGTTCCGATTTGATCATATTTTCCTTTGAGTACTATACAACCATTAAAAAATAACTCCTCTTAAATTAGTGTCTGACGCCCAAGATCATTTCCACTTCCTCAGTACACACTACACAGATGTAATAAAAGTCCTAAAAAGGTCACTTTAGCTAATGTTAGCTGAATACTCTTCTCTATCCACTGATTTCCTCCATAAATTAATTCCAAAGATTCTTATTTGTTTTTGTTTCATTATTTAAACATTAGATAAAGTTCATGGTACGTTTACCATTATTTCAAAATAAAAAAATGACACATGTATGTATGTATGGATGTAGCATTGTTATGTTATTCTCCTCTATTGACTGTGTAAGTGTGGAACATTACAGAAACAAAAACAGACCTATCTTCGAATAAAAAAATATATCAAAAACAGATGCGTTTTTCTTCCAAGAATTTAGAATATTTGTCCAGAACCCGAGGAGTATTCTATTATCTATAGCAAAGCAATTCAACACACGTACTCTGAAGTAAATCTGTCACTACCAAGAATACAACATAAAAATCGCCCAGAGGTCTCGTTCCACTCTCCTCTTCTATAGACAAACGGACTCCCAGCAAGAGTGAAGCTGAATGATTGCTGAAGAACTCTGAAGTCTGAAAACAGAACAAAATTGAGGAGAAGGAACATAGATATCGAAAGTAATTGGATTACAACAATCAAAAGAGTCATCTTGACTTCTCAACAAGCTGTCACTTCATCATCAATACCCTGTCTCCATCTCCACCAACTTTGGGCTTTCAATGAGTCAAAGCTTCTAAGAACCACAATCTATTTCTCTTGGTTCTGGAGTTGTTGGATGTTGATGATGTCAGCTAAGCAAAGTTAGTTGTTTCATGTGCATTTCATGTACATATATGCACACTTTACATTACGGATAATGTGTGTATGAGTGGATTTCCTTTCACTTGATTGTATCTGCATTAAAATTTATATGCACTGGAAACAAATACTCGTACATATGCCCGCCCATTCACGGTTTTTAATAACAACCCTGCTACCCTTTTAATTTGTTTTCCGAACACATAATAAAACTCGCTTCAGCATCGGAATCGGGCAACATTGTGTCGCCTCGAATAGTTTTAATGATAACTCTTTGCAAATTGCACACTTCCCATTGTTGCCAACTAATTTATTTTTACAACTAAAAATTCGAAAATTACAAAAATTAAATAATTCAAACTGAAATTGAATTGCTAGAAAAGGGAAATCCCTCTGAAACTTTCAATTAATATTTACTTTAAAACATGGGACACGAAAAACTCCTCTATTTCATGTTTGCAAATACATTTTGGCTCACTTGGCAACCTTGTTTTGGGTGCATATCGTTTTGTTGGCCTATTAATCATGTGCACGGGCTGCATGAATAAGGAAATAATTACCTTAGCGCTGAATTTAATAACACAAGAGTCAAAATTCAATTCCCGATAACCCCCAGTTCATAATAACAGTGTTTTAGTGGCAGAATTTAGTTAATTTTGCTCCTAATTTTGCATCGACATAACATAAACAGTACGAGTACCTATTATGCGAAGTAATTACAAATTTCATGCCTTGCAAGAGATATGACACTTGAGAGATGAACTACTGTTAACTTCAAGCTGTATTCGTTACTTCTTTTGAAAAATACTCACGGCAAGGTTCGTGGTCGACCAGAGGTTGCAATACAAATTTTCATCTTCTGTTCAGAGGTAAATTAGAAAGTGTGAAGTAGGCATTAGTTTTCCACAAAAAAATGTTCTGTTCCCTATAAAAATGTTCTACTATATCTACACCTACTTATGTACATACCGAGATTGTAACATATAAGGAAAAAACTCTCCTCTTTAATCAATTGTTATCATATCAAGTAATAAATTCCTTTCACCACCGACACTAATCTATCATGCATAACCCAGTTTATGTCCCTGTTATAACACATTCTTCTTGTCTATAAAGAAACTACATACTTCCAAGCATCAAAAGCAGTCCCTCTCCAATCACCTTGTTCAACTATATAAACCGATTTCCTGGGAGATTCTTAGCAATATTGTGTATCACTTATTCACTTACCAGAAACAGAACATATATTCAGAGACAGACAGCACAGCAATTGCAACTGTCATGTCAGGGAACTCAAGTTCCTATTGTACGCAATTTATTTCGCCCCAACTGAATGACATAACACCATCTCCATCATCGCCATTGCCAAGCCGAAGCCGAAGCCATCATCCAGTACTCGTCAATGTTAAATTTATGTTAATTTTAGCATATTACTGATGGATGGCTTTGGCTGGCAAGACCAAACCACCTGCACTGCAAGCCAGCAGAACACATCAATCATTTTCTCCTAAGCATAATATAGCAGTTCATCAGCTCCTGCTTGGCACGGCGCGGCGTATTTATTTCTCTGCTCGGAGAAGTGTTTGTTGCTCCAGTACCACCATCAGCACTACCACCAGTTCCGACCAACTCCACAAGACCACGATTTTTCATATAAACCACTTCCAACCTATGCCGTCGTATCATGCTATTTGTCTATTTGTTTGTTACTGCCAAACAAAACACTAAGCCAAAAACAACTATAACAACAACAACAACCAACAATCCGAATCTGACAAGAGCAGTTGTAAGTAATTGCAGTATGCGTGGGAAACACCGCTGCGCATTGTTCTACCGTCATATTCTGATTTCTTCTTCCAAAAAAGGAAAAAGGGGGCCAACTTTTGAAAATGCATAAAGCAAAATGAAAACACAAAAATTGTTGGAAATATAATTCAAAATCAGATTACTGCTCGGCGCGGCGCGGTGCATGCCGTGGCGGTTTTCAATATTAGCTTATTTTCAAACTCTCGCCTCCAGAGGAAAACAGCAAATCGAGCTCTCTGTTTCAGTGCGGTCTGGGCCGCAGCCCCCAGCATCGCCGGAGGGGCATCAGGCAGTTGACAAAATGAATCTGTACTCTACTTCTGTAACTCAGCAAAACTACATACATAATGACAGCAATACCAGAAAATCAGTAAAATGTCAGTGCGGCCGATGCATACCCATACGGAATTATAAATACAAGAAGATCAAAGGACATGGAAATGTCCAAGTTCTTAGAAACTACACATTTTTACGCGAATTAACTCAGCTAATTTTTGACTGATTTTCCTCTAGAATTAGTGAACCAATTTGCATTTCCAAAAAACCCAAATTGACTGACTTTCAGATCATCAACAATACGAAGAACCTTTTGACATTACAAACCGTCATGTCAAGTTTCGTTCAGAAATATGTCCTGTGCTGTAAGCAAAAGAAAAGATCGAAAATGTATTGCATAAAAATATATTCGAAAATATATATGTACGAAGAAAAATATGTCAACTTAATATTTTTTTACACAGAACTACAAAATTTAGTTGGTAGATGCTTAATGTCACAATTCGACCCAACATCGTAGCCTACTTTTAGTACATCCTTTTCATATGAAATCAGGTAAACTTTTTGTCCTTAACTCAGTAAACATTATTGAACAGTTGCATTTTTAGTGAAATCCAATTTTGTTTTATAAAGATAATAATTTTAACCATCAGATCCCCCGCCCGAATATTGGGCAATCTACGGTCCCGCAAAGGCACCCACCAGCATCAGCACCTATACCGCCAGCACTTTTTGTCTGACTCGAAAACTGAATGCATTCATCAGAGATTCAAAGGCTCGACGATGCGATGCAATTCCACGCAATGCATTCAAATTCAGGCGGACCGCAGCCGCAGCACCACACCACCGCAGAGACAGACGATGAGACGACACGACGCGACGAAAGAAGTACACGGATACGGGGATAAACAAAGGCGATATTCCACCAGTGCAGATGCAGAGGCAGACGGTATACGCAGAGCTGTAATTCAATTCAGTTCGCATTCGTATTCGTATTCGCAGTTAAATTATGTTGCTGGGCTGCTGAACTGACGTCGACGTCGACGACGACGTTGTTGCTTCTCCGCTTCTGGTTTTGTTGATGATTATAATGGTGTTGATGTTGATGCTACTGGCTGCGCTGCATTTCAATGCTTTGTTCTGTCGAGCATGCGATCTGCTTTTGCATGCATCCGCGGGCATTGTTTATGCAGACATTTCCTTTTTGTTTTTATGTTTTTATGTTTTTCTGCTTTTTTTAATTTTTTATTTGCTTTTTAACAAGAAAAGTTTAAAATTGTTATTTCATTTTACACAATGTTTGTGTGAGTCATTATGATGCAGGCTACAGCCTGCAGGCTGCAATCAGTTGCAACTTGAAAGACATCACTTGGCTCAGCATTACAAAAACTGATCTCAAAACATAAATATGTAAAACAAAATTGACTCAAATTTATGAGGATTAATTACAATTTACAATGTACGAGTTTAGTTGGTGCGAGTATGAAGAAAAATTGGCTTGAAGATGAGCAAAGTGCGTGATGAAATTGCTGATTATCATACTCGAACGACTTCTGAGGCTTATCATGGATGTTAGAATGCGGATAACTCTCTTGTACGTGCAGCAGTTTTTCTTAGCCACGTTAATTTACATGCGGTATTACTTTATAATTGTTTGCATCGTTACGTGATTCATTAAGCATTTTTTTCTTTCAAGGATTCACTAATTCTGTAGACAAACTACTCGTATAGAGACATTCATCATCCCCAAGTGGAAAGACTTAGGTATAGCTATTTTTCAGAAATGTATAAATATTAAAAACCAGTTCAGGATGCAAAATATTAATACCTAAATGTCAAAGAGAGTCAAAGAGATTGGTCTTTTAAGTAAGATTTTTAAGATGTTTCAATTTCAAGTGACTTTTATTTCTTCTAGCCTGTACTGTGTAGGTCTTGGATGTATAACTCTTCCATTCGATAACGTGTCGTTATGAACTGCCAGTGTCATTTTCTTTTACTTGTTTCAATGTACAAGGTTGTGTTATTCTTTTTTTGAAGAACCTTCAAAATGTCACTATTTTTGACAATCAGAAAACAATATTAATGTTTGTATTGTCTCATCTGATAGACTTAATCGCTAAGATGCAGTGTTTCCACTCCGTACATTTATGCATGTAAATTTGACAATCAAAATATTAAGCTTAAATTATGTAACTTATTTTTCTTTTGCGTTTGCGTCCTTTACCCAAAATGAAACCAGAAAAAATGAATTCAAATTTTGAAACATGATTAATTTTGTACGTCATCTAAGTCCATAAATCAAAACTGAACAAATTTTGGCATATCAATTTCAACTTCAGAAAACGGTTCGAAATTTTCTAGGTGTACAATCCGAATTGCTCATGAATAAACTTTAACCATTAAAACCCACACTGATTCAGCATATTTCATCGACATTTTCATAAATTGAATTAAGACATTACGTACTTTCACGAGTATGAGAAGAAAAAAAACTACGTGAAACATATTATTCATTTTTAATTCCACAATCCCCGTACCTATGTACTAATGGATTCAACATAAAAACTTTCAACATATATACTATACATATGTACATTTCCCTTTGTCCGGCCCTGAAGCAATATCCTTTATTTACGCTAAACTAAGTATCACCCATCAGCAATATATGTACATATGTATGTATGTACATCGAAGTAGAGAGATATCTTAATATCGTGCCAAAGAGCATCAGGCCTCCAATCCTTGAAAGCATCAGCATTTCAGCTTGGAGAGGAAGCTATTCTGATGTGTCACCGACGTGTCATCAATCAACGAGAATTGTTTTGCATTTGCTATGACGTAGGAAAGGAATTGAATGCCATCAACTTGGGGCACTTTGCTAAGTGAGATGTGCCCTCTGCAAGCATAGATGTGAGAGTTTGTAAACGTCATGCCAGATGTGTTGTGGGATGGGTCGGGTTTGAGCTGGGTTGGGTTTCGCTGGGTTGTATAGGTAAAACTTTCTTCTTGCCGCACTAACAAAAAACTCCTACATATAATATGAGTTTCGATGATGTGGCATGTTTTATTTGCACACGATTGTCATGCAAAGACTTCTCAAGTTATTAATGAACAAGCTCCCGAATGGAACACTACAAATACAACACACAGGATACGCTCATGAATCTCACATAAATGATTGCTACTTCGCCGCCACCGCCGCTACAGCTCGAAGCTGGTGGTGTCATGTCACCCCAAAATCGGCATTTGTAATTTTTTTTTTTGACATATGCACGCCAATTACGAAGATGAAGTGCACGTTGCACAACAATTTTGTCACGCTCACCAGATTATGAATGCGTCCCAATGGGGCTGTGTGTCGCTGGCGCTAGCGCTGGCGCTGCCGAGGCCTGCCGTTCGTTGTGTTGTGGTACTTGGAACCACAGTTAATCATGTATCCTGGCATATAACACAACTTTGTTTATGATGATAAATATTACTTTTTCGCTGCCAGTGCTGTCACACACCCTCTCTGACATTTGCACAGGAACAGGAACCAGCCAGCCCAAGCCCAGTAGGCATACATCACGCAAATGACCCATTCAACGAGCCCAATCGTCCTTCTTCCCATCATTTACGGACGGACGTTGGACGTTGGTCGGTTTCCCCTCCTTTACTCTTATGATCGCTTTTGTCACCTAGTTTATGGTATCGGAATTATATCGTGTCGCATGTTTTTCCACTACTATATTCGTATCGTACATAAATACCGTACGTAGAGCCCAGGGGAAAAATTATAGGTCAACTTATTTGCTGTTGCACTAAGTAAAAAGTGTCATTAATATTTCACGCGTGTCTCTTTCCAATGGATGATTCCCTCTGCCTCTTTACTCTACTCACATACAAATGCGCTGAGCTGAGCTGCGCTGAGCAATGAGCATTGCCATTGGACGGAGTCCGAGGTGCTTTGCAAAATTGCTATATGAAACGTCAAATTATTATCCCTCCACAATAGACCCGATGATTATTATTAATTAGCAATAAAAAGCCAACATGACGTTGTTTTGTGTATCTAAGTACTGCTGGTGCCGCTGCACTTTCCCTCCTGCTCCTACCCCTCCCAGACCCAATCCCAGTCCCGGAGTATAGAGATAGACAAAGATCAAAAGACCAAAGACGACACTGCGACAGCCAGCAGCGGCATCCATACTTTGGCTCTAATGCAACCGGAAGTTTGCAAAGAGTGAAAGATAGGTGTGATTAGTTTTAATGGCCGTCGTCGTCGTCGGATGTTGAATACTTGTATAAGACATGAACCATCGACAACAACAATACCGTGATGCGTCGAATGAAATCCGCTTCAGGGGCTGACGATGACGCCATCATCGTCATGATAAGGAAATGCAAATGTTAACTTGTCAGCTTTGGGATGCTAGATGCTATGTTGGCTGATGCCTCCCATTCCCATATCCCAATCCCATCCTATATTTCTATAATTCGCTTGTTCATTGAATTCGATGTTTGCAAGAGTCCGATTGGCGCTTCAAATGACACTAATGACAGCCACAAGGACAATACCAAGAAATCGGAATCGGACGCAATTTACAAAAGTTTATGATTATGATTTGAGGAAAAATATAGTAACGACCATTAGTCTGATTTGAGTTTGAGAAAGTATAATGGAGAAAAATATAAGTCTTGTATCTTGTTATTGTAGCGCAACAATGGAATACGAGGAAAATAGCTTCCGTCTGACAGAGGCAGCGGCAGCAGCAGAGGGAGAGCGCAGAAGAAGATAAACAAAGATACTCGTAGTCGTACTTCGTAGTTCGTAGAGCGAAAGAAATGGACAAAAGTTCAACTTTACAATATGCTCTCAACCGGAAATACTATAAGCTTCACCAGTCCGCGTCCCAAACTGATGATAATGGCGATGGCGATGCGATACGATGGCAATGACTATCAATATGGAGGAAAAAATGGAAGTTTTGTTCATTAAGTTTTCCTTCGCTTCGCTTTTTGTCCATTTTTGTATAAACTCCTTAATAGATTTTGTTTATGTTGTATGTTTTTTTTTTTCGTTTGTTCAACTTGATCTATTTTAATAAGGGAAATACCTACTCGACGAAAAACAGTTAAGCGATGTTTATGGGGGTTCGTTAAAAGAAATAAGTACGAGTATAACAAAAACGGATGTGCGCGCCTGTTAAAAAAGTTTGGCCTTAAAAAAACACACCAACAATATGTAGCAAAAAAAAAAAACACGAAAAGTAAAGAAAACTGCTTATGAAAGTTCTAACAATCGAAGTATGAAATTTGGAAGTTTAAGTATTAGTCAGTTGCTGATTTTTGAAAAAGTTTATTATAATATATCCTACGAGTATTTTGAGTCTGAGTTAAAATTTGCATAGGTAGGTATTCCAAAATTGTATACTTAAGTCGTCGAGTTTTTCCCATTGAAATGGTTCTCATTAATGAGAGTGACGAAGTGTTTTTCCACTTAATTGTTCAATTTTCTTTTACGCAAATACAATATCTGAAAATTATTGACCGATAATATTTATAAACATTATAAAAAAAGCTACAAGCTGAAAATGGTAACTCAACGGTTTGATAACATTTTTTTATAAATTTGTACCTGATCTAGGGTTGCCATCCGTCCGGATTTTCCCGAGCTTTTACTCTTTTTACACATTGACAGTCTTACTTACAGATGAACAGTTATGCAATGTATAAGGATTTATATATATGTATGTAGGCTCTATTCAAAACGTATTCCAAATTCGTATTATAAAACATTTTCCTATAAATTATAGTTATGCAGTGCTTATGTCAAAAAAGTACCAAAATGGGAAATCTATTCCATTTAGATATCATAATAAAATCAACACGGTAAATAAGGATGAGGTTTCGTATTGCAGTCATAACTTGGAGATGTAAGCGGATGTGGCCGCCTCTATTGTCGCTGCTGAGGTCCGAACGGACAATATCAATTATTTGGCAATTTTAATTACATATTTGTTTCATATTTTATTTCGAAAATCTGTATTTATTTTTAAATTCTCCATCGCTTAGTCCCATTGGAATAAATCCAATATATGTATAAGAAAAGAAATTATAGAATTTTTGAGCTGTCATATACGTCAAAACTATAAATAATCTTAAGCCCCATTTAGACGATAAATAATTTCAGTTGAATTATCAGTGATGGAATTCCCATAAGGTGTCAGTTAAAGTGATGAACTGGAACGAATCGAACTAAGTCTCATTTTAACTGAACTGATAACTAAGCTGTAGTCTTTTTTCAGGCCTTTTTGTCCGGGAAAGTCCGGGTTTTTTAAACTCGAGTACCTACTAGTTTCATCTATACAGATCTTCACATAAGTAAGTTATATATCTATTTAATTGATTAAGTGAACACATTTTATTGGCATATTTTTGAAAATTAACCTTTTGAATATTGACATGTTATAGACCTCTTCGCCGGGAAAAGAAATATTTAAGAAATGTGGAATAGATTTTGAGATTAATACAATGCCCAAGTTTAAAATGTTTTAAATTGTAAATAACTGTTTTTAGTTAAATTTTGTTCACAGATTGTTAGCGAACTTGGCTTCACTAAACCTTCCAATTGGAAATTAAAAAAGTGAAACAACATAATCCACATTACAAACTTATACATCTATCCTTTTCACGTTCAAGATCGTGCCTTTTCTTGTGTCATTACATATTTCTCATTGTTCTTTTACAAATTAGATTTCGTGTGGGAAGGTTGCATCTACCTAGGTTAATATTATAAATAATAAATAATTTATCTAATTTAGATATGTAAACTATATTGCAGAAATCATATTGAAAATTATAAAGCAATTGAATAAGAATTATATAAAAAAACTAAACGAAGTTCTTAAAGCAAATATGTCCTAAACATAAAGTAAATTAAATAAAATTCTCCTTAAGAGGAAAATTAAAGAGCGTGGATGAACCAGCTCTATAAATTTCGGAAACAAATCTTTCTATTCTACAAACATATTGAATTGAATTCAACACAGATGTTTTGTGAACTGAGAATGGGAAAAAATAAATTTCACTTCAGTACCATACGGCTGTCTAATTTCCCTATACATAGTTTTTGATAAATATATGCAAGCAGTGAGGCTTTTAAATAATACAATCCAGAATAATTTGATAATGCTTGATTTCGGTGATCAATTTGAACTGCTGCCTTAAATATGCCTTAAAAGTTCTGTAAAAAGTAAATTTTCTCAAAACATTTAATTAAATTTTCTTGAACTACATAAATAAGTGGAGAAGAACAGTTGAGGACAGGAGAAATCTGCGAGATTGGGAAAGACCTGGAGGGAGCTAAACACACATCGCTGGAAACTGCACTCGATAGCGCGTAGGAGTAGTTGAGGCCCTATGTCCCGCTAGGAAACACCAACGGACTTCGTAGGTCTGAGGACGTAAGTAAGTAATTTTTTTAATTTTGGTGGGGGCAAATACCCCCATTTATTTGGCTTAATACAAGCTATAACTTAATCTAACTTAAAACTAAAGAAAACTTATAGCTAGTGGGGGAATTGGTTCAGAAGACGGAGTTTTAGGCAGGGGGTACTAAGGTTAAAGTCGAAGGTTATTGGGTTTGAGTTGACACTCCTTAGCATACGTGAGATTGGTTCATTGGAGCCATAAGACGTACGGTGGGTGGGTATATAAAAGAGAAGGGGATTTCGGATGTTGCGGGGGTTGGTATTAAGGAAGATAGAGTTATAAAGAGTAATACAGTCAATAGAACCTGTAAGAAGTCTATGAATGAAAAGAATTTCATAGGTTCTTCTTCGTTCTTCTAGGGAATTAAGATTGATTAGTTTAAGGCGGTCTAGGTAAGGAGGTAGGATTAGGGGGTTGTTCCAAGAAAGTCCTCGAAGAGCAAAGCGAAGGAATCGACGTTGGATACTCTCAATTCTGGCGATGTGGACTTGTTGGTAGGGGGACCACACTTGACAGGCGTATTCAAGCAGAGGGCGGACAAAGGTAATATAGAGGGATCGGGTCACATATGGATTGGAGAATTCCTTGGACCATCGTTTGACGAAACCAAGTGCGGAATTGGCTTTAAGAATAATGTCGTCATAATGGGAAATAAAGTTAAGCTCCTGATCGCATAATATTCCGAGATCACGTATCGAGTTAACGATAGAAAGGGGTTGATTGTGAAGAAAGTAGATACGGGGGGTACATTTTAATCGTTTTCGTGAAAAGGTGATTGAGTGGCATTTAGTAATATTTAAGTCTAAACAGTTTTTGAGACACCAAACTGAAAAATTATTGAGATCAAGTTGTATAAGAGCAGAGTCTTGTGCAGAGGAAATGGTTTTGAAGAATTTAGTGTCGTCGGCATAGAGAGATATATGAGAATGTTTGATGACCAATTCAATATCGTTAATAGTAAGAATGAAAAGGAGGGGCCCTAAGTGACTGCCTTGAGGGACTCCGGACGTGGCTAAGAAAGGATAAGAGGAAGTGGATCTAAAACGAACACTGTAGTAACGGTAAGTAAGTATACATAAGTTGAGGGACATATTAACAACATTGTATTCCACTTGGGTGGAAAAGTTTATGTACTTGGGGAACACGGTTTTGCATATTTAATTTTTTTCAGTAGTGCCGGCCGGCGCGTTTCTCCAGACTTCATTTACGTGTCTCTCCAATAAACATTATACTCGTAGTTAGGGACTTGATTTATTTTTTTGTCTTTATTGATCTCCAACATTTTATTTCCTATCCATCAGGACTTGTGAATCTATACGAATTTTGCTCCTAAATCAAAAGTTATCAAAAATTAAGGAACAAGTTATGGTGAATTTTGTCCATATTATCAAGAACACGTTCGGAATACAT
Organism: Scaeva pyrastri; assembly: GCA_905146935.1. NCBI lineage: Eukaryota > Metazoa > Arthropoda > Insecta > Diptera > Syrphidae > Scaeva > Scaeva pyrastri. Next base: position 1,351,388 of record LR989927.1, on the reverse strand, counting down.
TCATACGTTTGTTTTTCCTAGTCCTCGAGTTGCTCAACCCTATTAAATTCCAGCTCGACTTGATCCTGCAAATTGGTACATAATCCATGAGCAATGAGCTTGAGCAACCATCAACCCGACATACCCACAGGATATACTATAAAAGTACCTCTCTATTCTATAGCTTGTGACTTGTATTTCCGTTTGAGTGGTCATTACCAATTGGACATATCTGCAAGGAATAGGTTATGGCAGGGCGAACTAACGTTCAAGTACCTGGAAGGAGCAAGAGCACAAGTACAATCGTCGTCGTCGCCGCTCCGCAGCAGTTCGCCAGCTTGATGTAAACCGATGATGACGGTTCGAAAAGAGTTGTAAGTGGTATCCCTCCAACAAGTCCTTGATGATGAGGAGGGGGCTTATAAAGCAATACACAGCCAAGTCAGCCACTGCCACTGGCGACAGATTATTACTATGCGATCGATACCAAACGAGTTGACTACTCGAACGCAAGTAGCATATTTCCAGGATGAATGTATTCTATATGAACAGCTTATACGAAATACGAGTAGTGCTGTCGCTGTCGCTGTCGCTGGGGCTCGGAATCAGAATCGGAATATGTAATGGCAAAGGTATAGGAAGGTACAATGTACAATGTACATATACATAGGTGGTTGACTGTGTGACTGTGTGACCGGTTGGCTGGTTTTGCTGTTGCTGGTTTGGTTGTGCAAAAACAATATAAAATCGAATAATAAATTGGTATCCCTATCGCTATCGGGTCGGGGCCCGCATTGTCTATTCATTGTGTGGCCCGGCCTGATGTTGATTGTTAGTTTTGTACTTATGAATTCAAGGAAGGTTCTTTGGCGCTCCCCTTAAGAGCTGTCTGTCTCATTTCATTTGGAATTCAAATTGGAGTTTAGTTTCCAACTTGTGTTGACTGTTTTTTTTTTTTTTTTTTTTTTTCTTTTCTGTTTTTCAGTTGTTATTATCGAAGAAAGAAGAAAAACAAGAAAATTGGGCTTGGCTTTTTGAAAATTCGAATATAATAGATGCAATGTATGGCATGTCTACATTGTTACATTATGCATCTGTAGGAGGTGCACAATTTTGAAGTATTGTTGTGCCTTTTGAACCTACACTAAAGTTCGAGTATAGTTGTGTCTTGGACAGGAGCCGGAAAAACAGCGCAATTTGACTTTTGTTGTCGATGATTTAAGTGTAAGAGATTAACTTGTTTATGTTTGAATGAAAATTTAAATGTTTAATCTCTTTCCTTTCGTATGGGAACAAAGCAAATGATTGTCCATTGGAAATGACGATGACGATTAAGAAAGTTTATTTTTATACGATGACATCAAAAGAAAGGAACTTGTATTCCTTCCGTTTGAGATTTAAATTTTTCAAGAGAAATTAGTGTTATTGTTTTGCAAATGTGCAAAGTTGGCTTTTAATGGCTTAGCTATAGGCAACTGATGTCTTCGCATTATATTTGATTCATGAGTAATTTTGAAATCCGACTAGCTTTAATTTTCAAACCCAAACCTGAATACTAAAGTTTCAAATACCCTTTTTTGCATTTAAATAAATAAAAATCTGCACTTTTAAACGAATTCTTCAGTCTAATTCTATTAAAGTTTGGAGACAGTTATTATCTACTTTAGATTGTTTTTATGTTTTAAATAGTTTAAATTCTGGTATACCAATTGCTTCATGTAAACTTCTGCTACAGCAAGATGCCATAAAAAGAACGAACATCCTCAGGTAGAATAATTAGAAGCATCTTCCAGTAAAACAATCAAATATTGCCAACCATAGATCTAACATTATAAGTTCTTGACAGCTGAAACACAAACACGCTTGAGCTTCGGCTTCATCTGCGTTACGATGGGCCCACTTCAAGGTTGCTTTGAATGACATTTCTAATATGACATTTCTAAAATGGCACTTCTGTCATTAGTAGCTGTTATTTTTTCTCAAAAGATTGTTTTGATTTTTCGTGCAGTAAAAAATATGAATTTTGAAATCGAAAAAAATAAATTTATCGCGGAAGTAGCTTACAGAGCCTATCGTGGGTATGTTCAGCTCATGGAGCAAGAAGAAGTGCAGACTGAGAGACGTTGGTGGATCGGAAGCTAAATCTACGCCCTATACGGAGATGAAGAAGGATTATATGCTCCCAACTTCAACCAAATGAAGGATAAAGACCCAGAGCTCTTCTTCAAAATAACAAAGGATGTCTCCTAAGGCATTTGAGATACTCCGCGCTCTTATTGAACCACATCTATTAAACGATGGGAATCCCTCCAAAAACAAATGTTTTTTGATTGTTGACTTTTTTTTACAGCTTTTGAGCTGTCAGACAAAGCAAATGTTCAGCAAATTTGAACTAGAGCTTCCGTTTGGAGTCACATTACGTAACATTACGTTCTTTTCTTTACGATTGTCAAACGAAACTTGAGGTCGAAGCTTCATTGTGATAGCATGCATTGAATTCCTATGGCTGAACTCGTAAACATAAGGCGAAGCCGAAGCTGAAGCGTGTTTGTGTTCCAGCCATGATATCTCCAAACAGATTGAATATTAGCTCGATGATTGGTCACTGGTCACTGCCTACATAAGAAAGCATACCAAAACGACGCACGACGACATATTCCCAAACGATATCAAAAGGATAACCTACATACATCATGCAACCTTTGAAGTTCATATTTTTAAATGCGTTGGCAAGGATTTATGGAGTTCATCCTGCTTAAATCTAATGAAGATCACAGTTTTAACATATCCTTCGAAAATCACGAGTATTGTCTTTTATTTTGTATACATTTTCCCATATTTTACATTTTAATCTTTAAAAGCACATCACACTGTTGTTGTAGTACGATGAGTGTTCCTGCGCCATGGGTATGGGTTAGCGATTACGCTATTTTCAGTGGCATACGGGTGCGATGCATGTAACATGTGTATTACTTACACTAACATCATTATTTTCTTAGCACTAATCGTACTGGTGCATCTAGGCTTCGTGGCTCCTGGTGCTGGTGCTGGTTCTATAGTGTAGCAGCCTCTCGCTGACTATGTGTTCAAAATCCGCCATTCATTATAAATAACACGAACCCATCATTACTTCCTGAACTTAATTATAATTAATAATCATAAAGACAAAACACCATAAACATGAACTAAACTACATAGCATCTACGGTGAACGAGTATACATACTCTGCTCGTTGTATATGTGCACATGATATCCTCAACAACATCGTCCTTTCCAGGTTCAGAGTCTATTCTATACTATACTATAGGACTACATACACCTTACCTAAATTATATCCCCACTGCACCACATACTCGTAAGGGCCTTGTGGCAGTATTTTTTCCTTTTTGTTAGCTCCACCATAGTTGGTATGTTGCTGTCAGTAAAAGTGCTATAGGACGGGGGTATATTGGGGGGCAAAATCGATTCACTGAAGGTAGCTGGAGAACTGCTTGTTCACCGTTCATCGTCGCTACACCGTCACTCAATCGTCCTTTTGTCCTAACGAACTTGTAACTCGTCACAGACTGAACACGGCTGTGGTGTGAGTGTGAGTGCGAGTACGAGTATATCTATACCGATTAAAACCCAACCGCCCACCAGCCCTTTTTCCTTTAAGCTCCCCGAAGCCCGAACGAAGCAATGGAAAAATATCGGGTTTCCTGTTGTCGTGCACTGGAAAATTGCATAAATATCAAATTGCCATCATTACGTAAAATGCCAGGCCTAAAGGAAGCACACCATCATGTTAAGCATAAGAACCAACATCCTCACGATTCAGCAGTAGGCCCTTATTTTTTCCTTGTTGATCTAATATTTGTTATCCTTTTCTTTTTGCCTAGACTTGTGTCCTATTCGTATATGCATAGCCCATGCACTCTCCTTTTTTTTACACAAACAAACGTAATCTGGAAAGAGACATACACATTCAAACAAATGCGAACACAAACGAGTCCTTACGGTTCCTGGGATATTAGTTGGACGAAGCTTGAGAATTAATTGCTGCACTTGAAGCTTTTGTAAATTGAAAAGCGTGTGAGAAATTGTGAACTGTTATTGGTTGTGTCAATGACAGGTATTTGCGAAAGTCATAGCTTTGCAATTGGGATATTGGGTTGGGAATGCTGAGTTTCTAGAACATCATTCGATAACTGTCATTCAAAGAGCTGCTTGAGCTTATGGTCCTGACCTCTTTCTATAGAAGGTATACATATAGCTTGAGAAGGCAATTTTTGAATATTTTTGTCTGTTGACGCATGGCATTATGGGTCTTCTGGAACAGGATGAAAGCTCCCGTAGGAACAAGCATAACTAAAATTGTCGTTGCTCCGAAAATAAATGTCAAATCGCCAAAATGTTATTAAAAATCTCGGTCGATCACACAATAAAATCGATTAAGTCGTTATTGTATTAAAAAATTATGTGGAATGTTTCGACACTACCCTTGGACTTCATTGCAGTTTTTCAACATTTTTGACTTCATAAATATGTAGCTGTAAAGAACTATAAGATGTTCTCCGGTAACAGCTTTGCTCCCATTTCCCAATTTAAGTCTTGTGAACCTAACGTATCTCATTGAAAAGCAATTTCACAGAAGCCATCGCATTGCAGCAAATTACATCTCCTCTCAGGCACTATAGCACGAGATTACGACTTATAACTTTAATGCAAATGCGTAAATTACCATCTGGACATTTTATTCTTAAGCCATTTCCACAAATCTAAATAACCCATAGCTTAAAATGCATAGTTCGGATCGGATATGCCTTTTCAAGAAAACAGATAGTAATAAAGATTAAGAATCCCACAAATTCCAGGTCCAAATAAAGTCACAGGAAAATCCAACCACTTGCCTCCCTATCTCACTATACAGACACACACACAACTACATACACTAAGGTACATATATATAATAAACCAATGAACACTATTATCGTCCTGAGCAGGAGCAACGCCATCGTAGCAAAATTGGAAGCTGAACATTGTTTCAAAAGGGCTTTTGTGCAAAAATTATGACCACGACGACCGACGACGACGACTATCCGTAAGACTGGAAAACTGTTCCCTAGAATACCGATGCAATTTTCCGATTGCCATCATCATCATCATGCCTCTCAGCCGTTTAAACTGCTTTTTTCGGGTGCAAATACGCCCGTTTAGACGTTAGTTTTAGTGCTGCAACCTGCAACATACCAAACCCAAAAGATTCAAGCTCTAACCTCCCCCCAAAGTGCATTTAAATTTAGACATATCGGGCAAATCGTGACTTTTATACTTTCCCATTAGAAGATCGGAATAAGAAGCCAAACACATCGGGGTCGACTATACATAACACGGAACCTACCTCCTATGGAGCATATACGAGAACGAGTATATTGGACACCGAGGAGGATAGGGAAGATAGGTTTTAGTTTCAGGTACTGCTCGTATGACTAAAGCCACCTGGAAATGAGTTGAGGATAGCCTTCGATCCGCAAATCACCAAACACTTTGTTTGTGTTTGCCTTTGGAGACCAATCGACCATTGAAGATGATTATCCTGCTCCTGCCACCACCGCCTTGCACTTCCTTCACTCGTAAACCGTTGAACGCAGAGTTATACTCGTATCCCTACATAGTCTCTGTCAAACGACGACAATACATACCAAACGAGGAAGCTTAACATATGTAGCTATGAACATTAAGTACACAGGGTGTTCTGTTCGTACAATGGTGTGTAGAGAATTGAATGGGATCTCTGATGCTTTGGCCAAATCTGAAGCAACATTTACGTAATGAGGTTCTTCGTATATAGAATGCCTGGACCACCTCAACTTCTTACATTGCCCTCTTCATGTGCATTACTGCTTTGGGGGGCGGTGTCGGTGTGGTCCCCGTTGTGTTGTTTAAGCTTACAGATGTAGAAAATAACAACAAGATAATTCTGTGCCGTAGATAATAGTGGAATTCTCGCATCTCAATTCGCAAGCGACTACTCAGTGATGGGGGTTGAGGGTGAATGTGCACTGTGCATGTGGTATGATGCGGGGACAACAAATTGTAAGGTTCTGCGAGATGTGCTCGTTCGACAATGACGACCTGAAACAAAACGGCTCCAAGGATTTTTTGCAAACATCTTATTGGGGCCTGGAAAAGGGGGCAACTGCCACAGCACCGGCACCAGCACCATAGGCAAGCAGGCAGGTAACGGCAGCAATAGCACACATACTCGTATATACTGCATCAACCCCATTATGCCACACCACCACTAAGACCATCCATTTAGGATTTGCAATCAGGATAAGAGCTTTTGTCACTTTGTGCAAGAGGGATTTTGCACAAGGACAGCAACATAATAGAAGGACTTTAATAGCTCTAGCAGCTGATACGATATGCATGCGATCAGATGCTTTGTATACACGTTGGGTTCATGCCACACATAGCCCGACCTGAGCAGAAGCGAGATGAATAAGAAGACGCCAAGCTAAGTCAAGCCAAGCCAGACCAGGCCAGGCAAGGCAAGGCAAGGCGATGCATGGCGATGCGATGCGAGGCGAGGCGACGAACTGAAATGTAATTTCAACATTATTATTGTCATTTTGTAAATGCTGTTGGCTGCTGGGGATGTTAGCTATTGCCGCACTTGTTATGCGCTATTTGCTTTTTTAAATGCATACATACTAGTATATACTTGAATATGTATGTATGTATGTTCATTTGTTCATATAAGAGTCACGGAGTTGAATTAAATTTCCTGGGAAATGTCATTGAAATTTTTGATGCGGGCGACGAAAAGTCATTTAACTGTGAAGGCAATGGAGACTAAACAATCTGCTAAGCTGCACAAGTACATCATGAATAGACAAATTGCTAAGCAAATGGAACTTGGTTGGCTTGGTTTTTTTGGTTCTATAAGTTCTAATGTGCAGGTTAATAGGTACTACGAACAAACAAAGGACCAAGTGTTTGGTATACCATACCTATTCTCAAATCAAAAAGTATACAACATCAACATTGACACATACGCGGGACTGGTCTTAGAAGTTTACTATTTCATATTTCTGCCCTTACAAGCGTTGACCTATAATCAAAACATTCGGTTGCTCGACGGCTATTGATTTAAGCCTTTAAACCTTTTTTCTAACTTACTTTCGATTAACTAAAGTTCTTCATTAGGTTTGAAATCTTAAGCGTTCGCTTGTGTCTTAAGATCAATCTTTGCTTCTGTATGTCAGTTCTATTGCCAGATTTTGGTTGTTTTGACGGAAATACTTTTTGTGAATTGTTAATATTTACTGTTTTGTTGATGTAAGTTTTCCTTGTTCCTAAACTACCTAATTCAAATATTATGTAGGTACTCAAGTTTAATTGCCTAATTCTCAGAAACAAAACAGAAGCTAACATCTAAGACCGCACTCTTCCACCTGCGGTGCTTGACTCTATGCAAATACCCACCTAAACATTCATATTAAAATTCGTCTCAATTTTCATGCATAAAAAGAGGAACACATCCGTTCATTGGTGTGGTTTTACATTTTTAAAAAACCTATATACCTACGAGTTTACCAAGTTTACAAAGTAGCTCGCCTTATCCTGCATTGAAGGTGAAGCTACACATTCTACAGAAACGTTGATGGAAAGTTCAATTGGAAATCTGATATTTTTCATTTGAGTTGTCGTTTGTCAAGTCTCGTTCTTGTACAAAGAATTACCTCTCACATGACACATGATATAGGCCCCCAGACCAAGACCATGGATCTCTTCAACATCCCGTTCGATGTGGCAAATCCAATTTATAGAAAAGTCCCACTCACAAAATGAGGAAGGATATACATACATACACATGTACATTGTACATATATGCAAGTGTACAAAAGAAGAGTCTACAAATCTAAAGAAAAAAAAAAAACAGAATGAAGACTAAAAAGAATATAATCGAGTGTCATTAACTATTTCAAAAAGGTATAGTCAAAGTAACCTTTGCCACTCTACCACTGACTGGTTTTAAAGCCAATTGGCAAGGTCTGGGTTGACTGTCCAGTGTCCAGTTCATACACACAAGAAAACATCATGATGGCTCCATAATGTCTACCGGGAAAAGACAAACAGGGAACACAGCAGAGACCAGAATTAAACATTCATCGTACACGATGGATGACCATACCAAGCAATCGGTCATCTCTAAGACCTGGCCTCTTCTTATGGGGCTTTTGCATGCCATTCTGCTAACTGAACAACATGAACAACTAATACGATGACAACGGATTAATGCCTTCCCCTTCCCCTTTGCCTGCCACGTTATAGCATTCTTATTTCAACATGTTGAAATTATGGACGTCTACTGCTGTTATGAAATTATTTTTGACACTTTTAGCAATCGAACTGACAATCTTAAATGCAGTATATTAATGTTCACTTGCTTTTTGAATTGTCTTAGTTTTTGTTTCTGGATCTGGAGCACCATCAGCGGTCCTAATAATAATTAATCACAAATTCAATTAAAAATATTGGAATCCCTATAAGTCTAGAGAGAATATCTACATGACATCCCGTTAAAATTGCACAACTGTAAATACAATTTATAAAAAATGAATTAATTGCGCCATCTTTGTTTGTGAAGATGCTGCGGGTACGTTCCAAAAATACAAAATGTCGGTCGGACCCCTTGGGGTCCACGGACAATTTCAGGGGGTCCGCCAAAGTTTTTCTATAAAGCACCAGGAATACAAATGTAGATACGTTTTAAATATTATTGCAACGAACTTGGTTCCAAAATGAGTATTATATTATTTTTTAATAATTTCCTCAATCCATCTTATACCATTTTCATTTCAAATTAACATTTTTTTTCACAAGTTTAAATCAAACAATACAACAATTTTGTTCTGAATTCGAATCTCAGTTTATATTTTTTCCATCACGTCAGGTTTTTTGAAATTAACATCTACAATTGTAAAAAAAAATCCAAAATACGATATTTTTAAGTCTAAGGTAAAATACAACACAGTTCGTAACAATAAATTTTATGATGATTTTGAAAATCTTTGTCTTCCAGGTACAATTTAAATATTTTGAGTACCTATCTCATTTAGTTTTTGAAGCACATCATTAGTTTTGAATGGCTTATGAGTGTTCATTGGATTCTTTATGAAGTTTTGAGAAACCCTGAATCTTATGCTTTCATGGGTTTGAAAAACAAGTTATTTTTTAACTATGATTTTGAATCCGAACTTTGATCTTAGCTATCAGCTCAAATTTAAAAAATACCCGTTTTCCTGTTTTAGCACACGGTTTAACGTTTCTCGAAAGTCAATGTGGGACAGGTGATGACTACCAATTAATGAGAATTTTTGTAAAAGTAAATAAGGTACCTAAAATATTTAAACTGAATATTGAAGATGGGATTATAGATTTTATGTAATCATCACAAATGTTATTAAAAAAAACTACTTCACAAATGTACATAGCCTCAGAAAGCCTAATTTAAGGTGTTTTTCAAGTTTTAAAAGGTGATATTTCAAAAACCTGACGTGATAGAGTGGTTTTGAAGTCGCCCTCAAATCCAGGCCAACAAAAAATCTTGGAAAATATAATTTTATTGTCAGCTACAAAACCTTGCCGACCAGTGTAATTTAAAGATTATATACATACAATAATACATTCAATTTAATTTTTGAGGGGGGGCCCGCAGTCTGTTAAATTCGTTGCTAGGGGTCCGCACACTCTCAAAGGTTGAGAACCATTGACCTAGAGTGGTAAGTGATTTTTAAATTGTTGTTAGTAAAATTTGGTTATTTCCAAGTTCTCTGTAAGTTTATTAATCAATTTTAAATGAAATTTTGTCAAAATAATGGTTGACATCGTTATATTGTAAATTTATATCGAAATAACCATATTTACTTTTTTTAGGAAAATATTCGTTCTTTCCAGGTCTGTTTCTTTTTTAACAGAAACAAATTTAAACCAATTTTTATAAGTTTCTGACAATTATAATATTCCAATCGAGTCAGAAATGTCATAAACACAGGGAAGTGATTGTCACCTAACAAATATCGAGTAATATGTAGATTGAAAGCGCCCAATAGTTATCCAGTGTACTAGAGGTTTTAAGAAACTTAAAAATTTAACCTTTTGACAAGCTATAAATTATTACAGAACTGTTTTTTAAGATTTTATTTTTAGTCTGAAGAAAAAGAGTTCTGCGTGTGATACTTTTCATTACAAAAAAGTCTGGAATTAAACACTTTCTTCTTTTGGCTTTTTTCAAAAAGTATCTAAAAATTTCCACCAACAGAAAACTTACCTAGTTTTTAATTACTAACATCTCTTAAGTTCAACTTGACTTTTAAAATATTGTATCATAAAACTCTTTCTTACAACTTAATTAAATATTTTTTTGCTTTTGATCAAAGTGAAAATTAAAAGAGCATATTCCTGTGACACATTTGTATTGCCTTACTATTTTTTAAGCTCTTTTTGTCATTTATCTACCTCTCTTTCTGGTCACATTTCGTAAGTGATTGCTTCTTTTGGTAGCTTAGGTTTTCAGGTTTTTAGGTTTCAGATTTTCATAAATTTTTCCTTTCCCTTCAACTCTGACATAACGTGTAATATATTAATTATACATATACCATAATATACATCTCTTAATTTTTGTTGAAAAATAAAAAAAAACAGTAAAAATTTACGAAGAACAATAAACATCTCTATATCTGTATCTGTATGTAGATTGTAGGTTGTACACACATAAACTTTTAAAATTAACAATAAAAAAGAAATTCATTTTAGGAAAACCGAGGAAACTAATGCCACACCATAAACCATGGAAACATAAAAAAGGGAATTCTAACCTAAACAGCTTAAACTAAGTACAAAATGAAAAAGTTTTTCCGGCAATTCGGTGGACCACAAAATTTATAAACCTAGACCTAGACGTAGGTATATTTATGCCCTTTTTTGTTGTATACATTTATATGTATATGTGCTAAGGACATAAGAGTACAGAAAACTTTTCTAATCAGTGATGGATTAAAATTAATCCGGCGAGGTTTTCTTGATGGTAAAATTTAAATAACACAGAAATAAAAAATAAAAAATAAAAAACTTTTTCTATACCTAAGACTGAAATCTCCGAGAAGTACGAGTATCTTTTTTCTGTGTGTTAAAATAATAATGGGTAAATAAATTACTCAATTTAAAAATAATCAGAGTGCTGCGTTAGTGAAGGTAGTCCTGTAAACTGTAATCGCTTAATTGGTCTTTAAGGAGTAATTTTACCTGAATATATTATAATTTGTTGTGTAAGTTCGGTTTGGTGGACGCAGAAATTTGCATTGGCCTTAAAAAGATGGTGTTCGGGGAGTAATCCCCAAAAAGAGAACAATTTTACTATGGACTTAAATCCTCAAAAGTGTTCTTAAGTCCATTTGGATGAATTGACGAGGACTTGTACATTTTTGGGTTAGCTCAATACAAGTTAAACTATAACGAGGTAGGGTTACCAATACCAGCATACCGAACACTAAACCTGGTCCATATTATGCAACCTCTTTTATTAAGACGATTTTATTTTATAATTGTACCTATTAATAAATTATTAATTAACCCTCATTACGAAGTTATTGCTATCGGTACGATTTTTAAATTAAAGTTTTTGATTTTTCAAGGTTTTTAGAATCTAAATCCGTGATTTTTAGAAAGATGTCCAGCCGTATTTTCGTACGTTCATGATACCAATTTTCGTCGGTTGTATGTCAAGAACGAGTTAAGAAATCCCCTCCAATCAAATTTTGTTTAACAGGTTTTAACTTTAACCGATAAGAAAAGGAATTTTTAAAAATTAAGTGAGGGTCCGAAGTGAAGGTTGTCCGAAGAATTTGAAGTCCAAAGCGGGGTCAGACAAGGCTGCATAAGTGATAAGTGATGTACTGTGGATGGCTTTAACATCAGAAACCGGAGGAATAAGATGGACTCTGACAACTTACCTTAAACATCTTGACTATAGGAAGACGATGTATGCTTGCTTTCCCATAGGATCATGGATCTCCATCAAATGGCAACAAGGGTGGAGAGAGAAACATCAATCGTGGGGCAGAAAATCAATACGGGAAAAACAAAGATGTTCAGCCTCTGCTTCAGGAGCTCGCAATCACCCGCTCCGATGAACATTGCTCAACAAGCAGTAGAGAAAGTAGAGAGCTTCCAATACCTTTGAAGTATCGTCTCTACTGAAGGAGGAACCGAACTACGAGTAGACATCGTCAGCCGCATCGGAAAAGCGAAAGCTGAGTTCGGGATGTTGTCCAATGTTTGGAGGAACAAATCTCTCAGCTTGAACACAAAGCTATGACTGTTTAACACACGCTTTGAAAAAGTAATGACTTCATTGCTGTCCCTTATATAATATTAAATTGTATATAATATATCATTGCAATTTTAAGTTCCTGAAATAAAATTGGGCTAAATAAGGCGACCCATATGGACCACGAATTTGAAAATTGACATTGCTACCTTCTTTCGGAAATGTTTTTATTTTTCTGTACGCCGAAAATGCAATTGATTAAAAATAAACAAAATGTTATTTCTACAGTAAAACAGAAGTTTTTCTACACGGCTTTCCCGCATTCAATACAAAATCAGATGCAACCAGTTAAAGGCGGTGTCAAAAAAAGATTACCTGTCAGATCGTCAGTTAAGTGATTTTGCGCTAAATCTTCGAATTTTATGAAAAATACAATTAAATCCTTTAAGGTAATAAAAAATACAACATCGACAATAACTTAATCAATTTTTAATTTTGGTGTTGTTGTTTAAAATGAACATCTTTCCTTCCACATAAAGACTGTCTGTCCAACACTCATACTCCAAAGTCCAGCGAATCGCTATAAATCACCAGTCGCATCACTTACTGAAAAACAACCAACATTGCAGTGCAGCAGAAATGGTTATTTTTTGCGCTGTCCCCCAATTTGCGAAGACCAATTTTTGGTATTCCTAACCCACTCAAAAGTCAGAGTAAATGCAAGGAGCGAGACATCATCCCTAAATGGAAAATAATAAAAAAAAAATCTCAACCAGCCAAACCCTTTCCTATGCATTCCAAAAACTTCCTTTCCGTCGGACATTGCTTGCCGAACCAACCAACGCCATGTTATCTGACCTGCAGTAGCACAATTTTGTAATTTCATTCTGACGTTTGGCCATAAATTTCATACCACTACCAATTCCGTTGCATCAGACTAGAAGTCCACATACTCGTCGTCTTCGTCGCGTCGTCGTTCTCGTCCTCGTCTTTCGTATAGCACAGATGAAGTCCTGTTTGCGCTACGAAAATGTATGATGGCGAAAATCATGTAATTTATCCTTCGAGGACCTGGATAAAGTTGTTGTAGATGCTTCATGGTGTTTTGTACACTTTTTCCCGTTACTTCCTTTACGATCTTTATCAATTTTCGTTTAACACGAACCGAAAATCGAAATTTAGTTCCTAAACACCAACAGTGTTTTCAGCGTGGGTTTTCTCCGTTTTTGCTGGAAACCCTATTCTTGCTGTTGAACCAATAATCACCAGCCGAGTCGCGCCGCTCGCTGCTGGCACTGGCCGTTCAAAATGGATGGCCCCCAGGTTGAAGGATAAGAAAAATAATAGCAGACGGCTGTTGGGTGAGAAAATACTCGTAGTTTGGGGCAACCGTGTTCAGGTTGGGTGTGTTTGTGTTAAGCTACCACCATCAGGACCTTATAAATAACAATTTTTGTAGTAAATCGTCGGTGAGCACATGTTTCTGGCGGAAACTCATTTCTAAGTGAGCAGGAGCACACCACCATACTTTCTTCGTTTGCTCTCAATAACAGTGATGGTGGTCTACTGGACAACACAAAACACAAACGTCTCTGCTGTGCTGGGAAATCCTGGGTAATTATGAATAATGTCCTCGAAGAAGGCCAACGGACGGTAAATGTGTCCGTTTTTAAAGACATAAATTCCAACGTGGAAAGTGGCGATTGTTCACCGCAACCAAAGTTTTAGTTGGTTTGGTAACCAACCGGTAAGAATGATATACCGTATACATATGTAGGTACCTGCAAAAAGATGTCTACCCTAAATCTTGACTCGCTGGAGAGAAGGAAGAAATTGGATTTAAGTGACCTTAACGTTTGCCATTTTTCGCTGTGGCCGAATGCATTATTTTCATAACCAAGGACCAAGCATATGTTCTTTGCTTTGAGCAAACGAAGTAGCACTCGAAACAAACGACAAAATATTTATCTTGGAGCTTAAGGTACGGAGTTTTTATTGCTTCTGATTTGCATTTAGAGTGGCAACTCTGTGGCAGAGTTTAAGGTACATTTTTTCAAACGTTCTTTTTTGGGCCGTGTCGTCGTAGTCGTAGGCTCGTAGGTAATCTTGTAGTGAACAGGTGTGTAATGGTCAATTCATTTGACTTATTTATTCTCCAATTTAAATGGAAAAGCTTGTAGAACTTTCTTCTAACACAAGTATGAATGTATGCATGTGTTGAATGTGGTATGGTAAGGGGCCACACTTGCGCTGGCTGGAGAGAATTCCAAGTCTTTGTTTGCATATTCTATTTACGACTGGGATAATGAGTGTTTTTTTTTTTTTTGTTTTTCATTTTCATCTTCATAATCCATAAATCCATTTGAAATGCCTTTCATCCAAGTGAAGAGAAATATTTGTTGGAATAAGTACATATATGAGAGTGAAAGAAGGAAAATTATTCCCTCATTTAGTCCGGCCAATTAAATTGTCATTACCGTCAAGTAACATTTGCGTCTTCTCTCACTGCGGATAGCTCTAACGGGCTTGAGAGAAAATAAATACTCAACTGAAGACACCCCAATATCAACCCCCATAGAGCATAGAAACAACTAATGAGTTCCTAATTAGAAACCGCATCCTACAGAAAATTTTATAGCTGGCAGAAATAAAACAAAAGCTCAATCATTCTGCTACTTTTCCTCGACTTCATTTTCTTCTTGTTCTCATTCCATTCGCCCTCACCTCCCACTTCCACTCCCACTCGCACCTCCTAGCACTTATTAACTTCTTTTGAATAGCCAGGATCCAGCACTAAGCACCCGGTCTCGTTCCCGGTCCTGGTCCTGGTCCTGGTCCCGGTCAGAACCGTTCCAAAGACACTGGCTACAGAGCGGAAATCCAAAGAAATCATTTTGTCCAGGAGCGTTTTTAACGAACGAACACAAGGATTCAACTCCTGGTTAATCTGTCTGGGAAAAATTCACGTTGCTTTCGCCCTCTGTCTTGTCCGTTTCTCTCTCTCTCTCTCTCTTTCTCTCTCTTTCTGTTTTGTGTACGAGACGAGGAAATTATTTTTTTCTCGCAGCTAACTACACCCTGCCTGTTTGCAGTGCACAAAAACTGAAACATTTTTCGAATACCCCCATTCCGGGATTATTTCTATTCCGCTAAGGAAAGCCATGAGATACTTCTTTTTATTCCCCGGCAACAGTGAACCGCAAGCTCCCATCTTGTTGTTGTATAGATAGATAGTAGATAGCTAGCTTACCACTTCACCTCGAAAACGCAGGAAAAATATCGTGCTGCACACGGAAAGAGATGCATTCATCCATTCAACGAGATCAGCAGAATGAAAAACGAGACACGAATCATATAGCTCTGCCGGAGATAGAGAGGTGGATGGTTCCTTGCAAAGACCAAAGAGTGTATGCTGTATGTATTCCGAAAAGCGTTAAAAAGTTGCACTTTTTTCTTTTTTCTATAAGGAAGGTTTATCATTCCCATCGAGGTTTGAAAAAAGCAAAACCAACTTGGGTTTGGGTGGGGATAGTTTTGTGTGTTTGCTGAAATGGCGCCCAACTGGGAATTCTGTCAATCTCTATCTCTTTCTCTAGAGAAACTATAATTCTTTTCATTGCTGCCCCTGCCAGTGCTACTGCCGTTGGATCTGATGCACTAAATAAATTCGTCACCCGACCGCATGCGATATTGCCCAGAAGAGGAGGAGAGACAGATAGATTCAAACATAGAGAAAAACCTATTTTTGCCGGTCTACCGGTCTGTCGCTCTTCTCTACTAATGATGGTGATGATGATGATGATGATGATGATGAAAATGGTAGTGATGGTTGTGGTGCTTATTGGGGTTTCAATTCTGATGGGGTGGTAGGATGGTGGAGTGCAGTGGGGGTGTTGTTGCGCATTCAATGCTATTGCTCCCTGTTGCTGACTGATAGTTCTGCTGTTGCTAGGCACAGTGCTCGGTATATTTTACCATCGTGCATATACGAGATTGTATATTATGTAGGTGCCGGTACCTGCTGCTTCTGCTGCCACACTGCACTTAGTGGGCTATAGTAAGGGGCAAACTTAAAATATTGTGAATGGGTTAAACTAAGCCTCCGCCTCCTTCTCCACCTCCACCACTTTGCATATGCTCCGTCAGTAGTTTTGCCTGGGCTGGGTGTACTGAACTTTCTAGTTGCAGCGAATTTAGTTTTTTCTCTGTTTGTGTGAATTGTGGGTATGCAAATCCACCCTATTTTTTGTTTGGACGGACTACCCTCTGGGGGATTTCACATTCCGTTTTGAACTTATTTAACGTTTATGTGTACCAAATGAGTCGACTGTCAGAATTTTGTTTCACAGGATTCGGTGCCGTATATAAAGTGCAGAATGAATAGCCCGATTCTGTTCAATTGCTTGGCTAACCTGGCTACAATAAACTTAGATTTGAAAAAAATTAAGAAGAGTAAGGATGTTGAAGTGATTTTTCATTATTTTCTTTAATTTGTATTGCATGCATAGGAATAACATTGTTTTTGAATGAGTTGTATGAAGTACAGTGGGTTATAAAAATCTCGCACAAGTTTTTACAATAGGGAAACGAATTCGCAAAACAGTGTTTTTGAATAATATCCGACAACAACAAGAAGTTTAATGTTTAATTGTAATATTGAACATTTATTTTTACAGGATGATTACTTTAATCACTTCAATCACAATGAGGAATAAAAACAATTCCCTCAATTATTTCATTTTTAAACTTTCTTTTGGGTAACTTTTGAAAAACTTTTTTATTATATCGTATATACGTAGTAATTCTTGGGCGTACTGATAGTTTTGAAAATTAAAGGTTTATATCATAAGGAAATACTTAGGCGACGGGAGTTAATGAAATCAATATTTTTAGCTTGTGATGAAATTCCAAGGTCTAAAAATTTGTTTTCATAAACTTTAGTATCTAATTTTTAGCTTTATTTAATATTTTTTTATAATTTTAATGCAATAGTTTAGCAATTCTGATAATTACTGTAAAATATATTAAGTGTACATCTAGGCGTATGATTAATTTTTTAAATATTGATTTTTCTCCTAAAAATGCATTCAGTACTGAGTTTAAATTTAATGAACTAATGTGGCATTATTATTGCAAAAAACGTTAAGAACAATTCTTAAACGTTTTTTAATGATTTTATATTCAAAAGTATATGAGTAGTATATTTATAATTAAACTTAGGTACGGCACTTTTCCCTTGTGTCTCGTTAATTTTAGTTGTGAGATTATTTATATGACAATCTCAGAATAAACAAGTCAATAATAGTGATTGTTCCTCAAACACAGTTAAAAAAAATCGTTTTAACAACTATTTTCAACACCACTGTCACATTAGGACTCTCTAAAACTTTTTTATCACCTAGATAAGTATGTACGAGCATAATATGTACTTTGTGTAGAAATCTATCTTAGAATAACAACTCAAATGTATCCTTGGTAAAATCACCAACCCACAATCACCCCACACATCCATATTTCACCCAACCGTCCATGTGGTATCACACCCCATTCCATCAGTGCAGCGTACCCATAAAGTACGACTGTCTTTCACACTCATAATGCATGAAACGTGATGAAAGCTCCTCGGAGTATTTGTTGCATTTAAAAACATTTTATGCAATATGTCAGAGAAAATTTCTCTGAATTGATATTGAAATGTGTACAGGAGTGGGGAACGGGCAAGGCGAGAGAAAAAACGCAAAGAATTCAAGCTAAACGCTACACCACCGCACCGCACCCCACCATACCACCCTATCTGCTATCGCATGGGTTGATGACTATACAAATGTACTCGTATAGAAACTTTTGTGAGCACGAGTTCCTTAGACTCTTCAAGGATATTTCGTGCATTTCATTTCAAGCCTTTGAATGTGCATCGGGGTGGATTGGTAAGCATTGATTTAAATTTACCTCCACCTCCACCTCAACCGCCATCGCCAGCATATAGCACCCTGGAGGGAAAATGATGAACTAAAGTCTCTGATGATGGCGATAGGTAGAAGGAAGAGGGAATAAACAAAAATTATTTATAAATGCAAAATGTTTATTCACTTCTGTCTCCTTCGAGGCAATAGCTGCAGGATGGGGCGGGCTGGGTTGTGCGCTTCCTATGGATATTGGTGCATAGGTGAGGAACCTAGATGGAGTTAGTGTATCATTGAACATCTCATCTCACCACACCACACACACTCTCTAAAGCCGAAAAAAGAAGACAAAAGTGCAGAAGAACGACAAAAAAGGTATCTGAAGAAGCTTAGAAACGTTCGAGTTGAGCGGCCTTCTTCCTGAATATTTAGTGCACATGGCAACATCGAACAATAACCCTGATCTGTCATCGTTTTCGTTTTCGTTATCTATTCGTGTGCTTTATTTTCTTCTGCTTCCATTTTTTTTCTTTTTTTTTAAGTTTCAGCCTCTCTTTAGAGAAAAGAGATTTGGGGTTGGTGTTTTGGTTTCGGGAGTGGGAGTAAGAATGGGAGGGTTTATTTTAAATTCAAATTTATACACTCGCTGGAGAATGTAACTGCTCGACATAAAGTGCGGCACTTTGTGAATCAGTAATTCTGATGATGGATGACAGCTTTTTTAATCCATTCCTCTTATTGTTGTTGTTGTTGTAGATGAAGGGTTAATTTGGATTTATCATGCTTTGTGTTCCTAAAAATTTGCATAAGTAAATGCAAGTTTTATGAATTTGGCATAGAGTTTTTGGTTGTGAGTACCTACAACAATTTCTTTTTATAATTATTTTAAAGGTAAATGGCTAATTCATATACCTACGCACATATCGTTTTAGCTTTTTGTGGAAAGAGGCAAAGGCTATGGAATATCTACTAAGACTAAGCAGTCCCAAAGTCTTTGGCGGGAAATTTGTAAGTTGAATTCATAGCCAGAAGGTAAAGCTCGACTTTAAGATATTTTAGAATATAGCCAACTTTTAAGCAGTACTTACATTTAATATTTTACTACGTAAGTGAGCATAACTGACCATCAAAGTTTAAAGTATGTAATCATTTCGATTGCTACGAACTCTTGTGCCCGCAAGTCAGAAAGTAAAACTAAAGAAATATTCGTAAAGTTAAACATAGCACAAAGACGAGACTTTTTTCGGCAAACTCAATTATAATAAAGTACATATTGTCTTTTTCTTTGCATGGCCTTCAAAAAATCTGATGCAATCCACTTCGATTCGAAGAAATCGTTCAAGCACATCACATATCCATATATATCTAAATACTACATACATACATTGGCTCTGCTAAAGACATCCATCTGCAAATTTAACAAACAAATACATAAAAGAAATTATATCGAGCCCCACAAAGCAAGTTCTAATCGAATTATACGACTTGTCCTTGGCTGTCGACACCGCGTCTTTCTTAGCGTTTTACCCTTTGTCAACACTGAATAATAACATCATCACCCCATCACCTCTCCACCACCGCATCTAGAAAAATACATTTTTAAAAATTACATCAGCCAAAAGCAATCGTACGATATTATTCTTATTATTTTGTTAGTATAGTTTTCCGAGCTATGTACATACATATATCCCGACTTTCGGTCTCGAACAACCCTATAGTTGTAGAAATCTTCTACCCCACTTAAAGGGGACGAGAGAGAAGAATTGTAGCGGAATCTATTTTTCTTTTTCATAAATAACCACAGAGGAAAAGAAAAAAATTATTTAATTCTGCTGCTTACCTCATGTAAATGAGTATACCCGTTGTTATTCACCGTTTTCCCGGCTACCAACCACAATCCCAACCCCAAAATACCTCCCCACCCTACTTGTACATACATACATACATGCATATATGTCTATGTATATACTTAGTAAACAATATTAAGTCCTTTGCTTTCATCGCTTCGACCATGCCACCTACCCCCAGCGCAGCGCAGCGGCGAGAGAATGCAACATGCGGCAACAGCAACAGAAACGATGTTACATCACCCGCTCTAGATGTCCATGTCTGCACCAGAACCTGTCGATGTGTTAGACACTGCTGACGACAACGCAACTGCCCGGCCAACGACAAAAACCAACGTAACGGTCCGGTGTCGGTCGGTGATAAGTCTTTCAAAATCAATAAAAAATCAAATAAATTAAATTAAATGAGCTAAATGTCTGAAGTGATTGCCGGAGGAACGATATGTTGGTGGTGCGGTGCGGTGCGGTAGGGCGGAGCCTGAAGAATGTGATTTATTTTACTTACCACTGCCAAGCCAGGCCAACCCCAATACTCGCACACATATAATGGCACATAATGGCACCCCGATTGTTCCACTATACACCCCTTTAACACTTTTCTGTTTTGAGTTTAGTACGTTTTAATGATTTGTTGGCACCAAGCAGTCTGGCGAGCATGCCGGCCGGTCGAGAATTCGTTGCTAGAAGCAGAAGCAAGCACTATGTAGTATGTACCTACCTACTATTGTACTACACCTTCCTTGCAACTAAGAACTGCCATTAATAGATGGGAACTCTTGATGTGCCGCGTGCAAGAACGTCGATATTTCTGCAGAAACAAAATAAATTTAAGGCAAAACAAAAACACATCAAAAGCTTGTTAAATCAGATGACAAAATTTTGGCACGATTTTCGGTGTCACTCAAAGGAAATGACATCAATTATTGACATAAACAAAGCAAAGTCCCAACTCCCAACTCAACTAAAGGCTTTTACGTGCATAAATGTGTTCTCAGATAAAAACGAAATTGTTTTAGCTGTCAAGTTGACAGGTGAAAAGTAACACAGTGAGTTTGATTTTTCTGTTTCAATTAAAAACAAACGGAAAGCAAAAAACAACAAAAAAGTACACACGTCGTCGTGCGTCAACTTGAAATTGACAGATTGCTCTGAACTCAAAGCTTCCAAGTTGTTTAAATTCGTTGTAGTTGTAGTTTTTAAAATTTATCGAGCTCCCTTGTAATATTTTTTTATCGGCAGATCGTCCCATGTCTAAAAAACATGCGGTCTTCCTCTTCAACCCCTTCAGTAGAAATTGTGCTTGCAAATTTATACTTGTTTTGAAAAATGTTTTATTGATGAGCTCCATCTCTTGCACAAAACAAGATTTACTTACATAATTCCCTACACTGAAAGTAAATGACAAATTGACAAAAAAACTGAAAAATTCATTTTCTTCAATTATTTTAAAAACATGTTTTTATGCTCAAGATGTAGAGGGCTCTTGTTTGATGTGTTTTTGGAACAGATTCTAAGTAGATAATGAAAAAGTTTGTATTTACATGCATAAATATCCGTTTCATCGACTTTAAGCTTACACTCACTAAATGTTGTCGAAATATTCACCAAATTCTAATTCTAGTATTTTTTTTATATAACAAGAAGATTCCTTATTTGCAAGATATTTATGGTTTTGTATGTCAAAATTGAGGTTACTCATCGAATTCTGTAATATTTAAATGTTTGCTTTAGTCCTTGAACATGCCATTACATATTTACTGAAGTGTGAAATATAATTTTACCTGTGTAACTTTATAATTATTTATTTTTTGAAATGTTATTATTTGATCGAAATCAATACCAATTGATAATAATTTATCAGTTGAATAAAAAACACTGTCAGAAAACACACTTATTGCGAAAAGCACAGTTGTTGTCAGGCGCATCAAAATTACGATATAACGGATTTATTGAATTATTCATTTGGTTAGTACCTACCTCGGATGAAACGGAAATAAAATAATACAATTTAAAATACACGACACCTTTATAAATTTTATTTTTATAAGGCATAACATTTGAATATGATATACGGGAATAGAGTTCAGTGACTGGGGGTAAAGACACTTTTAAAATTGATGTATTCTTTTTAAATGGAACAAATTTTACATATTTCCATTCCTGTAAGGGGTAATGACTTTTTGGACTTTTTTCGTTTCTACATAAAGTTACATAAGGCAAAAATTGGTTTGATGAATATGAAAAACTTAAATGTTGTTAAACTAACGCTAAGCAATGGTGCAGTTTTATGCCATTCCACAAAAGGGTAAAGAAAGTTCAAACTTAGGAGTAAAGTGAGTACCTACCAAGAAAAACATTCAAAGAATGAGATTTTTCAATGAGGGGGCGAAACATTTACCCATTGTTCTTATACTTTTGTTGTAATTATAATGGAACACTTTTTGTTGAACTGAAAACATAAAAAACTTAAGATTTTTCGATTAGGAGGTGTGGCAACTCAACCCACAAAAATTTGGCAAATATAATTAGTAGAGAATCTCCCATAAAAAATTCCTTATGCAGAAAATTGTAAGCAATGAAAACTCAAGATTCATACATACAGATACATTCAAAATTATAGGTAGGTATCATTCTTCTTTAGGAAGGCGTAAGAAAATATATTTTAAGAGCTAGAATTTGTATGTGTATATAACTGTGCAAGTTATCTCTTAATAATAAACCTACAATTGAAGTTTTTTAAACTTTACCAGTTAATAGTTTAAATTTAAAGCACGTAAATATAAGATAAGTACATACATACCTTTTAAAAAACCCCAAGTCTCCTGTCCAAACAATCTAAATCAGTGCATACAAATTTGCAATACCATTAACGATGACATTGACACTTTGCAAGATTATCTTTTTGCTAGAATACAGAAATATTATAGTGATGCCAGTTGCCAATTCATTTTTAAAAACTTTAGTTTTAAAGTTGATGATTTTTTCAAAACTTTTGTGTATTGAAAAACCACAAGCTTTCGTTTACTGTTAATGAAACAAAAAATTATTAAATTAATATATGTATGTAGGTACATATGTATGTATTTCAAACAAAAATCGAATAGGTAGGTACCTAAATTTTTTTATTAATACTAGGTATTCAAACAATTCTTAGGCTTGCGTAAAAATGTATACACCAACCTGAACCTACTCTTAGCAAATACCTAGATATGTACTGTACATACATATGCAGGTATGTATGTACCTACCTAACCTACGTTAAATTTGCTCCTTTACTTAAAACTACCCTTATTCTGCACTGCATACAAAAGGCCTTAATATAAAATTATAATCAAATCACTTTATCACACCATGATGGAAAACACATCATTCCATTAAAACGAAAAAAATAGTACCTAGATAAGTGTAATCAATTCGTTTTGACAACCACCTATCAATTATTTCTAAGATAATTAACATAACACCTACATAGGTGTAAAGATATAGAAATTCTGCACAAAGAAACTCTACTACCTCACATCTACAACAGACCCACCGTCTAAGATAAGAAGACATTATATGCTCATAACGCCACAACACAACAAATTGCCAGTAAAAAACAAAAAACCTGTGCACTAATCAATGCAACAAAAAGAAGAGAAAAGTAAAACACCCAAAAAGAGAGGAATGTTTGACCTTTAAAGCGAACTGACCAAAAGTATAGCAGCACAATCCTCTAAGCAAATGCAAGTCATTATAGAAAGGAAGAACTAAGACAGAACAAATCTGGCACTTCATCAAAAATGACGTCAAAAAAACTCGTATAGGTACATACATACCTACCCAAATACTTACGGGTACTCATAGTTATATATGTATGTAATGTATGTACATTTCAAATATTTTCCCAACTGTTTGTTATTATAAAATTCAAGTGGAAAAACCCAAGATGAAAATCTTCTTAAAAATAAAGAAAATATAATACGAAAATATAATTTCGTATGTAGGTATACTGTTGGATCTGTCAAAATGTATGAACCGTTTTATTTTTGACAAATGCATGCAAAATTCATACTAAATTCATACTACCTACCAACGTTTATGCCAAAAAGCAAATCAGATCCAAAAATAGATTTTCCTCTGGACCATGTAATGTAGGCACTAGGCATAGGCACTGGTAATAACCGAGTAGGTACATATGTATATTTAATTTAAGGCAAGCACACATCAGCACAGTTGTTTGACTTTGAAGATGAGAATATTGAGAAAAGGAACAACGAAGAAAATCCATTGACAGAAAGTGAGAGCCGAGGCCCGAGAGTCATATCCATATGAGATGAGAATGAGAATGAGATACTAGTGCAAATGGAAACATAAGAAAACAGAGATGAGACCGAGAGCTTGAAAGTTGAAAGGCTTCCCTCTGTGAGACTGCGCCCTAAGTCTATGTATAACAAATCAGCCGGGATCATATGTTTTAAATTAAGAGAAAAACATCAGGAACAGCAAGAATGTCAGAAAGATAACCCCAATTACTCTTTATCCATGTTTCCATTTATCTTTGTTTGTTTTGTGGTATATTATTTGCAAAAAGCCGGTTACATAGCAATCATATGGTTATCTATCACTGTTTGCCGTCTATCTACTCGCATATGGCCTCCCGGTGTGTGTGCCCCTCTTTCAACCCCCTTTCGGGTCTTTCGATAGAGAGTATCAGCTGTTTAACGAATGGCAACGAATTTTGAAGGAATCGCAATGGTGTGGTGCGGGGGTGTAGCAGGGGCGACGCGGCCGGGGAGATGGCTGTAAGTTTAGTCAGTAATTATTCGTCCTTTGTTTGTCGTTCGCCTTCTTTATAAGTAGAAATGGTGGTTTTTGGTGGCAAAATATGAGTGAAATTCAGAATTACTGGTCATGAGGATGTCAAAAGGGGGGAAAAGTAGGAGAGTGGTAATATTGATCTACAATCTACCTACCTACTTTCTATACATACAACTAAACGGTTTAAGAAAAGGTTGTGAGCGGATTAGTCTCAGTGTTCGAAAAAGTCAATCAAATTGCTTGTTCCTTTTTTTAAATTAAGGTTTCTTCAATAAAAAATAAAATTTTATCAATTGGGGTATTTTTCTCTCTTCCATTACACAGCTGTACTGCCAGGTTGGCATGCCTTAAGTTGTTAAGTTGCACATGTACTTGTACGTGCGACAAAATCTACTAACACACATTAAGCACACCAGCACTTTCGGCCCGGACAGACCCGGTGTCTCTTTGTCTGCAGCCCTATGCATGCAGCTCTAGCTGCACAAGCATGCACTAAATAGAGAGACAATTTCATGTGACTTATATAAACGAACACCGGGCCAAATAGCAACAGAAACAGACTCATACAGAGGCAGCACTCTGAGAAATTCACGTAGCTAGGTGTTTTAGTTAATCTTCTTTGTAATTTTTTAAGGTATTGCAAGTTGCAAGTGATTTTCGCTTTTCGTGTATACAACTCACCCGACACCCCCTCAAAATTTGGCCAAAGAGATTAAAATAGCAAGGCAATTGTTAAAAGAAACCAAAAGACTTTAAGAAAACCATCAACCTTGCGCCTCGAAATCATTTTTTGATGGAAGTACGGGTGCATAGAGTTAAGAACTTTTATGAATGTGTTCAAATTGCAATTGCGTAACTTGTCCTTAGGCGATGCGATGATGGTGGCGAGGGTAGATGTTTGGAATGGTTAGTATGGGTTAGAATAATAATATGTACTTCTATATAGGTACATACATACATATGTATGTATACCTATGTATGTATGTATGTACAGGTATATACAACTATTTTTAAGCCGCTTTTCAGAAGCAACATCAACTGCAAAGGAGAGTAGGTAGGTACCTTGATAGACAGTTAGTTCCTTACCCACTATTAACTGCAAAAAAGAGGGATGAAGATTTGGAACGGGGCTCATCAGCTGTTTTGTTTGATACGAATGTTTAACACCGTTTATGTATTATGAGCTCAGCATACACAAGGGTAGTGATGAATTTTCAATTCGCTTGAACTGAATTTGTATCGATATATCATCTGTTTTCCAGTAGGTATTGGTTATGAAAATATTTTTAAAAAAATGGATATACTGACAAATTAACCGGTTGTATAGTTCTAGACCGGCTTTGATATATACAGACGGACGTCAGAAGTAGTCGCCCGAATTATTCCAGATTGAAATTGGCCGATAATTCAGTTCCAGGATCAATTTCTTAATAGGTACCTATATTAAATCAACAAAATGAAAAAAAAAAAGTACACAAACGCCACAATACACTAGGTAGATAGATACTGTTTTAAATAACACACATCATTGTCCCGGAAGCCAGCACAGAACGTGTGTTGTTGTTTGTACTCAAATCTCAAAGTTATGTGTGTTGTGGCAACTTAGTGATTTCTACTTTTTTATTTTTCAACTGGAAAAAACTTAAGACTTCCTACATAACATCTAGTAGGTTATGTATATGACTAAAATAAAAGAAAATTAATATTTTTCCAATTTAAAAAATAAAAAAATAAATGATTGACACTTTCGCCTCATACTGACGACATTTTAAGACGTTCATTTTAGTGACGTTCACAACGTTTCTAGATACAAACAAACTAATTAATATGATCCTTTGCATGCGCACCTTCAAGGTAAACCAGATTAATCCCTCTTCAAGGATTCATTTTATCCTTAATTTCCCTGTCACAACATTCTGAACACTCCTCAAAAGCATTATTTATTCCCATTAGTGTGCCCTGTACCTACCATCAAAATCGGTATTTTCCTTGGATTTTTAAATCTTGGGATCAAAATAGGAAAAAAAAAACAACAACGACAACAAAAGACTTCCCACCTGCAGAGAAATTTTTCAAATTTATTAGAAAAAAAAAGTAATTTATGGAATCGGTTTAACTGTTACCTTTTTGGAATTGTGTTACTGCGGAATGACTATGTGATGATGATGGTTTTAATAAAAATAAACAAAAAATAAAATTCACAGTCAATTTTGTCAGAGGAAAAAACCAGGAGGGCCGGGCATGTAGAAAGACAATCTCCTTAAAAGATATTCCAAAATAAAAAGCTTAAGAAAATACTTCGCAATGATGTAGCGTGCACTGCACGGTGCTCGTGCTTCGCTCCTTACTTCAACCCGAGTGAAATTCTTAGTGCCGCGCGCGGAGCGGAAACTGAAGTGGATTGCGGACTAAGGAGCAAAGTGCTTTCTTCAAATTGAAATGTTGTTATAATTTTGCTAGATTTTCGGATCGTTTCATTTTGTTGGAGTATTTTATAAGTAAGTGCTTTATGTAGTTGTTCCTTTCACTGTGCAACAATAAAACTTCACATGGATGTCGATGATGATAATAATAATTTAGGTATACCATATCATAATGGAAGAATGCGTTTTCAAACCCTCTTCAAAACGGCTCGGCTGAAGGAGAACAAGGACAACTGAACATTAGAGGTGAATAAGAGTTTTTGTTTAAGCTTTAGAGACTTTGAAAAAACAATCATAATGTAGTATATGGCATTTATAAGTATCTAATCTAATTTGAATTGAACTATTGACAAGCTACATATGTATTTCTGTTCATAAGTAAAAGTATTTATTTGACAACAACGTAATGTGTCACTAGGAGCTCACAAATCATTCCAAATATTTAAAGGGCAGCACCCGTTCAATTTCACCAAAAATGGAAAACAATTTATGTACATCACAATATTAAACCTTATTGTGTATTTAAATTTAACCTTTAAAAATAAAAAATACCCTTTCTAGGTTTGACTAACTTAAGACTAAGGTACCTGAGTTTGAACTATGTCTTATACAACAACAAAAAAAGCTTTAAGTATCCCTGATCATATACACTTAATTAAAGATTAATTTCATCAATCCGTGGTCGCATACAAATGAGGTGGTTCTCGTGATGTCGGAATGCCATAGTCGTATCTTCCCATTTCAGCGTCAAACAACAAATTATTAATTAAATGCTTGATTACAACTTGGGCCTTTGAGGTCTTCAGCCTGCGTATTGTTATTCCAACGTATTCACCAAAAACTCCGAATTCATCGGACTCACTGGCATCAATTTTACGCATCTTCTTACATGGACTGCTAGCCAAACTATCGCTATCATCACTATCGGTTCGAAGTTGGTGAGTGGTTAAATTATTTTTCGTTGACCTTCTTTGCTTAGACTTGACGGTCAGAGACTTTTTGTATTTCGATTTTTCCGATATCGGCATATTTTCAGCTTCTGCATTTGATGTTTCAAGCTGTAAATTAAATTTGGTGTCAGTGTTAGCTTGGGTTATGTTATTCAATCGAAATACTTGCAATTTCAGTTTTGACATCTCCAGCGCTGATGTTAGCATAATGTGGTTCGTTGATTTCATCCGTCTTCAACTAATGATAAGAAGAAAAATGAACAATTAAAAAACCACTTCAATATAGAATATTTTAATTTAATTTTAACCATAAGTAAAACTTATCTAACCGCCATCGCCATAACCAAATGTCCCTTGGATTCGAAAAATAATTAGATCCCATGGATTCCTGCCGATTTACCTCATGTACAATTGTAGATATTTTGCGATGGCTGGGAATTATGAGTCACTAGGCCCTGGTTCTCACGAGCCACCAACTTTACTTATTTTTAGTTCATATTCTCAACAAACCATTTGCAAATTGAATTTATTTGAATCCATAATGATTCTTCATGTTAAGTACGAATAATCAGTTTAAACGGAATACCTACAAAGCTAAAGATAATAATATCTTTGCCGTAAAAAAGGTGAACCTAGGTTTGAATACTAATGAAGTAATGACCAAGGTTGACAGCAGATTTAAGAGCTGGCCGAAATATATTTGACAAGCTGTTCAAAATGGCACCTTTTATGTATTGGAGTGCTCAGTGCTTTGTTTTGTTTTGTTTTGTTTATTTAATTTGATTGCTTGCTAACTTCAATGCAAGTTTGTTTGTATCTTCTTTTTATTGATGACCTTGAGGTTTTATAACGCTAAAATGAATGTTCCAAAACTTGAATTCAAATCACTGACACGTCATGGCACATTGTTGGTGTGAACACTAAACATTTTGTTCCTTGTCAGCGTTAGAGCAGACTTAGTGGAATTTGTGATAGCATGCTTTAAAATGTGTTCATTTAACAAGAATACAAAACATTAAAAAAAGAACATGTAAACATTTGACGTTTAATGAACAAACTTTGTTATCGATATTGTACAAAATTTGGAACAAATCGGTTGCCCGTTATGACTGTTTCGATGAACATCATTTTCCAACAATGCTTACAAACGATCTGTGAGCTGACAAATTTTCTGTCAGTGGGAACATTTTCGTATCAGTTCAATATTTTTTATTTAAAGTTGACATTTAATCAAAAAAAGTTATCGAGTTGTTTCTTTAATTTAAACAGGGAAAAATTATTATGTATTTATATAAAATGTAAACAGCACAATTTGATAGTAGGTACCTACTCGCAATTTGCTTATATCCTAACATCTAACTGTTATTTTTAATTTTATATGAAAGAGCACATACATACATATTGTATGTATGTTTATAAGTATATTTGTCTGCCCGAACTTTTTATGCGACAATATACATATGTACCTACCTACTTAATTAAAAATACAAACTTGAAATTCAAATTAACAAAACAAAATAATAATAAAAAAAAACTTACGAAAGTCACCAGTTCGTCATTCGCATCAATGCCATTTGAGACTATACAAGCACCACCAACACCACCACCACCACCATCACCAACAGCATTATTATAAACATCACCAGCAACGTCGCCGCCGTGTTCGCGTCCACCAATGCCACAAACAGCATCAAAACTTGAGCTGCTGCCGACCCCCATTTCGCTGCGCTCCCCCTCAAGAATGAATCGTATCGCTTCATATGCAAACCACATGGGTTGATAGTTGACCCCCCTGCGCTTGCCACTAATCACCTTACCATGTTCACGGTGAAACGATGATCGTAAGCTCTTGATCTTGCTGCGGATAACACGCACTTCGGTACTGTATTTGCGGCTTAAGTTTTTCAGGGCTTCATACTTGACTTGCTTGATGTGGTAGCCCTTGGTGTTTGGATCCCAGAGCACATTGAAGCCCCGATAGTCTTCAATGAATTCTAGGATTGTGTTGCGGGACCATTCAACTCGATCGATTGGTGTATTGCCACCGCTGCCAGCGCCATCGCCAGCATCAGGAATCGGATTGTGACCACTGTTGGTCATGGTTCTGTTTAAAGCTCAGCGCCCGGATACAGCTCACAGAAAAATTACTGGCCAAAAAGCTCCACGCCTCACGTGGCTTGTCCGAAAAAACGATAGTAGGTTGATCACAACAATGAACGCTAAAAGATCAGCGCAACATTCCCCGTCGAAATCACAATTTGTACTAATTTTTTGTTGTTGCGAACGCTGGTGGTAGTATTTTGATTGTGTGTGGCAAGTGGCTTTAACGTTGTACTGATGCGGCGTGGCGGCAGCGACGGCGGCGACGGGCATTGGCGATTAGTAGTGGGTTTCGGGCTGCGGGTTGCCGGAGACAACTGACAACTGACAACCACCGTCGCAATCGCAACATTGTGTGGCAACAACATTATAGGTACACGCCAAAGCACTCAGCTGGTGACGATGACGCGACGACGACGACGACGGTGGCGATGCGATGATGGGCGCATGGAATAAGCAGCAAGATATTGTATGCGACTGCGACGCAATTAGCTCGCTCGACTAGTTGTTTTTGTTGTTGCTTCCTATTTCAAATGCTTAGCTTTGCATAAGGGTGACGTGTGAAGTTGTTTGTGGAATGGTGCGGTCATATGGGAGCAGCAGTAACGGCGGCGGCGGCGGTGGAGGTAACAACAGCAGCCGCATCAGCACAGCAGCAGCCGCACAACCAGCAGCGCACCGCCATTCGTTGCTCCGGCTCCCTTATATTCGTTATTTTCCGACCGACGACGACGCGACGTTAGATAAAAAGGTGTCACCGCAGTTAATATTTAATATTTTTATTTTTTCAACAACTAAGTTGCTGTCAATGTATGCACAAACAAATTTTTAAGTTGTTTGTATTTTAATATTTTGTCACCGATTTTGTTTACTCAGCAAAATTGAGAGTGCATGCAACACCCTTCAACGAGCTGGTAGAGAGGCAAGTGTAAGGGGAGATCGAATGGCAGCGTGTTAGAGTATGATGTCAGCTATAAAACGAATAAGAATATATTGCTATGCTGGAAGTTCAAAATATTATATTTTATTTCATTTGGAGCCGTTCTGCCGTCTGCCGATGCAAGTTCTAGTTTACGAGAATTTATTTTCATGTGAGGAAAATATCAATATCAAAATTATCAGAAAACTCATAAAAGAAAGATGCAAGAGGACTACTGAATTTGTTGGATCTTCACTTCTGACATTAGTTTTACTTTTACTACATTAGGTGTATGAGGAAAGTAGGTAAAATCTCTAAAATTTGTAATTTCGTAAAAAATACTTCGAATTAAGATAAGTCAGTCACGCGAAAAAATCAATTTACGACACTTTTTCAGTTTTATTCAGTGGAGAAAACAATTTTTATTAGGTATCAAAAGTTTTCTGCTTTCAGTTAGTTTAGAACATTATTATTGTTCCTCTAAAAGAAAATTAAATTTACTAAACATACCTACTTTCTTAATGCAGATGATTCGAAAACTACATAATTAGAAACTTTTGAAGGGTCCAGGGGAAAAACGGCACAAGTCGTTTTTGCAAGAACTTTCTGATGTTCTATTCTCTTTTTCTAAAAAAGTGCTATTCTACCTAAAAACCGTTTTTAAAAAAGCTATACAGAGGAAGAACGGCACAAGTCCGTGTTAAATGAACTAAATTATCGTATTATATTAGGCGCGTTTTATTGCTTAGGTTAGCTTAGCAATCGGAATCGTAATAAAACGCTATCCTTAGTTTTAAACTGACTTTCGTTTTATATTTAAAAGTTGGATCCCCTTTAGCCAAATTTCAATACTTTTCAGAGAAAAAAAAAGAACAAAAAATCAAATTAAACGTCAAAACCTGTCAGAGAAAGAAACAAAATATTGCTTTGAAATAAAAATAATAAAATGTGTCAAATAGCCGCAACATGTATCCTTAGTAAATTACTGAGCTCGAATACTAACTTGTTTCTCCTCAGTTTTCGTTTGTTGTTGTTTACTATGTTAAATTTTACTAACCTAAGGATAAAATGAACAACAAAACGCGCCTATTGTTGCTTTTGTTATAAACATAGATATACATATGTATCTACAAGTATGTTCGTTTGTTATAAGTGAGAGTGAGTGCGAGTAGCAGCCAAAAATTTAAAAGAGTACCTCTTTTTTAAACCACCAAAGGCGTGTTAAAGGTCATAGAATGTGATTATCTGCATCAAAAACCTTAAAGGTCCCAAATCTCAAAGATTCTAAAAAAAATGTACCTCCCTAAAGACCTAAATATTAGTAAACTACACAAGATACCCGATTTCTTACAAATCTTTATGCCAAATAATTGAGAGTAATTTCAAAAGTGACGATTGACAAATGACAATTGATCAAAATCAAAAGGGAAAAACGACACAAGTCACATAGTATTTATTTTATAAATTTATTTATATTTAATCGTATTCTATTTATTCATTAAATACAAATTTATGTATTTTTTTTGCTGCTACTAAAAACATAAATCGTATTATTATGTATTTTTAGAATTTTGATTTTCCTTTTAGTTTAGTTGGTGTATGTAAGTACATAAGTAAACTTATGATTTCGTTTTCTGCTTGATTAAAAGGGAAAAACGGCACAAGTTACGTACTTTATTTCTTAAATTAAATTGTCTGGATCTAAGAAAATGATGGGCTAAAAAACTGTTTTTTGAATTTTTATTTTTTTCTTCTATAGGATTAGCCTGTGTGAGTTAGTAAACCTTAATATTGATTTTTCTCGAAATTATTTTGATGTGACTTATGCCGTTTTTCCTCTGGACCCTTCATTTGTCTCATTCAATGGGTGAGATTAACAGTACTTTTATGGTTAAATTTATGTAATGTTTTATTTTAACAAACACGACATACATATGTAACTGAAGGGTGTTAAGTACCCTTTTTAAGAGATTTTTTGTTTGTCTTTCCTTTCCGTTTAATTCTGGTCTAAATTCTTATAGCAAATGCATAAGTTAAAAAAAAAAACCTTGCAAATTAATCTATTAAATAGTGTAACAAACAACAACAATCTTACAAACAAGACAATTTTTGAAATTTTATTCACTTCCCAAAACTTTAGAGCTATGTTTTTTTTTTTTTGTTTTTGTATTTTTGTTTTATGCAGATTTTTTGATTAAAATATTCCACACAGCTTTGCCTTAGAAGCATAAAAATATTTACAAACTTTTCGTAGGTTTTCTTCTCTTGAGAACAATAATTTTGTTGCTCTGGCCAATAGATGTCAATCAAGTTGCTCCATTCAAAAAATTATGATCGCTCTCGGAATAACAAAGGCCAGAGTGAATGTTTTTGCGCCATTATCTTCCATAGATAAACTAATCCAAGCCAAAATTATGGTTAGGATGTAAAAATTAATGAATTTTATATTTCATGAGATAAGATAAACCACCCCAGTGAGCTTTTCAAAAAGTTCCTTGTCACTCTCACTATGTGTCTCCGCTCCGGACCTTATTCCATCATCATCGCATCGCAATGAATTTGAAGTTGCCCAAAATATGGTGAAAAATGAGAGAGGATGCTCGTACGTTGCGGCGCGGTGGGCGGGTGAGGGATGAGAATGAGGGTGTTGTCATGAAAGTCAGAGACAAGACCATCCACAATTGTCACTACACATACACAATCTGCCTGTTGCCAGAGCGTTGACATTCTGAGACCACGTCCATGCAGATGCAGGACCAAGGAGGCTGTAGTGAATATGACCCCCAAGGGCCTGTAAGGGGTGATATTTCTCTTGGAGTATATTTTTTTTTCTTGTGGCCGTTTCTTCCTGTCCAAAAATTGCCAAAGTATTTCCATTATATTTTTACGATGTGTTTTGAATGGCACCGTTGAAATTACTGTGTGCCTATCGGCCACTTTTCATCATCAACCCTCTATCACCGGCACGGCAACAGCGGCAATGGTGTTGCCCTTGTCCATGATGGCACAGAGTTCAAATTCACAGGATGGAATGGAACCTGCTATGATGTCGCACAAAATCCGGACGAAATAGGATTTTTAAGTTTAAACTACCCTTTGGGTTTTGTGCCGTCGTCATCGTCCTTACACGCTATCTCTAGCCTCTGTATTTTGACAGAATATCGCAGTGTCCTTTTTTTCCTTTTGTATTATTTGTTGCCGGTTTTTATGGCCCTTGAAAACTTTCCCATTCCCGAAGGATGAGTCTGTTGTTTGTTTGCCAATTTTTGTAAAGCCTGAAATTTGCCATACTGCACCGGGACCGGGAACGGGATCGGGACCGGGAGTGTACTAAAACAACAACAAACACACACAGGCGAACACAAAAAGTAGCAGAATAATGTCATTAAATCTGCCGGATTACAATTTCGCCAAATGGAGTTGGGTTATGTGGAAGAAATGGTGTGGTGGACAAGAGATTAACATTTTGAATGTTTGTATAGTTTTTTTTCATTTTGTATTGCTGATGGTTCTCCCATGTTTTTATTTTTGCCAACCCATCTATTCTTTTTCGTTTGTGTCTATGTATTTTTTTCCTTTTTGCATTTTGCATATCCCGGGATCAAGAGCAATCCTGAACTTGGATAGGGTTTTTAAAGGCTTCTTCAAACAAGAAAAAAAATTCAAGTAACCCCATTCAACCCGCTGCGCTGTGTGTTGGTCGTCAGTCGTGCCGTCTAATCCCCCATTCAAAGGAAGGAGAGTTTAACATTGTAACTGCCTACTGTAATTTTTTGGGGGCAGAGAAAAAGCAGCGGCTTTGAACGAATTTTTGGTGTATGATTTCTTTAAACTGTGTTTTCTTTTTGGCCAGTTAGACCTGTTTCCCTTAATTTGTGTCTTGTATTTTTCATACACACAATGATTCGTTGCTCCCAGTCCAAATTGCTTGTTTCACAACCTTTCATATAAGTTTTGAGTTAAGAGACAACTCTTATTGAAAGGAAATTTAGGGTTTGTTAAAGTTATATTTTGTTTTAGATGTTTGTCAGCAAAAAAAAAACTTATGAATAAATTCTTTATTTTATCATGCATAAAACAAAACTCCTTCTGTACTCCGTAAAACTATAGACAAAGAGATGCTGAATTACCTTTAAAATCATGCTTCACGGTTTAACAAACTGTAATCCAGGACCAGGACATTGTATCTATGTTTCATAAACAACTGCTGGAAATAAAAGAACGATCTCGATTTTTCTGTTGATCTCTAAGACAAGATCAGGTTTTTACACTCTACATACGAATTTTCGCAGACGTTATTTTTTGACGATTTTTGTTCCATGTTAAGTTGTATACATACATATATTATAAAAGCCCCCTCATAAATATCTCTTAAAGAAAAGTTTATGATTTTGTTCATAGGAAAGACATTTTTGTAACACCCTTGCTTAATCTTTGTTGCCTTTATAAAAATACCCTTACTTCTAATCTTTTGTGATAAAATATTGGAAAACTTTGGGTATTTCCCACACAGACTTACCTTGTTAAGTTATTGCTCCTTGTATAATATGTATAAGCTTTTAATATTACTTAATGAGTAGGTATGCTTAATCTTCCTTTTTAGTCCTTAAAGGAACAAACATTTAGGTATTCTGTTTTTCGACCAAATAGCAAAAGCTGACCCAAAAATATATAATGCACTAAATATAGTATCACAGAAATAAATTGCTATTCTTTATTATTATTATATATTATAGATTATATACTCATGTGTATGTACATATGTATGTACATA
The DNA here is from genome assembly GCA_905146935.1 of Scaeva pyrastri. Lineage (NCBI taxonomy): Eukaryota > Metazoa > Arthropoda > Insecta > Diptera > Syrphidae > Scaeva > Scaeva pyrastri. The sequence continues at coordinate 1,315,374 of LR989927.1, read as the reverse complement.
TAATATTTTTAATAAAGTTGAATGGACGTAAGATACGTACATTTAGGTACTATGTATATTTTTATATTTGAGTTTGCAATAAAGTAAAGTCAACAAATCGAAACAACGAAAAAAAAACCGAGCGACAAAGTTTATTTTGTTACAACTAAAAAAAACTGTTAATTAACGGCAAAATATTAAACAATAACTTATTGAATTTCAAAAGTTTTTACAGGTTTTCTGAGTCTGCTTTGCTAAGTTGACATCAATGCAGCGAAATTTGCTTAGAAAAACATAATAACCATAAATATTGCATAATATCGAAACTCACAAAACTTATTCACAACTAAATAACGGCAAATTATTAAACAATAAGTTATTCAATATAAAAATTATTTTATATTTTTTTAAAGGAGGTAAGTAGGTATATTTTGTACGCGTATTAATTGTTCATTTCCATTTGTGATTCTCGGTAGTATTAAAAAAAAAGATTACCTGGTGTTATTTTTCTCCCTTTTTTGTATTTTTATTTATTCATTTATCTTATATCTAACTTAATACTAGCAAATACCATACATCTAGACTCTTCATTATTATCTTAAAAATAACTTACTGGCCCTACACGGGCGCTCTTTTCTCCCTTTTTTTTATTAATTTTTTTCTTTTCTCCATTAGCACTAATGTATGTACATTGGACATACATACAAACATATGTACATATGTATATATAGCAACAGCCACCGAACAAAAGCTAGGTGTTTCAGATTTGAGCTCGAGTTAATTTGTTCCTTTAAATACAAGCTGGCAATGAACTTTCTAATCGAATATCATCGTTGAAGTGTGTGTGTGTATATTCGTATATATGTAAATACCCAAAGGCACCAAAAAACGAGACCCTTATGCCTTATCTGTAAACGACTATGAATGACCCTTGCTGAATTTTCCTAATTGTACGGAACCTGTTTACTAAGTCAATATTCCATAATTAAAGTCAAGGAAAATGCTGTCCATGCGCCTCCTCTCCCCAAATTCCAGGTGAGATTTTTCCCATAAAAAAACTTCGCCCCGGTCGGTAGTACCTACAATGTGTAAGCGAGTAGGTTAGATGTCCCCCCTTCCTATAACTTTTTGTGGCTGCTTTAGCTCTGAAGGAGATGTTTTAATTTGGAACGTTCGTAGCGGGAGTAGTAGGTAGGTACGTTTATCGCTTTAATGAACCATTCACGGTATTTTCAAGTTCGTTAGCGCTATGTCCTTGTGGTGTTGTGGCAGCAGACATGAACACGGAATCATTTTCGATTCCTACGTCTTCAAATACACAAACAAAGCTCATCCTTTTATCCAACCAATGGTCCGTGGTGTAAACGAGACATCACCTGAAGCGCTGTTAATTTCTTCATCGAACTGGAAGCAAATGTAAGTGAAATTGGAACGAGGAAACCAAAAAAAAATGTATATACATACATGTATGTAAGTATTTTGGACAACCCCACCAAAAAAATCCTTTTAATTGCGTTAACTTAGGTGCATCACAATTAGCATTTACTGATTATTACCTATGATGAGATGTTTTCTGGAGAGTTGACAACTTTGAAAAGGAGAGTGAGGACAGAGTGTCCTTTTAATAATACTACTACTAGGTAGGGAGGTACTTGGCAGATGAAGTTTTTGTATTTTTAATAAATATTATGAAATAAAATATCTACTTTTATAATTTAGGGTTAAATTAACCTTTTGCACATCTTTTTTCTTTATAAAGCCACATAAAAGTTTGAAAATTAGATTCTTTGTAATTTCAAATTGAATTTCAAACTTTCAATCCGGGCCGGTCTTGAGATAAATTCTTTGAACTTACAGTCACTTAGAACATTATTTAACGAAAGTTATAATAAGAGGCAACGAGTGTGACACATTTATTTTGAAATGCTGCATTCAGAATCTTTTGATCGAGGTTCAACTTTACCGAAAAGCAACTACATACATATATGCGAAACAGTGGCGTAGCGTGGGTTTCGGCCGCCCGGGGCGGATGGAAATTTTGCCGCCCTCTCATATGCATTTTAATTTTATGTGTACTACATTGACACCTCGATACTCGATTTTTTCATTTTCACAAAAATACTCACATCGACTCAGTCAAACGATGGTCACATAAAAACTGCGAGTCGAAAATGGCTGAAACTTCGTATGCTGCTGTCAAAAGATGCACAACTACATTCCCTGACTTTTATTGACGAGTACTGCCGTCTTCACATTGAGGTCGGAAACTTTTCAGACCACCCTCGTATACACGTAGATATAACTGCTACAATGCCGGCCCTAGCCAATCTTGAGCCCCGTGAAAGAGTTGTGTAAAGCGCCCCTTTTTTATATTTGCACACATGTAAACAGAATTTAACGACCTGTTCATTTGCACATTTTGCACACATGGTTGGTCCGTTACATAAATTTGTCAGTTTAATATTTCTAAGTAAAAATATTGGGGCACCATTTTTTAACTTGAGGAAAATGTGGGGGAAGGCCACTCGGGTTTAAAGAATTAAGAAACTCCTGTGTGTAATGACCTCATTTTCTTGATCCATTACATTATCTTGCCTTTCAACGCATCCATTGATAAATAATCTTTATTTTTTATTCCATCGATATCAGGGAAAAATTTCGATATTAAATCCTAATAGCTAGTCACTCTTTCTCCTAAATCACCGATCATTTCCAATTTTATTTTCAAAATAAGATAATTTCCAGTCTCCTATTAAAAGTAACTTTCAAGAAAAATTTATAGCACATAGGCTACTTCTTATCCCAGTGAAATGTATGGTTCCCGTGGAATTTTTCCAATCTCGTCAGAATGACTGAACGGATAATAATATTTTGTGTAGAAAAAACTCTATGACAAATAATTGGCAATAATAGGTACATTAATTTCGACCAAATTCCATTATCATAAAAAAGGTTAAAGTGGGTCAATTTTTGAAACGTTAGACATACCTATACTATTAGCTTTACCTATTAGATATTAGTATATAGATTTCAGTCTACAGTCCCTTAAAACTGTGAAAAAAACTAAACTTGTAGATCAACGCGATCAGATGTGGCCATTTATGTTGTAAAAACTCACGATTTTTGTGATATCACAAGGCAATTAAAACCTACAGAATAATTTCCGTTGACCTATAAACATAAAATTTTAACCGATTCAGGGAATGACCTTAAAACCGTAAACATTTTTACGGAACCCTGAGTAGCTACGCGAGTGTAAAACCCGCTGTAAGAAGCCGTTTTTTTTTTTACTTAAATAAAATTATAGTTTAGACAACATAGGAGGACCATATCAGACAGTCAAACATACAATTGCATAAATAAAATACCTTTATAGGATACGCACACACGAAAAATCATAAAATCACTTCTTTACACAAAAATTACGATTTGAAAGCAATAAGCAAAACATAAATTATGATACGAGACAATGTTGTAACAATCCAACAATATACATATCTTATTTTAAATTTGTCAAAATCATTCGCGCTGATTGTTAGTAATAGAAAATCAAAGCGCAAAATAAAATACGGTAAGTCCGCATGAATATATGTATATAATATGTATTATAGATGTTGTTTTCAACAGTCGTTACAAAATATCATTCATAGAAAGGGGATTCGTCACAGAATAAGTAATGGAAAATTTGAAAAAATCCGTGCGATAAAAATATTATCAAATGATTGAAATATTTTTATTATTTCTTGTCAAATTTTGCCGCCCCTAAAAAGTGCCGCCCGGGGCGGGCCGCCCCCCCCGCACCCACTACGCTACGCCACTGATGCGAAAGCAGTTCCCTATATTTCTTGTTCCTGTCTGGAATCATTAAAAAAAGTAGGTATATCGTGCGACGAAAGCACATTTTGTCCTTTATTCGAACAAATAGAAAAACGAATGTGTCCCTATGTAAATTGGAAACCATTCCATACCATACACGACACGTGTTCTTATCGAATTGCCTTGTCCTCTATTGATCAGATAAAATCGTTATAGGGGAGAAGGAGAACCCACAAAATGTCCTGGCCAAAAGTTCCATAGTATATTCGAAATATGAGCATTATATGTGTGTACGACAGAACAGCATACACACACCAACACAAACAAAATATGCGTGTCGAGTAAGGTTAGGGACAAAAAGTGAGACAGCATTTTGGGAAAGTTTAAGTTGAAACTTGGAATATGTATCGATCGAGTATCCCGCAACGGCAAAGGTATTGTTACGTCAACAACTTAACACCCTATCGCCTTGTTGAGGATATAACATTCAAAATTTAATACATACATATGTACGTATGTATGTATGTACCTAAATACATATACATTTACCTGAGTGGAAAAATTGTAGCTCTTCGAGCAAATAACGGATAAACAAATTAGGGACTCTACATAGTACATACAAATGTACATACATATGTACAGTACTTACAGTGTAAGTTAATTTGTTGAAACCAAAAAATGTATATTATGTATCTATCTATGTACATATATGTTACATAAAAAAAAAACTTCGTTAGTACGTATGTACATATATCCTGTCCATCATAGGGATAACAACCTGAGTTTTAGTAGAAAGAACATTTTCGGTGTTATTTGCTTCCGCTTGGGCACGTTTTGTGTTTGAGTTTATTTGAATGGATCATGAGACTCAAATAGGGTTTGGTGCGTTTTTTTTTTTTTTCATTTAAAAACACATGGGTACAATTAATCAATGGCGAAAGACTTGAAGAGCTGGTACTGGAACAAAACTATGGTTGCTTTTTTGAATTTGACAAGCAGAATTGACAGATTGGGCAATTTTTTTGTTACCAAAATTGCAAACAACAATTGGAACACAACAACCTAATTTTATAATACAACTAAGTTATTAGGTATAGGTATTAACTTTTGTATGCCATTAAAACTGAGGTAAAAATATAAACTATGCGTTGGAGTGGATTAGGTTAAAATTGAATTTAAAAACTGTTAACCTTTACCTTAAAATGTTAATTTAAATCGGTTAATTTCCTACTCAACAATGAAAAGGAATAATCAAAGAAAGAAGGTCGATTGAAGTCATATATGTATCAAAATATCTGTTTTTTTATAAAACCATGCATTGCAAGTGATTTTAAATATTACTCGTGATCGTGATTGTCATAGACTTGACACAAAAACGGTCCAATAGTCCTTGCTGACTTAAATTAGACGTTTTTCTTTTTTAGCTCTGAGCAGAGCCTGAGCAAGTCGAGTTCGAGTATGCTCTCCGATATATTTATGAAACAGAAACACACTAAAGCATTGAACTGCCAAAAGCAGTCTGTCTCTATCATACCACATGAAAAAAAGTGAGTTAGCAGCGCTCATCTTTTTACTCCATTTGCTCGGTCATTTTATTTAGAGCTCATTGAGCTCGCTCCGAGCTAGCTCCGATTAAAAAAAGAAACACAACCTGAGCGCTCCGATGTGTCTGAGCTTAAAAAGAAACACAGATCTTTTTTTGACGGCTCAGTTCTCTGCTCTGAGCTTAAAAAGAAGAACGCCTATTGTTTTATGTCAGCCATGTATTGGAATATTTTTGTAATTGCTTATCGAATTTAGACATTTGAACCATCGCGTTCGGCAACCATATTGCCCCTTCACTTATATTGGTAAGAAAAAACAATAAGTTAACATAATTTCTACCATTTATTTTAAGTAAATATACATAATGTACATTATATACATAATATGCACATATGTATATGTACTCGAAAATTCGTTTCTATGAATTAAAATGTCCTCTATTTTTTTTAAATAGAATCACTTCAAATTTCTCCAGCGTTATGTTAAAAAACTATCAAATATTTGGGTTATAATAATTTCAATAGTTGCTGATAAGGACTCAAACAATACGAAGATCTTATATTTTATTAATTATTATTAAAGAATAAGTTTTCCGTCTTTTATTTATGATTTCTATCACTTATCTGTAGGAAGTGTAAGTATTTTCTTATATGCCCAAGTCTATTATAGATACTTCAATTTCTTGTTTCAAATAAATGCAGAAGTTTCACCATGAGGCCCATATAAAATATACGTACATATGTACATAATGTATAACATATATAAGTTTATTGAATATCTCAAGTGTTTCTGCGTGACCACGCACATAGCCACGTTCGTCAAATTTGAATTTGACACAAGTGTGTCGTACGGAAATCTATAAGGATACACATCCGTACAACCCCATATTTCCTTGGTCTTTGCTTCATAACACTCTGTATCTACATTATACCATATCAAATCCGTCCTATAACTATTCGTTCATTGATTATTCTGGTCGAGCTTCATTCACTTCAATGACTTGTGCGTCTGTCAGTTGACGTCGTCAATTGGTCGTCTAGTCATACCATAAGTCCTATATTCCCTATTTCCTATACATCCTAAAAAATATCGAACTCCGGCCCATTGTGTCATTTGGATTGGACCTTTCTGTGTCGAATGTCGATATTTTGTTCAAAAAGTCCGTTCGCTTCAGGAGCCATTCAAATAGACGAATTCAAGAGGATATCATCAGAATTTTCAATGATTGCAATGATACTCGTATGTATGCATGTTCTAGAATCTAGAATCAGAATGTACAAATGTGAGGGTATTGAAGCGGGTGTGGGAAACCAGGAAAAGGCAAATCCAATTCGCATAAGCATATACATTATGTAGCTTTGCTTGTACCGAGAAGGAGAGATCAATGGCCATGTCTTTGAAGACAGTGTTACCAAATTCAACATACTATTCCAACCCTGCCTCTCAGGTTTCGGCCTGAGTGGTGGACGTCAGAAGTTTTTTTGTGTGCCATTAAACGTGACATGCATACCGGATTGGTATCCAACCATTTCGTAGTCGTCTCTGTCGGCCGCAAAAGGAGTACTCGGTTTTGTTATGAGCAAAAAAGAACACTATGAATAGATATGCATGTAGAAGATATCGTCGGTCTGGCACAATGCAGAATATGAGAATAATATAATTTGGATGAGAATGTGGATGATTTTGTTGATGGCTTTGGCTAATCCAGTCTCCAGAGACCGATTGATTGGTCAGAGCGATTTGCTGCTGCTATGTGCCAGCTCCTACACTGGTGAACTTGTGTTGAAGATTCATCTTGTTTTATCTAGGTGGATATCCTGATTTTTTGATGAGCATCAAAGCATGAATGGATTTTAAATTGCTCCTAATTAAACCTATACCATATGTATTTTAAATATTGATATTTTTTCGTGTTTTTAGGCCTTTGCAATAATTTGTGATCCAAAAAAAATCAGCTGGGATTCATCCTAGAAATACTTTATATAGTATGTATATAATGGTGGTTTGTGTAAATGAAGCGATAACATCTGTGAGTTGAAAGCATCAGCAGTGATTTGTTGCAAATGAGGATGGACACATAACATTTTATGCTAGTCATCTTGATTTTTGCAAAAATACCGGTACAGATACATAAATCAAGAAAATGGACTTCGGTAATTGATGAATGAGAAACATAAACAGAGTAAATGTATTAATGCATAATTGAGAAGGTCACTTTTGGAAATGAAAGATCTTTCGGTTAAGGTTCACGATATTAGAATAACTTTTAGTTAAATAAATGTTTATCTCCTGTTCTTAAATACATTTTCATTTTTTTGATCTTGAATTTAGTGATTTTCATGGCCATGACATTTTTTAACAGGTAAAATGGACACTAAAAATTGGCTGCTCCCTTAGATCCATTTACATGGTTAAAAATTCGTTATAAAGAAGTAATTCGTAAAAATATTCGCAAATTAAAGGTATATTTTACATTGACTCATATGGAAAATTCACTGGGATTAATATGAATTTGTTGTATTCAGGTTCGTTAATTAAGGTTACTCTGCATTTGCAATTTTCCACCATACCTCAAAATCGAAATCAGAAGCTTCGGCTTAAAACTTATATAACAGCACATTTGCACTCATGGTTAAATTATATTACTCTTGATGTGTAAAGCAACAAGAACGACTTCTGGATTAAAATAATCGTAGATTCTTAGGAGACATTTTGGCCCTAGCGAGGTATCAGCTCGGAGCGGAAATTCTCCGATTGTGTGCGACTCAGGGGAATTTTTTTTCGAAATTTTTCTCCCACATTCATTCAACGCAGCCGGAGAATTGCGTTCTTGTGCTATTTTTCTTACGAATTCCTCCGATACAAATTCATCGCCAAAATTTAGGAACGTTTAAAATTATTTTTTTTTTTTATTTACATTACGAAAATGAGATTATTATTCTCTTTTACTAAACCTACTTTGTATTGTAATTTGTTTTGCGTGAACGTAAGAGTTTCAAATAGACTGCGTGTATACTGTATAAACTTGCAAAACTATTAAGCTAGTAAATAAATCTTGAATAAATTTGAATATTGATTTTGTTTGTTATAATATGTAGAAATCCTAAATTGAATAGGTATCAAACGAAATTGATTGATAGGAAGGAAGTATTTGGAAATCGGATATGTCATTGATTCTTCTTTCTATTCAGTTGGAATTTTGTTGACCTAGAGCTTAGTTGGGAAAAGCAAAATGAAGAAGACTGTTGAGGAAAGTGGCGACAGAAATCTATGTTTTGGTTCACGAATTGCTAGGCATCGTTTACTATCAATGAATCCGAAACCATTAGACTATCCTGGTCCATTTGAATATAGTCAAAATATGGATCTTATCAAAAAGGTTAGTTTTTTTTAAATAATTATTTAGTTATTATTTTTTTTTTTCTTATAAAAGTATCCCAATAAAAAAGGATATACGCAAAAAAAGGATGCCAGCAAAACAATAAGAGGCAAGGTTAATTTGAGAACTGAGTCTTTCGCTCCACCAGTTGGAACCTACGATATTTGTAGACCCAAAATTTGGAAAACATCTGCAAAACCATTCGAAGTTGGAGAAAAATTGAATCATTATTCAAGATACCTGACCCCAGCGTAAATATAACACAAACAATAGCTTTTAAGAATCTCTGATGACCTCATTATACTTTTTAGTCCAGCAACATATAGCACTTTCAAACGCAACGTTCAGGTTTGTACTTCGTTCGGACATGACAGAATAATTGTCCCATTGGTTATAATTTCCTGTTCACCTTTTAACATGGCGTACTGTTCGAAATGTGAGCAAACACCAATTGGTGATTATTGGCACAAAAAAGCAACAAACCAAGACTTGTGTCGACCTTGCATGGAGAAAGAGTGGACGGCATTGAAACAGTGTGGTACGAAAGTTGTAGTAAGGTATCGTAGGACAAATGAGCTAAAAATGTACACTTTGATGCGCTATTGTGACTTTTATCATGAACACAATTGTACCAAGGCTGCAGTTCAGCAAATGCCAACCAAAAATTTGATATTCAAGCTTCGCAAAGAAAATTATTTATCATCGTTTGGTTTGTGAAAATATAAAAGATTCTAAAAAGCTGAACTAATTAGATACCTATTATAATATTTTTGATAGGTTTGTAATTTATCAAATGCATGCCTATGTTGGTATTTGCAATAAAATAAATTATACTTAGCAAATCGTGTATGGATGTGCATTCAAGTTGTCAATTTTCTAAAAGCAGGAACCGTTTTAAATAAAACAATAATTAATTCTCAAGTTTATGTATACAAAATAACCCTGCACAATTTAAGGAAGATCGTCGATTTCGATACTTCTATTCAAAAATTTAGAGATGCCCACCTATGCTGACAAAGCTGTATTTAAATCGTATTCCGATTAATTTTAAATGTAATTTAGTTTTTTAATTTTATAATAATTATTATCCAACACATTTTAACAAAGGAGTATTTATTTACTTAAGTGGATATTATGATGTTACTATATTATGCCGTTGCTTATGTTTTTCGACCAAATTATTAGTTTCATATTATATGCTCTCGCAGCAATTCTGAATAGATTTTTATCACCAAATTTTGCTCTTCTCCAATACTTTACAAATAGGAACCTAGTCAACAATCTATTCAGATTCAGAGTGGTCTTTACAGAACCAATGGAAAATAGCTAATCACACTCTAGCTTTGAGATTTCAAACTTCACTACAGTAATAATTACTTCATGAACCAATTATAAAAAAAACACCAAATTGAAAAATTCTTTTCTTACGTAATTTTATTAAAAAATTGTACACATTTTGTACATTTAAGATGTTAAATGTACTTGCCCCTCCGTGATTGGAAAGACCTGCAATAAGAAAGTGAAATATACAATTTTAATTTGAATTTCAATAAGAGTTCTCGGTATTTCCTTAGCAAATACGACTCAGTTCAGTTATGGTAGACTAAAATTCACTCAGCAGAAGTCTGACGTGCTAATTGAAACATCAGCGTCTGCTCATACTATTGAAAAATAAAGAACGAACAAAGATAACTCACCTTTAAATTAAGCGCGCAACAAGCAAGCTCCTCCAGCCTTCTTAATCTTATCTTCAGCCTTCTTCGAGAAGTACTTGGCTTTAACAATGATGGGTTGTTTTGGCAGATGACCACGTCCCAACAATTTGTAGAAGCCCTGCAACAATAAAAATTAAGCATAAATCTAAGGTAGACCATTAATCGAGGAGCGAGCGCTAGCTGTGAAAGAAACTGTTTAATCTGAAAGGCTGTTCTCTACATGGGGAGAGCAATTGTACGGTCGCATTCTGTCCGCCCGACGCCTTAGGGTAATCTTCATGTTAAACAGTATCCTCTTGCGAAAGTATAGAAATTAAGAGCAAATAGAACTTACGAATTGGACCAAGTCAATAACTGGGGCCTGTTCACTCTTCTCCTTTGAGAGTTCGGCGTACTTTTCGGCACCAACAAGAGACCACAATTTATCCAAATTGATTGAGGGGCAGAATTTATGCTGTCTCCTCAAATGGAAGTTCCTCATACCAACCTTACCGAAGTAACCGGGATGGTATTTGTCGAAGTTGATGCGGTGGTGGTGCATACCACCAGCGTTACCGCGACCTCCAGGATGCTTGCGGTGCTTACCTAAGTAAAGTGTAAAATAAAGAGATAAGTCCTCCGAGCTAAAATTTTAAGGGAGCACATCTTACCGATACGACCATGTCCATGACTGACATGACCACGAAGCTTCCTGGTCTTCTTCCTTTTCTGATTCGACTGCAAGGAATAATAAAAATTAAATTAAATCACATTTCAACTCCGTGTTGACACTATCAAGGTTTCTCAAAGACATCACGAGTAGCTTTTGGGAATCCGATTTAACAACAATAATCGTTATGCAAAAAGGCAAATTTTACAGAGTATTAGAAAACCGGAATATTGTTTTAAATTTGTACACGATGTCTTTGAAAAATGAAGATTAATTTTTGGTTTTAGCAGAGCGACATCCACTCACCATTTTGCAGTTTTTTGAAAGAAAGATCTACCCGAAGTTGGCTACAGTTGACACAAATGTGAAGTTTTGTTTCTTGTAGTTAAGGTTTGAACTGATAGGGGCGCTGTAAGCATTAAGCGACTATTTTCCAAATGAAAGAATCCAGACAAAATAAAAAATAAACTAGTGTTGAGATTATAAAAAAGCGAATGTGATATATTTGATGAATACATCAGCGATATTCTGCCGTTGTGAGGCTCACAGGTCATAATTTTTTGTGAGGTTTCTTATGAGGCGGACACCATTTCGTATTCTGTTTAAGCCCTCGTAAGAAACCTCACAAAAAACTCACCATAGGAAGGTGAATTTTTTATTGTCAGGTTGGCCAGCTTATTTCTGAAAACAAACGGCTTTCAAAACAAAACCGGCGGAATTTAAATAATAATAAAAATGAATTCTATTGGTAACTAATTCGTTTAAACATTGATGTTTAAATTCTAGATGATCAGAAAACCAAACGAGCGTCGCGGGAACAGCTCGAATATTTCATAGATTTTGTTCGGAGAAACCCCGATCTCCTTGCAAATAAAAACGACCCCACAAACCCTCAGAAAATAAAGCACCGAAAGAAAATATTTTGAAGAAAATTGAATTTAAAAAAAAAATAAAATGAAAAGAGGCCAAATTGTGAGTATACTCGAATGACAAAGGGTAGTGAACTGTCTTGGTCGTCATATGGTGTGACTTCCTGGATAATGTCCAGGCACAGAGTTTTTGAAAACCGGAAAAATTTAATAAAAGTTGTGTTTTGAAGGGCAAATGGATCATTTATATCTCTTAATTGTCTTAGCATTCTCCTTCGCTCCAATCTAAGCCATTTATTAAAAAAATATTTACTTTTTTACTTCTGCTAATATGTATGTATGTAAATTCTTACTTTTCATTAGTTGATTAAACTTCTTCCAAAAGATGTATTAAAATCAAATTCAATTCCATTTTTCTTCTTATTTTGGTATTTTTGTATAGTTTTGAGAAAAAGATGTGTCTACTACGTGAATTGTGATCTGCCAATGACCAGATCATAATTTTCAAGTTTTTATGAAACTCACAAGTTGTGAGGTTTTTGCCAGAATTCAAATAAGTCATAGTTAAATTATTATTTTCATACATTTTAAAAAGAATGCATTTGTTTTAAAACACATCATACGGTATAATAAAGGTAACTTTCTAAGAATAATGTAAGTTAGTGAACGATGAATTGAAGAAATTGCTATCAATAAAAAGTTTTAATTGAGTTTAAACTTTGTATATGAAAACTATAGTACTCTCATGGCTGAGTCTTTTTAGGGTGACCACATGCCTACTGGCGCTAGTGTCGCAGAGTGGAGAGATGCATTTGTCCTTGAGTCAATGACTGAGAGGTGAATATTATTACTATTCGATAAGGAACTAGTGGAGTAAAGGAGATAAATAGTTTCCCTGTAAAAATAACAAAAAACGTGCCATACGAAATTCAATTTGTGGTGTTTATATGAAATTTTTGTATGCGAACAGAAAACAAAACCGAAAGGAATGCTTGCGTGGTGGCCACGCCGGCACCGTTGTCGTCCTCGTTGTCAGCGGCTTACCTTCTTCGATCGATGTTTTTGTTTTTCTTTTATTTTACTTAATATTTATAGCTTATTGGAGGTACGTTGCTAGGTATCTAGATAAAGATTAAATTAATAACGTAGGTAATTAAATTTCGGTTTGTAAGTAAATTGGAACGTTCAATATTTGTTTTTAAGGACACATAGCACAACATATACCTAATTTTTTTTTTAAGGATTTTGTTATTTATTGTCCTGAATTCAAATAATTTTTTTTTTTTGACTCTAAGAAATCTCGAAATACTTGAATATATGTATGTACTGTACATATATCATGATTAAAAAAAAACAAGTTTTTTTTTCATCCGAATAATAAATTGAACCATTTTTGGTTTATACATTTATATATCTTTCTTAGACAACGTTTGGACGGCTTTTTTGGTTTCGCAAATACCTACCTATCTCAGGAACAAAATATGTTATTAAATTCAAATAAATATTTATTCCATTCACTGGAAAATTTTCAACGTACTGTTATTTTTTTAAGTAGAAAAACTAAAAAAAATGTTTGGGGCTCAAATATACCATGAATGAAAAAATGAAAAATACCTATTCAAAACTATTTTCTACTAAATAAAATGATGTTTTTGACATATGGTGAAAGTTTGAAAAAAAATTCAATTGACAGTTTTTTTTACAAAAAAATAAAAAAAAAGTACAAAAAATCTACCAAAGAATTGGTAAAAAATGTTTTTTTGGCTCGAATATCTCAAGACCTGGTAACGATATTGACTTCAAATTTATTTTTATTATACAACTAAGCGAAAACGTTTTTTAACTTCCCATAGGAGGTGATTGTTATCGGTCCGATTTGTCCAACTGAAATTTTTGACATATCTGGACGTTTTAAAGTCTTACAATACCTATATATTTGTCATTTTTAGAGACATGTTTGTGTGTGTGAGTGTACCTACGTTTTCTTACGAAAATCTCTATTTATTTTTAAATCCTCCATCGCTTAGTTCCATTGGATTAAATCTTGTTTGTACACTTTTCTCCTTTTCGGAGTCAGGATAACTCGATTTAAATCATTTAATAAGGAAGATAATTGAAAAGCTTTTTTATCTTTTCGTCACTATAATTTTCTTATTCAGGATCTATTAAACCTCAAAACGCGTTTAGCTTATTATGGCTCTATTTAACGTTGCATAAGTTTTATAAATAACATTTTCGCGTTTTGAGGCATTATAAAGGAGTGTATAAATTTATGCAGGCTTTATGTGGCGTTTATAAATAAGGCTGTACACCCACGCCACAACCCATTAATCGGATTCTGTGGTTAGATGAATACACTCAGCCTTATTTATTAAATTTCACTAAACTCGTCACAACCTCTTAAAACGAGTTAAATCACTTATCCTAACCATTTACTTACGCCTTGCGTAGCTATCCCTTTCCTTCTTTCTTAAAATCATCTTCGCTATTCTGAGAATTAATTCTCTAGAAGTGTGTAAAATTCGTCGAAAATCACCGAAAAACTGTGAAAAGCTGCTCCAAGTTACACATTTTTCTTAGTTTTTCACAGAAGAGAGCACAAAATTTCTCCAACCACAAAAATTTATGTGCACAGAAAATGGAAGACTGTCAAACTAAAAAAAAAATGATATTTTAGTTTTGTCGTTAAAATAAACAATTTTTTTTAATTCTAATTTTCATTATGGAAAACACCAGTATGATTTTTTGTTGGCATTTTTTTGACGTTTCGTAGTCTGTGAATTTCTGTGAAATGTCGTTCCACTTTGTTGTGCACAATTTCTCTCTCGCTGAGAGAATTTTACCCCCACTCCTTAAAAAAATGTGTGCTGTGAATTTCTGTGCACAAAACACTGGAACAGCCCTAATGTAATCAACCACTTAAATTTCCCGTGTGGTCTAGTCAAGAAAAAGTACAACAATTCGTCCAACATTTTAATTAAATTTTGACATTCCACACATCCACAGCTTCACTGCTCCAGGTTGACAACTACAAAAAACAAATAAAAATTAATTTAATTTTGGTTTTAAAACCGGCATTTTTCCTAATTTTAACTTAAAAATGAATATTTGTAACTCCCACAATGCGATTCACGTCGAAGTAAAACTCAAACCTGGAAATACGTAAGTGTTTATTTTAGGTCTAACATTAATAAAATGTGCCTTATTATCAAGAATTGATTTAGTCGAATAGAAACAATTGAGATTCAGTTAAAGAGGGAACTCGACTGTTTATTTGAAAACAATAAGCAATTTTATTTATCTGGCGGCATAGTTCCTTTAAGTGAAATAAGTGAACCCATTCTTCAATTGCATGTGGAAAGTATATGCATCGATGAAAACAGTTCTTCAACAGTAAAGTAACACACTAAAAAGTTGGAAGTTCTCTAATCTAATGTTTTTTGTAGATCGATTCTGCACTAATTTATCACATCTACAGACCGCACAAACGGGATGTTGAAGTCGAAATGTTTCAGGTAATTAAAAATAGTTTAAAGTATTCATATATATGTGTTCAAATATTTTATCCCCTAGGATGATCAAGAAGGTGGCAGCGAAGAAGTTCCTGCTTCCAATCATTGGCTCCTACCCTCCCATTCGTTCGCTGGTCTTTGGGAAAACCTCATCTATGAGGAAAACCTCAAAGAGAACCTTTTGAAATTTGCAGAATCCTCGTTAGTATTCTCGGCACATAATGTCAATCAGAACGTTATATGCTGCAATAGGATTATCTTGTTGCATGGACCTCCAGGCACAGGAAAGACAAGTTTGTGCAAGGCTATCGCCCAGAAACTGTCTATACGAATGGTCTCAACGTAAGTCATGTTTTGATCATGAAGTTACAATGTTATTGTTTTTTTTTTTAACAAACACAATTTAGGTACAAGTTTACTCATCTTATTGAGATCAACAGTCATAGTCTGTTCTCCAAGTGGTTTTCAGAAGTAAATTAAAATTTGTCTATAGCTTCTCGATGCCTAAAATGATTTTTTTTTTCAGAGCGGGAAGCTTGTAATGAAACTGTTTACTAAAGTCAGAGAAATTATTGCTCAGCCAAAATCCCTAGTTTGCGTTCTAATCGATGAAGTAGAATCAATAGCATACGCCAGAGAATCTATGTCTGGTAAAAGAACTTTTTATGATTGAAAGAAATTGTCTTAAAATTGTTTTTTTTTTTTTACTTTAAGGTCAGGAACCCAAGGATGCCATGCGTGTTGTTAATGCTCTGCTTACCCAACTTGACAGTATTAAGGATTCTCCGAATGTATTGATTTTAGCCACATCAAATTTAGCTTCCAATATTGATCTAGCCTTTCTCGATCGTGCTGACATTAAACAACACATCGGTAATCCATCAGTTAGAGCAATATATCAAATTTACAGTTCGATGCTGCAAGAATTGATAAGAGTCGGAATGATCAAAGATGGATTCATCCCACAATACAAAGATGAGAACTGCAACGCTAGCTTGCTTTCATTGGCCAAAGAGAGTTTTGGAGTAAGTGGAAGGACTTTGAGGAAACTTCCATTTTTAGCACACGCCATTTTCATGCACAACGTTGGCGACCCTATCGACTTGGAAAGGTTTATTCGAGCCATGAAATCAGCGCTGAAAAAGCATTTGGTGGATCAACAGCTATTACAAAACACAGTAAAATAAAGCCAAAAATGTTTTTACTTCCTTTTATTGCTTATAAGATAAAATACGATCAAAACTAGTCTCTCCACGTTCTTCGTTCATTAAACTTGTTTTCGACATCACGTACGCATGTACTTCTTGCAAGACTTCAGTAGTTTCCACATCCCTGCCGACTCCGTCAATATAAAGCTCGACAATTGGAGGGCTCTGCAATATCTTCGAACCTATCACAACAATGAGTGGATAGCCCATTCTCTTTGAATCCATGAGTCGTTTACCGATCGTTAGATGTCTTCTGTCGTCAAGCATAATATCGTCTGGATCACAAATCTTTTTTAAACTACTATGTAGTTCCTGCTCGTAACTGAAGGAAGCATTTTGCTCCTTGCTTCCCTCCTAAAATTGAAATATTCAAAAACATAGGTACTTTTTATTTGTCAATCTTATACCTTAGCAGAGATTATGCAAACGTCAAACGGTGCAATGAGCCTAGGCCATCTGAGTTCATTTTCTGTAGACTTTACCTCTAAGGATGCAGCCAGAAGCCTGCTAATACCGATACCGTAGCATCCCATTGACAAGTTTTGAGGTTTACCATTTGCCTGTAAGAATGTGGCTCCAAGTGGTTTAGAATATTTGTCATGAAGAAGAAATGTATGGCCAATCTTAAAGAATAGTTGAATTAGCAGAGGCTATTATGGAATTACCTTTTATTACCTCAATTCCCCGCGATTCTTCTACCGATGACTGACATTTTGGGCATTTTTCTAATTCCCCAGAGACCTCTTCATTCGATGAATACTTACAAGCCTCGCATTGGAAAATTCGGTCTTCTCCAGTTTGCGATACAAAGTGATATTCGTGTGATACACTTCCACCCATAATACCAGTACTAGCGGCGACTAATAAACAAAAGATTTTTTTATTTATGGCTTGGTCAGGCTACCCAAAATATTGTTACGGTAACAGAAACAGTTCAAAAACTCAAACATGCAAATCTCTATAGGGTTACTATTTGGGTATTTTGCGTCGCCTAGATCTTAAGCAATCTATTCAAATTACCTTTAACAAAGGGAACATCTAATTTCTTGAAGAAAGATAAATAAGCTTCACTGACTTGTTCATAGGTTTTTTGGGCTTCTTCCATATTTCTATCAAATGTGTATAAATCTTTCATAATAAATTCCTTAGCTCGCAAAAGCCCGAAGCGGGTCTTCAATTCGTCTCGAAATTTAGGACCAATCTAGAGAAGTATGCGTAGAATAAACGACTAAGGGCACAACATAAACAACTACTTAATACCTGATACAAACGAAGAGGTAACTGTTTGTAGGAGATTGGGGCTGCAGTAGCAAGCATTGATGTCACAGCTTCTTCGTGAGTCTAAAACAATAATTAAATGAGCAAACCTTCAGCTTTTGTTCTTATTTATAAATACCGGACTAAGCAAGTGTTCTTTACCATGTCTGTCCTTGACAAGATAAAATTCTCCTACACCCTGCTCAAGTCTTCCTAAAATAAGGTTTTTGCTGTCATTAAATTAAATCAATCTTTTTTCTTACCTGTTTTTTTCCAAAGGCCACTAGAAGTTAAAACAGGCAATGAGATTTTCTGGGCTTCGATGGAAATCATGTGCTTGTTGACCAAAGCAATGCATTTGTCAAGGGCTTTCTGAGCCAAAGGTAAAATTTGAAATGTTCCATTATTCGATGATTTGATGAGGCCTAGTTCAAGCATTAACTAGAAATAATCAACGAAGTTTGTCTATTGCATAATTAATAAATATTAACTACTTGGTTTGGGTTACCTTTTGACTGCGTGATGTGATTTCAGAGGATTTCACAATAGCATCTTTAGGTGTCACTATGACTGGCCAAAATAATTTGCTAGTCCGATTCATTACGAATTTAACAGGGGTAACTAATTGTTTGTTGTAAACTTTTGTTACCTTATTCGATAAACACAAAAAATCGCCACTAGATATTTACGGAAGCCGACGAGCGAACTAAAGAGAAAGACCAACGACTAAACCAAAACCAAACCATCAAATGTCAAACTAAACTATACAAATACAATTTAATTCAATGCAGCGTCTTGTTGAGTGGACGCTTTATATTTTCAATCTGTGGATATAAATCCTATAATTCAAATCAGTTTTGTACTACTAAAACAAATAAAATAATAAATCCTGTATAGCCAAACCACTTCTAAGTCCGCGCAACATAAATCTTGTTATCTAAGTTAAGTTTCATTGTGAATTAAGACTTATGTATATTCAACACAAATGTAATTTTAAAACGAAATCTCAATAAAGTTACTACTACTACTACTACTAATACAATTTAATGACACTAATAGAAGATAGGAAGTACAGGGCCAGAACAAGTTAGAATAGAACGAATATATGGACATGGTTATCGAAAATGACCAGGCAGTGCGCAGCGCACCATTGTATATAAACTATACCATTTCACATACAATGGTGCGCACTGCGCAGTGCAGTGGCACAGGCAACACCAAACCAGTGATGCCAGAATGCATTATCCTATTTTATGAGAATTAAACGTCTAAAATAAGCTAAATGAAGAATAGGAGTTTTTAAACCTCATAGTACCAAAAAGTGATATTTTCAATAAATTATTCTCATTTCCACACACTTTTAGGTATTAAAAAAGCTTGAACCTTTAGTCTAATTTTTGTATCATCTTTGCTTAAAAAAATGATTGAGATAAAATTTTTTGCATACCAGCTTTTTCACTTTAATTTCGCACCTTTAGATTGAAAGTGACCAATGTATATATGTATCTCAAAAATACAGCGTTGACGAAGTTAAGTTGGAATGTTCCAATATCTCATAAATACTTTTTTGAAAATTGTATATTCTTTTTACAGAATAATTATTCTATGTATATTGATCATTTATTTAGTTTCCATTTTCCATTATAAGGTCAGGTTACAGGAATTTTGAGTTAACTATCATTCTAAGAATCGAATGATATAATCCATAGGATGTAAATATGCTTATGTATATTGAATGATTTCTTAAACGTTTTCAAAATGTGTAAGATTAACAATTTTAAATTATAATATGTAGATAGGTTGAGATGATTACAAAATTCCTTTTACTTTTTTGTTCTGGGGCAACCGCGTGGATAAATGAGAATTTTCGGGTATAAATTTGGGATAACCTGTTAAAAATTCGGCATCACTGCACCAAACATTGAGTAGACCCATCGGATCGGAGCAGACCCAGGAAGTGAGCTGAGCTGTGCTGTGACCTGTGAGTGTCAGAGGTGAGACAATACAGTAATAAAAAGAACTACAAAAACAAATAAGTAGTAGCAGATATACAAAGTTTGATATTGAAATTTAAGAACAGAGATGTCGTATTACCAGCAATTTAACGTAATGTCTTACAGTTATGTCGTTTTCAATTGGCAATCTGGAATCAGAAAAAAGCATTCTCAAAGCGTTCAATTGGGCAAAAGTGACAGTTCTAATTGTGAAAAAGAAGAGATTTCTCTTCTGCATTTGAAATCAGAATCAAAAACAGAATCACTCACACATTCAAAGATTTTACATGTCACACTTGGCAAATGTCATGTTTTTGAATTAACAAATTGTGCGAACTGTGAAGTGATTGCTTGAAATTAAAACTAAACTATAAAAAAAATGGATAATAATATTGACAATATCTTAGTAATTGTTCTAATTTGTTAGAAACATTGTTGGAGTTGTCTTGCTCATCTTCTTTATCAAGTGATGACGATGCAAGTGATGCAGTTAATTTTCTATTGCAGGAGTTTTCCAAAAAGCCAAGATTACAAAACTACCAATACAGTCACACCAAACTTCAAATTTTTCAGAATTCACAAAAAGTGTTCAATTAGGATTCTGCTTCTACTTCTCATTCCGGATTGCCAATTGAAAACGACATTAATGATAATCTTACACTTTGGATGAAAATAATCCAAGTAAGATATTCTTTTACACGCTTATATAAGCTTTATCTACATGTATGTATGTGTTAGAGCTCCCGATTATACGGATAATTAAATACACGGATATCCATATAATAATTATTAATAATAATTACCCGTGTATTTCAATTACAGAATTACACCGTGGCAGTGGTTTTAAATAAATTAACACAGCAACATCGACATCGACGTTAGATCTAAACCCTAAATTTGATGTTGCTGTGCAAATGTTGCCAACCTTAAGGCGACATTTTTCAGGGAAGAGTGGCTATAATTGAGTCTGTTAAAACAAATCCCTTTTTGTATTGTACGTAGAAGACGTACATAATACAAAAACATTGACGCCAAACAAAATAAAAAATATATGAATGTCATCATCACTACATATGTACATACATAAGTGTTTTCATATAATTTTACAGCAAAATAATTTTTATAATTTTTGAATTATTTAAATACTCTTCAGATTTGTTTGCTGCCAAAATCGCTGTTGACGTTGTAATCTGTTTAACATGACTTTTGCTGTGGAAGTTTTATTTTCTGTCGCTGTTGCTGTTGAAGCTGCTGTGCCAATTTGTTTCTCGCATTACAGTTCGACCGATTCTGACAGATAAAGGCAAGCATTCGCCAAATGGTAATAGAACGACAGACGGACTTATCAATAAACCAAATTTTTGAAGTTTTAGGCGAACGTCAACTTGGCGAATCGCAAACATTAATGCGAAAAAGTCACATTCATTTATTTTTTAAGGTGACTCGCGAGTTATAATACCTACGGCCTTTAACTTGGTAAATTTTAATGTTATTTTTGATATTAACATCATCATCATCATCATCATCGGCTTGACAACCGGGATCCGATCCTAACCTCATTCAAAAAGTTTCCTCATTTATCCCTATCCCGAACCGACGCACAGTGTGAATTCGTTTTTCGCGGTGATTGATATTTTATTGTTTAAACAAATATTCAGAAAAAACAGTTCTAATTCTATTTTTCCATTTCATCTTTGCTTGTAACTTTGAGCGATCTAAAAAGTTCGACAGTTTTATTTTACAAAAAAGTCGTCTATTTTTATTAATGAACATTTTTACTATGGTTTTATTTGTAAGGATACAATTATGAAACTCGACAGATTTGTAGTTCAAATAGCAAATAAAAATAAAAATATATAAAATAGAATTTTTTTAATCAAAATATGACGGTGAAAAAGTAACCAGATAATGTGAACTTTTGCTGAGCTCCGGTCTAAAATTGTCAATTTTTGAAAGCTTATGTTATTGCCTAACATTCTTATAAGTTTCATTGGCAACTATAGATAACCTTCGAACAAAGTCATAAAAGTTTAAGAGCAACTTTTCAAAGGGCTATAAATTCATTTTTTATTTTTTTTTAAACTAAGTACATAACGGTTTGCTTTTCACATCTTATGAGCAATTAAAGTGGTTGAAGTTAGTTTAATATTTTTTTCTTTGTTTTTTCCGCTCTCCCATAGAAGTCGCCCCTCTGTGCAACGCCCTATAGTTGCGCATCCCAAGGCTTCGGAACTTCGGATGTACTGGTCTACGCCGCCCTATCGTGAGTAATGTCTACCACTCTGTTGCCTACCATACATCATGAGTTTCAATATTTATTCGTAGGTTGAAATAAATGTTTTTTTGATATTAGAATCGGAAACAACTGTACAGAGTAAGGTTTCCTGGACAGAAAGAACTGCACCATCACCCGCAACCATGGCGATTCACAGAATATAATGGCTTTGACAAGCATATAAATAGTTGCCGTTATTAACCGATCTTAAATAAAAAGTTATTTTTTTCATTTAAATTATTAAAAAAAACAAATTGCTTACTTATTTAATTTGAATCGATGGATCATAATCATTAACATAGGGTACTCAAATACATATAGTAAAGAAAGAGACCAGTTGTTCTGACTATAATACAAATTTCCTGCATTTGTAGGTTTTGCTGTCTTTAGTGTAAATTTTTTTATATTTTACACTTAAGAGCACCATGAACACCCAAGTTCTTTTTGAAACGGCAAAGTTTGCAGATAACCGGCTTTATTTTTGTTGAAATACAAAAATTTGTTCGAATTACATATATGTATGTATATAAATATATATAATTTTTTATTAAATTTAAATATAACTTACAAGCCGCACTTTCTTTACAAAACAAAAACAAAATGAAATTTCAAATAAAAACATTAACTTCGCTTTTTCACATTCATTTCAATATATTTTTTTTCCTGGCATTTCACATAGTTCAATGCTGCAATTAAATTCTTTTCAAGATCATCACTAACCTATTTTTAATATACAAAAATAACTAAGATTAATTTAACGATTATTTTTTGTTTTCCTATTTACATAATAATTGAAAGAATTATAATATTATAGAGCAACGGACATTTTTCCGTTTATTCAGTTTCTAAGTAAAAAATAAAATTAAAATTAAACAAAGATACATTGAAATAATGCAATATAAAACAATAAATAATTATATGCAGAAAATGATTGGGTTTTATACGTTATTAATTTAAAATCATTTTGCGAGTCTATATTTAAACTACCTCTGTTCTGCCCAAAATGGAATTGTAATTGTGCGAGAGACTACTACTGTCGAGATTGTTTTCAACATCTTTATCATCATTATTTTGTGTTATTTCAAGTGGGAGTAGCTGATCTTTATCATTATCATCGCTTTGTAGCGGGTCAGTGTCAGCTTTAAGGTTACTTTTGTCACCTAATTTTGTGTTTAATGGCAGCTCAGAGTTCTTTTTGTTTTCGCTATCTGTCGGAACCTCAGATTTTTCTTCTTCTTCGTTGTCCTTTGTAAGCAAATTAGTTTCTTCGTCGTAGTTATAATTTTCGTTTTTATTGACTTCATTAGCTTTTGATCCAATGCTGTCTTCACCTCTATTACTCTTTTCACTGTCCTTGATTGATTCATTTTGAGGCTCTGAATCTTTATCCTGATTGAGTGGCAATGAATCTTCCTCCCGATATGGCTGTAACGAATCTTCCTCCTGAACAAGGTTTCGGTCACTATCTTGAGATTCTTCCTGATCGATTGGCTGTTCAGTTTCGACTTCGATCTCGCCATTATCAACTGTTCTATTATTAGTTTCTTCATATCCCTTTGAGTTATCAGCCTCTTCGACAAGCACAACGACCACTTCCTCTGATTCTTCTTTATCTTGTATATCCTTTTCTGAATTAGTATTATTGACATCACTTTCTGGTGTACTCTCTGTTTTCTCATCTTTCCCTTGCTCGCTTTTCTTGTCTATTTCGTTTTCTTTTTCCCAAATTGCATTTTCTTCCGGATTTAATAATTTCTCTTGTTTAAGTTCTTCAACCATTGGCTTGGCATATTCATATATATCCTCCACTTTATTCAGTGGAATTTGAACCTCCATCTTTAACTTAACGCAATTCTTTTTAATATTTTCTAAGCGTTCACGCTCCTGTATTTCTTTCTGCTTGACTAATGTTGGATTCGGTTTATGCGTGGTCTTCTTGCGTGGTTTTTTTGGTGCCTGAGCAGATTCATTTCCGCCTTCAGTTAGCTCCACCTCTAACATACCAGCTAGGAGACTTGCAACCTTTGAGAAATCATATTCAGTTGTTAGTTCATCATCTGCATTGGTTGTTGTTGTTGGCGTAACGATCGCTGGTTGTTCCGACATGTTTACAATCGTCTGATTGGTGTTTACACCCATGCTTGCGCTGCTAGTTATAACAGATTGCACTAGAAGATTTCCGTTGGATTTACTAGACGTTGGAGGCAATTCATCATCGTTATCAGAATCCAAATTAATTGTATCAGTTTTTGGTTCAACAATTGTAATTTCATCTTCTTCAGCATCACTAGCTTGTTTTTCTAATGGGAGAAAAAAAAGTTTAATGCACAGTTAGTGTTAATTTTAAATAATATTTCTTCATGTATAGCTTTTAATAACGTCTTATGTATTAAATGTTTTAAAGTAAGAAAACAACTTTGGTGTTTCAAATATACTTGTATTTCTTGCATGTTCACAAATGTATGCATTCTTTGTATATCAAGTAGGAAATAAAAAAAATAATATACATGGTTAAACCAGAATTCAGTTCAAACGTCATTCTTAAAGTTTAGAAAATGTAAAAGTTCTCTGAATGGCTCTATAGATGCGGTATTTTTGGTATAGCAGGATCTCAGTGATTTCCATTTTAACTTTATGTCATGAACAGCATCTTAAAAATAAAAAGAGTTTAAAAATATTTTTATTTTTCTTATCCTCAAATAAATCAGTTTGTTGTCTTACAATTTGGATTATCTATTTTTGTGTGTACTTCTGCCCAAGTTTTTGGCTGTGGAATGCGCTTCAAGACCAGGTCTGAGGTGGGGTGCCATAAATTTGGATATTTTTCTACGATTCCAATCAATCTTACGATGAATTCATAATCTTGGAACGGATTCTCATATTTAGAATCTGTTGTAGTTTTGTTTAATTTTGCTTGTATGGAATGTTGCTGCGTTTCTACGAAGCTTTTAGATTTCACCTGTGGTTTTTTAATTTTATTGTTATCACTAATTTTTTCATTTCGTTTTGGTAATTTGTACTCTTCTGTCAATACTTTATTTTGTTTTGATATTTTGTTGTTTTTTTCTCCTCGATGTTTGAGGTGTTTTTTGATTCTTGGTCGAACTGAAGATTTTTCTAAGAACTTAAGGTGTTCAGAATACTGATAGGGTGGATCATTTCCCTTTTGCATGCTTTTATTGTAGCTTCTTTTAATACTTTTCCAGCGTTCACGGTTATTAAGCCCTTCTAAAATTAAAAAAAGAATTACACTTCTTACCTATAAATATGTTTATCTTGTCTTACTTGGCATTTGTGTATTTATTTGTTTCCACAGCACGCCCATTGTTTGCAAAGAAGTTCTTGATTGTTTGGGGAACCACAGCTCAGGGTAGTTTTTAAGAATTTCAATTAATTGTATATCTTGTTCTGTTGTAAATAGGCAAGAGCAATTAACATCATTTTCCTCATCACCATCGTCGTAATTTGCGGTGTAGTCATCATCTTTTTCGTACGAAGTCACAAGACCTGGATGTCCAAATTCTTCTTCTTCATTGACTTCTGCCATTGGCGGTGTTGAAGGAGGGGTTTGTTTTTCGGATATCCTATCACCTATTTCAACCAAAAGGCAATCTTCTGTTTCACTCTCGGATTCAAGGTCAATTGTCACAGGGCTATTACTTTCTTCTAAATCTACCAGAACACATTCCTCATCTTCATCATTAACTGTTCCATTTAAATCTGGTGTAACAGTTGAACCATTTTGACCTATAATCATTCGGTTATGATTTAATGGAGTCAACTTTTTCGATGCTCCGGAAGCTTCTGTTTGTGTATCAGCGTTTATTGAAGTGTCCGCTACCGCCGATTTCATAAGATTCATATTTTGCACAATCAATGAATGAAAGCTCTCTAAATCAACGTTTGAAAAGTCAGTTATCTTTCCAGATCGAACCATATCCATACCTAAAAAGAATATACATGCATAATTTATTTATACTGGTCTTTTTATAACTTGTAGTTTTATGCTTAATTCGAGAGAATCCGGAAGTTTACTACATATATATGTAAGTATAAAAAACAACGTTTTACTGATAACATCAATTTAGCATAAGGTATCATTCACGTGGACCAAGGAACATCAGTTGGATAATTCAACACTTAGCCAATATCGCGCTTTTGAAGGTTTAAAAAAATAATACAAAAAATAAGTGAACGGTCCATTATGAAAGATACTTTTTGCCTAAATGATGGACCGCATGATCGAATTCAGCATAAAATTCCAATATATGTACTTACTGGATGGCAGTTTCGGGTTCTTCTGATAGCAGTTTTTTTTTTTTTTAAACACATTTTACTTAACACAATGTACTTCTGTCATATTAATATATTTAACGAACGAGGTTCCATGTGAATGATATCCTTATTGCCTTAGGGAGGAACATTCACACGTGAAATTTTATTACTTTGTTTCTACCTTAAATAGGTACAAAATACATACATATTTCTAATTAATAATAATCGAATAAGATCACTTCGTATGTTTACAGTTTTAAACGTAAACACTAAAATGTTTGGAATATAGTAGAAGGCATATACATATATTTGCGTAGGTACTTGTAATAATTTTTTTTTGTTTTTATTATCTATGAAATTGGGTGCATGCAAACAAGAGTAAATATTGAAAGATACTTTTTGTCGTCCATAAATTTATTTATAAAGTAAATCCGGTAGATTTAAATTTATTTTTGTATTGTGCGCATGTACATATGTATGTACATAATATGTATGTATGTATTGAGAAACGACTTAAAGTTTTGCATTGGAGTAACGCATCGGAATTTAATGACCGGATAAACGCATATATTCATAATATATGTATGCACTTTATTATTGTCAATTATCCTTCTGATCAGAACAAAGGGAAATAAATCTAGAAACGTGCATACATAAATAAATGACAGAAAACAGTGAAATTGATTCGAAGTAAGCTCCGAACATAATGAATACACTATTTTTTAGACAAAATAATTTAATAATATTAATACATTACATACAGACATACATACATACATATGTTACATACATACATACATATGTTCATAAGTTTTGATTTGTAGTATAAAACAAGAAACTAAAATACAATTAGTTTTTGTTGAAATTTCTCTTTGACAAAGAAACTTTAATTTCCCACATTTCATTAAATTTCCGTTTGAAATATGAAAGTTTTTGCACAAATTTAACGAATTTGTTGAAGACAAAATTGAATCCAAAATCAAAATAATATCTGGGTGCAACAAGAAAGTAAAAACTATGGATAGGTTGACGTTTTTTTGGGAGTAGTAGGACAAAGGCCAGGAGACTTAATTAGTTAAAAAAAAATATCTTATCTATGAAATTATAGTAACCATTTTATGTGGCATGTGATAAATATACACACACATACAAATTTTGAGAAGCTAAAATCATACCTAGCCATCACCAAATTTTAACATATTTAGTATATTTAAAATTTTAACTCACCTGCAGCAAGTTGACCGTTTTCTAAGCTATTAGCATCGTTCGTAAATCCTAGATCCCTCATATCAGCTAAACAATTATCTTGTAGACCTTTGAATCTACCTATTGCATATGTAAGCAAGTATGAGAGATGAATGTAGAGTTCCTTTACATCGATCATACTCTTCGCTGTTTTATACGCATTCGAATTGGTAAGTGTCTGTAATTTGCCCATCAAATGTTGGCAGATTTCCATTGCATTGAAGATCTGATTTTGCAATTGAGTTCGCGATTGCCCAAGAGGAGTATTGGGGAAGAATTGTTTTATGAACGTTGGCATGGGTCGAATATTGGGCAATTGGCCACTAGAATTTGTCACCTGAGTGCCGTTCAAAATTTGCATGGTTCCATTTTGAATCATGTTTGTCACCTGCGGGGTTGAATTGCCTTGGTATCGAATTGTGGCAATTTGTTGATTAGGCTGCCGTATTGTTATTTGCTGGAATTGAGGCTGTATCGGTTGCTGTTGTTGCTGCTGTTGTTGTTGCTGTTGATGCTGTTGTTGCTGCTGTTGCTGCTGTTGCTGATGTTGTTGCACTTGGAACTGAGGAACAAGACCAGTATTTTGTACAGCTATTGAACGAGGGGTTTGCAATTGTGCACGAATAATATGACCGCCACTAGAGTGAACTATTTGCTGAGTGGGAACACTTGTAATGGGTGAAATATTGGGACTGGTTATATTGTGAATAATTCTGGTTGGAGTGGAATGTTGATTTGGAGCATTTTGAACTGTTGTTACTTGTTGAGGTCCAGTTCCTTGCCGTTTAACTTGAATTAACTTCCCATTAGGCAATCGAACAGTCTCTTGCTGAGCCGCAGAATTCAAGTCTATACGATAACCATTAATAGTGTGATATACAGGAGTAGTGAAGTCCGACCCTTGGCCTGACGGCAATCTTGGTCCAACGACCGTTTTCTTAAGGACTTGAGCTGGAGTTGATGGTCGCACAAGGGGAGGCTGAGCACTTCTTATTATCAATGGAGGAGTATTTATACGTTTAGCGGGAGGCTGAATAGACATTATTTTTGGGCTGGGAGTTGAAGGCTGAGTATTAGTTGTTGCCTTTGTATTAGACGGAACTGTCAATGTACATTCTGGCTCTAACATGCTTAAAACGTCTGGAGTACAAACAACTTCGTCGTTGCCTTTTGGTTTTTTAGCTTGAGCAGGAGAAACTCCACCAGAGAGATCTTCTTTTGATAATGATTTGCGGCTCCGCTTTTCGCCAGCTTTCTTTTTCAAACGAGACAGTGAAATGTCGCTGGAGTCTGATGAATCAGTTCCATAGCCACTACCTTTTTTAATTTTGCAGCACAAGCTTCGGTCTCTTGTCATTTGGACCTTTATTTCGGCATCAGATAAATTAGAACTCAGAATTGCCCTAAACAAAATTTTACATATAAAAAAAGATACAAAATTATATTGCAAAACTTACTTCTTTTGCTTGTCAATAAACTTTATTAGAGCCCAATGTTGCGCTCTTAATGGCCACAACATTTTTGGTGCACAATTAAAACAGCTCCAGTTTTCATTTTGTTCAATATCGGCTACTACACCCCTTGATAAGTTAGATATAATGCAAGACTTGCAAAACACAAATGGGCAGTTTGAACAGCAATAAACTTCCCCACCTTGCCCACACCAACGGCAATACAATTCGCTGCCATCTTCGCCCTTGCTGAATTCGCCGCTGTTATAGAATTCATGACATTTTTTGCAGTGTGTAACTCGCAGAATAGGATGCATACGAATAATACTCTCGTTGGAGGGTGCCGTACCAATATGCATTTTACATATTGTACAGTGCACTTTACGTTCACGAACATGATTAACATTTTGATAAGCCTTAAGGTAGAATCTTCGTTCATCTTCAGGGATGCTGGGATCAAAATCAAGTTCTTCTCCTAGAAAAATAATGAGAATATAAGAAAAAATTATCGTATATCATTATCAATTATCTTAAAATATGTTTATTTAAGAAGTTCTCTACTAATGTAAGGTTTGCCTGTACCTGGCTATTGGGACTTGTGGGCTTTTATAAATTGTTTTTATTTGTTTATCTTATAAATTTTTTCCTAAAGTAACAAAAATTCAACTACATATATGTATATGTACATTACATATTTATACAAAGGTTGAAATTTGAAAACCTGCATAAATTTGAAAAAAAAAAAAACAGCTGTACCGATCCAAGTCAGAAAAAGTGAATTCGAAGATAAACAGATTTAATAGAACAAACTTGTATTACTTTTACTAACATTAACATTTTACTTGTAATGAGGAGAATTCTAAAGTATATTTTTCAATTGAGCTTCTTATCTAAAAATAAAATGGTCCATGGTAACTGTAAAATCTCAGGTCTTCGGGAATAAGCCTGCTACGATTGACGTTTTGGAAGCCAACATTACTTGTTTAATTCGAGAAATACACCTCGCTAAGCCGATTACAGAAGAATTCGATACGAATAAATAAACTTTTTTTACATTATTTACAAAGAAAGGTCAAAATTAACATTGATTAGATTTTTTGCCTACTATCGGATTCTGCGAGCGGTTTGAATTTCTTAAAGACTATTCAATTAGTTTTATAATAGGATAGAACAGGATAACAGGATAGATCAAACCAATAAACGTCAAACAACTTGGAAAGTTAGAACAGTCAAATATCAGAGTTTTAAACAAAACCCTTTTTTCTTTTGGTTCACGTTTTGTGGAAATTTATAACTACATATATGTATATGTACATATGTACATACATATGTACATAAAAAAAAGTTAAAATCAAGAACGACTGAACCGATTTTGCAGAAATTTGGCACAGAGCATGGATATATAAATTACTTTTTATCCCCGTAAAATGTATGGTTCCTATGGGATAGATTTCTTTTAATTTTGCCAATCACGCCAGAACGCATTTGGATCAAATTTGGTACAGAGCTAAATTATAGCCTGGAAAACCACATAGGCTACTTTGTATTCCAGTAAAATTTTATTTGGGTTAAAAATTGACCACGTTTTACACAAAAATTGAAGCAATCTGCGGTTATTGTTTTAACATTCAGCAAAATGACACAGATGGTTACAACAACTAGGACATGAACTTCGGTTGTCTTTCGATCCACTCTTTAATAAGCTTACGAAGTACACCAGGCTATCTTGAAACTACATACATAAAAACAAATTGTATGAATTATAACAAAAATATGTTTCCATAGCTTGAGTTTCTGCATTAAATTGGGACGAGAGGATGTTCGCTTGGACGTCTAGTTTTTGATAAAAGAATAAATTAATTACTTTCCGATATAAAAATCACTAAAAGCTGTTCAAAATATACAGCCCTATCGGCCATGTGAAAAACTTCCCTGGGAGTAGATTCTCTTTCCCGGAAATCTTTCTCCTTATCTTTAATCTCCATCGGAATCTCGTTTCCGGGAAAGAAATATAACCAACTTTACAAAAAAAAAAAAAAAACTTCGAATATATTTTTTCGAAAATTTTGACAACTTCAATTTTGATTTTATATCAAAGTAAAACAGTAACTAAAATCCTTAAATGTCAATAATGTAATGTTTATGATATATGTATGTAAACTAATGAGGAAAATCGTGTCAAAAGGCAAAATAATTCTTTAAACACTAAGCGAAGACTCTTAATTGGCGGATGCAGTCCATTTGATTTACCCAAAGCAATGTAAGTTTGGAGTTTATATTGTTAACGTTAATCTCAATAATGGTGTCTTTTTTAAGATTCAAAAAATACAATCTTACAAATATGTATGTATGTACGTCGACGTTTGTTTTCAAAAAGGAGTTGGAAACGACCATGACGTCGGGCTCGTTGGATTCGTGTTTCTTGATGTGATCCGCATGAAAAAGTGAATTTTAAAAATTAATTGAATATAGTAATAAATGTGTTCTCACTCATAAGATGGTAAAAATTGCGTTTTTAGTGTTTATCTATCCAATAAAAAATTTGGTGGGTGAAAGTCCCTGCAGTCGTTTTGGAAAGTTGAGCCAAACTAAGCTTTCCTACTGCAAGAATTTTGGTTTGAAATTTAATTTCGCTTCAATTTCACATAACCCATTTCAAAGTTGTAACGCTTTTGTTCTTCAAGAATAAGTTTTTAAGGCCAAAATGTTCTGTTCCCCATGTAAGCAAAGACAGAAATATTTCGGGGGAGAAACTTCATTGCCGATAGGGATTTTAATAGGAGAAATCTTTCCTTGGAAATTTTTCCATTCAAAAAGTATTGCCGATACAAATTATTCGAACTGGAGAAATTTTTCCATGGAAACTGTATTGCCGATAGGGCAGATAATGTTTTATTTATTTTATTCTCACGGAGACAGGAAATATAAAGCTCAACATACGAAATGAAAACCAACCACAAATAATAACACATGATTATGACACTTTTCACAATTCGTTCAACTCTGGAAAATCCTGCTCTTAACAGCATATATGTATCAACTTCATTGAACACAATTTTAGACTAAATATCTCAGATAGAAGACAGACATACATATTTTTACTTTTTCATAAGGGTAAAAAATTGTCAAATTTGTATGGTAGGGGGGCACGGCCCTGATAATACTCGAAATGGATTAAATGGTTCCAGGTTCCAGTAAGCTATTGAGAATTTGAGAGTGAAGTGATTTAGAAGTGAGAGTATCCCAAGGCCCAAACGGAGATCAAATGATCAGACAATTGGCAGCACCGCTCTTATCTGACCCAACCAGAATTACTCAGAGAACAGAAAAGCTTTAGTGCTGATAAGTAGCAAATACACAATCCTAAGTTCAAATTTAAACCCTGCTACTTACTATACGCCATCTACTTACAAACACATTGAATGAAGAAATCGCATACCATCGCCTTCTCACACTTCGTAAAACAAAACCTACTCGATTTTTTAGTCCTCATTTTCATCACAAATTCATCTTGCACTTGTACTTATCAAGAAAAATAAAATTATATTATTTAAACTATTAAATACCTTTGTTCATAATGTTTTGTTTGTTTGAATTTGTTTTATATCCAAATTAGATCTTAATAAAATGAAATCTTCACCCCAGGAGTACGTAGGTATGTAATGATTTCTGCGAATCAGCACTCAACGACCTCAATTTGGTGACATCAAATCGACACTTCTTATACAAAAAGAAACTTCAAATAAGTTTATCTTTAATTGATCACAAAAGACATGAAAAATCCATCAAAATAGTAGGTATATTAATTAGTTTTTCTTAAAAGAAAATTCCATTTTTTGTCGATGAAGAACGACGACGAGTGCAACTTTTTTCTTGATACACTAACACTACTTTGTTGCAATGAGCTTTGCTTCCACCGTACAGAAACAGAATACAATGTAAAAAGAGAAAAAAGTACTATGTGGTACGAAAAATGCCGCGAAACACAACCGAACTCGTCTCGTGTTCAAATCAGTATGGCGGCGAAAATTCTACAGCTCACATTCGTTGCCTTGGTGTTGTGAGCTAAAAAGAGTAAGATATATTATGGGGAATAGGAGCTTTGCTCTTTTATCAACAGTGATTTTAAGAAGGAGATGATCTGAAAGTGAGAGGTAAATATTTGTATACATTTTTATGATGCTCTATTACTACTAGCGCCACCATTTCGTGTTAAGTGAAGTATTATTTTTTGTTCTCGAAGCATCTAGAATCTAGGTGTCTTGAAAATATTTGGGCGTATTGGTCTATGCATGTTTTTTGGAGTTTTATTTTTTAATATTTATATTAAATTACATTTTCCAACCATAAGTTTCTTAGTACAGCAATCTTAAATGAGATCTTACTAAATTTTCTTGATTGAGTGGGATCTCATACGCCTACCTGCGTACCTGCCTACCTAGTCTTGTCTTCAAAATCTCAAATATTTTGATCTGTATGTAAATTTGTATTTTTAATTATTTTGACAGAAGCTGTCAGGTAGTCTCGTCTGCAAAATCCCAAATAATTTGATCTGTATTTAAATTTTTATTTTTATTATTTTGACAGAAGCTGTCAAAAAAAATGATAAAATAGGTATGTCACTTTCCTTGTTGAAACTTTGTAAAATCCTAATTTTTTTGATCTGTTTGCATTTTAATTTTTAGTTTTCATTTTGACATAAGCTGTCAAAAACAACTGTTAAATAATGGAATTTTCTCTATTGAATATCTTTATTACTAAATTTTGATTCCCTCTGAAAAAAAAAATCAATGCTTATTTTGAAAACCAGTAAAATTTAT
Source organism: Scaeva pyrastri (assembly GCA_905146935.1). Taxonomy (NCBI): domain Eukaryota; kingdom Metazoa; phylum Arthropoda; class Insecta; order Diptera; family Syrphidae; genus Scaeva; species Scaeva pyrastri. The sequence goes on along the minus strand of LR989927.1, from coordinate 1,281,385 downwards.
ATGTATGGTATGAGTACAATGCATGGGTACAAACATAAGAACATAGTTGGTAGATTAGATACCTACCTGTTTATTTTGCAAATTTATCGAAAATATTCCATTAAATTGTACCTAAAATCCCGATTTAGAATTTTAACGCAATAAAACAAAATCTATATTCCGTAGGGAAATATGAAATACAAGGTAGGTATACCTATTATAAGCCAATTTATGTGCCTAGGTATAGGCATACTCTTTATATCCGTAATGTCTCGGGACAACTTTATTGATTTTACTTGGAGGAGTTAATCTGCCTTTAGTTTACCAAAAATCAAAATTGCCCCAGAGAACAATAAAATAATAATTATGTACCTAGGTACCTTACACCTACTAATTCCTAAAAATAATATTAAATTTTACTCTAACTTTTTACTTGCCCTAGTCACAATAAATACATACATTCATATTTATGCAGCTCTTAAGATAGGTACCTCCTTATCCATACATACATACATATGTATGTACGTATGTACCTAAATACATAATGTAAAGCACCTTTGTATGTACTTATATCAATTTATTGTAATAAAACAACTTAATTGTATAACGTCCCTGCATAAGTATAGGTAACTTCTTTCACTTGTACTACACGCCTTTGTATACCTACTTTGTAGTAAATAGTTATTACCTAAAATAAATGTCTTAATCCCATGTTCAGTACATATGTATGCTATGCATGTACATAATATACTTATATTCCTAAGTACCTTGTAAAAGTTAACGAATAGATATTAAGGAATATTTAATTATATTTATTATAAATTGTAGATAGGCTCATATGTACACATGTATGTATATACCTATATGCATATTTATATACATGTGTATATATAAAGAACTTGATAATGATCCATATTGTGATTGTATTTTGGTAAGAAGATTCATTGACCTGAAAAAGCTCACAAGACAATGAGCTACCTCATCAGGTATATAGATACATATGCATGTACCTATGTATATGTACATAGATAGGTATATATTAGGTGTAATTCTTTGATTAATTTTTTTATCAACACTTAACTTTTTTCTGATGATAATTTACTAGGTACCTATACATAGGTAATTGCCTTCATGTTTATGTATGGAGGTACCGAGAACCTAAATAGTCTAGGCTAGGTCGGTATTTTCACTTAATTAAACAATAAATTAGTTTAAATTACCTAGGTACAAACATTTCTTATCTACCTACCTACTCACCAATTCCACGAAATACAAACATACACAATATAGGTATACATATGTATATTATGTATGTAGGTATCTACCCACTCATAAACAGATAATTTTGAAACTACTTACATACCTACATAATGTATGTTTTATGTATCTTTTTATGTTCTCAGATCAGTAGCCTTTCAGTCATTTTCCCTAATCTCTGTAAATATATTAACTACCCGTCTGGCTGGGCTGGATTCAAACATAAATATGTGCATAGGTATACACACTCAACTCATGCAAAAATTATGTATTATGTACTTTTAATATTACATATACTTATGTACATATAGATATAGATAGGTTTTCCACTGAGCATTTCATTTTGTACTCAGGTACCTACTCAATTTTACCGAATTTAATCAATATCGGTACTTTATAAAAATGTAGGGATAGGGACCTGCATATGTACATATGTAGGTAGATGTTCCTAATTAAAGATTATTTTGTATGTTGGTAGGTGACACTGGAATTTGGAACGAAAGAATTAATATGTGGGTAATGTAAGCATGTATTTAACATTTTTACTGCAATAGCCTTGACATTGATTTTAGAATTTTTCAGAATTTTCATCTTACATAGCCATAGTGACCTTTGTAAATACATAGGTACATACATACATACATACTTACATATTTCGCTAAAAAGTAGATCAGTTTGCCTAAATGGGTGACTTGATCACAGTAGAAGCGATCGTTAAAAATCCCTTACTTGTAATAATTACTATTATATTCTCAAATTTTGAAAAAAATGAGTTGTTTCTGTTCAAAATTAAAAATTATTGAAAACATTTCATTCATGTCGCCATTTCGACTACGCATGTCTCATGGCTATGATAAAAAAGGAAAAACTGTGCAAACTCGGTTCTCTCCTTCATTTAGGGTTGGTTAATGCCTCGTATTGTCGTATTGCAGAGCTAGTTGCTAGTTGTCGTTGTATCAGACATAAGAGCCAAAAATATTTATAATTTTATCTGCTCATGTTTATGGATTAAAGCGGTATGCAAGGGAAAAAGCGACTTCAGATTCAGATTACCAGAAACCAGACTACAGTCCAACTGGTTCGTAATTCGTATGTTTTTGTTTTCATGTCGTGTCGTCACAAACTATCAGCATTGCATGTAGATGAAGGTATTTATGTACTATGTAGGTAGGTATAGGAATTGGCTGTGTTGTGTAAATAGTGTAGACGAGACGCTGGGCTGGAGTTAAGATTGTAAATAAAACATGTATGTATGTGAATATGAAAGCGGGTTCACAAAAACGAATACAATCTTAAAATATTTGTACATGTATTTGATGTAAGAAATAGAACAGATGCAGATGGCGCTAAAAAGAAGCGTCTAGAACGCGTTTTTTTTTATTTCAGTGACAACTTGTGGTATTGGCTTTGGCTGATGGAGCCCGGGTCCCGGGAGGAGTGAGGAAGAATTGAGCGAAAGAAGCGTGTAAAGTAAAAAAGTCCGGTTTGGGTTGCGCTCAAATTTTATTCGCGTAACAGCACTGCCCACTGCAACCAACTTGTTCTTGTATGAAGCTGTTTGATGAAGCTTCTGTTATTGAAGAAGGGTTTACTTGTTCGATAGTTGACTTGTTGGAAAACGTAATCGACAAAAATAATAATGACACTTATTCGTTAGTTAAACCAGATTAAGTTCATCAAATTGATGAAATTGCTCTTAATCGTAATTAACTGATACCTACCTTTCCCAATCAAACTAAATTCTCACTGCTGAAATAAAGAGAAAAAGAACACTACACCTACACGTTTGCGTAGTGTGTGGCGAAACCATTTTTTCTCAAACAAACGTGATTGAAACCTATTACCATCTGAACTAGAATGAACTCTAAAAGTACAGTTCATAAAATATTTAAAATAAGTCTTAGCAACCCTACTCCTAATATTACATACACGTGTTGGCGTTACAGAAAAAATTGTAAACAATATCTACCGGTTGTAACTAACTGCAGTTTGCCTTATTCAAAGCTTTAAACACTCAGATGCCTATATTTATATACATATGAATAGCAAAAGCTTCTTTGTATAATTCGTTGGGTCTCGTAATGTACATTGGTCATACATACGTACTCTATGATACATCAATAAATACAAGACAAAACATTGCCATGAATTGCATGTATGTACCTAAGTATACATATGTACTAGATATGTAGTAGATACTGCTTCCACTTATTGAAAAAAACATGAACCTCACATTCTAAGGAACAAGTTTTAATTTCCAAAAATATTTATTTTTATTTTCCAATTTTAAGGAATGGCATTTTTTTCCAAAAATAGTGTTATGTATTTCGGTGCTTAATAAAATTTAAAAAAATGTACGGCGAAATGCAAAATTCACAAAAAATTTTAGATTGGAGCGTTTTAGTTTTACAGTCAGCTTTGGAAATTATAACTAAGAATATCGTTTTCTGTCTCATAAGAAATAGAAAAATACTTACATAATACATTTTTAAAAGCCCTTTACCATTTACCCTATCTACAATGATAGACAATAACAATAGACAGTTGTGGTTATTAGAAATTAATTATATTCCTAAAAATATCTTAAGTTAGTCCTGCTACCTGCTAATCGCTAGGTAACTTCAGGTTGTTGACGATACTGTTTCTTCATGTTTAAAATAATGTTGAGATAATCAAAAAAAAAAAACATCTTGTTAACCTAAGTTTCTAGGCGACAACGTATCGGAATTGATTACTGAGTGAAAGCCATGGTTTCTGGCTTAATCGAGCTTAAGGTTATGTCAAAACCGATCGAAAAGTTTTCAAAAGTTATCTTTAAAACAAAAAGTAACCATAATTGATTCAAGTAACTTAAGCAAATGCGTTTCATAATTTGGCGAAAGTTAACGAAATTTAACGGAACTGAGTAGAATGATATTATGGTTAGGGAAATATTAGACAGCGTACTTATTGGCTTTTTCATTTAATTTGGCTTAAGCTCGGTTAATGTCGTTTTTAATTCACAATCCGGAAATGGAATTAGAAGCAGAATCCCAATTGAACAGTTTTTCTAAATTCTGAAAAATTTTAAGTTTTTGTGTGACAGTATTGGTAAAGTGTGACATGTGTGTACTACATATGTGTATTTATGTACTGTCACTTTTGCCCAATTGAACGCTTTCAGAATGCTTTTTTCTGCTTCCAGATTGCCAATTGAAAACCCCATAAGTCTTTTATATATTTATTATATTTATAATCCGAGCCCTTGCCATTGCACATTTATTTTGTACAGCTCTTGTTCATTCAACAATTCATCTTCTCTTAGCAGTGTTGCCACGTACATAAATATTATTTTTTATAGTTAATTGTTAAAAATTGTGCTTAATTGTTTTTCATGTGTCTAGCGTTGCTCTAAGAAAATACTATTTGGAAAGGGCAAGCTGAGTGAATTGTACATTGCTAAACAAATAAGAAAATATTGAAAGAAAAAAAAAATAACAAAAAAATGAATAGATATATTAACACTTCATTTTGGTATGGTGGCAATGTTGGTTCTATTTGCAATTGTTTGTGTTTGCCTTTTTATTTTCATTTGGATTCATTTATTTCAACTTCTTCATTCAGAGTTCAGATTCAGAATTTCAGAACAGATTTCAGACTTTAGATTTCAGAAATTCACTCTACTGTTCAGTCTCACTCTGTCACTTCACTCAGTGTTCAGTTTTAGTTCAGTTTTTATTCAGTTTCAGTTTCAGACTTTCAGTATTCAATTCAGTAATTCAGTATCAATTTAATTGTGGATGTGGCGAGCGGTGTGTATGGCCTGTTTGCCTGTTTCTGTAGTGGACTAGTGGTCCGTTCGACTGTTGACTTGTCGCCGTGCGTCGTCGGTGTCCCTGTCATCGTTCGTTGGTTGTTTTGCATTTTTTTTATTGATAGGATTTCGGATCGGGCAATGTGTAAATCCCATAAGAAAAAAGAATAAACTATTTATGATTTCTTTGTTAAAGAGTTCTTTGACACCGTCCGCGTTTTGGAAATTACACGTACATAATAAAAATATGTAATAAACAAAGAAAGTATTAAGTGACACATGTGCTCGTGAATTTAATTGTTTGTTTTTGATATTATTATGTGTGTATGTATGTATATTTTTTAAAATAGGGTCTTAAACATCAAATCGATTATACAATTTAAAATGCCGTCTATGCAATACCCTTTAATATTTACTTTTCCAAGTTTTGAGTGTATTGGCATGTTCTTGTAGTCTGCTTCTCGGGTGGAACAACAAAAACAAAACTAGTGCATGCAAAAAATCATAATTGCTTACCCTAGGAAGGAAGAAGTAAAAACGTGAAATAAAAACAAAACAAATAGTTAAACGTGGATAAGTAAGAAATTTTATAAGCGTTCATTGAATGACCCGTTGAACTGAAGTGATTTATCAGTCTTTATTCAATAAAAAATTGAGTTAGATACAAAAATAAATAATAACTAAGTGGAAATGTGGGATGCGTGATATTGTTTGGTGATTGAGTTTTTGAAAACGGTGATTTAAAAACCCGGAAGTGACAAGGTCATTGCAAAATTTAATTTAAATAGAAGTTAATCTTTTGTTGATTGCCTCACTCATTGTGGGCATTGCTTAGGCGTAACTCAAACTAGTAATTCAATGGAGTGATCGAATACGTCATTGGAGATTTCCTAGTAAGACTGCGGATCTTAAATGGTGAGCACCTACATACACACACATGTACATAAATATGTATTTATGTACATATCTACATACCTATCAACGTGTAAATGTATTGCATAGTTGACAAAGACTTTTCCTGCTGGGTATTGTAAAAGTGATCAGTTATGTATTCTTTTACCAATGTTAAGGATTGTTAGTGTCAACAAAAATTTTTGATATGCAATAGTAATTTTTAAGAATATTAATAACATATGCATATGTATATAGAAAATATTTTATTTAATGTTAGAATTTGTTGTGAGAATGCGTAGGTAAGTATCGATGGATGTAAATTAAAATAAAATTCAGTACAAGAATGCAATCTACTTGCAAAATAAAATAACGATTCAATTTTTTTTCCCTTGAAGTATACTATACATATTTAAAAATCCATTTATATATGTAACTAGTGGACCCGACAGACTTCCATCTGCCAAAATCAAAAAGATTATGGTATTTTTTTTTGTTTTTCTGCAACATAATTAAGATCGATTTCACTTTGAGCTATATGCGGCACATCAAGCAAGTTAAAAAATTCCTCCGGTTGCAGGTCGCTTCATCCTTGTTTAACACGGATTTTTACGTATGCAGTTTTCAAGCGCTTTGACGCTATCGTCGTCCTTATTCTTTTCTCTTTTTCGTTCACTAATCAAATCAAAAATTTTATAACTTTCTGCAATTCCAGAGAACACATTGAGTTCCTTCTTCGACGATGTAAATATAATAGTAAAGATACAAAATATAGGTACAATTTCGATGTTCCTCCCAGAAAAATTTTGACTTTGACCCATCGTCTAACGATTTTTGGCCGTCTTTCGCGAAACAAAATTCCATATTGTTTTAATTTTTTCCGATTACCCTACATGCATAAGTTCGAATTTAAATGTGAACGTTGAAGTGCTTATTTACAGCTTTGTTCAAAATAATAGGAGTGCTTTTATAAATTATATAAAAGTTATTTTTAAAGCATTTGTTACTGGTAAACAACTCATTTCATTTTCGGTAAATATAAAGAGACATTAACGAAGAAAGCAAAATGAACTGGTTTGTGATTCATGCACATTTCAATTGATAACCAGGACTTTTTTAATACCTATTAGACTAATCATTAAAATAGTAATGTACATATACATAGGTAAAATTAAATATATTTTACAGGCTTTAAACGTAAAATTTAAAGAAAAAAGTCAAACATCTTGTATGAAACCTCAAATAGGAGTATTTTAAAATTCAATTACACTATATTTTCACACTTTTGATTATTTTGTGGGCCGAGAAAACATTGCACCAACGAAAAGTGTGAGTTAATTAAAAAACCTAGGTATGGAACAAAACCTTTAAGTAAATAAAGTTATTTTTAGGATGATTTGATCATGCTGCATAAAATACAAAAAAAAAAAAAAACTAAAAACCGCGGCCGTAAACGGAAAACAACAGTATCAAAAGATCGTTCATATCGTTCGTCTGAGTCGAAAGGATCCTTTTGCTTCCTCACAGATTATTAAGGAAGATCTAGTACTGACAGTAATTAGTGTAATTATCAAAGGGTGATTGCTAGAAAACAATAACAGCAAGAAATGCAAGAAAAGTGCCAATGCTGCCAAAAAAGTACATACATAGCAGCACTCCTACACCTCGCGGAAACCCAAGTCAACTATGATTTTGAAAAGTTCCTTTTTACCTAATGAAAACAAAAATTATATTTTTTACTACATAATTTGTTTTAAAGGAAGCAGTCAATAGGCATTAACACATAACAGCTTTACTTACCATGTGTAAAATAAAAAATGTATGTACATATGTATGTAAATACAAATAATTAAGTCATTTACTATTTGGATTTTATCTTTAAAAACGATCACTCCTATTTTTTTGAACACAACTGTACCATTATGGCAAGCAATGTATGAATTTGAATTGGGCGTGATGTCTTTCATTCGTCATAATTAAAAAAAAAATACATTCATACGCGTACATGCATGTATTAAATTTTTTCTAATTTTGTTTAATTATATTTTTTTGACAAAACAATAAAAAAAAACTAAGCATTTGTTTTTTGATGCAAACAAAGCCTAAGCATTTGGTTTAGATAGGTAAGTCCGTTCTTGAGTTATAAAATTACAACGAAAAGTGGTATTGATTTTTATATATATAGATAGACAATAAAGTATAGGTACTATATACAATATACTTAGATATTGCAAACCTCAACTATCGTATAATGTTGCAGCTTTTAGGAGTAAATGAAGTTTGGAATGAAACGTAGTCTAGAATGAAATTTTAAAAATTAATTTTTTGATTGAAATAACATTATCTAGTTATACATATAAACCTTCCTCTTCAATCACTTATATATTAAAAAACGCATCAAAATCCGTTGCTTAGTTTTAAGGATTTAAGCATACATAGGGACATAGTGACAGAGAAAGTGACTTTGTTTTATTCTATGTAGTGATGTACATATGTTGAAACCAACCATTGGATATTTTGGTTATAAAGAGCTACCATGAGGGCCGGTCCTAGTCGAAGTGTAATATTCGTTGGAAGTGGCCATTTTTATATTTACATACAATATGTTTACGTGCACGTTTTATATTTAGGCAAATTCTCTCTTCGTTAATGTACATGTGCATTTTCGCATCCAGCACATACAGGTGGTCCGGCCTTGGCTATCAATCAAAAGTATCTGTCATTGAAAGGAAAATTAGGACGACTTTCCACTATCGAAGCATGCTTATTTTTGATTTTTATTTTACAGTTAAATAAAAATATCAAAAGAACAGGGTTCAAGTTGTAGGGCGAGAAAACACCGTAATGTATTTTTTTCGACTGATTGTTGAAGTAGGTCAATTTTTTTAACGGATAATACCCTTGCGTAGCGGGTTCTCAGTATCTTAAACCTTCTTTTTCGGGCCCATTCTTGTTCACCCAACTACGTTGCTCCGCCTAGGCTACCTACATGTGCACCTATAGTAAAACTCGTATGGAATAGAGGTCTATCTATCTCTTTTTAGGCAAAAAGTCGGTTTTCTAAAAAATATGACTTAAAACTGAAAAAAATATTATTAAAAACAACGGCAAGGCTTACAATAAATTCTTTGTTTTATCTCTTTGAAAACCCAGAAATGTCTTATTTAATTTTAAATTAAGTTCGGCTTGTGAATATTTCAAGGCCCTTCCCATTCAAGCATTATGTATTTAATAAAAAAAGTTCTAGTTTTAACATAGTTCATTTTTGTTTTCTTTTAACAACATTTTACAGACTAGATACTTGATAGAGCTAGCAAATATTAGTTACATGCAATTTGCCACTAACTAAATTGCACTGGACATTTTTCGCTAGCGTGCAAACACGAATTCCACGCAATGTAACAATATGATTATCTGTAATTATTTTGTATGTATGTATGTATGTATGAATAAGTAAGAACAAAAGTCACTGAGCAAATAACTTGCATTTAATTGTCGTTAGGGTCTTTAAAGTGCGGGCTGCAAATGTATATTCAATGTCAATCTTATATAAATGTGGAAAAAAAACGTTGAATAAATCAAAGCCACTCAGTATGAATAATATTTTTTCTTGAAATAAAGAAAATCTAATCTAATTTCGTATCCTATGTTGCTACAAATGGGTAGGGTACTAATACATATAATGCAAAAATTAAATAAATTATTATAATGATGGAGCTCGGCTAACTTTCACAGAATGATTTATTTTAAAAACCATTATGCACCTACGATCCTACTTTTTTTTAAAGTGGGATTTATTTTTAAAATATTATCTAAGAAAATGTTAACAATTGACAATTAGTGAATATCAACGATATGACTAATCAAAACAATAATAAACAGGTCGATTATGAACGAATCGATTAATAAGTATTGGATGAACTGACATAGAAAGTAAAATAATATACTATTAGAAGAAAACTTATAATAATTTTAAAATATTTTTCTATAATGTTTGTTTGTATAGTAAGAAAAACTGAAGAAATAGATGCTCACATAAAATGTTAAATGAGCTACAGTAATTGTTGGCATTTGTCAGCCTTTTTATTTTTTGAATTATTAAAAACTTCATCATAAAATATGTATGCATTTTCACAAGTTGTCAAAAAACTTTTCTTTTCTATGGACTACCAAAATATTAATACATAATATTCACTATTTGCTCAAAAGCTTCTACACAAATTGAGTGACCATGTGTAAGAAAAATGAAACAAGTACATATCTGAAACGCTCGAGTGAATTGCATTTAATTAAAATTGAATGTGACACAGCCAAATATTTTTTTTTTGGTCAATGTTTAAATACATTTGTAGTTATTCACGTTAAGTCTGTCGATACGATTATGTAAATATTTTGTATTTGTTTCTTAGCTACTAAGAGGTACATACATATATGTAAATTACTAAAAAACAATGTTAAAAACATAGAACAGTAAAAGAATTTTATATAAAAAAAATATAACGAAACTTCAGAGTACATGTACCAAAAAAAGTCATATTTTCAATGAATAGAAAATTCTCTGATAAACAACTCGTATCAGTTATTGATGTTTTGTAATTAAGAGTTTGGAAATTATGAGGAAATGTATTCTGCATAGTTGGATATCATTTAGGACCAAGACGTCTGCCAGAAAACAAGCACTTACCTAAATTATAAATTTTTCCAAATAGGTAGAAGTAGGTTTAGGTTTGTATGGTATATATACACAAATGTGCGGTCTTCGTGGTACATACATATGTACATAGATACATTGCCTGTAACAAATGTAATTATATTCCAAAACGAAAAATTCTTGTTGTCCCTTCTTCTTGTTGTCATTGTTATTTAGATATTCAAAAAAAAAAAAAAAATGATTGTATTTAAATGCAGACGAACGGCGGACGTACACAACACATGTACCTGTGGAATGATATTTAAGGAGAATAGAAAAAAATTAAAAAAAAATTAAATTAGAGAGTTTGAATTTATTCAAATGTATGATTTTTGATCACTGCTAAAACGAAAATTGTTTTCTTTTAAAAAAAAATAAATTTCGGTACAGTTAAAGGAACCAAAATCAACAATGTCTAGAAAATACCAAAAATTTCTAAAGAATTGTTGTTTTTTTTTTTTGTGTTATTTTACTTTAAAAAAAAAAACAATTACAAATAAACCTCAAGGAATATAAATTACCTGTAAGGAATAGGAAATGAATAAAATTAATGTGGATTGCAAGAATAACCGCAGTCCTTTCAAATTTTCAAATGCAATAATAAATATGTTCTACACTTCAAAACGTTCGATATGATTATTAACAGTGTTCTGCTAAAAAAATTATACACAAATGTATGTACACGGATATGTACATATAAATATATATGTACATACATACATACATGATGTATATCATTCTTATCGCTTTTGAAACATCTTGCAATATTTTAACTTTATGTTGGTTTCATAAATACAAACAAGTATGAAGATGTGGGTACGTAATAAAGAAGTAACGATAGCGGCAGCAAAAAGTGGATAATGTCTTCCATGCATAAATGCATCATAGGCTTGGGTGGGTGCGGTAAAGTTCAAACACGCGACTGCGTCGCACGTACATACTTGCCTGTGAGATTGTTTTGATGATTCATAAATCGGTTAAATGCAACAATCGTAAACAATTTTCATCGACTCGACTTGTCAAACGGACAGGTACGTTGTGTTTGTGTGCAAGTTGTGTAGGAACTTTCAAACTACACAACGCGTGGTTTCTTTCACTTTTGTAGTCGTTATTCGTCGCCATAAAGCGTTTGAACTTACTCCGACAAAATTCTCTGTTTTGTGATCCAGGGATCGACCTGAAGTCAACCTGAATAATTTGCTCTAGGTATTTTTTAATGTCATAAATACTATTGTGTGCTTGAGAACCGAAAAACTCTTGGTATTGTCAAGAAAACCCGAGCGAACACTGTGCTAAATTCAACGAACAAACCTTGAGTTTGTTGGGTGTCGAATTTGATTTCATTGCAATTTCGCTGAACCCAAGATATTTTTTAATTGGTTATGGAATATGAATTTGATATTTTTCTTCTCTTCGAAACAAATATTCCTATAATTTGATATAAACCTCTAATATAATCTTATAAATTACATCTAATGAATTGAATTGTAATTAATTGTCAATAAATACACATTACATATATTTTTATATATATAAATTGGGTATACAATACAAGTACTATCACATGCTGCTTAAGATGCTTTGGGTTTTTACAATTCCAATACTTACGTTAGAATAAAAAAAAAACAAATACATCTGCTACAAATAAAAAGTCTATTTTCATTTTGTTGGCGTTTGTTATGAATAGAAACAATTAAGACATACACTATGAAACTTCAAAGAAAGCGCTTAGTTAATGCAACTAATTCATTTTCTCTGTATATAGCTTTAAGTTTTTTCTTAGAAGTGATAAATTATAAAAAAAAAACAATCAAAACGTTCAACTATTTTTATTAATTGGCGGAGCAGATGCTATCGAAAGTTTTCATATGTATGTATGTACAATGACATATGTATGTACATACTCATAAGCAATATTTTAAAAAATATTTAATTTAAATAGGTATATGTATACATACATACATACATATAAGTATCTACATAAATTGCATTCACTTCGCTATACTGGAAACAAGGGTGCTCCAAAATCAATTTACTAGAAATTGTAAGGAACTTTAGAGATAACTTCTTCAAGAGGAAACTGCATTTTTTAAACAAGCAAACTGGTTTAGCTATAAACAAATATCTCATCTTCTTCTGCAATTTCAAGCACTTGACTTTTCCACTGGCGTCAAAATATAATTGTTAATTTGATAAGAACTCGATGATTTACTCATAGCTATTTTATATGTATGTTTATCAGGTACGTACATATGTATGTATCTACATATGTACTAAGTAATATTGAATATTCTGTTTTATAAACCCAAACAAAAAAAAAATAATAAAAGTTTCATGTCGCCATTTAGGTCAACAAATTTGGTTTAATGAGTCCAATGGCATTTTCGTCGGTAAATAATTTATTCATTTATCGATGATATTACAAATATATAGTCATTAAACTTTCTTTGGATCAGAAACTCTCCATTGAAACAATAAAAAAAAACTTTACAGAAGCCAAACTTTTCATTAGATCTACATATACATATGTATATGTAGTTATACATAAATGTTATGTATTTTTTATTTACGTATAGGACACAGATGGCAGAAATAATTGCTAAATATACGAAGATGTAGTAGATATTCGTTTTTTGCTTTACTAAAAAAAATGATGATGATGATTTTCAGAGCAGATAAGATCTAAAGACTACTTGTAAAAGATAATTTTTATTGGACATACAAAATATACTTATATGCACACATTTATGTATATACACATATTGTATTTATATACTATAAACTTGCTTCAAGCAACTGTTATTTACTTTCTTATCTTTGTTATTTTTATAAAAAAATATAATATCATCAACTCCATTGAGAACCAACCAACTTTCGAGACACTGATTGCAAAGTCGTCAAAGAAGTATGCTCCATTAAATCAAAGTTGAATATTGGTACGTTTTTATTCTAAAACAAAATAGGTGAGCATCTAGAACAGTAGGTAGTCGTTTGTGACAAGTTCTCTTGAAAAAGCAAATTTTGTCATCTGCTCAAGACTTTGCCTTCTCATTGAACACATAACCGCATGATACAATTAAAGTGGACTCGTTGTGCGATAAAAAAAAGTGCAGTTGTCATAAACAGCAAACAAATTATCTTATCTTAAAAATGGGGTTTGCCATAAGATCGACGAAAAAGGTAATAAGGTATCATGCGATGAAGGGCTCATTTTCAGCAGAGAATCAACAATCTAATTATGTATGTTTGTATGTATACTTTCATATTTTATTGGTCTTATTTAAAATCCGTCTACATATTAATTGACTAAAACTATTCATCAAATTACATGAATGCTATTTTATATTTTTTGTCTATTATTTACAAACATTTTGGCTTCTTAAATTTAAATCCGTCAACAATTATACGAACTGGATCTTGTCTCAGTACCTATTTGAAAAAAAGCTTGAAAAGATGTCAGCTGAATATTTTTGTAAATTTCTTATTTAAAACATAATAATTTCATAATTTTCAACAGCAGAGATCGGGAATTTTTTAAGATTCGAAAAAAAAACTGTAAAAAATATTCTCTCTTAAAACTGTAAAACAAGTTGTTTAGTGAATTGTATTTTGTAATGATACGTGTACCAATTTTAAAGACTTCATTATACTTGATTCGTTTCCATTTCAAATAATAATTGTAGATTAAAAACACATATTAATCTTCCATAAACTCACTTCCATTGTTTTGTTCTTCTTTATTTCAGACTCTGCCAATAACATCCGCTGACTGATTTATGTGCTGTGTTAAAACTTTGTGATATACATTATTTGCTTAGACAACTATACATAGTATACAATTATATTATTATTAAAATATATGCTGATACTAAATTATTCAACAAAAGTGCTAATTAAAAAATATAACAAGTTACAAAAAACAAGAACAAGATGACCATCACATACACTGCCGAAGTTGCTACATGTAGGGGATTTGGATGCTTTCTTAAATTGCTGCTGAGGTAAGTTGGAGAGAGAAAATAATAATAACAATAAAAAAAAAAATAAAAAATTAAATATACTTTTTTCCAACGAAAAGTATTCATCATCTTCATCACAAAATAAGTCATCATGATGTCATCAAAATATTTTAAAATTGGCGCTGCGATGATGGTTGTTATAAAAGTACAAGCATATTTACATATATATGTATATATAATTGAATTAGAGTTACCGTTCGAAAAATGACTCACCGATAAATTTAAATTTATAGATTTTACAACGAGTGTTATAACAGATAAGATTTTTGATTTCTTCTTTGAGGTTCTTCTTATTTTTAAATTATGTATATGCACATTGTACATATATACATATTATGTAGTATACACAAGTCAGGGCAGTAAAAGAACAGAATTTCTCTAATAGATACTATTCGTTGTGAAATTGCACTGATTCTACTTTATTTTTTTATTTAAAAGAGCTTAAAATACAGAAATAAATCAGTCGCATCAATTGAATTAATAAAAAAAAGTACTTTAAAACAGAATTCACTAGTTTCTTATTCATCTGAATATTTAAAATACTTGTTTTGGAAAAAAGTCCAAAAAGTGAGTAAGCTTTCACTGTGAATCGACATGTTATTTAAAACATTCCATTCAATGATAACAATTGAGATTAAAATTATAAGTATACTTACTTGAGTTTACTCAAGAGCTTCTTACATCCAACATCGCTGTCATTACATAAGATAGTAACACAGAAGCTCTGACATCCTGTCTGTTGAATGCATGTCACACTAATTATTGCTCTCACCAAGCTTATCAGCGGTAATTTTGTTCGATATTTACTGGAAAACGATAAAATCAGGCCATTACTTGATTGGTAATACAATTAAAACATTGATGATGGTGATTGCTTGATTTATGTATACATATCGTATATGGACTTTGGTGACCTCTAGGGCTGTTTCGTGTGATCACACGAAAGTTTGCATTCGTAAGAACTCACCGGGATAAAATGAGCATTTCGAGAAATAGTGTAAATTCAGTTTAGATCAATAATTGGTTCGTATTTCTAGTGTGGGGTGTGATTTTGCAAAGATGTTCTAGAACCGGCTGAAAAGGTTTTTGTTAATAGGTTTTTTGTATTTTAATTATTATCTATTTTTCAGTTGGAACCTTAAAACTTTTTATCTTTTTGAAAATTTATTAATAATATACATACGTTTCTTTTTATATTTTTCACTGCAAACTATCAAAGTACTCTAATGAAAGTGTCTATACGAAGCCTTTCTTCCTTGCTCAACGAGAGAACACTTTTTGTATCAAAAATATTTTAATTGTCACATCAAAATCCAGCCAGTTTATAGTTTGTGTATCAGTTACTTCAACCGTTAAATGTTTCTCCTCATTTAACATAGCCTCAGGTTTTTAGCACCATTTGACAACTTTTCATAATGATAATATCAGCACATTAAACCTATTAACTAATCCTATTATCGAAATATTTATCATCCTTTCTATATTCATACATGTATGTATGAATGTACGTATATTCTCTTGGCACTATTTAACTTGTCTGATTTTAAGTGTGCTGTCAAGGAAGCTTTTGTTTAAGCACCCACAATCCCACAGAGTGCGGAACCCCAGGATATGCTAATTGGATTGTATCTTTTTTCTCTATTTGTTGGTTTTTGAAATCGAGAAATATAGGAATGGAGTTGATACATTAAAAACAAAAAGATTTATAACACGTCATCTTATTTATAGCTCAATTTAATGAAATATTTGTACAATATATAAACAATCTTCCTTCCGGAACCGATATATTCTAATATTATGTATTTTTTATAATGCTCTTAACTTTCTGACAAGCTTTGATATAAGTCTATGTACATAATGTATATTGTAAATATAACATTATAGGATGGTTTTTGAAATTGTAGATTCTAGAAAAAGTAGGTGTCTGTAAGCCATTTTTTGCAATTATAATTTAAAACATAAAATACAAAAACGAGTAATTTTTTTGGGAGTGACTGTATTTTTAAAGGAAAAATGTTGTACATAAGAGCATGCGGATGGAAGTAACGAAAAAAGTAAAGAAGACAAATTAAAATACAATCTTAAATCTTTTAAATATAAAAATATAAACTACACTTTTAATCAATAGCATTTGAAATATCTTAAAATTTGAAATATGTACATATTGCAAAACAAAATGTTAACACATTTGTTTTAATTTCAATGAGTTTTTTTTATTGTTTTGTCTAAGTTGCACTGTCTTCTAACATTTCTAACCATTCACAATTGTCAGTGAGTATGATACAAAACTTTTTTGAAATATTGATTTTTGATTGTTTTTGTTTTCTTTTTAATTCGGATGAATGTGTCAGCTTGACTTTCAATTTGGACACAAAGCAAAACTCCGGATAGCTGTAGTTTTTTGTTTACTCACTTTATTGATTTTTTCAGGTTCAATTAATTATAAATGTGTCCATTATTCGTTTCAGAAATTGTTATGAGTGGCGTGCATACGAGAAAACCTTGAACTTCTTTTGTTCGCCTCTTTAAAATTGCATGGGTACTTTGAATGCATTGTTTATTCACATTTAGATTTAATCCTAATCAGTCGACAGATTAGAAATCAGATTCTTGCTTTTCTAACAACAATTTAAATATACAGAGCTCTCACTCATAGCTACGTACTACTTTAATTTTGTACTTAACAAAGGGTTCTAGTGAAAATAAGAACAAAAAACCAAAATAAAAAGTTTGAGTGAAAATTCTCTAGACAGCGTGGTTTTTGAAAGTAAACAATGTCCATTAATTTAATCAATTCCTGATTAACTACGACGAGTTTTGATTGTTTAAAATTGTTTTTATTGTTCTTTGCTAAGAGATTATTAATCGATTTATTTTACATAAAGTATGAACATTTATAGTACCTAAGGTATGTAATAAGTAAAATTAATATAGGTACATAAATATTATAACATACAGAAATTAATAAAAAAAAAAATGCACCATCATTTTTCAAGTTAATATTCATTTCAGATTGATTATCATTATAATATTAAAAACTAAGGAACAAAACCTAAGTAGTCTCTTGTTATTTTTTTTATTAATTTAGACCAGCAGACAGTGCTGTCTCATCAATTATTTCAAGAAAAAAAAATCACAACACCTAGCAATTATTGTCACAGTCATCATTAGAGTTTAAGGATTATTCGTAGATAAGCTAATTTTATCGGTTTCGTTTTACCTTGACAGATTTGTATCTACTAACGTGTCAGTTCTGTTTAAATACAAAACAAAAATACATACATACATACTAGTATGTACATATCACATTATGTTTGTTAACAAAAGTTTAAGAGGGCTGAACTCTGCTTATCCTCATATTACATAATGTGATATGATAACAATAAATCAAATCTATTTTTTAAGTGCCCATCACAGTTTCAAGTGTTACAGTAGTTATGAATTACAATCATTTTAATGACTGAATAAGAGTTCTTTATTCATGCTAATCCGTATTCTGAATGAACTTTATCAAATTATTATAGCTGACAATGCGGTCTTGAAATGATAAAAAAATGTATGTCGATATTTTATATCCAATTTTGATTAAACCGCCTTCCTTGCCATTGGCTTCAAATAACAGGGTAAAAGCCTAATAATAATGTGAATGAAACGAGATCAGAATTTGCATGACATTTATCCTATGTCTATAGCTTTCAAGTCAGAAAGCTGTTGCCAGAAGTGTTTTTCAATGCGATAACTGTATCAGGCCAGTTATACAATTCATGATTTCAGATTTAGTAATATGTGTGTCTGTTTTGTGAATAGAACTGGTCCTTTCCTTCCTTCTATGACAAGTAGTTCCCGAAATGTGTGTCCTGTCTGTTGCCTTCTTTAATTCTTGAGCCAATGATTTCTTTAGAGATTAGTTTTATTCCAATAAAATAAATTACAAAAATAACTATAATACTGTTCCTTTAATTATACGAATGTATAATACATATGTATATGCAATTTTATAAAATTCAATGATGATTTTTTTTCTAACTCCGAATACCTACGTCATAAAAAATGTATTCCAAAGGTTTTAATAAAACAACAAAAAGATATTTATTTAAAAGTTTCATGAGGAATGCGAAATTGATGGATTTTAATTACAGTGACAATTAGTTAATTGCTTTTTTTTTGTTGATTTTATAAGCTTTTTATAACGTTCTTAAACGTGTTGAGAAATAAATATTGTCTGATTTATCTTTGGGTGACTTTAAAGAAAAACAAACACTGCTACATATGTTTAAACGTCAAGGTCAATTAAGCAAAACATACTTTGATTAGGTGGCTTAAGAATTTTACAACATCAATGCACATTGTTTTAGAATAAATTATTATGAATTTTAGCAATTCATTATATATGTACATAAAATGTCAGAAAGGCATTACTCGTGCAAGTGTATAATATAATAATAATTAAAATTCATCAAATCGAATGCCGACGGAATCCCTCTCACAAGCACTCAAAATTGACTAACTAGACTAAAAGTAACAAAACTTCCTATTTAACGTTGAAAGCAACAATTAAAGAATAATTTTATAAACTAAAAAAATATTTAAAAAAATAAAAACTTTCATAATAAAGTCTGTCCATTTTATTGTATGTAGTTATATTTGTCAACTTTTCAATTCAACAGGTGGCGTGGAAGCATCTACAAATTAGTTTGGCTTGACCTGCTATTTTTCCTGACCTTGTATTATGGTTTAAATATAATGTATCGGTATTGTTTGGATGATTACCAGAAAAAGTAAGTTTAAGATTAGCTTTTAATGTTGCAACAACAAATACATCATTGTCAATATATTTCTTTTACCCTTAGAACATTCGAAGAAGTCGTTAAATATTGTGCCACTTACAGTAACCTCATTCCACTCTCGTTTGTGCTTGGATTTTATGTTCAAATTGTTATGACCCGATGGTGGAACCAATACACAAGCATACCCTGGCCGGACCCTATAGCTGTTTTTGTGAGCTCAAATATGCATGGTCAAGACGAACGTGGCCGTGTTATGCGCCGAACAGTTATGCGTTATGTGTGTCTTTGCCTTACCATGGCATTGATTAATATTTCACCGCGTGTTAAAAAACGTTTTCCCAACTTAGACAACCTTGTTGATGCTGGTCTTCTTGTCGAAAATGAAAAAGTTATCATCGAAAGTCTAAATTCTAAATTCCCAAGACATTCGAAGCATTGGTTGCCCATTGTGTGGGCTGCGAGTATAGTAACTCGAGCCCGAAAAGAAGGTAGGATTCGTGATGACTTTGCTGTAAAGACAATTATAGACGAATTGAATAAGTTTCGTGGGCAATGCGGATTGTTAATTTCATACGATACCATAAGTGTTCCACTCGTTTATACCCAAGTGGTAACGCTTGCCGTTTATTCTTTTTTTTTAACCTCTGTAATGGGTCAGCAATGGATAGATAACAAAGGCCTTACGAATGGAGTCACCATAAACATTGACTTGTATTTCCCGATTTTCACAACATTACAGTTTTTCTTCTACATGGGTTGGCTGAAAGTGGCCGAGTCATTGATAAATCCATTTGGAGAAGATGATGACGATTTTGAGGTGAAACACAAAGCGAAATACATATCATAAATAATTATTTTAAAGAAATCGCAAACTGTTTCGTTTTATAGGTTAATTGGATGGTCGATAGAAATCTGCAAGTTTCCTATATGATCGTAGATGAAATGCATCACGAACATCCAGAACTTATTAAAGATCAGTATTGGGATGAGATTTTCCCCAACGAATTACCCTACTCACAGGCTACAGAAAAGTTCCGCGAAGAGCATCCCGAAGCATCGACAGCTAAGATTGAAGTTTCCAAATCGGCAGCGATGCCCACCAATTTGTCAAGTGTGAAGATCGATGAAATGGTTGGTAAAACAGGTCAAATGCATGCAGTTAATTATAAATTCCCAGAAACGGATCCTATCGAGGAGGTTAGAATCAATTTAGGATTTAAACTCAGAGCGTGCTATTTATGACACAAATTTATGACTAAAATCGAGGGCAAGAAACCTTTCAATTTTTTCTCTCAATTGCTAATAATGTTTAAATTTTTTTTTTTTAAATATATTTATTTTAGCATTCGGTGATTGGTATGCCCTCCCTTGCAAAAACAAAAATTTCAAGGTGGAACACTTCTTGAATGTTTAAAAAAAGCTTGATTTGAAAATACGCGATGCTCTTAAAAAAAGTCGTTAAATATTTGCAACACGTTTGCCCCCATTTAATTTTGCTTAAATTAATATGTATGTTTAGTATGTACATATGTCGCAGTCACTAGTTTTTAAATATTTGCAAGATTGGAAGTCTAGTACATTGAGTCATATTAAAATTTTTTTTGTTAATTGGGGTGTGTCAGAATTACGCGATCGTAATATATTTTTAAACAAAAACTGTTAATTTTTTATGATTTCAAGATCCGGTGATCGAAATCAAAGTTAACTTTCAAAACTAAAATTTGTGAGTCAAAGCGATGTAATTAATAGATAATGTATTCAAATCAAGCTTAGTAGTATTCTTTAAACTAGATCCAAATCCCTATTTAAACTAGATCCAAATCCCTATTTTCTTTTTGGTTTGTGGTTATCTATTTTATAATACTATATAAATTAAACACAACAACGAAAATGTTTCAGAATTCAGCAAGACTTTTTCGACTTCCCGGTCTTTGCTTGGGAGCCGGTTCTGCAAGATAATATGTGAAAGCTGGACCCACCTGGGATGAGCTTCATCATTTAGTAAGTTACTGACTTGAAAAAGATGTCCTAATATTGACGTTGAATTCTGAAACTTTTTAAGTGTTTGCTGCTTTAGTTTAAGTGTATATTTTAGAGTACTTATTTATAAGTATATATATAGGTATCTAAAGTAGTTTGTGGCTGCGGAGCAATGGTGTCAACTAACTTCTTTGATTCTAATTTCCATTCTTCACAGAATACTCTTCTAGTTTAGCTTTTCCCCGATCTATTTGGCTGTACATATAAATTTAATGCATTCTAATTTGGTTTCCTGGAATTTTTTTTAAACAATTAAAGTGTCTAATGTCTTTGTGGTTTGTACCTAAAAAACTAACCACGTAGTTCGTTTTCTAATAGCCCGCCCTGTAAGTATATTCAATAATGAAAACAAAATTCATGTGCAGGTGGACGATGCAGCTAGTGGAATCCACTTTACTGCTGGTAATGGCAAAACTCGACAAGGATCATCGCCCAGTTTGGTCAGCTTGAGTGGAACTATATCCCGCGTAAATACAGTTGCATCTGCACTAAAACGATTTTTGAATCGTGAAGAAACTCGACCGGGGTCAGCAACACCAACATCCGAACAAGGCAATTATCGTTTTCCAGGTTCTGTGAGTTCAACAAGTCTGGTTCCGCAAGGAGTTGCGAAAGTTCCCGCTAGTGGTAGCATGCGAATCACGGACCAAGTTATTGAAGAAGTCGACGAACAAATGACAATTACATCACAACGAGGAGCCGATAATACAAGACCCAATGTAAAAGATATATTCAGTGGCAGTAATGAAATGCATGAACGGTCAGATCCAATTGATGTTCCGAAATATACGCGTGTTCAATCGAATGGTGAACCATCTCTATTTCCACCAGGTGGAGTCGACGCTTTATTGTCGTCATCAGCTCCTAGTGCAAGAAATCCGGGATTTGCTTCACAAACTGTACCATGTTCACCAATGGGTGATAGCACAAAGAGTTTGTTCCACCAAAGTGAGAAAGATAACGGAAGTAGAGAAACAGGTGAGGATTTGAAATTGTTTAAGAGAAATGAGGTATGAAGAAATGAAGGCTATCTGAAAACAAAATTAACTCAAATTATGCATATTATTCTTAAATATATAAAAGCATCTAACTATGCTATGGGGGATCTACAACTTTCCTTCGAATACAAAAGTATGAAGCTTAAACCAAAAAGAATTTATTTTTCTATGGCTACTGGAAATATTTTAAATTACAAAAAAAAAAAAAAAATAAAGCTAGCGTGAATCTTGTATTTTAAATTTGTAGTTGCACTTTAATAATTTCCAGTGAAAGCTTCAGAAATTATTATTTAAGTTTAAGTTTCAACTGTTTGCTAGCTGTTCATCCATGAAGGTTCACTGCACGATACTTACTGTCACTAGACTTCTGTGATAATTTTGGATTTACGGTATGTTGTTGCCTTGAACCTGGTATGAGCTATGAGGTTCCGATTAAAAAAAACTTGAACGAATCATTAATTACTAGTCGCCAAAAGAGTTAAGTTTGTTTTCAGAATAAATTCACAAAAATATTCTCTTTACTCGTACTTACCATGTTAAGACTATTTGATATGGGAAAATCTTAGCATACAATCACAATATTTTTATTTTACTTCAAACACATTTTTAACAAAATTTCCCAATTGGTGCAGTTCGTATGGGAGGACCAAGCAACTTTCGTTGGTTTGTTTCACCGGGTAAATACAAAAATAACGAACAAACGTATTTGTTAATTGTTGCTAGTTTTGAAAGTATTCGTATAAAAAATAACATTTAGACATATTTGCAAAGTTTGTGTGGTAAATTATTAAAATCCCGCTGCCCTTTTTGTATTTTTGAATTAGTTGTAGAGCGCATGATTTAAGAGTTTACATATTACTTACATTTTAACATTTAATAAAAATTTTAAATAACTGACTTGATTATAAATTTTCTTTTCAAAAAAGCAGTGGAGGAATCCGAGTCAAAATCAAATTTGGACCCGTCTGAAGACGATGACTTCGAAAAGTTGCGAGTGGCACGTGAAAAAGAACGTCTGGAACGCCAAAAAATAAAACTAGCTAGGTCAATAAGTACCGCTCCTGGTATAAATCTAGATGGAGAAGTTTCTATGGAACAATTGGCTTCATCACAATCGATAATGGGTCCATCAGTCGATGCAACCACAGGAACAGAGGAAGACGCGTCAACAGTTTGCACACCCCCGTCCCAAAATTTATAGCGAAGCGATCGACCTTTAGTTCTTTTTTATTTTCCAAGCGAATAGTTAAACACTTCAAATTAAGCGAACATTAATTATTTGTAAATATCTTTAAATTAATTTGTGTATTAACCTACGTTTTTCTTTATTTATTATTTTTAAACGAATTCCTTACATTTGGTTATTTAATAGTTTAGGAAGAAAAAAATAAATATACATACATGCATATTTTAATAATAATTATGTGTTTATGCAATTGACTCAATATTTTAGTGTGCTTTTAGTTTACAAATTATCTTTAAAAATTGGGGAGCAAAAAAATCGCCAATATGTACATAGGTGCCTCACATGTTGGTATATTAAAGGCCTTTCTAATTAAAAGCTGTGAATTGTTTAAAATAAAAAAGACATCAACTTATATAAGAAATTAAAAATACTTTTAGTTAGGAACTTTCAAGTGTTTATTTATTAATTATTAAAGCGTAAGGAATAAAAAATCTATTTTTTTTGCTACCATATTAAAAGCTCACATTACAGTTTACTAGTATTAAGTATCAGGAAAGTATTATTTAAAATGGTAACTATAAATAATAATTACGTGGAGAGTTATTTTTTTATGAAGACGAGCTTATAATATATGCTTATTAAATATATAACCCTTTTTTATATAATATACAATATTGTAGTTTTTAATTAAAGAATTTAAAAAAAGAATAAGTTTTGTAATTATAACTTTCAATTTAAGTAGCGATTATCTATTAACAAATGATAATAATAAAAACCATACAAATTAACTAATTCCAATACTTGTTTTTTTCCACAAAGCTATGGTGTTACTTATTTTCGTGAAAGATACTTTAAATAGTTTTAATTTAGTGCAAAGTATGCAATTAACATTACCAAACAAAATGTAAAATTAAAACTTACTAAAAACCTGAAAATCTTAAAAAAAAAACAAATTAATACAAAATACAAATGAACATAATGTATGTACATAATTATGAACATTTTTGAAATAAAAACTTAAAATTGTTTTCGTATCTTCTTTTTGATAAGTCTTTTTTTATTATTAACAAATTAGAATATGTTAAATTATAAATTATATTGGAATATATAACTAATTATATATTTGTATCCTGGTTCGAAAAAATATACAAGACAATCTTTATTGCATTAACCAAATATTGACACCATTTTCCCAAAAAAAACTCAATTAATTTTACTAAAAACTGTTAAAATTTTTTGTTTATTAGGTTCCAACAACAAAACACCTTGAAATAAAACATACATGCAAACAAAATACTTAAATTTGAAATTAACACATTCGCTGTCCCAAGTATCAAATTTAATACACATTTTATAATAAATAATACTTTTTTAAATTTGGTTTCACTGTACCAATACAAATTTATATGTATCTAAAAATTAGAAAGTCCATTTTTTTTCTTAAAAAAAATCTGAACAAACCCATGCATCATATCTAACAAATAATTTTTTATTTGCATTCAAATGTTTCAACATTCAAGCAGAATGGTTTATTTCATTGTTTGCACTCAGTTAAAACTTATTTGGAAATAACTACACTGGCCTTTCCCTTTAATTGCTTTTAACAAAAAACACAACCATTTCTTTACGTGGTATTTTTTGTCAAAAGCTGTGTGCATCGGCGTATTAAGGCAGGAAACCGCGAAATTTTCAAATAACTGGAGTCAGGTGAACTTAAACCTAGTATCCATCTTAAGAGCGGGGTTTCATCAGGTCGCTTGTTGTAGATTTACCACTGTAACACGAAATATCAGGTCATAGCAATTTTTCATGCCTTTTCTTAAGGGGAAATGAAATGAAGCCAATTGGTCGACCATACCAATCTTTTATTTAGTTTTATTCTATAAAAAATTTGGTTTTATGTATTCTACAGTCTACATGCTAATTCAAGTCCGCCATGACAAGATATAACATGAGTTCATCGATTGTTTAAGTTAAGAGTTTCAATGTGATTCAAAAAGCTTACAAAAAACAATCAACTCATTGACATTGACAAGTTTTTCGGATAAGAAAAATTCAAAAAGACCACTTTGTGTACATGTGAAATTTGTGTCAACTCCAGGCGAAATTCAAGAAAAACACCAAACAATGTTATACAATATTTAACCTGTTAGCAGCAATAGGCAAACAATTTATATTTCCATGGTTATTGTTCTTTTTTTACAAATAAAATCTACGCGCCTTGCTTTATTAGACATATAAAAATAAAATCAATGTTGAAATAAAATAAACTTCTAAACATTTCACACACCGCATTGTTAACATTCTTCGATTGTTTTAAAACATTAAAGCATCCCGAAACCTTTTGAATAGTTAATAGCTTTCAGTAGTCTTTCTTCTAATTTTTCTCTACTGCTATACTCGGGTAGGAGTAAAACGTTAAAACAGGTATGACTTGTTGGTAAACGATCGCTATCTGATCCATGACGGGTGATGAGCAATTTCAGGCGACTCAAACCACCCACAGGTACACGATCCGAACCGGTGGTGAATTCTAACAGTTTCCTTTTCGATTCATCTGGCAGAGAATGTACTATACTCCAAAAGTCTTTGATTATTTGGGAATCGCTAGTGTAACCGCCTTCATATTCGGTGGATTTTTCCAGCTCAACAAAATCGAAATTCTATGAAAAAATACTTATTTTATTGCTTGAATTAATTAATTTAACAATTACAGAAACTTACTCGACTTCCACAAACAAGTAACTCAATCTCCTCAGGACGGAAAAGCAGTTTCAGAGGAGATTCATCGGTAACCATTTCGAAACCTTTCTTAAACGCCTTAAACTGTCGTTCAATGCTCTTGTTCAACAAGAAATCACTATACAAATCAACAAAATCTTGTTTATTCTCTTGGTTAACTGTTATGGAATCACCATTTGCTTTAAGCTCATGTTCAACGGTTTCTCCAAACATATTAGTATAGGTAATTTTAAAGGTTTGCAAAAAAACATCTTCCATGTCACTTCCATCGTATTCAAGCATTGATTTTAAACTACGGTAAAGAGTAGGATTCCAATCGGCAAGATCATAAAATGAACCATTCCCTCCCATAAGTTTTCGATATACAACCATTGGGAAATTCACAGCCAAAATAATATTGTTGTAAATAGCTAAACCTAAAACTATTCCTATTAGTGTAAATTGGGCCTCATTTTCAAAAGGTGACGAGTTGAACCTGTAAATAGAGAACGCAATTTTGGCTTTGTAAATTGAGTTGAATGGATAATCAGAGTTTAGTAACATACCATACAGTCTTCGTGTCTTCTTGATAAGTAAACATACCAAAATCGGGATTGAAAATTTCCTCTACGACTAATTGAAAAAATTCTTTTGATACACCTCCTTCATCAACACCTTGTTCACCGACGAATTCAACTACAAGTTGTTTTTTAAAGTCTTTTGGACTACCCATAGCCACCATTTCCAACTTAATTAAACAAAAATGTACTCATGTTTTTAATCATTACTATTAAAGCAAATTCACCTCAACTAGTGCATCGTCTATAATATGGTCACGACGAACTTTCAGTTTCAAATATGGCCTCGGTCCGATTTCATTGTCTCCACCAAAATAATTCACTGCAGTAAACAACGACAGATTTCGTTCGCTGTACATTCTAATTCTGCTGTCATAGTACAATGCTATCACTTTTTTTGCAGGCGTCAGAATAAAGGAGTACAGCATAAAAGTGAAATCAAATTCTAAGAACATATTTTTTAGCTTGTTTATTTTTTATCTAGAAAAAAAAAACTAACCTTCCCCATTTGCATCCAATAACAAATTCTTATAGGCCAAGTAGTCTCGATCCATTTGAATCTCATCGCTTAAAGGCTCATTGTAAAATTCTTCAAATGGTACCAATGGCACACGGCAGTCCAAAGCTGAAACACCTAGTTCGGCTTCTAATTTGTCTTCAGGAAATTTCTGTGAAAGTGGTTTTGTAGGTTGCTGATAAAAGAAGTAGTCATCATCTTCGGAATTTGCTGGTACATCATCTTGTTCTACATCACCTACTTTTGCAGTTTCTAACTGACCAGCAAGAATATTTGCATAAAAAACAATCTAAAATGGGAACCGAATTTTAATTTTTACTTTAATCACTCTTCAGCTTGATTACTTTTAGTGTTTTTGTTGCTGCTGTGATGTATGCATTTCCTTGTACCGGGCCGCTGTCTATAATGACCTCTAAAGTTATTAACTGCTGTAACGATATAATGAGGCTGTGAAGGTATTCTTTAGAATGTTTTGCCCAAATTTTGGCAAGTCGTGCTCTTATAGTAACTGATAAAAGTGAAGCAGCTTTACACACAGTTGGCAGTGCTCGTTCTAAATAATCTGGAGCTGCTGTAAATCTCATCAATAATTAATAATCATTTATCATGGGAGCAAAAATTTAGTACTTACCAACACGAGCAATTTCAAATGCTATGACAAAACAATGCAGCATGCCTTCTTCTAAATAGTTGTTAGTTTTTTTCAATCTTAGATCTCCTGATAATCCAATAAAAAGGCCTTCAATGGCTGCATTTATAGTATCAACAATTGATGCATTATCCAGTTTAAACAGTTTACTAAGAGATCTTCGAAGACTAACTAAATCCACCGTCGTATCACTCGGGTCTTTAGGCTTCTCCTCTGTTTCAGCACTGCTGTCTTCGTCTTTGTCAGTCTCGCCCTCTAATGTGCGCAAATCTTCTTTTTTCATTGACTTAAGGTCAGATTTACCAGCTTTTTCTAGGAGTTTATTGATCGCTTCGGTTTCTCGACGAACAAAACTTTTACTTAAAGATTCAAAACAAAAGAAAGTTCCGTAAAGTGCTTGTGTTAACTCTGTGTAGGAGTTTTGCTTTGTACATCTTTCTAAAAGATCATCAATGATTTTTTCATTTAAATACGTTACATTCGCAGACGGAGGAGAAGAAATGTTTTCGCAAGATTTTTTATTTTTGGACAGATATAATTCTGAATTAAGTTGAAAGTGACTAGATGTAGAAGGTTGAGTATAAGCCTCGTTGTTAGGAATAGTTTTGGACTTCGTACTTGGTGAAGGCAGTTGACTAAAAAAGTAATTTCAATTTTGGTACTCAGTATCTTTAAAATTTAAAATAAAAAAGTTATATAAATACAACGAAATTTCACCTGCTTGAAGACGGCAATTCATTCAAATCGTCTGAAGTTCTTGGTACCTTAGATGGTTGACTATATGAATCGCATAATCTTGCGTCCTGTGAAAACAGTTGAATTGCACGAGCTGCAATTTGATTTGGTGTCATCTGTTCTACTTCACCACTCGATGCACAGTATTTATTGGTGCACTTTGGATTACCGCAACCTTTTTGCAGCTGATAAAAATATCGTTCGATTAGCTCCTTAACCGCCGTTCGTTTCATGTCGGGCGTATCGTTATGACGTGTAGGAGTTGTTGCAGTCGTTGAAGATTTTGCGGTTTTGTCTGAATTAAAATTATTTTTTGTTGATGATTGTGTTAAGTTTGATGTGGCGGCTTCAATATTATTTGTATTTATATTATTAGACGACGATTCTTCAGGTGATCTGAAAAATATATAAATACAATGTACATACATACATACATACATACATACATATATAAAACTCCACAAAAAAACAACCCATATTTTTGGCCAAATTCCTAAAGGCAAAAGTTTCGCAAATTATGCTAGGCAAAAAGTTCCTAAATACAAAAGTAAATATTCCTGCTAAGCAGATTGCCCATTTACGTAATATGTATACATATGTATCATATTTTCATGCGCAAATGCAAATGTATCTTGCGCACTTCACTAGCATTTCAATTTCAACTTGCTTTGCATGGTGTTTTGGTTTGCAAATATTGCATTAAGAAATGTGCCCTTTGATTTTTGTGTGAAAATCTTTCTTATAATTATAACAGTTTAATTGTAATATAATGTACAAAATGTTTGTTGGGGTAAAGTATGTATATGTATGCCATCTAAATTCGATAGAAAATGACAATTTTTTTTTTTATATTTAATATAAATTAAATTTTTTGTATCTTCTTATTTTCTTTAAATAGTTGGGTACCTACAATCAAATTCAAGTGCATTAAACATTAATAAAAAAGGCAGGACTCCTTACTATGTTGCAGAAATAATCGTATACCTAGACATAACCGGAAAAGAAATCAACAGAAGGTTATACTCAGAGCAATGAAAACAAAGAAAATATTTCAAATGTGCGTCTTATACGATTTATTGTCAAAGCTTAAATTTTCTAAGTGTTCATATCCAATAAAAATCAGATAGCCGGAATGAATACATTTGGGAAGTAAATGTTTGCATACTGTTGTTCCTTCAAGAAAGGAGTGGAAGTAACACAATAACATTGATACATATAAATTGTTATATTAAGAAGGATCAATGTAATACAAAACACAGACATTAATTTATTTTATGTGTGAACAAATAACATAAGAGTTCAACTTATAAATAGAAAATAACAAGAAAATATTTACCTTGAAGCTTCGTCGTCTGCTTTCTTGCTTTCGGAGTTCATCAAAATCACTGAAAGATTATGCAGCCTTGTTCTAGTAATATCTTTTTGCCCAGGTGAATGTAGTCAAATAATTTTTGAATCAATGATTTATTTAATCGACATCCGAGATTTATTAACTCTTTAACCTAATTTGCTGATAAAATAATTCATTCAAATTAAATAAAATACAAAATATGAAAACAAATTGATGCACATATAAATCTAAGTTTCTTGACGGACCTTTGTTTTGTTCTTCGTTTGTTCTTCTAGTCTTCCACGGCAATGATTTGAAGTTTTTCCTGCCTTTTATTTGATATTGATTTTATTTTTACTTTGTTCGCTGGGTTTGTGTTGAAAATTCAGTACTATTGTTCATTTTTTATAATTTCGATGCTTTGGATTTGTTTTTATGTAGAAAATTTTAATCCTTTGATTATTTATTCAAGATAAAATAACTAAAGAAAAATAACAGCTTCACCCACATTCTGTGGCCAAATAAAAGTTTTCTTTGTAAAGAGGGGAACTATAATATTTTTTCTTCGAACAAACTGACAGATGGCTTGATGTGAGCCTCGTGCTGTTCTTGTTCAAGCAACTAACTGTCCTGCTCTTCCAATTTACTGGACAC
Organism: Scaeva pyrastri; assembly: GCA_905146935.1. NCBI lineage: Eukaryota > Metazoa > Arthropoda > Insecta > Diptera > Syrphidae > Scaeva > Scaeva pyrastri. The sequence goes on along the minus strand of LR989927.1, from coordinate 1,250,561 downwards.
ATTTCGAAAATCCCCCTAGACCAGACGTCAGTGTACAATGTTAAGAAAAAAGATAGAAAATCACATATTGCATTTAAAAACAATCGATGTTAAAGAGTATTCAAGGCACTGGTATTTTCAAAATATGTTCACTTCAAAACAAGAGTATAAAAGTCATTCTTCAAAATAAGTAGTAAATTTTAAGTCTCTAAAATGTAAGACGCGTAGGTAGTATTGTGTTCACTATGTCACCATTAAATTCCAAAAAAAATATACATCTTATTTATAAATTTCTTCTTCTCTTCACTTCATTTTTATATTTCTAACCGACATTTATTAACTTATAACTTATAAAATGAGCCAAAATTACATTGCTGTGGAATTCACACTGCACGGTTTGGTGACCACCTTAATTCGACATTTAATATTATATTTTAACTATAATTTTCAACTGATGGTTTAAAAGGGGTTGAAAATTGAAGAAAAATTCTGAAAAGATGAGCAGTGTCACTGTCAAAACTTGGTGTATCCCTCATGGATATATTTTTCTGTCTACTTTGTTGAAAAGACATTTTATCAAAA